>OZ024816.1:42430955-43707512 GCA_964017055.1 Chloromyia formosa | reverse complement strand
AACAATATTCGTGGACGAAAGCGATCTGGAAGTCCAGCAATTAAAGATCGAGCAATAAGAAGATCGCGAACGAGATCACCGGATAGAAATCGGCGACTAAATAAGCGACCGCGACGAACAGATCATGCAGATCGAAGAGGAACAGATGATTATCATCGAAATGATTCGAAACGCTCCGATGACAGAAGACCAAACCTGGTTCAAAATCCACCACAGTCTCGTAAAGATCGCGATGAACAGATTCCCAACAAACAGAAGGAAATGCCTCGATGTCCGACACCCACAGAGTCTTGTGTCGCAAATGAAGAAAAACCATTGAAGGAGATCGAATCGTCAACTGTAAAAGAAACAGCCGAACAAGAAAACAATACTCCGGAACCTGCCACCACAAGTATGGAAGTGGAGAAAGAAGAAGAAGAAGAAGTATCCAGTGACGAAGAGGAAGATGACGACGACGATGGAATTGATTTATTTGCTTCGGAAGATAGCGAATCGGAAAATGAAGGTCGTTTTAAGTCAAGTTCCAGCAAAAATGAAAGAACGACGCAAGCCGCTACACTTTCGTTCACAAAATTAGGAGAAACACGTCCGGTCGAAGTTAAAGAATTGGCCGATGTCGATTCAAGTCTCAATCGTGAACGCGATCGTGATCGAGCAGATCGTCCACATAATAAATATGGGCGATCACGTGGAAATGGCAGCAACAATTTTCGAGACATTAATAGAAATGGCCGCGATCAAGACAGGCGTAATAAAAATAATTTGAACAACAAAAATCGTCGCGATCGCGATAGGGATCGAGAGCGAGATAGGAATGATCGTGATTGGGATAGTCCATTGAATAGGGTAGGAGAGGAAAAGAAGGTGGAGGGAGGCCGGAGTACTGCAGCTACCATTGATCGTCCAATGTTCAAGTCAACTTTCCAAGCGCTTGAAGCTGAAGGTATTTAATTGATTCGCTATTGCAATAAGTGATTAACATTTTGTTTAATTTTGCAGGAAGATCAAGTCGAAAGAACTCCAGAGAAAGGGAGATGATTGATAGGAAAATTTCATCAAACAGTAGAAGACGAAACACTAGTAAAGACCGTAAAGGTATTTAGCATACGTTAAAGCCTTTTGGGAATCTAGTTCCAATCATCAATTGACCCATATACCTCTAGCTTCACCTAACAATGACTTGGATTACGCATCAACTAATCTCTCATCTAAAGTGGCTGTGATTACATCAAACCCATCGTCACTACCTTCGTCGCCATCCCGGGGAGCGAATGAATCGAGCAGTAAGAAACCGATACATCTTAGGCTGGGCGCAAAAACCAACACTTTCAAGCCGGCAAAGAAGACTTCGTCCTCAACATGGAGTTCGTCGTCTGGCAACGGCAACACGGAGAAGGTATCGTTCTTTTTATATATGTTGAAAAATTTGCTTTCTCATCCCCCGTCTAGCATTTGTTATTATGACGTTGATCACAGGAACATTATAAGTTTCCTACTAAAAACTAGTTGTATCAAACATTTCTGCTACTACTATTACCTCGACTTGTTATTGATATTAACTTTTCGACTATGGTCGTTATTGTTGAATTTTAGTCGGTATCATTGTAAATATTTGTTTGTGTAATGCAAGAGATGTGGATAACGTTTTTGTTTCCTCCTCCACACTTAGTTCAATTTAACGGACGTCTATAAACAGTAAAGTGTATTGAAAGGTGTGCGGATGAACAAAATCCGATGACACTAAAGCTTGAAAAATGTAAATGGAATGAATCTATTTTGAATTGTTTTGTGATAGTAACCTCCGGACTGAGGTTCTTAGATCCAAAGAAATACGCAGATCAGAATGCGTTTGACGTAATTTTAAAAAGACTGATTCGTTTTTTTCTTAACAAACATATATATGTAATTAGATGTAAGTTACCTAGCTATTATTAGAATTTACTCAAAATTTGTTTATTTGGGAAGAATATTTTTATTTTTCAGTAATTTTTTAATCAAATCCAAATGCTTGTGAATGCAGATCGATAGCTGTCCAACAATGGACAAATAAACTAGGAAGAAATATTTTCGGAATAGAATTGCGCGACATAAATTTCGTTTGTTTTTTTTTTGCTATGGATATATTTCAACTTTTATTTTTTGACTTAGTACCGATAATTATAGCATGGTCTCTACGTGGTACTTCCCTAGCAACATTTAAGTTTGGCTATAATTAGATTAATTGAAACATAAGTCGTTTGTTCAATGGTTCTACCAAGACTGACTGTTCTTATACCAATGTCATTACCTCATTCGCTTCTGGAGCTGCCAGCTCTTCTTATAATATTTTAGTAAATTTTTCATATTATTCTACCGCATCCTGGTCAACTTGACCATTGCGATTTGTCTCAAATATCATGACTAACTTGTTCTATTGTAAGTTAATAATAATTGTATTCCGAGCGTTATCCGAAGCAGACCACTAATGTTTGTGTCTTTTTTCGCCCCATCCCGGTTATCAGTGATTTCCAGATGTCGACTGATAATTTTCGACCTCTCTCTTCATCACTGAGTCTCGTTTTATTGCCAGCATTTCTTTAAGGCTGAGTTCACTCATGGCTTCCACACTTATCGTGTGGTTGCCTGTGATCCTCAACCTCGTGCTAGCCAGTGCTGGATATTGGCACGCAATTTGTGCTGCCTCTCAGCCTCCTTCAGACATAGCCTTCAAACATTATCTTCCTCGATTCTCATCTTGGCCAGATGAGTCTTAATCTATTGTAAGTTACAATTATTTCTGTTACTGCACGAGTGAAAGTGGAGGAACACAGTGTCAATAGCTGCGTTCGTTTCACCGGATTTTGGTCTATTTCTATACAAAACGACAGACCGGATTTGAACGAGGTCTCGTATGGGATCTCATCGGATCAGCGTTGAAAGTGAATTGACTGAACTTCAACTTCTTTTGGCCCTATCTAAATGTATACTGAGGTCACATTTCGCGGCGAAATATTTATATGGTGGCTATTTAAGTTCTCTCGTCGCAGAACCGTGGCGTTCTTTTCACTCGTGGTAGGTCCGAGATCGAAATCCAGTGAAACGAACGCGGCTAATAAGACAACTGCTTCTGAAGCTGCTTTATTTATTTTAAAATCGTTCCTTTTATTGTAACGGAACAGGGAGTGTGTGATTAGGAACCGAACGTAAAGGCCAGAGGAAGCCAAAGGTTTACCAGATTCCTCTCTAGAGACCACCAGATGACGTGCTCTGGCAGACCAGCCCAGTTATCGGCAGGTGTGTGATCACAATAGTCACTGGCCTCTTTCATTATAATATAAAGGAGGATATAGCACATCTGCCCGTTATATCAAAATGCGGAAAATGCTCTAATCCGACAAGAGACAGAAACTAATGGCTGGAAGGACAATGTGTAGTTGTAGCTTGCAGCACAAGTTCGTTTGTATGAAGAAGTTGTAGCTGCAGTTCGTAGTTCGAACGTTTGACCTTCCAACTACACGCTACAGCTACACATTTGTAATGAACGAGCCTGGAGTCGTGGAGAGTTAGCATGGCCGTTAAGATCGACTATGGCATTCAAGTGTCAAAATCTCCTCATCAAGTGACCCAATGACGCATGCTGGTTTGGCTATCACATTATCGGGAGAAATGGGGTGGGCTGCATGGACATTTGATGCTCCGGTTCATTGACATTAAAAAATCATGCGTCATACCACTTTATTGTTATCCAGATAGCAAAACAAAAGGTCTCCCCAAGACAGGATACAAAATGGAACCCTCAAAAACAAATAAACGTTACTCCCGAAGAGTAAACAGCCGTAAACCATGCAAATACAGTCAATACCGTCACCAAGTGACACAAAAGATAACTCCAGCCCTTCGGCAATCGCACAACTCGTCAATATCGCATCGCCTCCTAGCAATTATAATGCAACCCAAGATGTAAAAGAAAGGCCAATCGGATTACCTGGAGCTCGATGGAAATCTCGTCTACCTTAGGATTAGGAATTTGTTTTAAGGTACCCACCCAACCTATGAATTCTCTTTGATACATAAGAATTATGGATCCCCGCTAAATCAATATTACCAATCAGTGTCCTTCTAAAAAAAGACAGATAAAAGGAATTATTTTCGCTCCAAATAATGGAATATTAATACAGTCGAGTCGCGATAACGTGAACAGAATAAAACCAGCGTTGTTCGAACGTACGCATGTGTTCACATAAGCGAAGGTTATAATTTGTAACAAAATATATAGATACTTACATCGAAAAATTGTTTACTAGAATACTTTTAATAAAGAAGAAACAAATCATAAATTTATGTATGTACATTTTTTATGTTTATATTTGCGATGAAATATTACGAACATGGTTTGAAAAATGATGTTAGCTTTGTTTGAGCTTTTTTGGTGGAAAGGTTCAACATAACTGCCTTCTCTTGAACAGCCTTCAATGCTAGTATATCACTGATGATGATATCGTTCGATTTAGCCCATTCGATGGCAATGTTCAAAGCCTTTACCGCCTCGCCGTGGCTTATATTGAATTGGACGATATCATCCGCTGTATCAGTATCAGATATCACTACTTCATCAACGTCTTCTGGGGAATTTTGGACATCCACTAAGTCTTCATTCCATGCTTCAATATCCGAACAGGACAATTCCACCTAAATCAGAAAAAAGTGTATGTTGTAGTATCTAATACTAATTTAAAAGCAGTAACCAATTTACAGGTGCTATCGCCTGGAGCAAAGTTATTGTGTCCATTAAGACGTTATTGTCCTCTCTCCATCTCTGTTGCAAGACAGACAAGGGTAAGTCGTCTTCATCTTCCGGCGGTTTTTCTAGAATATTCCTCCAACATTTCGCTATGATCGTTGGACTCAATTTCCGCCAAGCTCCTTCTAAATTCAGCATAACATCTCTTAGTGTTATTTTTTTTTAGTAAACTCCCAATGGGCTCATCTTTGTCCACAATAAAACTGAGCAGACTTTTTCGATAGTAGAGTTTTGTAATCCTCAGGACATTTGATCCATCGGTTGGATCAGAGGTGTGACGTGCGGTGGCATAAAAAGCGTGAAAATCATTCCATCGGAAGTTTTCAACACATCAGCTGGTGGGTGACAAGGTGCATTGTCTAGCACCAATATTGCTTTCTGCTCTAGTCCTTGATCTTGCAAAAAAACTCGAAAACAATTGATAAGAAACAGCACTTTAGGAACTAACCTCAGGAACGAATTGCTGGAAAAACCAGTTCTTAAAAATTTCAGCAGTCATCCAGGCGTTTTTAGTGTGCCTATAGATGAGTGGATTAGCGAAGTTTTTAAAACATCTGGGGTTCCTTGCTTTCCCGATTACTAGAGGTTTTAGTTTATGGCAGCCAGATGCATTTGTACACCCTAAGAACGTAATTCGTTGCTTTGCGGTTTTCATACCAGGGGCAAATTTTTCAGAAAGACCAATATGCGTTTTTTCAGGTAGAAGCTGCCAGTATAAGCCGGTCTCATCAGCATTGTAAATTTGATGTTCATTCAAATTTAATTCTTCAATCGTCTTTCGCAGCTTTTCCCTGAAGGGATTAACTAACTCTGGATGTGTGGATAACTTTTCTCCGGTTATCTTCAAAATACGTATCCCGTGTCTAGTTTTAAAGCGTTGCAACCATCCTTCACTGGCATTAAAGCTTCTAATGCCCAACAAAGTTTTCAAGCTTAATGCTTTTTCTTTAATCATTTCTCCTGAAATGGGGACATTGTTTTGCCTTTGGGCAAGAAACCACTGGTAAAGTTTCTTCTCCATTTCAGGATATTCAGCTTTCCTAAGTGTGGAATGATTTGTTGGCATTAGGCTGCTCGCAGCTCGTTCGCAAATTGATCTTTTTTTAGGAAGGAACAAATCGTATACTTTGCAACGCCATATTTTTTTGAAAGCGATGTGACACCCATACCCCTGTCTGATTCCTCAATTATTTTCGCTTTTACATGTAGTGGCAGGAGTTTACCTTTCTGTTTAGGCATTTTAAGTTAGAACACTAATCACAGCACACCAGAAAATATACTGCTACTTCAAAGAAAAGATAAACACGTGGAAAATCAAACGGTATTTGCACATGAAATAACAACGCGCTGTGGTCACACGTGCGAGTTTTAGCTAACAACACGAACGAATATCGAAATTAACATGAATAAACAAGAGATCCACGATGTTCGCAATATTGAAGGTTGCGTTTGGTCATACTATAAGGTGGTCAATATCCAATTTTCCTTGTTCACGCTACTGCGTGGTTCACACAAGCGCGTGTTCAAGCTAGCGCGACTCGACTGTATGTCTCCGCTCACAAAAATTGTAACGATTTGTTTTCGTTGAGGTTACCCTCAACCGAGGACGAAGATAGAGGCTGGTCGTTCAGACCTGCCGTGACCCCTAAGTGCCAATATCTTCTCAGACTGAACTCAGTTTGACGCGTGCTCGACACCAGCTCAGCTGTCGGTAGTGTGGGCGGGGTGGTGGTGAATTAGTCTGCCTCTCATCGCTACAAAAAAAAACTCACGCGTCTGCCCGATTGACGAAACAATGCGGAAGTCCCTCAAAGGATATATAAAAAAATTCGGCCGCGAAAATCCTCAAAGTCCCTGCCTCTAGCACGGAAGCCTCCTGATGGGGCTCCGCGCTCCCTTCCCTTTCCTTGGGTTGGGCTGCGCAATATTGCCCAACCCCCTTAGCGAATCGATGGAACTTCCGCGACGAGAGTGGAGGAGTGGAGGGCCCTCCGGGATCAAGAAGTAAATACGAAATATCTAGTTCCTATTCATCTTGTTTATTTAAATATATATTTTTTTTCTTCGTAAATAGTATCCACATTTTTTTTCTTTTTTTCTTTACAAAACTATGATTGATTTCTCTCAACACTTCAAACTTCAAAGTTACGTTAATACCGAATAATTCCAAACAATTGCGCCTATTGAACATGAATCATAGTTGCAAAGCGGGGAAAATTTGGAAATCGCTCTTTCTAAGTTCAAACAAAAATTTTATACACTATATGGAAATGGCTAGGAATGATATGTTTCAATGAAAAAAAAGAGAAATGCTGCATTTGATTTACAAACGTAAGTAATATTAACCTAGGTGAACTATTGTATAATCCATACTAAGCGATAGTAACATTAGGATCACTAAATCAAACTTAAATTAAATTTCCGAATTTTTTACTTATTACAAGACATAAACTGTTAGACCGTTCAGTAATTAACTTCATGAAAGAAAAATTAAATTTCGGATTAGGGCTAAAACCAATATGTGAACGCCTTTTTTTACCCTCGTAAGCATATCTGCATACATAGGTTCAATTACTATTTTTGTTCGGTTGAGAGTTCCGGGCGGTTAAAAAAAATTTAACCTCTCAATCCGACCCATCTCACACGCCCAATGGTTCATCGAATTACTGTCCGTATCAACGAATGAAGCTTGATTCAGCCAATTTTTCGCCACTTGTCTAATAATTGACTCCGGCGCAGTCATTTGCAAATATCCTAATTGTCACTGAATCGTCCAGCGCAGGCAAGCCAGGTGAAGAACTTAAGGGCTGCTGTTCGTTCAATGACGTTTAAGTGCCACCCAGACTTGGGGTTGACGCCAACAACAATAAAAACCATAAACACGCCTTGCAGTGCAGTAATCCCGTCGGGTACATACTACTTGTAACCCGGTCAATTGACAATATATCAAATAATATCTGCTGCCCCCATCAATCCCATGCCAGATTTACGCATATTTCCCATAAATTCGCACAAGGAATACCTGTTTTTATGTCACCGACTTTCGCGGCACAGCCGGTAACGACGAGCCTGACTGTAGGGCGATTTGCCGGTCGGTGATGACGGGTCGCCAGTGGGGGCGCTCTGACCAAAAATTGAGACCGCTTGTGGAGGCGCGCTCGCAAAGCGGGTTGCGCTCGCCGAAATGTTGTTCTTTACCTTTTGCTCGTATCTTTTTCGTTTTCGACCGGCCGTCAGACACGCCGTCCGCTTTGGGGGTTATGTTGCCTTTTCCTTTCCGCTCTCGTTGGAGCGGACGGTGTTCCTGGCGGCCGGCGTTCGGTAGGTTTGTTCCGTGTCCCTATGAAAACACCTCTTTTAGAAATTACACAAAGAAAAACACACCACCTACCTGTATTTTCTTTGCTTTTTTTTTGTATCGTCGTCCTCCACGCAAAGAAATAGAAGCCTCAACCGTGAATCGTCACGTTCGACTCCTGTCAATTGTTAATTCAAGGTGGAAGTCGCCCCCCCCCCCCCCCCCAAATACCGCATACGCGATATAGTGCATGCATTTACACATTCGGGCCTCCGAATGTGCGCATGCATGCATGCTAATTTTTGGGGAAATAGTGCACGCATTCGCACATTCGGTCATCCGAATGTGCGCATGCATGCTGGTTTTGGTTCGGGTTGCCTCGTACAGTCAATTGCAAGTGTACCGCGAGTATTTTCGCCAGGTACACTTGCAACTGCGTGTACTCCCGGCGCGAACGGTACCACTACGAGGCACTCATTACAAAATAACAGAATTATCCGTGCACCAAAAATAACGGAGCTCCAAGAATGTGTCTGCTCTCAAAAATAACTGAATTCTAAAAAAAAAATAACGGAATTATCCCCATTATAAAGAAATTCCCACAACACTGTTACGGTTTTTCCTAGCGGTCCTCTATTGAACTCGCCGCGGTTGCCGAATCCTCCCTCCTAGAGCTCGCTGGCCTCTCTCTTGGCCGTGCCTGGGCCTCTAAAACCCGCTCCAGACGCTCTTCCTCAAGGTATTCCCGATGTGGAATTCCCCGACTCTCCGCCCTCCGCGACGAATCCGCCAGGAATTCCAGACGTTCGGGTCCGCGACACGTTTCGAGCTCCAGGAAGTAGGACTCGCAACCACCGTGTTGTAATGAGTCGCGTTGTAACATGATGAGCGAGAAGGATTGATTAGACAACGACGTAGGAATTATACCGTGTACAGTGCCTCTGAGCAAGGCACGGAACTTTTGTTTAGTTAGAGGTGCCTCTGGTGCAAGCACTCTCGAAATCAACAGGTCTACTGCTAGAGCAAAACTGATTTATTATTCTGAGTGACTGCCCTTTTATACATGCAAAATTAACTAAGCTAACGGTTCTTAAGATAACAATGCTTATACTATGATAACTAGTTTTCAAGCACTATGCACAATGCATAGTGCATTACGATCGATATTTTGGAATTTATAACAGTTACTGATATTTACAATTTTTGAGAAATTCTTAACCCTTTTGTGTTAATATGACATTTGGGTACATTTTTGTAAAGTAATTGAAATAATTGAAATAGAATGAAATTGGTTAATAACAATTAATAGTAACACTACAGTGTCGAATGTAACGTCCCATATACCGTACAACACACACACACGCGTCGCTGAGAATAGATCGAGCCCCTTGCCGGCTTAACCCCAGGAGACGGGCGTGGGCGCCACGCGTTTCAAAAGGGGTCCCTTCTTGGGGCGGTCCGAAACGCGAAGAACCGCACCGAAGACCAATTCTCAACGGCGAGTTGTACAACGAGAAACAACACTCGCGGCTTGCGTAGTTTTCTTTTAAAGGACGCTGGCTACGCTCACTCCCAGCGCCCCACTCCTACCAACAAATTAGTTCACTTCACAATCTCAATAAATTAGAATACTGTTTTTCAATTAGGATGAGGAATATAATTTTACTCACGCTTAACCACTAGCGTGTCGGCCGCCACTAATACACTCGTCCTTAATTCGTATTTCACTTATATAAAAGGTACTAAAATTATGTAAGTATCTAACTACCTGGTTTATCACGAGCGGCAACCTCAATTTGAAAAGAAACTCGTCGTCAGCTCCTCCAATGTCGTGCCACAAGATGCAGTCTCCGTCCACCGTTGAGACGTTGGCGCCACTCACCAATTGGGCACAATTAAGATCGCTAATGTGTTTTCGTGGTTTTTGTTCTTTCGTAGTCGGGGATCCACAACGTTTAAACACCAAAAGAGTTGAGTTCTCTGCTTCACGGAATTTTCCTCGTAGGATATTCACCTGTTCGATTTAACGTTTAAACACCAAAAGAGCGTTGAGTTCTCTGCTTCACGGAATTTTCCTCGTTGGATATTCACCTGTTCGATTTAATGTTTAAACACCAAAAGAGTTGAGTTCTCTGCTTCACGGAATTTTCCTCGTAGGATATTCACCTGTTCGATTTAACGTTTAAACACCAAAAGAGCGTTGAGTTCTCTGCTTCACGGAATTTTCCTCGTTGGATATTCACCTGTTCGATTTAACGTTTAAACACCAAAAGAGGGTGTCCCGTTCGGATCCTCGCACTTTTATGTGCTCGGGTGAACGGTGCACCATACACGTTGGGAGGGGCGGGGGGGGGGGGGGGGGGGGTAACGTTAGTATGATAACGATAATTCAAAATGTAGGTTATGAAATGCAAAGAATTGTATGTGTTAACTCACCACTCTCGTCCGAAACGGCCGTTGCGCACGTTGAGGGTTAAGCTGGAACAAAATGTTTATAAATTAATTCTAAGCTTGGCGAAATGAAAAATAAATTCTTATCGATTGTGATCTCCAACACTTAGGACTCTTTATCCGAAAAACGGGGAAAATGCAAATATGGTGGTATCACGACAAGACCAAATTCCTCGATTTAGCAACTTGTTGCATTTACAAACATTTTGTGCTGCCGCAGCAAGGGAGGCCTTTCTCAACCTCTGTGCAACTTGATAGCAGAATGGCTATCGAGAAAAAAAAATATTGTTTTGTTTTTTTATTAGTCCCGGCCAGGACAGCTGCTGATGGGGCAGTTCGAAAAAAAACAAAGACCCCGCACATCTTGAGTCATCCCCCTCCGTCACACACAAAAAAAAATCAATTCCCTTATTATTTTCATTATTATTATTAAAAATACATATGTATATATTTTAATTAACATTTTTTTTTGTGTATTGGTTTTCCTCTTTTGCGTATATACATTTTTTTTTATTATTAATTACGGTTTTTATACTCAAACATTTAATAAATTAAAAAAAAAACATAAAAATTTTATTTAGGTAATACTTTGAGATTTTGGTTTTACTTATAGATAAAAAAAATTTTTTTTCCCCTTATACTTCCTTACTATATTTTTTTTCTCTATATAATATACATATTTATAATAATTATTACAAACATACCATTGGCATAAGACCTTCCAGTTGTAACGTGCATAAACGGCTCTCCTTGACTTATTTTCGTAAAAATTTATGCGCTGTAAGTTGCGAATGATAGCTGATGGTGCTACCTATCTAACGATACTATGATAATTTTTCTAGCTGCCGTACTTGCTAAGATATGAAGGGTTTTCTGAAATTTATGTGGTCACGTCGGAGTGAGTGGAGTTCGCAGTAAGAACACAGTGGAGCGTATAATTTAAAGGATTTATTGTAAGAATATGACAATGAACAAGTTCCAGTTGATGGATGCTCTGATGCCAATGCTCGAATGCCTATGGATGCCCCCCCCCCTGAACTGTGTTTTCTTGGAGTTAGTGATTTGACACTCTTACTCCCATCATAATTGTGGACTCTCATGGGTCCATCGCAGTCATGGCTTTTTAATGCTTATGATGACTGGGTGTTGTACTCAGTTTAAGATACTCCTAAGATGAGGATAGGTTTCTCTGCCTCCGGTGGAGAATTTCAAAGTTTCTAGGGTAGTATTTTCGTGTGCGTCGATTTTGTCGAATAGTTTAAGTGCTTTGTCGCGTATTATCTTGTCTATAGTGTCGAGTCTAAAGTCTCTGTGAATGTCCACGTTTCTTACATACCAAGGAATTTTGAAGATTTTCCTAAGGGCCAAATTCTGACATATCTGAAGCTGATTTATTTGCGTCTTGCTTGCTTGGCTGAAAGCCAAGCTGCCGTACAGTATTGATGGTAGTACTGTCTGTTTGTAAAGTAGCAGTCTGTTTTGGTGCTCAAGTTGTTCGAGTTGATGATAGGGAATATGGATTGGAGTATTCCGTTGCAGGCGATTCTTTTTTGTTGGAAGTGTAGGTTCCATGTCAGTTTCCTGTCCATGGTGAGTCCGAGAAACCTGGCAGCTTCCTGCCAGGGGATCTCTTGACCGTCTACTGAAAGTGCTTCCGGGTCTTGCCGTGGCCGTCTCGTAACGAAAAGCGCCTGCGTCTTCTCCGCGTTAGTTTTAATTTTCCATTTTCGGAAGTATTCCATGAGTATGTCTATGGATTCCTGGAGAATATGTGTTATTCTGAGCTCGAGTCTTGCGGTGTAGAATATGCAAGTGTCATCGGCGAACAGGGATATTTTCACGTTGTTTGGCAGTTGTGGGGTGTCTGCGGTGTACAGGGTGTACAGCAACGGGGAAAGTGGTGATCCTTGAGGGACTCCAGCCTCTATAGGTCTTTCCTGTGATAGTTCCGAGTTAATTCTGACTTGAAAAGATCTGCCGTGTAGGAATGAACCTATCACTTGAATGATAGGCAGCGGTATTCCGAGATTATGCAGTTTGAAAATGAGTCCTGCATGCCAGACTTTATCAAAAGCCTTTGCTATGTCAAACATAACCAGACCTGTTGATTTGCGTTGATTTAGCCCTGTTCTGATGTGTTGAACCACTCTTGCGAGCTGGAGTTCGCAAGAGTGAAGTGGTCTGAAACCAAATTGCTCGTTTGGTAGTAGTTCTTTTTCCATTACGTGATCGAACAGCCGGGAGAGCAGGATCCGTTCTGTTAGTTTACTGATCACTGTGAGAAGACTAATGGGTCTCCAATTTTGTGGAAATGTGTGATCCTTGCCAGGTTTTGGTATCACTATAATAACCGCTTTTTTCCAAGACTCTGGGAACCACCGAAACTGGAAAATGGCGTTGATTATTTCAACTAGAATGACTAGGATATTTTCTGGGCAATTTCTTAGGCATGTGTTGGAAATCGTATCTAACCCGGGCGCTTTTTTGCGATTTAGAGCGTTGACAAGGCTTCTCACCTCCGCCAAATCCACCTCTCGTATGACGTCTTGCTGTGTTGCCGCGGCTGTGAGTATTTCCCTCGCCGAGGACTCAATTCGTTCCTCTTCGTCTGGGTCGTCTTGGGGGGACCGATTTTCCTGGAATTGAAGCTCTAAGGTGTCAGCGAACGCCTCCGCTTTGCCCGAGTCATCAAATTTGAGGCCGTTAGGGCCGTGAATAGGAGGTATAAACCTTTTGGTGTTTTTGCGAAAGTACCTGTTTATCCTCCAGAAGTTAAAGTCCCCAGGGTCCATGTTGCCTAGGAAGTTCTCCCACTGTTCGTTCCTGTGTTCGGCAGTTGCCGACTTTATTAGGTTGGTAAGCCTGTTTGACATTTGCTTTAGGGCAGGGTCGCCGGTCTCCCTGGCCCTACGCCGTATGCGATTCCTCCTCCTTATTAGGTCTTTAATCCTCTGGGGGAGTTCGTAGGGGTGTTCCACCCTTAACGGACTGGTTCTTGTGTTAGCTTCTTTTGCTGATACAATCGTGGTGATTAGGCTTTCTACCGTTTCTTCTAGGACCCTGGTGTTTTCGATCGAGATTTGTGGGTCTAAGTTGTTCAGGGTTTCCCGGAATCCTTTCCAATCTGTTTTCTTTGTGGTGGGATCCGGAACTTCTATGAAGAGATCTTCTATCCTGAAACGGACTGGCTTGTGATCAGACGATAGTTCGTCTATCACTTCTATCAGCACCTGGAAGTCCAGGGCTTTAGATAGCCCTATGTCTAGGGGGTAGCCGTGTCTCGAGCCGAAATGTGTCGGTTCTCCAGGGATGTGGGCGCATATGTTGTTGTTTGTGATGAACCTGTAGAGTTTATGTCCGGCTTGGTTGCTTCTCACAGCACCCCACGATCGGTGGTATGCGTTCAAATCCCCTCCGAGAAAGACCGTACCATCGAAGTTCAGAAGTGCCCTCAGGTCTTCTGAAAAATCGGTGGCTCTGGGACTGAAGTAGGCCGAGATTATTGTGATGTCTAGGAAATCGGTACACAATTTGATGCTGGTAGCTTCTGCGCAACGTAGGATAGGGATGTCAATCAGGTGATGTTTCAAACTCCTTTTAATTAGTATGGCTGTACCTCCTCCCCTACCAGTCAATCTGTCATTTCTGTACATCATGTAGTTGGGGATTCGGAAGTTGTTTCCAGGTTTCAGGAATGTCTCTTGGATGAGAACTACATCGACTTGATACTTCTGTAAGAAGTTGATGAGTTCTCCCCTTTGTTTTTGAATGGAATTCGCATTCCATGAAACGATGGAAACACAATTGCCAGCCATATTAATTGTTGGAGTGAGTGGGAGGGAGACCGAGTGAATTTTGTGCGGCAAACAGACCCTGGATCATGTTTGCCATCATTGATTCCATCATCTGCCTACATTGCGCCTGCATCTGGGCAAAGTAGGTGGCTGTTTGATCGATGTTTAGGACTGTGGTTGGGAGGCTGGTGGAGCGGGTGCCGGTCGAGTGTTGGCATTGGCTCTCGTGGTCGTTGCGTACGACCTCCTGACATTTGCAGGGTTGCGAGGGCAGCCGCCGTAGCTGGCCGGGTGCTCACCTCCACAGTTTATACATTTCGGCTTGTCGGATTGTTTTTTGGTGCATTTGGAAAAATGGTGAAGGCCGTCGCACTTCACGCATTTTGGTTGGGCATGGCAGTTGCTGGCTGCTTGTCCGAATTGCTGGCAGTTGTGGCATTGGGCCTGGCCACTTCTTGCCTTTTGGGCTTCAATCTGTAGCCCCGAGAGGCCGCAGATGCCTGTGATGTTGAAGATGTGTTTCTCCGATTTCGGGAGGAGAACTTTGGTCAGTTTTGACGGGCGATTGTTTTTCATCTTCAGGCGGAAACACTCTGTGGGGTGGAAGCCCTGGTGTTCGAGGTCCTCCTTGACGTCAATTGGGGAGATACCCTCCAAGCCACGGAAAATGATGTTAAGCTGTTTCTCCTCTGGGAGGAGATAGGTGTGATACTGGATTTTTCGGTCGGTGAAAAACCCTGTCAGCCTTCTATGGTCTTTTATTGTGGCCGGGACTATCTGTATGCCCAGATAGATCCGTTTGGATGACACATAATTGATGTTGTGGTGTTTTAATTGGCGAACTATGGCCGTCCACTGTTCGGGCTCGCGTAAGATAACCGGAACCACTTTATGCTCGGAATCGTCCTGTTCGGGAGTAAGGGTGGCGTCTGTGGAAGTCGAGGGTACTACTACCACTGGCTCTTTATTTTTGGGCTGGGTTTGGGCTGTGGATGGTGTTGTGGTGGCCTTGGTCACCGGGATTTTTCCCAATGAAACCGGAATTTTTGGGGCGGTCGTCGGTTTCGGGGTGGGTTTTTGGGAAGGTTTTGGGGTGGGTTTTGGTGTAGGTTTTGGAGGGATAATTGGGGTTGGGGGTGGAAGGGTGGGGAACTCTTCGTCCTGGTCAGATGAAATGGATTCGTCCAAAACATCCTCCGTTTTGCTGTCCGAGTCTGTGTCGGGTAGCGCTATTGTTGTAAATGATGAGGAGTCAGATGAAGTAAGAGCCATCCTCTTCCGTTTTTTACAGAATTTAGTCTTGTGGGACTTTGTCTCATGTTCTTTGCGCATGGACTTCATCTCTTGTAGAAGTTCTATATTTAGAACTTTCTGTTCTTCGAGGGCGGCTTGAGTCTCCATCTGTTTCCCCATCATTTCCGCTAGCCGATCGTTTAGTTCCGATTGAGCGGTCACGAGTTCGGAGATTTTAGCTGTCAGTATTGAGATCTGACGGTCTTTTTCGATTAGTAGGTCGATGGGTACAGAGGCTGCCCCCTGTACCACCTGTTCGGACATGTCGGTTTTTGGCCCTACACCCCCTTTGGCAGAAAAATTTTTCTCCTCCTCTGCGAAGGTATCAAAAATTAGAGTACTCACCAGTTGTGCAGGTTGTTGTTTTGGTCGTTGCGCCTCTCCGCTTTGCATGCGGTTCCTCTTCGTTGGTGGCGTGCTCCTGCGTTGTCACACACTACACTTGGCGCGGCACTGTATCTTTTGTGTTTGTGACGCACTCTTCACTTTGCATAGGGATAGTGGTCGGGTACGATCTATTTATAGAATTGTATCTGCACTTTCACTTTTTCAGGCTGAGCTACATTGAACTGCACTCGCGATGCTCATATTGTGTCTATTTTGGGATTGTCGCACTGTCACTTTTCAGGGGGCACTACGCTGAGCTGCACTCACGATGCTCATGATAGGTCTATTTTTAGACAGGATCTCACACTGTGTCTGTTTCTTTCACTTTGCACTGGCACATTTTTATCTGTCTGGTAGGGGCTATTTTTGGAAATGGAAAAATTTTTCACTTTCACTATCGCTAGGGGCGAATGTACTCGCGGTGCATGTACATTTTGTTTTTTATTTTTTTGTCGGTGTTGTTGCTGGGTGTCGTCTGCACTATCACTTTCTACAATGCTTGCGCATTGTAGATGGTTGGTGGTGTTATTTTTTGATAGCGTTGCGTTTAATTTGTCACTGCACTACTTTTTAACTCGCGTTGAGATCTTCGCACATTGCCGGTCCGAGGTGGAATGTGTTGCGCCTATGGATGCTGGTCATGGCTCGCCTTTTATACCCGTCGGTGTGATCGTGTGGGTGTCGCTTATCCTCGTCGTTGCGTCGTCGTGGATCGATGTGTGCGGCTGTGTGTATATCGCACCCTTCTGGTGGCGGTTGGCTGTTCACGTGATCGTTGCGTGCATCTTTGACTGTGCATTGCGTGGGCTGTTGCGTGTTGTGGATTTTTGAAAATTGTGTGGTGTTACACAGTCAATATCTCGAGCAACCCACGGGAATAATTCAGCATATAAGAAAGTTGCGGTTCAAGTCCATCTTGCGCTTGTTATTAACAAAGTTACGGTGCAAGCCTATCTTGCGCTTGTTATTAACAAAGTTACGGTGCAAGCCTACCTTGTGCGTGTTCTCAACAAAGATATAGAGTCTCCTCTGGCGTTTCTAATATGCGACTCCAAATGGTCGGTACTATTAACAACCCTTTTTGGGTATTATTGGGTTTTGTATGCAATATCGCCACTGACACGCCAAAACAGTGTTTTTTTTATATATAGGACACACATCGACTACTTCACTGCGGGCACTTAATATTGGCCCCTGATGGCCTAGATTTTGTTCTCCGGACCTTTTTTTTCAGGCTTTCAGACGTAATGGTCAGTGGCGGATTTACAAATTTGCCGCCCCTGTTCATACCAATGCAGGTTAATCCTTTTATATTTTTATTGTATTTAGTACGTATTTTTAAATATATCCTTTGAATAAGATTCATAAAATTATAGTAAGTATAGGTTTATAAATCGTATAATAACATTGTTTCATATGTTGAATCGTAGATTTTACTCCCACTATCTTCTACAACTACTGTTGTGAATTTTGATGCTGCTTATCTCGTTTCCAGTAATTGTTCCGAAAACCGCTATGGTGCCTGGGATGCTTGCTGACCAGGCCCTTGCGATGCGTTTTTGATGATTGAATATGAAGTTGGAATGTATGCAACGCACAAAGCTGTGGTCAAGAGACCGGGAGAGAAATAGACGTCTTGTTTGCGCTACTTACTTAATCCAAGTGGACGATTTATTTTACAATCTACATATACATACAAGCATATCCTAAATTAAATAATTTCAAAACTCGTTTTGCCAACAGATGGCATTGTTGGTTTCAAATTTACATAATTATGAGTAAGTTTTTTATATGGCATGTTTAATTCTTGAACAACTACGCTTTCGACATAGCAAAATTTATCCGTCATCATGTTTCAGCAATAAGTCCTTAGCGATGTAGATTTTATTGCAAATGTTTGCGTCTCGATTTCCGAATTGCAAAGTCGTGGATTATGTCATTGCAATCCAATGGCATGAGCAAATCTGATTCTATTGTCATCAATGCAAGAGCATTTAATCTATCCTCCGAAAGGGTAGATCTGAGGTAATTTTTCACACGTTTAAGAACTGAAAATGATCGTTCAGCACTGCAGTTGGTTACAGGTGTATAAACCAGCATTCGATAAGCTATATCAACATTAGGGTAAACTGTGTGAAGATCATTAGTTCTTAACAATTTCAGTAAGTCCATCGGAGAATAATTTGCCACGTTTTTCTGAACGCAATAGTTTCTGAATAGAATCATTTCGTTGAAAAAAGATGGTTCAATATGTTCAATATCGTCGTCAAACAAGTTTTTTAATTCAAGAGTTTTCCCCGAAGTTCTGCTGTACTCAAACAATGCATTATCGGTGATACCTGCAAATTTTTGATGAATAGCTTTGTATGCCGAGAATCTTTGCCGGAATTCAAATAGGATTTTGTCTAAAATAACGTAGAATGACGATTCTCCTCCAAACAGTAGACATGGAGCACAATAGACAACGCCTCTGCTCTTAGAGTAAACAAGACAAGGTCGCATGGTTTTCTCACCATTCAAAAGTTTTCTTTGAAAGAGAGAACTCGAGAAATATCGTGTACAGTCACTGTAAATCCGTCTTGAGTTTGAGAAATCAGCGTTGACATTTTGATCGTAACCAGGTGAAGCTATCCATCAGGATCATTTGCGAATGTATCGCCTTCATTTGCAATTTTCTTTGTAGCCTCATCCAAGAAAATCTCTTCGCCGCAAGAATCGTCCCCTGGATTCACTACGGAGTGAGAATCTGCAGTAAGGTTATCTCTACTTGAAATACCCATAACTGCACAAAATTAGGTGAAGAGAAAATAAAAACGCAAAAACAAAATATTTAGA
Source organism: Chloromyia formosa (assembly GCA_964017055.1). NCBI lineage: Eukaryota > Metazoa > Arthropoda > Insecta > Diptera > Stratiomyidae > Chloromyia > Chloromyia formosa. The sequence continues at coordinate 43,688,674 of OZ024816.1, read as the reverse complement.
AATAAATTGAGAACCTTAAATTTAATACCTGAATTTCCATCCTCGGCTGTAGAAAGATTTTTTAGGGTCTTCATAGCTACTTTAATGTTAAGATCATCCTCATGTAAGTTGGTATGGTTATTTAGGCTAGATACGAGATCTATCACCTCACTGTAGAACTTTTGAACCGGACTATTCCTCTGAAATAAACTATGCAAGTCTTGCATAAGACTTTCCTGGTTTCTCTTGTCGGAATAGTGAAGGATTAGGTTCTTCTTTATACTTCTCCAAACTAAAGGAGTTCCATATATATTCAAGGCTTCGTTTGCAGCACCCACAATCTTATTCCTAATAGCTCGTAGAAGTAACTGTCCGTAGGGTGTCACATCGGTAACGGAGATTAAAGATAGCACTTCGTCCACGTTAGCTATAAAATCGAATAGCAATCTTGGATTACCGTCGAATTTCGGTAGATCCTTGATTGCGTCGGGGACACGCAAGGCATTAAAGATGTCCATTGGTGTTACGTTCGTCCTAATTAACGCGGGAGTTGGATTAATTTCGACCGAGGATGTTAAACTTTCTATATTAACCGTATCTTCTAAATTCACTGTATTTTCACAATTTACCGTATTCCGCGCGAGGTGGGCGGTAAACGCTGTGTAGCCAAAAATATGACCATAGAATGCCCAAACTCTCTTCCATTTCTGTCAAAAAGTCCATACACTCTAATTCAAAATCGGTGTATTCTTGGTTTTTGAAATACGAATTTTCTATTTCAGTTAAACCACTGGAACTTTTCTTAAGAATTTCCCTATGAACTATCAAATAGTCCTGTAGAAGGGTTTTAACCTTCGCTATCAATCGCTTAGTGTAACTAGCAGTTTTCTTCGCTAGGGTATCCGTTTTGTATACGGACTGCAAACGAGATAGCTGATCGGCAGCTAATTTCTGCTTGTTGTAAAGAGCTTCCATTATGAAATTTGGTTTGATTGGCGAATTGGTCGAAATGGCGAAATTCAAATATTGCGACTATATAGAAAATCAAAGGGAAAGGAGGTCAAAGGACTTACCAACCAATTTCTGCACAATCTTCTCACGAATTTTCAAAAACTAGCACCAGCAAATGTCTTTCAATCTTCACACTGATTACGATCACGATTTCTCAAAACCAATTTCTGCACAGTCTTCTCACGAATTTTCAAAACTAGCACCGGCAAATGTCTTTCAATCTTCACACTGGTTACGATCACGATTTTTCACTATCCGGCTCGACGGACCAAAAATGTCTCGTAACGACACAACTCGACGGACCAAAAATGTCTCGTAACGACACAACTCGACGAACCAAAAATGTCTTGTAAATACTACTCGACGGACCAGTACTATAGTATACAACGAAAACACAACTTTATAATTTAATCGATTTATTAAGTGTAAGGATAAGCTAAGATCAGTGGCGGTTCGTGGGTTCCAGAAGAAAGCAGACCAGACCAAACTTTTGATTTAATTTACGGAAAATGGCACGATTCCAATATCTGAGGGGACAAAATTTGATGATGGCTTTAAAACAATTCCAGACTAAAAAGAACGATTTTGAAATCGTTTCCCTAAAACTAGCAATCTTTTCCGAAATGTTGGCATTTGAAACATCAATAGTTCGTTATACCGAAGGTTTACTGTACATGTTTACATACAAAAGTTCAACTTTCAAGGAAATTCACGAAAAAAGAGCTCGGATTCGTTCGTTTCAGCCTGGAATTCATTAAATGCCAGCATTAAATATTGACACCTCAAATATTTTATTTATTAACCCCACACCCCCAACCCAACTCAAAAAGCAAGTCCACTTCTACGAGTATATACAAAAAATTGCAAGAGAAACGACAACTTAACATCTACATGCTCTTCAAATCATCTGCAAAAGCCGTCATACAAAATGCTTAAGAAGCTGCGATTCTGGCCGCTTCTTCTCAAGATATACGAGCGGCACGACAAGTGTAGAAGATTTTACTCAATGTCGTTGCGTGGCGATGCGTCGCCATGCGAGTTATACATAAATCGTGTTTTGTATTATCACAATATTTTCTTTCGATGGAATGTAGATGACTACATTCGGTCAGATATAGTCTGTGAATTTCACTCGACTGATTTTTAGTCTCACTTTTCACTCAACTAGGTTGCTTTGAGAAAATTACCACACAAATTTATGTTCACTAAATATTTTATTGATTACTAACAACTAATTTGTTGTCTACTCAACAAGTGGAAAAAACTTAAAGAACTAAGATGTTTCAATTGTACTGGCTTATATAAGATTCTGTTATCTCCATAGTACAATTGCATTACAATTGCATCTTGGATTATTCGTCTGAAGTTCCATTTCGTATCGTAGTGGTTTCCTGTTCTCAGTGTTCTTGTTACTTCGATAAGAAATGTAATTTCCTGTACTTCCTGTGTTTTATTATGATATCGTTCTGAGTTCGGTTTAATCCATCCATTGGGGGCCGCTATTGTTACTAAAGCGGTCGCCAACAACGTCCTTGAAGCGTGATGCCCCCACGGTATGAATTCCGACCTCTTCAGTTTTACGTGGAGCTACTGGGTCCACCCTATGTAAAATAGTGTGATGTGCTTGGTTGCACTTGTTGCAGCGGTTGCTACTTGGACAATCTGCCGCGCGGTGTCCAAATCCCAAACAATCTAGACACAAATTATTCTTCTTTACCAGATTGAACTTTCCATAGGAATCAAGAGCTTGGAATTGTCCGCACGAGCACAAGAAATGGCTGCCTTTGCAAAGACAACATGTCGCCGATTTCGTTGCATGTCGGTACGTATTGTGCACATGCTTTGAAGAAGCATGTGGCTTGAAGCGTGGACGATCGCAACTGGTCGCTTCCAATGCTCGAAAACTGCCGTTTCTTGGGCAGTACTAAGCGAAAACAGTTTTTTGAATTGCACATTCAATAGTGCCTGCTTATTGTCGTACCGATCGCACAACAATTCCCACGCTACCGAATAATTTGCGTCCGTGATACCGATATGTTTGAGCAGCGTTTCCAACTCACCACTCAAACTGCACTTCAACTAGTGCAATTTCTGCACGTCTGATAGACCGACTCTATCATGAACTAGCGCTTTGAACAAATCGCGGAACGAAACCCAGTCTTCGTAGTTAGACGAGAACTTGGAACGGTTATACGCGGCAAATTCACGTCTTCTCGATCGAAACGCGATTCGTTGTTCAAACGAGTAGAGTTATGCCCGGTTCACATTATTCCAGTAATTCAGTCGTGCTGGACTGGATTATATCGTCTACATGATCCCAGTCCAGTAGTCCGGCGAGTGTGTTGTTGATTCGGTAACTATAGTGACAATGATTTCTGGGCGAGCTGGAATGAAAAAGTAGACCGACATTCCAGTCACTGGACGGGATTGCTGGATTGGATTGCTGTCCATTGCCGGTTCACATTATTCCAGTAGCAATCCAGCGCTGGACTGGACTGGATTGGTTACTGGAATAATGTGAACTGGGCATTATTAGTTATAAATTCCGAGGGAGGAGGCGCACACGCATTGACAAGTTCTTGGAGCTCTATAGTGAGTTCCATACATAAATCTTCAAAGCCTCCCCTCATGTCCGACGCGAAATAGGGAGATTCCAGTTCATCATCATCCCCTGTCAAAAGGGTCCCAATTTCCACTGTCTTTTTGATAAAATTCTACCTGCAATGTTGCGGACAACCTGAAATGGCAACATATGAATAAGTATCTTTTTTTGTTTTGAAAACACTTACCTGTTTACATTCTGCAGAACACTCCAAATTGAACAGGATTCCTCGTTGACCGTCTCCCGATTCACCTAAATAACGAAAGAAAACACAAAGCATCAAATTCAACAAGCAATTCAACAGACGACCATCGGAACAATACTTATCTGAATGCTCGAATTAACTTCCCTCGAAGAACCGATCGTCGACGTCCATGTAATGTGATGACCAGTCGATGTTTAGTTACTTGTCAACAATGTCCACACAGGCTTGGACTTTGACACTGTCCCAAAGCCACTGAACTAACATCAGCAAACTGCTAGATTCAAGTCAAGACAATTTGTAATGGAATTCTGTAAATAATTAATTATGTAAATAGTATTCTGTAACTAGCAATTAAGAAGAAAATGGCGGGAACCTGCCTGTTTGGTTCGAGTCGTGGAGGAAGGCAGTCGACTTCAAGGAATTCTGGATTAATAAAAGCTGTTTTATAAAAGTAATCATGCAATATGTTCAGTCTTTCTAATAACTTTTGTCCGTACACCAGCGTCTTCTTCGCTTTAGCAGCTTTTTTATGGTTGGTGAAGATTCGATTTAGGGCATTATAGGCCAATTTTTGTGATGCCACCAGCTTCTCCATGTCACGGGCAGAATGTTGTGTACTCACTTTCACTCACTATCTAACGCGCGAATCGCGAACGTATATTAGCGAACTTGTCTCAGCGAATCTGAGCACTAGCACACAAATCGCGAAAATGCAGTTATTAACACTAATCTCAGCGAATCTGAGAATTAACGCGGAAATCGCGAAAATTTATTGTTATGCAATAGTTACAGCGAATCTGAAACTTAACATGTAAATCACGAAAATCACAAATAGATTTTGTAACGTGGAGCGGTGGAGGTCACGTCGGAATGAGTGGAATTCGCAGTAATAACACAGTAGAGCGTATAATTTAAATGATTTATTAACTAAGTAATGACTTGACAATGAAATTGATAATCTGACGTGTAGTGCTGTCCGTGTGGTCCAGTGGTTGTACGCACACGATGCAGTCACTATTGATGACTTAACTACAAGAATACAAGGATTAGTGCTGTCCGTGTGGTCCAGGCGTTGTACGCACACGATGCAGTCACTATCGCAAGGATGTAGGTTGATGGGCACAGTCCGTATAGTCCAGGGGTTGTACGTATACGATGCTTATGCTTGGGCGCTTCGAGAAGAGGTCCTGATATCCAGATGTTGGATGATCCGATGCCAGTGCTCGAATGCCTTTGGACAGTGTTGCCAGGCGGTGGGAGTGCTCTCCCCCTAAAAGCTGTGGCTATACTGCTATTTCCCACTAAAAACACTAGCGGTCCCACTGAATTTAAATGAACACTTTTTTTCTATATGTTGAGTATAAAAGATATGTTTTATAAAATATTTGACATCTGACTGTCGAATAATTATGTCGTGCCTGTAGTGAAATCGCGGTGCATGGGAGATAGAAATGCGCGCGTAATTCAAAAGAAATTGAAAACCTGAAATGACAGTACAAACAATGGTATTGCAAACACACAAAAAATATATTGGAAATAATTGCACATAATGAACATAATTTTATCATGTTTCAAGTAGATGAAGTGGAATATGCTAAACATAACATTTCTTTGTAATTCTTCACAGAAAATAAGATAAATTCAAGACTTAAAATTAATCTTTGGTATCTCCGGCACCGGCTGCTCGCTCCTGTGTAGTTGAAGGCTTAGAAAATATTAGCCACTAAACTTTCCCACTAAAAAATATTCCCCCCTAAAATTCCCCCCAACTCGCTGAAAAACAACCAAATTTAGTAGGGAAACCCCTGATCTGGTAACACTGCCTTTGGATGCTGATCACGGCTCGCCTTATATACCCGTCGGTATGCTTGTGTGGGTGTCGCTTACACTAGTCGATGCGTTGTCGTAGATCAGCGTAGGCGGCTGTGTGTGCTTCGTCCTCTTCTGACGGTGGTTGGCTGCTCACGTGATCGTAGCGTGTGTACTCGACTGCGCGTGCGTGTATCGCACCCTTCTGATGGCGGTTGGCTGGTCACGTGGTCGATGCGTGTATGCTGTTTGTATCTTGTGGGCTGATGCGTGTCGTGGACTTGGTGAAAATTGTGTGTGTGGCGTTACAATTTCAGCCAATCTAATAACGATCCGGTTGAAATCTATTTGTGATTTTCGTTATGTTTGGACGGTTGACGAGGAAACACGACACGGACACACAATGTACTTTCACCGACACACGAAGTCCCATCACCGTCCACTATACTCACCTACCACCGATGAGGATCCAACGTTCCAGCTCGTAACATCCTGTTGTCGTCCGGTATTCATCAACGAAGAAATCTGAAAAGGGAAAACAAAGAATCACTATCATCAGAACAACAAAATGAAACTTATCTGAATCGCTCGATCGCTGATGATGTCCTTCGTCCATCGCCGCCGTCAACTGAAAAACACCATAAAAGCAATTATTATTCATTTCACTTGTTAAAAACCTTAAACTTTGACTCATCACTCCATAAAACTTTTTCCCACTGTTCATGCGTCAAATGTTTATGTTCTTTAGCCCACTGCAACCTCTTAATTTTATTTTGATGTCTTAAAAGAGGTTTCTTCACTGCTATCCTTCCAAAAAGGCCAGCTTCTCTCAATCTCCTTTCCACTGTAGAAGTACTCAAAGAAAGATTTCTAGATTGATTGATCTGAGCTGCTATCTCTGGGCCCGTGAGTCGTCGATCACGTTTACTGATCAATACAATACGTTTAACTTCAGCTGTTGTGGTTTTTCGAGACCGCTCTGCACGTTTTCTATCGCCAAAGCTCCTGGTGGATGCATATTGTCGGAGAAGTAATGCGTACTCCGGCCTTAATGGCCGGAGTACGCATTACATGAGCAATACCCTCTCTAAATACTGCCAGCGATGTGCGCTCGCAGACCAACTCAGTAACCGGGAGTTGCGGGGTGTGTTAACAGCAGCTATTGGCCTCCTCCATCAAATACAATAGTTCATTCGCACATCATGCTCGTTAAACAGAAGGAAACTCTACTCTACCAAGACAAAATAAAATATTAATATGGAACGAAAATGGGACGCCTACGCGTCAGGCTCCCTAAACCGGCGAAAACGAAGTTCCTGTTAATGGAAAAAAAGAGCTCTACAGCTAAACTACTATAAAAATGTCACAAAGGCAGAAAAAAAGAAAGGGGAGGAAGAAAAGATTACCGTCCAGTCAGGACAGATCCTTTTTCCCTAGCAGTCGAGAGCCTCAGGTGTTATTCGGCTCTAATGTGGTCTTCGGTGTTACGGGCCAAGGCGTCTTCACCCTTCCTTCCGTGGGATTTTTAGAAAATCCCCCAAATGAAATCTATGTCATCAGGGAGAGAGCAAAAAGGAGGAGGAGGGAAGAATGATCCGACCTTAGCTCCTCATATGTAGTAAATTTAGTTTCGAGAAACACAAGCAAGGGCGAACAAATATATTATAACAGTTCGAAACTTAACCAGCCGAAAATCGCCAAAATAACAACACCAAAAATGAATTTAGAACGCCAACAATTTATTGATAAGGAAAAAGTATCTAAAGATACGTCCGCCGCTATGAATACTCGAATGAATAGTGAGTGCGCATTCGCCGTTGCCACTCTGCATTCACCTTGCGCCTATCGCCCGATCTCGTTCGCTGTTTACACACCGAGTTCGCCGTTCCTTCGGTGTATCGTCATGGGGTTACCGCTTGTGTTGTCGTGTATCGGCTATGCATTATTTAATTACGTGTTACAGTCGGCCATCCTGCAGATTTAATGTCCTCATTAATTATAGGGATAAAATAACGCCATTTTGTATAATAAAATCGCCATATTCATTATAAAAGAATTTCCATGTTCAAAGAACATGATCTTCAACGCCCGCCCCTGATGTGATTCAGCGACTCGCCTAGTCGTGATCCACAACATCTCCCTCATATTCTTCATCGCCCTGTTGTTGTACGCCAAAGTATTTGCGTAATGAATCAACGGCCACCACTGCCTGGAAATTTTTATAGCCACGTATACCTTTAACTGTGCTTATGATGTATCTATCGTTCGGCAATACTCTAGTGATGCGCCAGTGTGTCGGGACACTTTCACCACCACCGACTTAACATTGTGGTCGCCGCCTCTTTTATATACTTCGGTGCCCGCCCGGAACCGATCACACGAGACTAAAAATCCAACATATAACTCCGCCGGAGTAGAACATTGAAACGCCCTCGCATTTGGTTGGATCGCCGTGGGTAATCCTTTAATTAGGCACGACAGTGCCTTCTCGCCTCGAAGTTCGCATCGCTCCAATAACGCCATCTTGTCGTGGTAATACTTTGTCATGGTCTCACCACCTGTTTTGACCCCCGCCAACATTTCTTGCAGCAGCTCTGCATAATCATGTGTCCTCGGAAAGGCATTCCGTAACACTTGTTTCCACTCAGTCCAAGTGTGGTCGTACACATCCAACCTATTGTACCAAGTACGCGCCGCGCCCGCCAATTTCGCCTGCATAAGAGACGCCTCATCATACTCGTCCCAGCCATGGATTTTTCCCAACTGCTCAATTTTCGACAACCATCGATCGATATTTGAGTCTCGACTATCTGGATCGAACTCCTCCACCAGATCAAGGCCCAGTCGCCAATCAAATCGAGCGTTAAGGTGGCTCGGTCTGACGGAAGAATCTCTGATTGCTTCGTCCGTCATCGATCCACTCGTCTGTGAGCCGCCTGCCACTCTCGCCTCCATTGGACTGCTTCCACTCGCCATATTCTTAAGGGCCGCCGCCAACGCCGTCTCTGTCTGCCTTACTACCATCTGTTGGATCTTTTGCTCCATTTTTGACTCCAACAGAGCCTTCAGGAGTCTCGCCTCGGCTTCATCATCATCGAGTCCGACGCCTTCGAACTCAATGTCTAAAACATCCTCCGCTACGCCAGTGTTGCGGCGGTCGCCCGAATTTGCCATTCTCGTCAACACTATAATGCACTAACACAGAGTTCACACTTATGCACGGCAACACCAATAGTTTTTGCGTACGCCAACACAAATTCCGACGCCGTCACAATAGAAGTCCGTGCACACTTTATAATTTTGTGTACGTCAGCACAAATACAGACACCGTTCGCCAAGTGTTTATCACGCCACTGCACACATGCAAAAACACCGATATACTCGTTTGTTGTAGCCGCCTGCTTTGTTGTGAATTTCACAACACGACTCGCCAATTGTCAATTATACGTAATTACACGTAATTACACGCCCGCCACAACAATTGCACTTTTCGGCACTGGCACTGGGCTTATCCCACTTCTGAATTTATAACAGTTCGAAACTTAACCAGCCGAAAATCGCCAAAATAACAACACCAAAAATGAATTTAGAACGCCAACAATTTATTGATAAGGAAAAAGTATCTACAGAAAAAGATACGTCCGCCGCTATGTATACTCGAATGAATAGTGAGTGCGCATTCGCCGTTGCCACTCTGCCTTCGCCTTGCGCCTATCGCCCGATCTCGTTCGCTGTTTACACACCGAGTTCGCCGTTCCTTCGGTGTATCGTCATGGGGTTACCGCTTGTGTTGTCGTGTATCGGCTATGCATTATTTAATTACGTGTTACAATATATATATATGTACATAACTGTCTTAAACTATTCAGGTAAATAGTAATGTGAAACTATATGTATATAAAAAAAATGTAAGTAAAATATGTGAATAGGAGTCCTCTATTTAGTAAACACATCTACCAATATATAATTTGATGTCAAAACATACGAACAATTTTTGTCCCCGTATACGAGCTACCAAATAATACGTAACTAGTATTGAACTTCTAAGTCATGGGTCTTCAACCTTTTTTAGTGCAAGGGCCAAAAATCGATTTCACATCGTCCGAAGGGCCACAATGCTACACGTCACTTTACCACCACATCAATAAATTAAAAAACATAAATTGTAATTTTAAAGTGCAATAATCTTGATTGGTTAAAAAATTCAATCAATCAAGCGATTTTTGACATTGTTTATTTTTGACGAGTTTGTCGATATTTGGTTTTATTTTTGTAGTTGCAATCCGCAGACTGCTTTCTAGATGTGCATCTGTAACTCTCGTCCTTGTTTTAGACTTCACATTCTTCATACGGGAAAATAGCTGCTCGCACACATATGTGCTCCCAAACAGAGACATCATTTTCTGGGCATGTTTTCGGATTTCAGGAAACGAGCTTTGATCGAAATATTTTGCATAAAAATCAAGAAGAGCCACGTCGAACTTGTCTTTTAGTTCCGAATTACACTGCAAATCGATAAGCTCCATCTGACAATTTTCTGGCATGTCTTCAACGGATACACTGAAGGGTCGGGCAAAGAGATTGATGTAATTTTCATTATCTCTGAAGTCAGAAAATCTTGATTGGAATTCTTTTTTGAGTACATCTACTGCTGCGACATATTTATCCACATCTGTACATTCGCAATTCTTCAGTTTAGGAAAGTGCGTAAAGTCTTTTTTCAACAACTGATTTTTCCATAAATCCAGTTTAAACTCAAATGCCTTTACAGTGTCAAGTAGGTTGTTGATGAGATTTTCTTTTCCTTGTAGTTTGGTGTTCAAGTCATTGAGGTGCAGCGTGATGTCCGTGAGAAATCCAAAGTCGCGCAGCCAGTCGGGGTCACTAAATTGAGGAACTGGTTTCGCTTTGGTTTCCATGAAGGAGGCGATTTCCTTCTTGAGTTCAAAAACGCGTTTTAACATTTTTCCTCTGCTCAGCCAACGAACATCAGAAAAATATGTCACATCACCATACTCGGCATAAATTTCGTGTACAAATTTTTGAAATTCTCTGTGGTTGAGGCCGCGTGATTTAATGAGTTTTTACGACCACTTTCATCACCTCATCAATATTCGTGGATTTTGCACAAAGATTTTGTTGATGAACGATACAATGGTAATGCATCAAAGGAAGATCTTTCTGCTGTTTTTTCATCAAACCCACGAGCCCTTCATTTTTTCCTACCATGGATGGTGCACCGTCTGTTACGATTGCACAAAGCTTTGACCATTCTAAATTACCTAGTCTAGCCATAAATATTGTTACAAGGTTTGGCAACCCTGCAGAAAGGAACCGTTATATTGCATTTCTTAAAACTTGAGCTAATCGCTATAGTACGCTTGTGCTTGATGCATTTGTCATCATTTGAGTTTAATTTTTAGTGTAGTGAACATGGATTGGGGTGACAAAGAAAATAGAATTGCTGTGATTGCACTTCATAAAGTAGGAATGCAACCAAGTGATATTTTTAAGACTCTGCATACCCTTGGTATAAGCCGAATGTTTGTATATCGGGCTATTTCAAGATTTAATGATACGTCTGGAGTAAGTGACCGTGAAAGAAGTGGCCGTCCGCGAACTACTCGAACACCTCAAGCGGTAAAAGCCGTGCGCGAGAGAATTCGCCGTAATTCTCTTCGGGAACAAAAAATTTTATCGCGTGAGATGAAAATACCCCAAAGAACAATTTCACGTATCATCAAAAGTGACTTGGGGTTGGGTGCTTATCGTAGATCTACCGGGCATTTACTAACAGATTCGTTAAAAAAAAATAGAGTGGAAAAATCAAAACGATTACTTTGCCGGTACGCAAACAAGAACAAGAACACCGTAAAATTTTGTTTACGGACGAAAAAATTTTTACTGTCGAAGAAACATTTAATAAACAAAACAATAGGGTTTATGCTCGCAGTGCCAGAGAAGCTTCTCAAGTTGCCCAAAAGGTTCAAAGAGGTCATCATCCAGCCTCAGTAATGGTTTGGTGGGGTGTTAGCTACAACGGGGTGACAAAGTTGCATTTTTGTGAGAAGGGCGTCAAAACGTCTGCCAAAATTTATCAAGAAAGTGTCCTTGAAAGTGTAGTGAAACCTCTCAACACGTCATTATTCAAAAATCAGCCTTGGAGTTTCCAGCAAGATTCTGCACCAGGTCATAAGGCGAAGTCAACCCAAGTATCGAGTAATCGTTCCTTCGGTTCTTTAGGAGTAACGAGTACTCAAGTACCGAATAGTTACTTTTTTGGCATCTCTATGTATTATGGTCGTCGGTAATGTTAGCCAGCAGACCAACGGAATGTTGTCAATGTTTGGGAATAAATCAGCTGGCGAATATCAACTGGTGCGCAGTGGTTCGCAACTAATTACATAATTATTCCCATACACAAAACTGAAGATCTTATTTTTATCTAATGAAGGTCGTTAATTCGCCTCGACCCTTTTACCTTGATGAAATCGCATTTCGTCGATGAGTTCACATAGGTTGACGAATTATCGGAACCATTCGCCTTTAACTCCGCAATCTCCTTATGTAGCGCCTCGATTAATTTGGCCTGATTGGCCAAAAGCTCCTAAAGTGGCGAATCGTCCTTCGCTTTTCTCATCTCCGCAATCTCGTCGCGAAAGTCCTGGGTCAGTTGCAGTTGATGTTGGAATAGCTTCCTGTAGCTATACGGCGGATTTCGTTCGTCGTCCATGGTTCCAGGAATCCGCGGTGTAATAACCCTTGTCCTTTTACCAAACTCCGGGCACGGTAAATTCGCTTCGCTTGTTTCGTTCGTCATCCAATAATACTTTCCGAAAGTAAAGACCTGTCTGTAGCTGACGGCAGACAGACTCGACTTGTATTTTCTAATCTTTTCTTAACTTATTTATACAATTTTCCTTATTCTAAAATGCAATAAACTAAGATGAAATATTGATTTCCTTGATAGATATATTTTTGCCTTAGTTCTTCAGATTTTGATATGCTCTTTGTTGGACATTTTTTTAATTTCATTTTAAATATTGACAGGTAATTATCACAGTTACAAAGTGGAGTTGTATCATTAATGTCATTAGGCAAGTTTGCTAAATGTTCATATACCAGTTCAAAAGGAGTGTAGTTAGTTTCGGTATGAGGTTTATTATATGCGAATGTAGTATAGTACTGTAGATAGTTATGATTGTGATCAATTCACGAAATGTCCAGCGCAACTTCACCGACCAATTCACAACACGGTCGCCTTGACGCAAATTCCTTTAAGGATGTTCTTGAATAAGGAACCAGGCCTCCTGGCAGGTTCACCATGAAATGTAAGTAAAAGGATCAAACGGATCAATTATGTTAAGACGACAAATTAATCTTCAACAGATACAATTCACGCATTAAATTGACATTACATGCAACATTCGAGCTCACACGCATTCGATGTTGAACTGCAGTTTCAACATCATAAAAATAAAGCTGAGCATAACACGGCGCTCTATTAGAGTCTGGAATTAACGATCCCGATCGGTGGTAAAACACGTCATGAATCTTAAAATGATAAACCCTAGTCATGGCAGTATCAGCCAATTTAGCTTCAGAGCTCACCATGGCAAAGGCAGAATTATAAGAACGAATATTTTCAAAATAATTTTTGGAACGATTTTTAACCGAAGGATCGGTAGAAATAAGTCCCTCACAAATATTCTTGAAAAAGATGTTCTGAGATAATGATGACAAATGAACTTTGCCCTTATGGCAGCATAAACTAAAGGCATTCCTATTACGTGAAGTAATTTCTGCTTCGAAATGTTTTGCACCACAAAATGAGCAACGGAAATTCATGGGACCGCAACTGTTTCGAATAATGCCGGTTCTTTATACTCTCTTACCTTCCGAGAAATGAGTTCTGTAATTCTTTTCTGATTTGCAAAGACTTATCAAATACAAACACAAGATTCCGCTTTTACACATTTATTGGTATATGATTAACCGTACAATCCGCCATTCCGCGTAACATGAGTCAAACGAACGTCAAAAATAACTGCAAGAAGCAAAAAACAATAGGGAAAGGTATCCGATGTACCCTCTATGATTTCTAAAAGGTGGTTGCGCATGCTCTGAAGTGCTATAGCCGTAGTAGTTTGACATCTGAAGAATATTCCGAACAGCAACTAAAAGGTTCGAAATCCCGTGAAACTATATTTAAGGCTCATTTATATGTACCATCTAAATGATTGATTGCGTCGTGGTTTTTAATTACCTTCGTGTAATTTCGTCTACCACGCCGCTCAATCCTACCAGTAATTACAGAATGCCGTTGGGAGGGCATTTTGCAAACTACTACTACTTCCTTGCAGTGGCGTGCACAGCCTTTACATGTAGGGTATGCAGTCCTATTATATCGAGATGATGAGATCAAAAAGAGGCAATATTTCGAAAAAATCACACGAAATAATAGTTCTATTTCTCAAATAAGAAATATAAACTAATTTTTGAGCAAGAAATAACCATTTTAAATATATAAATTGCATTGATTTATTTAGTAAACTGAAGCATGTATTTTGAAATGTCTTGAAGAAACATGTTGTTTAAAAAAATTCTTTGTAAAAACACTGTAGAAGAATTATACAAAAAAGAAAATTATTTGTAAATTAAATCGATTCGTCTATCCTTTTTAAGGTAAAAGCTTAAAACATCGTCATAAAATGCACCGGATCGCTTAATATCCAAAAGAAGTTCCTTTTCAATTGAAATGATAGAAAGATCAGTAAGTTGTTGCTGTTCTTGTGTATTGCGCAAATATGTGTGAATACGTTTCAAACATGAAAAGGATCTTTAAGCAGATGCGCTACTTGCGGAGATTGTTATTATTAGCTTCGCCAGACGTATTGGTTCAGGGAATACTGTTTGTAGATTGTTTTCACAACAATGCGTAATCATCTTAAAAGGAACAAGATTTTTAAAACTTGGGGATTTGTAGATACATTTTAGTTCATTTTTAAGGCGCTCAATATTGAATTCGAATGAACTATATGTGGAAATGAATTGATTAAAAAGAGTATCTGGAAATGTCGCACAGTAACTATTAAAATTTTCGGGTGCTAGTAGTTGAACAAAAGTTAGATCTTTTAAGTTCTTAAAACGAGTTCGCAATTCGTTTGTCACGTTGTCTATGATTTCTAAAAATATTCGTTTGTAATGCAACTTAATATCTTGCATTGGTATATTCCTTTTAACTTTTGGTTCGCCGCATATTTTCTTAGCACTTTCGTAAACGGATTCAAATTTTTCTCTGTATATTTCTAAAAAATGTTCAAATTCTCTAATTTTATTGGCGCAGTACCCAATGTCTGAAGTTTTCTTCTGTATTACTTCGTAAAGGATATCGGTTTCTATAAAAATTGCATTAAACGTGTGCAGCAAAAAAATAAAGTCAAATTCATTCAAGTGAACAAGGAAAGCCGAAACCTGGGTAAGTGTTTCACCATCCCATTTTTCGACATCTTCTGCCATATTTTCAAACAATTCTA
Organism: Chloromyia formosa; assembly: GCA_964017055.1. Taxonomy (NCBI): domain Eukaryota; kingdom Metazoa; phylum Arthropoda; class Insecta; order Diptera; family Stratiomyidae; genus Chloromyia; species Chloromyia formosa. The sequence continues at coordinate 43,673,532 of OZ024816.1, read as the reverse complement.
TCAAACTGCTGTGTTCGTTGAAGACGACGTTCACAATTCGTGAATGATAACTCCATCGAGTCTCAGCTACTCGTGGCAGTTTTTTCATTTCTGCAAACTGATTATAAAATGATAACACAGGCCTGCAAATTGAAGGTCATGACGTCCTCTCTAGAATCTGACAACTGATTTTGGGGTATTTTGATACGCTGATTACGAATATGAACTCAGTTTTTTCCATCACCTCCAGATTTTTCAGAAAAGCGACAGATAGAAAATCGATTAAAAACACTTTTTCACGCAGAAAAAAATATATATTTAAAAAAGTACTTATTTTTTAACTTAGAAAACTATTAAAATAAAATAACAACATATTATTAAGCAAAATTACATATCAATTTTGTTTATGGAACCTGGCCCTTTTTTCCACAAAGCTTCTGTTGTGAGATTTTCTCTTAAATTTCCGGTTTGGATCGTCGCGCTTCAGTAACCAACAATAGTCCGCCATCATGGTGGAATTCCATCTCCCTTGATACCTGGTTTCAAGTTCTTTCAAATCTTGGTGAAACCTTTCGCCTTGTTCTTCGCTAACGGCTCCCAGATTTTCTGGGAAGTATTCAATGTGTGAATTCAGGAAATGAAGTTTAATGCTCATATTACAGCCCATTATACCCAAATTCGTTATCATTTTGACTACAATTTCTTTATAGTTGGAGCTTTTATTGTTCCCCAAAAAGTTTTGCACCACTTCCTTAAAGGATTTCCATGCTTGTAACTCGACATCATTGAGTTTTTCGTCAAAGTTTTCCTCCGACATCAATTTTCTTATCTCAGGGCCGACGAAAATTCCTTCTTTTAATTTAGCTTCTGATAACGATGGAAAAACTGAATGTAGATATTTGAAACCTTCGCCATCTTTATTTAAAGCCTTCACAAACTGCTTCATTATACCCAATTTGATGTGTAAAGGCGGCAGCAAAACTTTTTCTCTGGGAACCAAATTCTGTTTAACTACGTTTTTGATTCCGGGGGTTAGTTCACTTCTAGGAGGCCATTCCTTTTTGGTCCAGTGCTGTTCTCTATTCCGGCTATCCCACTCGCAAAGAAAGCACGGGTATTTCGTATAACCACCTTGTTGGCCCAGTAGCATGCCTATAATTTTAAAATCTCCGCAAACCATCCAACTATGCTGTTCGTAAGCTATATTAGCCAAAAGCTTTTCTAGATTTTCATAACATTCTTTTAAATGGACAGAATGTGCAACAGGTAGTGAGGCATACGTATTACCATTATGTAGAAGGACTGCTTTCAAACTTCTTTTTGACGAGTCAATAAACAATCTCCAGTCGCTGGGATCGTATTCAATGTCGAACATCTTCACTAAGCCGGGAATATCTTTACAGTATACTAAATCTTGATCTTCAGCGAAAAAGGGAAGAAAATCTTTTTCTCTGTGACGGTACCATGAAAATGAAGTACCAGGAGCAAGCATATTTCTTTCTTGTTATCGTGATCCGAGGAGTTCAGCTGCATCTTTGGGGAGGTTCAAATCTCTCGTCAAATCGTTTAAATCTGGCTGCGAAAATCTATATGAAATTCAGGATCAGATTGAGATACATTCCGGTCATTTAATTCACTGGTAGAATCTCCAATTTGTATGACGGGATACGGGGGCTGCGCTATTTCGGAATCCCTGAAAACTGCAAGCGTAACTGATGATACATTTGGATAGCTTATGTCTTTTTTATTTTTTGAATTGCGTCCAGTGACATTACAGCAACAAAAGTGACAATCTTCGACATGGTCTCTAGGCTCCCTCCATAACATAGGCGAAAGTACCTTGAAGCTATTTTTCTGCCCTTTTGACCATTTCCGAAGTTCTAGTAAACAGGTCGAGCATACTTTATGAGGAGTCCAAGACTTGTCCTGGTTACTGATGATATGTCCAAAATAACTCTTGTAAACATTTTCCACAAAGTCTGTAATGTTATTTCGTTGTTTTATCACCATAAATTTCCCGCAAATATAGCAGAAACCGTCTGGAGAATTTAAACAACTTCCCGATGACATTTTAAAGTTTACGTTGCAAGATGTGCACATTGACTGTTAATTTTCGAAATCAGTCTTAGTACTTATACAAAAAATGTAATGCAGGTAAGCATTATACCCTCTCCTAGTAATATTCACAACAATAAAGTAATTTCACCTAATGATCGTATATTAGTTAGCTCATTACTAAATGAGCCTAAAATGACCTGTTTACGACGTGGTAAATGCGAATCACCTGTACTTATTAGCTAGTAATTAACAAATTACGAAATAGAACTAATTTGTTTGTCCCGTAAAAGTAATAAAATGCATTAAAAATTAGTCTGAACTAATTTAATAAAGTTTTACAGCTTTTCAAATGTACACGCCCCGACAATTTTAAATAAAATCTTAAATATTTAATATCAAATAATCCTGACGTGATGGAATTTTTTTATTATTTTTCTCGAAATCAGCACATCAAAAACTATAAAAAAAAGTTACTCAGATCATAGAGAGGAAAACCATTGTAGGCCTGTGAATCGTTTGGTGCTGCCATGAAAGAAATTTGACAGTGTCTTAATAATATTAAAAAATCTTTTTGTCTCCGGAATACGTTCAAACGTTTTAGAAAGAGTAAGGTTCAAGACATGTGCCGAGCACCAGACAAATAATGCATTGGGGCACTGCTGTCTGACTAAGGATTGAACACCGTTTTGATTAGAGGACAACACTGATGCACCATCATATGTTTGCGCGATTAATTTTGAAATGCAATTAAATTCTTGTATAGTTTCTAAAACTATATTACTCAAAGCTTTTGCCGTCCGATCCATGCTTACATCTACATATTCAATAAACCTATCAACTACTTCATAGCTATTAATTTTGAAGTGCAATTAAATTCTTGTATAGTTTCTAAAACTATATTACTCAAAGCTTTTGCCGTCCGATCCATGCTTACATCTACATATTCAATAAACCTATCAACTACTTCATAGCCATTAAAGTTGTAAAAACTAAAACTAACTGCTCTCGACCACTAATATCGGGTGTTTCATCTATCATAACAGCAACAAAATCAGCTTTTTCCAATTGTTCTTTTATTTCATTCAAAAGAACAGCTGCAATAGATGAAATCAAATCATTTTGAATCCTGTTTGATAGACCTGTGAAAGAGCTTGTTGAATTTTGTAAATGGTTTTCCAAGCAACCGTCATATTTTGCTATTAAATCGACCAATTCCAAAAAATTTCCTTTGTTCAGTTAAGAAGCTACTTCCGAATGGCCACGGAACGATAACTCTTGCTTTCCAAGAAAGCAGATTATATCTATCAATCTCTGAAAAATATTTCTGTTTCTGTCAACCTTTGCATTGTGTCGTTCTATGTCTATCTTTAGCTGGCTACTTAAACTTGTCTCAATGCGATTATGCCCAAAAGTATGAAGCTTCAACGTAGACTCCAGATGTTTCTCACTTTGATCATGTTTTTTGGAAGCATTCGAAAAATTGTTGAGATCAACATACCCAGTATCACTCCAAACATTTTTTGAATTTGAAAAAAGAATGCACGGATAACAATACAAACGGTTCATATGTTTGCAACCAGTAAGCCATGGGTATGTATCATAATACTTTCTATTAAAATTCCTGGTGACGCTCCCTTTTTTCTGGGTAAGATTTAGGTTGGGCGTACACCTACCAGCCGTTATAATTTGTTTTTTTTTTATCGTTAAATGATAATGTACTAAATACTTCCCTTAATTTAAGCGAGCACTCGCCATCACAAACTTCACAATTGAAAACATCCATAATCACAAATTTCACAAATTCGACAAACAACGACTACTCGTGTCAAAACCACAGAGACAACAACCCCGGAAAGAGGCGAAGTAAATAAGAACCAGGTCTCATCTAATTTTTCTCCGTCTACGTCTCTCTTAATTCTCTCTTTGGTTCCAGCCCTAGATGATTTTGACTCATATTAAACATGCAATCTCCACTTTCATATATGTTTACATGACTTATTCTATTTGAATTGAATCTATTCAGTATATTCTATTTGAATTGAATCTATTCAGTATACATTTATTTGTGGCATTATTACTAAAGCAGCATTATTAATTTATCGTAAATTTAATCTGAAATAATAAAAAAAATGAACAGGGCATTCTTATTTAATTTCGCGCATGCAAACTAACTTTCATATGAGCCACTGTATTTCTTCATATTCACCACTTCAACCCGAAAAACTATAAAGAGACATGCATACGTCGTATCAAAACCATCTATTGTACATTCAAAGCCAGGAAGTAGGTTGCTAAGAGTGTGTGAGTCAGCCTCCTATCGAATTTGACAATTCTAACATGGGAGAGCAAACTGCGGCTGGGAGAGCAATTGAATATGATTATGCTCTCATCAACTTGTTTCTTTTGGTTTGTTTACAGAACGAAAAAAAAACCAATTGGCTGTTTTTTCGTACATGGCGGGTAAGTCAATTTTTTAGCAAATTTTGATTTTCAGCGAAATACAGGTGATTTGGTTTGTTTTTTAACAGAATTTTTCAAAGGCTCACTATAATAGTGCTTTGTGCGTGCGGTTTTTGATTAATACCGGCTAATTCGTAGTTAATAATAAATGCTTGAAGCTTGTGATCAAAATATTATTACCAAAACTGTTCCACTGCCAGATTTCCTGGAGGACCTGCTGATGTTCCATCAAATCATTAAATGATTCTGAGAAAGTGAACAATTTCGGCGAGATAACTTATGCTGATTGGCACGAGCGCACAAATTGTTTGCAACATCGAACACAACTCACCTGAAAATTGTGAAAACTGAAAAATTTAATAGAATGAAATCCGTACCGCCAAACAAATTCATTCTTCCGTGTCCATTTCACTTTTATTCAACAATGCGACAGCTGGATTTCGAATCGAAATTTTTCAGGCATATTTATTTTTTGATCGGATGAGTACCAAAACCAATAAAATAATATGCCCGATATTTCAATTCGATTTTCATTATGTTTGCACTTCACTGCACTCCACTCTTCACTTTATAAAACTGAAATTTTACAATTGGATTTTCATGGTAAATACCATTAAAATCCCACAATTTGACAGCCGCCATATTGGTTCCTTCGCTAGAATATCACGTGCAACACAAGTGTAAACACAGCACATCCACTGCAACTTAAAGCCCGCGATTTTCCACGAAAATACGTATTTTTCCGAACAAAAATTATGTGGCCGTTTGCGCGACACCACAATTCACAAACTATTCCACTTTTCACTGAAAATATCAACCACGAACCCGTATTTTTTTTTGACAAAATATGCCGCGCGTTGCTCCGTCCTCCATAGAGTCCGGAACAAATTTTCGACTAAAGTCAGCCTCCTGTTGGCCATTGTTGTGTTCGCGCGAGGGTCTACTTCCTGGCTTTACACCAAAATATTTATTGGCCTTCACGTATCTTGGTCACCACGATACATATAATGTATTACTTGAGAACACCCACAATAGATCTGCGTATCACACTTATTGGCCCGATTGAACACCCACAATAGATCTGTGTATCACGATCCCACTTCTGAATTTTAGTATGACACGACTATGGAAAGAAAGACACGTCTGTCCACTTCAACGATCACTTTATTAATGCCTCTCCATACAATCTCTCTCTCCCATCGCATTATACTTACATGCTAACCAATACATATACATTATACTTACGCGCTACTTATATTACTACAATTATAAAATTTGCACACCTTCGAAAGAATACCTTTCTACACTTACTCAATTGTCAAGGGGTTAGCCCTTGTGGGGCATTTGCCAGCATGCACCTCCTGCACATCCATGGCCACGAACGTTGTCGTGGACGGGACTCGAACCCGAAACGCCGGTAGTCAAACATGAGACTGATGCCTCAACACACTGCGCTACCGGTCGTTATATTCATGAGCTGTTGGCATATCGGGACTATATTTATCCGCGATTATCATGGTGGTGACAATTTGGGATAATTCTAAATACCTCTCAAGCATATAGAACGCGCTATTCAAACGAGTTGGAACGTCGAGTATTAATTTTTTAAAATTGCCTTCATCAACGCCGTTTTCTCGTTGGATGTTTCTTAATTTGTCAGAATTTATTACACTATTTTTGATCCACTTTACTACATTTCTAACCTTAGAAACGACTAGCTCAATGCCTTGCGAAGCTAGCCCTGCCTCTACAACTAAATTGATTGTGTGGGCAAAACACGGCAAATGGTTTGCCTCCCCTACTAGGCTACGAATATCCGAAACTATTGTTATCCGCAAATTGAAAATAAAAGAAAAACGATCTTGGACACAAATGAATGTATTACGCCACACAATTGTTCGCCAATACCGCCTGTCACCTTTACTTAAACGCCCGTACAATTTACAGAAATGCACACCGACTGTTGCATGAATCGCCCGCCACGCAATTGTTATCCGTCCGCCTGCTACTCGTTGTATTGTATATACGAACTGCCTCGCACTCTGTCTCCGACAGCCATACCTCGCTATTATCGCCTGCTGGTACCGCGGGTGTTGCCAGGTCGTAACACTATATTACATTCCTGAGCCAACCTGTACTAAAAATAGTTGTTATTATTTATGTGAGGGTTGGCATAGGTTAGTTGGCGGCATAGGGATTAGATACCTGTTTTCATACCGATTCTTTTTCCCGATTAACTTAGAGGCGTACTCGTCACCACACAATATTCCTCAGGCCGAACGCTGGAAGTAAAAGAAAGATCACACAAACTATCACGAACTTCGTGGAAGTATATACTCGTATTAATACTTATCTGATGATTATCGATTCAGATCCATCGTTGATACGCCCCAAATTGGATTGAATTTTATTTTCAGAATAAACAACAACATAGACGAAATGTAAACATTGTCACGGAAATGTCATCGGTCAGCTGTCGTTGACGTCATAAAAGGATGTGAGGACCAGTGAAGATCTACAGGAATATTCCATGGATCTCGGTTTGGATATTCGCTACTTCATATTCGCGCGTGCTAATAGTGGGGTCGTTAACTTATGCAAGTTCAAGGCGAACCGATGCAATTCACCGTACCCCGTGAATCCATAAAAAGCCGAGGACTCGTATTCGATATTCTCTTTTGTTTGATTTATTCGACGAGGAAGACGATTGGCATTAGACGACGCGACGTGGTGAATACAGGAGAAGTTGAGATCCCAACCGTCTTGAGACAAATAATTAGGCGAGACAGTGGTGCCAGTGAGAACGACGACGGTGGAGATTCGGCGGCATAGCAATACGAGGAACAAAGTTGTTGAAGATTCGGCGGCGTAACGAGACCGAGTGTAACAACTATATAACTGAAACTAAATAGGCGGAAGTATGATTCGAGGATAACTCCTGTACGGCGATATTATAATGTACAAGTCTCGATCCCTCAAAAAAATTTACAGTTACCCCTAAGAAACTTTTTTCACTCATAGTTTGTAATAATGGATACCGGATGACGAGGGTTGGTATGGCCGTTCAGGCCTATCGGACACCTGTTTTCTCTGCAACCAAAATCGCGTAAAAAATGAGGAAACTACGCGCAGAAATTCTTCGGAACTGAACAAACTACTAAACACTACCAGGGAATCGTAGTTTCGTAAGCGCATCGCGGACGACTGCCTACGTGGACGAATCGAGAATGACTACCTGGTTCCGTTATATCTTTGTTGCCAGGCTGGCGAATGGGCGATTCTCATTGGCTCGATCGACGACATCATCCGATCGAGTCCTCTAACAGTCTAACTCAACGTTCGGGTCGCCGGTCTGTGTGGCATGCGACACATGAGTCGTATGCACGCCGTATCAGATACAGGTGGAGGGAGTACAGTGAAACTGGGTGTGGAATCTAGAGCAGAGGTGTTTTCTGGAGTTGAAGAAATGGCAGATGGCAGAGGAGAGGCAGAATTCGTGTCAGGGGCTGATGATATATGTAGCTGGGTAGGCACGTATTGAGAATGCGGCTAGGCTAGTACGGGTGTTTTGGCCGAGAGGGAGGATGCATCGTCTGGTATAGCGGCATCGCCCTCTAGTCGCATTGCTTGCCTCGCGAAGATGTAGTCAATATCAGGCGATAAGTTACGCTATGGGTGATGTCTGTGGCCTTTAGCCCATTTGCCAGCATATGACATATACCTCCTGATTTGATTCAGTAATGTCCGTCTATCTGCTCGTCCGTCTGTCCGTTCGCACGATAACTTTCGATAGAATCAGGCTAGCGGCTGAGATTTTGGTTTTGTTTCTAATGGGATCTATTTGGTTGGTGTTGAAAATGTGCATGATCCGACCAATGGAACGCCTACCTTCCCTATATATCTAAAATAGTTAAAAGTATCTTATAAATCCCATTCAAATCAATGTGAAAATCTGTAATTTTGGGTTTTCATGTTTTTTTTGTCTATAAGTCTTGAACAAATTGACGTAGAGAGCTAATTTTTTGGCAAGTAAACTTCAGATACGAGGTTAAAATAGTTTTAGTAAAACGGGCATGATCCGACCAAAGGAACCCCCTTCTTCCCTACAAATGTAAAAAAAAATAAATATACCTAGAAGCAAGGTAACTTTCAATAGAACGAAGCCGGCGATTTGAAAATTTGGTCTAATATTGGTACTACCAATCTAGTTGGTTGGTATTGAAAATCTGCGAGATCCGACCAAGGGAACCTCTACCTCCGCTACAATGAGGTACTGCATCCGCATATGAAGGACGTGAGCCAGCGTCATCGACAGTCTTTTGTTTTTTTAAATCTTTCTAGAGACGCCTTTTGCTGTGCTGTCCTCCGCTCCTCAGGAATTTTCTCCAACGAGTCACGGGTCCGAACAGCACAGATTGGCCTTTTTTACACCACTAGGGCCAGGCGTAGTCAAAGTCGAGGCAGCGTGTGGTTTTCCCAGAGAGGATCCTCGCAGTGAGGCGTCTCTTACGATGCCACTCGGTCCAGGCTTTGCCAGATTTAGAGAGGCACATGAAGTGTCGAGGTTGGATCCTTGTACCAAGGCATCCCGACGCCGTGTAACTAGGGGGACAGCATGATCGCGACCGGCCTTCATCGCTCCACTCGGACCAGGCCCTACCAGAATCGAAGCATCCTGTGCCCTTCGCGGAGAGGGTCGTAGCGAGGCATCCTTCGCAGCATCACTCGGACCAGGTCTCACCATATCCGCAGTTGAGCGTGAAGCGCCGGGATTGGATCCTTGTATCAAGGTATCCTGACGACCACTCCCAGCTACACTCGCAGAGGATGGGAGGATCCTGCGTAACGGCTTGTATTCGTCATAGCCGCGATGCACTTAAATAAAAGAAGAAAAAAGATTTAACCAATAATAAAACCGGACGTGTGGTGAAACACCGCACCCCAGCTAACCTGTTGTCGCAGTCCGCGACTGGAATCCAGGTGTTTCGAGGTTAAGCCCACTTCGGTTAGAACGGTCGACAAAATTCCGCAAAATTCCGCACACATAAGAACTTTTTCGGAAAAAACCAAAACACATACAGTCATACAAAAAAGTATTCGTACACACGTCGTATCGTGCTTTACTGTCCTGCAACAGTTAAAAGAGCTACATTTTTTTAACAAAAAATGTCTAACTCTTTTAGCAACACTACTTTCTTATATTAACTTAAAAAAAGTACTTTTTTCTGATCGTGTCAACAGAAAAGTGAGAAACAGTTATGCAATTCCCGAGAATTGAATCAAAAAAGTATTCGTACAGCAGCAATGCAGAAAGAATAATGCCGTTATTCCGTTGCCGATGGCGATCATTCGTATTGGGATCAGTCTTGTGATAATTATCAAGTATTTATCAATTGTTGTTAAGCAAATTTGTAGTGGATTTCCATTTAATTCTTTATTATTGGACGAAAATTTAAAGAAACGAAAGAAGGAGAAAGGAGAGTTATCCTTTCCTTGCACAATCAATGCAAATCATTGCGTGAAATCAGCGTTATTGTTGGGAGACCACGCTCAACCGTTCAAAGCATCATTGATAGATATTGTGTCACGGAAAGTCTTACGAATCAATCAAGATCAGGACGACCAAGATTATTAACGGCCAAAGATGAACGCATACATATACTGTAGAAAAGTGCGGCAAAATCCGAAAATTACAGCTTCGGCGATTGCGGCAGAGGTAGCGGAAAAAGATAAAATAGACGTTTCTGGAGAAACAATCAGAAATGTGCTCCGCCGTGCCGGTTACAACTCTCGAATCGCTAGAAGAAAATATTACATAAGCGAAAAAAATAGTGAGGATCGATTAGAATTCGCCAAAATGATGCGAAATCATGGAATAGACTTCTGAGAAAATGTTAAATTTATTCTAATCGGCAAATATAACTTTTCCCAGAAGTCTATTCCATGATTTCGCATCGTTTTGGCGAATTCTAATCGATCCTTACTATTTTTTTCGCTTATGTAATATTTTCTTCTAGCGATTTGAGAGTTGTAACCGGCACGGCGGAGCACATTTCTGATTGTTTCTCCAGAAACGTCTATTTTATCTTTTTCCGCTACCTCTGCCGCAATCGCTGAAGCTGTAATTTTCGGATTTTGCCGCACTTTTCTACATATACTGCGTTCATCTTTGGCCGTTAATAATCTTGGTCGTCCTGATCTTGGTTGATTCGTAAGACTTTCCGTGACACAATATCTATCAATGATGCTTTGAACGGTTGAGCGTGGTCTCCCAACAATAACGCTGATTACACGCAATGATTTGCATTGATTGTGCAAGGAAAGGATAACTCTCCTTTCTCCTTCTTTCGTTTCTGTAAATTTTCGTCCCATAATAAAGAATTAAATGGAAATCCACTACAAATTTGCTTAACAACAATTGATAAATACTTGATAATTATCACAAGACTGATCCCAATACGAATGATCGCCATCGGCAACGGAATAACGGCATTATTCTTTCTGCATTGCTGCTGTACGAATACTTTTTTGATTCAATTCTCGGGAATTGCATAACTGTTTCTCACTTTTCTGTTGACACGATCAGAAAAGAGTACTTTTTTTAAGTTAATATAAGAAAGTAGTGTTGCTAAAAGAGTTAGAGACATTTTTTGTTAAAAAAATGTAGCTCTTTTAACTGTTGCAGGACAGTAAAGCACGATACGTCGTGTGTACGAATACTTTTTTGTATGACTGTACATAGAATTTGCGCGAATCTATCAGAGACCACTGTACACACGCCCTGCGTCTTGGGACTGGGTTGATAAAGATCGGGGCAGAAGCACTCTAAACACGGCGACCCCAAGAGCAAAAACTAAAAAAGTCAGCAACAAAGTCGCGCCGAGCAACAACGGATACGATGGCCACTGATAGTCCCATATAAGATGACATTACGAGAATGGTGAATTCGGTGATCGATCCAATTGGAAAAATAATAAAGTTCCGTATACACAATTCACCGGACACTTACAAACACGAACGCAAGAAAAACTGTGTTGGTGTGTGATCAGACTTGGTGTTGGAAAGATGGCACGTCTTCGCTTCCATCCCTGGCACTGATGACCCATGTCATCAATGTCTATATCATTTCTGGCTTCCCTGTTTTTTCGTTGATCTCGTCGGATTCATGCATTGTGGACAGCAATAACACGATTTTATTTTTTTGAGGGGCAAATAATGCTAAAGCTTTATTGTGGTCAAAAACAAACAACGTTTCGACTATATTTTCCGACTTCAAAAAGCTTGGTGGAATTTCTGCTTTGTTCTTTCTGATAGTCCCAGGCGTAGTGATGTAATAGTTCATCAGCATGGATTGAAACAGGGGAACTGAGGAAAATCGCGTGTTATGATTCTTCCAGTACCATGTATTGGCTCCGACAGTGTACCGAGCATAATAGTTTGGAACACTCTCATCCTGGGTGGATGTCACTGTTCCTATCTACGGTATCGCATTCAGTATATAAAATGTCTTCGCGTCATTGAGCATCAGAATATTGAGTCCATATTACGCAGGTTTCGATTGCATGTAAACACGGAACTTACATCCTCCCCGGAATGACAGCAGTTACTCATCGATTGTACAGTACTCGTGAGGTGTGTACAAGGTCTTACATCTGCCTATAAACTTCTCCCAAATTCCTCGAATAGGAGCAAGTCTATCGTTGACAGCCCGCTCCATGTGCATATTTTTCTCGTCGAATCTCAGGCTGGACAACAGAAACTAAAATCGTTGCATTGACATTGTTGCTGGGAACAGGTAGCAACCAAATCTGGATGATCCTGATCACAATTCCCCAAAAGAGCTGTGGTTCTGTTTTTTTTTTTCACTTCAGCGATATACAAAAACCCTAGGGCAGCTTTCAACTCAACTGCATCAATAGTTCTGTGATAACTCGATGTGTTACGACAGACTGCCATCTTTCTTGTGATCGCTTCGTTGGTGTATGCAACTAATGTTTCGATAATTTCCTCGTTAAATAACAACGGCCAGGACTCCAATGGAGACATTATATCCCATGCAGGACCTACGGGACCAGGTATTCGGCTTACCAGATTTCGAGACAATGTCCTGTGCACTCTTCGACGAGGATCAGTGTTCTAATAAAAGCCGTTTTTTCCTAGCAATTTGTGTGAATTTCTTCGAGACTGTTGATCTGTGTTGTCATTAAATTCTTCCTCTTCAGCACTTTACCATTGCTAGCTTGCTATTCTTCGACGCAATCCTCTTCGTCTGTAGACATATCATCACTTATTGTTGACTCTAGCGTTTCCTCCAAAATGAGTCAAACATCGTCTTCAGCCAGTCGATTTCGCAATGACAATGCCATTATTTTTTCTAATCATTGTTTTTTCGTAGACAAACTTACTTATCAGATTGATGAACTTACTTATGACTGAATTCGCATCTAAATCCAACTTCGGTTCCCTACAATAATTTCAAATAAAACAAGAGGGCACCAAATCTCTTACCGTGTAGATCCGCTTATAACAAAAAGAACCACAAAATCAATTAAGCATATGTCAGTTTGCATGTATGAATGTATGTACCAGCAACCCGCAACTATGTATCCAAACCGTATTCTCTGAATCCGATTGGCCGGTATCTGTATTCCTTTCCACACGAGCCTACCTTGTTCTTGTTCACAAGCAGAGTTCCGTAGTCTGACTACGATCTAATTTCGCTCCGCACTTGTTTAAGTCAAAGCAAACTTTTGCTTACCGATCACCACTAAAAGGCGACAACAATAGACGCGCGAGATGCTAGTGAAAAATTCCAAGAATGAGCGGTGCAATTCGAATGCGAACCCACCCCAGTGTCAAAGAACCACTTTCCGAGGACCACCTGTGACGTGCGCTGGCAGACTGGCGCAGCTGTCGATGAGCGTTCGGGCAACCGGTCTGTAAATAAATGAATTTAAAATACAAATTAGTGCACTGTACATCGCAAGCACACATAACAAAATAATAATAATAATTTTGCGGAGGTGAACTGCTATTATGGAACGATGAACCATTCAACTTTAAAAATACACGAGTCAGATAAAAAACAAAGGTCTGGATTGGGAGGAGCACCATCACCAACCATTATGAGGAGGAGAGCCATCCCCAAGACCACCAATTCACTAGGGAGGAGCACCGTCCCTTCAAGGACTAACCATCCTCGGAACCGCACAAGGAGGAGAGCCATCCTGAGGCGCTGTCAAAAATAATTTGCTTGGTTAGGGAGGGGAGTCATCCCACGAGAGCTAACCACCCTCGGAACCGCCCTAGGTGGAGAGGCAACCTGGGGTTCAACTAATGCAAATAAAGCCGATCAGAGAGGAAAAACTGTCCCTGCGAGGACTAACCATCCTTGGAGCCGTCCAAGGTGGAGAGCCAATCTGGGGTTCAATCGACATACGAAATATGATCAGGGAGGAAAACTCATTCCTACGAGGACTAACCATCCACGGAACGCCTAGGTGGAGAACCAACCCGGGGTTCAATTATAGCACCTGACTCGTGAATCAAACCATTCAACTAACGTTATCACGCGACACAGTTAAATTGATTACGCATAATTGTGAATAAGCAAAAAGGAACGCGGTACAAAAAACCCTTTAAGTGAGAAATCCTACAAAACTAAAATATGTGCACAATGCACTAAGTAAGAGAACTTATAGAATTGTTCTTCACGGTAGAACCAAATCAACACACAAACTTTAGACTCGTATAACTCAATCACTGGTCACTGATTGAATGATCATGAGCCCAAAATACAAATCAAGATATCCCTCTGGAACTCTTCAGCTCAGAGAAATATAAAATAAACTAAGATAAATCCTTCATTGACCCTCAAGAAAAAGGTCTACTAGATCATAAAAATGTATCTGAATACGCAGACCAATTTCATAAAATATACGAAATAATCGCATAGCGAAGCCAAAGATCGTTTGTGCATTCTAATCGTACTTGAATACATGAAATGGTTCTAAAACGACACATGTGTACACAAGCGCAAGTGAATGCTTGCGTAGGGGTTATTTTTTGGTAATCGAAATTGAATAATAAAACTCATGCAAACGAACCTTTTCTAACAGAAATAATGGGACCAAATCAATTTGGTGCGGAAAAATTCTATTCACCGACGCCACAGATCAAATAATACACAGATACAGAGTCAAATTTTCCCCATGAAAAATCATGCATCACCGCCATCTATATCAAATGAATGTGAATTATTTCCATCTATCCAACACTTCCACCTACCCAACATTTTAGCCCATACAACATTCCTCATAACTACCCTCTAGCCATCTATTGCAAAGGTGTGAAACCATTCGCCCTCTTCTTTTATTATTTCTTCCATTTCGATTATTATCGATAATAGATGTCCCTAAGGGTATTATAACTGAAAACAACGTGAGCATTGTGTGTTTCTGCAATGCATACGCACCAGCCTCATTGAAGGTGCATTATGGGAATAAAGTCAATCGTATGATGATCCTCGCAACGACCCAAAGATGCTGAGTCGATTGCGGCGTCTCAATACAAAAAGAGACACGGTACTTGTATGTATAATAGAACGATATACACGGCCGGTGTTGTTGGAACAGGTTTTTTTGCAACGATTACATGCATCAGCTATAATCAATTGCGACAATTTCGCGCAATTGAGTTCAAATTGAAGTAGGTAGAAAATTTAGGGAATCCGGATGACAATATTTGAGCTAATGCGTGAAAATAGAAATATATGTACATACGTATAACATATACGCATGTATAAGAGTCAAGTTAAATGAAAATATAGATTTAATTTTTTTTATTATTATTATTTTATGTGAAAAAGAAGATTTATTGGGCGCTATTATCGATCGGTGTTCGGGCAACCGGTCTGGAAATAAAAGATTTAAAATACAAATTAGTGCACTGTAAATCACGAGCACACAACAAAACAAACAAGCACTACTAATTTTGCGGAAGTGAACTGCTGTTTAGAAACGATGAATCATTCAAATTTAGCAAACACACGAGTCAGATAAAAAAAAGGTCTGGATTGGGAGGAGCACCATCACCAACCATTATGAGGAGGAGAGCCATCCCCAAGACCACCAATTGACCAGGGAGGAGCACCGTCCCTACGAGGACTAACCATCCTTGGAACCACACAAGGAGGAGAACCACCCCGGGGCTCAGTCAAAAATAATTTGTTTGGTTTGGGAGGAGAGCCATCCCACGAGAGCTAACCACCCTCGGAACCGCCCTAGGTGGAGAGCCAACCTGGGGTTCAACCAATACAAATCACCAAGATCAGGGAGGAAATCCCATCCCTGCGAGGACTAACCATCCTCGGAACCGCCCAAGTGGAGAGCCAACCTGGGGTTCAATCGTAACACCTGACTCGCGACTTTAATTATTATTAAAAACAAAGAACGCGCCACAGTTCACCACTCACAAAATACAGGGTGGCGCAAAACTACCGTTATGGTTTGAATGTTTAATAACTTTTTTACTTAATGGTTAATTATTATAATTTTTTTTTGTTATACAGTATATTAATGGGGAATAATTTTGGCTTAAGTATGAAAAATTATATCCCGCAAGTGGTGGCCATTTTTGGCTTCGCACATTCGTGCTCTTTCCAGTACATTTTCCATAACTTTTTGTAAAATTTCGGGTGTTATGGCTCGAATTTCATTGCGAATGTTTTGTTTTAGCTCTGGTATGGTCGCTGGCTTATTTACGTATACCCTTTCTTTCAAATAACCCCAAAGAAAACAGTCTGACGCTGTTAAATCCGGTGAACGTGGGGGCCAATTGAAATCGCTTCTGCGCGAAATAATGCGTTCGCCAAAGAGGTCCCGTAACAGAGCCATTGTATCCCTTGTTGGAACCACAACTGTGGATGGTTTTCTACAGCTGGCCTCAAAAAATTGTCTAGCATCGTTCGATATTCAGCACCATTAACCGTAACTGCGGCGCCATGTGCGTTTTCAAAGAAATATGGACCAATGATCCTTTCAGACGATACGCCGCACCAAACAGTACACTTAAGTGGGTGTAATTGTTGCTGATGAACTGTTCTTGGATTTTCCGTAGCCCATATCCTGCAATTTTGCTTGTTTACGAAACCATTCAATTGGAAATGGGCTTCATCGCTCATTATCAAATTGTGAATGAAATAGCGATTCTGCTTTTTGTCGGAACGAAATGGCATAATCAAGCCATTGTTGGTAGTCTATCGGCTTCAATTCTTGCACAAGCTGAACCTTATACGGGAACATGTGCAATGTAGCCAAAATCCTCTGAAGGGACCTCCGCGATAGCCCCACTTGTGCCGAACGTCTTCTTGTCGATGTTTCTCCACTGCCCTGCACACTATCCACAACACGTTGGATATTTTCTTCCGTGTGGGCCGTACGAGGTCTTCCGGTACATGGAATGTGTCCTACTGTACCATATTGTTGAAAATTTGCAACCAGGCGGTTTATTGTTGGTGCTGAAGGTCCAGTACGCACATTAAAAAAACGACGATAAGCACGCTGCGTCAAAACAATTGACCGTTGATTTTCAAAATAAAATTCAACAATTTTTGATCGCTGCTGTGTTGTGTACTGTTCCATTTCAAATTCCCGAAGTTTTCTTCACAAAATTCTGAAATAAAAATAAAAAATAAAAATTAAATTAAAAAGTTATTAAGCATTTGAACCATAACGGTAGTTTTGCGCCACCCTGTATAACGAAATATTCTAAACACACTTACAAAATTGTTCTTCACTTATGGTCGACCTTGGCGACGAGGATGGAATGAAAGCGCGAGGGACACGAGAGGGTGGGCCAATTGGCCTAAAAACACACTCACACAATTATTTACGCTTACAAGTTCAGACCTCACTGAAAATTTGCCGGCACGAGGACTTTCAAGTAGGGTAATATAAAACGGAAAATTTCGGGAGTTCCTCCTGTTCCGTGGGAAATTAATTTAAATCCGAAGATGACAGTGGAGGACCACTACCGCGGTACGCGATCACGAACTCGCTGATTACTCATTCAATGATCATCAGCCCAAAATACAAATCAATATATCCCTCTGAAACTGTACAGTTCAGAGAAATATAAAGTAAACAACGATAAATCCTTCAAAAAGGTCTAGGTCATCAAAACGTATCTGAATACGCAGACCAATTTCAGAAACTATACGAAATAATCGTAAAGCGAAGCAAAAGATCGTTTGTGCATTCTAATCTAGGCAGGCACATACTTGAATAGATGGAATGGTCGTAAAACCGCACATGTGTATACAATCATAAGTGATTTCTTGCGTAGGGGTTATTTTTTTTGTATTGTTTATTGAAATTGAAAAATAAAACTCATGCAACGAACCTTGTCTTACACATGTGACTTCAGTCAAGCGAATGCCGTTTAATTTATTTTTTATGTGGTATGGTAGGGAGGTTCCGATAAAGATTTAAACTTTTGATAACAGTAGGTGGATAATTATACATGGTTGACACGCTCGGGGACATGCTGTAATGTAACCGTATTTGGCACGACATTTTTCAGAATTACATGTTCTTGTCTGACAGTCTAGTATGAAGTTTGAGCCCAGAGGTGTCAACTTCATTTTCAAATTAAGGCCTGAATATCATTTACACAGGCCATCCATTGGAAAACAAACACACCCCAAAGCGAAATTAGCAACTGATATTGTCGCATTTTGGTATTTTGGTTAAAGACGCAAAGAAATTACCTGTCACGGGACACCATCCATTTAGTTGATCACTTTCAAATTTCCGCATCATGCATGTTCAGATTCGTATCCAGGCATCCCTTGGTGTCGTCGCATGCATTTCCTCCTCCTGATATACTTCGCCGCGACTATTGGTTCCAAGTCAAGTCAAACTCCAACCCCATTCTGCCAGAACGTCGGAAGAAATTCCGTCAGTGGCCAAATTGCATCCGGCCACTTGTGCAGTCGTCGAAACATTTGGGGATTTCATTTTGCCACAACACCAGTGAATCGCGAATTGGTTCCTGCCCTTGCACAGACAGTCAGTCAGACAGTTTGTTCCTAAAAAATATGGAATTGGAAATTTTCCTTTTAGTCCGTGTGAAATCAACAAATAAATACTACCTTACCATCTTGTTTGATGGGTCTCACCAAGTCGTTCTGGTAACCTATGCTGTTTTTTTTAGAAGTGTATGCATGCCATCTTCAGAATTTGTTGGCTGATTTCTAATTCACAGTTCAACAACTCTGAAGACGGACACACACTCCAACGGGAAAACTTGCAATATTAATATTGTCTGACTCAGCTGTTCGTTATGATCTGCGTCCTTCTCCTTCTTGGGATATTTGCGCGCAGTCTCCATCGATGGACACTTCCCGAACGTTGCCTGGATTGTCCGACTAACCTTTCTCTGCATCGGCACCTCCGCTACATGGGGGTAATCGCGCACGAAACTCCCCTAAAATAATACAAAAACAAAAAGAAAAATAGATCAGTTAAACGACTCACCTACTTCTATTGTTTATTTTTACTTTCACTTGACAGCGATAAATGCCAAAGTGGCATTTCGCATGACATATGGAACTTGCGATGTTGCCAACTTTCTTTCTGGGCGGTGTTCGGAAAATACATTCCTTTTCACCACATATGGGTAAAAAACTGCGGGAAAAGGGGAATTTGTTTTCCCTTTTTCCAAAGGCGTTTCCGGTAGAGGGGGTCGCTAAAAATTTTCTGTCGACCTCATGTCTTCTTCGCGTGACAGTGGTGCACTGCAGACCCCTAGTGCCTTGTGTAAGGAGAAAATCTACATTGAAAAGTGAGTTTAAGATTGTCCTTATGGAAAGACAATTTTAAGGAAGAGTTAGATAACCATCCTTTTACACCATAGGCAGTATTGGCAAATTGGGAAAAGTCCGATTAGTTAGGGCCTTGCACCCAGCGAAGGCAGTGAGGATCGCATTCCTAAGATAGTGCTGCAGTGCATGCCCCAGTGCCCTAATTAAAAAAATATTGAGTTGTTGTGCGTTGGGAAAAAACGAGGTAAACTGGACGCCACGCATTTTCAGATGCACATGTTGCAGCCAGTGAACTTTTTGGTTTGAAAAAAAAAAACCGGTAATTTTTGATGAACTCATTACAGCAATACAAATACTCCGTTCTAATTAGTATAAGTAAAACAGTCTTGTCTTTACGACTGACTTTATTCAACTGACTCAAATTCTTACAATCTACACAAATGCCCTTAACGACTATATCCTATTTCCAAGTGCATGCGAACGCACATGTTGATCACATGCATGTTCGGTAAAACACACATGTATTAACACTTACGAAATATCTCTTTTTTCCATTTTCAAAAAATAGGAATTATCTTTTATTATACAATATGTATCTGTGTTGGGTCCAATATGCAGCGAGTTTAATGTACACGTACTCTTGGTTCCGGTTTTGCATTGTTATATTTCGTGCATTAGCACCCCGTACGAAAACAAGTTGTACAAATCGGAAATACAGTTTTAGGCACTGTTATCTTGTTCGGTGATGACGAAATATGTGATATTAAAATAATATCATAAAAATATAAACAAGGAAACCCTACCCAAACTGATTTGAGTCAGAGCTTTGAGTCAATTTTGGTCTTTTATAGTCCAAATTTTTATTAGCTCGAACCCCCCTGCGTCCGCCCCTGTACGCCACATACAGCACTTTGTGAGACTCGTTACGAACTCCGACCACAAACATCCAACGTCTACGTGAAGTATGTATGTATCCCACTTCTGATATTTGTAAGATCAGTTAAAAATTTCACAAGATTTTGTCATGACTTAAACATTTTAGTTTCTCCATACAACGTGTTCAATATACATATTGAAACCTTAGACATATATGTATACTCGTATAGTGAGGGCTGTTGGGCGTTTGTGTCGGGCCGCTGAGTCTGCAATTAAATAAGATAAGAACCAATAAGTGCCGATGCGTGCTAACTCACTACGGATGACCATGACAAAGGCAATATAATGCTGACTAAAGAATTTACTCCCTAATGTTGTGAACTAGATCAGTATTTTTGGACAGGAGGTTTAGCCATCACTATTCCAAACAAAACGACCACATGCCAACATGGGGAGGTTTGCCATCCCACAAGTAGTTACTCATGGATACGATAATAGACGATATAGCCCCTTATAGAAGGATCACCATTCATGGGGAATAAGGTCCATACCAATTCACAACACTATTCAATGAACAATCAGTTCATCAAATGATACAAACACGGTTACGTGTAATATAAATACACTCCATTTTAACTATTAATTCACTGAACATTTGTAATGAGTTAGTTCTATTCCTTTGACATATTGTCATGACGTCGGAGCCCAGCGGTGTCAAGTTTGTTTTCTGAGTGATGGCCTGAATATATTATGTACAGGCCACCACACCAGAAAACAAATACACCCCAAAGCGATGTCAATAAAGGAATTGTTGAAATAAAGGAAATGCAATGAAATTACCTGACATTAGTTAGGACCGCACCCGTGTGACCATAACCATCTTCGGAAGCATCGAGACAAGGCTTCAAACAAATGGTACATCACTACGATAAAACGGGACGAATTCCATCGGTGGGCAAATGTGAGATCGTCCTACCAAGCACGTAATTCAATTTGCCTCGACAGCACCAACCTCAGCGAGTCAAGAACTCCATTCGGCCATATGTTCCTAAAATGACAGAAAAGTAGATTGTTTATTTAGTTTGATCCCTGTGAAAATAAATAGGTAGTACCTTACCATCAAATCTGCCCGGCAATCCGAAGTTGATATGACTGAAGTGTATCTGGGCCACCTTCAACGTTTGTTGGCTGGTTTTCAAATCACAACACAGCAAACGCGAAGGTGGACACACACTTCAGTCGGACAAAACCACCATGTACACATTGGGATACTTACATGTTTCCTTGGTCGCGCCCGGTCGCTTAAATTTCACTTTTAACCGAAAACTTCACAACAATGGTCGCACCATTGCTTATACTTACTCTGACAGTATGAAAAATGTCAAACTTCTGTCACAACATATGCGACGTTGACAAATTTCCCGTAAGTAGCGTTCCAAAAATGGACGTATTTTGCAAATTTCCCCTGTGGATCATGAGGTTAATTATTTTTGTTCTCCTCACCTCACAGTGGCGTTTCCGGTAAGGGGACAATGGAAATTCTGCTGGCCACCGCGTGCTCTTCTTAGCGGAGTAGCGAAGGTGTGCGGACCTGCGGAGACCTGCATAGGCTCAAATAAAAAAGCATATTATATAAGCAGTGAGGTAAATACCCAGAGTAAGTAGTCCCATCAGGGAAAAAAGGAAAAATTTACAATTTTTCGAATGTAGTTGATATTTTAGATCAAGTGGCGTATCCCGGTTGCGCTACGGCCGACGCCCACATCGCCTGGGGAAAATCAAGAGCAGGGTGGCGCAAAACTACCGTTATGGTTTGAATGTTTAACAACTTTTTTATTTAATGGTTAATTATTATAATTTTTTTTTTGTTATACAGTATATTAATGGGGAATAATTTTGGCTTAAGTATGAAAAATTATATCCCGCAAGTGGTGGCCATTTTCGGCTTCGCACATTCGTGCTCTTTCCAGTACATTTTCCATAACTTTTTGTAAAATTTCGGGTGTTATGGCTCGAATTTCATTGCGAATGTTTTGTTTTAGCTCTGGTATGGTCGCTGGCTTATTTACGTATACCCTTTCTTTCAAATAACCCCAAAGAAAACAGTCTGGCGCTGTTAAATCCGGTGAACGTGGGGGCCAATTCTGCGCGAAATAATGCGTTCGCCAAAGAGGTCCCGTAACAGAGCCATTGTATCCCTTGCAGTGTGGGCTGTGGCTCCATCTTGTTGGAACCACAACTGTGGATGGTTTTCTACAGTTGGCCTCAAAAAATTGTCCAGCATCGTTCGATATTCAGCACCATTAACCGTAACTGCGGCGCCATGTGCATTTTCAAAGAAATATGGACCAATGATCCTTTCAGACGATACGCCGCACCAAACAGTACACTTAAGTGGGTGTAATTGTTGCTGATGAACTGTTCTTGGATTTTCCGTAGCCCATATCCTGCAATTTTGCTTGTTTACGAAACCATTCAATTGGAAATGGGCTTCATCGCTCATTATCAAATTGTGAATGAAATAGCGATTCTGCTTTTTGTCGGAACGAAATGGCATAATCAAGCCATTGTTGGTAGTCTATCGGCTTCAATTCTTGCACAAGCTGAACCTTATACGGGAACATGTGCAATGTAGCCAAAATCCTCTGAAGGGACCTCCGCGATAGCCCCAGTTGTGCCGAACGTCTTCTTGTCGATGTTTCTCCACTGTCCTGCACACTATCCACAACACGTTGGATATTTTCTTCCGTGTGGGCCGTACGAGGTCTTCCGGTACATGGAATGTGTCCTACTGTACCATATTGTTGAAAATTTGCAACCAGGCGGTTTATTGTTGGTGCTGAAGGTCCAGTACGCACATTAAAAAAACGACGATAAGCACGCTGCGTCAAAACAATTGACCGTTGATTTTCAAAATAAAATTCAACAATTTTTGATCGCTGCTGTGTTGTGTACTGTTCCATTTCAAATTCCCGAAGTTTTCTTCACAAAATTCTGAAATAAAAATAAAAAATAAAAATTAAATTAAAAAGTTATTAAGCATTTGAACCATAACGGTAGTTTTGCGCCACCCTGTAGAAGAACCGCCTCGAACCACCGCTACACTGAGCATGCAGATACAAACTACTTATGGTCCAGATTTATCACTGGACTATTACTCAATACGTGAAAATATTACATACTCACAATGTTTACGTTACAAGTTTTTCGTACATATTTTTGTCAGGCCAAAATTATCATCATCTTGGTTTGAAACAATTTCATTGATGTGATTCACAAATCTTCATTTTCATCAAATTTCATATTTTCATTAAGTACTATAGTTCAATGTTGAGTTTAAACGACTGATTCCAATATCTGAATTCGCGATTGATATAAAAAAAAACTTTCCGGATCCATCCGACCTTCATCGAAATTTTCCAAAATGTAGGTCTCAATTAGCACCCTCGATTCTATTTATACTTTTAATTCTGCAGCTGACTCCTGCCAAAATGCTGCAAAATGCTCAAAAATTATTGCATGGGGGAAAGCGAATCGAGTAGAGTTTAATGCTTCTAAAACTTAATGTTGTCTTATTTCCAATAAACGACGTGCCCCATCTACCACCGAACCTATCCTTGTCAATGGTGTCAGCATTACTGTCTCGCGCACACTGAAAGTAACTACCAGGTATAAACTCTAGTAAACTAACCTGGTCTGACCACATCTACATTGCAAAAAATGCAATGAAGTGTCTGGGTTTCATGAATCGCTGTAAAAGATACTTTACACCATCTGATTTGGCGCAAATTTATAAGACCGAAACTCGAATATAATTCCCACATATGGGCAGGGGCAGGTCCAACTGCCCTATCTGCATTAAACAAAGTTCAACGGTAAGCCTTCAAGCTTATTGGCGATGATGTTACACCCGTTTGCCGATAGTGTGTATGGCCGTCCAACTAGCCACTGTGAAAAGGGGTCTTGGGCGCCACGTACTTTAAATTTCTTTGGCCGTCGTGAAAAGCTGTCGCCTCTGACAAGCGCGAACCCAGGGGGGTATATTTCACAGACACTGCCGGCAAAACACAACGCGTTAAAAACGTTATAATTCTATTTCAACTTTTCTTTTACACTATTTAAATTACTTATATTAATATAAACACTCGCGACCGGTCGAATTTTACGTTACTTATAACTATCTTATATTAATTTAAAATTAACTTGCTAAGCTAAACCTACTTACTCGTTGGCGGATTCTACTCCCTGCACTATCACCCCCAGACAATCGCTCGAACGTCCACCGTTGATCCGTAAACTTCCCTTATTGTCGTCCTCCACAAACTTTCTCCAATTCCGATCTCGCAGTCCTTATCCTTAATTGCTGTCGATGCACACCTTCCAATTGTACGAAAAAATCAACAAAGAGGCTATTAGAACCATATCCGGCAAAATCACCCATTTTTGGGGAAAAGGAACCCATCTTCCACTTGTACGAATAAATCAACAGAGAGGGTTCTCGTTCTCTTCCCAGGGTTTTTATGATTTTGTCGGTACGGCATCCCCGTTCTTAAAGCCGTTGTCGCCATGGTAAATCACCACAGTCAGATACTGCATGACAAAAACAGTAGATGTGATGAATCAACAACTTCTCATATCGAGCCGCTTAAACATCGACGAAATGTCGGTAGCTTAGCACTTTTTATCGCTACTATTGTACAACCGCCGTTGCTCTGACGCTCCAGTCTTACTCATGAGCTTGCTCTTCCTTTGCGTAACACTCGGCTAGCCTGCCATGCCCATCTTCATTTTCTTGAGCTCAGTAGTAGTCGTACAGTTAAATTCTAATGATTGGTTATCAGATTCATGCACATCTACTGTTTTTGCCACCGACTTACGCTCCTACGAGCTGGCGATTGGGGGATGTTTTTTAAGTGCTTTGAGAAGTTTGAGGTCAGGTTGATGTTGTCTTTAGGTTAGGTTAGGCTAAAGGGGCTGCCGTGATACCCACAGCACACGTAGACCACCACTGGGTCCTTTGTGATACCACCATCGACTCCACAAACCCGAGTCCTACCTATTCATTGAACCAGCCTGAGCTGTTGATAAAGCGCTGGAGCCGGCTGGCTAACATCCTTAAGGTCGTCCAGATCGCCAAAATAGAAAGACCCCAACGTAATCCTTCTTCTTCTAGCCAGGGCATGACACCCACATAACAGATGAAAGGTACTCTGCTCCTCATCCTCGCAACTCCTACAGAGGTCATTGTGTGGAAGCCCCAATCTCCTAGCATGTTCGCCGAGCAGGCAATGCCCTGTAATCAGCCCCACAAGAGTCTGTAGATTACGTCTATTCAACGCCAGGGATCGATCCTAGGCCAAAGTTGCCTAGTAACAATACAAGTGCTACCATTACTCCACCTCGTGTTGGCAGCATTCAACGCGACATTGTTTGAAAGGATCCCAACAGCCACTAGTACCGGGCACACTCCCGCTATGGCCAGGCTTAGCCAAAGGCACAGCGCCGAGTGAAGCCCTATCCGAACAGGACATACTCCCGCTAGGGCCAGGTCTCACCAAAACCTCATCAGCGGGTTTACCACCAGTAGAGCTGAGGTCAGGCTTGGCCACAGCTACGAAGGCTCTAACCGGTGCACCCACACTGTGGCCAGGTCTGTCCAGAGCCTCAGCATTGGGTGGAGCCACAGAAGAGCCGCCAGGAGCCAGATTGTCGGCCAAGCTCTCCGGCGAGCTCGAGCCAACCGCCGCCCGCGATGTGCGATTGGGTGGCAAATCCACCACCCGAACAGGACGATTGGGGGACCCAACCGGGCGCCCCGACTGACCAGTCGCAGCCACCGCCCGAGATGAACCGTTGGGCGGAGCAACTACCACCCGGGATGGATGATTGGGGGCGCGCCGCCCTTCTTAGGCGGTGCCCCAGACGATCCCATGAAACCGACAAAAATATAAAGGGTGTATAAATACCTGACCAAAAATTTAATTGTCCACAGGGTCAAAAGATTTTGCTACAAATTGGGTGATATAACCGGATATCCTTAACGTCGTGTTAACTCCTGCTCCAGCTATTGTAGTGCCATTGTGTGTCTTCGAATATTGTAGAAGATCGTAAAAAATTTCTTTTAGCCACAATGACGCGTCACCAAGATACGACGATTTTGCACGACAAAGAACCAGCAAAACGCAGTGCGAACACCTAAACACAATCCGCTATCCAGCTGTTGTAATCGTACCGTACGCAAAAAACGGAACACTGTTTTGCCACAATCAGCTAGCACAGTGGCCAGATATTTAGTCAACCGTTACAATAACTTTTCTATCAGTACTGATAGAACTGATAGATTTTATGAACAGTTTTTTTTCCTCGTACCACAACCGAGAATAAGTTATTGCTAACGTGAGAAAAATTCAGTTAAAAAGCACGCGCGTTGTTTCCACAAATTTTTCACAAAATTTTATCGGCACGATGCCCGCAAATTCACTCGATTTGTAGCGATATTCCGGACTCGAAAGCAAAACGGACCGCTCACCTCGAGCGATGCGAACAGAACTGATGTTGTCTTTACAAGTTTTGTGGCAATTTGTACATTCCGCACTAATGCCTGTATTGCGGAATGCAACGAAAATTGCACCATCGAAATATATTTCGCTCCAGGGAAATAATTTCCGCTATTCGACACCAGTCGTCACGTCACAAACATATGTTGACGTTAATACTAAACATTTAGATGATTAGGGGACATTATACATTTAAATTACGTTACATTACATAAAAATATAGTTTTCCGCCAACACATTACATCTAGAGACGCATTCAATACTCACTTGGGGCGACCGGTAGCGCAGTGTGTTGAGGCATCAGTCTCAGGTTTGACTACCGGCGTTTCGGGTTCGAATCCCGTCCACGACGATGTTCGTGGCCATGGATGTGGAGGAGGTGCATGCCGGCAACTGCATTCTCCGAAACCAGTTTATGCCAACGAAACGTCAACTGGGCCGCATGGAACAGTTGACGCGCTATGCCCCACAAGGGGTTAGGGCACTTGAGTATTCAATACTCACGCCAAGCTAGTTGGCCAAGCACTTGCTCTTGCGAACGGACGAAATTTCAAATTAATTGAAATTGGCACTGCGAATACACAGCATAAAATAATCGTATACATCTGCAAACCCCATAGCATATAGTACTTCACTAATTTTGTGTATTCATATCTAAATCATAAATCATCAGAATCATAAAATTATCACATGTTCAGTCTAATTTTCCTCGAAAATCCTTTGCGCCTGCTTTTTAAACAAAACAGAAGTGCATTTTTTTTTATCTCTTTAGATGAACCCGAAACTGAAGGGGGGTGGGGGAGGCCGAAAATTATCTACAAAAGCACGGGAATGAGATTTCTTCATATGTACATGCATTATTTCCCACACCGAAATAAATTTTCAGATGTTGACCCAGTAGCTTGCGATGAGTCTGATTTCCGGGACCGATATTTTGCCAAATTTGTTCGGAATCAGGTGCGCAGGTTATCCCACTTGCCCTTACAATCATTTGCCGTTTTTTTCTCCCAGGCAAGCTGCTATACATACATATATATATATCTTCCTTTAGATGCTTATATTCAGGACATCCGGTATCCAAGATAAACAAATGTTACTGAATAAATTTTTTTTGAGGTATCCTCATCGGACCAGTCCCCTTTTTTCGTATACTACGGCGACCATAGAGTGAAAGCTGATGCCAAGCTGGATGCTGGCTTTTCATTGGGTGCGTTCCCAAAAGTATCGTGATTCCTATAGTTATCCATTGCCCCTTCTCCGATTCGTGATTTCTCCGGTGAACGACACGATTCCCGTGCCGCCATGAATATATTTCACACAAACTTACACCAGTTAATAAGGAATATTTATACTTTTAAATACAATTTTTTCAAACAAAGTGACTAGCAAGGGCAGACTTTCCGATCACTATACGCACTTTGACGCCAAGAAAGATTTGTTTACGAATGGAGTGACAGAACTTGCCAAGAGCGAACTGTCAAAACTCTAGAAATCGTTGAATCGGATCGGAAAAATCGTGATACTTTTCCCCTTCTCGAAGATTCAGATTCAGAAAGGTCAGAGCTGGAATTGTATCATAATTTTGTACGCATGACTTCGGAACAATCCGACCATCTTCTGGCTTTAGTGACTGCACTTATTAAAAAGCAGGACACGAATATGCGCGAAAGCATTTCACCAAAGGATCGACTTGTATTGACGCTTCGTTACTTGGCCACCGGCGAGAGCTTTGAGTCTCTGAAATTTTTATTTCGTATCCCGCAGCCGACAATCTCGTGCATCATTCCAGAAGTTTTAGATGCTTTCTACAATGTACTTGTGAGCGAATATCTTCAAGTAAAGATATTATATATATTAAATTTGCATTTGTTTTCAATAATAATATTCGTGTATAGGTACCAAAAACCCCAGAGGAATGAGAATCTGTCGCTAATAAGTTCAACGAGCTATGACAATTCCCAAACTGCATCGGTGCCGTTGACGGCAAGCATGTGGTGATGATTGCGGAAGCGAATTTTGGCAGTACGTTTTATAAAATAAAGGGACGCACAGCATAATCTTGATGGGCATCTCCGACGCCGAATATAAACTCATCTTCTTGAAAAACTTCCAAACTATTAGAATTTTTTCATCGACGCCTTCCGGGACCGATATTTTGCCAAATTTGTTCGGAATCCGGTGCGCAGGTTATTCCACTTGCCCTTGCAGTCATTCACCGTTTTTTCCCCCAGGCAAACTGCTATGCTTTTCCACACATCTTCCTTTGGAAGTTTATATTCAGGACATCCGGTGTCCCAAATAACCGAATTTTCCTAAATTAATTTTATTAAGTTTGAGGTATCCTCATCCGACTAGCCCGCTTCAACTTTTTTTGTATACGATGTTTTCGATGTTTTCGGAATTTTTGAAACTACATACTTTCGACTTTGGTTGAATATCGATTTCTTCCAAATGCGCGTCGTTTCCACCGGACCCATCACCAAAATTATCCATTTTGTCTGCAATACAAACAAAAATTACCGTAACCAACTGCACAACTGCATCTCGCAACCCAGCAAACCAAATGATTCGTAAACGATCCGTGTAATGATGATAGCAGTTCACCATGAATGTTGGTGAAATTGCCCAGCACAGAGAAGAGAAAAAAAGAATGATATGTAAGGTGTTATGCCGCTAAAAGGCAAGCAGTTGAGACTGTCGAACTTACCATTTTTATGCCACTAGAGGGCAGGCAGTTGGTATTGCCGAACTGGGTGCAAAATAAAAACAAAGGCAAGAGGTCTTGCCAATGGGCGCGGTCCTGGAAGCCTTCTGATATGGATCTGACTTTTCTGTTTTCTTCTCTATGTGCTTCCCCCTCCAGTAAATTTAGTACAGACAACTGTCAATTTTTGGATCTGAGAAATATTCCCACAGACGGCATACACGGCCGTCTTGTCAAAAAAGATCTGTCAAGTTTTTAGTTTCAAAATGGAAAATTTAATTATTGCGGAATTATTGGATGATTTCGGGTGATATCCAAATTGTAAATAGTGTGCAAAGCATACTAAATATAGTGCGCGTTGTCATGGATAACAACATGACAAACGATTGGCGTTTGTTGGACGGGATTGAGCGCGAAAACCGACCCAGAAATGCAAATTATTTCGAACAAATAGTTCCCCGATACGACGACTTCCTATTCAAGGAGCAGGTTTGTAGGCTAAAGGCGCAGCAAACTACCACTAAACACTTCGCAACACGTCCTGCACGCTGGCTAACGGATGACTGGCTATGTTGCTTTGGTGACCGAGGCGCCGGTGACATCTGAGAACTGTCAAAATTTCTAATTTTAGAAATTGACCGGAAAAATATTCAGATCCAGAGGGGGAATTGTCAGATCCAAAAGTGACAGTTGTCTGTACTAAATTTACCGGAGGGGAAAGCAAATGGAGGTGAATTTGAGAAATGTCAAACCCTGATCCGCTCGCAGGAACGCAGCCAATATTAGTTTCGATTTGACACTGTTTATTTACATAAAATCTTAGTCTATTTATACTAAATTATTCTATTCTAAAACTTATTACCAAAGCAAAATTTACAGGTGCAAATCACTTCCAAATATGCTTATCAAGCATTTCCCATAGTTTTCTCAAAAAGAGGACTCTTGGACGTATGTATGTAAGACGCAAGTAAGTGCATCTCGCATTGCTTGTCGTCTGAATATATATTGAAAGCGTTTTTGAATTGTAAAATATTCCCATTTTTCAACTTTAGTAACTCATTTTAAATGTTTCACGTTTGGCCTGTGGGCGCGGAAGTTCTTTGGAGGAAAAACGCGTTACCGGTTTTTAATGATTTTATTAAAACAAAAACAAAATTAACAATTACGATGTATCATATCGCGAGGTACAGTCGCGTGACTGACGATTATGGTGACGCGCGACGACGATGCAAACGGACGACTTGACTGGAACGCAGAGACACTTGCGAGTTGGTGCAAGTATCTTTTATCTTCACGATTTGCTGACGCAGCAGGGCGCAGGCATAGCCATGCCTCGTACCATCCATGTGTGCTCGTTCCCATGGATGTGTTTGCTCGGCACATATTTTAATGGCCCGCTCCGATTACATTTGGAATTGCTTCCAAATGTACGGACTCAAGTGGCAGCGTCCATGTGCTTGCGCGGTCAGCACATTGTATCCGTATCGTATGTGTGGTACAGTAATCGGGCGAATTAGTGCTGCCGCTCGGGATTGCTGTGCCGCCACACACGTAGTTCGTGAACGGTCAATTGCAAATTTACCAAAAATTTGTCGGTATAATTTCTGTTAGCTGCTTTTTTTAGATTTTGTAAATGGATTTTTTTAAGCACTAATTCCATTTCTAAACGCTAAGGGCGTTTGTACTTTTATTCATCTCCCTTTTAATTTCCCTTTTGATAAACTTTCTAGTGAGGAAATACACAAGAAATAGTGCTAACATAACTGCTATTGTTATGAACACAAAATTGGATACTTGGGTTGTTATAAATTGGTTAGTATTGCTGACAGAGCCCGTATTGACGATTATTTTTTCGTCTACATTTGTGTCGGAGAATATCATAGTGAAAATATTATATATTAATCGTTAAATTTTTTTTTTAGTAAATAATTTTTTTGTATAATTCATCCTTTTTGGTTGCACTTAGTTCTAAGTTGTACGCCTTATACATCAAGGCTAGCTCTTTCCGTTTCTGGAATGCTTTTCCTCCTCGGCTGCGGTTTTTCCTGATAGTTGGTGTGGGTTTGTCCGGTTGGTTGCCTGTTTTCCTTTGTCGAAGCCGATACTCTTCTATGGTGAGTGGTTGTGGGCCTACTTTTACGTTCCTCCAGTTTGTGTTGTTTATTGCAGGAGTCGCTCTGGTTTGTAGTGATTTCATGCTTAGAATCTCTACTTTTGGTTTCTTGATCGGGGTGGCTTTGTATTGTGGTGGAGCCGGTTCATCGTTCCTGATTGGTTGTGGCTCCTGAGTTAACAGTTTTTCCAATTTTTGGAAGACATCGTCGAAGGCGCTCTGGATTCGTTCCTATATGATTCCACGGGGTAGTTTGGATTCGATGGGGCAGGGTCGCCATGTAATGATGATAGCACTTCACCATGAATGTTGGTGAAATTGGCCAGCACAGAGAAGAGAAAAAAGAAAGATCTGTAAGTGAACGGTAATTTGTCTGAGCAGCCGTTCCCGCTCATAAATAGACACTACTGCCGAAATTCTTAGTGAAGAGATTCACTGTTTTCCCAAGGTGCTTGCCGCTAAAAGGCAAGCAGCTGGGACTGCCGAACTTACCATTTTTATGCCACTAGAAGGCAGGCAGTTGGTACTCCCGAACTGGGTGCAAAATAAAAACGAAGGCAAGAGGTCTTGCCAATATGAGTTTCGATTTGACACTGTTTATTTATTTATATATACTAAATTATTCTATTCTGTAAGAAGACCCCCACTTTTGTTTTAAACATAAGCATTCCGAACACTCAGGCACTTACCAACACCGCCCACAAAACTGCCGTTGTCACCAATTGCCTGAAACGAACTAAAATAGTTTGTAAGTCTTGTACTTACACAACTCATGCCTATCATGAAAACATTGGTGGAAGACTAGCTCATTACATTCACCATGTGTAATGATGCGTGGATATTGGTGATGTTACTCATTCGGTAGGTTGCAACATTGGAAATTTGTTGACCGAATTATAGTCACAGCCAAACAAATTCCAACGCCGGCATACCAAATGAGGCGACGAGTGTCCACTCCGCTTGTTGACGTATAATCTGTGGAGTATTCGAAACCATTTGCAGGAAAGGCTTTTCAAAAAATAAGAACTAATCGCCAAATAGTAAATCAATACCTCTTGCCATCAGCGTCACAAGTCCGCAAATCCTCCTGCAAAAGTAAGTATTAAATACCACGGATATTCCCATTGAGTTC
This sequence comes from Chloromyia formosa, assembly GCA_964017055.1. Taxonomy (NCBI): domain Eukaryota; kingdom Metazoa; phylum Arthropoda; class Insecta; order Diptera; family Stratiomyidae; genus Chloromyia; species Chloromyia formosa. Next base: position 43,640,829 of record OZ024816.1, on the reverse strand, counting down.
GATGAGAAACCATCTGCTGTCCAATTCCTGGACTTCTCGAATTTCTCCAAATCCGGCCGCGGCCCAACTGTCGAGATAAAAACACGGTAAATAAATATAAACACTAGAACCACTTACACACTCGTGACATTTCACATGTCAAATTGAATGTCAAAGAGTTGAGGAATGGAAAAATTTCCCATCTTTAATTTGAGGGTGTTCAATGCCATTATGCGGTTTTACAGGACAGAGTCAGGCTGGGGAACTTGATGAAGAGTCAAGGGCGTTTCCGGCTAGGGGTTCGAGTGAACGCAGAAAGCAGTGGCCGTGTGGAAGCAGTGGAGGATTTGAGAAAGTGATATCGGCGAAAATCCTCGCAACTATTTGTGAGCTCCATGGTAGCGAAAAATTAACCTTCATCTGCCCCTTAAAAAAACTTACGTTAGTTACCCTCGTGTGTAGATTTCTACACATATGGCATTTCAGTAAATTTGAAACGACTAATTGCTGCATTGGGATTGAAATGAAAGAATTAACTGATTTTATAATGTTGTTTTATTAAAAAAAAGTTTTATAGTATTTTTTCTGCAATGCATTTTACACAAACATTTCGATTATGTAGCTTTTTACATGGAGCTTTTAAACAAAAACAACACATTGTTTCATATATGTTGTTTTTGGTCGTAGAACTTTCTTCATAGCAAACGTGACATCTTGCTCTGCCTTTTACTTTTGCGGTGGAACGCTCCTCGTGTTTTTGGTGGAATCGGTGATGTTGATGATGTTGAAGGAGTATCTCGTAACGATACATTTGAAGGTGAACTTTCACGTGAAGTCTTTGCAAGCAAAGATGCTGATGATCCTGATCTCGGTTTACCACTTCTCGCTGCCATATATGGTTTCGCAAGTGAAAATCCAAGCTCACGTAGAAAATTTCTACGTATCGTGGTTTTTTGAGTTTTTTGCCAGTTTGGATTGACTTCTTTGAAGATAATTAATGCATTCAAAGCCGAAATATCTATAATATTTGAAAACACAGCCACTGGCCATCAATTTGATTTTCGTTTGCAGCTATAGCACGAAAGCATTTTATCGACTGTATCTACACCACCTACAATGGATTAAACAAGAGATTATGAAATGTAATAATATTTGAAGGCGCATCGTGTTTGAACAAACCTTTCGTTTTGTTGTAATACTCTATAATCGACGGCCGCTTTTTTTCGCCGGATCCAATTTCTTTAGAGTTATGCATTGTGCTCTGTAGAATAGTGCATTTGATTTTCTCCCAATGTACGAAACAAGAGCTGTATTTTCTGTAAATGCAAATGTCGATTGATACAAAGGCATTTTTTTACATTCAAGAAGCTTTGATGGAATGCTTCTTTTATTTTTCCTCATCGTGCCAACCATTGTAAGTCCCTTCGACAACAATGTTTGCCCAAGATCATACGAAGAAAAAAAATTATCCATTGTTACGTTGTGACCTTTCAAACCATCAACAAGATCCATCACATCACAATGTGTTCACCTACTCTTTTTTGGTTTGAACTGGCATCAACTTCTTTTCCCAAATATGGTTTTATTTTCCAGACGTAACATGTTTTAGAACATACTAACAACCAAAATTTTATACCATATTTTACGGGTTTCGATGGCATGTATTGACGAAATTTACATCTGCCACGAAAACCAGGTAACTGTTCGTCATCCGCGCTAGCGGGAGATCCCCATCAGGTCCTCGAAACGAGGCGCCACCTATAGCGCACTTTCTTTTTTCTTTTTGAGGTTAATTGAAACTCCTATCGGGCGGGTTTGGGTTTTCCAGTAAAACCGCGGATTAGGTTTTCCCGTGGAACGGCGGATTTTCGCCGGCGCTTGCGCCCCCCTTTTCCTTGTTCGGAACCCTTTTTTTTTATTCTTTTTCGCACTAGTGTTGCTTGATAATTTTCTCGTTTTCTTCAATAAAACAATTTCCACTTTTCCAAGAGTTTTTTTTTTTAAATTAATTGAATGATGATACATTAAATATTTCGGCGACGTTTCGCTACTCTTGTAGCATTTTCAAGCTGTTTTTATTTATTTCTAATAATTACATTTAAAATCAAAAGACGAAGACTCAACAAAGATGTTTTTGTTATGGAGTGATGATTTGTCTCGTTTTCGTTTTATTAAATTTTTTTCCCTTGACTACGGTATACTCGTGCACGTTCCCGTTTTTTTATTTTTGGATGATCGCTTTTAAAAACTTATCTTGACCAGATCCCCGTTACATATGTCATCAATTAAGAACTCCTGGCTGACAATAAGTGTATCAGAACCGTGATAACACCTAACTCCGACCAGATAAAAATAGACTAAGGAAGAGAAGAGCTCTTACGGCCGAGCCACACTACACAAGCAAGACAACGGATCTCAATCCGCCCGCAGTTTTGTGGCCTCCCGCACCCTCAACTCAATTTCCCAGTGTCACTTTTGAGAGCTATTGTGGCCGGGTCATATAACACAAGCACGTCGGCAGATCTCAATCTGCCCGCAGACTAGCGACCCCAACCACATCCTTCTCACTAACCGACAATAAAACAATTCTACAAACCGCCAGTAAAATGGAATTTCCACCAATTCCACAATCAAATTATACAAAGCACACCTGAAAATTTCTTGCTCACATTCTCACAACACAAGATACAAGACTTAGTGAACACTCACCTTTTAGTCCTTTGATAAACGAGATTTATTTATTTATTTTTAACCACAAATCACTCTAACAACACAACTCTATGAACTTCTATTCTTCACGGTCAAACCAAGAATGACCCAAAATCCCTTCACATGCCTTTCTACACACTCAGTTAATTGCACTCATGCAATCACCCTCAACGCATTAAATGCGTCGTATAATGATCTTCATCATAGCTTACGAATGTGACACAATTTTGTACACTTCGTACTCATGCCCGGATCTTTGTTTCAATCCATAAACAAAAGATCCTAAGCAAACTCATACTCGCTACAGCAATACCGATTTTTGCTGACAAAGTAAACAAAATCAAGCGCAAGCCACGTGCAGACCACAAAAGAGAAGAGGAACCCTTAATAAAACGAAACACTCAGAAGTTACATTTTTCGTTTAGGTTTTTTTTTATTAAGAAATACAAATAATAAAAAGAATACAAAGAATATGATACAAAAACATGCATCATTATAATTCTAAAACTTATTACCAAAGCAAAATTTACAGATGCGAATCACTTCCAAATATGCTTATCAAGAGGTGCGTTCCGCTGCACCCCCCACTAACGCAAACTGCGAAAACGACTGTTGTATAGTTATGTGCTGGTTATGTGCCGCATTCAAAAGTTTTGTGCTCGTCAAATAAAAAAAATATTGACACTTCAAAATGGGGGGTGTAGAGGAACGTTCCGCTACACCTCCCCCCCACTAGAAATAATATACTAATCTTATTCAAACCCATGTCAGAGTTATGTGCTAGTTACATATGTGCTGGTTATGTGCCGCATTTAAAAGTTTTGTGCTCATGAATTAAAAAAATTATTAGCGGTTCAAAATGGGGGGTGTGGAACAACGTTTCGCTGCACACCTCCCTAATATCTGATCTGACGATCTTGCTTTTTAAGAGATCCATTCACTGGACGGAAACTCATCCGAGTGAAGGTTTTCCTACGAAGAAGAGCTGCAAAGAGAATACCAACAGAAGAGGAAGAACAAGCAATCGGGAAAATAAGGAAGTCCAATCGAAATTAAGTCATAACGGCATTGGAGAGTGCAACGAATAAGATATTTGAGACTTTGACTTTAACACACGTTTTCCAAATTATATCAGACTCCTTAACTTTCACAAACTTTCATTTGATAAAAAAAAGTTAAAAACCCTCGTTTAACAGTACAGGGTGGGCCATCTAGTGGTTTCTTTTTAAATCATAGGTTATTTTGACAGTGAAAGCTGTTTCCCGCTCTAAATCTCGACAGAAAGTCAGTATTATACCTCCGCAGAATGAAATGAGTCAAATGAACAACGTTGGGAAGTATTGAAAACTTATTTCCAAAGTGAGTGCTGTGTAGCCCAGACAGTGCGTTTTTTGAGAAGAAGTTTTAGCCGATATGAAGCACCCACCGCGCCTGCTGTACGCAAGTTTGTGCAAAAAGTTCGTGAGACTGGCATGCTAGTGGACAACACTCATGGTTCCCGTCGTCGTACGGTGCGTACAGACGAGAATGTGGCTGCTGTAGCCGAGAGTGTGAGACTCACTCCACGAATATAAACTCGCCATCGATTTCAACAGCTCAACATTTCACGCACTAGCCTGAGGAGAATTCTGCACAAAGATCTCGGATTATTCGCTTACAAGGTCCAATTGACTCAGCAATTGAAGGATACATGAGTTAAATGACAAGAAAGTTGTTTATTTAAAATATGTTCTTTATTAAACTGTTGAGTAATAACTTGTAACGAATGGTTTACGTAGAGGTGACCCTCAACCGAGGACGAAGATTGAAGCTGGTGACGGCTAAGTGGCCGAACTTGGTGGCGGCTCGTGGGCCGAATTTGGTGGCGCTCCGTGCCCGTGCTGGTGGCGGCTAAGTGGCCGAATTTGTTGCGACTCGTTGGCCGAATTTGGTGGCGCTCCGTGCCCGTGCTGGTGGCGGCTAAGTGACCGAATTTGTTGCGGCTCGTTGGTCGAATTTGGTGGCGCTCCGCGCCCGTGCTGGTGGCGGCTAAGTGGCCGAATTTGTTGCGGCTCGTTGGCCGAATTTGGTGGCGCTCCGTGCCCGTGCTGGTGGCGGCTAAGTGACCGAATTTGTTGCGGCTCGTTGGCCGAATTTGGTGGAGGCGGCTAAGCCAAAAATGGTGGCGCTCCTTCCGACGGTGGCGAGTTTGGTGGTGACGGCTATTTCGACCAGCTTGATGTGATGGCTTGGCCGGCAGACACGCCGTCCGCTTTCGGGGTTATTTTTCCTTTTTTTCCTTGGGGCCGCTCTCACCTGGCGGACGGCGTTCCTGGCGGCCGGCGTATTTTCACTGTCTAAACACAAAAAACCTATTAATATCTCCTAACTTTGGGAGAGAGCACCACATACCTTTTTTTTTCAATTGTCCAGATATTCGTTGCGTGCGCCTCCTCCACGTTGTCTTGCAGAAGTGTCAGATGGCAATTTGACCTTCGAAATTCCAATTGCCATTTCGAAGGTCAAATTGTCATCTGTTGACACTTTGAAATCCAATGTGGAGCCGGTGCTGCTCCGGAGATGGCGCTATGTCATTATATGTCATTGCATAAATGGGCTGCGTTCACAAAACCCCAGCGCTATGTCCACACTTAGCGATGGCGTTTTATGAACGCCGTCATTTATCGGGTCGCGCTGGTGCAATCAGCTGCAAGTGTGCCAAGCGAATATTATCGCCCGGTTCACGTGCAACTGCTTGCACGCCGACACGACCGACACCAATCTCCGTGGCACTCATTACAAACTGATGATGTTACGGACTAGACGTAGCATTTATACATTTCTATCTTATCTCCTAACATGAAACCTTAAGACTATGTATATTATGCAGACCTTTAGAGTCTGATAAGAATGACACGGCTCATGGTATGAATATATGTCTGAGTCATCATGGCATAATGATGAAACAAACATGCATTATGATAACGAAAATGCAAGTATGCATTTTCGCCTGTGACTCAGAACCAAGATTTAGGTTGAGTGTGGTAGTGAGGGGTTGGTTCCTTAACTACATGGACTTACAGAAAACTTCTGGCGAAAAGCTAAATGAATGTTTTTAAGACGATTTGGATATTCAGAAATTCCTCATTGCATACCAACGTGACATTCTGAAGCCTGGATAGGAATATAAAATAAATATAAAAAAAAGCATTTAATAACGTTATAATACGTATATTGATGATAAAAATAAGATAGATATTTCATTAAATTAACTAATGTTACAAAATAACATTTGTTTCAATTCTAACACAAAGTTCAAAACTGCGCCAAGGTTCTAATGAGATTGAAGGGACACGACGAACACTCCGGAGGAAAATTGCAGGAATTTTCCAATACTGAAAATTTCGGTAATCTTCCTGGGGAATTGTTCGCGTTATACTAAGACTAATGCTAATATTACCTCAATAGACTATTTTTACGAATAAACAAATAGAAATTAATGCATACACCATTAATGGTTTACTACAATTAACAATCAAAAGACAGAATCTACTACAATTCTAAGGTGAGATGTGTCGGGTGATGACGTGCTGCGTATTTCGTGACTTGATTTTCATTTTAAAAATTCTGAAGGAGGGGATGGATGATCGACGCTCTCCAAGATCACGATATAAAGTAATGCATTCTGGAACTTCTGTAAAGTTAAAAATAAATTAATGATAGTTGTTGCATATACACCAAATTTAAGTGATTTTCAACTGATTTGATCACCTCCGAAAGTCAAGTATTTTTTAGCTTGTAAACATAGGTAGATAGAAACAAAAGTTACCTTTTTGATCTAGATTACGTTTATATCAAAAGGCATATAAACCAGCAAATGCGGATTGACTGGCGTTTTCTTTGGTGTGATTTCCGATGTGACCAAGTCGTCAATTTCTTTTAAATTTCCATTTTTGTGGATAATAATTGCCGTATGATGTTGTTGAAAATGCTTATATGCAACAAATCCTATGAGGGCATATTTCCAATTAGGAATTAGTGGAAACGATAACTCCTTCGGGAGTTCATTGATAGAAATACTATCCGAAGCGTGTCTGTTTTGTATGGATCTGCTGCTGGGGGGAAAAATGCCACTTTTTCGGAATAAAACACAAGAACTTTTTTGAGTTGGGAAAAACTAGAAAAACCCAACTTTTATTGACTTGCACTTATCACACTTGCACCTTGCCCTAGCACCACTTGCACCAGCACGTCTTGCTCAACTTGCCCTCTTCTCAGCAGTGACGATGCCACACGGGCGTCGTCATCATCGGGTAACAATACATGGACAATTACAATACATTGAAAACTTATTGTAGTACTATGTACGATACAGTGTCCGTAAACCTCGCAAAGTAATGGGTTTCCTTAAAAAGTTAAAAAAAGAAGAAAAGATAAATTGTTAGCTAAATTCAAACTTAACATTAATATTTTACCTGTAAGCTTCAGTTCTGTTATTTTCTCATTTCCTTTGCATGACTTCAGCATTGTGCATTTTTCGTTTTCACTTTTGGCCTGTGGGCGCGGAAGTTCTTTGGAGGAAAAAAACGCGTTACCGGTTTTTAATGATTTTATTAAAACAAAAACAAAATTAACAATTACGATGTATCGTATCGCGAGGTACAGTCGCGTGACTGACGATGACGATGATGGTGACGCGCGACGACGATGCAAACGGACCACTTGACTGGAACGCAGAGACTCTTGCGAGTTGGTGCAAGTATCTTTTATCTTCACGATTTGCTGACGCAGCAGGGCGCAGGCATAGCCATGCCTCGTACCATCCATGTGAGCTCGTTCCCATGGATTTGTTTGCTCGGCACATATTTTAATGGCTCGCTCCGATTACATTTGGAATTGCTTCCAAATGTATCCGTATCGTATGTGTGGTACAGTAATCGGGCGAATTAGTGCTGCCGCTCGGGATTGCTGTGCCGCCACACACTCAAGCATAATTGTTGAACGATATCTCCAATGCAATCTGTCTTCAGTCTTGTAATATTTATCCGTGGAAAATCATTAACGCTTTGTCTTTTCTGAAGACAAATATTGCATTGAAGTTCAGTTGCAACACAAACACGCGTCAAATCCAAATCATGGGCTAGTTCTTCAGCATTTACGTCACAGCTGATGTGGAATATTCCTCCTCTCTTTTCTATCCTATTTTTGGGCGCAAGATCCGACAAAATAGATCCCCTCATCTTGTATGTGTTGCTTACAATGCCTGTAAATAAGTAAAAGTAATGGAAGGACATACTTTTAATAGATCTGTATTATTCATTTACCGTGTATATACAATTATATATTTAAATACCTTTTTCTTCAAGCTTTTGTAAGAATACTGAATATTTTTTATTCGTTGAAAAATTGCTGATTATTGCGGAAACACACCTATCAATGCACATGTATTATTGAATGTGTATTTCCTTCCATTTATGCAGTACGGCTTAGATAATATATTAAGCAGTTCGCATTTTTTAGAATAATCGTCGTGGGTTTCCCATTGTCTATAAAATCATTTTCGCAATATTCCTTTTTTAAGGGATTGGGGGATTATCATTTCCTCCGTGTCAGTCAGTTGTGCATTCCGTGAATGGTCATCCACATTCCATCTCTGATACGCCGTGCGTGTGGCTGTGCCACCCAGCCACCCCGGCCATTATCTTTTGTAGCCTCTAAACTTTTTGTCTTTATCCTTCAAGTATGTTTGGGTTTACGAGTTTGACATGCAAACCAAACGGAATGGCGCCTTCCAACTGAGCCGAAACCGAAAAAACCACGTCAAAGTCGATCAAAAATCTAATGTCGACAGTTTTCTTTGATTACCGTGGTGTCGTGCACTCAGAATTCTTGCCCGAAGGTCAGACGGTTAATAAAGAATATTATTTGAGCGTTATGCGGCGATTGAGAGAGCAAATTCGTCGAAAAAGGCCAGATTTGTGGAAAGAAAACTCTTGGATTTTGAATTATCATTGTGAAGGAATTTCTGACCAAAAATTCAACAAATACCATTGAACAACCACCTTATTCACCTGACATGGCTCCGTCCGACTTTTTTCTCTTCCCGAAACTGAAATTACAACTTCGAGGCACCCGCTTTCAGTCGATAAAACACATAAAACAGAATTCGCAGAACACACTTGAGATGAACTGATAATATCGAGTCCTGTAAACAAACTAAATGACAGATGACTGTCAAACTCCGTGACAGTATAGAGGACAGTTGTGCCAACTTAGCGACAAAAAGGATATATTGTCAATCCTGTCGGGCAGGCTTTTTTTAAAATTGATTCCCGATACTTTTTTGACATAATGTATAAAAAATATTAAATCTATAGTGCAGTTCTGCTTAAATGAATTTTTAAATCAATATTATCAACTATATTGAAAATAAAAGTGATCGACCACATGGCTCACGCCATATCGGAAAACAGTTAGACGTACCGGTTTCACCGTTACCAGTATAAAGAAAGTTTAATATAACTGTCATACATTGTATGATTAAATTTTATTTAATATACATCCTCTAAAGAGATAATTTAACCTGGCAATACAATCCCTGGGATTAGCCACTCGACGACGTATGTAGCCTCACCTGTGGGCTACTGTGAATAGTGATGAGAGCTCGTATCTCGTCCATCAGTTTCGACATCTCCGATGCCTGCTGGGTTTTTCCTTCTTTTGAAGGGGCGATACACCTCTTCCTCTTCGATTCCTGCGATGCCGATTCCGCAAAGGCCTCCTCGACCATCCTCAATATGCCACTGTAGGCATCTTACCTAGGAGCCGAGGAAAATAGGAACTCTTAGGAGCTGGTATAGGTGCCGAGGAGAATAGAATACTTTTGATACCACGAGGGCAGCCGTCACGGGCACTGTGAATCCTCACCTGTGGACTACTGTGAATAGTGGTGACATCAGGAACAAACCACTGCGTTGTCGAAGGAGAAGGAAGAAGAAGTGAATGGTCATCAGCCACAGTAGAGGTAGACGGTGGATAATTGGCTACTTCAGGCAAATTTCCTTCTGGCTTACCTGTGGTTCTTATGAACGGCAGCGTAAATTCCACAGCCTCTAACAAGTAATATGGTTTCTTTTTGTTTACCCCTGAACCGCATGCAGAAAATGTATAGAATGTGCTTTTGGAATGATGTCAAAAAATCCCAAGTCTTAAGCAGTCCTATTCGGGACCGAACGACGTTTATATCATAAAATCAGTTTTTACTTTTGCATAATTTCCTTCGAAAATGTGAGGGTATTCAATATGACAGTTATGCACCACAGGAAAACGGTTCTACTACTATTAATCATTCAAGAAGGGACTTACAATAGAACTGCATTCGCGGTCTTCTGCTAACGAAGTAAGGAATTTATTCACTTCCTTGGCAGTGGAAATACTGCATCAATATTCAGAATTTAAAAAAGTTTTGCTAAAAAAATACATTATCAATATAAAGATAGAAAAAAAATGTATTACCAAGAACTTTATTCGGTGTTATCTATTTTTCTGGAAATAAATTGATAATTTTTGTGTTTTTTTTTTTAAATAGTGCATTGATGCAATATAATGGTGCCATTTTTTATTTACCTGAAAGCTGAACTGCTTTGCTTGTAATGGGCTGGATGCCTGGAATGAAGTGCCTCCAGCCCATTACAAGCTGTCGGCGTCCCATGGCCTATCTGGATAGGTATCGGGGCTGCCGATGGAAATCTTACTACATATTGTACATATATCGTATTATTTGAGGACATTTTGGACTTCAGATCTATCGTTATATTTGAGATCATATAAAATACGTCCTTTTAAATGATTTCCGTGTAGTACAGAGTACAAGCTCCCCGAAGAGACATCAAATCATAATAATGGGATGTTCTTGGACGGTGGAATCACATCGAGGTATTTTTTTTTTTAAGGTGAGCATGCCACGTCGTTTTTTGCAGGGAGCATGATAGGACGGAGTGTTCCTTGAGGATCGGATCAGATTTTTGACGTGATAACGTCTATGGGGACTATGTCGAAAAAGTGTGGGACGGAAATGAAATGTCACAGCTTTTGTGGGTGATGTAATTTGAATTGTTGGCAGTACACTATTGGTTTTTTTGCCTAATCCTACTTACCAACAATAAGTGAACGCGCGGATCAAATAAGCAAACAATAAGTGAACTCGCGGACAAAAAAGCAAAACAAACAAGCAAAGCGAATAAGCGAAACAAACAAAACGATCTCATGGCACCGCACAAGTAAACACAAACAAATGACCAAATGACATAAGCCAACGTTCTTCTTCTTGATGATCGATGTTGTCGTATTCGAGTTGGATGCCCAGCTTTATCACTCTGGAAACGATAGAATGCTACAAATTTGTTGTTTTTGATTTGGGTTCGGACCTCGACTGAAGGCTGCGTCCAGACGAGGAAGCATTCCCACTACTCACTAATTTTGACGTTAAGTGTACCACCGTTATTAGGGCGAGATGGAGTCACCGTAGGTAAAAAAAATCGTTTAATTGAAATTGCATCGATTCAATTATCACGCAAATACTTCGGCACTGCCCGTCGATTTTTTTTGTCTGTATGTAGGTAGGCAATTGTGTGTGCGTGCAGGGTTACTGCTATTTACTAACTGTACGTATAGTTTGAAATCATTGATATTGTCTTTATTATGTTTCCAACCTGGCAACATTAAGATATTTCACTAGAGAATTTAGCTATTGTGCTGTCGAACGGGTGGCATCTTTCGTTGCAATTTGGAATTGTGGAGTAGTGTGATAATGGAATCCGGAGGACGAGGGTTGGTTTGGCCGTGAAGGCCGTTCGGACACCAAGTGTCAAGAAACCACTCTCCGAGGACCACCTGTGACGTGCGCTGGCAGACCAGCTCAGCTGTCGGAAGTAGTGGGGTGGGCTAAGCACGGCAGTCACCGGCCTCCTCCATTGTCAACAAAGAAGATATCGCACGTCTGTCACGTGTGACTCCAGAAGACGAAAACGCGAAATAACCTATCAAAAAGAACAAGATACAAAGAGAAACCTAATCGTGACGACGAACGTCAAACTTCCAACACTACGCAAAAACTCACAAAGTCCCGTGCAGGGACACAGGGCTGCAACAGCCAAACTACAAACAGGCACAAGGCCGAAGATACAACAAAGACGGGAATACCGTCCAATCAGGACAGATCCTTCACCTCTACAAGCCAGATGAGCCTTTCGATCTTTAACGGCTCTATATGGGCCCCAGATGTTATGGGTCCGGCGCGGCCTAGCCCTCCCAACCATGGGTTTCATGCGCCAAAGTTGATGGAAACCCCCTTAACTCTGCAACTAATTGCGATGACAGTTTTTGGTCATATTCCGGAAAGTCAGCCGCCTCTAAAACGTATGCATTATAAACTTACAATGCAGAATGGGACGGGTGTAAAGGTCAAAGTTGTTGAAAATCAAACGTATCAACGACGTTACTTCTTCAAAAATTGAGGAAAAAGTTGAAACATATGACGGCTGTCGGCTGTAATAGACTAGACGCTGCGACAGGCTCCACGACCCCGACCGTTTACCATGCAGATTCAGCTATTCATGCTACTACTACTACTAAAGACGCTTTTTCCCGGAGTAAGGCAATGCGCACCACGAGGAGGGAGTTGCAGCTACTAAAGTGTTCCGTCTGCTGATCTCGCGAGTGAGCGAGATGGCTGCTTCCACCGTTATTGCCCTGCCTTACCCCGGGAAAAAGCGACCAAAGCACCTGTGGGGCACTTGTGGCGGAGCACCCCTTCACTTTTCCCACGATGATACGCTGTAATTATTTTGCAGGCACTGATCACTAGACCGATACCGCGGACTCACTGGACGCCGGACGAACAAGAAAGAAATAAACAAAAAAACTGTACTTTTTTTTTTTTCTTTCTCGGTTACAATATTAAAGTGGTAGCACAACCCCGTTTTTCCATTCGACCATCTTCACAGTACGGAAACCCAAACGCGACTGTCTCTGCGCTCGAACAAAACGAAGCTCTCCACACGACCACTAGTTCGCCAGCACCCCGGAGCCTTGCACCGTGTTCTTCTCTTCGCTTGTCGTCTCGGTTTCTCGTGGAGCGCACACACACGTATTCGCTCTCTTACACGCATGCGTCACACGCTAGCCAAACGTTACGGAGTAAATTCTCGTCCAGTCTGCACACATACAGAGGTACAATACCGTGCACTTTGATGAGCACTCTCGCTCACTCTCATGGCTAATGCGAATAAATCTTGACTTCGATTGTGTGTGGGGGTGTGCTGCTCGTGTCACATTTGAGAAGTTCGTCGAATTTTGTGCAAGCGCATTTTAAGGTGCGTTGACATGATCAAACTATGATTTGTCCAACCCTGTTTGATAACCTACATGACCGTGTCTACCCCATGTCAACTGAGTTGCAGTCTTGTGCTTCTTTCAAGCCGTAGTTGGACGTTGCTCAACTTTTCAACAACTGCTGATTTGTCAAACCGTAGTTTGATCGTGTCGACGCGCCTTTAAACACATGCAAAAATGTGTTCAGCAGGCCGCTGTCCATTGGTTTATGAGCTAATTGCATTGCCGGCAGAAACAATCGCAGCCGTTTATGCAAATATGCCTAAGGACCGCGATTGCCTCTGTCGGCAGCCCAATCGACCCATTTCAACACAGGTGATTCCTCGATGACACTTTGGTAGCGACGAATCAGCTGCATGTCTTGAAGTTCCAAGAATAAAAGCTCTTTGCTCATGTTAGGATCGCAGGTCCTTGGCATGAAACACTCCCAGATGCTTCCCTGCCATGTCGGTCAACTTGTAGCATGAGGCACCTATCGCCTCCTTCACCAGGCATTTTATGAATTTTGGTCCGAGCTTCGCGTTATAGTGGGCGATAGCACTACTGGGGTTAAAGTTCCGGCAATACACCGTTTCCCCAACCTTAAATTTGACCGGCCTGGCCCTCAGGTTATAGGTACGGGCGTTAGTTTCACTGGCGGCCTGTAGATTCTTTTGAACCTGTTGCCGTACCAGGTCCAACTTTAGGTCAGGTGACACTCCGGCAGTAGGATCGTCCAGTTGGTTAGCTCTTCGAAGGACGTTGTATGAGCTTCCGTGAAGAAGCATGGTCTGGCCGAACAGAGTAAAATACGGCGAAAAGCCTATGGAACTATGGTATGCGGATCGAAGGGCACAAGTAATTTTGGGGATGTTGCAATCCCAGTCGCTCTGATCTGGCTTGACGTAGGCGCGTATGGCGGCAATTAACGAACGATTCACACGTTCGGACGCGTTAGCCTGTGGCGAATAAAGCGCGGTGTAAAAATGCTTTACCCCGTAGCGCTCAAGCAGATTGTTGAAGAGCAACGACTTAAATTGAGTGCCGTTGTCCGATACCACGACCTCAGGTACTCCAAACGTATGGAACACCCTCTGCTCCAGGTATTCTACAATGACGTGTGAGGTGAACTTTTTTATCGGCTCGACAAACGGGAATTTTGAAAGGCTGTCCAGAACAACAATGGCACCAATGTTGCCAGCCTTTGAGCGCGGGTAGGGTCCTATTAAATCTATGTATAGCCGCTGGAACACGCGGTCGGGGACAGGAGGTGAACTCATCGGTGGACGAAGTGGTTGATTTGGGGCCTTAGTTGCCTTGCAAACTGCACAAGCTGACACGTAATCCTTTATTTGGCGACTCATTTTAGGCCAATAGAATAAAGTCCTTAGCCTGTAGAGGGTCTTCCCATAACCACCATGCGCACATAAAGGACTATCGTGTGCTTTACGAATCAGCTCGTGAGTTAACTCGCTCGGCACCCACAATTTCCACGATGATTCTTCCTGAATTTTGTCCCCGCTCGCGTGGTCCGTACGCCTATACACAAATTGGTCAAGGACCTTTAGGTCCGGAAGAAGGTGTTGTTCTTTCAAAATTCTCTTTATCAGCGCCGTGTACTCTACCGAGCTAAAATGGGGAGAGTCTAGGTCTACGTCTAGTGAAATATCCTGCGAGGCTTGCAGTTCCGATATTTCACCTTCGTGCACCCTGGACAGAGCGTCTGGAACCACGTTGAGACTGCCTTTACGATGGCGAATCTCAAAGCGAAACCCTTGCAAATTTAGGGCCCAACGGGCCAACCGACCGTGCAGGTCTCTCAAGCTCATGAGCCATTTCAGGGAGGCGTGGTCTGTCACAACTTCAAACTCCTGCCCTTCCACATAAGGGCGGAATTTCTTGATTGCTGTGACAGCCGCCAAGCACTCCTGCTCTGTTACGGTGTAATTACGCTGCGCGGTTGTCAGTTTTTGTGACATAAAGGCGATAGGTACTTCCTCGCCAGCGTCTGTCACCTGTACCAACACTGCACCGATACCTTCCAGGCTCGCATCGCAATGGATGGAAAAGGGGCGTGAGAAATCGGGGCTGTGTAGGACAGGAGCGGATGAAAGGCTTGACTTTAGGGCTTCGAAAGCACCTAGCGCCTCAGTAGTCCACAAAAACTTGCAACCTTTGCGCAGCATATTTGTGAGCGGAGCAGTCACGGCTGAGAAATTTGGCACAAATCGGCGGTACCACCCGCAGACTCCCAGAAAGCGGCGTAGCTGTCGTACCGTCTTGGGTAGTGGAAAATTCTCAATAGCTTCCACCTTGTCCGGGTCCGTTCGGATAGTTCCGTCACCGATCACATGTCCGAGATACTTGACTTCCTTCACCAGGAAGTGGCTCTTTTCGACATTCAGCGTTAGACCTGCTTCACGCATACAATTGGCAACCCTGCGCAGGAGTGTACAATGCTCCTCAAACGTTGCAGAAACTATCAGGAGATCGTCTAGGTACACGAACACCTGATGACGGATATCGGCCGGGATGACCTTATCCATTAGTCTCTGCATCGTCTGGGGGGCATTGCACAACCCAAACGGCATAGTGACAAATTGATAGAGGGGTCGTCCTGGCACGGTGAAAGCGGTTTTATCCCTTGATTCCTCATCGAGCGGAATTTGCCAGAAGGCGTCCTTTAAGTCAAGGCTGCTGATATACTCAGCCTTAGGCAGCCGACTTAATATTCCGTCGATGAGGGGTAGGGGATAAGCGTCTGTTGTGGTGACGCTATTCACCTTTCGTGCATCTAGGCATAGACGCACTTTGCCTGGTTTTACAACCACTGTCACTGGAGATGCCCAACTGCTTTGGGACTCCTCGATAACTCCCATCTCCAGCATCCGATCTAACTCCGCGAACATGAGCTTTTCTACCGCCGGTGACACAGCGAAGTGGCGTTGCTTAATCGGTTTATTTGAGCCAACGTCGATCGTGTGTTTAATGAGGGTAGTACGGCCCAGTCCCTGCTTGGCGTAGGATGGGAAGCTGGAGATGATAGTATCGAGGGTTGCCCTCTGTTCAGGCGATAATGGGTGTCGATTGTCAATGGCAGAAAATTCACTTACGTCAGGTGTTAAAGACGGATTAGCAAAGGCAAAAATATCACGCGCAAGATTGAAGGTACGAACAAAGTCCGCTCCAAGGTACAACTCCTGGCTCAAGGTAGGGATTATTAGGAACGTCATGGTTTTAGTGGTTCCACGAAAGGTAACAGCACCAGTCGTTCGTCCCAGCGTGGTATGGGGTGTGGCATCGGCAGTCGTGAGGGTTAAGCGGTACGGCTTCCAAGGGTGTAGATTGTCTGCAACAAATCTTTTGGCAAAGTTTGCCGATATGCAGGACACGGAGGCGCCTGTATCCACTAAACCCACGATCTCCTCACCGAACATGGACACCTTGCGATAAGGACGGATGTCTCCGGCAGGCTGATCGACCAGCACCGCTGAACAATGGTGACGCCGGGATTGTTTGACGTTTCGCCAGAATTCGCGTAGCCGCAGGGTGGAGCTTTTGGGCTTTAGCTTGGGAGTTTCGTCGCCTTCGAAAATCCGTTGACGTGCGAGTTGGTATTCGGCCAGCCGAACATGATAGGGTCGGGTTGGTCCTAACGGTGCTGATTTGAGCCTTGGAGCATGTACTAGCTCATCATTTGGGCCGCCTGTCTGTGTGCCATGCGACACCATCAGTCGTATAGACGGAGTATCAGAAGCAGGTGGTGGTAATATTGAGAGACTGGGTGTAGAACCTAGAGCAGAGGTGTTCAGAGGGATCTCCGTATCGAGATAGTTGGCTGATGACAGAGGAGTGGCTGATGACAGAGGAGTGGCTGATGACAGAGGAGAGGCAGAATGTATGTCAGGGGCAGATGATATAGCTGGTTGTGCGAGTATGGAAGAAGCGGCAGGTACAAGCGTATTGGCTGTGAGCGAGGATGCAGCATCTGGCAGAGCAGCAGAGCAGCAGAGTCATCTAGTCGCATTGTGTCCCCCGCGAAGATGTCTGGATGGAACGCATCTTCGCTGGCAAGTTTTTTGGACCGCTACATTTATGACATTGTGGCTTAATAACGTTGGCTGCTCCGCAACCATAGCAAAAGATCTTGCGCTCTGCAGCACACGTATCGTACCGATGTCCCTTCTGTCGGCAGTTCCAGCACATCAAGGATGTTGCCAGTTCTGCTACGTCAGGGCCAGGACGGTGTTCCAAACGCTGTTCATCCGACTCTTCTTCTTCAGTAAAATCCGAACAGTGGTGTTGTATCTCGGATACATAGGGGCGCGAAAATTGTCGAGGTGGGCGGCTGTGGTGGAATCGACCCATTTCAGTAGCCAAAGTCACCGTGTTAAAAAGGAGAGAGAGTGGGGATTAAAAAAAGAAAGAGTGTCCGGCACAACAAGGGATGCCGCTGGCCTTAATGTCACTGAAGGCATCTTACCTACGAACCGAGGAGAATAGGTATTCTTAGGAGCTGGTACAGGTGCCGAGGAGAATAAAATACTCAGTAATCCAGTACCAAGCAGAAAGACACTGGGAAAGGTTTGATAACACGAGGGCAGCCGTCATGGGCACTGTGAAGATGGGACGCGCTCGAATATACTGCTAACGCGGCAAAATAGCAATTCGGATTTTCGCGTTTCACGACAACTTGTAGCTCTGCATGCACTCGTCGGCTCGTGATACACGCTCACACTAAATTCATTTATGATACAATGCACTACTTTCAATTCCCCACAGTTGTTTCTGTAGATTACAAGCAAAAACGTATCAGATTGCGGGTTCAATCTATAACAGAAAAAGCGTTGATTAATTACTTACCAAGTGCAATGGGCGGCATAGGGAAAGAGGCGGCAATTAGGCAGGTTACTCACGTTGTTATTTTTTGATCTGTCCGAAACAAAGTGAGCAGTTAGTCCGAGAAAGCTTTTAGTCTGATGGGTTTCGGTCCATACATCTGTGGTTAGGCACACATAGGGCAGTTTCTCAAATTCACTCTTCACTAGCCCTGAAATGTACTCATATTTATTGTCAAGGTGCGTGTTTATGGTCCGTCTTGTGGGCATTTTGTACAAGGGTGCCGTAATCTTTAAGAGATGTCGGAATCCTTCGTCATCCACTATCGAGATAGGCTGGCTGTCTCTGCAAATCATATATAATATGGCAGTTGTCACCCTACTTGCATACACCTAATATAAATTGTATGATTGCAAACTGCTTCTCCTCTGAAGTGGATGCCTTTTGTGTATCGCAAAGAAATTTATTAACTAATTCCATTTGTGAGTCCGCTGGAAAGATGCTTTTATTGGCAGCTTGGGAGTATGATACAGTCGGGTTGCGTAGACTGTTACTGACTGCTTGGACCTTGGCTTGTGTCCTGCCTTTATTTTGTTGGGCTCTTTTCTTAGCGGCCTTGAGCTTTTTAATTAAGGCGAGATAAGCTGAACAACCCCTATAGTTGGCTGGATGGCCTTCTTGGCCGCAATTGCAACATTGGGGTTTCTCTGTTTTAGCTTTAGGGCACTGTCCTCTGATATGGTCTTTAAGACATTTCACACATCGAGGTTTTATACTCGTAGTACAATTAATTACTACATGCCCAAAGTTTGGCAATTGAAGCATTGTACCTGTTCTTTATTTTGTATCTTTTCCCAGTTGATGTTCTGGTAGAAAAGGTGCCTGATTTTTTTTGACTTCTTTCAAGTCTTGTTCAGGCTCGAAAGTGGCCACGAAGAGCCCAGAAGTTGATTTTGTCGGCGCTGAGGGACTTTCCCTCTTAGCCAACTTATCTTTCCTTGATAGGAAATTTCGTATCGAACGGAATTTAATTTGAGAGTAGTCCGACTTTATCTCATCTAAGAGAACTGACGGTTCACAGTAAGTGTGTAATTCGGTCATTTGTACGGACTTGGACCTCAAACTGAGTGGGGTGGTTAATGTAGCCGGGAGTTCTGAGTCTTTTAACAGCTCAAAAACGGTCTTATGGTCTTCTGCGCTTTCGCAGAAAATAAGACACCTGTTTTGCGCCTTGTTTCTTATTTGAACTAAGGTTCTTAGCCCTCAAGTCAGAAATGAGTCTGGGGATATCAATATCGTACCCTTGGATCGTTCTCTCTTTCTTTTTCAGAATTGGTTGGACATTTTGGCTATTTGGCGGATTTGAAATACCACTTACCTTTTTGGCTTCGACTGATTTCCTCTGCTGTTTCCTTTGCGGCAACACGTAGTTCGACTCATGGAAGGTCGTATTATCCTCACTGCTCACGATAGGCTGTACCTCACATACGTCACTGTCCTCTTCCAAGAAGTACTCGCCCAGTAGCTGGAATTGATTCTCTGAAATTGATGTCGATGGATTCGTTTGTCCTGTCGTCGCTCGTTGATTCCGGGCTCTCGAATTCGGGGTTATCCAATTATCGTCGTCGCTGATTGTCCTTTTCTCGGGATTTTCCGGCAATGGTCCGCTTCGCTCGATCACCATTTCATAGAATTCCTTCATTTCTCGCAGCTGCTGCGCGTGGTCCTGTTGTTGTTTTGCTAATTGCTCCCTGAGAGCTCGTATCTCGTCCATCAGTTTCGACATCTCCGATGCCTGCTGGGTTTTTCCTTCTTTTGAAGGGGCGATACACCTCTTCCTCTTCGATTCCTGCGATGCCGATTCCGCGAAGGCCTCCTCGACCATCCTCAATATGCCACTGTAGGCATCTTACCTAGGAGCCGAGGAGAATAGGCGCTGTTTGGAGCTGGTATAGGTGCCGAGGAGAATAGAATACTTTTGATAACACGAGGGCAGCCGTCACGGGCACTGTGAAGATGGAACGCGCTCGAATACACTGCTAACGCGGCAAAATAGCAATTCGGATTTTCGCGTTTCACGACAACTTGTAGCTCTGCATGCACTCGTCGGCTCGTGATACACGCTCACACTAAATTCAATTATGATACAATGCACTACTTTCAATTCCCCACAGTCGTTTCTGTAGATTACAAGCAAAAACGTATCAGATTGCGGGTTCAACCTGTAACAGAAAAAGCGTTGATTATTTACTTACCAAGTGTAATGGCATAGGGAAAGAGGCGGCAATTAGGCAGGTTACTCATGTCGTTAGGGATATCCTATTACTAACGCCACAACAACCTTCGATGACTGGGCTGCCGAAGGATGAAACTTATTTGTGATGGGAAGAACACACAAAGTATCACGAATTGATTTGGACTATCGCTATTCGGACCGGAGCTGGACGGAGGATTTCATGACCAAATGTAAAAAAACAATGGCCAGTTGACACGATCAGCTGACTGCGACACTTGGTCAGATTACACTTTTAGAATTACTGCAGGAATTAAAGTAATGTCCTGTTATGGGACAAGAGGATTCCTTAAAATAAAATTTTATCTCTTGTTATGGCACAAGATGATCCCTTAGTTTCATCGAGCGGTAGTAACTGTGCATAAAACAATTTTGTTATTAACAGTTACCAGTTTATTTCAACTTTTACTTCATAAAATAAGTTGCACAATTTTTCTTTTGACTTCACTTTACAATCTTCACTTTTACAATTAAAATGTAACAGTCTTTTGAGCTTAGTTTCACAACTTTACTTGAACAAACTTTACTTGAACAACTTTCTGAACTATTGGGTGTACAACTTCTACCGTTTGTTCCTGGAATTAAAAGCTTAATTGTCAAAAAATACTTACAGATGTATTATTCAAAGTACTGTCCATCCCAAGCGACAACTTTCGTTCGTTTCTCCGGCAATTTTCGGATTCCATCTCGGAAAAAGGAGGCGTCTTTCGACGCGATCCATGATTGGATCCATTTTTCGACTTCCTCGTACAAACTGATCAGCCAGGCCGTGCGCCATGGAACGAAACAGATGGTAGTCGGAAGGAGCGATGTCTGGGAGTACGGCTGGTGGGGCAAGATTTCCCATTTCAGGGTTTCCAAGTATGTCTTGACCACTTTTGCAACGTGTAGCCGAGCATTGTCATGCTGGAGGATTACTTTGTCGTGTCTCTCTTGGTACTGTGGTTGTTTTTCCTTTAATGCTCGACTTAAACGCATCAATTGCGTTCGGTACCGATCTCCTGTGATAGTTTGATTTTGTTTCAGTAGCTTGTACAATAGTATATCACAGCGAGCTGGTTCCACTAAATGCAAAGCATAACCTTGGCGCCGTGAATATTCGGTTTTGCCGTCGACGTTGAGGCATGTCCGGGCATTCCCCATTACTTTCTGTGCTTAAGATTATCGTAACGAACCCATTTTTCGTCGTCGGCTACGATGCTATGTAGAAATCCAATCCCTTCCGATTCAGCCTTTGAAGCAGTTATTCGCATGCAAATAACCGCCGTTCAATATCTCTCGGTTTTAACTCGTACGGAACCTAATTTCTTTGTTTCTGAATTATGCCCATGGCCTTGAGGCGTTTAGAGATGGGTTGCTGAGTCACTCCCAGAGATTCAGCTCATTCTTCTTGCGTTTGGCACGAATCTTCCTCGAGCAGTGCTTCCAATTCGTCGTCTTTGAAAATTTTTTCTCTCCCACCACCATTGTAACGGACGATAGAGACACCCGGTGTCAACGGGGACGGAGCCATTTTATTTATTTATAAACCAAACAAGGTACATTTACATTTCAAAAATCACTTACTTATTAATATTGTATGTAAGGTATTAGTGCAGAAGGGAATAAAAGTGAGGGGATTAGGATGTTGTGAGGGACTTCATCAAATTTTGTTTGAAAACCAACTTAGAAATTTCGGGAGAAAAATGGACGCTAAGAGAGTTAAAAGTTCTGCAGCACCTATTTATAGGCTCGTTGTAACCATATACGGTTGAGTGTTGATATTCGTTTAAAAGAGGTGTATGTCTAGTTCGTCTAATTTGATCATTATACGCGATTTTGTTAGATATACGATCGATGTTAGCAGCCCCGCCAACAAAGTCAAAAGTAAAACATGCAGAGAGCAAGGTTCTTCTAGAGGTTGTCACGGATCCAGGGCCGCGCTTAAGGACCTGTAAGGAAGAAAGAATAAATAGATTAACTACGGCGGCACTTAGGGGGGGTGGCGGTATATTTTTACTCACAAATAACTTATCTAGTATGCTCGGAAGCCTGCGACCAGATACTCGTCCGGTTATCTCTGGCCAATGCGCGCTCACGACTGGAATCTGCTATCACTGCCATCCTGAAAGTTAAAGAAAAACACCACAAAGTATTGTCTTACGCGATAGGATAATTAAATGAATATTTATCTGATTATCTGGTCACTGCGCACTTGCGACCGGAGTCAGCCAGCACACACTAATTCGCCAAACAATTCAGGCATAAACAATAACACACACATCGAGAATTGTCAAAATGACGTGAACTGCCTTACCAGCACCGGGTGTCGTGTAAGAGCGGTATTCTAGTATTGCGCGGATAACTGATCCACGAAATAATCCGTTCGCCCGAGGCTATTTAAGCAATGAAAGTGAAACGGGAACCCTCTTTTGTCGATTTGTCTCTATGGATTAAAGGTGGGTGTCCTTATTCCCGAAAAGGGGAAATGAATGATAACTTAAGACTAACGAATGCCTCTCTTTTGTCGATTTGCCTCTATGGATTAAAGATTAAGCCTAAAGATTCGGAGAAGTTGATATACTTGGAGTGTTGAAGACCGGTGAGGATCTTGGAAACGGAGACGAATTGTGGTTACAAGATTGCGACAAATTTCTGTGTATGAGACTGCGACTAATTCTACAGTCATAAGAGTGCGGTGATGCTGGTAACGAATCAAGAAGCTGGTAACGAATTCAACCTGGATTAACGTATTAGCGCAATAGTGAGTAGAGCCGCCACCCAGATAGGCAATTAGTTTCGAATTAATTAATAAGGTAGCACGTAGGATAGTAGCGAGTAAGTAACGTAACGTAATCTACGACCGGTCGTCTTTTGCTTTTTTTTAAATTTAATAATACTTTGATTCGTACGGAATAAATATTGTGAAAACTACTGTAATGCGCCTTGGATTTGTTCCCTTGTGTGCTACCGATAGCCCGTGTCAGTGGTCCCAGTTAAATAATTTTCCCTTCCGCGAATCGTACTTTTCGCGGAAAAGAACCAGACTGGCGGCTAAGAAATTTAAAGTACGTGGCGCCCACGACCCATCTCCCTGAGTTGGTCGGACGGCCGTAAGACCGCGGACACGGTGTAACAAGGTAAGAGTCGTCAGGCTCAAAAAAGAAAGTCCATATTTGTAAGATGGGAGACAAAGAAAATCAGAGGGGTCATACAGATCTCTCAATGCGAATAGAACGATTTGTTCTGGATTTAATGCGGAATTCATTGGCTAGCTCTGCATATTCTCTTTTTATGTCCGCATTAATATCGGGGTTATTTTTAATCAACTTGTACAGCTTGTTTCGCTGATTTCTTAATTGTCTTAAATTCCTATCTAGCCAGGGTTCGGTAAGAGCTTTATGTTTTTTAATTTTGGGTACGTATAGATTAATGGCACGGAAAATGTTACTGTAGAAAGCAGATACTTTGTCATCGATATCTGAAATGTGAAGATAAGATTCCCAATCTATTGAACTAAGATAATTATTGACGCCCAGATAGTTTGCATTTAAAAAATCGTACACAATTTCATTATTATATGATTGTGTGAAAGGAAAATGAGTACCTCAAAATTCAACTGTTATTGCCGAATGATGACCAGTGTTAAAGAAGAGGTTTTCAGCATCAGTAGTTGGACCAATTTCTACTTCATCATAACAGTTCGTAAAAATTAAATCTAACCAGTTTCCATTTTGGTTGAAAGTCAGGATAATTTGCTGAAGGTCATTGCTATAAAATGCTTCAATTAAATTAAAATCCGAATTGTCAAGAAGATTGAATGGAAGGAGTCATTTTGACTGTTAAAGTCCAGTAGTGACAGCTGCCA
Organism: Chloromyia formosa; assembly: GCA_964017055.1. Lineage (NCBI taxonomy): Eukaryota > Metazoa > Arthropoda > Insecta > Diptera > Stratiomyidae > Chloromyia > Chloromyia formosa. The sequence goes on along the minus strand of OZ024816.1, from coordinate 43,616,812 downwards.
AAGTAGACAGCTGCCAATAGTAGCTCCTCAACGTGCTAAGCGGCGGCCTGTGCTTGCTGTAGCTCAGTTCGGGAGATATGGGCGGGGTTTTTTGCCGCTCACTGCCCCTGTCCATACATATTAAAAAGGGATTTCACAGGCCAGGGATAGATGACACAAACAAGGGACGTTAAATTTGGGGATAAAAAGACAGGAAATGTGGCGCCAACTATCTCACATGCCATCCTCTAATGCTCCGAGGACCAGATGGCGGTGGACCTCGGCCTTCTACACCCGCTGAATAGAAAAAGCGAAATCCGACCGTGAGGCCCCCATGACCGAAAAGATGAAAAAATTTGTGGGGCCTTCCATGGCGAAACAAGGGATGAGGCCTTTCACCTCATCCCGTCAATCACGACGAGGTATTCGCCTCAAAGCAGTATCAACCTGAAAGGGTTGAGGGAGAGTTCTTTAAAGGAAAGCCATATTTTTTTTTTAAATCATTATAAACATATTTTTTTTAATTCATCATAAACAACTAGAGTCTAATAACAAGAAAAAGTAATTCATACGGAATCGAAATTCGGGGGGAAATTAAAACAAAATCAGTGTGTGGCGAAATTTTAGGAATCATCAATGCAATAAGACACAAGTAGCAACAACTATTACAATTTAATTGACTTACCCCCGTATCCAGATGGCCATATTAAGAGGGAAAAGCTGCGTCTTAATGATGGAAGCTGCAATATTTTTTTTTCTCTTTTTGCTTTTATCTTTTTCTGTGGTTGCTGGCTAGCTCAAATGACTTTATTTTTGGTTGACATCTTAATGCTCCGAAATGGGAAAGGGGAATTCTGATAAGGAAAGCCGGAATTTTGCCTCTATCGTAATAATTTTCTTGCTGTGACAATTTACCTTGAAATGCAGTTGGTTAGTTCTACGTGATTTCGTTTTTCTATTTATCTATTATCGTTTCGTGTCGTATGATATCGTATAGTTTCGGTGTCGTTTGAAGTCTGCAGATTCCTGCGCGAGACAATCATCTCTAAAAAAATAAAAAAAGAAGCACAAGATAATCTAACTTTTTGTCTGTAAGGCTATCGGAAATCACGTGATTTTTGAAACGCAAAATTAGGTTGAATTTCTGGCAGGTCCCGTCAATAGCTACTTATGTCCTATACACACGTTAGGAGTTAATCTACATTATAAAAGCTTTCTTTCGATGAGCTTTTCATAGTGACACACGTACTCAAACTCAGTTATTTTAATTGTAAAGCTCAAACGATTTCTGCTGTCACCCAGCGGGAAAAAGAGACATCCAAGATTAATGATTGACTGCTGCCTTGGAAGGTGTAAATTAGATGCATGCTGTCTGTGCCGCCTTATTTATTTTTAACGTGATATATCCTTATGTGGGTCCTAATTGTAAGTACTCGTATTTACTGCCATAGAATGATAATATTCTTCTGTGTAGCGTCTTATCGGGCTGGTTCGAACTACAAGGTAATTTTCGGTCGCTGATTCTGAATCTGAAGACAAAAAAAGAAAAAAAAATTTGGGGTTACTTCAGATTCGGAAGTGACCCAAAGTTACCTTGTAAGTCGAGCCAGCCGGATCGGACGAGTATTTCCGCATGAAAACAGTCAGGTTGGACGAGTACTTCCCATCAAAACTATCCTCACATGAAACATACTCGCGTAACATTCACATTAGGTGAAATCGGAGACGGAGTCGCATGTAAATGCGTACGAGGACCTAATAGCGAGCCACCCGTTTGCGTCACACCGCGAGTTCCTCGCGCGAGATTAGTTTCGGGCGAAAAACACGTTCACTACTTGAGTCGTTTGGCTAAATCTAAACGCACTTTAACACCGTGAAATCCTCGCGTGAGATTACTTCCGGGTAGCAACACTTTCACACTACTTGAAAGATTTCCTCGCGCACCAGTTGCCCCAGTGCTTTCGCTTAGTTAATCTTTTTGTTTCTGGAAGCAGTACCGAGGCAGCTCTGCCTTCGTTTCCCACTGGTCACTGCCAGTCATCTGTCACCACACTCAATCATACACGCTAGCACAGTTTTATGACTGAAAAACACTTCATTATTACTAAGCGACACTTTTTAAAAGCCCAAAATACAAAATATCTGCTGAAAATAGCCACTTATGCAAGATTAACGACACAAACACGACAAAATCACAACAAGAACAGCTGTTCATATTTCTAGTCCACAAACATCGAACTCCTTCCACAAAAGCTTTCAGCTTAGCTAGGACACATTTTTAATTCAGTTTGAGTTAATCGAGATTATTTTTCTCAATTATCTCGGTCGACAAGTGAGAAGTTAATTTCGACTAACTCTAGATAATTGAGAAATCGGAGATAATTCAGAATTATCGTCTACGTGCGTCTACGGTATTACACTAGATTAGCTAGCTTTTTGTAATTATTTAGGTATACTATATATGTGGCGCCCAACGTGGGGCCCACTATGGTCCGGTGAAGGCCTAAAAATTTATTTTTAGTCCTTACACCAAGTGACGCTTCCAAAGCACATTAAGGCTACCAGTTCTAAGACTTTGGACTTAGCCTCAGTATTTCACGTTTAATGATGATAGCAAGTTACCATGAATGTTGGTGAAATTGCCCAGCACAGAGAAGAGAAAAAAGAAAGATCTGTAAGTGAACGGTAATTTGTCTGAGCGGCCGTTCCCGCTCATAAATAGGCACTACTGCCGAAATTCTTGGTGAAGAGATTCACTGTTTTCCCAAGTTGCTATGCCGCTAAAAGGCAAGCAGTTGAGACTGCCGAACTTACCATTTTTATGCCAGTAGAAGGCAGGCAGTTGGCACTGCCGAACTGGGTGCAAAATAAAAACAAAGGCAAGAGCTCTTGCCAATATGAGTTTCGATTTGACACTGTTTATTTACATAAAATCTTACTCTATTTATACTAAATTATTCTATTCTAAAACTTATTACCAAAGCAAAATTTACAGGTGCGAATCACTTCCAAATATGCTTATCAAGCATTTCCCGTAGTTTCCTCAAAAAGAGTTCTCACGTATGTATATACATATGTATATGCAAAGACGCAAGTAAGTGCATCTCGCATTGCTTGTCGTCTGGCTGCATATCATCTTAACATTTACGTGGATGAATGAATGTTTACTATGTTTTTACTATGAATGTTTACTATGTGGGTACGTACTGAAGTGATTTCGAGGTCATGTGTGTATTCATTACAATGTGTACATTGTATACACTACACACGTACATTCCCTTCTGGTAGCTGTGCAACTCCTATCCTTCTGTAGCATCCCTATCCATGTAGAGTAGTGTTGCCTTTTAGACTCAGTATACAAGGCGGTCCTTTCCTTGTGTTGTCTAAAGTGATTTTTTCCACGTACCTAAGGCCTTCAAAGAACCTGGAGAATTACTGACTCCCTGAGTTTCTCTGGAAATCTATCCCAGTTTCTTTGAAGTCACCTCAGTACCTTTATGTTGGAAAGGTCCGACCTTTGCGTCAATTACATAATATTTTCTTTGCAAATTTATTATTCCAGTTTTCATCTTTGATATGCAAAGCTGTTACCAATGGATCAAGATTGTGATTACGACAATGTTTTTGCAACTGTGCACCTACGCGACTTATCATGATTCGTTGGAAAAAGCTGCGTCTTAATGATGGAAGCTGCAATATTTTTTTTTTCTCTTTTTGCTTTTATCTTTTTCCATGGTTGCCGGTTAGCTCAAATGCCTTTATTTTTGGTTGACATCTTAATGCTCCGAAAGTGCGAATTCAACCTGAAATGGGAAAGGGGAATTCTGATGAGAAAGCCGTAATTTCACCTCTATCGTAATAATTTTCTTGCTGTGACAATTTACCTTGAAATGCAGTTGGTTAGTTCTACGTGATTTCGTCTTTCTATTTATCTATTATCGTTTCGTGTCGTATGATATCGTATAGTTTCGGTCTCGTTTGAAGTCTGCAGATTGCTGCGCGAGACAATCATCTCTAAAAAAATAAAAAAAGAAGCAAAAGATAATCTAACTTTTTGTCTGTAAGGCTGTCGGAAATCACGTGATTTTTGAAACGCAAAATTAGGTTGAGTTTCTGGCAGGTGCCGTCAGAAGCTACTTAGACTAGATTAGCTAGCTTTTTGTAATTATGTAGGTATACTACACCATGCTTGTCCTCGACATTGAAATCGCCACTTTTAGAACGTTGAAACCACTCACGACATGTTCTGTCACTCAGAGCAACCTCACCGTAAGTATCTGAGAGCATTCGGTGAGCCTCAGCTGCAGTTTTTTTTTCAAATGGAAGCAGAAGATCAAAACTTCCCGCAAATGACAAGAACCTTCTGAACTATGTAACGAGGGTGTTTTGTTAAGGTGTTCCTCAACCGAGGACGGAGATGGAGGCTGGTCGTTCAGACCTGTCGTTGACACGTGCTCGACACCAGCTGAGCTGTCGGTAGTGTGGGCGGGGTTGTTGTACGTCAAGCTGCCTCGTAATTTCTACAAAAAAAAAACCACACGTCTACCCGATTGTCTATCGCGCACTATATTCACCTTTACCCGCGAAAACGTCCAATTTCAAATAGCGAACAACACGGCGTGTCATGTCAATGTCAAACATTCGACCAAAGAGCTCGTCCGATGTACGGATGGGCTGGTCGAATAGGGGCATCGAAATAGAGCATGGAGAAAATGTGCATTCGAATTAATGCAAATGCATACCATAGAGAAACAAGAGAAAGAGTTGGCACATATCCATACCATAGAGAAACAGGAGAAAGAGTTGGAACTCAGTACAACTGAGACTAGGGTATAAGAAAAAAACAAAAAATGTATACTGAGGAGCATAAAAATAGTGGGATCGATGCTTCGAGGCCCGCCCGCATGGGGGTTATTGAAAGGGGGTAAAAATTTTGTCAAAAATGCGAAATTCCTTATATTTTAGAATTTGCTCGGTATTTCCTGAGCCCACCAAGCAATGTCAAGAGCTTGTCCGGTCGATTTCGCGCACCCAGTATGCTCATACTGTACTCAAATCGATACATAGCACTTGTTTTACATCGCATTCGGCCACAGCAAAGCTGATTCGGTTCACAATTCGTACTTGTGTTACTGTCGAGGCACATATCACTTGCGGAGGTATGGGTCAAAGACCTGAAACCATGCCATCTGTGCTCATAGTAACACGTTTCTCATTGTGAACACTCCCGAATAGCGAACTGATTGGTTTCTTCAATTCCAAATATTGGACGATTGAAGAGTCTCCCCTCAGTCACTTACGTAAAAGTGCTATTTGAAATCGATTGAGTTCATGAACGTTTACTGGGTAATCAACGGTGGACCTCTTCCATACGTTTGGGTGGGCTCAGGAGTTACCGAGCAACTTCTGCTCAGAAGAACATAATCACCGAACAACATGTTTTTAAATAAAAACAGAAAAACGCACTTCCAGGGGCAAAAAGTAGCTTACAACAAAATAAACACACAAGCACATGACAATTGACACATTGAACATCGAATTCGCGGGCCCGCACAACATAAACATCACTACGAAGACATACACACACGTTCGAGACTGACGACACCTCCTCGAAACGATATTAAATACACCGCGCGACGCGGCGCCACAAAAATTCCATGGAAAAAACACTCACAACACAGATCTTTTGAATAATCGCCCACACAAGCATATGAGATTTGACACTTCGCGGCGCGTTGATCCCGACAAAGTTGAACCCGTCTCAATTCTCGCGACGTGGGCGACGGCTTGTTCGCGCACTATAATCACCTTTACCCGCGAAAACGTCCAATTTCAAATAGCGGACAACACGGCGTGTGATGTCAATGTCAGACATTCGACCAAAGAGCTCGTCCGATGTACGGATGGGCTGGACAATCATTTGTATCTTATTTGAATTTGCTCATTACCTGTTTTGTTTCTTTCGGCGAAATTTGCGGACCTCGTTTGGCACAGGGAGTCTTAGGTGGGAATGTGGCTGGAGCGGCGATCCGGGTTGTTGCCTACGGCTGCCGCTGTTAGGGCTCGGGCTGTGGCCAACGGTCGACCTACCGAAATTTCGCGGTTGGACACGTTCTGCGGCCGGAAGTTGCCTTGGTTGGCCCCGTGTTGTGACCGAAAATCGCCTTGCCGCAACCCCTTTTGATTTTCTTTTTTCGTTCTGTTGTTTTGCCTTCTGCTTCGTTCCGCCGCTGTGCACTTGTCTGCTCCGGCCGGCAGAAACGTCGTCCGCCTTGGAGGTTAACTTCATTGCTCTGCTTACTTTTAACGGGTGGCGTTCTCGGCGGCCAAACGAATGTGCTGCTCCTAAATGAAGCCCATAAGTGTGGGACCCGACATTAAAAAAAAGAGAAGGTAACACCTACCTTTGTTCCCGAATTCCTGTCCTAATTTTTCGTTGACTGTTGCTGCCAGTGCGGGCGCATCCTCCACGTTGGATGTCGAACTTGCAAATGACCGTTCGGCCGTCGAAGTTCCAATTTTAATTTCGAAGGTCGAACTGTCATTTGTTGTAAGTTCGAAATCCAATATGGCTTCCGCCATTGGTTTAATGGGTACGTTCATAAAATACGCTATGTTTGTCGCGCTACCATAGATTTTAACGTCGCGGGTTTCTTACCGTACTTTGTTCCATTTTCCGCTTCTCGCATGTGCTCACACACGTGCTCAACCGTCGGGTTTGTCCTATATACGTCTTGTCGCATTGTGGACAGGAGACTTTGTATATCCCACTACGTTCTTCCTTTCCTTTTTTGTCCTTCGTAGACCCAAGTTTGTTCTTCAATTGACACCTCCTGCTTGTCGAAGCTATTTCTAAGTGCATGTCCTTCATCGCATTTTTTAGTTTCATGGACGCTTGTGAATGAGTGACCCCAATCCTTCTCCTGGGCACTTCCTTGTTGCGTTGGCGGGTCGTCAAACGGCGTTCTTCGATTCTTCTGCTTTTCTTCCGGATGAGGCTCAATATAGTTTTTCGTTTGTATCCATTTTTTCCTCCAGTATCTATGATGTACTGCCTCTCCTTTTCGAATCGCTCGTTGGTTAGTGGGACCGTGAATAGCCGGTGGATCATTGCGTGGAATGGGGCCATTTTTTGGGGGTATGAATGATTGGAGCTGGCTGGGATCGTTCGCTGCGTGTGCGTTGGCTTCCTGAAGATGTCGAGCTCAATTGAACCATTACTCCTGATGATTTTCAAGTCTAAGAACGGCAGTTCTCTATCATCCATCTCCATGGTAGCGGGGGCGACCGGTAGCGCAGTGTGCTGAGGCATCAGTCTCATGTTTGACTACCGGCGTTTCGGGTTCGAATCCCGTCCACGACAACGTTCGTGGCCATGGATGTGCAGGAGGTGCATGCTGGCAACTGCATTCTCTGAAACCAATTTATGCCAACGAAACGTCAACTGGGCCACATGTATTCTTGTGGGCCGTGTTCAGCTTGGAGAGAATCTCTTTCCCTTCCTCTTTGTTGATGATGACCAAGACGTCGTCCACATACCTCACCCAGAACCTTGGTAACACGCCTTTCCCCTCCAGTTCTCCCTCTATTCGGTTCATGAAGATTTCGTTTATGAACGGTGAAAGTGGGTTTCCCATGGCTAGCCAATCATTGACTTATGAAAAATGCCTCGTTATGAATGCTTGCCTTATGGCATGTCCCGGTCCCCTGTCTTGAACTTGAGCCACTGGTACTAACTCAGACTCTGAAATAAGGTCGTCTTCATCTAACACACAATTTTCTTGACTAGCGATATTGTGGAGGATTGCACATGCTGCTATTATATGACAGGTTGTTGTCAAATTATTGTTCAATTTTTTACCAAGACAGGAAAATCTCCTTTTTATCACACCAAATAATCTTTCAATGGAATTGCGGGTCTTTATATGGGCCTTGTTGTACCGTCTCCTGCGGCATTGCTGGGGTTTTGAACAGGTGTAAAGAGGTATTTTCTTTGTGCGTAACCTCCATCTCCAAGCAAAATTCCTTGCAGTCTCCCTGCTTCAAACCGTACCATGACACTGCTGCTGTCAAAAATTTTACTGTCATGGGGCTGATCCAGGCCACCTAATAACTATGTCGAAGATCTCTATATTCGGCCCACAAACCACTTGGATATTTAATGACATCCACTCCTTTCTATTCCGAAAACTCTCCGCAGTGCGGCCGCCCGGGCTTTTTATTGGTATATGCGTGCAGTCTATGCACCCTGTAACTCCTGGAAAGCCTCCGATCTGTTAAAACTTATTCCAAATTTGCTGCATTTTACTTTCAGGGAGGAACTTTATGAACTGATTCAAATGCATTGCAAGTTTTTCGGAAATTTGTTTAATGATCCTGCTGATTGTAGGTTGGCTTATACGGATAGTTATAAGGTCACCGCAAACAACCTAAAATTATAAATTTGGTTTTAGCACTTTTGCATTGATTTTTTTACATATCTATTAATATATTTATATGAACTTCACAAATTGTGTCTCTTTTTTTTATTTAGAAAAATTACTTGTTGAATTGAAATTTCATTACTTTAAAGCAAATTACCTGCATGCTGCCTGTAGCGTAGAATCGTAAAGCTATCAGGGTGCGCGCAAGAGCAGATAGTGGTAAACCCAGCTACGATGTACCTAGGAAACAATCATTGGATGAATAATATAATAATGGAAAGGTCCTTTATATTTTACAAGCGATGTGACAACTGAAAATGAACAATTACATACCTTGCTGCAAACTGGCTGTCTTTTAATTCAAAAAACGGTGCCCCTTGTCCCGTTTGTATGTTTTTATCAACCTCCTGTTAAACGAATGACGTTCGACATAATCAAAAAATTCCTCTTCAGAAGAGGTGTCGTCAAACAACATTTTCGGACTTTATTTCCCTGCCTTTTCGTAGACGGCCTTTGTCTTATAATATTTTTTATCAGTGGTCCAGTGGCGCCGATGCAGACCCGTATAATATCGTAGAATTTTACGTTCTAGACGTGACGCGAGATTCATTGCTGTTTTCGAGCAGGTGAGCCAAGTCATGCAGGCATAGGATAGGATGCGACGTATTAGGGGTTTGTACGCTATAACCTTGACCCTTTTGGACAGTCGAACTGATCTTGAGAATAGGAAACTTATTTTGTTGAAGGCAGCATCACAAATATTTGAAACACAACTCATTTCAACCATCGCGAACACCACTTAACACATTTTGACAAAGACTGAACAGCTGACCAGATTTCTTGTGGTCTGTGGGCAACAACAAAATACATATGCAACTTCCAACTGCAACTTCTTTGCGACTCTGGAATTCAGTCGCACGCAACGCGTTCCAAACTCGTTGCAAACCGGTTTGCAACTAGTCGACTCGTGTGCGGATCCCCATTGCTGTATACAGGCAATGTCACAAATCAGTTGCATTGCAAACGGGTTTGCAACTCGAGTTGCAAAGTAGTTTCGTCGTCTGCGGAAGGCCTAATGCTGCAAACCAGCCAGCCACTTTTGTAAATGTTGTGAAAGTAATGCACTTACACGCGCGCAAAATCGTGCAATACGTATACACCTCAATGTCACACCGAGCAAATCTTGTCGAAGATTTCGAAGAAATGCGAATAAGCGGAACGAGAAAACGGGATCGCAAGTGTGCGCGCACCAAGTACTCTTTTACTTGAGCCGGTTAAGAACTCACGATGATGCGAGAAGCTAAGGTAGCTTGGAAAATGCAAAAGTAACAAGAGCGAATGAAAGCACGGCAACGACGTTTGACGTTTAGTTTAGTTTACTTTTTACTTTACCGCAATTGCAGCAGTCAGCTTTTTCATCTTTCTTTTTTATGCACTCCCCCAGGGGGTGTAGTTCCATGCACTTGACGCAGCGGGGAACTATTGTGCAGTTTATAGCTACGTGGCCAACTTTTTGTCAATTGTAGCACTGCACAATTTCCCTGTTCAGTATACGCTCCCACAGGATCGGCTGAGAGAGCAAGTATTTGATTTTCTTAATCTCACTGATATCTTGGGAGGGTTGAAACCTCACCAGGTATAGTCCTGAGGTAGATATTTGAGGCGCCTTTGGGTTCTTTTTATAGTTTTCCCTATCCTTCCTTGATAGAAAGTGGCTAACTCCTACCAGTTGGATATTGGGGTAGACTTCTACTATTTCGTCCATAATTTCTTGCGGATCTTAGCCGATGTCAGGCCCCTTTAAGACCCAGGACTTTAACATCCTACTGGGAGGAGTTCTCACTCTTGATAAGGTTAAAGACCCTTTCGTGATCTTCAGCTGAGCTGGACTTCACGTGCGTGCGGAATCTATTAAAAAATTTCGCTGTCACGTGAATACCCATCGTTCTTATTTTCCTGAGTATGCCCGGGATGTCTGCCCCGTGGCGTACTTTCTAATTTTTTGGATTGGGTGGGATATCGGCGGGCATTTCTAGGCTCACCTATCTTGACTTCTTGCTTCCGCTTTTGCAGTCTACGGAGCTTCTTCTTGTTCACGACCATGTTGAAAAAGTCCACTGCGGGTCCACTGGGCCGTCGCTCTACTGCTTGCACTACCTCTGCTGAGATGTATTCGACCATCGACCGCTGTTCAGTCTCCGGTCTCCCTGTTTAGAAGCCGCTGCTGGTGACTTAGCCGCTGCTTTTGCGGGTGCTGTCGCTGCTTTATTGGAGGCTGCCGTTGACGGTTTAGCCGCATATGTTATTCCATTGCTGAGCGTTTCGCTGCGGACTCTTGCCGTTGCACGAGTCGCAGGTCTTGATCGGCTGTTGGGCTTTTCGCTGCCGACTCTTGCCGTTGCACGAGTCGCAGATGTCGATCTATTGTCGGGCCTTTCGCTGCCGACTCTTGCCGTTGCACGAGTCGCAGATGTTGCCCGGTTGTAGGTCTTATCGCTGCCGACTCTTGCCGTTGCATGATTCGCAGATGTTGATCGGATGATACGCTTATCGCTGCCAACTCTTGTCGATGCACGAGCCGCAGTTTCTTGGGAAGAGGCCGCTGGGGACGAAGCCAACAACAAGAGGCGGTCCAGCTTCCCCATCATTTCATCCAGTCTTTGCTCGAGTTGAGCCACTCTCGCGTTTAGTTGGCCTTCTTCCTCATCGTTCGATGCCACTGAAGGGTCTGTCACGATGGTGTCATTGCTTCTCGTAGAGGAGTCGGAGTTCGACGAAGAGCTATTCTCCTCTGACGACGAGCGATCTTTTCTCTTCGCCTTCGCGCGTTTGGCAGCTGCCACTAGCTCCCCGATTACTAGTATATCCATAATCGGATGGGACTAAAGCGTTCCGGTAGACACCGTAGCTGATTACTCGCTTTACCACTCTGCCATTATTTTCGGATTGGTGCGTCGGTTGTTTGCTTTTTCTTTTTATTACGACGCACAAAACGAAGCAAAATAAAATCAGGACTTTTCGTAGGAATTGTCCAGGTAGATTTGAGGTGACGTGATGTGTTTCCCCGTCAATGTCCGCACATCTGTCAGTCATTAACCTCGAATTAGTACTCTTGTAACTGATTTGAACCAGCGATATTAAATTGCTTCAAATTATATAGTAGCCTTTTCTTTGGGGCTCACCGAGCGCTTCGCGCGAATCTCGCTTTATAGATGTGATTGTAGCGCTGCTTTGTCTTTGATTGCCTGCTGGGACGTGTAACGCGCTCTGATTTGAACCAACTGACTTGAACTGAACTGTACTGACTACTGGACTGCAACTGGATTGACTTCAACTGAACTGACTTACTCGATCTTAAACTGACTTTGAACTATGGCTCTTTACCTCTGCCTGCTTTTATACTCTGCTTGCAATTTCTTCTAGTTGTGAAATACAATTTGTTTATAAAATAGTTTCATACAATTCCAATTTTTTCTAGCTGTGAAATATAAATTTGTTTATTATCCGTGCCTTTAAAATTGACTTGGAGTCCGAAATGTTTATATTATTTGATATCTGAATGTTTACTTTAAGTTCATCCCGCCGTGACACCGAAGTGCCAATATCTTCTCAGACTTGACTCAGTTTGACGCGTGCTCGACGCTAGCTCAGCTGTCGGCAGTGTGGGCGGGGTTGTGGTGAGTAAGTCTGCCTCCCATCGCTACGAAAAAAAAATCACGCGGGTAGACGCATCTGGATCAAAAGGATCGATGACGTCACCACATACCATCAATCGCGATCCCGCCTCCAATGCTCGCCCTGCTGCAGCTACTGTTCCCGAGCCTGAAAATCCGCCCGCAATTTCCCCAAAAACCAGTGCTCTGTTTTTGAACCGTCTCCCGGATTTGATCCGCCAGTCCAGTGTCCATAATTTGCCTAGCAATGGCCTCAGTGTGACGACCCAACACGGCCTTTGCTCCACTTCCGCCCGACACCGTGCCCGGACTCGGATCTGCGCTCATATCCATCCCTTCCGCCTCGCCATCTCTGCCTTTCAGCGTTTCATCGCTGTCGTAGTCCAGTTCTTCTTCATCACACATTCCCGCCATTGTCACAACTGCACAATATTTCTCCGCACAATCGCCAAATTAGTGATTCACAGCGATTATCTTTCGCCTAACGCCGGCCCTGACTTTTCCAATATAACATTCACTCGCCAAATTAGCCAAATTAGTGATTCACAGTGATTATCTTTCGCCTAACGCCGGCCCTGACTTTTCCAATATAATATTCACTCGCCAAATTAGTGATTCACAGCGATTATCTTTCGCCTAACGCCGGCCCTGACTTTTCCAATATAACATTCACTCACCTGACTCCCACTCTGTCTTTCGATTGTGCAGCATTCCCCTGACTTCCACTCTGTGTCTGTTTTACACAACACTCGCCACTTCCACTCTGTGTCCGTTGTACACAACACTCGCCCGACTCCCACTCTGTGTCTGTTTTACGCATCACTCGCCCGACTCCCACTCTGTTTTTTCAACTACGCAGCACTCGCCACTTCACCAAAAACATAATTCCTCACCGAAGTCCGCTTCTGCCAGCAAAATCCATCCATCCATCCTCAACTTCATACAAAATTAAGTTAGAAGAACGTTTCCTACGATCTTCCAGCTCTTCAGCAATATATCCTCCATAGTAAAAGAATCTGGTAGCGCATGGTTCTTTAAGCTCGTCTTTAGATCGCTAATTTCCTGCTTCAACGTGTCAACTAGAGCAGAAAGTCTATTTAACTGATCTTCTCTTACCGTACAAAAGGTGCAAATGGACACATTCCGTTTCGAAGAAGAAGAAGATTTGAGTGCCAATGTTTGTGTCCTAGTTAGGCCAGCGCATACAGCATGCGCATACATAGTTCGCAGTTGAAGAAGTCGTCTCCAGGTCGACAGTCTTTTTTGCAGATAGTGCATTCATTTAAATTGACGACCAACATTGTTTATTTTAATTTTATTAGTTTTAGTGATATTATAATCTAGCTGGTCAGTTTTTAAAGTGCACACTGTAACGAACTGTAGATTATGCACTAGATTGGTTCTATAATGTTCCCACGGAAAACGATTGAAGTATTGAATAACACTTTTATTATCAAATACTCGAACCAGGTATGAGCTTTCCGAAATTAGTTAATACGGAATTCTTTCACACACACACACACGCACAAGGAGTGTAACTAGTATTTGTTCTATTTGACAATTAGAGCGGAGCGGGCCGGTTGAAGTTAAAGAAAAAGGGATTTAATGAGACAGCGACGTCTGCGGAGTAGCACGCAAGTACGATGGCACCGAGTTGGGATTACTATACACCGATCAAGCACTCACTAATACTGAAAAAATCACTAGTAACAAGCTATCATGTATCAGATGATACTGAAAAAAAATGCATGTATGTCTGCTTTTATACCCTAGATTTTTACTATAGTATGTATTTCCCAACACGAGCTCCACCACCTCACCTCATAAAATGGGCTTCCTTCATTAACTTTATGGAGCACATGCCTAAAATAAAGTTGTTGTTTATGGTTTAGACTTCGTACCATTGCAGAGAGATCAGAATCGGGGATAATTGGTGGTAACCTTATCAAACCAATTTCTCCTTCATTATTTTCGCTATCTGCATTATCGGGTTCACAAATGTTAATGTTAGGACTCACTTCAGGAATAGCCAAGGCTCTGAATTCATCATCTAACTCTAAATTCACACCTCGTTCTTCTTGCACTTCTTCCTGATCTTCTTCTTGTATTTCATCTTGGCGTAATTGGTCAAAGGCCTGCTGCAATTCTCTCTCTTCAAATACGTCAAACTTGCACCTGTTTGCTTCTATGAGCAGCAGGTTTCTTCTACATGTTTCTTCATTATCATTATTTAGAAGTTCTTCCTGCTCATTGCGCCACGGAAAATACAACATAACAATTTCTCGGAAGTAATCTTCCCTTTCTTGTAGTCCGGATGGCGCAACGGTTAGCACGTTCGCCTTCAACGCACTGGGCCCCGGTTCGATTCCGGGGATTTACGTGTCGGACTATGAGCCCACTCAGCTGTTAAATGAGTACCCATTATGGGGTAAATAACTCGGTTGAGCGTATTGCTGATCACATACCTCTGCACAAAAACCGTCACGATCTAGAAAATGAGATGATGCTAACTCATCTCGAGGCCGTGGTTCAAATTGGACTGTTGCGCCAGTTATTTATTTATTTATTTTAATCTTCCCTTTCTAATATAAGTCAAGACTAAACTTTCTGTAGCGAATTATACGGGGCTTTGTTCTCTTTTGTATGTACCCTGCATTGCTTTTGAGTCTTAAATATCGACCAGAAACTTCACTTTCTCCTCTTTCCATAGTTTCTTCTTCTTCCTCTTCGTTACTCGTTAGTGATCCCCTAGCTGTTTTGGTAAATTGGTAATTAGCTGCGAAGTCAGCCAAACAGATATTCTCAAGTATATCTGGTCTTTGTGAGTAATGAATGGTCAATAAGGTTCGGGATAAATATATCGATCGAGTCTGGTTCCATCAGTCCTAATTCAAAACGGGACTTTACCATTTTCACTCTCTTATCAGGGTGACATGTATTTATGTAGACTTCTGCTTGGCTAGCCTCTGACAAATGCATTCCAAGAATATTATAAGCTGTTTCTTGAGCCGATACCTCTGTTACATTAATGAATTTATTGCCAATATGCTGTAATTTCTGTTTCACAGAATAGTTGCCAAATAGGATTTCTTTCATAGCTTCCCTCAACACCATAGATACATCCCTGTTTGATTTATTTATATAATTGATTATATTGTATCACTACAGCAAGCGTGTGCATCTAAAATAAATTGAATATCCATATTAGCTTTGTGAAGGCCCAGTATTATTGGATTGTAAGCGTTCAGCAGCCTATCGCAGTATTTTCTTTTCAGGAAAATATATGGCTTTTTCAAAGTTGATCTTAGCGCGAATATGTAATTTTCAAAGTTTAGATTTACACACTCATGCTGCAAAAAATTATCAAAATCATTTAGAATGGCCTCCTCTGAAGTAACCCTTTTATTAAGCAAATACTTAATTTTGTCGTAATTCGCCTTGTGTACGTTCAAGTCCACGTTATCTTCTGTAAGTGGTAAAAGAATTTTAGTTGCAGGCATCGGTGGGCAAGGCATATTGAATCTGCAGACTGTTTGGCCTCGCATTTCCCTTTGACATGACTGACCATGCCTATGCTTTTGGTATGAGATATACTCCATTAGGTCATCCCTTTGCCCATCAGTCTGTATATAACGATCAATAAATTGTTGTACTTGACAAAAGCTTTGTTCGCTGGAAGGTTCAAACACTGGAGCGTCTTGAAGCCAATACATTCCATGGGAATGAGGCGATCCTCTGTGTTGGAACTCGATACGCCAATAATATTTTTCGACAGGGTGATCTTTAAATACATCTGTCTTAAAGATTTTGAAGAGTTGTCTGATACGATAGTCGAAATATCGAGAGCATGTAACCGGGTCCAATCGTATGACGGTTCTTTTCATTGGTAGAAAGGCTTACAGCCTCGTCCTCGCTTATGTCGTTGCGATCCACTAATTGCGACAAAATTACTATCAGTTCGGGCCATCGAGATTCAGCAGCTGATAATGTAATGAAAAATGCTGGAAGCCCGGATTGTCGGATCATTGCAATAACCTTTTTTTCTCAGCTTCCCAGTGAGCTGGGGGGGGGACCTCAACCCCTTTAGTACATGATATCCGTGATCATGCTGAATCAAATTGTTTACAAAGTCTTCGTTCAACATATTCATAGCTGATATACCCGACTCTCCAGATTTTTTCCGTAAACAAACAGATATTGCAGATTTTATCCTTTGAAGCTCATAATATTTGTATGTCCATAGCAATTTGTCGATCCGGGTACAAAACCGCGTATTTCGGATCGTGCTTTTTGGTAAATGATAGATTGCTCTTTCGTTTAATACCGCAATATATAGTTGGAAATGAAAGCTCCTCGGCATCTTTATCTGCGGTGATATCTTTCGGACGCTTGCCTTCCCCAGGAGCCATAATAATCCGATCAAGAGGAACATTCTCTAATGCAAAGTTATCTAGAAGGGTTTCCTGCCCCCCAGGATTCAAAGCATTCTCCTCTTCCTCTTCGATGACTTGTTCGTCAACTCCTTCAATATTTTGCGGTTGATTAAAAATTCCGCTAACAATGGCCAAGTCCTGCGGATCAGAAACAAAAGGTAACTCTTCATGCAAACCCACGCTTTGTATCCATTCCCTTGATATTTGTATTCTGTGCTTTAGATATAGTTCTGTGTTGATCAAATAAGATAAGGCTTGTAAAACTTTTCCCGGTCGAATAGTCTCTGTCATGAAATCATGATTATATGCCAGCCTTCTCTTCAAATGAATTTGAACAACATGACTGTTGTCGAATTTTCTTGGTAGTGATGTAACCACTTCCTCTACAGCTATGGGTATATTAACGACTGCTCCCCGTAGTGCACTTTGTCGCTGATATCCCATGATTCTCATAAATGGAATCCTAGGTGAAATCAATCGTTCCTCTAGGCAGGTTAGATCCTTTAATCAGCCAGGTATCTGTGGGAAATCTAATCCAGATGCAAGACATATGTCTGGGATTCTTCCAGCCGAAACTGAACGATAGCATGTTGAACAAAATTTATATGAATCTTGTTCGTTTGGATGAACGTTGGCCAAGTAGAAAACATCATCAATGTTTACATGAGGATGGTTTTCAGAAATAGATATAATTTCATGACGTTTCATTTGAGAACGAAACCAAGTGCCTCCGAAACAAACACAAATCTCTGTTGGCCCTTCTTTTATCGCAAGTTTATAGTTTTTAATGGATTTTGTTAAGGGCACAAGAGGTTCTTCAAAGAAAGTTACTGGTGTGTAATAAGTTTCTAAGCACTCAAAAATTTGGGAAGAGACGCAAGTGGGACTTGGCTGTTATGTTACTCCAGATTGTAAGGAGTAAATACTTAAACTAAATAGCTGTTTCTGTATCTTTTAGGTCCCACGTTGGGCGCTATTATATGTAGCAACCCCCTTGTTAGGGGAGGAATTCGGGATTCAGTCAGACCGACAGCGGCAACTACTGATATGCAGCTCAATTTGGGGGAAATTTTGGCGAGGGGTCGGATCTTCGCTGACTGTTTCCCTACTACACTATTACAGTATCAGGTTCCACAGAATCCCTGTCACTATAGGTTGGCAGTAGAAAGCCCTTGAGGGATTTCTTAATTAAAATACAGGACCTGCCCTTAACATAGAAAACGTCATAGCTAGAAGATTGAAGACCCTTGACTAGGTCCCCCGCAGCCCAGGGTTCCTGAATCAATGCGATATCCTTCCCACTTGTTGCAGCCGACCTAGACCGATGTTTTGATCAGGCCAGCTACAGCAAAAAAAATTATACACGTCTTCTTCTTTTGTTTTCTCAACGCGACTTTCTGCCGGCTAGTCACCAGTGGGGTGGGTGGGCGAAGACGAAATGATTTTATTTTGTCGCGTTTCCATAAAAAAAATAATGCAGAAAAAAAAATCGAAGAAATTCATCTGCCTTCTGAAAGAGGATGGGTGGGGAGAATGTGCTCAAGGCAAAAAAATATTTCATATTGAATATGACATTTGTTTAAATAAAAGAAGATACATGTTTTTTTTTTTGTTTTTAAATCTACAAAAAAATTTACGGCCGTTTACATAAATTACTTACTGTTTTCTATCCCTGATACAAATACTCGTATAAATTATGTTTTTGAATAAAACAGAGCTTCGTTTTAAGATCGTACGATCTTGTTTATTGTAAACTAAAGACGTAACTATTCGGTAAATTTTTTACGTGTTGTGGGTATTGCCTATCTACCAGGGGCCACGTAAATAGAAAGATAAGGCGGCGTGCGTGAGGAAGGCGATTTAGAATATAGTACATCATACCTTTGTGTATACATATAATTATAATTCTAGATTGACAAATATACATTTTACTTAATTTTACTTTATACGGTAACATAATTTCTTAAGATCATCATTTTGTTCAGTGTGCTCCAGTACTTCCTTCTCGGTGCACAATCCATCATAAACATACAGATGTGTGAGCCCATTTAGTCGCTCCTCGGACATACTACAACGGAGGTTTGATTTTAAGTGCTTGAAAGTGTTGAAGCACCTTTCAGGAGTACATGAAGTTACTGGCAGGGTAGCCAGCACTTGCACGACGCGTTTGTTATCCCTGATCTGTAAGATTAATAAACGCGGTTATTTCATAAGACGATTATGCGTCGAGAATATTTTATTAGAGTGTCGAACGAATTTTGGTAACCTGTTTTTTGGCTGCGTTATCTAATTGCAAATAAATAGCATCTTGTTTGCCCTCTAAATCAATTGCCTGAAAGGAGTTACATTTTACTCGGCAGTGTTCGTGAAATCCCTTATTTTTGTGTGATTCAAACTTTTCTTTGGCCTTTTTCCAATTATTAAATTTGATGGAAACAAGTTGGCCAGTTGCAGTTTGGCGATTGAGAGAGCAAATTTGTCGAAAAAGGCCAGATTTGTGGAAAGAAAACTCTTGGATTTTGCATCACGACAACGCACCATCACATAAGGCTATCATTGTGAAGGAATTTCTGACCAAAAACTCAACAAATACCATTGAACAACCACCGTATTCACCTGACATGGCTCCGTCCGACTTTTTTCTCTTCCCGAAACTGAAATTACAACTTCGAGGCACCCGCTTTCAGTCGGTAGAAGACATAAAACAGAATTCGCAGAACGCACTTGAGATGAACTGACAATATCGAGTACTGTAAACAAACTAAATGACAGGTGACTGTCAAACTCCGCGACAGTATAGAGGACAGTTGTGCCAACTTAGCGACGAAAGGAATATTGACAATCCTGTCGGGCAGGCTTTTTTTTAAATTTATTCCGGATACTTTTTTGTCACAATGTATATATGTATATTTTTTTTCATTTCATCGGTAATAGTGTAAAATCCTTTATATGCGTGTGGGGTTCAGACCAATCCAGTTAATCATATGCGGATTGGTCTTATTTGCAGCTGTTGAATCGATAAGAAGTAGACGAGAAAGTGGGTCGGCTATGTTTGTCTTCCCTGGTTTGTATATGACAGTGAACTTGTATGCCATCAAACGAATGACCCACCGTTCGATCCGAGCACACGGTTTTGACTTTGGTGCAAACAAAGTCTCCAACGCTTTATGATCGGTTACGAGTTCAAATTGCCGTCCAAATAGAAAATAATGGAACCGTTCAACTCCCCATACAAGAGCTAGCGCTTCTTTCTCGGTCTGTGCATAATTTTCCTCCGGCGCCGTGAGACTTCGATTTGCAAATGAAATTATTCGTGGATCGCCATTTTTGAATTGTATCAGCACTGCTCCCAAGCCAAGTGGACTAGCGTCGGCTACCACCTGTGTACGGTCATTTACATCATAATAGCCAAGTACGGAATGATCCGTGAGGCTTGTTTTCAATAGTTCAAACGATTGTTGCTGCTTTTGGCCCCATTCAAACGAAGCACCTTTCTTTGTGAGTTGGCGCAGCGGTTCACTCACCGTTGCGAGATTGGGTATGAATTTACCTACATAATTGACAATTCCAAGGTAGCTACGCACTTCTTCATTATTGGTAGGTGCCCGAAATTCACGCACGGCTTTCAGGTGGTCATGAATTGGTGTGATACCAGACGCGGTGAAATTATGGCCAATGAATCGGATTTGTGACACTCCAAACACGCACTTTTCTTTGTTGAGTAGAACATTAAATTCTCGGAGTCGATTCATCACCTTTCTCAGTCGCTGGTCATGTAGCTCTTTATTCGGTGCGTGCACAACAATATCATCGATGTAAATTAGTACGCCGTCACAGCTACTCAACACTTGTTCCATTAGTTTTTGAAACATTTCTGGAGCACATGATATGCCAAACATTAGTCGTGTGTATCGATACAACCCTTTTCTGGTCATGAATGTTGTGATTTCCCGAGACGCTGGCGAAATTTCCACCTGGTGGTAAGCCTGTTTGACATCTAGCTTTGAAAATATTTTGGCACCATTTAGCTGTGGCAAGAAGTCATCCAACGTCGGCAACGGATGATTCTCTCTTTCGATCGCCATATTCGCTCGCCGCATGTCAACACAAATACGCACATCATCAACATCTTTGGGTGCAATCACCATTTGTGAGATCCATTTCGAGACGCCAGTCACCTTTTCGATGATACCTTGCCGTAGCATTTCATCGATTTTACCATCCACTTGTTGTTCGAGTGGAGCCGGCAGCCGCCGGTACGGTTGGACAACACCTTTGACATCCGCTTTGATCGGTATATCGAGCATCACACCTTTGATTTTATTGAACACTTTGACGCTATCGACTACATTGATCGCTGCTGGTGATTCAATTCCAGTTCCGATTTTCAAAACGCCAAGCGCGACGGCCGTTTCATAGCCCAGCAACACTTTACCAAATTCATCTGCCACATAGAAATCGGCTTCTTCTTGTGCGTGTGGTACGCTCACGATGGTTTTCACCACGCCCAAAAATTTCAACGGATGGCCACCATAGCCCCGGAACTGGACGTCGACTTCCTTCTGACGATGAGTGATGTTAATGTTCTTGGCCTTCCATTCAATCCATGATGCTCGATCGACCACATTGTATCGTGATCCCGAATCGACAATCACTTCAACGTCGATGCCCCCAATTTTGCACCAAATTTTGTTGTTGGCCGGCTTTGATTCAATGCAAAACAAGTCTTCGTACTCATCTTCAACAGCTTGATCATGGCTAGTCGCCTGAGATTCAACCATTTGTACCGATTCGGGCTTGATTTTATGGCTTGGTCCGTCGCTACGATCACCATCATTCGACCGTTTACGATTGCCATTTCCTTTGTTCATTGGCTTGTTTTTCATGAAACATTTGCGGGCGAAATGATCCTTGCGACCGCACAAGTTGCAATTCTTTCCTTTTGCCGGGCACTTTGCATCCATCGCTTTGTGGCCTTTGAACCCACATCGACCACACAAACCGTCGAAACTGCCATTTGTTGGTTTTCGGCTGGGTCCGAATTGCCGTTTTGCATCGATTTTACAGACATCGCTTTGATTCGCTTCGATTTTGCTCGAGTCATTTTGTGGCGTCGACTGTTTTCCGAACGATTGTTGCTGTTTGTGCACAATTTCAATCGTTTGAGCCATTTGAATCAGCTTGGCCAGTGACTTATCACCACGCTCCAACATTTTACGTCGCAACATATCCGATTCACATCCGGTTGTGATTTGGTCACGAATATTTTCATCGGTTTGGTCACCGAAATTACAGCGTTCTGCCTGTTCGCGCAATCGCATCAAAAACATGTCGATCCGTTCGTTTGCCTTTTGCTTTAATTGCCGGAATACGTGCCGCTCATACGAAACATTTTGTTTTGGTTCAAAGAAACGATTCAATTTGTGTATGGCATCATCATAGACGTCCGTGTTGAACTTCACATAGCCTGCCGCCAACGGACCACGACTTTTCGTTTCGACATCGCCTTCCTCTTCGTTTTCCGTTTGCACAGGCAACGAATAAAATATTTTTTGCACCTTCTGTCCGGCATGGTGGAGCAACCAATTCAATTTGTGATTCGGATCGTTCAACATGGTTGCTTCGGCGTAGATTTCAAAGCTACGCACCCAACTTTTCCAATCGTTTCCACAATTGCCATCAAATGCAAATTCGAATGGCCCCGGTCCATCCATTCGCCATTTACGGAACGCCAATGCTTGATCTGAAATTTGCATGACAACTTATTAGCAAATGATTCACCAAAATCATAAACCTCAATATGTATGCGTAAATTCGAAGAAATCAAATCGATGCACGGTGAATCATACTCGGTACTTTAGTCCAAAAAAAAAATGTAAACAATCATTACTTTGTTCTCTCTGTGTTGTGTTTCTGTCAACATAAACCAGTGTATCGCAGTAGCCGTCAGCACACAACAGGCACTCACGTACAAGTCAGTGTATTGCATGTTATTGTTGTTGCTGTTTTGCTCGGTTGTTCAGTGAGTGTGTATGTGGTGTGTCGCATGTACCGCTATGCTGGTAGCACACTCAAAGTCACAATGAAAATCCAATGACAACAACATTTCACTTTACTTGACGGATTTCTTTTTTTTTTTCATGTTTTCCCACTAATTTTTTTCACTCCATGTTTCTAAACATCATGCCCATTTTCGAATTTCCAGTTTAGGTTTCATCGAGCAACTTTTTCATCGATTTCATTTCCATACCAGGCAACTACTTTACTGGATTTTCATTTCATTTGGGTTCTAAACCAAATTCATCTTTTCAATTGTGATCGAGCAACATTTTCATCGGTTTCATTTCCATACCAGGCAACTACTTTTCTGGCTTTTCATTTCGTTTGGGTTCTAAACCAAATTCCTTTTCACTTGTAATCGAGCAACATTTTCATCGATTCACATACTTTTGGCTTATAAACCAAATATTGTACACAACCAAACACTATCGAATTCCTTGTCCATTTGGATTACACACTATGACGAAATTCATCGAT
The DNA here is from genome assembly GCA_964017055.1 of Chloromyia formosa. Classification (NCBI taxonomy): domain Eukaryota; kingdom Metazoa; phylum Arthropoda; class Insecta; order Diptera; family Stratiomyidae; genus Chloromyia; species Chloromyia formosa. Next base: position 43,593,766 of record OZ024816.1, on the reverse strand, counting down.
TGTGTTCTTTTCTCTTTTCTTTTTTTTTTCCGATTCACAATTTCATACATCGATTTCACTTCTTCTTTTTTTTCCAGTTCTCTTTCATTGTATTTATTTATTTACTTACCAATTTGCTCCATCGCAACTTGATCCAATCCTCGTCGCCAATGTAAAATCCTTTATATGCGTGTGGGGTTCAGACCAATCCAGTTAATCCGCGATGCAAATAAAACGATCTGTATAGCTTGGCTGCCAGTTAACAACTCTCTCTTTATTTAATGTTCTATGTGACAGCTGACCGGCGCGCCACTGACATCTCTTGGTCGTGCCGGATACTACAAATAGTACTGAAGTTCAATGGACTAATTTCGACTTTGTTAAACTCTGTTATTTTTTCGTCTGCTAAACTGAATGAAGATCCTGTATCAATTAAAGCTAAATAATTATTTTGGTTTATGGTTATTTTTATTAAAGGTAGGTTTTCCGAAGCTAGTTTATAAAAAAATCTTTCTCATTGTTATTGCTTTCGACTGTTGCATAATATTTATTTGATTTGTTAGAGTTGTTATAAGAAGAATTTTGATTTGGTTCTAATTTCTCAACATTATTTTGGTTTACTCTTGATTTCTGAATATTATCCACTTCCATGGGTTCTGTTGTAAATTCCCCGAGAAACCAAACCAGTGAAATAAATTCCTCGATGGACCAATATTCAACGACGAACGAACTATTGATACACCAATTCCTCTAAATACAAAGACGCGAAAATGTCAAAAAATATTCTGATTTATTGTTAAACGAAATTCCAGGAAGTAACAAAAGAAACACAAACTTCTGAACAATGAATTTTATTGCGCCAAATATTCGCCCGTCAACATTACACATACGCCCGTACAAATTAATCAGATACACTGTTAATACACGAGTCACCCGCCACGCAATTGTGTCCGTCCACCTGCTGCTCGTTGCACACATGAACTGACTCGCACTCCGACAGCTATGCTGATCCTTACTATTGTCGCCTGCTGATACCGCGGGTGTTGCCAGGTCGTAACATTCGGCCATCCTGAAAAGATTAATGTCCTTATTAATTATGGTGCCTCCCTGTTTTCGTCTAATATTTATTCGCCCATGATACGCCCAATTCGCCAAATTTCATAACGCCAAAGCACCCTGATGTTTTACTCATGTATGAGCACCAATGCCACGCCCACTTGACCTGACTTTACATCACCCAGTTCGCCAATCACCATGTTACCCCTCAGTACCTTCTAACAAGTCAAGTAAGTCCAATCGTGATATCTCATCATTCGCCTCATCATCATCATCTGACACCACTTCGCCTGGATTGGCACTCATATATCGCCTTAATGCATCCACTTCCGCCTGACACCGTGCCTGGACTCGAATCTGCATTCGTATCAATCCCTTCCGCCTCGCCGTAACTGCCTTTCAGCGTTTTGTCGCTGTCGTAGTCTAATTCTTCTTCATCGCACATTCCCGCCATTGTCACTTTGTGCTAATTTTTCGCCTGACAAGTGCACAATATTTCGCCACACAATCGCCAAATTAATAACTTGCAGCGATTATATTTTGCCTAACGCCGGTCCTGATTTTTCCAATGTGACAATCACTCACCTGACTCCCACTCTGTTCTTCAACCGCGCAACACCCGCCTGACTCCCGCTCTGTGTTAATTCCGCACAACACTCGCCTGACTCCCACTCTGTGTTAGTTCCGCACAACACTCGCCTGACTCCCACTCTGTCCTTCTTTTTTAAATACGCGGCACTCGCCACTTCACAATTTCTCACCAAAGGCCGCCTCTGCCAGCAAAATCCATCCGGCCACCAACAACACCAGAACAGTCCACCAACTTCGCACACGACACAACACCGCACCGTCCGTCAACACAGTTCACACAAAAACAACTACTCGCCCGACTCCGGCCCTGCCTGGATTTTGCAAACACAGCACGTCCGCACTGTACAATCGCCCGATACTGCGCACTGGGTTTATCCCACTTCTGATTTTTGTTAAACGAAATCCCAGGAAGTAACAAAAGAAACACAAACTTCTGAACAATGAATTTTATTGCGCCAAATATTCGTCCATATCGCCCGTCACCATTACACATACGCCCGTACAAATTAATCAGATACACTGTTAATACACGAGTCACCCGCCACGCAATTGTCGTGTGTCCGTCCACCTGCTGCTCGTTGCACACATGAACTGACTCGCACTCCGACAGCTATGCTGATCCTCACTATTGTCGCCTGCTTGTATCGCGGGTGTTGCCAGGTCGTAACATTATTATAAAAAGTAATAATGTGTATCAACTTCTCGAATTTTCAATTGATTCAACCAATTCAATAAATTTGAATTTCAGGGTTCTATTATAAGTCTAGCTCCGAGAGCGTGCGAAGATCGAATAGGAGGTTAGGAGGATTTTTTACTACCTCATTTCAAAAAAAATCATTGATACTAATAGTGACATCTGTTATACAACTTCGTAACAAATAATTTACTAAATATCAATTCTTTAAAACGTACTAGAATAGTAATAGTTACAATTACTTACAAAATCAACAAAGTGACATTTGAATAAAAAACAATAACAAAATATGACAATAATATTTGTGTTACGAAGTGGACTAAGCTAAGTTAATGTTTATTCTGTTTTTATTTGATGGTTGCATCTTCTTTTTTATTTTTTTTGTAGCTACGATGATCTGATGCTCGACCAATTTCCTAACAGGTTCTCTACCTCCTTGTCTTGATTGACCTGAATTCTGATAATTTCGGTGTTGCCCTGAATTCTGATAATTCCTATTTTGTCCTGAGTTCTGATAGTTCCTATTTTGACCTGAGTTCTGATAATTCCTGTTTTGATCTGAGTTCTGATAGTTCTCATTTTGGCTGAAATTTTGATAGTTTCGATTCTGACTAAAATTTTGATCGTTTATGTTTTGATCTGAATTATAACTCCTATTTTTGTCTAAATAAGGTTCTTGATTTCTGGCATTTTGATGTTGGTATTGTCGATTGTCGTGAAAGTCTTGTCTGTATTGTCTGTTGCGGTCATTTGTTTCGTTTTGTCTGTATCTATTGTCTTTATTGAGAACCTTAAAACTTTGTCTTCTAAATTCTGCTTTTATACATTCATCTTCAAATTTTCTTTTCGTCATAATAAGCAATACATTTTCTAAGTTTCTTTCTTCGTAAATCTTGTCTAATAGAACTACTTGACACATATCTTTAATCGTGTTAACAATTGTTAACAATGACTCGACATTGCTTAAATCTATACAATTTTCTCCCTTATTATTAGTCCATGTTTTTGATTTTATTTTTTGAATGGCGAATGCCAGTTTCTGTACATTACTCGCTATTAAATTATAAATTTTTCGGTATATTTGGGCCGGTTCAGCGTCTGGCGTATATCGTAATTTGAGTTTCTGTTTGATTAATTCCCAATTGTCGGATTCTGGTATATTAATTATTATAGCTTTGGCTTCGTCTTAAATTTTTTCGAAAAATATTGCCCTGGTGGCGGCTCTCCTTGTTTCACTGTTATTTATATTGTTCAAATAATTTTCAATGTTACTCACGAAACTGTTGATTGTTATTTCACCTCTTCCGGTGAAATGTCCCATGTATCGAATCTCCTTAAGGACTTTCTCTCTATGTTATCGTTCGCCTCCTGATGAACGTTAAGCGGCTGCAATGCTGCTGCTAATTGTCGTATGGGGTTATTCAAGCACTGATGAAGGAAGCACGTTGCTTTTGAAATGATCGTATGCCGAAAAATAAAAAACTTGTTATTTGAATAATAGTGCTAAAGTAATACTGAATATTGCATTGAATACACTCTGTTCTAAATTAATGTTGCATTGAATACACCCAATTCCAATACATACACTATAATATATAAACTATGTAATTTGTGATTATCTATGTAAGTCAGTAGCATTTCCACCTTCCGACAATAAAGTATACTATTAAAATCTACATACCGAAGTACTTTCTATCTGCTACAACCTACCTGCTAATAGAAGCGATTCAAATTCTAGTTGGATCATCTACAACACTTGTAGTATAAGGAAAAGCCTGGTTTTAATTTATTGAATCAACTGCAAGAACAAATGGACAACAATTTCAATATAATAGAACCACTGAAGAGGGAAATTCCGAATTAAAAGGCCGATGGTCTTAGATTTCAAATGGTGGTTTATTGAAAACGTTCCGCTCACTGTGGTGACTGAATGACAAGTGAAGTGAAAAAACGACATGGAACGTACATGTCACTGTACATGATGAAAGATCTAAACTATTATTGACTCATGCCGATCCGGTTGAGTTTGGTATTCATTGTTGATGGCGATGTCATGTAAATCCGTAAACCACCACCAAGGCTTTGAATTTTTTTTACAACAAAGTCTCTATTTGCGTCCGGAAAACTACGGGCTTACCACGGGCTTTACAAAACTCAACCGTCTTTTTATAAGAGACATCTCGCAAATTTCGATTTTTGTACTCTTTATTGTAATTAATTCCGAGTTAACAATTGTAGCCGTTGTTCCGTGACCAGACGTCCGATTCCGGTATCTGTCACCACAGCATGGTGTTCTGTTGATGAGAACTTGGAGCAGCGGCACGTGCTGGTGGGCAACTCGAGTTCGGGAGATGTGGGGGAGGTCCTTTCTCCATGTTCTCATGTATTCGGATTTCAAAAACCAAAAAAAATCACGTGCCTGCAACGAAAACATACTTTACGCGGATCTGACCCGAATGCAAATTCCTAGACACCAAGGGTGTCAGCCAACGCCGATGTTAAAGAGAAGGTAGCAAGAAGGAAAGGCCCATGGTTCTTTTATTACTTCATACTTGTTATATTTTTCTTTTCAGGGAAACGACTTAACGAATACGTGCTTTGCATATAGAAGCTAATTCAAAAGTATTACAATAAATTTGATATTCAAACAAAATATTACAAAAAAATTGCCACGGACTAGTAGCGCCACTGAAAGATGGGACACCCTTACAGGTCTGGTACCATACAAACCCCAACAACATAGACTCTAAGAGATATGTAATGAGAATTACCTTTCCCTTTTTTTTCTGTTTTTTTCTTGAAGGAATATCCTGTGGCGGCCGCTACGGGATTCCACGATCTGCAAGGCAATAGTAAGTTAAAATAAACAGGGTTCCTGGCTTTCAGGTACTCTTACCACTACGCACATACTGAGCAAATTACTTAAATTTAGTCTTAAAAACGAGACCGGAGACTTTCTCCGCAACGACGCGGCCAGCGACTCGTTGTTCCGCCGCACAATAGGATCGTGGCCTCTTTGGAGGTTAGAGCCACCTCTTGAAACGTGACCGAAGATTTTCTCCGCAAACGACGCGGCCAGGGGCTCGTTGTTCCGCCGCACAATAGGATCGTGGCCTCTTTGGAGGTTAGAGCCACCTCTTGAAACGTGACCGAAGATTTTCTCCGCAAACGACGCGGCCAGGGGCTCGTTGTTCCGCCACACAATAGGGTCGTGGCCTCGTTGGAGGTTAGAGCCACCTCTTGAACCGTGACCGAAGATTTTCTCCGCAAACGACGCGGCCAGGGGCTCGTTGTTCCGCCACGCAATAGGATCGTGGCCTCGTTGGAGGTTAGAGCCACCTCTTGAACCGTGACCGAAGATTTTCTCCGCAAACGACGCGGCCAGGGGCTCGTTGTTCCGCCACGCAATAGGATCGTGGCCTCGTTGGAGGTTAGAGCCGCCTCTTAAAACGCAACCGGAGACTTTCTCCGCAAACGACGCGGCCAGGGGCTCGTTGTTCCGCCACACAATAGGGTCGTGGCCTCGTTGGAGGTTAGAGCCACCTCTTTAAAACGCGATCGGAGAATTTCTCCGCAAACGACGCGGCCAGGGGCTCGTTGTTCCGCCACACAATAGGGTCGTGGCCTCGTTGGAGGTTAGAGCCGCCTCTTAAAAACGCGATCGGAGAATTTCTCCGCAAACGACGCGGCCAGGGGCTCGTTGTTCCGCCACACAATAGGGTCGTGGCCTCGTTGGAGGTTAGAGCCGCCTCTTAAAAAACGCGATCGGAGAATTTCTCCGCAAACGACGCGGCCAGGGGCTCGTTGTTCCGCCACACAATAGGGTCGTGGCCTCGTTGGAGGTTAGAGCCGCCTCTTAAAAAAACGTCGTCCAGCGGAGCCCTAAAACGAGTGGGCCCGATTTTAGGGTTAGCACTCCGTAGACTTTGAGTCGCTCTTTGTTTTTCGGCTGCCTTCGATTCTTTTGTTTTCCTCTGCACTAATTTCCCAACCGCATACTTCGGGGGCTCGCACTGGACTCTTCAGCCACTAAAGGACTGGTAATTGCAGCTACTGCTAAATCCAATAATTCGCTTAAGTCGGAGAAGCACTCCATGCATGGAAAGAAAATCCATGGGACGGACAAAGAAAGAAATAACCTGTGACGTCCGGTAATTTAACACAAAGAGTTGCTAATAATTCACACTACCTGAAAATAATGTGCAGAAGGCACTCCAGATCAAATAGGGTAGAAACAAGGAAAATATGCGGTAGTGTGTGTGCAATGAGACCATCATAGTGTCAAACCTCAAAAAAAATTTGAAGTCTGGTATTTTTACCAGTAGATCTCACTGCGCCGAGCACCAAACATTATCCTGCAGCTAAGACAGGACAAAGTTGGGCCCCACGTTGGGCGCCATTTTGTAATAAAGATGAACATCCATTTTAGAAATTCGCGGTCGAAATTGATTGAATTCCAATACCCCAATTATTTCAACAAAAACAACAATTCACAAAGGAGCTTTCGAAACTCGCAATACTTTGTAAGAGTGAAAAAATAGAAATCAATTTTTTTTTAAATGCTTATAGTGCATCTATGATACATATATCATATTCATACAATAACATTTCAAACTGCCTCAGCTGCGATATGCTTGTGGTGGGCCGCCGAATCTGAAATTATTTAAAATAGAAAACACATAAGTACACATGCACAATTTATGTGGATGACCATGACCAGCTCAATAATCACTTTTATCTAACCAATTAAAGATGCCGTGAACCATTTACGCACATTTTCTTGGAAATAGGACGATTTGCCATCACTATTTCTTACGGAAGTGATACATGCCGCCAAGGGGAGGGTCACCATCCCACCTGTGGATCCTCATGTAAACCACTTCACTCCGCCTGGGAGGATCGCCATCACCAGATGTGCAGACTTCAAACTACATATTCAATTTAAATTGGAATTGTTTGTGACACTTGGTTTCATTCTGCACACCAACTTAGTATGCGTCTGTAGCTTAGCTCGGTAACGCACCTGGCATTTTTTTTTTGCTACTCGAAACACGGTCTCTGCGGTTCGCGCCCCGCAACGGAACCAACTATTTTTTTTTTTATTCTCAAATTCCCTCTGAATTAATTTCTCCGAGCTTAGTGGTTTCGTATGGATAGTAGCACTCATCAGGTCTTGCATCTTTGCAGCTATCCATGTGCAAGACGACCACGAAAGTGTGAGAATTCTGTTTGTATAAGCCGTGAAGGCGTGATTTTACTTGACCGTGGAGGTCTAGATGGTGTGAAGCACTTATATTAACTCACTAGAGGGGTGGAGAGAGGGTGAGAACTGGAGATATTTGTTCCCTGGCAATTTTACTTTATGTATTAATGTTCTTGCAATTGTCAAGTGTCACAAACAATTCCAATTTAAATTGAAAATGATTCGCACTTGTACATTTGCAAGAACATTAATACATAAAGTTCAAACTACATAGTTCACGACACGTTTCCAATCAAACAAGAACATTAGAAAATGTCACTGGTCATCCCTGCTGGTACGGGTACGGGTGGCTCTTTTGCATCGCCGGCTAGAAAAGCAGGCTTCAATCGTTCGGTTGAAACGTTGACCTGTTTACCATTTACATTGAGTGTAAACAAGTGCGGTGAAATACGCTTGACTACTCGATGGGGTCCTGTGTAAGGTCGGCATAATGATTTTTTTACCGCGTCTACCCTAAGAAATACATGCGTGCACGCATTCAAATCTTGAAAGTAGAACGTTGCTCTGGAGCTTCGATGCACAATCGGTTTCGGCCGGAGCTGCCTCATTTGCTGACGGATGACATCCAGAAACTCAACAAGGTCGCTAGCCGTATCGTCGTTGACGAGCCATTCGCCGGGCAAACGCAACGTTGAGCCGAACACCATCTCGGCCGGGGAGGCACCGATGTCCTCCTTGACACTGTTCCGCAGACCTAATAACACCGTAGGCAGCGCTTCCACCCAATTGATGTCGGTCAGGTGACACATTATTGCGGCCTTCAATGAACGATGCCATCGTTCCAATGCTCCGTTGGATGCTGGGTGGTACGGGGAAGTTCCGGTGCGTGAACACTCCAACAACTTGGAAAGCGATTGGAACAGCAGCGACTCGAACTGCGTTCCTTGGTCAGTCGTAACGACCGCGGGCGCTCCATACCGCGCAACCCAACTCGCATAAAACGCCTTTGCGACCGTGGCTGCCGACTGATCGGGAATGGGAACTGCTTCCGGCCATCTGGAAAACCGATCTATTATCGTCAAGAGATAGCGAAATCCTTGCGCCGGAGGCAGTGGACCGACAATTTCCAGATGCATTTGATGAAATCGTTTGTCCGGCACGGGAAACTGTTGAAACTCGTTTCGAACATGCCGACTGACTTTCGATTGCTGACACTGCAAACATTCGCGTGCCCACTGGCGAATATTACGACGCAAATTCGGCCACACGAACTTCTTTGCCACTGCGCGTAGAGTGGCGCGAGCTCCTGGATGCGAGCATTGATGAAAAATTTTGAAAACTCGCTCCCTCATGCATCTGGGGATCACCGGTCTCGGCGACGACTGCGAAACATCACACAGGATATTGGTGCCTTCGATAACAATTCTCTCTAACTGCAACGATGTGGTGTTGTCCATCAAAAGCTGCTGCACTTCGGGGTCGCGCGTTTGCTGCTCAGCCAACTCATTCGCATCGAAATCGGCAGGCAATGAAATTGCATCGAGTCGAGATAACGCATCTGCAACTGTATTCGTAGGACCAGCTATATGTTCAATTCGCGTGCAAAACTGTGATATATAGCTAAGATGGCGTATCTGGCGAGAAGTGGCTTTATCGGACTTTTGTGACAAAGCATACACCAATGGCTTATGATCCGTCTTAATGACGAAATTAGCGCCTTCCAGGATATGCGAAAAATGTTGCACACTGCTGTATATAGCTAACAATTCACGATCGTATGTACTGTAGGCACGTTCGGCCTTTGACAACTTCCGCTGAAAGTACGCAAGTGGGAGCCAACGATCGCCGTGCAACTGCTCCAATACAGCACCCACTGCAACGCTTGACGCGTCCGTGACGAGGGCCAACGGTCTATTAGCCTCATAGTAGACCAATAAGGTGGAACTGGCCAAACTCTCGCGGCAAGCTTCGAACGCCCGATTGGCTGCAGGACTCCATTTGATTGTCGTGTTTTCGGACTTCGGCTGCTGACAAAGTAGCTCATTGAGAGGAGCTTGCAAATTGGCTGCATTTGCAATAAACCGGCGATAATAGTTCAGCGTCCTGAGAAATCGACGCAACTCCTTATAGGTGGACGGCCGTTTGTAATTTCTTATCGCCTCCACTCGTGAGGCAGGTGGTGTAATCCCCTTCTCATTGACCGTGTGTCCGAGAAATTCGATTTCGGTAACACCGAAAATGCATTTTGCGACGTTTATTACCGCGCCAAACTCGCTTAATCGCTGGAACAGTTGGCGGAGGTGTTGCTCGTGCTGATCCACCGTCTCGGACGCTACCAAAATGTCGTCAACGTATGTCGTGCAAAAATCCAGCCCTCTCAACGCTTCATCCATAAAGCGCTGGAAAGACTGCGCAGCATTGCGCAGTCCGAAGGTCATGACAACAAACTCGTACAGGCCAAATGGAGTAATAACTGCTGATAATGGTGAAGGCACTGTAATGAAGGGCACTGCAAAGATGGTGTTTGTTGTACTTACCCCGTTGCAGTTGGAACGGCCGTTTCTGTGCGACGAGGCTAAAAATTTTTTTAAAGTTAGTATCCTACTACGCGGTATCCGAATTTATACTATTATAAATATATTAAAAAAACCGAAAAAAAAAACAAACAAGAGAACAAAACTTAGGTAAATTAATCGGATAAATTAAACATTTAACGCGTTTGAATGGAGTTGAATTAAGATATTGTATTCCGGAACACGAAGATATTTTTCGCCTTTATTGCAATTTTTGGGAAGTGCGGGTGTCACTCTACGGCACTTTTAAATTCGATCAAACAAAATGGGGAATCTGCGTCCGCACTGTTGAAACCTCCAGCCACTCGATATTCGGGTTGAGCTAACTACGTGAGGTGCTTGGCCGCTAAGATTTCTTTTTGGCGCACTCGATATAGTATGGTATTATACAAAATTTCCTCGTAGGGACACAGAATCGCTTTTCGGAGATGGCAATTGGGCTTTTATTCGCCGCCAATTTCCCAGTGATTGGTGTGGAATCAAATCCTTCCGAGTGGGATCCGTTATGTCACTTTGTGATTCCACTTCTGTGGAGATAACCATGTGTCGCTTCGTCGAATGTTGTTCTTAAATACCATTTAAGATCGACCGCACTAGATATTAACTCGCGGAGTTAGAAAATGTTGGGTACTTTTATTTCCTTTTTAAAACTTCCACTTTCTTTTTTTTAACATCTCGCGGATCTCCTTTTGTTTCATCCGACCCCGGTCAAGTCCCAATTCAAACTCTCCGTTTTTTTCCAAAAATCCGCAAAAAAAAAAAATCCGCAAACCCCCCATATAGCAGTTCATACTTTCACCAAACCATCGCCCGTCCTTTTTCCACCCACATATCAAATCAAAACAAGAAATGGTCCAAATTCACATTGGTTAAAATTCGAAACGTTATATGTACGTACACTTTCAAATTTGCATTTGCATACGTAGCATAAGCCTTGCACGCAGCAGTAAGAGAGTCACTGTGCACAGATCACAATTCTCTCTTCGCTGCCAAAGTACTCTACGCATCTATTGTTCAGTGCAGCGTACAGCATAATAAATATGCACCTATCGACCAAGCAACATCATCTCGGCAAAACATACGCACGTAGAAATATGCTCGGAGTGATTGCATTCCATTGCAGATCTCTACGAGCGATAAGATGTTGATGACGTAGCACCCGCACAGCTGGCAATTGCCGTTCGTTGATGTGATAAGAATTGAAGGTGATAAGAGGATTGAAAAGAGGTGATTGCATGCAAATAGGGCGCGACGGCAGTTGCAATTGTTCCGTCGATGCAGACGAAGTGTAGGCTGATTCCAGCTTTCAGAAAAAACATATCGAATTGCAAAAAGAAATATGATGAATATATTTCTTTTTGAAATTCGATAGGTTTACCAAAAAGCTGAACATTACATCACAGCGTATTGCGCAAGAAGTAACGCGCGGAAGATGCTGAAGACTACTCCTTCATATCCTTAGCATGGTATTTACCAACATTTTTCCCCGCCATGTCTGCCAACAAATAGCAGGGTAAACCAACCTTAGCGACGACTTTTGACTGTTTGAATTTGCGGTCGAGTTTCGCGTTGTAGTGCTTCGATGCCTTACTTTGGCCGAAGTTCCGACGAAATACTACGTCTCCAGGATCAAATTTTACAGGACGAGATCTCAAATTGTACGTCCGAGCATTGGTTTCATGCATCCGCTTAAGATTTTCCTGTACCTCTTTTCGCAGTATTTCTAGCTTTTCGTCGTTAGTTACGTCAACTCTGGGCTCTGTGAGCAAATTTAGGTTGCGCAACAGGGCATATGTAGTACCATGACTAATCATGTTTTGCCCGAAAACAACGAAATACGGCGAAAAGCCTACAGAAGAATGGTAAGCGGACCTTAAAGCTCCATTGATGGACGACAACCTGAGGTCCCAATCCCGTTGGTCAGGGGCGACATAAGCGCGAATGGCTGCCACCAGTGACCGATTCACGCGCTCTGAAGTGTTACTTTGGGGAGAGTATAGTGCCGTGAAGTTGTGCTTCACACCATAGGAATCCATCAGATTCTTAAAAAGGGCGGACTTAAATTGAACCCCATTGTCCGTGGTGATGGATTCTGGAACACCAAACACGTGGAAGATCCTTCTCTCTAGATACTCAACAAGAGTGTTCGCGGTCATTTTCCGAACGGGTTCGGCAAACGGGAACTTCGACAGATGGTCGAGAACAACGATGACGCCTATGTTGCCCGATTTAGATCTCGGATAAGGCCACAGAAAATCTATGTACAGTCGCTGGAATATGCGATCAGGTAAAATGAGATTACCCATTGGAGGTCTCAGAACCTGGTTGGGAGCTTTAGTCTCCTTACACATGACGCAGGAGGTGACATAGTCTTTGACCTGTTTGGTCATTTTTGGCCAGTAATAAAATGCTTTCAAACGCTTAAGCGTTTTGCCAATACCTCCGTGTGCGCATAAAGGGTGCTCGTGTGCGCGTGCAATCATGGTCGACGTAAGCTCCTCCGGAATCCAGAGTTTCCAAGAACTCTCTTCCTGGATCTCATCACCGGTCGCATACTCAGATCGTCTGTACACAAATCCGTCCAGTATCCTCAAATCCGGGAGAAGTTGGGATTTCTCCTCGATCTTTCGGATCAAAGCAACATAAGACTCGGACTTGAAATGAGGAGACGATAAGTCTATCTCCATCGTTGTCTCGAATGGTGCGATCGACTCAATCGCCTCTGTTGAGTACATACGAGAGAGAGTATCCGGAACCACATGTTGGCTTCCTTTACGATGTTCAATGGTGAACTTGAAGCTCTGTAACTTCAATGCCCATCGGGCTAATCTACCGTGAAGATCAGCTAACGACATTAGCCACTTCAAAGACGCGTGATCCGTCACTACTTTAAATTCGTGTCCCTCGACGTAGGCTCGGAACTTCTTAATGGCCATCACCGCTGCCAGACACTCTTGCTCAGAAACCGTATAGTTTCGCTGGGCCTTGTTGAACTTCTGCGACATGTAGGCTATTGGTACTTCGGAGCCATCATCCAGGGTTTGTACCAATACTGCACCGAGTCCATACTGGCTGGCATCGCAGTGGATGGCGAAGGGTCGCGAGAAGTTCGGGCTGTGGAGTACCGGAGCTGATGTAAGGCACTCTTTGAGAGCATCGAAAGCCCTTCTGCCCTCATCGGTCCAGGAGAAACCACGGCTTTTGCGCAGCATGTCCGTCAGCGGTGCAGACACCGTCGCATAGTTGTTCACGAAACGACGATACCAACCGCACATTCCAAGGAACCTGCGCAGCTGTCTAACCGAATTTGGCAATGGAAATTCTGCAATGACCTGGACCTTATCAGGATCAGTGCATATCGTGCCGTTTCCAATAATATGGCCTAAATATGGAACTTGCTTCATCAAAAATTTGCTCTTTTCTTCGTTCAGAGTCAAGCCAGCCTTACGGAAAGAAAGAGCCACTTCTTGAAGAAGCAAAAGATGCTCCTCAAATGTCTCCGTTACGAGTAATAAGTCATCCAGGTAGATGAAGACCTGGTGGCGAAGATGAGCAGGGATGACTCGGTCCATGAGTCTCTGCATTGTTTGTGGCGCATTGCACAATCCGAACGGCATCGTTACGAATTGGTACAATGGCCGACCAGGAACAGTGAAGGCCGTCTTCTCCTTTGCTTCCTCATCGAGTGGTATCTGCCAAAAGGCGTCTTTTAGGTCCAGACTCGATATGTATTCGGCTTTAGGGAGCCGACCTAGAATACCATCGATGAGGGGCAAAGGATACGCGTCTTTGACCGTCACGTCATTCACCTTCCGAGCATCCAAGCATAATCTAACCTTACCTGGTTTCACTACAAGGGTGACTGGAGACGACCAGGCACTCTGTGATTCTTCAATTACACCTAGCGCAAGCATCCGATCAATTTCGGCAAAGAGGAGCTTCTCGATGGCGGGAGAGACTGCAAAGTGTCTCTGCTTAATTGGCTTGCTGCCTCCAACATCGATGACGTGTTTTGCAAGAGTCGTACGTCCTAAGCCCTCAGCCGAAAATGACGGAAACATTGCGATAACTGCATTGAGTCTGCCTTCTTCTAAGGAAGTAAGAGAATGCTTGTTGCTATCTGTGGCTATTGTTTCCAAAGAAAAGTTCGATGAACACAAAGAAGAACTAAACAAATCCGAAGCAAGCCCGAATAGACGGATGAAGTCTATTCCCAGATATAAGTTTTGGGATAATGTAGGCATTATAAGTAAGGTCAATTTTTGAGTTCGACCACGGAAGGTGATATCGGTCGATACTCTTCCAACAGCCGAATGGGGAGTGCCATCAGCCGTTGTAAGGCTGAGGTAAAATTTCTCCCAAGGGTAGTTTCTATTCCCCAGGAATTTCCTTGCCAAATCAGCAGCTATACAGCTGACACTGGCTCCCGTGTCAACAAGTCCACACACTTTCTCACCGAAAAGTGTAACGTCGGCATAGGGTCTCATGTCGTTTTTGGGGGGAGTTCCAAGAATAGCGGAGCAGTAACGCCGGCGATTCTGGCGGACCCTCTTCCAGAACTGCCTCTGTCGGACAGTTGATCGCTTTGGTGGACGTGATTTTAATTCGTCCAATCCGAATACACGACGGCGTGCTGCCTGATATTCCTGGAACCTGACATGGAGTGGTTTAAAACTATAGTGGGTCGGTCTATCTGTATTTTCCATGGCAGTGGAACTTTCCGTGTGGCTGTCATCGACGGGTGGTTTTGTCGCAACAACCGGAGGTAATACAGATAATAAGGACGACTGAACATCAGGTGGTGTTTTTACTATCGAGTCATGGCAATGTGTAACCAAGGAATGAGTTGTTGTCACAGGACTTTCAACTTTGGAGGATCGTGAAGTTAGAGAAGTGTTTGGCTCTGAAGCACTTATTTCTGTTTTGCGGGTACATAAGGCTTCGCTCTCGAGTTTTTTGAACACTTGGGGCACTGAGGTCGATAAGTGTTAGGTTCCCCACAACCAAAACAGAAAATTGTGCGTTCTGCCAAACAGTCAGCGAACTGATGACCGGTACAATGGCAGTTCCAGCATTTGCTCTCTTTTGTAAGAGCAGCGATGGAATCTGTCTCTAAAATTGCAGGTGGCTGCTCTACCTCATCTTCAGCAAGTTCAGAAATGTCCCGTCGGTATGAGAACTGACTTCCCCGACTTAAGCTTTTATGGTATATGTTCTCCAAATGTTCGGAACGATATACATAGGTTTTCAGCTCTTGTAAACTTCTAATGGGGAAGTGATTCAGCTCCCTTCGAATTTCAATACGAAGATTACTTCTCAGGATTTCCACCAATTCCCATTCAGAAACCCCTCGTTCTAAGCGATCGACTAGTTTTAGGGCACCATCACAGTAAGAGTCAAACGATTCTTTTGGACCCTGTTTCCGATGTTTCAGTTGTTCCATAATTTCATAGTCTGTAAGGCGTTCACGGAACTGTGCCCTTAAGGCTTCACAAAATGAAGGCCACTCTACACGGGCGACACTGCGATGGTACCGCCAAAACCAGTCTGCCGCTTTACCAATTAGAAGCAAGTGAAGGTGGCTCGTTACTGCCTCCAAATTATTTGATAACGTACTGTACGTCAGAGTTCGTACCTGATAGAGAAATTTTTCTACAGGCATATTAGGGTCTTCCCCAGAAAATTTCAAGTTCCAACCCATAATAGCTTTACCTGTTCTCTCAGGATTTAAATAAGAGCGGTTACGATCCTCTGGCGCAGAACGCCAAGATGGAGCAGGATAACCAAAAGCGGAGTGGTTTCGCAGGGATTGGTGTTCTTGACTCGATGGCACGTTATACCGTTGCGATGCACCTTGATGTTGTTGTAATATCGCTTGTGGGGGCTGAGAGGGTGGAAATAGAAATGGTTGGTTTAAATATGATTCATGATATGGCAATGAGGGTTGTTGAGGATCCGGTGCTGTTAAGGCGGAGCTAGTACTGGGAAGTGGAGGAATTGACTGTGGTGGAGTTGACATTGACGGCGGCTTCAAGGCCTGTGGCTGGTGCGATGATGGTTGTAATTGTGGCGGTGAACTTATAGGTGGTTCCAACTGAGCGGTTTGTGACTGAGGTAACTGCACTAATTGTTGCTGCGTTATTTTTTTTATTTCCGCAATTACTAAACCCCGCAATTGTTGTTGCATCACCTCCTCAATTACACCACGAATTTGGGAAACCATGTCAATTCCACTGCTGTTATTAGGAGATGTAGTAGCGGTAGCTGTAGGCGGCTGCAAGCTTTTTTCGTTTATCGTTGGTCTATTTAAAAGCCTCTGTGAAGAAGCAGATATTAGTTGACTTGGTTGAGTCTTTGCTTGAGACCGAGTGATAGGTCTACCAACTTTCGGAATTGCTCCTGTAGCTGAGACTTCCAAACTCATAGCACCAACTTCTACTACCTCCTCCACCTCCTTTTCTTGAAGGTTGAATTTCGTCAAATTCCCAGGGTTGCAAGGACGCTCGCAAACTGGGCATTTTTCACTTCCTTTCAACCAAGCATCTATGCACGACTTGTGAAAACTATGCGTGCAAGGTGCAAACAACACCTCGTCCGTCCGTACGTAATCCGCATGACATGTCGAACATCTTGTAATGTCATCTGTATCTTCTCCTACGCGGCGGAGATCTTCCCGACTACGGCTTACAAACGGCATATCGGAGTTATAAATAAATAGGGGTATTATATATAACAAATAGAAATATAAGTATAAAC
Source organism: Chloromyia formosa (assembly GCA_964017055.1). NCBI lineage: Eukaryota > Metazoa > Arthropoda > Insecta > Diptera > Stratiomyidae > Chloromyia > Chloromyia formosa. The sequence continues at coordinate 43,576,914 of OZ024816.1, read as the reverse complement.
GTAACGAAAGAAGATAAAGATAGTGTAAATCTGACCAACAGCCAACGCAAAACCAAAATTGCTATAATAAAGCAAGTGTAACGTCAACTATCAATTCGAAACTTCAACTTGAAACTATCTAAATCGTTTTTATATTGTTTTGTTTTCTTCTTTTCAATAAGTGAATCTTTTCCTTTCTGGAAATTCCTCCCTTTCAGATCATGAAGGCGAACCAGATTTATGTAGGCATTCAAGCACTAATTACGAAGAGAAAGAAAGAAAAATGCATGAATTGTTTGACACGCGATTGGGATAAAATAATCAAGAGAACAAAAAATCAGCAAAAATTATTACAAAGCTACATTAATAAATCGGGTAATGAGTTTCAACGGAAAAATATAGGACGCAAATGCGCAATAAATGCACCAAATTGACGTACTTCACTATATTTTCCATTGGAAGTCACCATCCAATCTAAGAATAAAACTTGTAAGGTTGAACTTTAAAGAAAAAAAAAAAAGAAGGGCGGCTCTTTCAAACATAAAGGTACCAAAAGACACTTCCAGGAAACTCGGATAGGCATTTCAAGAGGCTCAAAATAGCCAGTCAATCTCGAGGTTGCAGTAAGGCATTTGGTACGTGGCAAACCACAGGACAACACAACAAAAGAGCCGCCCTGTAGCTATTGACTCTACAGGATCATCTACTCTACAAGGAAGGATTCTAAGAAGGGAACTGCAAGGATAACACGTATGTTCTCCATAACTTTAAGCCGAAGCTTAGAGAGAAGAGTATACGTGCGGTGTTTTATTTGGAATCCACTCGGTGTCAGAACTTTACAAGCCTGGAATTGGACCTGAGTGGATACCAAATTGGTGAGAACCCAAATCAATATCTTTTTGGAACAAAAGAAACAAACTTGGGCCCCACGTTGGGCGCCATTTAATGTAATGAAGGGCACTGCAAAGATGGTGTTTGTTGCAGAAAACTAAAAGCGGAAGTGACTATCAGCAAAGCGGTGGCATATGCTTGCAGGCAGCTCTGATCGGGAAATGGGGTGGGGTCTTGCTTGCCAATAGTCTCCAGCCCATTACATAAAAAAACTCATATGCCGGACAACACAAACGAAAGGGTTGAAATTGCGGTAGAATGTATATTTATGATCGGGCCGACCAATCCATGCACTTCGCGTGGGTCCTGATTTTACTGGACCACTGCCACTATCCCCAACCTACCAACAGATCCCGCATCGAAGCCAAGGGATCTGTTGGTAGGTTGGGGATAGTGGCAGTGGTCCAGTAAAATCAGGACCCACTCGAAGTGCATGGATTGGTCGGCCCGATCATAAATATACATTCTACCGCAATTTCAACCCTTTCGTTTGTGTTGTCCGGCATATGAGTTTTTTTATGTAATGGGCTGGAGACTATTGGCAAGCAAGACCCCACCCCATTTTCCGATCAGAGCTGCCTGCAAGCATATGCCACCGCTTTGCTGATAGTCACTTCCGCTTTTAGTTTTCTGCAACAAACACCATCTTTGCAGTGCCCTTCATTACAGCACTTTGGAAGCGATTTATCGTATCGAAGAATCCAACGTTTCCGAAGTACCCTCCGAAATGTATGGAATTCTATTTGGTGGTGATTGCTATGTCATTAAGTACCATTACGTGAACAAACGTGGCGGGCAAGGTTACGTTCTCTACTACTGGCAGGGCAAAGAATCGTCAATGCGAGAGAAGGCTGCATCGGCAATGGAAGCGGCTCGTCTCGATAACGAGTTGAATGGAGCAGCTGTTCAAGTGCGTGTAGCACAGGGTTTCGAGCCTCGTCATTTCTTGAAAGTTTTCCAGGGCAAATTGATCACATTCATGGCTAGTCATGCTGCTGGTATCAAAAATGTCGATGATCCGGAAAACTACGAAGAAAATAATGTTCGACTGTTCCGCGTACGAGGAACAGGCAAGGACGACGTTAGAGTCGATCAGCGACCAGCCAAGGCGGCTTCATTGGCATCGGACGATGTATTTGTTCTGGAGACGGCTGATAAAGTTTTTGTATGGAAGGGAGTTGGTGCTTCTGATTTTGAAAAAGACATGGCCGCCAGCGTTGTAGAACGCATTGCAGCATCCAAAGCTCTCGTCGAATTGGATGAAGGATCTGAAACTCCAGACTTCTGGGATACACTTGGTGGTGTCTTTCTTGGCGATGAAGCTTTTGGATTATCGGAAAGTTTTCTTCGGCCTTTTGCCCAACGAGAGCTTGACCACGACAGAAAAAGATTTAACTACAGGTTATCACGTGCCCGAAATGTAGTTGAAAATACATTCGGAATAATCTCATCCCGATTTCGAATTTTACATACGGCTATAAATATGAAACCCGAAAATATTTGTTATGTAATATTGGCAATTTGCGTTTTACATAATTATTTACGTGTATCCAGCGATTCATACATAACGCCTTCTGTACTAGATAGAGAGGACGTACATTCAGGTACTGTTCAAAATGGAGATTGGCATACACACTCGGTACAATTGCCTAATTTACAACGAAACACTGATAGGTGCGTTACACTTGAAGCAAAACAAAATCGAGAAAACTACATGAATTATTTTATTTCTGATGGGAGAGTAGAGTGGCAGGATTTAATGATAACCAATGGAGGAGTTTAAAAATGTAATATCATTTAATGTACAATATTATGTATACATGTAAAATAAAAAAAACTCACCTCTTCTCGTCTCGTTTCTTCTACATTTATTTCTTCCATTTCATCTCCCTGTTCTCCCTCCTTTTCAATGTCAGTATCCAAATTTGACATGCTGGCTGTCGGCAATTCCTGGTCCATGGTAAAAATCAGTAGGTCGTAATACCATAACGACGAAACGTATATTTCATCGGTTGCCCGACCGCTTCGCACGCTGTCTTGCACTTTCTTCAACTCTTTGGACCAAAGACGAACATCCATTATTGGAAATTTCGGATGGTTATGGAAATATTTTAATCCAAATAATTAATTAAGTTATGGGTTTTCTCGGTCGCGAATATTTTTGAGAAAACAAAAGCACTTTTAGAAAAAAAGGAAAGAAATGAAAAATTCTATTTTTCGATTTGAATTTTTTTATTTTCGGTCTACTTCGGTTGACATTCGCTTATGAACTAACTTAACAACTATCCTTCGAAAAATCTTCTAATTCAGAAATTTTACAAATCTTCCTATATCGTGGGAAAGTATGTAATAAAATTTTATGAACGTCCACGATTTGAAATGGTCACGTAACGAAAAGTAATTAAGAATATGGATCGTCTACACAAAGTGTTGCGATCTGATGTGCCAGACGATTTCAAGTGGTCAGATGGATAAAGGATAAATTATTGGTCGTATACAAAAAGTAATGCGATGGAATGTGAAACTGTTACGATGCCGTTAACACCGAATTTGTCTTTTCTTATATTTTTCATTTATTAAACACCGCACTCAGAAATCACATCTACGTTCATGAACGATAAAATCAAGACTTATAATGCACAAATCGAAAATACAAAAACTAGAAGAGGTCAATACTCTGGACCTAAGACGTTCTTTTAATGCGTTCTGTATTTCTAGTTTATATCGCGTATTCTTTTAGTTGCTTTCCATGCAGTCGCAACGAATCATAAAAATCCACTTGAACTATTTTCAAATTAATTAAGTTTGACGATAAGAACTGAAATGTCATGTACACTTTCACGCAGTAAAGTGCACTTGTCTAACAACGCTAACAAAAGGCGCGTGGTAATGCGCGGATGTAAAAACTTGCACGCAATCCTCCACCACAGCACAGCCTTTAGACACACGCGCTTTACCCAGCGAAAGCCTGCACATGGCTGTTTCACACAGGAAAGCGCCCAAGTGTAAAGGCCGCTAATATGTATATTGCTTACCATATAACTATAACTCAATCCGACTACCAGCCACAAACATTCAGCTGCTGAACGAGATCTTTATCCCACTTCTGATAATTTGTAAGAGTGAAAAAATAGAAATAATTTTTTTTTTAAATGCTTATATTGTATCTATGATACATATATCATATTCATACAATAACATTTCAAACTGCCTCAGCTGCGATATGCTTGTGGTGGGCCGCGGAATCTGAAATTATTTAAAATAGAAAACACACAAGTACACATGCACAATTTACAACCAGCAAATTTTTGACCAGCTCAATAATCACTTTTATCTAACCAATTAAAGATGCCGTGAACCAGGTACGCACATTTTCTTGGAAATAGGAGGATTCGCCATCACTAATTCTTACGGAAGTGATACATGCCGCTAAGGAGAGGGTCACCATCCCACCTGTGGATCCTCATGTAAACCATCACCAGATGTGCAGACTTCAAACTACATAGTTCACGACACGTTTCCAATCAAATAAGAACATTAGAAAATGTCACTGGTCATCCACCGTAAAATTCTAAATCTACCATAAGCCATGCATTGAAAACCAAACACAAAAACTACATAATGTATTGCACTTAGTAAGTAAAACTTACTTCATAAGCACAAAAACGGACACCATGACACCATGAAAATCAGACGTAGACTGAACATTTCATAGACATGTCGACGATGCCTTACGCGTCGTACTACGCAATAAAATTGTGTAAACAAACCTTTTGTTACAATCGGCCATCCTGTACTTAACTCGCCTCGAGTTCTTTCTCCACGGCACTTCTCAATATGCATTTATTCGCGAAGTGACCTGATTTTCCACATTTAAATCATGGATGGCTCGACATCACTCAGCTGGCTCAGGTAGTGCAACAGCTGTTCCGGTGTTCGGAAATTTCCAGCTCTGGCACCTGTTTTTACCCCATGATCGTTTAACCCTCCGATCATACAGAACACTGCCTTCTCACCAGAGATCTCGCAAATGTTTAAAAGAGCGAGTTTCCCATAATAATATCGCAGGTACGACTCATCCTTTTGCTTGCGTCTTCGCATCATTTCAGCCAGTTGATCGTAGAAATCTCCCGTGTACGGAAAGGCCTGCCGAAATTTTGCCTTCCATTCATCCCATGAGAAATTCACGGAGCCCAAGCTTTGATATCAGGTTTCCGCGGATTTGAAAAGAAGGAAAAGAAAATATTCTTTCAATAATTCCACAAAAAAAAAATATTATTCAAAAATGAAATCATAATGGTAACACCATAAAAGAAAAGAAGAAAACATCTCATTGCATTCAAAAAAAAGAAAGGAGAAAAATCCGTCATTAATTCCTATGAATAATGTATATGTATAAATATTATAACTCCCGCGAATTCTTAGCCGACTCTGCTCAATTTGTTTTTTCGTTCTGTGTGCAGATCGGCTCTTCGAGCTTCGCGGTCGCCTCCTTGGGCAGCTTCCTTGCGGGCCCGGATCGTCGTCTCCAACTGCCCGATTTCCTCCCACAATAAAGTGGCCGCAGCCCACGTTGGCGGGTTGTGATGGTCGCTGACCACCGACTTTAAATAATTCAGCCGGTTCCGCAACTTCACCAGTTGGCCGCCTCGCTTCCTTTTTAATTTCAGCGGGTTAGCCGTAACACTGGCTGAGATGAGCCGCGCTTCTTTAGCGGCCGCAGCTCTATCTCTATATTGCTGCACAGAAAGGGGCAACGGTCCGGACGGGCCTGGCTGTATTTCCCCCTTCGGGCTGTTCATGCCGACGCTCCTCGCCAAAATCGCCTAGTAATTCTTCGCGGACTCCAATTTTTTTTAAGAAACCAAGAAAAGAAAGAAGAAGAAAAAAAGGTAGACTAAAGAAAAAAAATAATTATGGGGAGAAATATAACTGCCAGAAGAAGTCTAGTAGAAGAGAGGGAAAAAAAAAACAAAAAAAAATTCTTTGCCGGCAAAGCAAATTGCCTAAGGCGGGTATTAGTCAACCAGGCAGCGTTACTTGCCTTTTATCGTTTTAAGTATCGCCGTTCCAGGCGATCATGCATCTCGTCGTCTTGGCTTTGAACACGGCCTTTTATAGCAAGCAGGATAACCGTATTCAAAGCTCAAGATCATTGCACACATACGCATGCGTTCATCCGTCTCCAGAATCCCAGTGCAGCATCAAAGACACGAAATATCAGAATCCCCCAACCACTTACGTCCCACTGGTGGGTGTCTGCAATACCAGTGGTGGTTGTCTGCAATACTAGTGGTGGGTGTCCTGATTAACTGCTGTTGTGTCTTCGGTACGGCACTGAAATTTCGGGGAGAGATCCCGCAAATCGGTGCAGCGACGAGAAGACGAGAAAAAAAAACACATCACATATTCCACGTTACTTGGAAACATCGAAATAAATTGTCGCCTCTTCTGAGCATCCAAAAATACCCCTCAGTTCATCCAATTTTCGACACCAGGCATCGGCTGATTGGTGTCGATATTCTGGATTGAACAGAGGTACTCCGTTGCATAACCGCCGTCATTGCCTCCGTAAGCTTCTCTATGGATTCTCGCGTTGATTTTGATTTACTTTTCCGTCTGTGTTCCCGACCCGATTCCGACGAATCAGAAGAAGGAGAGCGATTTCTTCGATGATGGTGATGGCCCCAGGTTTTCTTTGATTTGGGTGAACGACCCATTTCACAAACCGTAGATAATCCTCAAATATGACAATGAATTTTATATTTTTCAACCGTTTCAAATCTCTGCAGCACTACACCAATTAAAACCACAAAAATGTTTTAGATTCTACCCACTGATATCACAATTGTCTTTAATGTTTTAACTAAACGCACAAATGCATTCGAATGCACACGTACGCCACATACAGCACTTTGTGAGACTCGTTACGAACTCCTCTATGTTTTCGTCCCATTTCGAAAGAAATATAAAGAACTCGAAACACACACAAGAAAAAAAACTTGTAAATTTAAACAAAAAGACACGCTTTTAGAAAGTCTACACTCGTTCACTGATCGTAACCAAATGCGAACAAACGAATGTCCTCCCATTCCTTCGCACATCCAAAACTGCGTAGTTTTTGTTTCCTTTTTAAACAACGGTCCAGTTAACTATGTGCGGACATAACGAAATACATACACTTGAATCATTCAAAAGGCGAAATGTAGCTTGTTCAGCGAAATCATGAATTATGCGCAGAAAATCAGAAACGTAAATCCACATCATGTAGCTCATATACGTTGCTACGATTCTATGGATCGTAATGATGACCCATTCTTCAAAACAACAGACGATACCCTTTCAATACCTGGAGCATTGCTACACAAGCAATATGTATATTCCTTACCATATAACTATAGCTCAATCCGACTGCCAACCACAGACATTCAGCTGCTGAACGAGATCTTTATCCCACTTCTGATAATTTGTAAGAGTGAAAAAATAGAAATCAATTTTTTTTTTAAATGCTTATAGTGCATCTATGATACATATATCATATTCATACAATAACATTTCAAACTGCCTCAGCTGCGATATGCTTGTGTTGGGCCGCCGAATCTGAAATTATTTAAAATAGAAAACACATAAGTTCACATGCACAATTTATGTGGATGACCATGACCAGCTCAATAATCACTTTTATCTAACCAATTAAAGATGCCGTGAACCAGGTACGCACATTTTCTTGGAAATAGGAGGATTCGCCATCACTATTTCTTACGGAAGTGATACATGCCGCCAAGGGGAGGGTCACCATCCCACCTGTGGATCCTCATGTAAACCACTTCACTCCGCCTGGGAGGATCGCCATCACCAGATGTGCAGACTTCAAACTACATAGTTCACGACACGTTTCCAATCAAATAAGAATATTAGAAAATGTCACTGCTCATCTGCAACTTCCGCTGAAAGTACGCAAGTGGGAGCCAACGATCGCCGTGCAACTGCTCCAATACAGCACCCACTGCAACGCTTGACGCGTCCGTGACGAGGGCCAACGGTCTATTAGCCTCATAGTAGACCAATAAGGTGGAACTGGCCAAACTCTCGCGGCAAGCTTCGAACGCCCGATTGGCTGCAGGACTCCATTTGATTGTTGTGTTTTCGGACTTCGGCTGCTGACAAAGTAGCTCATTGAGAGGAGCTTGCAAATTGGCTGCATTTGCAATAAACCGGCGATAATAGTTCAGCGTCCCGAGAAATCGACGCAACTCCTTATAGGTGGACGGCCGTTTGTAATTTCTTATCGCCTCCACTCGTGAGGCAGGTGGTGTAATCCCCTTCTCATTGACCGTGTGTCCGAGAAATTCGATTTCGGTAACACCGAAAATGCATTTTGCGACGTTTATTACCGCGCCAAACTCGCTTAATCGCTGGAACAGTTGGCGGAGGTGTTGCTCGTGCTGATCCACCGTCTCGGACGCTACCAAAATGTCGTCAACGTATGTCGTGCAAAAATCCAGCCCTCTCAACGCTTCATCCATAAAGCGCTGGAAAGACTGCGCAGCATTGCGCAGTCCGAAGGTCATGACAACAAACTCGTACAGGCCAAATGGAGTAATAACTGCTTATAATGGTGAAGGCACTTTGGAAGCGATTTATCGTATCGAAGAATCCAACGTTTCCGAAGTACCCTCCGAAATGTATGGAATTCTATTTGGTGGTGATTGCTATGTCATTAAGTACCATTACGTGAACAAACGTGGCGGGCAAGGTTACGTTCTCTACTACTGGCAGGGCAAAGAATCGTCAATGCGAGAGAAGGCTGCATCGGCAATGGAAGCGGCTCGTCTCGATAACGAGTTGAATGGAGCAGCTGTTCAAGTGCGTGTAGCACAGGGTTTCGAGCCTCGTCATTTCTTGAAAGTCTTCCAGGGAAAATTGATCACATTCATGGCTAGTCATGCTGCTGGTATCAAAAATGTCGATGATCCGGAAACCTACGAAGAAAATAATGTTCGACTGTTCCGCGTACGAGGAACAGGCAAGGACGACGTTAGAGTCGATCAGCGACCAGCCAAGGCGGCTTCATTGGCATCGGACGATGTATTTGTTCTGGAGACGGCTGATAAAGTTTTTGTATGGAAGGGAGTTGGTGCTTCTGATTTTGAAAAAGACATGGCCGCCAGCGTTGTAGAACGCATTGCAGCATCCAAAGCTCTCGTCGAATTGGATGAAGGATCTGAAACTCCAGACTTCTGGGATACACTTGGTGGTGTCTTTCTTGGCGATGAAGCTTTTGGATTATCGGAAAGTTTTCTTCGGCCTTTTGCCCAACGAGAGCTTGACCACGACAGAAAAAGATTTAACTACAGGTTATCACGTGCCCGAAATGTAGTTGAAAATACATTCGGAATAATCTCATCCCGATTTCGAATTTTACATACGGCTATAAATATGAAACCCGAAAATATTTGTTATGTAATATTGGCAATTTGCGTTTTACATAATTATTTACGTGTATCCAGCGATTCATACATAACGCCTTCTGTACTAGATAGAGAGGACGTACATTCAGGTACTTTTCAAAATGGAGATTGGCATACACACTCGGTACAATTGCCTAATTTACAACGAAACACTGATAGGTGCGTTACACTTGAAGCAAAACAAAATCGAGAAAACTACATGAATTATTTTATTTCTGATGGGAGAGTAGAGTGGCAGGATTTAATGATAACCAATGGAGGAGTTTAAAAATGTAATATCATTTAATGTACAATATTATGTATACATGTAAAATAAAAAAAAACTCACCTCTTCTCGTCTCGTTTCTTCTTCATTTATTTCTTCCATTTCATCTCCCTGTTCTCCCTCCTTTTCAATGTCAGTATCCAAATTTGACATGCTGGCTGTCGGCAATTCCTGGTCCATGGTAAAAATCAGTAGGTCGTAATACCATAACGACGAAACGTATATTTCATCGGTTGCCCGACCGCTTCGCACGCTGTCTTGCACTTTCTTCAACTCTTTGGACCAAAGACGAACATCCATTATTGGAAATTTCGGATGGTTATGGAAATATTTTAATCCAAATAATTAATTAAGTTATGGGTTTTCTCGGTCGCGAATATTTTTGAGAAAACAAAAGCACTTTTAGAAAAAAAGGAAAGAAATGAAAAATTCTATTTTTCGATTTGAATTTTTTTATTTTCGGTCTACTTCGGTTGACATTCGCTTATGAACTAACTTAACAACTATCCTTCGAAAAATCTTCTAATTCAGAAATTTTACAAATCTTCCTATATCGTGGGAAAGTATGTAATAAAATTTTATGAACGTCCACGATTTGAAATGGTCACGTAACGAAAAGTAATTAAGAATATGGATCGTCTACACAAAGTGTTGCGATCTGATGTGCCAGACGATTTCAAGTGGTCAGATGGATAAAGGATAAATTATTGGTCGTATACAAAAAGTAATGCGATGGAATGTGAAACTGTTACGATGCCGTTAACACCGAATTTGTCTTTTCTTATATTTTTCATTTATTAAACACCGCACTCAGAAATCACATCTACGTTCATGAACGATAAAATCAAGACTTATAATGCACAAATCGAAAATACAAAAACTAGAAGAGGTCAATACTCTGGACCTAAGACGTTCTTTTAATGCGTTCTGTATTTCTAGTTTATATCGCGTATTCTTTTAGTTGCTTTCCATGCAGTCGCAACGAATCATAAAAATCCACTTGAACTATTTTCAAATTAATTAAGTTTGACGATAAGAACTGAAATGTCATGTACACTTTCACGCAGTAAAGTGCACTTGTCTAACAACGCTAACAAAAGGCGCGTGGTAATGCGCGGATGTAAAAACTTGCACGCAATCCTCCACCACAGCACAGCCTTTAGACACACGCGCTTTACCCAGCGAAAGCCTGCACATGGCTGTTTCACACAGGAAAGCGCCCAAGTGTAAAGGCCGCTAATATGTATATTGCTTACCATATAACTATAACTCAATCCGACTACCAGCCACAAACATTCAGCTGCTGAACGAGATCTTTATCCCACTTCTGATAATTTGTAAGAGTGAAAAAATAGAAATAATTTTTTTTTTAAATGCTTATATTGTATCTATGATACATATATCATATTCATACAATAACATTTCAAACTGCCTCAGCTGCGATATGCTTGTGGTGGGCCGCGGAATCTGAAATTATTTAAAATAGAAAACACACAAGTACACATGCACAATTTACAACCAGCAAATTTTTGACCAGCTCAATAATCACTTTTATCTAACCAATTAAAGATGCCGTGAACCAGGTACGCACATTTTCTTGGAAATAGGAGGATTCGCCATCACTAATTCTTACGGAAGTGATACATGCCGCTAAGGAGAGGGTCACCATCCCACCTGTGGATCCTCATGTAAACCATCACCAGATGTGCAGACTTCAAACTACATAGTTCACGACACGTTTCCAATCAAATAAGAACATTAGAAAATGTCACTGGTCATCCACCGTAAAATTCTAAATCTACCATAAGCCATGCATTGAAAACCAAACACAAAAACTACATAATGTATTGCACTTAGTAAGTAAAACTTACTTCATAAGCACAAAAACGGACACCATGACACCATGAAAATCAGACGTAGACTGAACATTTCATAGACATGTCGACGATGCCTTACGCGTCGTACTACGCAATAAAATTGTGTAAACAAACCTTTTGTTACAATCGGCCATCCTGTACTTAACTCGCCTCGAGTTCTTTCTCCACGGCACTTCTCAATATGCATTTATTCGCGAAGTGACCTGATTTTCCACATTTAAATCATGGATGGCTCGACATCACTCAGCTGGCTCAGGTAGTGCAACAGCTGTTCCGGTGTTCGGAAATTTCCAGCTCTGGCACCTGTTTTTACCCCATGATCGTTTAACCCTCCGATCATACAGAACACTGCCTTCTCACCAGAGATCTCGCAAATGTTTAAAAGAGCGAGTTTCCCATAATAATATCGCAGGTACGACTCATCCTTTTGCTTGCGTCTTCGCATCATTTCAGCCAGTTGATCGTAGAAATCTCCCGTGTACGGAAAGGCCTGCCGAAATTTTGCCTTCCATTCATCCCATGAGAAATTCACGGAGCCCAAGCTTTGATATCAGGTTTCCGCGGATTTGAAAAGAAGGAAAAGAAAATATTCTTTCAATAATTCCACAAAAAAAAATATTATTCAAAAATGAAATCATAATGGTAACACCATAAAAGAAAAGAAGAAAACATCTCATTGCATTCAAAAAAAAGAAAGGAGAAAAATCCGTCATTAATTCCTATGAATAATGTATATGTATAAATATTATAACTCCCGCGAATTCTTAGCCGACTCTGCTCAATTTGTTTTTTCGTTCTGTGTGCAGATCGGCTCTTCGAGCTTCGCGGTCGCCTCCTTGGGCAGCTTCCTTGCGGGCCCGGATCGTCGTCTCCAACTGCCCGATTTCCTCCCACAATAAAGTGGCCGCAGCCCACGTTGGCGGGTTGTGATGGTCGCTGACCACCGACTTTAAATAATTCAGCCGGTTCCGCAACTTCACCAGTTGGCCGCCTCGCTTCCTTTTTAATTTCAGCGGGTTAGCCGTAACACTGGCTGAGATGAGCCGCGCTTCTTTAGCGGCCGCAGCTCTCTCTATATTGCTGCACAGAAAGGGGCAACGGTCCGGACGGGCCTGGCTGTATTTCCCCCTTCGGGCTGTTCATGCCGACGCTCCTCGCCAAAATCGCCTAGTAATTCTTCGCGGACTCCAATTTTTTTTAAGAAACCAAGAAAAGAAAGAAGAAGAAAAAAAGGTAGACTAAAGAAAAAAAATAATTATGGGGAGAAATATAACTGCCAGAAGAAGTCTAGTAGAAGAGAGGGAAAAAAAAACAAAAAAAAATTCTTTGCCGGCAAAGCAAATTGCCTAAGGCGGGTATTAGTGAACCAGGCAGCGTTACTTGCCTTTTATCGTTTTAAGTATCGCCGTTCCAGGCGATCATGCATCTCGTCGTCTTGGCTTTGAACACGGCCTTTTATAGCAAGCAGGATAACCGTATTCAAAGCTCAAGATCATTGCACACATACGCATGCGTTCATCCGTCTCCAGAATCCCAGTGCAGCATCAAAGACACGAAATATCAGAATCCCCCAACCACTTACGTCCCACTGGTGGGTGTCTGCAATACCAGTGGTGGTTGTCTGCAATACTAGTGGTGGGTGTCCTGATTAACTGCTGTTGTGTCTTCGGTACGGCACTGAAATTTCGGGGAGAGATCCCGCAAATCGGTGCAGCGACGAGAAGACGAGAAAAAAAAACACATCACATATTCCACGTTACTTGGAAACATCGAAATAAATTGTCGCCTCTTCTGAGCATCCAAAAATACCCCTCAGTTCATCCAATTTTCGACACCAGGCATCGGCTGATTGGTGTCGATATTCTGGATTGAACAGAGGTACTCCGTTGCAGAACCGCCGTCATTGCCTCCGTAAGCTTCTCTATGGATTCTCGCGTTGATTTTGATTTACTTTTCCGTCGTTGTTCTGACCCGATTCCGACGAATCAGAAGAAGGAGAGCAATTTCTTCGATGATGGTGGTGGCCCCAGGTTTTCTTTGATTTGGGTGAACGACCCATTTCACAAACCGTAGAAAATCCTCAAATATGACAATGAGTTTTATATTTTTCAACCGGTTCAAATCTATGCAGCACTACACCAATTAAAACCACAAAAATGTTTTAGATTCTACCCACTGATATCACAATTGTCTTTAGTGTTTTAACTAAACGCACAAATGCATTCGAATGCACATGTACGCCACATACAGCACTTTGTGAGACTCGTTACGAACTCCTCTATGTTTTCGTCCCATTTCGAAAGAAATATAAAGAACTCGAAACACACACAAGAAAAAAAAACTTGTAAATTTAAACAAAAAGACACGCTTTTAGAAAGTCTACACTCGTTCACTGATCGTAACCAAATGCGAACAAACGAATGTCCTCCCATTCCTTCGCACATCCAAAACTGCGTAGTTTTTGTTTTCTTTTTAAACAACGGTCCAGTTAACTATGTGCGGACATTACGAAATACATACACTTGAATCATCCAAAAGGGCGAAATGTAGCTTGTTCAGCGAAATCATGAATTATGCGCAGAAAATCAGAAACGTAAATCCACATCATGTAGCTCATATACGTTGCTATGATTCTATGGATCGTAATGATGACCCATTCTTCAAAACAACAGACGATACCCTTTCAATGCCCTGAGCATTGCTACACCAGCAATATGTATATTGCTTACCATATAACTATAACTCAATCCGACTGCCAACCACAGACATTCAGCTGCTGAACGAGATCTTTATCCCACTTCTGATAATTTGTAAGAGTGAAAAAATAGAAATCAATTTTTTTTAAAATGCTTATATTGCATCTATGATACATATATCATATTCATACAATAACATTTCAAACTGCCTCAGCTGCGATATGCTTGTGGTGGGCCGCCGAATCTGAAATTATTTAAAATAGAAAACACATAAGTACACATGCACAATTTACAACCAGCAAATTTTTGACCAGCTCAATAATCACTTTTATCTAACCAATTAAAGATGCCGTGAACCAGGTACGCACATTTTCTTGGAAATAGGAGGATTCGCCATCACTATTTCTTACGGAAGTGATACATGCCGCCAAGGGGAGGGCCACCATCTCACCTGTGGATCCTCATGTAAACCACTTCACTCCGCCTGGGAGGATCGCCATCACCAGATGTGCAGACTTCAAACGACATAGTTCACGACACGTTTCCAATCAAATAAGAACATTAGAAAATGTCACTGGTCATCCACCGTAAAATTCTAAATCTACCATAAGCCATGCATTAAAAACCAAACACAGAAACTACGTATGTATTTAGTAAGTAAAACTTACTTCATAAGCACAAAAACGGACACCACGACACCATGAAAATCAGACGTAGACTGAGCATTTCATAGACATGTCGTCGATGCCTTACGCGTCGTACTACGCAATAAAATTGTGTAAACAAACCTTTTGTTACAACTTTGATTACACTGTTTCGTTTTTTTACGCAGTAAAGTGCACTTGTCTAAAGGACGCTAACAAAAGCCGCGTGGTAATGCGCGGATGTAAAAACTTGCACGCAATCGTCCACCACAGCACAGCCTTTAGACACACGAGTTATGTTATGCACATAACATTTTACAAAAATACTTATTAGTAATTAAGAACAACGGTTAAGATTTTAATATACATATTTACTTAAACTTCATTTAATCCTCATGAATCTCATGTTCATTTCTCGTAACACTACTGAACTCTTGGTTTTGCTTTCTTAACATATTTACATATATGATTTGTTTATCAGTATTCCAATTATAATTCATATTTCATATCATAGTGTTGATAAACAAATTCTCAAAGGGTTTGTGTTTCTTGTTAAAATTGATTAGTGGGTTATGCATATAATTACTTATTCTAGGAAAACATGTTTGTTCTTATCTGCTGATTAACATTATGGATGATGTCGTTCTTATGCTTATTCCGTCATTCATATACTTTAAATTGAGGTTCTTTATGAGTATTGGGCTGAGGGTCAGCCAAATACATAACCCGCGCGCTTTACCCAGCGAAAGCCTGCACATGGTTGTTTCACGCAGGAAAGCGCCCAAGTGTAAAGGCCGCTTATGTGGACTGTTATGGACGGCTTTACCGGTCCAAACATTTGTTGTTAAGAAAAAGGCGCAGTGCTGTTCTACAAACTATTTATTCATATAATTTTAATCTTAATATTATTTACAAAAAACATACAAATTTTATTAACATTATTATTATTATTTTCGTGATTATTTTATATTATAACTATTTCACACAACACTTGAGCGGATCGATGGTTCGTTGTGCACACACACGATAGATGAAGAAAAATGAGTGGTCATGGTCCAGATTTCAGATTTAAAAATTTCTTTATTTTCAATTTTGATTTGCCTTACATCTGGTTACATAGCTTATGTCTAATATTAATCATATCTTATTGTATTACAGGCGACTATATATATTTGGTCTGCCAATTTGCGAAAATAAACTTAGAAAATTATATATCTGTCTAGGTGAGGAAGCTTAACTTGTAGGTAATATAATTATAAATAAAATATAATAACTCATGACTGTTGTGAGTGACATGCTTGCATCCGGCGTATCATAACATTTTGTATAAACTTACTGACTAACTTATATCTACATAACTTAAAAATACTTAGCCTAGATTATGTACAATATACAATATACAAAACAGCGAATATTTAGCTGCTGTCGTTAGCCTCTTGATTGCGTTGGCTTGGAGGCGTATTCGTAGAGGTTTTCGAAAAACTCGTCGCTTCGCTCGTGGATAATCTCTGCTGGCTGGAGGTAGTGCTGAATTTCGTTCGTGTCTTCGTCGTTGCATATGTTCCTGATAATATCGTTTGGATGTTCCTTGACATTCGCGAAGAAGCGTTTAGTCAAGTTCAAGATATGCTGGCGGATCGTTATCATTTTCGTTCGGCGGTACAGTTCCCTGTTGCTGATATAACGTTTTCTTCGCCAGTCGAAGTAGTTACCGGCGCAGTAGCGAAGAATGCGACGCTCGAAGCATTCCAACGAACGCATTGTAGTTTTTGAACAGGTCAGCCAAGTGGGTGCCCCATACGTCAGAATAGGACGAAGAAGTGTCTTATAGCAGATAATTTTTACTCGACTGGATAGACCTACAGCTTTCCTAATTAGCCCGCTAATTGCTCTGAAAGCCCCGTATGCTTTCCCTATTGCTATCCTGATGTGTGGATTGAATTTTAAAAATTGGTGGAAACTAATTCCTAAGTATTTTAGGAGAGCAGAAGGGGTGATGATTTTTTCATCTATTTTTATTTTGACTTTCTTAGAACACGAGTTGATCGCCTTCGAATAGGTGGAATTAGCGGACAGGTTCCTAAACACTGTCAGTTGAGTTTTGGATGCATTTACTTTTATTCCCCATTTCTTGTAATAAGACGACAAATCTACCAGATAATCGTTCAAGTCATCTGCTGCCCGGAGTGGGTTTGGACTAGAAACGTATAAGAGAGTGTCATCTGCGTATTGCAGTATTTTAACCCGCGAGTTAATCTGTTGGAGTGGAATGTCTGCTGTAAAAATATTATAGAATGTTGGGCCTGTGATAGAACCTTGGGGAACGCCAGAAGTAATGTCCTCAGTAGTAGATGAAGCAGCTCCGATCTTTACAAAGAACTTTCTATTTGTGAAGAAGCTATAGGCAATCTTGATTATGTCAGGAGGAAAATTTAAAAGAATCAACTTATAAATAAGTCCGTCCATCCAGACCGAGTCGAATGCTTTTTCCAGGTCCAAAGCGCAGACTACGGTCGGCATGTTCCTTTCATTTAGGCTTTTGCTGATGGTATGCAAAAGAAATGAAGTCGTATGTTGTGTGCCATGTTTCGGTCTGAAGCCTAATTGATGGGCCGGAATTACAGAGTGCACACTACAAAAGGACGTGATTTTTGAGGCCCAGAATTTCTTTAATAGTTTCCCTAAGTTGGACAGAAGAGACACTGGCCGATAATTTGAGGCAAGGTGTTTATCACCCTTCTTATGAATGGGGACTATCTTAGCCGTTCTCCATACCTCAGGGAAGTATCCTAAGTTATAAGCATTATTGAAAATAATGACCAATATATTCCGAGCTCGTTCGGGCAGTCTGTGGATCAGGCTGTTCGGGATCTCATCAGGGCCACATGATTTCTTCCCATTTGTTCTGTGAATGAGCTCTGACAGCTCCCCCAGGCATAACAAGGTGTCGGAATCCCTTGGTCGAATCGAACGGTTCTCCTCAGAGAAAAAGGTGATTGGCTCATTGTGAGATGTTACAAAATCGTTGACTGTTTGCTTGATAGAGTCGGTGAAGGAAGGATCGGAATTGCCATTTGAGCTGTTCAGTTGACGTGTGAATTGGGCAGCGAATACCTGTGCCTTTTCGACATCGACCTGTACTGTCTGATTGTCTACTTTAAGAGGGATGTCTTCTCGTGTAGCTTTGCCAGAGATGATCTTAATTTCACGGAACATATCAGATCCGGGTTTGATTTTAGCCAAATGCTGGGTCAGCTGCTTGTTCCGAAAATTAGCGACCATCTCTGTAATCAGAATGCTCAAACAATTGATTCGTGATCGAAGGATTTTGTATTCGTTAGAGTCTTTGTTGCCATTTCTGTGAAAAACACGCTTGAGTGTGTTGCGCCAGATTTGTCTAACTTTGAAGTGCTTTATGATGTCCAGAGGGAGAGCGTTGTGTTTTCGACTGCCTACTTCCAGCTGGTGGGAGTGGTTGTGTGCAACATTGTTTATTGTGTTTGTAAGGGTAGAAACTGCTTCATCTATTTCTAATTTGGATAGGTTACGATTTGCGGGAATTTTAATAGATCTGACTGCAGAGTTGAGATCTGCCGAAAATAAGTCCCAGTTGGTCCTAGCAAAGCTCCTGATGAAAATTGGAGGGGCCTTAACCAATTGTGATTCTACTTTGAACCTAAGTGAAAGCTTGACAGCGAAGTGGTCAGACATTCCCGCAAGTGTGGAACATTCATGTGAATGAAGTTGATGTTTGAGGTCCTCTGAGATAAGGAAAAAGTCGATGGTCGAAAAACTATCTGGTCGAGTTGGAGTTGGAGGAGCAACAACTGTATAACTGTCGGGTGGAGTAGCATCTTCGAGCCATTGTTTGAGGAATGAGCCCGTCGCGTCGAGTTCATGGTAGAGTCTCCCCAGTCCGTGTGTCTAGCGTTAAAATCCCCGCCTATATGTTCGAAGTAGACAAATTGTTCCGAGAGTTTAGTCAAGTCAGCTAACATGGATTCCTTTTTGGGCTGACCTCTAATGTAAAAGGAGACAAGTAGGATACGCCTATTGTCGGAAGTTTTGCAAACGATTGCTGTTGCAGAGCAGTTTGCCATTTCTGGCAGCGAATAGATTTCGTATTGAATGTGGCTCCTAATGGCAATTGCGGTCCCACGATTAGAGTCATTTCTAGCTAATTTGTAGCCAGTAAAGTTTGGTCTGAGAGATTCCCTCAAGACAGTCTCACTGATGAAGTAGAAGTCGGATCCAATATTATCCATAAGAAGCTGAGCGGAAGCTCTTTTTGCTTGAGATATCAGTGCAATGCAATGCTGTGATATTTACTTCCATAGACTTAGTAGGAATTTGATGGCAGCGAATTGCCTCTCCTTGTTTGAAGTTGCCTTCATAGTTTCCAGAATCAAGTTGTTGATTGGATCTTCGGTGGACTTGGCTGGGTTAGGCTTGGAGTTGATACCCTTTGCAGCTTGGGCATACGAGGTGGATGGATTCCTGATGGCGTTGCTTACTGATTGAACAGTTTTTTTGGCGCTTGAAATTCTGTTTGCCTTTTTGGCTTTAGCCTCTTTTATACCGCACTCAAAAAAAAATCGTTGTAAAATTAATCATTTTCATGTCTCTTTGACAATTTCACCCTAACGTTTTTCAGCCGTTTAGTTTTGTAATCAATCTGACATGAAAAATCTAGTCAAATTAGCATGACAGTTTATTATTAAATTAAAAAGCAACTTAATTGAATTGACAAATTGATGGAGTTAATTTGATTATCTGCAGCATGTTAAACAAACTATATTTCAGTTGCTTTGACAAATCTGACATAGTCAATACAAAGTTCAATATTTTTGTATCAACAATGTTAGCAGATTGATATTACCAAATTATCTGTTATTTCAACCAGAAAATAATATCAACCTTTCCTGTTAAACTAACAAAGAAATTTATCGAATTGACAATTGAAACCTGTTGATCAAAAAGTATCAGACATGTTAATCACGTCCAAAGTGCAAATAAAAAACATAAAAGAACTACGATTGGGGTAAACCCCAATCATGCAATACTCTAGATGAATTTGAACCTGGTTAAAGCCAATAAATAATTTTGGTTGCAATCTCGGATGCATCGTTAAGACTTTGTTGATCCCATCACCTCTCAGATTTCATCTAGAGTATAAACACAAGAGATGAAATCTGACAGCATTATAGGTTTCTCACAAAGTTTGCAACGCTAAGAAATGATGCACCGGCATCAGCACTATTCCGATGGGCGGTAATAAATTCGATAATTTATTGCCCGCGTAAGTGAATATCGACCGAATTTGGTCATCCTAATTTTCCCGCCATTGAGGAAGGTCAGCACTGCTGTAGTGAGTTTTGTATTTTAGTTATTTAATTCAAAATAAATTTAACTGACAGATTTCGGTATCGGCCTTAACGATATAGTTTGTGTGTTTTTAAGTGTTAAGTACAAAATTTCAGCCCGATAAATTGTATAGGTAATGAGTAAATTGGCTTAACGTATTTCATGAAATAGTGCAGTTTGTATGGGAGGGGGTAGAAGGAGGGTGAGGATTACAATAAATTTTATAATGTAGGTTACAATTATCATAAAAGTGATATATTCAAAATTTCAAAGCAAGATGTTTTATAGTTTCTGAGAAAATCTGATTATTGTAAATTATCAAAAATGTGTCATTTTGTATGGGAGGGGGTAGACGGAGTAAGGGTAATCGATTAATTTTTTTGAATCTAACTGATATTGTTAATTAAGTGTTAAGTACAAAATTTCAGCCCGATAAATTGTATACGTACTGAGTAAATAGGCTTAACGTATTTCATGAAATAGTGCAGTTTGTATGGGAGGGGGTAGAAGGAGGGTGAAGATTACAATAAGTTTTATAACATAGGTTACAATTATCATAAAAGTGATATATTAAAAATTTCAAAGCAATATGTTTTATAGTTTCTGAGAAAATCTGATTATTGTAAATTTTCAAAAATGTGTCATTTTGTATGGGAGGGGGTAGAAGGGGTGGAGCGATTTAGCCCGTTCACGAACTTAGCCTTCATTTTTTGTCAAAAATAACGTGTGCAAAATTTGAACTTCATAGCTCAACGCGTTCTCGAGCTAGAGAGGTCACGGACGGACAGACGGACATCCGGTTTTGAGATATTCGAGTGATAATAAAATATGAACTTCTGTATCATTCATTTTTTTCTGCGAGCCTTATTTCTTAGCGTTACAAACTTTGTGGCAAACTTATAATACTCTCAGATTTCATCTAGAGTATAAAGATTCAATTTATCTACACATAATAGTTTTATTCAAAAGTACATAATGTATATACATATATATGTATATTAGTATGAGTATAATATTTATTTTTATTTTCAATATACAATATTCGGCCTTTGAATATTACAAAAATAGTTTGTTATGATTTTCGGATACATAGTACGTAGAAATAAAACTCTTCGGGAAAACAAATAATCAAGATATATAATGTTTCAAAATATTTGTTATTTAGTTATATCAGTCATATCAGATATATTAGTTATTTCAGATACGAATTTTTAACGGCAAAAATATATGTATATAATAAATGGATTTCTCATTAATTTAAGCACGTAATGACAAAATAATATTTAACAAAGTTAATGTTGTTGCAGTGATATAAATCCAAAATTTCCACTGAAAATTAAGCAAAAAAATTGAATGTAGACTTTTTGTGATTAATGGACTTCTTCCTATTGTTTCATTTGTTCATTTTCCCAATATCGCAAATGTATTTTTTATTTGTATGAATATAGTATCTTATTGAAACTTAATTTCTAGATTATTTCATCGGTTTATTAGTTTAATCCCTTATTTTACCAAATTTGATTACTTGATTTTTATGGTATTGAAGGCCTTTTTTCTAGTACTATATTATTATTATATTTTAATAAATCAATTTCTTATAAAATTAGCAAATACTATGGGAAAAGTGACGAGCTAGATAATGGTTAAAAAATTCATGTTCTTTTACCCATGCAGCCCAGGAATATATTACGTATCTCCAAGGAAAAAAATTCAAACAGGCTAGATTTTTTTGTGAAACTATCTAGTAGTGTTTTCACAAATCCCTCGAAAGTACCAATTGAAAACGATGGCAAACAAATTGTTTAAAGGTTAAAAGACTATGAAATCACATTTCACGATTTTCGCGAAAAATATTCGAAGCTTGTAAAATTCGTTTTTTTTTTAACGGGTAGTTTTCGTGAAAATCACGAAATGTCGCTTCACCATCTTTCAACCCCCATACAAATTTTCGGCCATTGTTTCAATTGGTACTTTTGGGGAGTTCTTTAGGACACAACTATAAAGCTTTATAAAATAAATAGCTTGTTTATAATTTTGTCCTAGTTCTTATTGGTGAAAGTTTCAATATTCCTAGGCTGATGTTAAAGTCAAAATTTTGTAATGAAAATAAAACCAAACAAACTGAAAGGATACTTTTTGTAGTTAATGCACTTCTTCTCATTTAATTTTCCAAACATTGAACATATATTTTTCATTTACCTGAGTTTTAGTTGAATAATTTTTAATGAGTATAATCTGTTATTTAATTCAATTTCTTAATTTACATGATATTGAAAAGAGGCCTTAATTTTACAACTTTTTTATTGACATAAGGGCGCATAGTATTACATTATGGATTATATATAGAAATTAAACATCAAAGTTTATGAGGATCCAAATTTCTTTCATTAAAATGTTTTCATTCTAACGACTCTTTTCGCATCAGGTAGATTGCAGATATGGTACTCCCACCATCGAACTGTAGTGTACCTATTAGATAAATACAGTTCGTTGTATCCCCAACAATAAAGGATTGTAAATGTTCGTCAAAATATTTAAGACTATATTCTTCTCCCACTGCAAAGAAAGTGTTATTCATGCACACGAATTCAATGATTTCATATAATTTGTCTTTGGATGTTATGTGAAAATGTTTTTTGTAAAGCTTTCCTTTAAATTTAATCTCACCAGAGAAAAGTAAAATAGAATTTTCGACATTAAAAACAATGTCTGAGCGAAGATTTGGAAAATAATATTTTTCTCTGATGTCCAATCTAGATTGATTTAACCCGCTAGTTTCAACCTCAAAAAGAGTGTTCGAAATAATCATATTCGAAAATTTCAATTGCGATTTCATTGCCAGGGTGAAGTGTATATTTTTTCTAGATGTTATATTTCGGGAATAAACCTTAAGCTCCTTATGCTTTCCTTCAAACCTCATACTCCAGAGATGTTTTAATGGACCCGATTTCGCAATTACGGAAGGATAATGTTCCATTAAATGGTGCTTAGGCTTCAGTGGTTCATTGAATAATGACATGTATAGACGATGATGTTGTGTTATCAATTGTTTTAAAAATTCTATTTTTTCCAATTTTAAAGTTGAACGCATCAATAAATCTATTATTTGTAACAAAGTAGTGAAAAAAATCCAAATCTCATTATTAACTGGTATGAGATCACTAACCATCAAAGAGTTCATTCTCTGTCCTATCCTGGTTCACTTTGTATCTTTTCTCTTTTCCTTCCTTTCACAAACTGATTTTTGATGACTGTCTCCCTATTGTTATATACCTAAAAATTCTTTGAAGAAGAGATTTTTGATGACTAACTCCTTATCATTTTATACCTAAAAATTCTTAGAAGAACAGCCAATCGGGAGAAAATCTATTTCAAAGAAAAACAAAAAGACCACAGTATCCAATTCTTCAAACTCAACCTGAAAACAGGAAAGACACCCAACCCCACATGCCAACCTTAAAGAAAAGAAGTTTTATGGAAAACATTATAATTCAGACAAAAATTGGCAACAAAAACATTACAGTAGTCAGAACAGCATCTGAATTCATGTATAAATCAAAACAAAACTTTGAAAATTACTGTAACATACAAGAGTTGATACATTAAATTCAAGAAACTCCACAAAAAACAGTTAGAACACAAAAATTCATCACAAAAATGGCGCACAAAAAACATGTTGTTAATTTTATTGTTGATGTTCGAAATCTCCCACTCTGAAAATCAAGGTCCGGCTGGTGCTAATTTCTGCAGAGCTGAGCCAATCTTTGATAAGTTCCACCACTTTCGATTTCATAGTAGATCCATAGGCTTTATCCATCTCAAAGATTATCTGATCTTTGTATGCATGTACTTCCCTTATGCCCATTGTAGGGAGCCTATGATTTCTGATCCAGTTGACCGCAATCGCTACCGTCAGGTAAGTGATATGCCTCACTATTCTGTTGTTTTCAGGTAAAACATGGGTGAGTTTCCAGTGTGTTCTTTGATATTTCACAAATCTGGAAATGCTGATTTGTTTCATAACACATTTGCGTAATTGGTCCTTTTGTATGTTGTATTTTTGCATAAGTATTGGTGTGGTTACCAAATTAAATGCAGCTTCCAAAATGTCCCACGGTGCAAGGGTGTCTCCTGGATTGATATAGGTAACCGGAAAATAGGTATCCAGCTCAAACAATTTTTTGGTGGTGCTGCTAATTTCACTACACATCTCCTGAAGGCAGGAACAAATTCGGATTTCCGACTCTGTAGCTTGTTTAAGGTCGGTGTTAAAGAATTCTTTAGTGTGCTTAAGATCATATTCTGGTAAAAGGTTGTTTATAACCAGTGGTATTGGAGTCGGTAACCCCAAAGAAACTCTTATGTACTCATTTTTTTGTAAGAGACTTATTAACGGGAGTTCTTCCAGCATGGCGATCCTGCCATTGTTGTAAGCCTTAAGTACCAAGTTGATTCTTTTATATTCGTAGTAATCTTGCGTGATTTTCCTCACTTGATCCGTGTAGGTATCCACAAAACCGACCATCTTGATGAATTATCAATTATACAATGACAAGTACTGTACGAACCACCCGGAAAACTAACTGTTTCATTGTACGAGCACTAAGAAATGAATGTCTTAATCGTTCAACACCTTGCGCATTAATAGTCTAGAATGCGCCGAGTATTATGAAATAGATGACTTAACCATACAACACCTTCCACACTAATGGCCACTAGTATACTGGTCGTTCCCCATTTCCCGTGCTGTCATTTTCAAATTGAATGTACGAAGGTTTTTTATATCTATTGCAGGAGATTTGTTCCCAAGCTCGGTTGGGCCATAAGGAAATAACTTTTTTCTATGGTTTAAAGTATCCAACGTAAAAAAATTTTCTTTTTCTATGAAATAAATTATGATATTACACATATCGTAAACACATACACCTTCAAATATGTCATGCATGATGTCACAGACAAAATTTTCCGTTACATGAAAAGTTGGCAGACTATTAAAAATAGAATTTTCTTTAATGCCAGTAAGTTTCACATCCTCAATATTTATATCTTCTTTATAATTAATTTTATTTCGCATGGAATTTGTATGCTCAACAAGGTCGAATTTCATGTCACTTTTCTTTCTTTTGCAAAGTCTACAGTAATATATAGAATTAAAAGATTTAGTAAATCCTAAAACGCCATTAATTCCCAAATTATCTCCAAGAACTAGTGAAACCGAAAAAAACAGCTGCATTTCTTTGTTTTTAAAATTTACAACCACACCATTTATTTCCAGATCCTTGAAGTGTTCTAGTAGATTTTTAAAGGTTTTTTTCATTTCCGAAATCCGATAAATCTTTGGTTTTGAAAATGGCAGCGACGAAAATGTGGTCCAACTTTGATAATAAATGAGAAGGGATTACTGGACAAATGTAATAACCTATGCAAATTGAATGCTCTTGAGCATGCCCTCCTAATGGGTTATTTATGCAAAAATCGTCAAAATATAAAAATATTGGCAAAACTATTTTCTCGCCAAATAACATTAATTTTTGTTTCCAAATACTTGCAGAAACAAAGTGATCAAGATTATCAGATGACGCATGGACATAGCTATTAAAATTATTGAGAGTATTTTCAAGCAAGTTGGGAACCTCGAAATACTTTTTCAACTGAAAGGAGATAGGCATAATAGCACCTTGTACATGTTCCTCCCCGAAAACTGGGAGACCGTTGATAAAAACATCGCTGACTTCATTATTAATTGTACATATCTTGGGAAATGAAAATAAATTCATGTCTGTTAGATATTTAGAAAGTTTATGTTCTGTATGAAATCCAGAGAAGGGATTTTCCAAGAATTTTGAAAGATCTAAAATTAGTTTTTTTGATTCATCATTAGTCAGTCTTCCGCTTATAAATTTCAAATAATCACTAATACTTGCAAGTAAAATTGAACCAATATCGTTTTGAATGTTCAACACATCCTTTCTTGTGAAACTGTTTCTACAATGCAGACTTAAAGTAAACTTAACAGCCGATTCGCTGCAAATTTTCAACATTTCTTCATTGCTTTTTGCATGTAAAGTATTTGTTTCTATTAGTGATGGAAAAGATTTTGTTGTTTCCGAGATAAATTGGGAATTTTGCGTTTCTAGTAGTAATGGGCCTATTGTCGAATTATCATTAGCAATCGAAACTTCTGACACGTTATTAAGCAGGGAATGTTTGTTTGGTAAATGGCGTTTAAAGGAAGATATGTCTGAAAATATTGTTGAACAATTGTCTTGAATACAAATATATTGACTTGATGTTTTTTTTATTATGTAACCATTTCAAATGGATTATATAGTGATTTACTTCAACAAAAGTTTGAGTACATAAAAAACATCTAAAATTTGCCATGTTATAATTTGAAGAGTGCAATTATTAGTTGTTTTTAGTTTATTTGTCATTAGTTTCTTTCGTTACTTTGAGCAACTTAATTAAATTATCGATACTTGTTCTGTTTGCTCCACGAGAATTGGTTGGAATATTATAGAAATATTCGGAAATAAATTCCCAAACACAAGAACTTATTAAAGGAAATTTCAAGTTGAAAATATGATAGTATTTATAAAGAGAATCTAACGCTTTCAAAAAGCTATTAAATTTGAACATGTTACCATCTAAATCGATATAAATGTCTTCAAGACAATTCAACTCCAACCCGACAACAATAATAAACGGTTGAAGCTCAATTTTTGCATTTCTAAAATATATAATTCCCGCTGACCTTGAACTTGCCGCTGAATGTCGTTGGTAGTGCGGACATGAAGTACGGAGCTCTTCTGCGAGTCTGAAATGGTGGGCTTCCAGTGCGCTCTTTTCCTGGAGTTTTCAATCGGTTTCGTCAACCTTACATTTGATTTCAGAATCCCATGTAGCAGGTGAAATAGCAGACAATTTTTCGAGTCTAAAGAAAAACAATTTAGAAAAAAATTTCTTAGAAGTTTTGAACATAATATTATTACCTTGATCTTCAGAATCTTCGAGTTGCTTCAGTAATTTAACACACGATGAATTTTTCGCGAGTGTTTTAACAACGCTTTCAATCGCCACACGATTCAATTCCCAAGTTCCAAGTAGTCCATTTTCCTTGTCAGGATGGAGTTCACGGAAATCATTCTCCAGCTGAAAAATAATTATGCTGTTGAAGTACGATTTGTGCCCGAAAGATATGGTTTTGACTAAATACATTATAACGTATACATAAGTAAAAAAATTTAAGTCTAGTTTTTAGATTAAGGATACTAAAAGAAGAGTAATATGTAGAAATAGAAACAGACATCTTTCTTAAACTTACCAAAAACGGAGCGAAATGTACATTTTTATATAGCGGCCAATCAGCTAGTATTATTGAAACGTTTTTTGAACTTTCAAAAATTTCTTTTTTGCGCAGGGCAAAAGTAGCCGTCCATTTTACTATCAAGTCGTCCAAAGTGATGTCGTTACTACCAATGAATTTTAGCGCGTTTTTAAGCTCGGCAGCAGTTGTATCATCGGCTGATCCTGTTATTATTGCCATATTGAAAGTGAAACAAGTAAATTATTTCCGAAAGATTCCTTACCTTCAATGGTTGATCCGGGATTTGTGTTAGTTTGAGGGGAATGGCTGCTACTCGTTGATGTTGCAGATGCTGATCGACTTAAATACCCGATTTTGAATAGTTTGCGCTTAACGTTATTGTAGCGGTTATAAAGTTTCCCACTGGGATTTTTCCTATCTCCATTAGATGGTAAAAAATATGTTTCCTAGGAGAAAGTAAAACCCTTGTGAATCAAACAAAACTAAAACAAAAATATTATAAATTACTTGATTTTCGTTTGGAAATTTTTTTACTATTTCCTCTGATATTATTTGCAGATTTCGCGGCTTGCTTGAAATATTGTTTTTAATGAGGTGTTCAACAATAATATCAGCTAGGAGCTGTTGGTGCTCTCCACACAAAATTTTATGTTTGGCATACTGTTTCTCCACTACAGCGCCTGACACAGAAGTTTTGAAAATCTTATCCAGGTCAAAATTCTGTTAAGAGAAAACACATTAAATCGGTCTGGGACCAACATAATATAGCCTACATTATTTATTCATTTAGAATATTCATTTCATACCATTTTACAGTTTATAGAGATATCCCATTTACCGATGAGGAATACGCCAAACAATAAGATAAGCAATAAGTTTTGTACCACTGTAGAAATTGAATTGATTATATTTATTCTTACTTACCAAAGTAGAGACTTGCGTTGCGATGCTCTTTTCTGATGGCGTTGAGTTCAACGATTCGAGCCAATTGTTTATGCTGGTGTTGACGGACTCGGTTTCCGCAGTTTTCAAATTAGTCTGAAAAGTATTAGAACATAGAAGCGCTATTCTAGGCAATGATTTCGCTTATTTATACCATCAAGCTCCTCCACTTTTCTAATTTGTCCTTAAACAGAATTCGATCGCCGAGATGCGAACAAGGGATCAGTTCGTTTAATTCATTACTTTGAATTATTTTTAGGTGTTCAACAGTTATACGATATTCTGGAATATGTTGATTGAAATGAATAGAAATTATACATGGAATAAGGAAAATCAAACAAAAAACTAGATCGCTCCAGGCGCATTTTTTGTTCATCTTTCCAGGGGGGTGCAGTTTCAACAATACTCGTCACACAAACACAGTGCATATACTCGTACATGCTAGTTAGTATAATCTGTGTCACTTAATTTGCACTTTGCTGGGCAGATGAGCAAAAAATTGGAATTATGAAATCTACGAGTACATATTTAGGTACTTATAGACTAAGATCCCACTGCAAAAATCTGCAGCTATCTGATTTTTTTTTATGAGAGGTATCTTAAATGAAAAATAATTAAGAACGTAATAAAGTAAAATTGGGTTGCGAAATTCTGCCGCAACCATCCTTAATACCGTATTTGTAACTAAATTTTTATACCAATTGATTAAATTTAACTTTTTTATTAGTTGATTAATATTTTCTGTAACTAAATGAAACACAATTTGAACCAGAATTACATAAAAAATTATATAAAATTGGCTGTCAGCTTTGTTCGTTTCGCAACCTTGGTTTAACAAAGGTTCTGTCGAGTTTATGCCCCCTTAAGAACCCCCATGCGGGCTGAGGAGAATCCAAATAGTGGGGATGGATGCTCTTCGGCCTCCAGGATATCTTTATTCGCATTGCCCTTGACCAAATCCCACAAAAAAACTGCTCCTTCAGAGCAGTTGACAATTTTTCTGGAATCTTAGGTAATATGACTCCGCTATAGTTGATTTTTCCTAAGACGGTATTTTTTTTATTCGTAAATGCGCATTTCGGACATCAGTTGTGTTCTTCTTCAGTGGAATTGAATTGTACTGAAGAAGAGCGCAACTGGTGTCCAAAATGCGCATTTACGAATAAAAAACGAATCCCGTCTTAGTATCACCATACACTGTCGAACTCGAACACGATCCTAGTACAAATGTCCTCTAAATAGCCCAAGACACACACGCACACACACACTTCACATAAACCTGAAGAGAACCGGTCCATTTGTGTTGAGTTCGTGTTCGAGTTCGACAGTATATGGTGACACTTAGGAAAAACCGACTAGTTTTTCTTTTAGTACAGCTTCTATTTTATGACGTTTC
Source organism: Chloromyia formosa (assembly GCA_964017055.1). NCBI lineage: Eukaryota > Metazoa > Arthropoda > Insecta > Diptera > Stratiomyidae > Chloromyia > Chloromyia formosa. The sequence goes on along the minus strand of OZ024816.1, from coordinate 43,547,062 downwards.
CGCATAACAATTCACATTCAAAAAAAAAAAAAACTCAAGGCAAGCTCAAAATAAAATACTACTCACTTTGACATTGCTGATATACAAATTCCAGGTCCCTCAAACCCCACGTCGAAAGCAAATCCAATAAGACGTCTGGGGTTTCACTTTTTTCGCTTTCCATTGCAGTCCCGAAAAGGATAAGCAGTGAGAATAACGGCAACACGAAAAATGCCGCACGTATCTGCAAAGCTTTATATAATATTATCCAATGCATATATCAGCACTTAGAATACAGAATTTCACACAGCGCGAGAAAATGCAAAACTTATACGGAGATACTTTAAAATCAAAAGTCCCGTGCCAACTCGCAGAGTTTAAAATCAAACGCGTAAAAATATTCCTATTTTTAAAATAACGGCACTATCAAAACACTTCCACTTCGGCCGGCGCGGCGCAGAACTCTTTTTTTCTTTTATACGGAGATACTGCACTATGTCTATGTACTGCACAATCAAAATTCCCGTACCTACTCGCAGAGTTTAAAATGAAACGCGTACAAATGTCCCTATTTGTAAACTACCGGCTAAATCAAAACACTTGCACGCAGAGAAACGGACGCGTTGGTCAAGGGAACAACTGTGGATTCAAGGCGACGACGAACAGAATCCAGCGCTTACAAATGGCAAACAATCACACAAAACATAGATAAACAAACGTATACAAAATATAACGAAATGCGCGGCCGACGGCACAGAGCTTTTCGACAATCCGTTCAATGCTTATCCACTTGTTTGTTTAGTTGTCCGTCGGTCAAGAGAACAATTCTGCCTGCATACAAGATGACGACATTTTTTTGCTTAGCATGCATGAAATTTCGGCGTTCTCTTCATTATTTCACCATAACATTTGACATGTTTTTTCATGTTAAAACAATCAAATAGCAACGTTATTTCAAATTCGACTTCAATGTTAAATTAACAATGTCATATTCAGTTTGAGTATTTTGTAATTAATCCAATATGTTTCTAATTGATTTGACATGATTTTTGAAACATGTTAAATTAACATTGAAATTAAGTTGAATTTGTAAGACCATATCAAAATGTGGTCAGAAATATATATGTACATACACGTTTTTTTTTTGATGATAGCCATTTATTCATTTATTCAACATATACCAGCATATATGTATTTACATCGTCAGGAGGCTGGATCGGGTGTGTGCCGTTGGTAAACCGAGCCTGCAAATATATTAAAAAACAACCAATGAGCTTGAATTCTACTTCTACTACTCGTTGTTTAACAATTCTCGCATTTACGTATATATTTAAAATTACTTACTTATGTCTGACTCCACCCAGCCTAACCGGTAAATCACTCAAGGCTCGGCCTCACGCTGCGATCTGGAATCCCGCCAATCAAACCATTGACTCCCCCAGCCTAACCAGTATATCGCAACGGGCACAGCTCTTACAGAGAGATCTGGGTTACATCAGCCATACTAATTGGCCAGTGTATCACAACATTGACTCCCCCAGCCTAACCGGTAAATCATTTAAACCTTGACCTCACATAGCGATCTGGGATCCCGCCAATCAAACTATTGACTCCCCCAGCCTATCCGGTAAATCGCTACGGGCCCGGCTCTTACAAAATGATCTGGGATCCCGCCAATCACACTGCCAATCATAAAACACATCAAACGGCTTACCAATATATCATCAACATCATCAGGAGATGACATATCGGCTTGCCACAACAAAAACAAAGACGCGATCACACCCTCTGGGGAGGATTCTCACGAGCACAATTTACAAGTTTACATCACTTGATAAATAACGAGTAGTTAATTTAAGATTCCATGCTACAGGCTCATGGACTACCTATTATAATTATATCTAGCACTCAGTAAGTCTACTTACGTCTACTTACCAAATTGTCAATCTACTCGAACCACAATTCACTATGTCTTTTAGTTTTTCTTTTAGTTAACTATGTATTTAACTATACACCACACTACACTGACTTGGGAACAAGACTGACCCAAGTCAACTTAAACTACTTGCGACTCGACGTATCCTTCTTACTTTAGAAAGAGTGAGAAAAAGAGTACGTGTACACTACATATGCATTGTATAAACAAACGCATAACTAATTTATGTGCAATATGAGGAGACCACATAGCGCACTTTCTTCCCAAAGATGGAAAGATACCGTTTGGTCGGCCTTCTCATAAATACTTTTACGCAATAGAATTTAGGTGAAAACTAACCTTAGTCTTACAAATTGGCAATTGATTTTTCTTTCAGTGCGGAAATCATCGATTTGTATGCAGGGCAGCCTCTATAATTTGCTGGGTGTCCGGCTTCCGAACAATTGCAGCATTCCGGTTTCTCTGAGGACGGATGATTGCACTCACCCTTCTTGTGCTGACGACGACAGCGTACACAACGATGTACGAAGGAGCAGTATTGTTGGAGATGTCCAAAATTCTGGCAGTTGAAGCACTGAACCATTTCTTTATTCCTGACTTTTTCCCATGTCACCGTTTGGCTCTGGAGATAGCGGATCTTGTAAACTTCGGTAAGATTTTGGGCGTTCTCGAAGGGGGCCAGAAACAGACCAGAATGGGATTCAGTTGGGCCGGTCGGGTTAGCTTTCGCTAATAACTTGTCGTACTTCGTTAAGAAGTTTGAGACCGAACGGATTTGGATATCGGGATAAGTTTCCCTGATCTCTTCAAGAATATCCTTTGGAGCAATATTCGGGTGGATGCCTCGAATTACTAAGGATTTCGGACGTTGGCTTGGAGGAGTGGTCGTAGAAGCGTAAACTTCATTATTTTTTTATGTAGTCAAAGACCGCACAGTGATCCTCAACTGAATCGCAAAAAATGAGACTCCAGTTGTCCGCTTTGTTCTTGATGCGAATTTTAATAGATTTCGCAGAAAGGGCACTCAAAATTTTCGGAATGTCAATATCAAAAGCCTTAATGGGGGGAATCCTTTCCTTACGGGTATTCAACGGAGCAGAGGAACCACTCACTTTGGCTGAGGAGAAAAAGGCGCAGTGCTGTTCTACAAACTATGTATTTATTTATATAATTTTAATCTTAATATTATTTACAAAAAACATACAAATTTTATTAACATTATTATTATTATTTTCGTAATTATTTTATATTATAACTATTTCACACTACACTTGAGCGGATCGATGGTTCGTTGCGCACACACACGATCATGGTCCTGCGCTATACTATTTTTATACCCTACGGCTATAATCATGAGATCCTTCGTATACGGTTCCCACACACCGTGGCACTTGCCTTTTAGACGATCGCCTACCCCTTCTGGTGATCGTTTTCCTTTCCTAGGAAAGTCGTAAAATTAGAACAATATAAGTGACTCAATTGGGATTTTTATGTTTCCGGTCACATTGGGCGCGGTCCTGGAAGCCTTCTGATATGGATCTGACTTTTCTGTTTTCTCCTCTATGTGCTTCCCCCTCCAGTAAATTTAGTACAGACAACTGTCAATTTTTGGATCTGAGAAATATTCCCACAGACGGCATACACGGCCGTCTTGTCAAAAAAGATCTGTCAAGTTTTTAGTTTCAAAATGGAAAATTTAATAATTGCGGAATTATTGGATGTTTTCGGTGATATCCAAATTGTAAATAGTGTGCAAAGCATACTAAATATAGTGCGCGTTGTCATGGATAACAACATGACAAACGATTGGAGTTTGTTGGACGGGATTGAGCGCGAAAACCGACTCAGAAATGCAAATTATTTCGAACAAATAGTTCCCCGATATGACGACTTCCTATTCAAGGAGCAGGTTTGTAGGCTAAAGGCGCAGCAAACTACCACTAAACACTTCGCAACACGTCCTGCACGCTGGCTAACGGATGACTGGCTATGTTGCTTTGGTGACCGAGGCGCCGGTGACATCCGAGAACTGTCAAAATTTCTGATTTTAGAAATTGACCGGAAAAATATTCAGATCCAGAGGGGGAATTGTCAGATCCAAAAGAGACAGTTGTCTGTACTAAATTTACCGGAGGGGAAAGCAAATGGAGGTGAATTTGAGAAATGTCAAACCCTGATCCGCTCGCAGGAACGCAGCCATTGAATCTAAGGAGTTTGTTTCTATTGAAACATGTGCATGTCCGAAGAGGACGATTTGATGGAAATGCGGGGTCTTTCATCTCTATTGCTTATGTTCTAGAAAGGCGGTATAAAGAAATATGGTATTCGCCTCTGTTGTTTATGTGACGCATTGTGGGTGGCACATAACAGGACAACAACTTTATTTGGAACGAGCTAATGCACAATACAATTTACTTTAATGTAACACGGGCTTGATGGAATTGGCTCCGATTTCATGTACACGTCGGCTTTAAGTAGACAATATCTGCTGATGCATAAAAATGAAGTTTGCGCGAGTTAATTTTGATCACAATAACATTTGAAGTTTCTTGAATACGTAATTTATTTTTCAAACATTCTTCTTGAACTGATTTTATGTCTTTTACTTATCTGTACAATATTGGACCTTATGCTCTAAAGATAATTTCTTATTATATATTATAACTCGTCTTACATTGCGCTTAGAATACTTATCTCTAACATGTATGCAAGAATGCATTTCTTATCTCTAACATAAATTCTATTATCTGAATCTCCTATCTTTAATATACATACAAGTGTGCATATGCACATAAATGTTTCTTAACTCGCGTGTGAATCTAGTTTCCGCGGATCTAAAGTTTCATTTTGAATTCTTTTAAAAATAATTGCTGACTGTAGCAGCGGGTGTACTATTTTTTAAATATTTTTCTGAAGACTGCAAATTTTTTTTGGTTATCATGTGCCGACGGGTACATATCTAGCTTGCGCGACTACTACTACTAATAAATTATCAGGAGGTGAAAAAAAGATACCTATTACAATGATTCGATTTGCACTCGAATTTCTTTGGTAGTTTTAACATTATCCGTGCTACCACTGTCTCATACAATTAATATGTAACTGTGGTAATGTAATAACTCGTGTAAGGTTGACATATTGTTTTTGCAAATGATGGTACGTCCTGTAGATATCTTGTCTGTTTTCAAATTGAAAACTGAACTGGATTCATTGAGTTGTGGCAGTTCTCCAAATTTGAAAACGGATACACCCACAGGCTTAAAAGTTTACGAAAGAAAAATACAAAATGTTACCTGTCAAGCGTTTCTGATACACTCTTCCGGTCCTCGAAGGCGCTTGGACGGCCAAATCATGAGCCGCTCGAAACTGTCGGCATTCTTCTTGGCCTTGATGGCAATTTCCATCTTGCTGAAAAAAAAGGAAGTGCCATTTAGAGGCAATTGGGCAAAAATTACACGAAACCGTGTCCAAAAAGACATTACCTACCTCCAAAACCATAACACTTCAGCTACTGACAACCGAGAAATGTCAAAACGTCGACAGCGAAGGGAAAGTAATATCCGCCAGGTAGCGTTGGGCAAGTTAAAAAGAAGCAGTGTTCTAAAAGGGAAATTCCTAACAATTTCCCTCACGCCTTAGCTTTGGGATTTTCCCGGTAGATGGTCTCAGAGGGAAATTTTGTCCTCCACATGGCTTCTTCTGCACAAAGCCTTTGTACGAGACGGACGTGTCGCAGTGCTTATTTATTCTTTTTGGGAGAAAAACCAAAAGAAAACAACAATGTTAAAATTTGGAGCAACATTGGGAAAAAAAAGAAAGGAATTACTCGGGAATAGAAAAAAAAAGGTTGGTTCTCTTAGTTGTTATAACCATGAATTTTTTTTTAGTGCATTGTGATTTTAGGAAGCGAACTTCCGGTGCCTCGGGCGGCGTATATTAGGCGCCCCATTGCCGTGCTTTTGTTTTGGGTTCGAATACCGGGGCTTCCGCAGCGCTCGAATACCGTGCCTTTTTCAGCGACCCACGGCTGTGCTTTCGCCAGCGTTTGTAACAACGTCTGCCTTGCATGGGAGCCCCTCAGAAAAAAAAGAAGGAATAAATTAATCGTGTCGTTTGCTGTCCGCCCACCCGCACAGAGGCTTCGCCCTCTTAAAAGGGCTTAATTAAAACAATATGTAGATCCAATGTGAAATTTGTAATTTATTAATTTATTTTGTTGTTAGTACTAGGTTAGTGCATGTTAGCGTAAGAAAGAAAACCTGTTCAGATTATAAAGAGTGATGTAAGTCCCGATACTAAATTCACGCCCCACGCGATTCCCATCAGCAACGAAGCAGCACTTCCGTCGCGGCCGCCACCGGAGTTCCTGCATCCAAAGCCTGCAACGAAAAAAAAAACAAATAAAAATAATCATCTGTCCGTGAGTAAAATATATATGTATGTATGTATGTGAGTGAGGTCCAGTTGAACTTAGTTATCTGGCTAAATTTAATCGCCCCGGTCGTAAATGCGTTAAATATTTAAGAAAAAAAAAACAGAGAAACAAAAATCATTTTTTTTTGCTCTTTTCTGTTTCCGCGCCCGGTGGATGTATGTAGCGTAGTTTTGAACCCTAAATAAAAAAAAATTATTATGTGTAATTGTGTTATGTTTATTGTATGAGTCGTCACGGAAAGGGGTGTCTTGATACCACGGGGCTGATGGGGACATGCAGCCCGGAGCGGACTTCGCTTCCTTAGACGGCACCAGCCGCATTCTCTTCGGGTAAGATGCTGCTCTTACCGGTGCGGGGTGTTCGTGGTTTCTTTTCTCGAAGCTTCTCTCTTTTGCTCGCGACATTAATAGTCTCTGACGGTGGGTTTGGCTCTTCAGCCAAATTTCTACCACTTGTTTTTTTTCGCTCCCCTCTCCTTTTCGTCTTTTTTTTCTCCGTTACCATATTTTTTTATCGGGCTATGACAGCACCTGAAAACGAGTAATGAGCTGTGTGACCATCCCTCCCCGACCTTCTTTTTTTTTCTCCGACCCGCATCTCTCCGAACGGAGCTACTTGCCAGCAGGTGCTAGGTACCGGAGGTTCTTTTGAAAGCAGCCAGCAGCGAGCTCATTACAGTCGCTCCATAGGTCGAGCCTTGGTCTGTCAAGCGAGAGATCCTCACTCTGCTGACAGTGAATTCGAATTGTCGCTTTTCTCGCCGACTACCAGTCGACTCAGTTGAAAATGAGTTCATTGATTTCATTAGAATTATTGGAGTAAATGCGGGCTGGGCGTGATACTGACTTTTCACCTCCCCATTACCATCATCGCGTACAACGGTCTCGAAAATGAGGTCCTCGACTACATTTCGCATATTCGCATAGATTCGCTACTTTATAAGTAACATAGTCTGTAATAGATAATACACCATATAGGATCCGCTATAAACCCCACACTTACCATTTATAGCACAGTGCAAAATTTGCACAAGTTTCCAAGCCACATTATTTCAATCAATCCCAAATTATATTCACACGATTATCAGTATACTAATTGCATAATTCACATTTACCTGCAGGTTGTAATTGTTCTTGCATCTGTGAAACTTTGATTAAGGAGACGGTGAAGATCTACCTAATCTGGCTGCTCGCCAGAAAAAAATGGGAACTAACAGAGTCGTCAATTTTACAACTTTTATAAACACATTTTTAAATTTATCTGAGCTATTCATTATTTCTGGTTCAAAAAGAGTTGATTCCTCTGCCGACGTTTCTTTCCAATTAACTTCATAATCTTCGGTAGACTATTAGAAACTCAACGGTTTTCTGTTATTTTTAGAGTAGAATGTCCGACAAATTCATGCAGATGAGCCTTAAAACCCTGAGTTTGTTTTTTAAATTTTTTCAAGAAACCCTCTGTTTAGCTTATTTATTGTAATAGGGCGACCACATCAAAAGTAGATTGTTGTGGTGCGAGAGCAATGCTCAGTAAAAAGCGCTCACCAGTCTCTCGACGGCAACTTCATGTTAGATAAGGGACTGTGCTTGAACTTAAAATTTCGTAGCCAGCCGTTACTTGCTTTAAAGGATGAACAACCAAGCTTCTTAGCTAAGATCTTAGCTTTTTCACAAAGAATCGAACCCGAAATTGTGTTTCTCATAGAACGTTGCTGTAAAAACCGCTTGAAAACGGCATCTTCTAAATCTTTGTTTGTTGCTGCCTGCATTGATTTCCTTGAAGAACTTCCATCTTCGTTTTCAACTACTGACACGGAGTTTAAAAGTGTGGGCTTTCTCCTTTTGACGTCTGAAATCTTTGCTTGTCCAACACCGTACATCTCTGCCAACTGTTTATCCGTAACTCCTTTGTCTGATTGCTCTATAATTTTTAGTTTATCCGCTAACGATAACACAAAACGTTTTCTTTTAGAAGCCATGGTGAACGACGAAACACACTCACAAACAAAATAACGCACCTACGCGAAAGAGTACCGCCACAATAGCAGGTCACCAACACACTGACTGACTAAACAAAACAAACAGTGACAGTGACGTGGAGGGGAGGACAATAGCGCGCGTAGACAGAATTATTACATATTTCGCAAATCGCAGTATGTACGTTCCCGTCTTGAATTTTTTTTTCTGATAGCGATTCGGATAATCAACAGTTCAGATAGTCGAGTTCCGATAATTGGAGTTGTATGAACAATTTCTAAAATTTATTGAAAAATCACCGTTTTTCACCACGCTAAAATCACTTAAACCACTTTCAAAAGAAATTGTCTAGAAAAAATGCTGGCTTGTGGTATTTTTGTCCGACTTACTTCCTTGGAATTATGTTTGGAAAGTGAGTAATTAATGAATATTTGTGCAAAAATCACGTAAATAATATTAGCCGTGAAAACAGATATGCCTATGGGTCCGTGTGCTGATTTCTGAAAGCAACTTCATTATTTTGGTGGTCATATGGTGACTATAATTTAAAATTCCATTGTTAAAAAAAATTTATTGAGAGCAAACATGATTTTGAAGCCGTACTATATATAGTACATTAGGCATATCGGTAGCTATGTATGGAAATCGACAAAGCAATTCACGTGAAGTCCAACGTCGCATTTAGAGCATCTCGTAGTTGTTCTGTTGTGACACAATCCGCATCTTGTCTGTTTTTCTTGTGGAATCACTAAATGATCCAATCTGTCATAGCGCAAACCAACGTTTTGGGCTTTGCTTGAATGTCCCTTCTGATAGCAACTTTGCTTTTTATTTTGGGTAAGCATCGTAGTGGCAATGCTTCTTCTGAAACTGAGTTGATCCAGATTTCCCCCCGCTTTCCGGTGTAGCTGCCATGCATTCTGTACGCACATGTCGATGCAATGTGTTATCAAGGGAAAATACCATTTTTTGCCTCTCATAGATGTACGATATAAGCTGATATTCTGATCAGAACGATCAACTCCGCCCATACTGGAATTGTACATATTTATTATATGTATGTGGCTGCTCAACCTGAAATACATAGAAGTATATGTTTATACTTAGCTATTTTATAAAAATATGTATTTACAAACCATAATGTTTTTCTTTTGTTGCTGAGAATAACGTTTTGCAACGTGAATCGGTTGAACTCCAGCAAAATTCGAACAAACATTCACAATATTATTATCATGCCACTTGACCGCTATGATATTTTGGTCGAAAATTTTTTCAAAATCATATGATCCTCGAACTTCTTTTCTCATCGTTTTTTTGTCTTTTAGAGTATTTCCTTTCAGACAGTTTTCCCTAATAGTACCAGTAGCAAAAAAATTATGTTTTGTCAGCTCTTCCATGAGATGTACTGAGGTGAAAAAATTGTCGAAAAATAGATGAAATTTTCGATCCGGCCACTTTTTGCGCAACACATCTCCGTATTCCAAAACGACGCCGCCACCAACTCCAAACTCAGCATACTTTTCACTTATGTTTGTTGAAGATCCTTGATAGGGTTCAAACCAATTCAAATATCCATCCTTCGTACAACCAACCCATAATTTGTACCCATATCTTATGGGCTTGCTGTGAATGAATTGTTTGCACCCATGACGGCCATAATATGGAACCATAGCCTCGTCAATGGAATGCATTTCATCAATGGGCGCGTTTTCCATAAATTTTTTGTTCAGGAGTACAAATAGTGGTCTCAATTTCGAAAATTTATCCGAGTTATCCAATTGTTGATTATTAGCCACATGCAAATTAGAAAAAATATATTCGAAGCGGTCCCTTGAGATAGCTTCCGATACGAGGTCATTATGCCCATCTTTTTCGCGTTCCCAAAATATTCTGCTTCTGGGTACTTGAATGTAACCGCTGAGCAACAATACCCCAATTAAAGCCTTCAGTTCATAGTTCTCGATATTTGGTTTTTTATTTTTTAGTTGGGCGTAATTGTTCGTTTCTTTCAAGAAGAGGGCCATAACTTCTTCGTCGAAAAATTTGGAGAATAGTTCTATAGGTGATCCTGAACTTTCGGCTTCATAAGAGCTGCTGAATTCCGAAGAAGGTGTTGGCAAATCCTCTTTCACCCACTGGTACTGCTTTACTTTTTTCAGATATTTCTTTTCTTTTGTTGCAATGGCACTAAAGAGCTCAGAGGAACATCATCTTCTGACGAAAACTCACTATCTTCTTTCTGGAAACTAATTTCTGCAGGTGCCCGTAATTGTGAACCTGGTCTGGTAGATTATCAATTAGTATCATATTCTCGTCTCCAGAATCTTCATCGGTAATTTCGTTATTGGCATTATCCGGTGGAAAAATTGTGATCGCATCTACATTTCCTGCGATATCCTGGTCATCATCCAGCAACGCAAGCGCTTGCTCAAGGGAAAATCCACTAAAATAAAAATATCCAGTGATAGACACCTATCTGCCTAATGTACTACATAGAGTACACCACGAAAACTAATGCCATAACACATCAAACATCGACAAAAAAAACTCATAGTGTATTTTTTACGATGCACTGAACTGTTATCTTCGAAACACACATTGTTTCGATTAGTTATATACTATATGTAAAAAAAACAAGCCTACCTCTCGAAACGAATCTTAAAATTTTCCATTATCGGAAATACACAAAATCTGCAATCACAATTTAATGTCAAAAGCATGAACAATTCTCTGGCAAACGTTCCAGGGTGATAGACACGTTCGTACGGTACCGTTTAAATGCTGTTCAACTTACCTCTAGCGCACAAGTTGCAGTAGGAGTGCAGTGTTTTGACTGTACTACATATAGTACATTAGGCATATCTGGGTTAACCCAGGCGTGTTCGAGGCTGCCTGCTTGTCTTTCAAGAGTGAATCGAATGGCCTGGATTAAAAATGAGCCATAAACTTCTGCGTGAAGACTTTTCAATACAAATAAATATTCCAGCTATTTAGACCTGATTGTTTCACACAGTTCTCCAGCCACCTTTATATCCGATTTCAGCTTAAATTATTATTTCCGTTTTTTATTATTGCATTTTATTAAATTTGCCAAAAAAAGCAACAACAAGCGCTTCAATCCCACTGAAAACTCAAACAACACCTAAATAATGCCCGATTATCCACTAAAATATTAACAAAAAAAAATACCTGTACTTACCCTTTGAATTCCGATGAAAAAGCCGGAAATTATCTAGAATGTTGTAATTTGACAATCACTTTACAGTCACTTTTTGGGGCACTTCCGGGAGTTTCCGCTGAATTCACCTACCCGAGGGCGAGGATTAGTCCCAGGGTGGTGCTGCACCATTCACATTAGCCAAATTGCCGGAAAATTAATGAAAAATGCAAAGTTTCCGGTTTCATACTTTCATAACCCCGCACTTTTTAACAGTCCATTTTGCTCTGTATTTGACGGCAGCTTACGTTTTTCTCACTTCCACATTTTACTGATAACCACTACTTTTATTTGCACTTGAAATCGTGACACTAGATTTTTGCGCACGAAAATCACGAAATGTCACTGGGCAACTGCACGCATTTACAAATGGTTGGCTGCTTGCCATGTCGTCGGTGCTTTGACAAACAATCATTCTGTTCAGTATGATGTTGTCCCTCCTTTAGCTGAAATAACTCTTCTAGGCATGGGTTTGTAATATAAGAAATTAAACGATGAGACTACTTACGCGCGTACACGACCACGATACTGTTCGAATCATCTATCTGCAAAGATTATTTTTCAAATACTTAGATGAAAAAATGTGCTAAACTAGTCCACAACAACTACTACAGGCGAACTACGTAAAGCTCCATGCTAACTGAATTAAGTAAACATTCAAACTATGGCTTTTGAGGTGAAGACACCTCACTAATATGGTTCGTTACGGAGTAACTACTCCAATCCATGGGTGGACACTGCCCATGAACACATTCTAGGAGAATTACACAACCCATCTCGCTAGAATCCATACTGGCCATTCAGACCTGGACACCACAACCCGTCCGGGTGGAACAGTCCCCTCTGAACCATCCCAGAATGATAAACCGACCCATCACAGGTGGAACTATCATCACCGGGGACACTAGCTCAGGATGACTCACCGGAACTTTCCCAGATGAAGTCATCTTTCCCTGAGTAGTGCTATTGCTAAAAAACCAATCATACTCAGTATGGCTCACCGGTACTTCCTGTAACGATACTTATGGAGGGATGTGGCAGGAACACCGTTTATGTTGGCCAGGCACTCAATGGTCAATCACCTATAATAGCTTTGCCAGTCGACGTGTGCTAGATGCTGCTCAGAAGTCGGAAGAAAAGGGAGTGGTTCAATTCTTTGGCTGGCACTATTATTCCCAGGACGTTACCATTGTCTTTCACACGTCCAGGTTCGTTAAATAAATGTAGTAACACGAACGACTCTCAACAAAATTAAACTAAAACTAAATAAGTGCTGTTGGAGTCACTGATGGGCTGTGACTCAGTCGCAATTGGTGTTATTATTGTTGTATACTTGTTATGTAATAGGAAAACATTCATTGAATATGAATGATTAAAACTGATCAAAAATAGGATCCTACGCAACGCAACGATGAGACTTCTTACGCGCGTACACGACCACGATACTGTTCGAATCATATATCTGCAAAGATTAGTTATGTTCGCCCGTGAAACAGATTAAATTAAGCGACGGATACAGCTACCAAGTTCAAACATGGGCAGCACCTACTATAAGGTCCACTTAAGCTGTGCTAAAGCTCCGAGACCAGGACCTCAAATTAAAGATCCGAAAAAATATTTGGCCCACCTCTAAACGGAAGGATCGTGTATCTTAAACCCACAGTTTATGTTCGACATAAAAGAACATCCGATACAACTACCTATATAATAAATCACGCACATCTGATACACCATGTATTTTTCGATGCTTCAAACATCGTGAAGCTACAATGACTCGTAACATTATAGAGGAAGCGTTTACGAGAAAATTCAAGAGGTCACTTTGCAGACTAAGTGCGTGTTGACACCGCCCGGCTTGAAGGAAGCAATCACTTGACCAGGACAATTGGGGGACGAAGATCTCGACGCGACGCGACTAATTGTTGAGGAGTGGGTGAAACGATGTCAACACAATGGATTCATTATTACCGGCTACAATTTGGCGGAACTAAATCAATTGTCGCCAATTTGAAATATTCAAATGACAGGACAATTCCGCACTGGACACGAGAGGCGGAGATAAAGTTTCTAACTCGGAACGTCTTCAACACGACATGTCCCTGTGATATTGAACTTCAACCTAGGACCGTCTATCTAATTGTCAAGTATTTGGGGAACGAAGATCTCGACGCGACATCGGCAGTGTAGCGCGACAATCACGATGATAACAGCACTCTTTTTTTTTGGTTATAAAATACACTTTTCTTTTAATTTATAGGATTGCACTTTGACTTTGTTTTCCCTTTTTTTGTTTAAAAAAAAAAACCTCGACATCGATGCTCACTAATTTTCATATTTCTCACATTTTCCTTAAGTTTGCTTGTCTTTTTTTTTTTAATTGTACGTACCTTTAACTGTTATTCCGTGTGTGTTAAGTGTTATTCTTTACAGCAAATCTTGAACGTCCCGCAACTAACGTGATCTCTTACTTCCGTCCTGTTTTTGGTTATTTTCCCGAATTTCAAAGTTTTCCGATTGTTTCTGTTTTTGATTATTTTCCCGATTTCCAATTTCTATTGAAAATGTAACTAATTGGAAATAGGAATATGTATTAAAATTTTGTGATTGCTTACTGCAATAATTACTAAAAGTTAGCTTACCCGTAAAATGACGTGTACTTCCACCCAATATCGTTACACAGGAGAGACTGAACGAGATCAGTTAGCGAGAAGCTGCACTAACGAGTTGAAATCTCTATATGTATTGCTGAATGAACGGGATATGCAGAAGAACCACTTGACAACCAAACATAGAATCTGATCAAATAGGTATGTTCGAAAGTATTGGTCAAATAAATACATACCTTCGAGCATATTTTTTTTGCAGATTTATTTTAAATTGTCAGTTGATCCTTTTGATGTTTGGCGAGTGACAAAAAAACAGCATGGATCAAAACCTAACGATGATTTGTCACAGGGGAATTGAGGAGTAAGTTGTTCTCGTCCCAATCTGATCCGGATGAGATGCAATACGAGACCAGGATCCGAGATGGATTCTGATCCTTGCGAAAAAATCACCGCTGTTATATTACATTCCCCAGGTGAAACCATCTGCCCTGGGCACTACTAAATCACCACGCATACTCAGGATGATTCACCGGTCCTTCCCCAGGTGAAACCATCTGCCCTGAGCAGTGGTATCCACTGACGACCAAACACACATCACAGGTGTAATGGCCTCACTAGAGCAATAACACAGCAAAAGCACAAACGGCATATAAAACCCTAAGCACCATTTTCATGCACAATAACTAATTAAACACAAAATCCCAGTGATCACTCACCTTCTAAACCTGCAACAGGAACAATCTCAGTTTAACCACACAACAGTGAAACAATCCAAAACACAAACACAACACTATAAGGTTCACACTCGAATGGAAATACAATCTCAATTCTTCCTGTGCTGACCCATAGCCTAGACCAAAGATATTTATTTGGTCCTATAAACAAAAAGGGACAGGTTATCTTTTACAGGTTCCTACAATTTTTCCAAATATTCTGTTGAAATTGTAACGGACGGTTTGGGGTGGGGACGAAGCCTAAGGTAGCATAATGACCGTGAAGGTCGGGCCGTGCCATCTGGCGAAGAAAAAGGCCCCTCAACGAGCTAAGCAGCGGCCTATGCTTGCTGTAGCTCAGTTCGGGAGATGTGGGCGGGGTTTTCGCCGCTCGTTGCCCCTGTCCTTTACGTATTAACAAAAATGCATAGGCCTGGGGAAAACAACACAAACAGGGGAGGTGAAAATGGGGAATAAAAAAAAATAGTCGATAAGGATGGAATGGTTGCGGACGGCTTAGACGCCCACGCAGTCGAATCTGGGTCCGGGTGTAATGAGACCCTCGGCCTCTGGTTTCGTACCACCGACAGATCCTTACTCATCAGGTGCTGCCATAGATCTGCCGGTGGAAGCAGCACTACCAGACCATAATATGGTTCACTACAGGGCAGCTTCTACTTCGAGGCCTGCCAAGAAGAAGAAGCTGAGGACAAAGTGTGCTGCTCAAAATAGAAAAATAAAAATAAAACAAGAGCGAGCTGGGTACCGGAGTCAGCCGACAACCATTGTAGAGGGGAAAAATTAGCAAAGCAAAAAAAAAATACTACATTTCCCAATTATTCAGATGATCAACAGGTTACAAAGAATTCTGAGGCCATCAGAGGCGCAACACTGCATTCCTTACCGTAATTCACTCATAAACTCTGTAAGCTGCTGAGCACATGAATAATAGAAAAATGCAGTACTGTGTAAAGAAATTTTTTAAGTTACTTAGAAGGACAATCCTGACAAACAAAAAGGTATCCAGGGCTCCTCCGCGCTTCGTCCGGTCACTGAAGATGCTCCAAATGCCGGCAATTCAAAGCATTTCTGGAGGCCTTAAATACGTGGCCAAACCACAAAAGACGAACACAAAGCCAGGACTGCCTTGTTAAACTGAATCTAAAAGGAAAAACTACTCTATAGGAAGGATGGGGGTGCTACAGAGGAAAGCACAGCTACATGAAGGGAAAAAAACGTGAAGTGAAAATGGCTAAATCCTAAGACTTAGAGCAAGTAGCCTTAATGTGCTTGTGGGGATGCAAAACGGTGGAAGGACCAAAAAGGAACTCGATGAGGTCCTTCTTTGTCCTGTTCTTTACCAGAAATGGGCCCACGTTGGGCGCCATATATGTAACAGTTCTGCCTGGTAGGCCGAAGCCTACATGAGGACCGAAGTCATACTTTGGTCGTGCAGACCGCGCGTGACACCTAAGTGCCAAGACTTCCTCAAATGTGACCAGTCGCGCGTGCTGGATAGCTAGCTCAGCTATCGGTAGTCGGGGTGGGGTGAATGGGTCACACTTGCCTCGCAGTGTTACAAAACAAAAATCACGCGCGTGCCCGGGTGCCTAGACAGACGAGCCGTACCTAAACATAAAACAATACCTGAAAACGCGTACGACCGACAAGAGATGACTAAGTCCCCCGTCGAACACGGGAGCCCCTTGATGTTTTAGGGACTCCGCGCTCCCTCCCCTCCATTGGGGTAGGCCGCGCTTAAGTTCCTAGCCCCCTAAGCGAACCAATAGCAAACGAGAAAGCGGAGCGAGGGCCCAGGAAGGGGGGTCAGGAAGCAAAAGAATTTATGTTTATCTAGACTTCATTGTAAATTTTATATTTATCTTTTACGTACTTATTTTTATAAACATTAACAAATCTCTCGTCCTTTTTCATTTTTCGGTATCATACATCATATGTTTTTCTTTTTTTTTGTACATACATTTTTTTTGAGTTATTATAAATAGAATTATCTTTCAATAGTAAAAATCATTTAAGAAAAATAATTGCTTTCATTTTCAACAAAACAAAAATAGAAGCATATTTAAACGAAGTTATTGGATTGACGTTTTAACAAAAAATTAAATTTTGTAAGTATAATCGCTCAAGGAAGACTTAGAACTAAAACCTAACAGTTAAAGAGTAACGGATGAATCAAAAAAAAATAATAATGGAAATATTTTTCGCCGAAATAAAGACACGACTAAGCTAATAATTTAAAATAAGTATGACATATACGATGTGTTATACGTAGCTCCATCTGCATATTAACAATTTAAGTAGCATAGCATTAAGGTAAAACGTAATTACATATGTCTTTCTTTTTTCCGAGTAAACTAATACAGCGAATGTCTAGATTGCTTTCGTATTCACATACTAATTGAAAATTTGTTAATTTCAAATAACACACATCGGAATTTCTATAATGTATAAGCCATTAAAAGTGAATTGCTCTCAGTTTCTGTTGTTCTACAACGTATGAAGCCAAGTCAAAAGTTATTGGATTTTCAATTAGTATTTTCATTTTAAATTTATACAATCAATTGCCAATTTTATATCTCTTTGCTTGCGGGTTTTTTTTTTATATGCTCCAATGAATATTATTCCAAAACTAAACGCAACAATCACTCTAAGACGATTCTAAAAATTTTCTTTTTCACTATGCTACCCTGCTAAACGATTCTTCATGGTTTCCATGAGAAATCTTCGAGCTATCAACAATTTACATATATATGTAATAAGTATCGATATTCATAATAGCTTAAGTAATCCTGTATTACGCATCATTGGTTTCTGTTAACGTTCATCAAACTACGCCCTATTGTCTTCCAATAGGATGGGTTCTCTATACTGTTTGTTTACCACTTTGTCATCAATAATATTTTAAGTTTCAAAGTAACAACGCTTCATTCGTTTTTTTTCTAGTATTCGGTCTCAAATTCAGGTGAAACACAATCTACGGAAGCTAGCATCTACAATAGCATTATCGGTTCTTCTTGTATTTCATTTTTTTTTTATTGCGTGTTCGCTTTATTCCATTTCACTATTGGCGTGATTCAGGTTGCGATGAATATGCTTCGTTTCGCTAAACGCCATGTTGACACCACTCTGGCCTGCAAAACCAGCAGACGACAGGCACCCGGGCACGCGCGTGATCTTTTGTTTTGTAACACTGCGAGGGGTCTAAGTGTGCTTTTTAAGCAACCCTTTTAACCTAACCTAACCTAACACTGCGAGGCAGGTGTGACCCATTCACCCCACCCCGACTACCGATAGCTGAGCTAGCTATCCAGCACGCGCGACTAGTCACATTTGAGGAAGTCTTGGCACTTAGGTGTCACGCGCGGTCTGCACGACCAAAGTATGACTTCCGTCCTCATGTACGCTTCGGCCTACCAGGCAGTATTGTTACAAAATTTCCTGGAACCATATCCGTTCTATCAAATTCTTCAAGGAATTAATTATAGAAGACTTATTGGCCTTGATTCTCCTTCCCATATGAACCCAAACATTTTCAATTGGGTTAAGGTCTGGACTATTACCAGGCCAAGACAAGACAGCGATGTTACTCCTAAACTTTCCTTAGATTCGGTTATCTACAAAAAAAACTGATTAGCGAACTCGCAGCGGAAGGTTTTCAATACTTACAGAGTGAGCACGATGACACGGAGCTGAATCATCCTGAAAAATAGCATCTAGGATATCGCTGTACAGGTGCTCCAACGTTGGAATGACACCACTGTTGATGATTTGTCTGTACTTTTCAGGGTTCACAGACCTTTGGAGAACAAGTTGTGCTCCAACTCCCTTCGATGTAATAATTCCCCATATCATAATGCTAGGTGAATCCTTCACTGTAGGGAGAATACACTCATCTAAATATCTTTCGCCTTTTCTCCGTGTAACTCTAGCTGTTCCGTCAGGTCCCATAAGGTTAAATTTGGACTCCTCTGAAAAGGCTACTCTTTTGATGTTCCAGCGCCTAGAATGGGCGCTCATTTTAGGCGTTGCGTTCTCATTCTTTTTGTAAGAAGAGGCTTTCTGGCTGGCCTGCGTGAAAAAAGGCCCAGTTCGTTGAGCCTTCGCTGAACAGTCCGTATACTTAATTGTACTCCAGTGGCTTTTCAGCTAGTTCCTCTATAATCGTTGACGCTGGTTTGAATCGGTCCCGTAACGCTAGTCGGTTCAAATAACGATCGTCCCTGTGAATTGTAGATTTTCTTCTACCACTACCTCTTTTTCGCGCTAAACTTCCACTGTTGGAATAAATTTTTAAAAATCTTCGCACTGTTGACTCGTTGCAGGCCATTACTCGCGCAATTACTCGATATGACATTTTACCCACATCTTTTAACGCCACAATTCTCGCCTTTTATTCAATACTCAATTTCTTGGTATCGGACATGTTTTTAAACTTTACCCACTAGATTTTCGAAAACAAATGAGGACCATGATGATGATGATAATCCTAGGATACCTTTTTTTAAAAGAACTAATAAAGGTTATATAGAGCCACCTAGGGGTGCTAAACATGGAACAATGGATTGTGCTATATGCTAAAATCCGGAATACAATATTAAACTTGGTTGAAGAAATGAAATAACTTGTAAATATACTCAAAAAACTTTAATTTTGTTTTTAAAATGCTTAACAATTGCCAATTTCCTACATTGCTGTGTCTCAGAGGACTTTGAAAATAATTGTATGTTTATGGCATAGAATCTCTAACTTCCCGGTTTGGATGACGAGCCAATCTGCTCAGAGCATTGTCTGTAAGATTTTGAATATGTTCCGACAGCGACGGCACGTCCGCTTCGCGATATACATCTTCATTTCTGTAGTAATAATAGTCCCTATCAGCGCGGCGATATAGACCCATCACTGCGCGAAGCACCTTTCTCTCTAGTGTTACCAGTCTATCGAGGTGAGACTTAGTAGTTTTATTCCAGATGGGAATGCCATACGTGATAGTAGGTCGAATCAGCTGCCTATAGATAAGAGTTTTAACTCTTTTATTTACAGAAGCTCTTTTCTTGAAGAGACTGGAGAGTAGGGAAAAAACCATTCTGCCCTTAGTAAGAGCATGCTTGGCGTGGTCACCATATTTTAAGAGCCTGTCGAGAATAATCCTCAGATATTTTACTTTTTTGGAAGATATAATATTCTCGCCCAGGATCTTAATTGGGATTTTGGTTAGACCTTCATATTGACGAGTGCGACTCCCCCCCCCCCCATCTGCGGAAGTCTATGGATTCGCTTTTATAAGGATTCAGCCTAAGTCCCCACTTAGCGTAGTACCTAACCAGTTTATCGATATACCTTTGGAGACGTATAGCAGCGAACCGCGGGTTGAAGTCGGAACACCAGGCTATCAGATCATCCGCAAAGAGATTCACACCAAAATTTTCGGATAGACGACCTCTCACTCCCGGAATGTCAGCCGTGAAAAGGTTGAACAGAACAGGACCGAGTACAGATCCTTGTGGGACACCAGATTTGATGCTAAAAGCAACCGATGAAGACCCGTTCACCGAGACTATGACAGATCTGTCTGTTAGAAAGCTCTGGACAACTTTTATGATGTGAGCGGGAAATCTCCACTGCAGGCTGCAGCATCTTATAGATAAGGCCTTTGATCCAGACAGAATCAAAAGCTTTCTCTATGTCAATCAAGCATGCGACCACGAGCTTTGATTGCTCCAGGCTTTGGTTCACATGCGTCTGGAAGATTTGCAGGGCATCTACAGTAGCGTGTCCTTTCTTAAATCCGAACTGTCTATTTGGAATGATGGATCTGCTGGTTGTGAATCGTAACACTGATTGGTGAATAACCCTTTCGAAGAGCTTCCCAATATTGGATAGTAGCGAGATGGGCCTCGCACACCTAATATCAAGGTTTCCCGGTTTTTTGGGAATGGTGAAGATTTTTGCCCTCTTCCAAGCCTTAGGGCGACCACAGAGTGAAAGCTGAAGCTGATACTTATGCTGGTGTTTTGATTGTGAACACTCAGTGAAGAGAAACGTTTACGTGAAACGTGCTCATGGAGCTTTCGCTGCCAATGTTGCTGAAGATCACTTTCGTAATTGTCCGGTATATTCGTTCATTGTTATGTGTGTTATGAATGGATTTTATACAGAAAATCACCGGACAATTACGAATGCGATCTTGAGCTTTAGCAATAGCATGGGCAGGGAAAGCTCAATGAGCACGTTTCACGTCAATGTTTCTCTTCACTGAGTGTTCACAATCAAAACACCAGCATAAGCATCAGCTTCAGCTTTCACTCTGTGGTCGCCCATAGGAAAGTAACCCAAACTGATAGTTATTGAAGATGATTGTGAGCAATAGGAAAAATGAATAGGGGAGTTTTCTAAGAATGAAGTTAGAAACCGGGTCTTCCCCTGCAGATTTCTTTGGGGGTAACCTTGTGGCTAAGTCAATCAATTCTCGCGTCCCCACCAGAGACGAGTGACCATGAGGTCTACTAGCAGGATTCCTAGATGAGAATTCCACAGCTGGGAGTCCCTGTGTTCGCTTGCAAACTCCTCAATGGCTTCATTCACAGCCACAACGAGTTCCACATCATTTCCCTGTTTCTCTCTCTGGAAGGTTCCAGAAAAATGCTCAGCTGCTGCATTTGCAGTTGCCTCATTGTCTGGCAGGAACTTGGATAATAAAAACCCACAATACATTTTTATTGCAAAATCAAAACCTATTTTATTTCGAAACTTGAACTAACTTTATAAACACAAATAACGCAGAGCAAAAATAACAATAAAATAAAAATTCAAGAAAAGAAAATGACCCAAGGAATGCTACACTGCAACTGGATCACTGTAGTTGGGCCTATTGTCGAGTCAGGATTGTTTCTAATATTCGTTGAGATCCTTTTGTAGACAATAGAGAAATTTTGATTAACGGGAAGTCGAAAGTTTGCAAAGTGACTTTTAGGAAGTTCATTCTTACTTGTCGAGCTTGAATATCACTAACCGACGGTTAGTAAAAAGCACAAGGAGAATAAATACCCGTTTTCTTCATTATAAAATACTTACTCGTAATTTACAATTCTTGATTAATTTTCCAGGATCGACAGTAATGTCGTAATGAATATTGAGTAGCGCTAAGCCGTTTAATCGTTTCTCCAGCATTGTGGTTCGGAGCCAGGTCTTAATTCGGCGCAATGACGAAAATGATCGTTCAGCGCTAGCATTCGTTGCTGGTAGGGTACGAAGAAGTTGAAGTAACGTGTGGTGTATAGCTGAATATATGTCCTCGTCGCAAGATTCGAGTATTTCGATTGCAGAATCAAACATCTCTGATCCTGATACTTTTGAATTCTTCCATTTTTGCTGCCAATGCAATATTTCTCCTCTGAGTTTCAGTTTCATGGAATCCTTGTTTCCTTCCAACATATCACCGGAACGTTCAACAAGATCCTTGATTAATTTTGAGATTCCTTCCAAATTTAACTCTACGATATGTTTGGGCAAAAGCTGATTCAAATTGAAGCCCTGCAAGACTTCCTCTGAAAAACGTGTTTTTAGGTTTTCTGTAACCATTTCTATTAGTGGAATGTAACCCGTAACTTTATAGTACTCTTCACAATTTTGTACTGGATGATTTTCTCGATTCTGCTGGCGACCACAGATTCTGGGTTTTTTCACTTCTACGTTTAATTTTTCAGCCATTTGAGTGGAGTTTGAAAAAACTGATTGAAAAAATTCATCTGCGTTACTCCTTTGAGTTGTTGAGATGAAATTAATGACGTTACAACCTCCGATGCCTTCGTAATGTCGATCGATTCTTTTTGAAGGATCACACTCAATGGTTGCGTCAGTGACAAAATGTCACTAAGACAGAAAAGTCCAACTATAAATTCAAATCTGCACAATATAGTAACAAGATTTAACGCCTTTACCGCAGTATCTTTATTTCTCCACTGCCCAATTTTGGACAGAGCTTCCACGATGTCTGGAAGGTTAACTGTAAATTGGAGAACGGCATCATGCCTCAGTACCCATCTTGTCTCACAAAGTTGAACAATTTTTTTACCTTTAAAAATAAAACAAAATTTTTTTCTTGTTGACGATCATTCAACTTTGTGGCAATTATTACAATTATCAATTAATACAATCATCTTTGCCGTTACTACGATTTTTATTGTTATTTCTGACGCGTTTCGGTCTATCGAGCATTTTCAGAAAATGAAGATCTTCCTCTGAATATGATCGAGAGAGCGAAACGTGTCAAGAATAAGAATACAAATTGTGGTGAAGACAAAGATAACTGTGTTTCATATGAATAAAAAAAATATTTCTATTGAAAAAAAATTACATATTTATATTTTTTACCTAGAAATTGCGCTAAGACTGAATTACGCTTAGGCCTCGAAGCTTTGAAAAATTGTGTGACTTCTCTGATAGTACCAGACACTTTGTGGACAATATCGATTTTGACAGACTTCGAAATGCTGCTGTTCAACTTATGCGAGAAACATGGCGTCATGACAGCATTTTTTCGCCTCTTTTTGTATTTCTTTTACGGCTTCATTTTCTAGGAGTTCCTTCTTCGTATAATCATCAACTTGTCGACCAAAATACACTCCAATGTCTCTTGAAAATACGGGCGTGGTAATAGCAGAACCATGCGATTTAGAACTTGTTGAAAGGATTTTCGACGTTGAAGGTAAAGACGTTGAATAAATAGTTGGTAATTTATCTGGCAACTCTTGCCCAACATCTGAATCTGACTGAGCTGGTGAAGCTTCATCAGTTCGTTTTCTCTTAGCTGGTATTACGAAAGATAATATCGAACTCTGCTTCTCGCCAGTAGGTTGTTGAAACTCTATAGAAAATTCGATAGTAGGAATTATCCGGTTATTGAACTGGTAGCTTCATTTGACGTTAAATATTTAATAATATATGTAACTTCCAATTTGAGTATTAGTTGTTGATAGTGTACTCTAATAAGATTGTCGTCCTTACCATTGTTTTAAATTAACAAAAACTTTTAATTAAATCACTATTACACTTTGTTCTTTAAATAAATAACGTATTCCGATACACTACACACGCAAACTACACGATCAACTTCTGAATATTTACTGTACTGATCACATTCGCGCCCTTTTGATAATTTTCGTCGTACTTTCACTTTGGGGTTCAGAAGAATTCAAAGACAACTTCTTCTAATGGTTGGTTAGCTAGTGACCGTATGGTCACGTTATAAGTACCAAGGCTACAATTTATAAGCTGTCTTACACCAAGACCCCGCGTTTCCCCTATCAATCTTGTTAAATGAGAACCCATGCAGTGCGGTAAACAGCTCAGTCGAGCGTGCTGCTGATAATTGATAATACACCTCTACACAAAACAAACTGTCAAGATCTAGTGAAAGAGATGTTATATTCTGAGATGAAAAATTATCTCTCCCCGCCATCCATGAATGATTTTGCGGAGAGACTCAAACTTTTTCGTAAAAAAAAAGCACAAATTGGTATTTTTCGCATAAATTCGCAAATATATGAAGTTTTCGCATAAATTCGCGTCTATTTCGTAAAAACGAAAATTCCTCACCTCTAGTGATGATGTTTGTTTGCGACTTACTCATGTTTACAATTATTATTGTTTAGCATGTAGAGTAGTGTCGTTTTTAGTTTGGATGAATGTTAAACTTTCACAATATCGTTACTGGCTGTTGCTTACATCGACCACCGCCCGCAGTTATTCCCGAAGTTTTACTATTTATTAGTGTGCAGCTTCTAGTGGCTAGCGTTGGGTGGTTGAAATGGGCTGATGACATTGCCGACGGAGGCGGTCGCGGTCCGTATGCACTATTGCGAATAAACGGCTGCAACTGGTTCTGCCGGCAATGTAATTGGTCCATAATAGCTACAGGGTGTTGTTCACGCTAGGCGGAGGTGCGCTCCTCTTGTTGAATGCATATTGATCAGATGGGAAGCGGCGTTGTCTCCACTATGGACTTCTGGCTGTTGCTTGTTTATGTCGGGAGCGCCGCCATTTGTGATAACGGACACCGGAGGACGAGGGTTGAATTGGCCGTGAAGGCCTGTCGGACACCAAGTGTCAAGAAACCACTCTCCGAGGACCACCTGTGACGTGCGCTGGCAGACCAGCTCAGCTGTCGGAAGTAGTGGGGTGGGCTAAGCACGGCAGTCACCGGCCTACTCCATTATCAACAAAGAAAGATATCGCACGTCTGCCCGTGACTCAAGAAAACGAAAACGCGAAATAACCTATCAAAAAGAACAAGATACAAAGAGAAACCTAATTGTGACGACGAACGTCAAACTTCCAACACTACGCAAAAACTCACAAAGTCCCGTGCAGCGACACAGGGCTGCACCAGCCAAACTACAAACAGGCACAAGGCCGAAGATACAACAAAGACGGGAATACCGTCCAATCATTACAGATCCTTCACCCCTACAAGCCAGATGAGCCTTTCGATCTTTAACGGCTCTATATGGGCCCCAGATGTTATGGGTCCGGCGCGGCCTAGCCCTCCCAACCATGGGTTTCATGCGCCAAAGTTGATGGAAACCCCCTAGTGAATTCTGAATTTTTACCCGGTTCGGATGGATAGAGAGAAGAGGGAGGATTTCTTTCCTCATATCAAATAACGCAAAAGAAAAAAAAAAACAAAAAAATAGTTCTTCTTGAACTTGGCCAATAAACTCATCGAAGTTTCCTCATTCAAGTGAGGGTCATTCTCCCAAAGATAATGTACTTTGTCCTAATGCAATTTAATTCAGGCTAGCGAGGGACGAAGTACTCAAGGCAAAACTCTAAAACGAACATCCTTCCAATGAGGAGATGGTGGATCTATACCAACGCGCAGGGCAGTCGGCCCAGATTCAAAATTAATTCCAAAAACAAAAAAACCCCAAAAAAAAAAATATTGTCTAGTCGTAATGTCGTCGTTGAGTACTGTCAGTCTGGTACGCGTTGGTTAGCAGGTCCTTGCTACTCAGTCCTTTGTCCGCTGTCCGTCACAGCCCGTCATAGTCGCATGCCACTGGACTTGGCCTAAGTGGGCGGGACTTAGCCAGTTTGCCAAAGCGGGGTCATTAGGTGGTAGTCCTGGGGGTATGCGCCGCTTCGCGTCGCCAGCGTTGGTCCGCATGCTGGTGGGAGGCCGGGTCCGTCCGTATGGCCCTCCGAGGGTATCCGTAGTCCTGGTGTCGCCTGCCGCGTACAGTTCACCCAGAGCGAGGTGTCGGTCCCAAGTCCGTCTGTAAAGTCTGTCGAGTCGGTCCGAGTCCGGGGATCTACCTTGCCGCTTTGCAATCTCTCTCTTTCTTTTAAGTTCAAAATTCAGTCGAAGGAAAAAAAATTTATTTATTTTATTTTATATTGTTTTTTTTTTTAGTAGGCAGTAGTAACTGAAAAATTAATATTTCAGAAAAGGTAAACAAATAAACCATTTTGTGGCGGACATATTGTCATAAAAAAAAATATAAAATTCTATTAGTGAGATTATCCTGTCCTCATTTGCAAACAAAAATCCTAATAAAAAAAACTGTCATATTACTTGCAGTCCCTCTGTTTTTCAACTTATCATTTACGGCCGGAGGTATTATCACCTTTCGTTTGTATCACCAAAATTTTTCATATTTGACGAAGTTACCCGTCTATTCAAATAAAATTAACAGCAGTGTCGGATTGATATCAGATAAGTAAAATATATTTGGCGTACTAGTTAAGGGGAGTCTAAAATTGGATGTATTTGACAGTTTCAAATAAAACATCTGGCTTAGATGAAGTAATCTGGGTGTAGTGTAAACATAAGTTTCATAGAAATACGGATGTACGAGTATATCACATAATTTCACTATCAATTTGTAACATAGGAAATTAAAAGACGAGACTACTTACGCGCGTACACAACCACGATACTGTTCGAATCATCTATCTGCAAAGATTATTTTTCAAATAGATGAGAAAATGTGCTAAACTAGTCCACAACAACTACTACAGGCGAACTACGTAAAGCTCCATGCTAACTGAATTAAGTAAACATTCAAACTATGGCTTTTGAGGTGAAGACACCTTACCAATATGGTTCGTTACGGAGTAACTACTCCAATCCATGGGTGGACACTGCCCATGAACACATTCGAGGAGAATTACACAACCCATCTCGGGTGGACCGATCTCGCTAGAATCCATACTGGCCATTCAAACCTGGACACCACAATCCGTCCGAGTGGGACAGTCCTCTCTGAACCATCCCAGGATGATGAACCGACCCATCACAGGTGGAACTATCATCACCGGGAACACTAGCTCAGGATGACTCACCGGAACTTTCACAGATGAAGTCATCTTGCCCTGAGTAGCGCTATCGCTAACTAACCACGCATACTCAGGATGGCTCACCGGTACTTCCCCAGGTGAAACCATCTGCCCTGAGCAGTGGTATCAACTGTCGACCAAACACCCATCACAGGTGTAATGGCCTCACTCACTAGCAATATCACACCAAAAGCACTAACGGCATATAAAACACTAAGCACCATTTACATGCACAACAACCAATTAAACACAAAATCTAAGTGATCACTCATCTTCTAAATCTGCAACGTTAACAATCTTAAATCGCCCAACACAACAATAACACGATGAATAGCACAAGCACAACTGTAAGGTTTACACTCGAATGAGAATACGATCTCGATTCTTCTTGTGCTGACCCATAGCCTAAACCAAAGATTATTTACTCGGTCCCATAAACAAAAAGGGCTATAAACACTCTTCCTTTCAAGTGGAGATTGAAAAACATGTATGAAAATAAAAACAGTTCGATCTTCGATGATTCATTCTCTTTATTCCGACGTTCTCTTTTACAAATTCAATTACGAAACTCACATTGGAACCCCCAGCCATAAGTAGTACATTTTCGTGCCGCCACTGATATCGATGGTTGAGGTTATGTCAATTCACACGGTTTTAAAAAGATTTTGTGAATTTATGTATAAAAATGGGCCTCTTTCGATAAATTTTTTTTAGTACTTGGAAAATAGCGCCCATAACTATTTCCTACTTACGCCCACCACGGAATCAGCAGTCAACCGTCACAGAAAAACAAAACTAGGTTTTTTGACATCACCAAACACACGTAAAATCGCAATCCCCTTAATTAGAAAACGCATAGACTTTTAACCAAATAATGTTAACTTGCATTTGAAAAGATGCACTTGTCAAATACTTTCACCAATATAGTTATTTCGGGGCGGAATTAAGGAGCCCTAAATTGGTTCCCAGATAGACTAATTGGAACACTACACAAATTACGAAAATACCGGCCACTCTTCAAAAAAACAAATCACTCCACTTTAATTATCACACAATTGGCAATTAACGACAATTCATCGAAAATTACAGAACTCACGTCACCTTATAAACTATGCATTTGAAATTGCATTTGCGACGATTTTGTTCAACCATGGCCATTTAATTTGCTCTATACAACACCATGTTGGTAATATTTACACTTTTTAAAATACCGGCAGTTAAAACGAACTTCATTTAACATATCTACAATACTATATCCCGAGATCCGAATAAACTTACTTTTATTGAAAATTATCGAGATTTCCGGTTACACTTTTGTTGCGATTGAAAATTGAACGAAATAGCAAATGGCGGATATCATGTGTTTGCTTGAGAGGATCAATCTCCGAACACCAGATGGAATGTATGTACATGGTTGTGAAATAATTTGTTCTGGGGAAATTGTTTCCACGATGTGGACCAGAAATGTTCAATACAGAGCTAGACGGATCGTAAAATGTTCAATTTCAAGAAAAACGACGAATAAAAAATGTTGAGTTAAATTTGAAGATAAAGAAATCCAAAACTTGTATCACAGGGAAAAGAAACACTTTCTTCAAAAACGTTATAAAATTTAATGCGAAAAGATTTAAAATTCGAGTTAACCTGAATTACACCCTATCTTTTTTTTAATAAAATTCGTAAAAAAAAATATACAGGGTTATTGGTTAAGTCGACCTATTCCTTGTAACACGTTATAATAGGGTCAAAATGCAACAAAATGAGGCCATAAATGTTAGACCGATTTTTAATGGTCACTGAGATATTTGAATTTTTAGATTTTTTTGAAATAACCTAGAATTTTGCCATTTAAAGTAAAGATAAAAAAAACTACTAAGGTAATGGGTTAAAACTTATTTTTGAATTTCAGTCAACACTATAGCTGACATTTCTTAATCATTTAAAATTTTAAAAACCCATCACAATTCGAAATTTTTAATTTTAAATAAAAAAAATTTTTCTTAAACTTTTTTTAAGTTGGTTTTTAATGTAAAATAGTATTACTAAAAAATTATATGGCACGGAGTCTGCAGACCACTGAAAAAACATACTCGTATTGTCAGCTTTCCAAAAAGGTGTCAATGTCAATACAAATATTTCAAATGATTGAAAAAACTAGCTGCAACTTGTTCGGGGACCATCATTTCGCTTGATATAAAATGTAACAGAAGCTATGGTATTATCAGAATTCTTATAAAAAACGCATCATATGATGTAAGCAGATATGAACGAGACGAGTGATTTCTCGTAAAAACTAGCGGTACGTAAGTGTCAAATTTTCACTTTTTTAGAAAATAGACTAAAACAATACAAATAGGTACAAAATAACGTTTATTACTAAATTTATTACTTTATTACAATGTATGTTCCACATGTTCGCCTCTGTTTCGCACACATACTCTCATTCTGTGCCTTAAGCCACTTTTCACTACACTAGTTGTTAAGCCTCTTCTCATTTCATTTGCCGCATCGATTATTTTCTGCCTCAAAATATCAACAGATGTTATTGGATTGGGCTCGTTGTACACCAAACTCTTCATGTGTCCCCACACATAAAAATCCATTGGGGTCAGGTCTGGCGATCTAGCTGGCC
Source organism: Chloromyia formosa (assembly GCA_964017055.1). Lineage (NCBI taxonomy): Eukaryota > Metazoa > Arthropoda > Insecta > Diptera > Stratiomyidae > Chloromyia > Chloromyia formosa. The sequence goes on along the minus strand of OZ024816.1, from coordinate 43,517,211 downwards.
ACGGTATGGGTCCACCTCTTCCGATCCACTTGTTAGGATAGTTGCGTTAGTTAATGAGCGTTGTGGTAGTTAGTTATACCGTCATTACTAAATTTCGACTCGTCTGTCCACAAGATGTTCCTCAAGAATGTCGAGTTTTCTAAATCTGCATTGAGCATGAATCTGCAGAAGTCCAACCTCCTCCTAGGATCACCTTCTTCGATTACATGTGTCGGCGTGTAATGATAGGGGTAGAGACCGGCAGTATGCACAGTAAACCATACTTTCCATTGCGAGAGTCCAAGTTCTCGGGCAGCACTATTTGTTGAAATAGTCGGATCTAATCTAGTCAGACTCAGGGGGCCCTTCTTAATAGAAATTTAAACTTTTTTCAAAATCCACCTACAGGTGGCGCCAGGGTGACCGGTTGCCATATGGCAATCGTGGTACTGATAGGGGGGTGTTTTTTTTAATAGAAATGCGAAATTTTTAGAACGAAAAACTTATTTTATTTGCAGCTTTTTCTACTTTTTTTTACATTTTTTATGATACATTACATTATTAAAAAATTCAAATTGATTAAAAATTAACAATATAGGCTTCATTTTGTATGGTATGAAGCAAAACATTTGACACATAGTCCAACAACGCACTTTGAACAAGCTGTTCGACCAATTGTTTTGCATAGTTCGCCAGCACATTTTCGTTGGTTTTACAAAGTGATTGTTTCCATCAAATCGTAGGATATTTTCGATACTACCCTCCGTATAAGCACGCCTATGAGATGTTTGTGGTCCAGGACTTTTTGCTAGCTTGCCATATCGATTGCAGTAATACAATGCGATTTCTCTACGAAACTGGAATTGCGTTACGGGGGGGTGCGGTGGGAGTCCAACGTGAGCTAGGTGACTTCCTGACGTGAGGTAGGCGATTAAACGTGTGGCGATGCGGGTCCGACGTGAACTAGGCGATGTCAGACGTGTGGCACTGGGCTTACAGACGCGGGCTATCCGATGTCAGACGTGTGGCACTGCGCTTCCAGACATGACCTAGGCGGTTACACGTGTGGCACTGCAATTAGAACGTGGTCTAGGCGATTTCGGACGTCGCTATGCGATTGGATGTATTGCGGTGGGAGTCCAACGTGAGCTAGGCGACTTCCTGACGTGAGGTAGGCGATTAAACGTGTGGCGCCGAGAGCCCGACGTGGGGCAGTGCGACCAAGACTTTAACGCTGCCGGCGCTCTCGGATCGCTAAATTGCCCCAATAGGGTTTCCTGGTACTTCTCCGTCAGCGCTGGTTTTTGTTGAGGGACAACATGCCACACACCCCGAATAACGATCCGTGAGCACCGACACGACCAATAATAAGCCTCTGCCAACCACGTCCACCTTCGTGTCTGAACAAGAAAAGAAAACCAGCACAATTTACGAATTGCTCCATATATATACGCCCCCTAACCTTTTGCCATCGCGACACGACTCAAAATAGCAAATGCAAACAAAAGGACTTACCGATTGTTGTTTGATTCACTGATTCACCTTTTTTTTTTAGATTTTCTGGAGCCCGTGGCGCGGTGCTCGTGCGGAAATCACCACCTGTCAACAAGTCTATTAGCGAATGTAAACTTTGCCCGGAGCGGAGCACCCCTCACTTTTCCCACTATGACGTGTCTCGTTCTTCCGACACCGCCGTTTCCACGTCGCTCCAAATATTTGCAACTACGTCCGAGTGCTTGAAATCCTAAGTCAAAGAATTGATGACAGCTGGCCACCTCGTGTTCGTGATTGCGTGGCGTCTCCGAACCCAAAAGTTTCTATTCCCTGTGTGGATGGGTATTGCGCGCCTCTATTCCTGCTCGCTCTCACGCACGACCACACCACTTGCACGGGTCCAACAAAAAAAATGATTAACCCCCGGAAAAACAACCAACATTTCAACGCGAACATCCACATCAAAATCGAAGGCCGACGATTCACGTGTCTAAACAACAAAATCGGACTGTACACGCGTGCTATGCCAGCGGCGAAGTTGACTCTATCAAATGCCGAAACCAACTGTCCAGCTTCCGTTGTTCCTCTTCCTTCTCGCTTTTTGTTTCTCGTTGCCAGGCTGACGAATGAGCGATGCTCATTGGCCAGACCGACAACATCATCCGATAGTTCCGTTATTCGGAATTGTCGAATGACGTGTTCGGTCCGGTCGAAAATCGCCATAGATATATATAGAACAGATGCGAAATAGTTACCGAGTGGAGATAGTGCTAGTTCACATCTGTTCAACATATATCTATAAAGATAGCGCACACTGGCTTAGCATGGGCAACACCCTATCCTTTTTATGGAGCAATTACATTGCCGGCAGAAGCAGTTGCAGCCGCTTTTGCGCCAAGGTGCATAAGGACCGCGAGTACTTCCGTCGGCTCTGTCATCAGCCCATTTCAAACCTACCATTCGAATGTCGAGTGTGCTTGTCGGCATAGCTTGTCATTCGAATCCCGAGTGTGTACGGAGCGGCATAGAGTACCAAGTGTGTACCTGAGAGTATGGAACATGTATTCAAGAGAGGTCATCCTCACACACAAACCATATGTGTTTCGTACACATTTCTCCCATCCGCTGGTGCTCACTCGATTGCGTTATGATTGGAAATCACAACAAATTCTTTGGCAGCCGGGGACACATTTTGTAGTGTGTGTAATATGTCTCAGTGTGCAAACGGGTACCAAAATCTTGGTTTAGTTCCGCTCCTTATATAATCTTCATATTCTCCAGTGTGTATGTAATGGCTAAGTTTAGCCTTAGAGTGGCGAGTGTATAGAGAGCGGCCAGGCTTAACCTTAGAGTAGGTACAGAGTGTATACCGAGTGGCCGAAATTTAATCGAACAAGGAACTCCTGGCCACGAATTGCTAGCCATTACAAGGATTAACTTGCCGATGTAACTGCCAGGCATTCTGCAAACATGCACCAATCAGCCACGTGAATATGCAGCTCCACCATCTCTTACCCCGATAGGTAATTCGGTATTTTGAGATATTTTGATCAAATCGATTAACACCGCACATGAATTTGTTATACTCCGTAACTGCATATATGGTCTTGAAACCACAATTTTTTTTTATCCTGTTGAAAAACGAGTGACGTTTGATTTTGGATTTAGGCCATAAGCAGTTGATGCAATTGCAACGACATTGTTGTCTTTTCACTTGGTCAATCGTACGTTTGTAATATCCATTTTGGTGGACTCACAATACCTACGATCCTTCTTCTTCAAATTTTTTTTTTTAATGCCGGAACAACTAACTGGAATTCTATTTTCTCGAATCGTTTCAGTCGCATTATATCCACGTGTTTTTAGATATATAAGCGATGGAAAACTAGTAAATAAGTTATCGAAAAAGAAACTATATTAAATGACAAATTCTTTACATCATCGGGGAAATCATCTATCATATTTATCAAAGGTGCTGCACATTTACCAAATCTCTCTTCGAAAGTAGAATTGGAACGAGGATTTTTACCTTGACAAATTTCCAAATTGACCATGTATCCTGATGGTGTACACAATGACCACACTTTGAAGCCAAAACGCAATGGTTTGCCTTTTATGAACTGTTTGCAGCCATGTTTGCCAAAATAGGCAATCATGCTTTCGTCATATGATAAATTTTGTTCTGGATGAAAGTGTTCAATCATTTAAGCCTTTAAATGCCTTGACCGATCAAGGGTCTCAGTTTCCACATTTTGTTAGGATTTGGACTTTCTTTTGTTCCGACTTTACTGTTATCTTCGAAGTGCAGGAATTGCAATATTTCCTGAAATCTACTCCAGCGCATGCTATTTGAAACCACGACATTCTTCAAGTCGTCATCTTGATTCCACATATAGCGCAATACGCCATTGGTATAGTCAGAAACAAGAACAAGAACAATAAGAAACAGCTTCGGAATTGTGACATTTGGGTTCGATTTGTTGCAATAAATCGCGTATCGACCGGATTCTTCAATAACGTGTTTCAATAACTCATCATCAACGAATTTCTCGAACTGCTCATGTGGCAATAAATTTCTACAATCTTCGTAGTTCGCAGATGGAAATATCGGTACGGTATCATATCCGACGTGTCATCTTTGGACCACGTATAGGTCGTATTCCTGTCCGCTTCGCTTTATCGAAATACATCCCCCTATCAGTACCACGATTGCCATATTGCAATCACAATAAAAATGACGAAAAACAGGATGAAAATTGTTTCCTTGTTTTAAATAAAATAAATACTATAAAACTATACGGCTTCAGCTGCACAATGCACTTAATTTCGTTACTATCGTACTTGTACAAAAAAAGGTAACTAAAGAAAATATTTTTTCATGTAATCCATATCACTGAACAACACTTTTAAGTTTAAAGTCCTTTATTGACTACAAAAGTTAGCAAAATAAAATAAAAAATAACAAAATTATTATAATTTAATTTATTTTGTAAGAATGCATTTCGAGCAGACTTGCTGCTCATCTTCAGCAAACACGCAAACTAAATAATTTAACAATAAAGCAAAAATGACTGTAAACATTTACAAAAGTATTGAGAACAAATTCCGTTTTTTGTGTATCAGTGAGAACAAGTACATATATAAATAGATGGACGTTAATAAACATATAAACATATTTTATTACAGGTGTAAACATTATATAAACTATTGTACAAAAGAAAACAAAGGTGAAATTATGTTGCCATTGTCGCTATTCATTGTATTTTTGTTTTTTTTTTGATATAAAGAGCTTCATACGCATCTAGTTTTCGCTCGTTATGTACGGCTTTCACTAAACGTACACTTTCCTCGAAAGAACCGATTCTGTGTGGTGGCGTATCGATATTACATGTTGAGTGTATATGAGCTGCGACTGAGGAGCGATTTATTTGCATGTTTTTTATGCAGGTTTTGTGTTCTTTGAAGCGGGTCTCTACGTTTCGCCTTGTTTGGCCAATATATTTGGCATCGCAATCCTTACAGCTAATTTCATATATTCCGCTTTGTTCAGCTAATGTTGGTTTGTCCTTCGTTGAGCCAAGAATATTTTTCAATTTGTTGCTGTTGGTGTAAACAATCTTCTTCTTTTTAATTAAAAAAAACAGATCCCAGTGACATTATCCATATCACTATTTTTTCCACTTTGCGTTTTACCACTGAATCTAGTACCTTGTCACTTCAAGATACAAAACACTAATGTCCTGCAGCTGCACACGAAACTTCTAAAAATACTTCTTTGTGAAATCTGATTAGCCATTTGGTTGCATGTGCATTCATTGTCTTGTAATTTGAATTTTTGGAAAGATACCATATGATTGCCATATGACAATCGTGGTGCAATTCGGGTTAATAATTCAATTTACAAATCACAAAAGAAAGAAGTGACCGAACACTAGCAAATCTTTTATGAGCTACTGGGGGGACTGGATACAATGCTCTACTTGCACAGCTGAATCGCAATGGCAGAATTTTTCACAAAAATTAGGCGATCACGTTTTTATACTACTCACCACGTATACATCGCAATTTACAGCAATGAAGCTCAAAAATCGATTACAGAACGTAGTTACTGCTATTGAACGACGCTATAATTGTCGACTGTATCTTATTTTGTTTTTCCTGGTCTTTGACGGCGGCGCTCGCTGGCCGCAATGGCTGGTCCCGAGACATGGTGGCGGTGGCTCGCTGGCCGAATTGGCAGTGCCCGTCGGGGTTGCGGCTCGCTGGCTGAAATGGCTGGTCCCCGAGACGTGGGGCACTCGCTCTCGCGTCCTCCTTTTTCTGCCTCTCTTTTCTGGCGCACTTTGACTCCTTTCCGGCCGGCAGACACGCCGTCCGCCTTGGGGCTTATTTTTATCTTTTTCGGTCCGCTCTCGTTTTAGCGGACGGCGTTTCTGACGGCCGGCGTTTGCTTTCTTCCTACGAAGTTCCCATTAGTATGGGATTGGTCATTTAAGCAAAAGGAAAGGGACACCACCAACCTTTTATTGCCGAATTCCGTGCTTAATTCTCCTGAACAGTGCGCGCTTCCTCCACGTTATCTTTGAACAAATGTGAAATCTAAACGACTTTCGGAGTTCCAATTGGAATTTCGAAGGTCAAATTGTCATATATGTTGACATTGTCCGAAATTCAATGTGGAGGCGGTACTGCTCCAGAGATGGCGCTATTGGTTCCGATCGAAAACGATCGACCGAACACCACACGGAAGCACACGACCTGTAACAGTTCGTTTGCTTGAGCTGAGCTCAAAACGAGGACGGAGATCGAGGCTGGTCGTTCAGACCTGCCGTGACACCTAGGTGTCAATATCTCCTCAGAAATAACCAGAGTTGACGCGTGCTTGATAGCTAGCTCAGCTATCGGTAGTATGGGCTGGGTTTTGATCCGGTCCCTCTGCCTCGTCATCGCTACAAAAAGAAATTCACGCGACTGCCCGAAGACCTAAGCCAACGGATGTCCCTCAAAGGATATATTTAAAGACAAAAACATTTGGGCCGCGAAATAAATGTTATCCTTTTTGTAAACTCGTAACCGTTTCCGAGTTATTTGCGCCTAACCATTCAATGGTCCAATCTTCGAAACATTAAATCGTTCATCGTTACTTTTGCAATAATATCGGAAAGTGTCCCAGAAATTTTAAAAATAATTGTTATCCCAGTAGGTTAGTAGGCGAGAATTCGCCCCATGTATGTATGTACATCAGTAAGAAGCTTATCGCACTATATGTTTTCATACAAAAGTTCAAATTTCTAGGAAATTAACGAAAAGGAGTTCTGATTCGTGTGTTTCAGCCTGAAATTCATTAAATGCCATATCAAATTGTGACACCTCAAATATTATATTTATGTATTTAATTTATTGAACCACACACCCCCCAACTCAAACAGCAAGTCCACTTCTTCAAAAAATTGCAAGAGAAACGAAAACTTAACATCTACTTGCTCTTCACGTCACCTTCAAAAGCATACAAAATGCTTAAGAAGCTGCGATTCTGGCCGCTTCTTCTCAAGATATACGAGCGCATCACAGCGGCATGACAAGTATAGAAGATTTTACTCAATGTCGTCGTGTTATTTTTACAATGCAGTATCCTATGTCAACATTTTTTTTTTGTAATATATAAAATAATATATTTGATTGAGCAAATATTTGGGAAAATAATTGTAACAGAAAATGAAAATCAAAATCATTTAAATATTGAAATAATCCTTTTGCCGCTATAGCTGTTTCACCATCCTATTGCTCTGGAGATTCACTCATATTTAAAAATAAGTCTTTTAATTCTTTCTTATACTCAATAACGCAGTTTACAATCCTACTGTTATAATTCCTTCTTGTGGGTGTTGCCGACGGAAATCTTTTTTTTAATGGCCCCATCTAGAGCACATGACCTTTTAGTAGACTTCGGAAAAAATACGAAAATCCTGTTATGGTTTGAAAAATATCTTACATTTTTTAATAAAATTTACAGATTGAGAAAAAACTAAATTTTTGATCGATGGACATAACAGTGAACGAAAATTGCGTGTTTGAATACTTCCTTGATTTTAGCTTGGGCACCATTGTGTTGCCCAGCCATTACCGCAGCACCATCATATGTTTGGGCGATTAATTTTTTATTGTTGTAGTTGAATTGACTTAAATATTGCATTCTATATTCAAACAGTGAATTTGAGTCTGTATTTTGGCTTACGTTTCGAAAGCCTACAAATATTTCTTCAACGTCGCCTGTCTGGTCTAAGGCCGGTTGACATTTGAGCTGTGTGGCTGATATCAGTTGTTTCATCTACAATTGAATGGATGGCTGGAAAAAAGTTGTATGTTGCATTTCATAAATTTTTGGAAAACGTCATAAGAATATAAGTTGTTCCGACACACTTTGAAAGAACATGAAGTAACACATACAACATTCTTCCACTTCTCAACTATGCTTTCACATCTTCCATAGTCATTGACCTTTATTGGTTGATTATTATATGGAAGGAATGATACACAAAAAGGGTCTTATTAACATATATATATTTTATTGAAAAAAAAAAAAAATTAGCCAAACATCTACAATTAAGGTAAATTTTCATAAAATAAACTATGTTCTTCATTTGGCATGTACTTCACCATATCCAGTAAGTCATTTTTCTTCTCTTTGCTGATTGGTAAACAATCTGTGTAGAGTAATGGAATTTCTTCATAATGACAAGTATTATCTTTCTTGAAACACGAAAATGTTATCCGCGGTCTGAGAACGTTGTGGCTGCTCCTGGCATACACTGTTGAATGATCATCTGCTGTCATTTTAAGCCATTTGTAATTGGTTATTTTCAAATTACCCTTTTTAACTCCCTGAAGTGTGAACTCCATATCTTTGAAATGTTCCTTATTCATTTCCTTGATAATAAAAGGTTTATTTAATCTAGAGCTTTCAATTACATGTCTCCAATCAGCTGGAACCATCACTTGGGATTTTTTTCGTTGTCGTTCTATCAAAGCGAAATCTCTGTCACATGGAAGGAAGCTGTGTCCAGATACAGTAAATTTCTGGTGTATTTCTGTGAAGTATTTGCTCCGTATGAGATAGTTATACAGCCCTAGAACGGTCCAGTTATTATTTTGCCCAACACACCTGTCTGACCAGATAATAAGCTTTCTTTCTTCATTTGGTTGTAGCTGATTGTAATTTTCAATGACAAAATTAAGTAGGCATGACGATATTTCTTTTGAACCTCTCTTGGCAATAGTTTCATGCCACAAATACATTGAAACATTTTCTGTAGATAGATTGTGGACAGCAAAATGATAAGTTGAATACTGCCGCTGGTAAAACATGCTTGAATGTGTAAGTGTAGGGGTAAACAACACCTGCTGCAAATCAACACAGAGTACAACAAAATTTTTATTTGCTGCATCAGATGCTAGCGTTTTGTATGCCTGTTCAGCTTTCATGTGATGGATGTTACTTTCACATTCTTTCTCCCTGCGCAAGTCGTCATTATCTGCTGTAATTAACCTGACATAAAACAGGTCACATTGTTTACATGTGTCTGATCTTGGACTTCCAAATCGCAGGTTGAAGTCCTTTTTAAATATTTTCCTATAGATGGTAATACTGGCTTTAGCTTGTGGATACACTTCCGTAAAAAGGTTGTACATTTTCTGTAGCGTTAAATCCTGGCTTAAACATTCTTTAGACGAACAACTCCTGCTGTAATGATTTGGTGTAACAGGAAATGATTTGATATGGTCTCGGATCAACTGCCTTACATCGTTATTTAAAGAATGTGGTCGATTTAAATGTGTACCCCTTCTATCCTTGGGAGCCACTTCTCCATTTTTCATTTTATCCTGCAAGATTTGAATGCGACGAGCAGTAACCGAGAAAATATTAATCAAAGTTTTCAGACAGATGGCTTCTCCATTAATGGTGTAATCAAAAGATGCGAGCTTTTTTGAAGTAGCTTCCGTTTTCCCAGACCGTCTTCGTTTTGGTTCTCGAATTGCAATGCATTTTAATAACATCAATGTTTGTTCGTTGTATGTCAACTCATAAAATCTCTTGTGCAGCGTGTGACATTCGTTCAAATTCAGTTTTTCACAACCGGATTTTTTGCAGGTATTATTACAACCCCGAGCCTAAAATAAAACAATTGACATTTGCGAGTTAACGCCCCATCAATAACCACAAAATTAACTCTAACAAGTGAATTAGATTGACAGCAGCAACAGCGCGAAATGTCAAATTAGAACACACACATTCGAATTTGATGACACACATTGATGGTAGCAGCAACAGCAAAATGACGTCACAAATGTATTGGTGTCAAAGTGTGCTGTTGCTGCTTTCAATTTAATTCAAGCTTAACACTAGTTAAATAAGAAAATAGTTTACTTACATTGGTCGGTAATTCTTTTGCATCTACTTGCTTTCCTTTTCCCCTTTTGTTAACATAAGGCTGCCCCTAATCCCTTAACAGCTTTCTTTTCTTATCCTGCCATTCACTAATGTTGATTGTACGCCGTTTATTATTGATGCTTTCTTGATCACTCGGTGTTATCTGTATTATATTACTCATTTTTATCAAATCATTTTGAATTCTGTTGGAAAGCCCTGAAAATATTGTGGATTTCTCCAGATGGATTTTCAATAAAATATCTGAGGTACTCAACAAGTAAACAAGTTCGATATAGTTTCCTCTGTTGCCAGACCCAGAAGATTCAACATGCCCTCTGAAAGCCAGTTCTTGTTTTGAGAGGAAGCATACAACATCCAATCAGTTTTGATATACATATATCTATTAGTAGAAACAATTTTATTATGGTTGTCAATATTCAGTTTGTACTGCTGGTTAAAATGATTTTCAATTCTGTGCTGATTTCCAAACTGTTTTAACTTAACAAAAGCATCAATGTGGTATTTCGTATTCTCGTGTCTCTTCCGTGCTTTGCTTAAGTTGTTTAAGTCATTAAAACCATCCTTATTCCAAATGTTGTTTTCGTTTGAAAATAATAAGCACGGTCAACAGAAAACTTTTTGAAATTTCACGCATCCGCAAAGCCAAGGTATATTGGTATGAAATTCTTCCTTGAAATACCTCACAAATGATTTCGCGTGGCTAGTAAAATTCAACTTATGCGTTGGCCTTCCAGATTTAATGATGCTTTCCTTTTCAGTAAAACTCCTCGAGGAAAAGCTTCTCGTGAATAAGTCGTCTATAAGACAATGACATTCGTGATTATTTTCCATTACAAGGCAACTGCAACCAAAAACGAATCATTCAAAAATTATCGATTTATATTTACAGTATTACTAAATAATTTTCAATTGCTTATTTCAGCTTTAAAGCCCTGAATTTGCAAAATAAAGGATTTAATACAGAGTACTTTTATTGTGATCATTTTCATACGTGGACAAATTTCTTAGAATGAGTTCTTAGACCCACCATAGACGCATCGATCGCATTGACGTTTTCTATGAAAAGTATTTAATAAACGATCGCAAAGCTTCGATAAAAAAAAAAACAATAAATGTGTAAATTTAATTTACTTATTTATTTACCGAACGTTGTGATAAATAGGCGAAAAGGTGCAATTAATGAAAAATCTAAGAAAATTTATCATATTTTTTTTTCAAACTTGCTTTGTCTATATAGGGTTTGACTATTTAACTAATTATTTTGAATTAGAGCTATTAAAGCGGTGTCGTACAAATATTTTTAATTTTATCTTACCTTATCTTAGTTCCTTAATGATTTTTTTCCCACACAACACAGTAAATTCCAAATTCGTTTATTGAGACTTTCTTCACACAACACAATCTAGCACTACACATACAATATCTTAGCCTAGTTCCCAGCGAACATCAGGAAATCATTGTGAACTCAGAATGAAATCACATAGTGAAAATGAAATCACTAAACATTCATTTACCTCTCAGTTAGAATTCACATCGGATTCACTTTTGTTCGAAAATTTTTACCCCGAAATGAAACCATAAGGTGGTTTCAAAATAAGTTCAGCAAATGATGCCAAAGTGGACAAAAAGTATGAATGCAGACAGAATTCACTATGCGAATTCATACTGAATTCAACAAATGATATCTTATTGGATACTGATTATGGTAGTAGAAGGAATTCACCTACTGAAATCATATTGAACACAGCTCATGACAGTAAGAGGAATTCACGAGCTGAAATCATAATGAATTCTATGCGGGATACTTAATTTACTTTAGTTAAGGGCCGTTTTCCAAGCGACGATCCATACTCCGGAGCGGGCTACGTTTTTCCCATTCTATATGACCTATCCAACCGCACATCGACGGCGACGAATACTTCATATAGAATTTGAAAAACGTAGCCCGCAGCGATTTATGTTCCGCCGCTTGGAAAAGGTCATATACGTATAATATCAAAAATTGTGGAAATGAAAAATAAGGAAAATAGAAAATAGGAACATAAAAAAAAATCGAGCTCGAAAATAGAGTGGGAATAATGTGGAAATACCAAAAATGAAGAAGGTATCCAAGGAGGGCCGCACAGACACTTAAAATTTCCTCGTCAGAACCGTGTCAAGTTCGAACTCAATGGAAAACGTCGAGTTTTTGTTAAAAATTGTCCTGAAATTTAAGTGAAAAGTCTCAGATTTTTACAAAAAGTTAACTTTTTATTAATTCACGTTGTACTATATATATTAATATTTTGTTATAATAATGTTTGTAATAGTTGTAAGTAAAAAAAAAATATGTAAATAAAACTATTCATTTTATCAAATTGAGTACGATCCGCACTACTCGTAAAAATACATTTCTATTAAAAAAAAAAAAAAAAAAAAAAAAACATTTCGGAAATCTTTAACGATAATTAATTTTTTTTTATTTTTGTCCCTTCTGAAATAAAGAAATTTATTATTAAAATAATTATAATGTCGATTCAATAAATTTGCTATTTTTACCAGTCGCTCCTTGGCATATTGGAAATGCCTTTTTATATGCCTTTCCACAGTTGCTTCCGTTGCACTAGGTATGCTGAATAGACATGCACCTAGACATAAGTTCCAATTATTATAACAATAGTTTCAAAAATTAAAATAATTCAATCCTACGTTTCAAAACCGATATTAAAGTAAAAGCTTTAATACTAGTTTTATTGTTTGCCCCGGTCCACGAAAATTCTTGGGCTAACATGTCGGTGACCAATTTTCTTAAATTTCTTTTAATAAATTGGTGAACATCATCACCTCCTACCCGACAAAAATCTTCTTTCTGAAATTAATAAAAGTAACACAATTAATAAAACATTAGCCACGTCTAATATATCTTTATATATATAAACACGCATTCGACTTACTAATTTATTTATGCGATCTTCTGTTAAGGATTTTTCAAATGAAATTAATTCCTCCACAGTGGTCCAAGGCTTGGAAGGAATTAAATTGCCGCTGTCCTGCTGACTCCCAGGGAGATTCGCTCTAAGTTCTTTAATTTCATTTTGTAGACTTTTCACAACCTCTTTTAAACCACATACTTCGGACGTCAGCCTTTCAAATAATTGCTTGTTGTGCACGTTTGCATTCTGGATTGCACGGAGTACATCTTTTTAGAAAAGAGAAGAAACAGTCATTTTCAGATTTTTCCCATTATTATTGTATTTTATTCACCTCTATTTGTATTAGTAGTCTGACTGTTAATAATACTGTCGTTATTTGAATCAGTTAGAGGCCTTTTTTCTCTTGCATTGGTTCCGATATTACGGAATAAGTTTCGTGACCCAGAAGAAGCATTTTGCGTTGATGTAACTGGATAAGAACCTATGATAAAATCCATTATGTCGTAAATCGTCCCTTTCCCTATATTTGAATATTACCTTTAATTTGTAAAAAATCCCTATACCCAAAATTTTCATCTGTTTGCAATGAAGATGGTGCTGAAAAAATATAATAAAAAAAAAATAAACAAATAAATATGATATGTGCTTTTAGTAAGAACATCAATTTACTTACCGAAGTTGACATTTTGCAGTTCTGTATATGTTGCATCAATTTGGGTCTCATCGTTATCGCTGGGATTTAACATTGTTTTTCTAGTGTATGAATTATAGGTGAAAAGTAATGTGAATTGCAGTTTGCATCAGTCAAATGGATTAACTTGGTAGATACGTCGTTTAGTGTTATTATACTTGTGGCTTTACTAAATTTAAGAGTCACGCAATGATATATATTAAAGTAGTCGGAACTAACGGGAAAAGTAAAAAATGGCTCCAGATTTTCTACGCGAAGCGCATGCAATAGAAGTATGTTTCTTTCATCTTTCTTAATTTCAATAAGCTTCAATACATCTTTATTGATTTGTAGAAAATTATCTGGTTCTTTTATTGATAGTTTATATTTTTCTGTCATTATACTTTCGTAACTTCCACTTGGGAGCTGCTTTCCAAAAATAGGATACTTTATCACACGTTTTCTTTCATTGTTGATACTGCTTTCCACCCATCTATTGTAAATTTGGCTAAGAACGTTTGTTCCGCTTTTCACATTTCGCTTTATGCGTTGTAAAAAATTTTCATATTTAAAAGCACTGATGTTATGTAATGAGCCATGATTTAAAGCGTCCGAATGAAGATGTGTCAAACAATGAAAGTTGAATGTACATAAGTCAGTAGAGTACAGATCAGGAATGTCTTTAACAAAACTCTCTAAAAGTTTCTTTGCGCATTCATTGTTTCGAATACAGTCCTCATCGTTAAGCAATATCCTCATTGCTAGACTCAATTTTAAAAAGTGTTGGTATAAATTAGGTTCCAGGATACTCGATAATATAAATGGTCCCGTGTACAATAAAAATTGTCGGAGTTCAGTGGCCTTCCATCTGTCAAATTCATTGCAGCCTCGTGGTTTTCGGTTGAACTCTTGAGGTATTTGACCCCTTATTTTTAAAAGTTGCTCACTTATTTTAGATTTTATGACCTTGTTTTTAATCCACAATGATGCTATGCTTTTGGTTACGCCCAAACATACGACATGCATATAGTCAAGGACGAAGCTATCAATTATATTAATTGGCAGACTTTCCAATACTGTAGTATTCTGTTGATTATGATGTTCTGGTTGCAACCGACTCCGAAAAGAATTATTTGATCTTAAGGTATTCTTCTCGTAAGGAAATATAATTCGATGATTGATATATTCACCCTTCTGCGTACATTTTGGACAACTAAAGAACCCGCTATGACTCTTAACTTGAAGTATAAAAGCACGAGCTGGTGCATCACATACAAATGATCGCACATGAACAGTATATCCCTTGTTTTGAAATATGAATCCATTTAATAAAATTTCATTAAGTTCTGTAATGAATGGTTGTAAATACTCGTCACAGTTTTTCGGCTTCGACATTCCTCCATATACACCTACTAGTAAAACTTCAGAAGTACTGGCAATACTGCATAAAATTGGCCATACTTGATATCGGGAACTTCTAAATAAGGGCAAACCATCGATATTAAAATCTAGCGAAAGATTATTCGAAACGTACGAGTTATTCAACAAAAAGTCGGTCAAACAATCTTTAAGCCCGTAATGCACATAAGTACTGTCTCCCATTAATATTGTAACATTTTCTTTGGGAGTGGATTTTAGTGTTCGGGCATCTAGCGGTAGTCCCTCTACATTATGATTCCTAAGCATTACTAATAACTCCTTGATCGCCTCATTACCAATCATGTATTTCGTAGCCCAAGAGGCAATATTTTTGGATAACCCAGTTTCGGTAATGTCTTCCATAATTTCATCTTGGGAAACATAAAATTCGTATTCCGATGCTTCATTTTCGCTGAATTCCATGCTGTTTTCATTATTATCAATATCAGTTGGATAAATATGGTTGATTATGTTTTTTGCATTAATCTTTGAATGGTAATGCAGCGATTGTTTCGACATTTTGCTAAAAATGGTTTATAGAAAAAAATACACATATAGTGGAATGAAATTAGACTTTGAAGTCGAAATAATTTCCCCTTTCAAAAAAGTTATATTCCGGGCGTGGACAACACACTCCCGAACAATATATTAACGTGCCTCTCATTACATTAACAGCAAATTATGCAATTTAATTAAAAACAAGTCACTAAATAACGTGTCAATTTCATATTAATCAACAAACAAAAGATGCCATTTTGTAGTGGAAAGGATGCGTGGCCATCAGCCTTCATACATTACATAAATTATTTATTTATTTTTATTGTTTACTCAATAAATAGGCATCTTATGAAATAACATTCTACTGTGAATATGTAGTGAATGTTTTTCCCTATAGAATGGCTGATTTTGTTTATCGATTGAAGAACTTCATATGAAATTATAAATGATTTAGGCATTAGAAATACATTTTGCATTTGCTTACCTTACTTGATTTTCACTTTTTCACTTTAAAATAACAAAAAACAACAAAAACTAGCCAACAAACTCAAAAAAACATACGTATTCTTTACACTTTGAAATTTCGCCACCTAAATGAAAAATCCCTGAAACATAGCGGTGAAGTTAACAGTAAATTTTGGCTCGCAAGAACATAGTTTCAGTTATTATTCATGTACTGAAAGGAAACTGATTAGGAGGTCTTGAATATTTTACAAACTGCCACGCATATAGTGATATTCATTTACTGTTCACGCTATGAAGCCAAAGTGAAATGAGCATTCAGAAAACGATTTCATATCGGTTTCATGCAATGAACATTCACCAAATTGTTCGCTGGGTTCGCACATTGGATGCGGCGACACTATTCAACTAAAAACGCATCCACTCAAGCATTCAACACACATGTGTTGCAATTTCTGGCTGGCGTTATGGATGCGGATGCGAACATACACCATCCGGAATTCCTGTCCGGAAAAACTGATGAGGCCCGGCCTTGAGGAATTCCGGATCGTGTATGGTCGTTTCAGGCCGCCTTCAGGCGGCCGGATTGGCCTTTCAGGCGGCCGGATTGGCCTTTCAGGCGGCCGGAAGGAAAATCGTTCCCGCCAGGCCTCCACCACACACGTTCAGGCCTGGCCTTGAGGAATTCCGGATCGTCAATGGCATGTGCAGACCGCCATGAGTTGGATGGACAATTGGCAATCGATCTTATTATCATAGAATGAAAGTAACTATCTATTGGATTGAATTTTACATTCCATATCCAAGCTTCAGATACATTCGTCTATTGAAATAAACTGCTGTGAAAATTCATTCTAGTCACGCGGCCGGACAGGCCTTTGAGGCGGCCGGATGGATAATTGCAAATTGATCTTATCGCCATAGAATGCAAGTATCTATCTATTGCATTGAATTTTATGGCGTTTTACTTTCCATAGCCAAGCTTCAGATACATACATTCGTCTATTGAAAATAACTGCAGTGAAAATTCATTCTAGCCTCGCGGCGGGACAGTTCGCCTTGAGGCGGCCGGACAGGCCTTTGAGGCGGTCGGATGGATAATTGCAAATTAATGTTATCGCCATAGAATGAAAGTATCTATCTATTGCATTGAATTTTATGGCGTTTTACTTTCCATAGCCAAGTTTCAGATACATTCGTCTATTGAAAAAAACTGCAGTGAAAATTCATTCTAGCCTTGAGGCGGCCGGACAGGCCTTTGAGGCGGTCGGATGGATAATTGCAAATTGATCTTATCGCCATAGAATGAAAGTATCTATCTATTGCATTGCATTTTATGGCGTTTTACTCCATACTTCGTCGCTTTTTTATCAATCTTTATGAATCTCCAAAAGACACATATCCAAAATATTTTCCCGAATCAAATTCAGTATATATCTAGTATACTATACATTTCATCTATTGATAATGAGCAGATAACTCGGCTACCAATTGTACTTTTGAAATGTCGCAATGCATTAAACGACTCAGTGCAAAAACCAGGATTGCCTTCAATATTGTAGTACCATCTTGATATTGTAGAAGGATGTGGAAGACATTTATCAAACGTGGATCTAACATAGGAATAAGCCTTTGGGGAAAGATAATGTAGTGAAACAGCAAATTTTCTCAAATCTTCTGAATAAACTTGTGGTGTCTTTTCACCACTTGCCTTTCTCTTAAATCTAGTAAACAAAGCAACCCCCATATGTTCTCTAGCAAGCATTACACATTCATCTTCTGAAATTAAATTTTTTCCCGATAATTCTTTAAGAAGACCTTCAAGAGTACTTATACGTTTTTTTAATGAGGATCGTCAGGATTCTGTTAATTTCCTTTACTAATGTCTGCATTAGTAATTGAATTGACGAAATGGATAAAAGAATAGCTAGCAGAAATCATTTCTTGTCATGATTAAGCTTATTGGATCTTATCGAACGACATCGTTTGAGAGGAACGTTATGGATTTAGGTATGAGAGAAAAGGACCTGTTTTTTGTGTAACTCAAATTTCTTATAATTTCAGAAGGCAGAAGAAAAAATGGATATTTTTACATAAATACGACGAAGGTATTGAATTAAAATCTATAAATATCTTAAAATCGACTAATTTTAGAAAAATGTTGGTCGGTTTTTGTGGGCGTACGTCTACTTTTCTATCGCAGTTATTTGGTCGAAAATTCGTTGGGATGTTTGCCAGTCCAATTGTTGATCTGTCTCGGTGCAGCTTCGAAGGATGGCAATGCGTTTCCTATTTCTGGCCTGTACTCCTCCTCGCTTCTTTTTTGGTTTCCGGGGTACTTCCGGTATGCGTGTCAATTTCTCTTCTCGTGCTTTGGTCTGCCTATTCCAGTATTCTTCGAATGGGATTCTTGTTATTCCAGCTCGTGTTTTGTCTATCTTGGTTGGTTTGTATGCTGGTGCTGTCACTTCGTACCTTGCTTCCGGTTCATATTGTTGTGTATCTTCCACAGTCTCTTGGGAAATATCGCCTATGAAGATGGTTTTCCTTTTTTTTCGGTTTTGGTACTTCTTATTTTTTGTATCGTCTTCTTCAATCGCCTCTCTTCTCTTTGTGGGTTGTTCAGGTCCGAGTTAGGCAGGATCGCCATGTAGGACATGTGGAACATGTCTTCTTCTTTTCCGATGATTCGCGCCATGATACTAAAATGGAGTCCATTGTCATGGGGAGAAAGAAAGTGATAAGTTAAAATTTGGTCGGCACGACTCCTGGATGCCTAGTGACCGATCGTATGCCCATTTATCAGGCATGTGATCCTTTTGATCAGATTCGCCCGTTAACTAGGCATTTGATCAAGTGACTCAAGTTACCTTCTATTTGCCCTTTCAAGGCACAAGTAACGAACGCTTTCGAAGTAGTGTAACAACTGTGTCTATATTGAATTATCTACAGACTTATATACTAAATTTGTCTAAACCTAAGTAATAAACTAACAGAGTTTATTACTCTATCTTAATCCTAGTTCAATTCATTAATCCTATCCTAGGTCGTAAACTCGTGTAATTTATTGCCCTAGTATTCATATTGGGTCAACTCAAGAACTAATAAATGTTCTTATGCTATGCACATGATGACATGCACGTGTCGTCAGTGCGTACAGAGTTCATGCATGGACATTACCCATGCATGAATAGCATAGTGCACCGAAGGTGTGAAGTGACATGTTGTGGTGACCACCAGTTCATGTCGTCGTTCACACGATCTTTCGGGTCATTTAAATGTGGCTAGACATATTTTAATGGTTTTTGATTTATGAAAGGAAAATTGAGTGTGTGTGGTGTTACATTATGTTACATTACATTCACTACATTCGCTAACTTCGTCTCATGTGCTGTGGCAACGAATCATCATTTTTTCGATCTGTTTCCCATCTTAAAATCCCATCAGATACATCGACACTCTATTTTCCACTTACAGATATACTGCTTTACATCTATATTACTTGCAATTTATCTGATCCTATCATGTTTTCAAAAGCAGCCAATCGTACACTTTACACACGTACACAAATCATGGATGATGACAAAACATTTCACACATTCCATTTCCAATTCAAACCGGAACCCCCGCCAGAAGAAGTACTTTTTCGTGCCGCCTTTGACAAGTTATGTCAGCTGACCCGGTTTTAGCAGTATTTTGTAAATTTATAAATGAAATTTACGTGTTTTCTCATATTTCTTTTTGCATATAGTAAGAAAATAACACTAGTTATCGTATTATTCTATAATCTTTTGGGAAATCAACGGACGGTCGTAATAAAGAGCGAAAAAAGATGTTCACGCACTGTTACACAACAAGCAATATCATATTTTCTCAATCAAAACACTCACAATTGTGGAAAATTTTTACATAACCGCATATTGTGAAGGATGTAGTGAACATTTAAGTTCAAAACTTATAAAACACTTTTATTTGTATAAGGAAATAAAAGCATACTTAATGAGCCGACCGATTGACAGTTTCACTTTAAAACACTTACCGCGGAAACTCCAGACCGTTGTGCACTATAAAAACCACTGCACTTGTATTATTACACAATAAATTTTCAATTTTAATTCATAGAAACTTCCAACTCAACAGACGGTTTTAACAACATGATTTAAAATCACTTTTAGAGCACTCCAAAACAAACGCAACCATCTAATTTACTAAAAGAAGTACCAAGTTCTCAATATTTGAGATGATTGAGCCATAGACACTTCACTCAAAGTTTATGTAATAGCTCCACTATATTCCGGAAACAAAATACGCCGATTTTCACTAATATTTTCCGATTTTTCCGATCGAAACTTTGTTTTGATTGAAAATTCATCAGAATTGCAATGGCGGATATTTCGTCTTCACTTGAGCGAATCATGTGCAATCGTTCAGTTGAAATGTGTGTGTAGGATTGTGGAAAAGAATCGTTGTGTGCAATCTGTTTTTATCATATGAATAGAAAATTTAACTACGTGGAGTGGAAGAGTTACAACTACGGGGAAATGTTATATTACAATTGGATAAGTATATTCTATGTACCGAAATAGAAAAAACATAAAGATATGCTAAAAATATATTGTAGTCCGGAATATTTTAAATCAATTCTATAAAAATTGCAGGTACTCAGCCTTTTCTTCTGATTAAGTGAGAGAGTGCGCGGAGCTTTCTCAATTGTGCGTACGGATATGAAACTATGTGAATGTATTGCCGGCTTCAACAGAGTTCGTACTGAAAAGGTACCGTGCATACTCTGATAAATATATAATCTCTTTGGTGAAAATCTTCATACGGTGTACACTGCCACTGTTTAATTCGATAATAGCTTTCGACAAATAACATGCATTAGGCGATTTTCACACGGGACGCATGATACATGAGCAGGGCCGCGTTTTCAAAATTTGCGCCCAGGGGCTTGAGAATTAGAAGCGCCCCCCCCCCAAACCAATTTCTCATAATTAAAGATATATATAATAATGAAAAAAAAACAAACGAATTATTTAACATTTATTTTATTTTTACAAAACCTTTAAAGCAAGATAATACAGAAGTACAATATTTTATAGAGATACCTTTCGACTTTTCTTCTTTGAAAAAATTTTAATTATTTCATCAAAATTAATTTTTCTTACTCTGATTCGATCGTCAGGATAGATAGGCTGTTCAGTTTATCTTGACCTAATGTTGATCTGAGTGCATTTTTTACTCTTTTTAATGCTGAAAACGATCGTTCACCACTGCAGTTCGTTAAAGCAATTGAAAGATAGATTGGCAGTGCTACCTCAACATTCGGAAAAGTTGCTTGAATTCTATTTTTCAATATTAACTTAAAATATGATACTGGCAGTGAAATATTGGGAGGGAATTTTTCATCTTTAATTAATCTGAATTAAATAATTTCTTCAATGAAATCGTCTTCCATGTCGGAACTATATATTTTCAATAGATTTTTCGCAGATAGTCTTAGTTCTTCATTTCCAAAAAGAGATTTGAGTTGCAATTTGTGAAAAAATCCGAACGTATGCGATTGTTCATTATAACACACTGCTCTTTTCTCAAGAGCATTTAAAAGATTATCCAAAATGGGGAAGAAAAACTTTGATCCTCATCGCATCTGTGGCCTCAAAGACAGTGTCAGCTTGTCCATTTTCATCAAATTGCCGCTTCCTTTTTCGACTGCGTTTAGAATTATCATACTCCTCACAACCAGATTTTTCTTTGCCTCTTTTCTCAAATTCCTAAGCTTTCTTCAGTTCGTAGATTCTTGAGTTCTTCGAATAAACTATTATATAAACTCACCACTGTTTCTAAATCGATATTAACATTCTGCAAACTCTTATTTGTTGCGTTAAATTTTTGTAAAATATGATTCCAAATTTCAGAAATAATTGCAATGTCCAACATGTTCAATGAATTAACTAAGGATTCTGCTTCAACCCTAGTTATTTGTTTCTGACTATCATCAGTTATAAGTTCTTCTAAGGCAGTTCGAAAGCAGCTATATCCTTGAGTTAGAGCCTTTGTAGCATCCGCCCTAGCAGATCAACGCATGTCACTTAATTTTTTTGGTACTAGTTTTGTATTCGACATAGTTAAGTGTTTTTTTAGAATCTCCCATCTCGCTGACGTTGCAGAAAAAAATACATATATATTTTCTAAAAACAATAAATATCTTGTGGCTTCTGGACAAATCGAGCTCCAGAATTCCCAACTAGATTTAAGGAATGAGCTGCACAGGGGATGTAAAAAGCTAGTTTGTTTTTCTTTAGAAGCTTTGCCTGCACACCGTTGTAACATCCAGACATTTTCGCGGCGTTATCATAAGATTGACCCCTGCAATTTTCAAAATCGATGTCTAGATCTAATAAGTGGATGTAAAGTAAGTGGACTTATACTGTATTAGTAAACATCATGATGTAAGAAGAGTCTTACTTCATGGTAAACATACAGAGATACATTCAGTGCGAATTCGGTGCAAATTTTGCGACTAGTTGAAAACACCATAAAATAAGTAGAATATCATCAACCGTTTTGTATTTGACTTGAATATATGTTCTTATCTATGTTCTTTGAAGGAACCTTAACAGATTATTCGATGATTATTCAAATTAAACACAACTCAATTGATATAATCGTACAATCGATATTATCGAGTACCACGATTATACATTTCAAAAAATAATTTTCTTATCTTACAAAACTCATTGCAAAGGAGACCTTCGTATCAAATTATCTCGTTATAACTTTTATTGCGTACGCTTATCTAACCCTTCGTCTCATGAATTTCGAAATAAGTAAAACAAAATTATTTGGTATCGGAATTCAGGCACATATATTTGATCTTAAAATAAAAAATACAACAAAATTATTATTTTTTCGTTATTTTAGTATAAAACGCTTTGTTGCAAATATGCAACATCACGACATTATTATTAAGATGAATGAAATGCGTAAAAACAATTTTTGTCTTTAGTTAGACATAAGTGTACGCCACACTTTTCGCATTTCCAGTGAGTAAACCCGTTACAAAGAGGCATCTTGCACCTCTGCCGTTGTTGGTCATATTTTATCCAATGGGCGACTCCGTCCAACCGGACATCTTTGGGAGGAACATGAGTAGAAGGTCCTCTATGCCGCTTTGCTTCGATACCATCTTCCACGGCGCTTGCTGAGGGTCTTCCACGCTTTTTATCTGTTGTTCTATCAAACAAACAAAGTGTTTCAGCTACTTCAACTCTAAACTGCCAAAGAGTCATTTTATCCTCAATATTTTTGGCTTGCATTACTCTTTTATATAAAATAAACGCGTTTATGACGCTAACATCGACGAGATGAAAAAAAATCCTCAAATGCCATCTTTTTGACCTCAGAGGAATTTTGTTTCGCCCAATGTAGCTGTCTAACAAATCGACGCCGCCCATATGTCTATTGTATTCTTGAATAACTTTGGGACAATCAACTATTATTGTTTGTTTTCACTTGCGGTCAAAACGCTTCACAGAATTTTGTGGGAGTTCGCCATAACATGTAGAGATCATGGTTACGACTTTGTTATCGTTCCAAGCAGTGGTACTCAAATCAACGCCATCTATGTTGGCCACATATTCTTCTGAGGTACCGCGTGGTACTTTCCGAAACTGATTTTCTTGTTGCAAGGGGTTGCTTGGTATTCTATTTCGCCGAATCGTGCCTAGCATATGAATTCCCTGCGCTGCTAGGTACTGGAAAAGCCAAACTGAAGAGTAGTAGTTGTCGCAGTAAATCTGGTAGTTCAGATGCCGCGGTACAATCCTTGCAAGCCTGACGACAATATTAGCACTTGCACCTAAATCCTTTTCTTCAGGTTGGACTTTTGTGAACCAGTTAGATGATCCGTTATAGATCTCAAACTTATACGAGAACCCCGAGGTATCGCATAACATGAACAGTTTGAAACCCCATTTATGAGGTTTCATCGGATTATACTGTTTCAAATGGTGTTTGCATTTGGTAGAACAGATCTGCTCATCAACAGAAAGTTTAGATTCCATTGGCACCAATGAAAACCGTTCGTTTAGTTCAGTAATAACTGGTCTTATTTTGAAGAGACTATCATATGTATTGTGTGTCGGTTTTCTCAAGCATTCGAGAATTGTCGTTGAAGTGTAAAACACTTTTCAATTTGTCAAAATCATTTATTGACATCGTTCTACGTAAGTCTCAATGCCTATGTCTGGTCTCCATAAACAACGAGGCCGTGGTAGTCTGACTATAGACATATACAGACATATACCTAGAAATTTATGAATTTCTTTTGCAGAACAATTTATAGGCTTGTTTGGATTCTTTTGCACGCTGTACAAACAAGTTTGTTCTGCAATATTTTTCACAAGACTATCTGTGAAAAAATATTTGAAGAAAGCAAATGGCGTTTCCAATTCCAATATATCTCCCGTTAGTGCAGTATTCCCCTTGAACTTCAGGGCATCTTCGTCTACTTCAAGGTGTTTCTTATGCCAAAAAACGGATTTTTTCAAAGTTGTTTTCGTCTCATTTGAAGTGAAGGGCTGCTCGTCATTATCATTTACAACTACATTCTCGTCAGTACCGGCATCTTCCTGGATCTGGATATGATCCTCTTCTGGGATATAGTCTACATCATTGATACTGTCATCCGAATCATAATCGAATTCGTCTTCGCTATTTTCCCAATTTGCCATAATCTCTATGAGTTCAGCATCTGTAAGTGGTTTGTTTGATCGTTTTTGTCGATGTGACATGATTAGCTAAAATGAGAACGATGTACCCCAAAATTAGAAAAAACGTTCATGATGTTGCAAATTTGCAACAATCACTTTGCATGTTCCAGAAGCAGTCAATTATACAGTTTCACTAAACACATCGCACTATAGCATCATTATACAAACCTTTTCTTGAAACTACTAACTACTTCTGATCAAAAAAACCAAATTTTCCACAATAAAATTCACTTCCCGAATAATGCGTCTGGCACTAAAAACTCACAGGAAATAACGGGATACTTGATGTCAAATGCAGTCGGCTACGAAAATTATTTTCACGCATTTTCTGTTTATTACGTTGTAATGAACGTTGCAAATGTGCTACAAGATGAAATTTTTGCTCAAAGTGTGTACCTATGCAATTGCATATAAAGGAAGTAGTATGTTGCATATTTGCTACAAAATGACACGAAGAGTTAAACTTAGTTTTCTTTATTTTTTTTTTTTTTTTTATTTTTTTTTTATTTTTTTTTATTTTTTTATTTTTTTTTTATTTTTTTTAATTTTTTTTTTATTTTTTTTTAATTTTTTTTTAATTTTTTTTAATTTTTTTTAATTTTTTTTTTTTTTTTTAATTTTTTTTTTATTTTTTTTATTTATTTATTTATTTATTTTTTATTTTTTTTATTTATTTATTATTTTTTTTTTCGCCGTCTGTGGCGCCCCTTTCGCTGCGGCGCGCTGGGGCTTGAGCCCAATAAGCCCATAGGTAAACGCGCTACTGTGCATGAGATTCTAGCAGAAATTACTAGTGGCGAGCGGGATTTTAAATTAATCGTCGCACATCCAAAGCTCGCTCGTCACTGGTGGTTTCTGCTGGAATCTCGTGTCTCGTGCGTTCCGTATGAAAGCCGTCTTACGGTTTAACTTATTACGAGCTTGACTCGTCATTC
The DNA here is from genome assembly GCA_964017055.1 of Chloromyia formosa. Taxonomy (NCBI): domain Eukaryota; kingdom Metazoa; phylum Arthropoda; class Insecta; order Diptera; family Stratiomyidae; genus Chloromyia; species Chloromyia formosa. The sequence goes on along the minus strand of OZ024816.1, from coordinate 43,491,619 downwards.
ACTCACCTTTTTGGACCGCCGGTTAGGGATTTCGCCAACTAGCCGCGAAGACGGGCGTGGGCGCCACGCGTTTCGATGCTAACCGGCCCCGGAGGTGAAACGCGAAGTCCTCCTGGTCCAAATTCCCCCCACAACACCAATACACCAGTCAATGAGCAGTGATAATTAATTTTTATTAACACGTTATGGTTAGTGTGTTATGTATTTTATTACAATTAGATACAATGTCTTCCTTTTATTCACGACACGACTTCCAGGCACGTCCGTCCGCTTCCACTCCACCCGAGCAAGAGAGCGAGTCCATTCTTGACGATCGCCTCCCACGCCATTCCGGTTTTTCATCCTCTGACGTCAGAAGCGCCATCGTCTCAGCGTCCGTGACATCTCCTCCCCTTCCCGAAGTGGGTTTTCTCCATCATAGAAAAGCCACTAAAAAAAATCAAAAGAAAAAAAGGACCAAAAAAACGCATATATTTTCAAGATGGGCCGTATGGTAACCCTGTTTCCTGTCAGCTGAAACTTCAAAAGTTCAATGTCCAATGGAAATCCCTCCATGGGATTGTATCTGAAATGATATAATGAATGTATGGTATGTTAAATTCAAACTATACTTACCTAACTTACCTACCCGTCTTACGTGAAAGTTTTTAGATCCTTGGCATGCCAAATTCCAGCCTCTTTGTTTTGTGGATCTCGTAGCTGGAAGGTCCAGGGCGACACTTGTTGTTTTACGATAAAAGGACCTACGTACTCCGGCGCCAATTTAGCGGAAAAGTGCTTAGTCGCGTCTGAAAGTACATAATTTCTCCGCCATACTTTCTCTCCTATCTGTAGTGGACACGATCGTTTGCGAAGATCATATCGGTCCTTGCTTTTCTTGGCTGCTTCTTGCATGCGCTTTGCTATCTCCTTCCGCAGATGCTCTAGCGCTACCGCTTTCGTTTCCGGGTCCGCTGGTTTGGTCGTTGCCGGCGTGATAACATCTTCCCGGGAATTATTATTATTATATACTATGGGGGATAGCCGAAGCAGACCACTTACGTTTGGGTCCCTTTTCGCCCCCTCCCGGTCATCAGTGGCTTCCAGATGTCGACTGATAATTGTCGACCTCTTTCTTCATCACTGAGTCCCGTGTTATTGCTAGCATTTGTTTGAAGCTGAGTTCACTCATGGCTTCTACACTTATCGTGTGCCTGCCTGTGATCCTCAACCTCGTGCTAGCCAGTGCTGGACATTCGCACACAATGTGTGCTGCCGTCTCGGCCTCCTCCAGGCATAGCCTGCAAACGTCATCTTCCCCGATTTTCATCTTGGCCAGATGAGCCTTAAAATTACCATGCCCTGTGACCAAGGCAGTTATCCAGCTTAGGGTACTCCGTTTATAACTAAGTACCTTTCTCGCTTCCCTGCCTAAAGGGCTGGTTATTGCATTCCGAGCTTGTTTGCAAGTGACTAGCTCCTGCCATCTTTGTTGATGCATGGAGTCCATCCACTTCCCAACCTTCGCTCCAATCATGCCGTTCCCCAGAGCAACTCTGGGTTCTGGGCCAATGAAAGTTGCCGCAGATCCCTGTTTTGCTAGGGCATCCGCCGCCTCATTTCCTGTTGTACCTATGTGTCCTTTTACCCACATCAGCGTAACCTCATTTTCTGAGGCACACGTGTTGAGCTTCCGGACACACTCTAGTACCAGTTTAGAGTTTATGTTCGTCTGCTGCATGCGTCTGATCACCGATTGGTTGTCCAGTGCAATAAGGATTTTCTTACCCCGCACCTGACCTTCAAGCAAGTGGTCCAACGCATGCAACAAGCCAAGCATTTCTGCCTGGTATACGGACACATACTCTCCTAGACTAAGCGCACATGCTAGGTTTAGCTCTTCAGAGTAAACCCCCGCCCCCGCTTTACCGTCCATTAAAGAGCCATCAGTAAAAATGCTGATGTCATTGTACATACACTCATTATGTATGTTTCCATCTGCAATGTGAGTCTTGTGTAGTCTTTCAACTACCCTACGTCTACTCATGCCTTCTACCGGCATTAGAGTCTCCCTGACCTCATCATGAATAATGTCTAGGATGCTCTTATGACCGCTGCTAGTTCCAAAGCGATGCCACATGGCATCCCTTTCCATGCGTATTGCCGAAAGCGCCGCCGTTTTCTTTATAAATAAGTCCAATGGCGGCAGTCCCAGCAATGCCTCCATTGCTCGCGTTGGTGTGGTGCGCATTGCACCACATATGCTTACGCAAGCTATCCTTTGTACCCCATCTAGCTTCTGCTTTGTGGTATTCTGCATGGCTTTTGGCCACCATACCACTGATGCATTGGCTAGAATAGGTCTTACCATCATTGTGTAAATCCAGTGTGTCGCTTTAGGTGAAATTCCCCACCTACGAGCACACACTCTCTTACATTGATGCAAAATCCTTTTCGCTTTTTGGATCTTTTCATCAACGTGAACATTCCAAGTTAGTTTCGCATCTAAGGTAACTCCTAGATGCTTCACTTCCTTGGACACCTTGATTTCTGAACCAAAAAGCCGTAAGGGAGTTATCTCTATGTCTTTCCTCTTACGAGTAAAAATCATAGTGTTTGATTTACTAGCGTTTATGGTTAGCTCTTGCTCATTACACCATTCTTCGGTTACTTTGAGAGCTTGTCCCATGCAACCTAGAATTGTGTCCATGAACTTTCCACTGACCGTGAGTGCCAAGTCATCGGCGTATCCTACAGTGTGTACGCCCATCGAGTCCAGTTTCCAGAGAAGACTGTCCACGGTGATGTTCCACAGTAGAGGCGAAAGAACACCTCCTTGTGGGCATCCTCGGACTACCTTACCCCGGGAAACTACCATCTCCTTCCCGAAATTCACATAATATGGTGTGTGCTTTGAGACTTCGTGTGTATATGTCCGAAGTGCGCAAGCAATTTTGGCAAGGTTCACATCCCAATGCCGATGATTTTCTGTCGAGTACGAACGAAGCATCTGCTTTACGTTCTGATTTAACCTCTCCGCAGGATTTGCCTGCGGGTGGTACAGGGCAGTGAACTTAACTGTCGAACCGTATGACTCCACCATCTTTTGGAATGATTTCGAACGAAATTGGGCCCCGTTGTCACTGACAACAAATTTTGGTACCCCGAAAAGTAAGAAAACGTTGTTTTCCAGAGCTTGGCTTATCGCGGCGCTAGTTGCCGTCCGTAAGGGAAATAGAAGTGAAAATTTTGAAAAATAGTCTAAAACCGTTAGTATATGCGTATGTCCACGAGTAGAGCGCGGAAGGGGCCCGATCAAGTCAACGCATATCATTTCCCATGGTTCCAAGGCTTCAGTCACTCTCGACACCATGGGACCAATAGGTGATTTTCTTTCTACTTTCACCGACTGACATACTCTGCAACTTTTTACGTACTTTTGCACATCCGCTGTCATTTTCGGCCAGTAGTATTTCTGCCCGACTCTATCAAGAGTTCTCTTGATACCCATATGCCCAGCGGTTGGGTTATCGTGGCAGTTTCGTAAAATCGTGGTCCGCTCCTCTTTCGGAACAACTCTTTTCCAATTTTCACCACTAACTTGAATTGGGCAAGATGAAGGCATATTCTTCCACAGGTTATCCCCTTCTATTCGCCAGTTAGGATACTTTTCGGGGTGGTTATGTATCTCCCTCATCATTTTCAACACCCATACATCCGTTGAACTTGCGGCCGTAGCAACTTCCACACGAGGCACCGCCCGAGACAGAGCGACTGGTACAAGATGATCCTTGCCCTTCCTATGAATAATTTCATAGTCGTATTGTTGAAGGCGAACGGCCCACCTGGCTAAACGTCCTATCGGATCCTTAAGATTGTTGAGCCAGACTAGAGAGTGGTGATCCGTGATAACTTGAAATTGTGTGCCTTCCACATACGGCCTAAGCTTCTCAATGGCCCATACGACCGCCAAACACTCTTTTTCTGTCGTGGAAAACTTTTGCTCCGATTTGGTTAGTGACCGACTTAGGAAGCAAATTACTTTTTCATCTTCCCCGTCTTCCTGTGAGAGAACCGCTCCCAATCCATAGTCCGAGGCGTCCGTCTGTATAACGAATGTCTTACTGTAATCTGGACAAGACAAAATTGGAGCGGAAGTGAGTCTCGCCTTTGCATGAGTGAATGCTTCCTCGCAATTATCGTCCCAAATGAATTTTCGTCCCTTCTTCAATAGTGTCGTTAATGGCGCCATCACCGTGGCGAAATCTGGAATAAATCTCCGATACCACGACACCATGCCCAAAAAACGTCGTACACCCTTGACATTATTTGGACGGGGAATCTTGAGCAAGCATTCAACCTTTTCGGGGTCGACATTCAAGCCAAATTCATTCACGACATAACCGAGATATTTCAACTCTGACCGACAAAACTCACATTTTTCCCGGGAAATTCGAAGACCGGCATTTCTCAACCTTCTAAAGACGTCTCGCAACACTTCCATGTGTTTCTTGAAGTCTTGCGTCACTATGATTATATCGTCTAGGTACGTAAATACGTAGGGTTCCAAGTCTGGCCCAAGCACCTGGTCGATAAGGCGCTGCCACGTAGCAGGAGCGTTTTGCAACCCAAATGGCATTCTCCTAAACTGGTATAATCCCCGATTAGGTACCGTAAACGCCGTGAACTTTTTGGAGTCCTGGGACATTGGCACCTGCCAATATGCCGACTTCACGTCCAGGGTGGAAAGAAATTTCGCATCCCGCAATTTATCTAAAATGAATGCCACGAAAGGCATTGGATATGCATCTCGGTCTGAGACTTTGTTGAGTTTTCTATAATCAACGCAGAATCTATAGGATCCGTCCTTTTTCTTGACGAGTAAGATTGGCGAAGACCATGCACTTGTCGAACGCTCAACAATTCCTTTTTCCAACATTTCATTTAATTCAATGTCGATGTATTTTTGCAAGGCCGGTGACACCGGGTAAAATCTTTGCTTTATCGGTGGTGAGTCAGTTTTAATTACGTGCTCCACCATATTGGTGCATCCTACACCATCCCCCATAAGGCGAAACTCTTCTTTCAAACAATTAAACAACTCCGACTCTTCCTTTCGTGTCAGCCTCGATCTCCCTCTTAGATGACTAATCGTTGCAATTACCGCCGACTTTAAGGCTTTTTTCATACAGTCCACCTTATCCTGCGTAAATCCTCTAATTGCAATCTCGAAGGCGAGTTCATCTTTGCATAACGAATCAACTTCTCCCTTTACAAGCTTTGCGTATTGATTCATTTTAAAAACGAGAGACACAACAATTCCACTAGACTTTCGGAGTGTTAGCTACGGGATTAGTTAATTACCGATCACAAGTTAGAATAGTATAATGGTTGTCAGCACGTTATCACTAATTCACTTGAAAACACGTGTTTTTTTTTCCGACGCTGACGATTTGACTTATTTTCTAACTTGTGCTTGGTAACAAATTATCTACAGCACGATACACCATAAGACTGCACAAATTACACTTATTTCCTACCCAAAATTAGACGTTGGGCGCCACTATTACGAGCTTGACTCGTCATTCACTCACCTTTTTGGACCGCCGGTTAGGGATTTCGCCAACTAGCCGCGAAGACGGGCGTGGGCGCCACGCGTTTCGATGCTAACCGGCCCCGGAGGTGAAACGCGAAGTCCTCCTGGTCCAAATTCCCCCCACAACACCAATACACCAGTCAATGAGCAGTGATAATTAATTTTTATTAACACGTTATGGTTAGTGTGTTATGTATTTTATTACAATTAGATACAATGTCTTCCTTTTATTCACGACACGACTTCCAGGCACGTCCGTCCGCTTCCACTCCACCCGAGCAAGAGAGCGAGTCCATTCTTGACGATCGCCTCCCACGCCATTCCGGTTTTTCATCCTCTGACGTCAGAAGCGCCATCGTCTCAGCGTCCGTGACAAACTGGTGAAATTACTGTTTCATAGTTAGTATACTTTTCATAGCCACTGTTGTACAGTTCAACGTTACTTACTACATTTCTAGTTTACGTAATTTAAACCACTTATTGTATTTAAACATTTCGCGATTTTTAAGAATTAGAAAAAAGAACTTGCGTTTAAAAAGACGGCTTATTTCTTAAACGTGGTAAGGTTTTAATTTTAATGTAAAATATATACACTCCGATTAAGTATGTATAGAATGCAATATTTGATAAATGGCCGCCTCGATAGCGCTTGCAAATGTGGCGTTAATTGCAGTCAGTAACTTCCAAACCGTCGATGAGGCCTTTTGCATGACCAATCACAGCATATTTATTTACCATTGTATATACATAAATATGTTCTACAATTTTTACGAATATTCTTCCCGAATCCAGTTGTAAGAAAACCAATGTATCAAAAAGTAACCATATATAAATTAAGATTATTAAGATATAAGTAAAGTGAGCATGATAGGTTTACAGTATTATAGAAAAAACTGTTTATATTTTTCAACATATAGAATTTTCACTACATCCCAATTATTCATACTTCGTGATAATCTATTGTGATTTATATGTATTTAAATTGAATCTCTGTGATTTATATATTCATTTTAACATTATTTTATAGATTGTATTTATATAACAATAAAAAAAACATGGAAAAAAATAAAAATGAAAAAGAAAACAAATATTTAAAAAAAAAAAAACAAAAAAAAAATGGGAAAAAAAAAGAAAAATAAGCACCCAAAAGAAACGAAAGCACGGATCTTACCCTTGCATATCCCCTAACGATATCGCATCAAGAAGCAGACCATTGCAGATAACCCATTGGAGCAACGTATGTTTACACAATTAGGGTTAAAACTATTCCATACAGCTGAACCTAATACGATTATCATAATTACATAATCATTAGCACTAGTACAAATATAATCATCAAATATCCAGTCAGTCAATAAGATCAGTCTCTTCTAATGATACTTTATACAAAATATACAATTGCAACTCAACAGTAGGACATAAGAAAGCAAAATAGACTATAAAATCAATAACGGATTACTTTCGTGGTGAACTTGGCAAAACTGATATTTATTTGATCAATAGGTCTAAAGAAGGTGGTCACATGTCGACAACGCTTTCATCACCCACCCTTCCCGTCATCTCACCGACCCCGATTCGAAGCTTCAGCACACTACAGCAAAGCAACATGATCTGCATCCTTCCTTTTTGACCAGCCATGACCAATCGGGAGGTTTTGCTTTTCGGAACAACGACATGCCGGACGCCGTTTGTGAACTACACTACGCATAATGTTAAATATGAGAACAGCCGCATATTGGGTTTGCCACAGACATCGATCATCAGAACTGGTATATTAAAAAGAAGTGTTAAGTCAAAGTATAAAATAGTTCAATTTTTATTTTATTTTAATATCATTTTCGATAATTTTTTAATTGCTTTGGAAACCACTCAACTCAAACTGATTGTAAATTTAATTTGTAGAATAAATTTCCTTTGTTTGTAAAGCTAATTGAATGAAATGGATTTAATTCAAAATGTGTATGTGAAAATTGAAAAAAAAAGTTTGTTAATAGATTAATGTATTTGCGAAAGATTGAAAAAAATATTACCTTTTCAATATGAGAAATTACAGAAAAGCATGTGTATTTAAAAAAAAACATCAGACACAATAAAGAATAAGTTTACATTCTTAAATTGTCGACGTTTCATTCGATTTTACATTTTGCAGGTACATCACAATGTTTTTGAAATGGATTACTTCTGTCGGTGGATTTCAGTGAATAACTTTTCTACACATTAGGTTTTTTTTTCAACTCTTAGCCTATACCGGTAAGTTAACAACACGCTTCACCACAACAACATAATCCTGTACGGGTTTATGGCCTATCCTGCTAATTTATCTGGTGTAAATCCAATCACTCGACAAACGAAAAGACCAACTCTATTGCGCATAGATGTAGGCTACTTCTGGGGGAACCGGTTTGAAATTTATCCGTATCAGTCATTTCAGGGGAGCGAAAATCTTCTTCCATAGTCCTACTCGTGGATGCTTCCTGAAACGGCAGTGGTCGTTGACCATTGCACGTTCCTGCGGCAGCCGGTTCTTCGTAGCGGAGCGACCTGTTTCACAACGGCCAAGAGCTGCCAAGCTCCTTCAATGCAAGAAGGAAAGTGTGTTTGTATGTTACTGCTGCACCCAAACGCTACCACGGTGAGATGCAATTGCTGCAATCAGTGGAGCCACTTAAGAAACTGCTCTGGACCCAACTATCACAGGCACTGGAATTCCTCCTTTACTACCAGTCAGTGTAGGAATTCGGTATGTGGGCTTGTAAACTGCGTATCTGAAATAAATTTACACTCGAAATATTAAACGAGCCTCGGATACCACGAACTGATTCACTGGCAACGACTTTTGGGTACAAACAACGCACCACGATCGGTTTTTGGAACGTTCGAACGATGTGGGGCGAGTGCAATAGTGCGAGGCTCACTGAAGTCGAAGGGGAAGCGGAAACCGCATACAACATCGATGTACTAGGACTGAGCGAAACAAGATGGCCTGGATCGGGAACGACTTTATCACCAAGCTTCCAAACAGTACTGTTCTACTCTGAAATGAATCGGAATCCTGTTGACTAGGGAGGCACGTCTATCTCTAATTGATTGGAAGCCCATCTCCGACCGTATCATCACAGCCAGATTCAAATTCAGGGTTAGAAACATCACAATAATTCAGTGCTACGCCCTGACTGAACTAGCGGATCAATCAGCTAAGGACGCATTTTACCAACGGCTTGGCGACACCTTCCACAAGGCTCCCAAAGGTGACATAAAAGTTATCACGGGGATCTCAACGCCAAAGTTGAGTCTGACAATGTAAGCTTAGAACACCTAATGGGCAATCATGGGCTAGCCAACACGAATAAAAATGACGAGATGTTCGTGGAGTTTTGCAACTCTCGTCAACTCGTCATCGGCGGTACCTTGTTTAAGCACAGACGATGCCATTTAACAACTTGGGTTTCTCCGGACGGCAGAACAGTGAACCAGATTATAGCCATTTCCAAGATATGGAGGAACTGTCTCTTAGACGTCAGGTCAAAGCGGGGTGCTGATATTGGCAACAACCACCAACTTGTCATCGCAAAATACGCTTACGAACGGCAGCGATCCAGCGCCCTCAAAATGCACGAATCTTGCCACGTTTTAATGAGCAAAAGCTTAAAGATCCATCAATAAGACGTGCATATTCCACCGCCTTGCACGAGAGAGCTATTGCACCACCACATTGTGAGAATCCTACCATGGATGATAGATGGAAAGTCGCCAAGGACTCATTTATTTCGTGTAGCGTAACATTTGCGGGTGGAATGGAGCGTGGTAGGAGACCATTCATTAGCGATTCTACATGGTCTCTAATCTCAGCACGCAAAAGAGTTAAGGAACAGATTAACTCAGCTACTGATGGCTCAGCCAAAGACCAATTCAGAGCTGAATACCGTTCCCTACAGAAAGGCGTGCAAAGAAACGTAAGACGGGACAAGCGATATTACATCAACGCATTAGTGGAGAAGGCATAGGAAGCGGCTTACCGCGGTGACAGTGGCAACTGGCAAATCTTTTGCAACAGAACATCCTATGAAAGATAAAGAACAAGGACACCAACTGCGCATATGGAGAGAACACTTGAGGTCCTCAACAACACCTTTGGACCTTCGAATGCATCTTTATTAATGCAGAAGATATTCCGCAAATAGCCAGAGTTGATACCAGCCCACCATCTAAGCTGGATGTAACCGCGGCCATTAAATCGATGGAAGCGGGTAAAGCCCCGGGGATAGATGGAATTCCGATGGAACTTTTTAAAGCGGATGCCAATGCTACTGCGGATATTCTTCTTCCCCTTATCCAAGAGTGTTGGGAAACCGCCCCAAAGAGTGGAACAAGGGCGTCATTATTAAGATCCCGAAAAAAGGCGACCTGAAGGATTGCAATAATTGGCGTCGGATCTATCTTCTCCCAGCAGTCTTCAAACTGATGGCGAAAGTAATCTTGAACCGAATCAAACAAACAGTTGACCGCACATCGAATTATGAACAAGCTGGCTTTCGCGAGTGCTTCTCATGTGGCAACCACATCAACACCCTCCGAATTATTATTGAACAATCCGCAGAGTGGAGATCACCATTATATCTCATGTTCATCGATTTCGAGAAGGCGTTTGACAGCGTTGACCGAGAATACATCTGGAGGGCTTTACGTAGGAGAGGCATACCAGACAAAATAATTTCCATCATGAAGACGTCCTACCAGGGAACCCAATGTCACGTGTTACACAAGGGTGAGCTATCAGACCCTTTCGACGTGTATAGCGGAGTGAGACAAGGCTGCATTTTGTCATCTATACTGTTTTTAATTGCTATTAATGATGTACTAAGCGGCGCGCTTTAAGAACACCAGAACAAAGGTATAAGATGGAGGTTGTTCAAATTCCTTCAACACCTAGACTGTACTACTTTGCCTTAACCCCTAGTGGGGCATAGCGCGTCAACTACTCCTGCGCGCCATCGTACTCTGTTCTGGGCAACTCCCCAAAAGACTTACCCAGTGCCTGACACTCCTTTGCCACAGATCGACGCCATGAGATTCGAGGACCCCCTATTAGTCGGCCTTGATTGGAAATGGGGTTCCATTTCATGGCATGCAAAGCAATACAGTTATCACTCTTCCGCAATGTCTGACCTATCCACTGCCATTTTCGCCTGCGTATCAATTCGTCGATCGGCATCTGACCCGTACGTCGACTTAGCTCTTCATTGGATATTGTTTCGGTCAGAATATTCTTAAAATTCGACGAAGGCATGAATTGACGAAAACTTGCAGCTTTCTGGTAACTCATACGTAAACTTTCCATGTACTGCTCCCATACAAAAGCACTGACAGTACCAAGGAGCGGAACAGGCCCAGCTTGGTCTTGATGCTGAGATAACTGCTCTGCCAGATTTTTGACAGCATGCCGTATACGCATTTAGCCTGATTGATTCGACGAGCGGTGTCCTGCGCCGTACCACCATTTTCGGCAACAATTCTACCCAGATAGACGAAGTTGTTCACCTTCTCCAATTAATATTCGCTGCCCATTAATATTGATGGCAATAGGTGTCGGATTTCTTTTTCGCAACAGCGGGCTAAGAACCTTGGTCTTGTTGATATCAATCTTTAGCCCAACCTTGCTTGCCTCCCTCTCGAGATCTAACGCCATTGCACCTAGACTATGCTGACGATATTTGTCTTCTATCAAATAAGTAGATCAAATATCTGATGCTCTGCATTGCCAAAGCCGTAATGCGGGGCTTAAAATCAACGCTGCCAAGACTAAGTATGATACATGAGCTTGGATCCAGGAAGGCAAAGCGAAATTTGTGTTTCAGTCGAGAAAGTAGACAAGTTTTGCTACTTCGGAAGCAAGAACTAGACTAGAGCCGTTGTTTTTAGTTTGACTCTCTTCTGACAAAACAAGATTTCCAGACGCATCAAACTCCGGACATTCGAAACCAACGTAAAATCAGTGCTTTTATATGGCTGTTCAACTTGGAAGGTGACCAATAAGATAACAACTAGACTGCAAACTTTTGTGAACCAGTCTCTATGGCGCATCCTACACCTACAGAGGTCATTTCTAACGACGACCTGCTTATTACTACTGGTCAGGACAGGATACACACTTCCATTAAAAGGCGAAAGTGGCAATGGATAGGTCACACTCTCCGAAAAGGGCCGAACAACAGTGCTCAAGAGACCCTCGATTGGAAGCCGCAGGGAACCAACGCAAGTCGGCGTGTTGGGCGACCTAGTAACACCTGGAGAAGATCAGTTGAGAGAGAGGGTGCCTTAATAGGCAAGTCGTGGAGTGAGCTGAAAGCGATGGCGATGAACAGGACGAGGTGGAAAGTAGGCATAGTTAATGCCGTATGCCCACAAGGGGTTAACAGGATCCAGAGAGATTGTACAAATAGAGGACTACAAGCAGGAAGCTCGTCTATTACGGCTTATTATCCAACACCATTCAGCACTCAGTGAGGTTTACAGCCTTCTCCGATGAATCCTGCGAACTGTTCTAACAGGATTTCTCAACAAAACAAACTTACGCATGCACCACCGATTGCCATTTTCGACACTCTCACTGGTCCAACTCAATTGAAATGTTGCAGAATAAAATAGCCGAACTCGCATCATTCATGGATAGACATCGCTTCCAAGTTTGAGCCATATAGAAGACGAAACTGCACTCCCATTTGCCCTTCAACACACATGGCAACTACGCTATTGTCAGGAAAGACAGGTTAACCAACGCTAGAGGAGGGCTTGCCTTCATTATCCACCATTCTGTGCCATCGTTCTAAAATCTGGCAATGTTGATATTGAAGTTCATAACATTAACATTCTACCGGTATTCAGCTGTCCCTCAGGGTATCAGGTTTGAGCAAGTTATGGTCGACTGTCCGTGCGCTTTCCAATCCACCAAAACAGAAAGGGAACGTCCATGACGTCGACGTCCATGAGTACTCGACTCACTGCGTCATTTCAATGAACAATTTATTAAACACACTACACCTAACAGACATAAGCGCATAATCCGTAGGAAGATCCACAACCGAACTACAGACAGACAGCATACCTGTTTTCGCCACGGACTAAGTAGTTGCAGCTATAATGAAGGCAAACAACTCAAAGCCTTGGGACTTGATGTCATCTCAATGACAATGCTTAAACCCCTCGATTTACTGATATCAATTATCTCACGGCTACTTTCAATCTATCCATCTCCTCGCTGATCATTCCTGAAATCTAGAAAAGAGGGAGAGAGATCCCAATTTTGAAACCTGAAAAGAAAGCGACAGTCGGTGAATCCTTTCGTCCTATAACTCTCTTTTCACCAGTTGCCAAAACGCTTGAAGCACTAATCCACCCTGTTCTTCCGGCCCAAATCCAGCTAGCGAATCACCAGCACGGCTTCCAAAGCATGCACAGTACGACCACGGCCTTGGATACCATTACATCCCACATCCACATTGACCTCAGCCAAACTCGTCTATGTCGAAGAACTCGGCACCACCTGATGGAATCGATATCATCTCCACTGCTGACGACTGCTCCATTTTGGCAACAGGGAGCAACATTACGGAATGTGCGAACACGTCAGCGGTTATCTTGAAGAAGTTAGCTCGTTCTTCATAAGTAAGAACCTAACCGTCTCGGCGTCTAAGTCCTCGGCAACTCTATTTACCACCTGGACGGAGGAAGTCGAGACGCAACATGGAATCTCGATTGGCAATCTTCCAATTCCTACTATAAACCATCCTCAAATTCTAGGATGTCATCCTGTACAGCATGGGTACATCATCACCCCATGCCTCCACCGTGCGCGACAGGATGCGTAGTAGAATATCCTCAAAGCATTGGCCGGTAGCACCTAGGGCAAGAAAAAAGAAACTTGCTTCCACCGGCAGATCGAAGGCAGCACCTGATGAGTAGTGATCTGTGGGTGGTACGAAACCAGAGGTCGAGAGTCCCATTATATCGGGACCCCGATGCGAGCACGAGCGCATCTGAGCCGTCCGCCAACCATTCAATCCTTATCGCCCCATTTTTTTTATTATTCTCTATTTTTACCTCCTCTGTTTATGTTGTGTTCCCAGGCCTATGCATTTTTGTTAATATGTAAAGGACCTGGGCAACGAGCAGCCAAAACCCCGCCCACGTCCTCTTAACTGAGCTACAGTAAGCATTGGCCGCTGCTTAGCTCGTTAAGGGGCCTTTTTCTTCGCCAGATGGCACGGCCCGACCTTCACGGTCATTATGCCACCTTAGGCTCCGTCCCCACGGGCGTCTTCGACTGCCCACCAAACCATGCATTACACATCGCTTATTTTGCGTTGAAAACCTATTCTTAATTCGGTTGGATATTACAAGGCGCGTTTTTCGCAACTCCAGTGTATTGCCGTGCAGAAAATCCTTCTAGGTTAAGTGCCCCGTTAAATGCCAAAACAGTAATTGGATCCCTGACGTCATTTAATCACAATGTTATAGATTAGAAATTAGGAACATATATGGAAAGTATCGGCGATAAGTTCTGGTAATCAATTTCGAAATTTCTACTTTTCCATAATGGTACGTATGTATAGGTTAGGTTAGGTTAAAAATGCTGCTGTATAGAACAAAGCACACATAGACCACCAATGGGTCCGTTGTGATACCTCAACGCCATAAGAGCCTAGTCGTCAAACCACCCGGATCTATCAATAAAGCGATGTACAATAGATGACCAGCACTTACGTCTTTCAAGTCATCCAGGTCAAGAAAGTAAAGGGAACCTAGAGTGTCCTTTCTTCTACCGGCCAGAGCAGGGCAATTGCACAGGAAGTAAGCTATTGTCTCCTCCTCCTCCTCGTCTCCACAGCTTCTGCAGTGATCATTATACGGAAGCCGAAGACGCCTGGCATGCTCACCTATCAAGCAATGTCCTGTAATGATCCCCACAACCTTCCTTAGATGCCTTCTCTCTAGCATCTGCAGCCCTGAAGAGCGGCTAGGATTAAAGGCCGGCCAAATTTGTCTTGTAACATTGCATGTAGTTCCATTTAGCCATTCGATATTAGCACGGTTTAGTGCGTTTGTCTTGATCACCTTCTTACAAGCTGCCATCGGTATTTTGACAGGGCGAAAACACTCTATGTCCACACTGGTGGTACCCGCCCGAGCCCGCTCGTCTGCCCGGCAGTTACCGCTGAAACCACTATGCCCTGGTATCCAGCACAAAGTGATGTTGAAAAAGTCGCTGAGTTCCTTGAGAGCAGAGCGGCACATCACCACGGTTTTCGAAGTAGAAAGTGCAGCGTCCAGGGATTTTATCGCCGCCTGACTATCGGTATAGATAGTAATAGTCCTAGCAGATACGACATTGCAGCCCAACCAAGCCAAAACTTCGGTAATTGCAGTGATCTCCGCCTGGATGACACTACAGAATGCTGGAAGACGGAGTGACAAGCCAAAATCCAGTCCCTCTGAAAAGATACCAGCGCCTACACCTTCTTCTGTTTTCGAGCCATCCGTAAAAAAGCTTATAGCTTCCGACTCTGGAGTACTGTTTACGCCCCACTCTTGTCGAGAGGGTATTAGGCTGGTATAGCCTTTGTCGAAGGAGTACACTGGGGAGGTGTAATCTGTTTCTTCTGGAATATCAAGATTGTCCACTATAGTCGAGTGGCCAATAATAGTCATTTTCCACTGTCCCGTTTCCCGAAGACGAATGGCCGTGATTGCAGCCAACTGTTCGGCCAAGATGTTCAAGGGAAGCAAATTAAGCATCACACTAAGAGCAGCAGTTGGTGTGGTCTTGAGAGCACCAGTGATAGCAATACAGGATAATCTGTGAACTTTGTTCAATAGTCCTGTAGGACGCCTTTTTGAGTGCAATCCACCAAACTACTACCCCATACATTAAAATAGGGCGTACGACTGATACGTACAACCAAAATACCACCTTTGGTCGCATGCCCCATTTCAAGCCAATAGCCTGCCTGCAAGAGTACAGAGCAACTGTTGCCTTAACAACTCGCTCCTCGATATTTGCCTTCCAGGAGAGCTTTCTATCAAATATAAGTCCCAGAAATCTGGCTTTTTCGCTAAGGGCCAGTCTGGTCCCCTCCAGCAATGGTGGTATCAATGAAGGTAGAGTGGTCCTTCTGGTGAAGAGAACAAGGTCTGTTTTGGACGGATTGACCCCCACACCCACTTGCCTAGCCCACTGAGATAGAATATTTAGGGCATTTTGCAGAACTTCACTAAGAACCCCGGGAAACTTTCCCGAGATAGAAATGGCAATATCGTCCGCATACGCAATAACATCACAGCCAATCGCCTCCAAATCCAGAAGCAACTTGTTAACCACCACGTTCCAAAGAAGGGGGGACAAGACACCTCCTTAGGGAGTACCCCTACAAACTTGCCTGCGTTTTTTGGATAAACCCAAACTGGTACTAATGAATCTGGATGTTAGCATCAGACTAATAAGCTCACAGATCGGGCCATCCATACCCAAACTCAAGAGAGCATTCGAAATAGCCGCCGCCGGTTTGACGTTGTTAAAGGCCCCCTCAATATCCAAGAAAGCCACCAATGTAAATGTATATTCCTTGCAAGTTAGAGATTTCTCAATACATGCTACTAATGAATGCAAAGCTGTGTCCACCGATCTCCCCTTCCAGTAGGCATGCTGCGAAGAGGAGAGAAGGTGTGATGGAATAGTGTCCCTTAAGTATACAGTCGTACAAAAAAGTATTCGTACACACGTCGTATCGTGCTTTACTGTCCTGCAACAGTTAAAAGAGCTACATTTTTTTAACAAAAAATGTCTCTAACTCTTTTAGCAACACTACTTTCTTATATTAACTTAAAAAAAGTACTCTTTTCTGATCGTGTCAACAGAAAAGTGAGAAACAGTTATGCAATTCCCGAGAATTGAATCAAAAAAGTATTCGTACAGCATCAATGCAGAAAGAATAATGCCGTTATTCCGTTGCCGATGGCGATCATTCGTATTGGGATCAGTCTTGTGATAATTATCAAGTATTTATCAATTGTTGTTAAGCAAATTTGTAGTGGATTTCCATTAAATTCTTTATTATGGGACGAAAAGGTAAAGAAACGACAGAAGGAGAAAGGAGAATTATCCTTTCCTTGCACAATCAATGCAAATCATTGCGTGAAATCAGCATTATTGTTGGGAGACCACGCTCAACCGTTCAAAGCATCATTGATAGATATTGTGTCACGGAAAGTCTTACGAATCAACGAAGATCAGGACGATCAAGATTATTAACGGCCAAAGATGAACGCAGTATATGTAGAAAAGTGCGACAAAATCCGAAAATTACAGCTTCAGCGATTGCGGCAGAGGTAGCGGAAAAAGATAAAATAGACGTTTCTGGAGAAACAATCAGAAATGTGCTCCGCCGTGCCGGTTACAACTCTCGAATCGCTAGAAGAAAATATTACATAAGCGAAAAAAATAGGAAGGATCGATTAGAATTCGCCAAAACGATGCGAAATCATGGAATAGACTTCTGGGAAAAGTTATATTTGCTGATTAGAGTAAATTTAACATTTTCCCAGAAGTCTATTCCATGATTTCGCATCGTTTTGGCGAATTCTAATAGATCCTTCCCATTTTTTTCGCTTATGTAATATTTTCTTCTAGCGATTCGAGAGTTGTAACCGGCACGGCGGAGCACATTTCTGATTGTTTCTCCAGAAACGTCTATTTTATCTTTTTCCGCTACCTCTGCCGCAATCGCTGAAGCTGTAATTTTCGGCTTTTGTCGCACTTTTCTACATATACTGCGTTCATCTTTGGCCGTTAATAATCTTGGTCGTCCTGATCTTCGTTGATTCGTAAGACTTTCCGTGACACAATATCTATCAATGATGCTTTGAACGGTTGAGCGTGGTCTCCCAACAATAATGCTGATTTCACGCAATGATTTGCATTGATTGTGCAAGGAAAGGATAATTCTCCTTTCTCCTTCTGTCGTTTCTTTACCTTTTCGTCCCATAATAAAGAATTTAATGGAAATCCACTACAAATTTGCTTAACAACAATTGATAAATACTTGATAATTATCACAAGACTGATCCCAATACGAATGATCGCCATCGGCAACGGAATAACGGCATTATTCTTTCTGCATTGATGCTGTACGAATACTTTTTTGATTCAATTCTCGGGAATTGCATAACTGTTTCTCACTTTTCTGTTGACACGATCAGAAAAGAGTACTTTTCTTTAAGTTAATATAAGAAAGTAGTGTTGCTAAAAGAGTTGGAGACATTTTTTGTTAAAAAAATGTAGCTCTTTTAACTGTTGCAGGACAGTAAAGCACGATACGACGTGTGTACGAATACTTTTTTGTATGACTGTATGTCGATAAGACGCTCCAGCATCTTTAGCAAGGTTGACGATAAGCTTATGAGACGAAGGTCTTTCGGACGTGGGTGCGAGCTTCTGCCCGCCTTCGGGATAAAAACCACCTTCACATCCGACCAAGTGCGAGGAATGTGTACCAGCTCCAAGCAGGCCCTGAATATACTTTCAATCCAAGGATACACTAAGTTCAACGTTTTCTGTATATCCGCTGGAATAATGCCATCTGGTCCTGGGGACTTAAACGGGTCGAAACTGTTAATAGCCCATACTATTTACGTATGTATATACCTATGTATATACTCGTATGTCGTATCTCTTCCGGGTAGGTTTACTACTCAATTTTTAATGATCCAGGTTTAACTACATATACGGATATACCTATAGTTAGGTTGACACATTGCTGTAATTATGTATTTTTAACCGGAATTAACCACACGGAAATAAAATAACGTTTCAAGCTTCAGACAACGTTCTGAAAATAATTTTATTGATTGAAACTGTGAATTAAGATATCTATTTTGTTTTTACTTCATGCTTTGACGCATTTACTGTTTCGTTTCTTGTACCCCAACTTGCAGGTACAGTGTCCCGGGGCAGTACAAGTTCCATGGGGACAACCTTTTGAACAATGAGCGATGCATTTGTGATGGCTCCCCGATGCCATTATGTAGCCTGAATTGCAGGTACAGCGGTTCCGCCCAGTACATTTCCCATTCAGACAAGCTTTGTCGCATCTGGGCTCCGGTGTAGTCGATTTCCAGATATTGTGCTTTTCCGTCGAATTCTTAGGACTCTTGAAAAAATTGAAAAAGGGAAATGCTTTCTTCGTTGTTTCGTAAAACTTTGGACCATGTGTTGTTTTTGGTTTGATGTAGCGAGTAGTTGGGATCACCTTTGCACTCGTTGTTCTCTGTGTAGTTTTAACAACCACATTGGAAAAGTGAGGGTTGAACGCCGATTGTTGTTCCAAGTAATTTGGTTTTGCGATAGGTTGGGATGCTTGTGGGGGAACAAAGAAAGGATTAAATGCCGGCTGCCGTTCGTAGATGCCAGGATCAGGTGCAGAGGGTAGAGGAGGTACGTTCAACTTGGGTGTACTTTTAACGGATTGAACTGTGATCGATGGGTTGAAAAGTGGCTGGTTTGAATTTATAGTATTGTTCTTCGAATAAATTCCTGTTTTGGAAACCGGTGGTGGTGCAAAAGGCAGGTTTAGGTTGGGGTTTGGTTGGCTTGGCGGTAGGTGCGGAATCGCATTCAAATGCGGATTGTAGATTGGAGGTGCTTGAATAGGCTGGACATTAATAGGAGGATTGAAGATAGGCATGGAACGATCATCGACGACAACTTTCTTCAAAATTTTACACTTATTTCCAGATCCACTAAGGTAGTACCCAGACCTGCACGAACAAACTCGTGGTGCTGTGCATCTTCCATTGATACAGCCCCTGGGAAAAACACGATAAATCATCATTGGGACCAATCGGTATATATCATCAAGCTTACCTTGGACAATGTGGCTTACAGCGTCCACTTTCCATCTTATATCCTTCATTGCAGGTACATTTTCCTGGAGCAATACATCTACCATTGTCACATCCTTGCGCACAGTGTGGTTCGCATTTAATGTCCGTTTGATCCAAAGTCCATCCGGAATCGCAAGCACAGATATCTTTTGCTACACAGCGACCTCTTTCACATGGGCGACTGCAACTTGCCTGACATGTACCATCGATCAACGAGAATCCTGGAAAGCATGAGCACTCATTTGGCCGGACACAAGTTCCACTTCCACAAGGAGGTTTACACTTTGCTTCGCATTTTCTGTTTGAATGATTGTATTCATATCCCTTTAGACACGTACACGATTCTGGGGCGGTGCAATTAAAGAATTCACCACAACCGTTTGAGCAATAGGGCACACAAAACATTTTGTTCGGCTCGAAAATATATCCAGGCTTGCACGTGCACGTCCCGTTCGAATGACAGTATCCATTCAGACAAAATATCGGGCATGTAGCTATGCAGTCACCGTTCAAGGATCTGACATGATCAGGAAAACATTCGCATACGTCCGGTTGGGTACATATTCCATTGATACAGGGTTTGCTACAAACGGGAATGCATTGGGCTTTGTTATGAACATAGGGTTCATATCCTTGGCAACATGTTTCGATGATACTGACATATGCATTTGAACCATTGCCTGGCGGAACGCGGGATCTTGATTTGACAAGGGAACTTGTTCTGTAAATCGGAGAATTGAAATAGATCATAATAGTGATACAGGTAAGATAATGGTTGTTTGGCTGGGCTTTTAAAGGATGCTAAAGAGTTTAATATGTCTCTGCTCAACTAGTCCTATGTTAATAATGTGGCGAAGTGATCAATTTGAATGAAATATTTAATTTAATTCAGGCAAATGATCTTCCACTTGTTGCCTGAAAAGTGTCGTAGTCGCATGACTCGTTGAAGTAAAGGGCTCTGCCACACGTTGCCTACTTAAAGTTATAGGCACCGCATCGCGCTGGATAAATTCTAAAGGTTCTAATACACGAGACGCGTAGACTCGTCAGGCGCGACAAATCTACGATACCCGTCCAGTGCAAACAGCCAACGGGTTTACGACAACGCGTAAACGCCGTTGATCAGTCGATGAGTCCAACAACAAACACATAAAAAAGGAGATTCCAGTATAGGCCAGTCAAATTAAATATTATTAATAATAATTAGGGAAAGATCTGGAAATAGTTTTAATCCCTTCTATAGATACTGAGTACATAAACACTGAGTTTGCACGGTCGTAGAAGGTGAGCTTAACTTTTGGAGGGCGAAAATCCGAGAAATTTGAGCCCTTTTTTTAATATTATCATTATAAATCCTAAACGGTGACTCGGATCGAAAAACCTTGCAGGAGTAAATTAAAGACCGTTGAATTCTGCGTTCAATGAACTGCTCAAAGTTGAAATTCGGTTCAGTAGCGTAATTAAAATCGATAGTCAAAAAATGACAATTTTCGAGGCTCCCGAGAAAAATCACACTTTTTCACTTTTCAAGCTCACGGATCTTTGCAACGGATCCTCCAAATGGAAAAGCTTGTCTGTAAAAGTTGGGGACAATTTGATTGTGAGCCTAACGTGGCCAATATTTTTCAATTCAGGCCATTTTTAGAGTAGCTATGAGCAAAAATTCAAAAATGAAAGCTCATCGATTTAAGCCTTAAAAGCTCTATCTCGGTAAGTATAACAGCTATTAGTTTTATTTTAGCCTCAAATTGTAGATAAATTACTCTAGTTAAATAAAGTTTTACAAGATTTCTTGTGAGATCAATTTAGGAGATACTAAACAGAAACAGGACAAGCCAAACAATTAGGCACATTTTCCACATGGTGGCGGGGTCCGTGGTGTTAGGGGGCAAATAGAAAACTCGAATTTTTAAACAATGTACCAACTCAAACAATATATCAAAAATAGAAAATACCCTAATTAAAGCAACCAGTGTTATAACATTTTGACTGACCAAAGTATTTTAACCTTTGCAGAATCACCGACTTTTTTTTTAAATAAAAACGCAATTACTCAAAAACTATACCCGCTAGCATATTCTAGTAAAGAGTGAATCGCAGGTAATATCTTACCCTAAAAACAGAAAATAGCCTGTAGAAATCAGATAAACTGCACAGCAATACACTGGAGTTGCGAAAAACGCGCCTTGTAATAGCCAACCGAATTAAGAATGGGTTTTCAACGCAAAATAAGCGATGTGTACGGATAATGCATGGTTTGGTGGGCAGCCGAAGACGCCCGCGGGACGGAGCCTAAGGTGGCATAATGACCGTGAAGGTCGGGCCGTGCCATCTGGCGAAGAAAAAGGCCCCTTAACGAGCTAAGCAGCGGCCAATGCTTACTGTAGCTCAGTTCAGGGGACGTGGGCGGGGTTTTTGCTGCTCGTTGCCCCGGTCCTTTACATATTAACAAAAATGCATATGCCTGGGAACACAACATAAACAGAGGAGGTAAAAATAGAGAATAATAATAAAAAAATGGGGCGATAAGGATTGAATGGTTGGCGGACGGCTCAGATGCCCTCGTGCTCGCATCGGGGTCCCGGTATAATGGGACTCTCGACCTCTGGTTTCGTACCACCCACAGATCACTACTCATCAGGTGCTGCCTTCGATCTGCCGCTGGAAGCAAGTTTCTTTGCTCTTGCCCTAGGTGCTACCGGCCAATGGTTTGAGGATCCTATTTCTACTACGCACCCGGTCGCGCATGGTTGAGGCATGTGGTGATGATGTAGCCATGCTGCACAGAGTGACTCCTAGAATTTTAGGATGGTTTATAGTAGGAACTGGAAGATTGCCAATCGAGATTCCATGTTGCATCTCGACTTCCTCCGTCCAGGTGGTAAATAGGGTTGCCGAGGACTTAGACGCCGAGACGGTTAGGTTCTTACTTATGAAGAACGAGCTAAGTTCTTCAAGATAACCGCTGACGTGTTCGTACATTCCGTAATGATGCTCCCTGTTGAATGGAGCAGTCGTCAGCAGAGGAGATTATATCGATTCCCTCAGGTGGGGCCGAGTACCACCTGAATTGTTTTTTGACATGGACGACGAGCTGGGTTGAGGTCAATGTGGATGCGGGATGTAATGGCACCCAAGGCCGTGGTCGTACTGTGCATGCTTCGGAAGCCATGCTGGTGATTCGCTAGCTGAATGTGGGCCGCAAGAACAGGGTGGATTAGTGCTTCAAGCGTTTTGGCAACTGGTGAAAAGAGAGTTGTAGGACGATAGGAATCGCCGAGTGTCGCTTTCTTTTCAGGTTTCAAAATTGGGATCACTCTCCCTTTTTTTCCAAATTTCAGGAATGATCAGCGAGGAGATGGATAGATTGAAAGTAGCCGTGAGATAATTGATATCAGTAAATCGAGGGGTTTAAGCATTGTCATTGAGATGACATCAAGTCCCAAGGCTTTGAGTTGTTTGCCTTCATTATAGCTGCAACTACTTAGTCCGTGGCGAAAACAGGTATGCTGTCTGTCTGTAGTTCGATTGTGGATCTTCCTACGGATTATGCGCTTATGTCTGTTAGGTGTAGTGTGTTTAATAAATTGTTCATTGAAATGACGCAGTGAGTCGAGTACTCATGGAGCTCGACGTCATGGACGTTCCCTTTCTGTTTTGGTGGATTGGAAAGCGCACGGACAGTCGACCATAACTTGCTCAAACCTGATACCCTGAGGGACAGCTGAATACCGGTAGAATGTTAATGTTATAAACTTCAATATCAACATTGCCAGATTTTAGAACGATGGCACGGAATGGTGAATGCACGGAATGGTGAATAATGAAGGCAAGCCCTCCTCTAGCGTTGGTCAACCTGCCTTTCCTGACAATAGCGTAGTCGCCATGTGTGTTGAAGGGCAAATGGGAGTGCAGTTTCGTCTCCTATATGGCTCAAACTTGGAAGCGATGTCTATCCATGAATGATGCGAGTTCGGCTATTTTATTCTGCAACATTTCAATTGAATTGGACGAGTGAGAGTGTCGAAAATGGCAATCGGTGGTGCAGGCGTAAGTTTGTTTTGTTGAGAAATCCTGTTAGAATAGTTCGCAGGATTCATCGGAGAAGGCTGTAAACCTCACTGAGTGCTGAATGGTAAAAATAAATGCTGAATGGTGTTGGATAATGAGCCGTAATAGACGAGCTTCCTGCTTGTAGTCCTCTATTTGTACAATTTCTCTGGATCCTGTTAACCCCTTGTGGGGCATACGGCATTAACTATGCCTACTTTCCACCTCGTCCTGTTCATCGCCATCGCTTTCAGCTCACTCCACGACTTGCCTATTAAGGCACCCTCTCTCTCAACTGATCTTCTCCAGGTGTTACTAGGTCGTCCAACACGCCGACTTGCGTTGGTTCCCTGCGGCTTCCAATCGAGTGTCTCTTGAGCACTGTTGTTCGGCCCTTTTCGGAGAGTGTGGCCTATCCATTGCCACTTTCGCCTTTTAATGGAAGTGTCTATCCTCTCCTGACCAGTAGTAATAAGCAGGTCGTCGTTAAAAATGACCTCTGTAGGTGTAGGATGCGCCATAAAGACTGGTTCACAAAAGTTTGCAGTCTAGTTGTTATCTTATTGGTCACCTTCCAAGTTGAACAGCCATATACGTATAAAAGCACATTTTACGTTGGTTTCGAATGTCCGGAGTTTGATGCGTCTGGAAATCTTGTTTTATCAGAAGAGAGTCAAACTAAAAACAGCGGCTCGAGTCTAGTTCTTGCTTCCGAAGTAGCAAAACTTGTCTACTTTCTCGACTGCTTGCCCTGAACCACAAATTTCGCTTTGCCTTCCTGGATCCAAGCTCATATATCATACTTAGTCTTGGCAGCGTTGATTTTAAGCCCCGTATTACGGCTTTGGCAATGCAGAGCATCAGATATTTGATCTACTTATTTACTACTACTACTCAATTGCCCTAACCCCTTGTGGGGCATAGCGCGTCAACTGTTCCATGTGGCCCAGTTGACATTCCGTTGGCATAATCTGGTTTCGGAGAATGCAGTTGCCAGCATACACCTCCTGCACATCCATGGCCACGAACGTCGTCGTGGACGGGATTCGAACCCGAAACGCCGGTAGTCAAACATGAGACTGATGCTTCAACACACTGCGCTTCCGGTTGCCCCAATGCAAGAAGGATATGTGTCAATGTGTTATTGTACATGCCTGTATTTGTTTTTTTTTTATTAGGGGCAACACATTTCCTCGCAACTGCTTTCAATACTACTTCTCCGCGCCGGCATTGAAAGAAACCCTGGTCTATGGATCTGTTGCGTATATAATAGAGAGCTGCACCCCGATGCAATGTCAGTGAGATGCAACTGCTGCGACGAGTGGTCTCACCTGAGGAACTGCTCCGGACTAAACCATCACAGGCATTGGAATCCTTCATTTACTCCCAGTCAATGCAGGAACAGGACGGCCACAAGCAGCGAGCTCGTCAAGCACGCCTCACGTTCCTACACCAGTGAGCGCCCATATGAGCTTCCAGTCAACCACAACGACCCCTGCGAATAGATCCAGTAGGATTCCTCAACAAAACAACCTTACGCCTGCATTACCGATCGCCGCATTACCGATCGCCATATTTGATACGCTCTCACTCGTCCAATTAAATTGCAACGGGCTGCAAAATAAAATCGCCGAACTCGCCATATTCATGGACAGACACCGCATCCAAGATGGAGCCATTCAGGAGACGAAACTATTGTACATCCCAATTCGTCCCTCAACGCTCATGGAGATTGCGTCTTTATCAGGAAAGACAGGATGACCAACACTGGAGGAGGGTTGTCTTCATCATTCACCATTCCGTGCAATACCGGGAAATAGAAGTCACCAACAACGAACGATATCACCATGGAAGTGCAAGCCATCGCCATAAAATCAGGTAATATTGGTATTGAAATTTACAACATATATATTCCCCCGGTATTCAGTTGTCCCTCGGGTAACCATGTAAATATCAACACTTTCCTCACTAGTCAACACCATCTCCTGACTTTAACGCACACCATGAACTATGGCACTCACATCTTAACAACGACGCCAGAGGTATTTCAATTGCGGTACAACTTGGTGCTTCAGATTTCTGTTTTCTAAATGACGATACACCCGCCGGTATTGCCGGTACCTGTTCCAGCTCTCCAGACATCACAATTGCCAGTGCTACCCTCATAAATGAAGCTCAATGGGAACCGGTCCTTACACTATCTTCGGACCATTTAGCAATTGCGATAAGGCTTAAAAAACCGACAGATATTATATCTGTCACTTATGTCAACCACAATATGTGCTAAATTCCTCGCCGTTTATAAAGCGGCTGCGAAATTTATTCCTGCAGGACGCATTCGGCAAATTCGGCCTAACTTTCCTACCTCAGCCGCCAGATTGGCAAACGAGAGAGACAACATCATTTGCACAAACCCAGGAGATCCCAGAATTCATGAAATGAACTTAGAAATTGAACATCCTCCACCAGACAGACAAAAACACATAATCCGTAGGAAGATCCGTAACCAAACCGCAGACAACAAACCTATCTTCATCGCGGACGAAGTGGCTGCAGCAATCAGGAAGGCGAATAACTCGAAAGCCATGGGACCTGATGGAATCTCAATGGCAATGCTCAAACACCTAACTTTCCAGCCATCGAATATCTCACGGCTACATTCAACCTATCCATTACATCACTGATGAACTCTGAAGAAAGGGAGAATAATTCCAATCTTGAAACCTGGGAAAAAACGACACTCGACGAGTCCTATCGTCCCATCATACTTCTATCTTGTTCTTGCGGCCCACATCCAGCTTGCGAACCACCAGCACGGCTTCAGAAGGCTGCACAGTACGATGACGGCCCTGGATGCTATTACAACTCTCATCCACAATGGCCTCAATCAACCTGGTCCAAGTCACAGAACAATTCTGGTGGCTCTGGATCTGTCGAAAGCCTTCGACACAGTCAGCCACTCAGCACTTCTGTCTGGCTTATATTGTGCATCGCTTCCAACGCAAATAACGAAATAGATTGCCAATTATCTTGCGTTATCTTGCATGCAGGCAGCCCTACACCGAATCTAGGAGCAAGAAATCGAAATTAAGGAAGATTAAACAGGAGGAGTCCTGTCTCCCTCCTTGTTTAACCTTTATTTATCTGGAATTCCAATTTCACCTGAGGGAATCGAAATTATCTCCTATGCCGATGACTGCTCCATTCTCGTAACAGGAAAATGTGTGAACGTATAAACGATTACCTGGACGAGCTTAACGCTTTCTTCACAGGCAAGAATTTAACGATTTCAACACCGTAAATCCTCGGCAACTTTATTTACCACCTGGACGAAGGAAGTCAAGATTCAGTTTGGGATCTCAATTGGCAATCAGCCTATTCCAACTGTGAACCATTCTAAAATTCTAGGAGTAACCCTGGACGGCATGGCCACGTCATTTCTCCATGCTTCAACTGTGTGCGATAGGATGCGCGCTAGGAATGAAATCCTCAAAGCCTGGGTCGGCAGCAATTGGGGCAAAGATAAACAAACCCTTCTGGTCACATACAAAGCAGTGGGAAGATCCAACTATGCGGCCCCTGCGTGGCAGAATCTCTGAGACAGACAATGGAAAAATATTCAGGGTTGTCAAAACGCCGCACTCCGTACTGTAACTGGCTGTCTCCTTATGTCATCCCAGGGCCATCTACATCAGGAAACTAAGATGATGCCTCGAAGAGACCACAACGAGCTTCTTGCGAAACAATATCTGGTTGTTACCGGAGGAACCTTATGGACAAAACACCGCTACCAAGACATGTCAGGCGTGATCTGAGGAACATCGAAAGAGATGTCCAGAGGTATAAAAGGGTTCCCTTTGACAACGACGTATACAGATCAGCTATCGCAGCAATACATCATGAGGAGTTGCGATCATCAATTGCAGGACTAGGTAGGCAGAACCACCAGCCATTTCCCCCGATATGAGAATATACTTCCGAGAGCAGAGAGAGCGACAATTTCCCAACTTAAATCTTAAAAAAAAAAAAGAAAATTTCGGAAAAAATAATAAATGTACATCGAAATAGAATTTTTTTTTTGGTTCCAAGGGAATTTTTTTTTTACATCTAAATGCTCATAGAGTTTTGATTGCAAATGTACATAAGAGTGCGACGTACATACATATGTAAGTGGAAAGGAGATGTGAGGAGGAGAGGAGGATAAAAAATGTATCCTAATATCTCCTAAAATTAAAAATCTTCGTTGTGGTGATAGGCCAGTAAAATTAAGCCATTTTAGGGGCTTTTTAATAATAATTAGGGAAAAATTTGGAAATAATTTTAATCCCTTCTATACCTATATAGGTAGATACCGAATACATGGAAACTGAGTTTGCACGGTCGTAGAAATTAAGCTTAACTTTTGGTGGGCGAAAATCCGACAAATTTGAACTCGAATTTTTAAAGAATGTACCAACTCAAAAAATATATCAAAAATCGAAACTACCCTAATTAAAGCAACCAGTGTTATAACATTTTGACTGACCAAAGTAATTTAACCATTGAAAAATTGACGACATTTTTTTAATAAAAATGCAATAACTCAAAAACTATACCCGGTAGTATATTCTCGTAAAGATTTAATCGTAGATAATATCCTACCCTAGAAATAGAAAATAGTCCGTAGAAATCAGATGCCTTGTCTACTAGATATAGCTCGGAAAACAAGAAAGAAATGTAGCCCATGATCAACATCTTGCTGTTTTATCTTATTTTTCTCGAGCTTTCACCTATATATTTTAATAATTTTATTAAAAATAAAAACTTCCTGTTTTGTTGTAAACAGTTTATGTTAACATTATATAATACTAATTTTTAAATTTCAGGTTATTTACAGCCCTTTAATTAAAAGAATTCATTTGTTCACACTTTTTAGAGTTTTGTATAAAAACAAAACCCTTATGAAATCGGTCCTGCGTCCGTCTGTCCGTCTGTCTGTCCGTCTGTCCATGAAATATCTCACGAACCGCTGAAGCTACATGCATGAAATTTGGTGGAAATATGTAGAAATACTATAATTCTCTGGAAAAAGCGATGCGTCGTAATAGGTCAACTTTAAGGGGGGGTCCCCATAGAGGGGAAATGAAGGTCGAAATTTTTTTTTCGTTTGGTATAGGCAAGTGGGGTATCGTAAGAAAGGTACCGTCGAGTACATTCCATTTTTGGAATTTTGTTCAAATTTGAAGAAAGGAGAAAAGAGGGAGAGGGGAAAATATGTGGTCCGAGTTTGTCCCCCCCCCTTGTATTTCGAGACCGTTATAGCTAGACATATGAAAATTTACAGAAAAGCGGCATTTCACTAGCACAGAAAACCGAAAATAATAGAATTTTTAAATCTCATCCAAAAAGGTTAATAATAGTACATTTCTATAGTTGCAGTTAGCACACCCCTGCACCCCTCAAGCACACCGGAGGTCAAAAATATTGATAGCTAATGATAACGAACATCATAGGCAATAATATCTTTAAGTTTCATTACAATGACATGATATTTAATAATAGTATTTACATTGACTTAAAGTTATGCATTTTGACACTATCCATACAAAAAATACACCTACCGGCCTCACGCATAGATATGCGTGTACTAAATACTTGCATGTTGTTTTTCGTAGTGCGAATTGCAGTTATTTAATGAACAAACTATGGTAGGGTGAAGAATGGTGATTGGTGATCCTAACAATAACTATTCACACAATTAATTTTTTTAGGGTTTTGTGTCTTAAATCTTACAAAATCGGTCAAATACCTGTCTGTCCGTCTGTTCATAGAATATCTTACGAACGGCTGAAGCTGCACACATAATTCGGCGGGAATGTGTAGAAATGCTATAATTTGCTGGAGAAAGCGTTGTGTTGTAGTTGGCCAACTTTAAGAGGGGGGGGGGTCCACACAGAGGCGAAATTAAGGTCAATTTTTTTTTATCCACTGGTATAACCAAGTGGGGTGTCGTGAGAAAGGTAATGTTGAGTAGATTCCATTTTTGGCATTTTCTTCAGATTTGTAGAAAGGGGAACAGTGGAGGAGGAAAAAACATTAGACCGTAATTTTTCCCAGCCGCCCTGAATTTCGAAGCCGTTACACAAGTTTGCAATTTGCAATGTCGTCTTAATATGAATGGTTAAGCATCTCGAAGAGTAGGACAGTTTATCTCGGATACATACATATCTATCTACAGCTTCTCGTATTAAAACTATTACTTTGAGAGGTGACAGATGCAGTCTTCTTGTGAATTGGCATGTAAGATACTATATCATGGGTAAGACATTTAATTATGGTGTTTTTATTCAGCTGAGTGGTACCAAGAAGAGCAGGGAGCCAATATTTAGATACCAAAATAAACGCGTGCTTCAAAACCCTCGAATTGCGGGCGTAGCCCTCTATATTCCGGTTTCATTTTATTTTATTTTCCAAGGCCGTATCTAATAAATGGTTTATTAAAAACGGCTCAAATTTGTCGGATTTTCGCCCACCACAAGTTAAGCTCACCTTCTACGACCGTGCAAACTCAGTTTCCATGTACAATATGTATGTACAATATGTATCTGTAGAAGGGGTTAAAATTATTTCCAGATTTTTCCCTAATTATACCCTAGACTTATAGTATAGGGTATATTGTTTTTGTCACGACGGAAATATGTAACACCTTAAAGGAGGCTCCGGAGGTATAGCAATATATATATATAAATGATCAAGGTCACCTCCTGATTCGATTTAGCCATGTCTGTCTGTCTGTCTGTCCGTCTGTCTGTCTGTCCGTCTGTCTGTCCGTTCGCACGATAACTTTCGATAAAATGAAGCTAGAGCCTTGAAGTTTTGGTCAAATGTTGGAAGTGTGATCTAGTTGGATGGTATTGAAAATGGGCGTGATCAGGCCAAGAGAACGCCTACCTCCCCTACATATGTAAAATACATAAATGTATCTATAACTCCCGATTAAAGAAACATGAAAAGCTCTAGCTTTGGTAGATTACTCATGAGGGTAATCTCATACTCTCCTGGGAAAATAAAACTGATAAGTTGAAAACTAACGGTAATTTTCTTACAAAGAGCCCCGTACTACCCTACTTTTCAGGTTTTTTTGTCTATAACTCCTGAACCAATTGACGTAGACACCTGATTTTTGGCGTGTAACCTTGAAGTGAGAAGCTGCTTAAGATTATGTAAGTTGGGCATAATCAGATCAAAGGAACACCTACCTCCCCTACAAATTTCCAGAAATTAAATATTCCTTTAATTACGATAACTTTCGGAAAAATGATACTAGCAAGTTGAAAATTTGAAAGAATGTTGCTAATAAGACCTACTTTGGTGGTATTGAAAATGGGTAAGATCCGACTCAAGGAACACCCACCTCCCCTACAAATGAAATTTCAAATAAGCGATAACTTTTGATAGAATGAAGCCAGCAACTTGAAATTTTGGTAAAATGTTGAAAGTGAGATTGAGTTAGTTGACAATAAAGATGGGTAAGATCCGACCTAAGGAACCCCTACCTCCCCTAGAAATGAAACTTAAAATAAGCGATAACTTACGACAAAATAAAGCTAGCGACTTGATATTTTGGTCAAATGTTTGTAGTATGATCCAGTCGACTAATATTGAAAATACGTAAAATCCGACCATCGAAACTCCTACTTCCCCTACAAAAGAAACTTCAAATAAGCGATAACTTTCGATAGAATGAAGCTAGAGACTTGAAATTTTGTTTAAATGTTTGTAGGGGGATCTAATTGGTTGATGGAAATGCTGGGCAAGATCCGACTCAAGGAACCCCCACCTCCCCTACAAGTGAAACTTCAAATAAGCGTTAATTTTCGATAGAATGAAACTAGCGACTTGAAAAATTGGATAAATATTTGTAGAATGGGTTAGTTAATTGATTTTGAGAATGGTCAAGATCCCACTGAATGAGTGCCAACCTCCCCTATGAATTGGCCATATAAGAGACCCACTTTTAATGCATATGGTCGTTGCCAATTGGGACTTTTGGTATCACCACTAGGTCTGTACAAGTCTAGGGTATATATGCTTCGGACTCCGGGCCGAAGCTTCCTGGTTATTATTAATAAAATTTAATTTTACTGGCCTATGATGTTTTTTCGGCAAACAATTATTCTGGAGATAAAAATGAAAGGGACTCGGGAAGCGGTACTGGCAATGAAGAGTGTTGGATATTAAATAAATTTTCCCCGATCAAAAGCTCCGTGAAAAGATTTGACAGTTATCGTATGGTGAGAATAATTTTTTATATTCACAGTCGTATTTACAGTTCCTTGGGAACAACGGAATATGTAAAACGTCTTAAAAAGAAAAAAAAAAACTAATAAAAATACCAATTACAGGAAGGAAGTTATTAGTGAGACAATGGAAGACGATATGTGGAGAAAAATAGTGCATGAAAGTTTCAAGATAAAGCTACAGATTTGCGATTTCATTGCCGGCGGCAGCAGCGGCATTGACTGTGTCTTGGCTCTTCTGCTTTCCAAGCCTCATTGAAAACAGCAACTATGGCAGTAAGAAATGTCATATTGTCTTCCGCCAATATGTTAATTACGACTTTTCTCATTGTTTTGCAAAAAAAATAGTTGTTGTGAATGTCGAAAGGGTTTTATAATTTTTAACGACAAAATGAAGCTTTCGTTCGACTCCTCAATGCATAAAATTCCGTTTTTTCTTTCTGACATTTCAAAAGTTTTCCCAGTAGATAGATCGCGCCACTATAGCAGCATTTGAAATTTGGCTAAGAATGTAATGCCGGAACCAGAATGAACGCTGAAAGCAGCAGCAGCAACTACAATAACATGCAGATCTGCTTTCGCCGCTGTCGCTGCCGCTGCGTTCAATCTAGGTCGAGAAAATGGAAAAATGGGAAATGCGTGCTTTCTAATTTGACATTTCGCTGTCGATGCCGCTGCTGCTGCATTCTGCGCTCATTCTGGTTCGGACATAACGCTGCCGATGCTGCTGCCGCTGCTGCTGTTCCAATGTAATTCGCTCAAGGCGAATGCTTGCGGTCTACCTAATTAGCCAAGACGCAGGCAATGCCGCTGCTGCTGCCGGCAATGAAATTCCCGTATTAGTTTCCTCTTAATGCACTATTTCGATTTCACACCGAAAATTAGCGTTAAATTACGTTTACACTATCCCCAGATTACTTCATCTGCTGCGTAATCTGGGTGTGGTGAGTTTAAAATTGTTTGTATATGACAGTTGCAGATGAAGTCAGCCGGCGCGGATGAAGTAATCTGAGGATAGTGTAAACGTAATATTATGACGTCCGTTACGCTAGCACCCCCACCACTAAGTATCGATATCAGGCATAGTGCATAATTAGGGGCTAATTAGTTGCTAATTAGTTGCTCTATTCCCGAATTTATTGCTCCTGCCGATTCGCCAGAATTTACGATTTTATGTGGGGGTGCTAGCGTAACGTTACGCTAGCACCCCCACTTTTTTATCCAACATCTATCGCACGCAAATTTGATGCAAAATGAAAAACAGAATTAATTGCTAATTTGTTGCTCTATTCCGGAATTAATTGCTCCTGCCGAATTGCCAGGATAATGTTTTTTGTATGGTGGTGCTAGCGTAACGTTACGCTAGCACCCCCACTTTTTAACACGGCATTTATCGTCTCTAAATTTAATGCAAAATGAAAGCCATAATTAATTGCTAATTTGTTGCTCTATTCCCGAATTTATCGCTCCTGCCGATTCGCCAGGATAACGTTTTTTGGATGGTAGAGCTAGTGTGACGTCACATTAGCACCTCCCTTCTAAATGCGGCATATATTTTCCTCAAATGCAATGAACAATTAAAGAGATAATTAATTGCTAATTTGTTGCTCTATTCCCGAATTTATTGCTCCTGCCGATTCGCCAGGACTTCAGCTTATATGTATATGGAAAAGACACCACATTCGCACCCCCCTTTACTATCCCTACTTGCACAAATCTAACAAAAACTTGATGCAAAGCGAAAGCAATTAATATTTCCTAATTTGTTGCTCTATTCCCGAATTTATTGCTCCTGCCGAATCGCCAGGATAATGTTTTTTGTAAGGTGTTGCTAGCGTGAAATAGTAAAAAGTTTAAAAAGAAGTTCACTTAGTTTGTGATACGTATAATAGCGTCATAAGCAGGAAAGTGCAGTTTGGATGAAAAAATAGCATGCGATATAAACTCAGAAAATTTGGAACAGCGCCATCTTTTTTTTGTGTGTCCATATTTAAGCAACATGTTGGCGACTGATGAATCTGCGTGCGGCGGAAACTTCGAGAAACGCTGAGCACTGAATTCCTTTGAAGATTCCCTACGAAATCTGGAGGGTTTAAGGTGTGGGAATTTTTTTCCGGTCACGAAGGTCGTCGAATATACTTTCCCAGCTCAAAAGTAGCAGCAGCAGTTTATTTGCAAATAATGGAAATGGGTTGTAGTCTTGTGCGTCAGGTATTCACAGCCATTGGTTTTTCTCAAATATTCCGCCAGACACAAAATCTTCCGCCTCAAACATGTTGCTTAAATTTCAACTATCCCGGAATTATTACAGTGTTCTCCCTCTTCCAAATCTATGTGACATGCTCCCAAGCCCATTTCAAACGTTTTAGCATAATGTTTTAACGGAAAATCTGCCTTACTGACTGGCTTCCACGTACGTAAGCCAGCTTTCGTAAGTCTTTTCTCATCAAATTTGTTGAGATTTGAATACCCGTTGCCAAAACTAGATCGTTCCTAAAGCCAGATGAAGTTTTGAATCAGTTCGGATGGCTTTGTAACGGTAAAAATTAGGTCGTTTTTTTCTTGATCGTCCAAAGCCTTTCTTTCGCTCGGTGGCACCCTTTTCCCGGAACTTCTTCGAGTACCATTTCACAGAACGTTGCGCAACATTCATTTTTTCACCTATTTTACCAATATTTCGATTTTCTCGCGCCAAAATAAAAATATTGCTTTCGTTTTCCGCGCTAACTTTTTCCTACTTTTTCACCCAAACTGCACTTTTCTGTTTACTACGCTATTGTCACCAAATGAGTGAGCTTCGTTCAAAACTTTTCATTATTTCTAGACACGATATAAATACTTTGTTATAACCTGAGCCAATAAAACACCATCACACTAACTACTTAGGAGAATTTTTATGAAAAATGGAGTAAAATACATAGTTCGAGCAACTTTTTTTTTCTAACACTTTATATTGAACATTATCCTGTGGCTGAATGCGGAATAGAGGCGACGCAAACGGCAGCGTTCTTGCGAGCTCCTGGATCAAGTAATATGGATCTGAATTTTTCGGTTTCTCCTCTCCATATGCTTTTCCCTCCGGTTAAATACGTGCCATCAACTGTCAATTTTTGTATCTGAAAATCATTCCCCTCCGGATCTGGAGAGTATATATTCAGAATTGAATCGACTGCTGGTGAGTGTGTCTTAGTTTAGTTAGAATTCAAATGTCAACTAGAATTTCAAGAGAAAACTTAAATCCTTTGTACATACACAATCGGACAAATTTCCTTTAGGCAGCAAAATAATTTTGTATGTTGACTATTTCGAATAATTACACAAAACGGACATTTTATTGAGAAGAAATGAATTTTATGTGCTTCCCAAACTGTAAACTGTCCAAAAACTTCCACCACCTGCGCCGCTTACATTTCAAATATGGAACTATTTAACAGAGTAGAAAACCTGCACTAACGTTCTATCGAGAGCAACTCAGATCAAATTGTTAGTGTAATTGTGTGGTCTTAACCTGCTCTGCTCTATATGGATCTTGAAACAAACGTGCCTATTATTAATAAGTTACGGAACTTTCTGGCCGCTGCAATTTTACTACACAACTTTTTTTACTTGGCTACAAAAGAAGTTGGAATAAGCATCAAAAAGGGCAAAAGGAAACTCAATGAACGACGAGGGTGCCAGCACAACCCAAAATCAACGACGAAACCGCAATGTGTGCGTTCAGAAGGAACTGAGCAACTTCCGCTCAGCGAACATGTTCAGAACGAGCGGGTTCAGAAGTGACTGAGCAACTTCCGCTCGGGTGATCATGATCAAATTTCACCGAGCATGAAATATTTCTGCTCACTGATCAGTGCTCAGTGCTCAGGTTCTTCTTCTTCTTTTTCAACCTCACGCTCATGTTGCGAGTTTCCGAGTTTTGACAGTTATCAAATTGGTTGTTGTGTTTTCGCCGTTTTCGGCTTCTAGTTCTTTGGTTTTCGGGTGCTTCTGAATTTGTTTTCACGTTGTTCGTGATTTTTGTAATGGACAGCGTGGGATTCATGTATTTTCCACTTTTCGGCACTTGAAGTCTAAAATTGTCATCGTCAGCTTTCAGCTGGTCGATTTGTCAGCTGGTGAAGTAGCGTTCAGAAGGTGCAGACTCCAAACCGAGCAGCTCCGGAGCTGCTCGCGAGCAGTTGCGGAGCTACTCGCGAGCGGTTTCTGCTCTTTTGCCACCTTCTGAACGCACTCAATGTCGAAATAACGCAAGGGAGAGAGGCGAAATGTAAAATCACGTCGGCCAATAAGACATGTTATTCGTTTACCAATTGATGAAAACATTAAAGTGGCATGTTCGGATCAGTTTGTGCATTAAATGAACAATACGACCATAAGAAATAAATTCGGAAATATTACAACAAATTATAAATTAATTATCTAATACACTGTGCGTTGAATTTAAGTCCAAGATATACTGCATTTAGAAATATAGTAATTATTGCCTTCATTACGCGTCAAGTTTTTGTTACTCGTAGATTTGTGCCAGTGGGGATTGTACAGGGGGCTATAAATGTGATGTCCTTTCCATATACAAGCTGAAGTCCTGGAGAATTGGAAGGAGCAATAAATTGGGGAATAGAGCAACAAATTAGTAATTAATTATGGCTTTCATTTTTCATTGCATTTGAGGAAAATATACGCCGCATTTAGAAGGAAGGTGCTAATGTGACGTCACACTAGCTCTACCATCCAAAAAACGTTATCCTGCCAAGTTGGCAGGAGCAATAAATTCCGGAATGGAGCAACAAATTAGCAAATATCTATTGCTTTTAGTCTGCATGAAGCTTTTGTTTAATTTGTGCCAGTGGAGATAGTACAGGGGGGTGAAAATGTGGTGTCTTTTCCATATATAAGCTGAAGTCCTGGCGAATCGGCAGGAGCAATAAATTCGGGAATAGAGCAACAAATTAGCAATTAATTATCTCTTTAATTGTTCATTGCATTTGAGGAAAATATATGCCGCATTTAGAAGGGAGGTGCTAATGTGACGTCACACTAGCTCTACCATCCAAAAAACGTTATCCTGGCGAATCGGCAGGAGCGATAAATTCGGGAATAGAGCAACAAATTAGCAATCAATTATGGCTTTCATTTTGCATTAAATTTAGAGACGATAAATGCCGTGTTAAAAAGTGGGGGTGCTAGCGTAACGTTACGCTAGCACCACCATACAAAAAACATTATCCTGGCGATTCGGCAGGAGCAATAAATTCGGGAATAGAGCAACAAATTAGCAATTAATCATGTCTTTAATTGGCCATTGAATTTGAGGAAAATATATGCCGCATTTAGAAGGGAGGTGCAAATGTGACGTCATACTAGCTCTACCACACAAAAAACGTTATCCTGGCAAGTCGGCAGGAGCAATAAATTCCGGAATGGAGCAACAAATTAGCAAATATCTATTGCTTTTATTCTGCATCAAGCTTTTGTTTAATTTGTGCCAGTGGAGATAGTACAGGGGGGTGCAAATGTGGTGTCTTTTCCATATACATATAAGCTGAAGTCCTGGCGAATCGGCAGGAGCAATAAATTCGGGAATAGAGCAACAAATTAGCAATTAATTATGGCTTTCAATTCGCATTAAATTTAGAGACGACAAATGCCGTATTAAAAAGTGGGGGTGCTAGCGTAACGTTACGCTAGCACCACCATATAAAAAACATTATCCTGGCAATTCGGCAGGAGCAATAAATTCCGGAATAGAGCAACAAATTAGCAATTAATTCTGTTTTTCATTTTGCATCAAATTTGCGTGCGATAGATGTTGGATAAAAAAGTGGGGGTGCTAGCGTAACGTTACGCTAGCACCCCCACATAAAATCGTCAATTCTGGTGAATCGGCCGGAGCAATAAATTCGGGAATAGAGCAACTAATTAGCCCCTAATTATGCACTATGCCTGATATCGATACTTAGTGGTGGGGGTGCTAGCGTAACGGACGTAATATTATGCTCTGTTTCACTTCTTCGTCTATTCATTATTTTTCTAGCCTCTATTTCGGTACCCCGACGTAACTATAAGCGGACTGATAGCAGATTTCATGGCCTGATTCACGACGGCCACATATCACGAAAATCTCAATTTGGCTACACACCGGAGCTTTCAAATGACGATCTTCAGTCCGTCATAAGATCAGGCTGTTAGTGTGTGACCAACTGAGATTTTCATACGTGACTATTTCTTGAGATAATCACTCAAGTTACTTAAAACATGATCACATTCGTATTAAACAATTTATACAATTTTATTATTTCATAATCAAACAAAAAAGTATTTTTTATTCGCGATGAACAACTTTTCAGAATGCAAATGCAATTCGAACGTGAACAGCATCGTGGAAAAACATCGTGGTGAATTTAACGTCTAGGTCGTTCACTTTCACGTTCACGCATATACACTTCTCTGTGAAACGTGGTGAAATTGATTTCACGATGAATTTTTCTTTTCACGATGAAATATACGGGGAATTTATTCAAAATGTAGTTTATCGAGTTTTCCATTTATTCCAACATAATCCCCGGACGTAAAAAGTAATTTTCATTGATATTTTCCAAGAAAACATTTTTCCATTTTCACGTTCACGATGAAGTGTACAACGCCCTTAACAATAGAATACGTATGTGAACATGCAGCCTGGTTGTAGCCACATGTGCGTGCCACAGTTAAGTCTCGCCTTACCGAAAATATCGTATGCGCGTGTGTGTATTTCTGTGCGGTAGCAAAGGACCCCTTTGGCTTTGGATCCGTGACAGACTATTTGTAGCTTATAACTAAAGACCGGATTTTCGTGAGTAAAAACTTCAAAAACGTGCAATAAAAACTTGAAAACGTGCAAAATCGTGTAATCGCGTAAGAATGATATCTCCCAAAAACAACCCTGTTGTAAAAAAAATCCCCGCCAAGAAAAACTCCTCAGCCGTAAAAAGGATTGATATGAACACAATACCGCCAAAGTACTCATAGCTTCGCGCCTCGCTCTAGGGTATGCATATTGAACGCTGATTGCATTAGTTAATTTGTTTCAAAGCTGATTGGCGGGGAGCTTTGTAGCCTAAAGACTCACCGCCGAACGGATTTAATGACAAAATGACAGTGATAATGACAATGATGTCGCTCTGACAAAATTATGGATAAGTAGTTGCGTGCGGATCATGCTGTAAGCTCCTATGCCAAGTATTATTGGCTTCTCACCCGGATCTCGTTATAAAGTCCCCGCCTTACAAAAGACTAAAAATGCACTTCAGGCCAGAAGTGATTAATAGACTATTTTCTACTGCGTTCTTCTTCTTCAGATTGTTCAACTTATTGGATTGATTCCAAATGACGCCGGACGCCGCGTCACTTAAGCTCCTCCCTCTTTGGTACTTATCTGCATTTCAATTCACATGATGCGATAGGACGCAGCGTCACTCTGTATTATATAAGCTGGGCCACATAATAGCGAACCTGAATTTACAATTTATATTATTTTTAGTTTTGAATAAACTGTTTTTTTGCCATAACTTCTAAAATATAAGGAATTTCGCATTTTTGACACCATTTTCACCCCCCTTAGAAACTCCCATCCGAGCTGAGGAGCATCCAACCCCACTATTTTTTTTTTCAAAATTAATTGTCAATTGTATCACGATTAACAATTAATTAATTGGCACTTAAAGGTGATCCTCAAGCGAATGGTTTAAGAAACAGCATACAAATCAGACATTGTGACCGTGACCGTGTCCGTGTTCTGGATTCGAATATATGTGGGCCGGCTTATTAAAAATTGATATGCGGACGCGTGAAGTGACGCAGATAGGAGCAGAAACCAGCGTCATCCCAGAGAGCTATCGCGGCGGCAAAATGCCGCCGATAGCTATCGGATAGCTATCTGCGGCCATGTGCATCGCTTCATTGCCCGTAATGTATTTCTTCTTATCCGATTGAAAGTGACGCAGCGTCAGGCGTCATTTGGTCGTCCATGTGCACCAGCACTAAGAGGCAGCCATATACATTCAGTTTCAATTTTTTCATGACACACTTTTCATTCATGCACTTTCCACAAACCACGCCCACAACCATGAACTCGTATGGTTCTCCTCACCCGACGAGCGTACAGAGTTTTGCATCCGTCGTCGTCACTACTCACATAATCAAGTGTTTACATCTCTCCCCGTCGGTCGGCATGCGATCTCTGCGAGTGATTTTCTATGTCGCATTCAAATTATCAAAAAAACT
This sequence comes from Chloromyia formosa, assembly GCA_964017055.1. NCBI lineage: Eukaryota > Metazoa > Arthropoda > Insecta > Diptera > Stratiomyidae > Chloromyia > Chloromyia formosa. Next base: position 43,451,518 of record OZ024816.1, on the reverse strand, counting down.
TAAGCGAGAAACTCTACTATAAAACTTCACATTTTTAGATGTATCTTTTCATCTACTGAACGGATCAGAGCAAATGATAGCCTATGCACACCCTTGGGACACAGTCAATCCGTGAGAAAAGAAGGCAGACCTCGATACGCTCCTTACGAGGCTGTAGACCGGTCAATAAACAACGAGAACAAGAAAAATTTAAAAAATAGCCATTTTCAAATTATCATATCTCGGGTGTTTTTCCTTGCATCGGTATCAAATTTTCAGGACTCCGTAAGATGACCAGAGACAATGACCATACCAAATTTGAGCTCGAACAAGCATCCGGGGACGGAGCTACAGAGGTCCGAAAACCCGTACTTGATGTGTCGCACCCTAACGTCGACCATAGACGATCCGGAAATCCTTTCTAGAAAAACTGATTAGATCACGTCTTCCAAAATTCCGGAGCATTCCGTCTATACAAATTGGAGGAATCAGTCGGGTGATTGATTGTTAATTGCCTTAACACCTACAGGGGCATGGGCGTCACAACATCTCTTGTACTAATATGCCTTGTTTACGTTTAAATAGCACATAGATTTCTGATGTCGGTCGGAAAGTCAAAAATCGATCCGGAAAAACTGATCACCACACGTTCCGAAATTTCTCTCCGGAAAAACTGGTCAGTTCTGGCCTCCCGGACTGTGCATATACAAATTGAACGCATTATTCGACCTGGCCGGATGCAAAATAAAAAATCGATCCGTATGAACCCAACAAACATTTTTTCCGAGCGACGGAATTCATTTCGGATTTCACAACACTTTTCCGAGAACAATTCCGAGACCGCACTAACACATGCAAACTGGTGTAAAATTTTTTGTTCGAGTTTGTACTTTTCCCAAAAAGCGGAGACGGTCTCGGAATTGTCCCGAAAAAGTATCAACTTTTCCGAGAAAATTCCGGGAGCACACAAGCTAAATGCATTCGCCGTTAATTGATGTTATTTTTCGATCGTAGTGCATCAGTTTAAATGTGGAAGACTTAAGTGAGTTCTGTGTTATGCCAGATTGTGTTGTGTGAGATTACCGCTCTGCATATTCCCACTTGTAATGTTCCAAAAGCGATACTCGATTCCGATCCGAATTCTCTTCAAAATCCCTATAAAATTCCGAAATGACCAAACCGAAATCTGTAACGATAACTGTGCAGAAAAGTCTCGGAAATGTCTCTGCATTTTCCAAATTTGTCATTGTATGTGTCATGTATTCGGAAATGCTGCACAGTTAAAAATCTCGGTATTTTTTTTAAACCTGGTCTTGGACTACCACCATTTTTAATAATTTTAATTCTATAATCTAAACCCTTTCAAAGTTTACTTCTATTTTAAACCAAATTTGTAATAAATTCTAATACAATTCAAAGTTTACTTCTATTTTAAACCAATTTGTAATAAATTCTAATACAATTCAAACCTTTTTGTGTTCTTTTTGTTCTCGCATTAGTTTCTAATCTAAGTTTAATTAAAAGGTAAACCCCACAAAGTATATTTTTTGAGTCTCAAGTCTCACTATAACTACTCGCAGTCAGCTCAAAATATTATGCTGCGTGGCCGAGTGGTCTAGGTCGCAACTCTACAAAACGGAGTTCACAGGTTCGATGCTGCGCCTTGGCGAAAAAAGTTAAAGATTAGCTGGCTAACCTGCGATGGGCTTAGTAAAGGATTTGGAAGTTTAGAAAATTGAAAAAAGAAATAATGGAGAAAAAACTTAAGAGGAGTTAAAAAAAAACGCAGTAAAATTAATATTTTTTCATAGATTATAATATCTGAAGATTAAATTTTAAACCAACAATTTGATTAAAAAAATAATGCCAGAAAAGTTTAATATTTAAACCAGTGAAGTTTACGGAAGCAATTGTAATACTTTCATTTTATTAAAATCTAATACAATTTTGGCGTCGTCATGTATGTAACCCGAATTAGCATTGATAATAGACCAGGATTTTTAACTGTGTGGGACACTTTTCATATGACGAACTGTCAGTATTCCGAGATGTTAAGGCTTGGATTCCGACTCAGATCTACGGAAAATGGTTCCATATTCCGAAAGAATTCCCTCGGTGTGGTTTGTTGGGAACTTATCAGTTCACCACACATGTTCCGGAATTCCTGTCCGGAAAAACTGATCAGTCCGGTCAACATGTGTGGTGAAGGCAAGGACTGATCAATTTTTCCGGATCGCTTTTTGATTTTGCATCCGGCCGACTGAACCAGCCAATTTATACATACACGGTCCGGAATCCCGGAAGGCCAGGACTGATCAGTTTTCCCAGAGAAGATTATTACAGTTGACTGTTAAATTATTTATTCCAAAAACGAATATTAAGAAAAATAAAATAGGAAGGAGTGATTGAAATATAAATATAGTTTACGTTTATAAGTTTCAACTGAGATATGGAAACGTAGGTAACATTTTGTTAAAATTCAGTTAAGAAAATATACTCGTTAGTCCGGCCATATACCGGAGAAGTATAATACCTCTGCGGTCGCTTGTTCAGGTCTGGACGCCTGTCCAAGTATATGGTCATGTGCAGTTTTGTGCAATAACCCTCAAAACGTTCAATTTTGTGCAGACACGTGCAATTGCACGACAATCCGGTTGTTTACTTATAACATAGTAAGACGTGGCGGCTGGCGGCCGAATTGATTTGACAGGTAAGTAAACTGTGAAAAGTGCCAATGTTGGATTTCGATTCTAGTATGCAACTTGTTTGAAACTTGGATTGCAAATCAGTCGCACCGTGTGCCTCCAGAGGTCACAAACTGATTGCGTTTGAGTTGCATCCCAAACTGGTTTGCAACTCGAGCTTGAAACGAGTTGCGCCATGTGCGGAAGGCCTAAAAGAAGCATAATCATACTACAAGTCGCGAACACGTTTTTACTAGGAGAACTTACAATACTTCCACGCGACATTTTCCAATTGGCAGTTGCTGAATAGGGCTCGGTTTTTCTTGTTCGGGAAACAAACTTCGACCCATGGGCTCATCATAGTAATCATAATCAACTTCACTCCCTCCATCGGTATCCATTCGTAGTTCTGGTTTCTTCCGGGTATCTTCAGCTTTCACGACTGGGCCTACAACAGTCTCATTATATGGAATCACTCCACTTAAGCCATATTGTCTGCGGATTGTTTCAATTCCCGGTTTTGACAACGCGTGTTCAGAATATAAACAAACTTGAAGCGCAAGCACAATAATTTTTAAACGAACATTCACGGATGGAGACATTTTGAAGGACTGTGTAATTTACAGGCATCTTCGATGCAACGACATGCTCGTACCTTATCAGAAGTTATGCAGTACAAAATGCTTTCAGATACCATACCCATTGCTTTATTTATCTTCCAGGGTTAAAGTCATATTTGTCCGCATTAAGAACCACTGGTTTCCGGAATAATTGGTTAAATTATGGCTTCATTTTGGGAAACTTATCAGTACGATTCAAGCAAATGTAGCGGAGTTGATATTCGAAATTGAAGCTGAAACTTTTCACAAGCAAGGGCATATCGGTCGTTTAAAGTTTGCTAGTTTGAAAAACATTGTGATAAATTCTCCGGAAATTATGCTTGGTTTTATATGAGTTCTTTTTTTGTTGAATTGATAAATGTAAAAATAAACATCGTAGGCAAACTACTCTTACGATATGTAAATGAAAAAATAAGCAGTACATTCATAAATGCAATAAAAATTGCTTATCCTCCGTTGGCCAATCTACATCATATCATACAAAGTGTGTATTTTTGGTATGATAAAAACAATTACTGCAGGACTCCTGTTGAGATGCGCCGAATGATATGGTTTGATACGACCAACAAACAAAGAACTCCTCAAAGACGGCTGCATTCTAGCATACAGGCTTCAAACGTACTACTCCTACTTTGCCTTAACCCCTAGTGGGGCATAGCGCGTCAACTTCTCCTGCGCGCCATCGTACTCTGGGGCGCAACTCCCCAAAAGACTTACCCAGCGCCTGACACTCCTTTGCCACAGATCGACGCCATGCGATTCTAGGGCCCCCTCTTTGTCGGCCTTAGTTGGAAATGGGGTTCCATTTCATGGCATGCAAAGCAATGCATTTATCGTTCTTCCGCAATGTGTGACCTATCCACTGCCATTTTCGCCTGCGCATCAATTCGTCGATTGGCATCTGACCCGACTAAGCTCTTCATTGGATATTGTTTCGGGCCAGAAAATTCTTAAAATTCGACGAAGACATGAATTGACGAAAACTTGCAGCTTTCTGGTAACTCCTACGGAAACTTTCCATGTACTGCTCCCATACAAAAGCACTGATAGTACCAGGGAGCGAAACAGGCCCAGCTTGGTCTTGATGCTGAAATAACTGCCCTGCCAGATTTTGGACAGTATGCCGTATGCGCGTTTAGCCTGGTTGATACGACGAGCGATGTCCTGCTCCGTACCACCATTTTCGGCAACAATGCTGCCCATTAATATTGATGGCAATGGGTGTCGGATTTCTTTTTCGCAACAGCGGGCTAAGAACCTTGGTCTTGTTGGTATTAATCTTTAGCCCAACCTTGCTTGCCTCCCTCTCGAGATCTAACGCCATTGCGGACAGATCCATGATTTTGTGGGAGAGTAGGCATATGTCGTCACCGTAGTCAAGATGTTGTAGATAAGATGTCAAAGTCCATTGAATTCCTCTGTCGAGTCCGGATAGGGCTGCATGCAACACATCGCCGATCACAATGAGGAATAGGATCGGTGAGAGGATGCACCCCTGTCGAACTCCACTGCGAATGTCAAAGTCCCCCGACACCTTACCTTTATGCAGAACGCGACATTTCACACCGGCATAGGTTGCCTTAACAATAGCCACAAGCTTCTCAGGGATGCCTATTCTGCGCAAGGCCGCCCATGTAGAATCCCGGTTCACACTATCGAAAGCCTTCCCGAAATCGATGAAAAACAAGTGAAGCGGAGAATCGTATTCAGCGCATTGCTCGAAGATGATTCGCACGGTGTTAATGTGATCGACACAGGAGAATCCGGATCGAAAGCCAGCCTGCTCTTCATCAATTGTGCTTTCTAAGTGGGCCTTTAGTCTTTCCAGGACGATTTTAGCTATTATCTTGGCAACGGCAGGAAGCACACAAATGCCTCTCCAATTATTACAGTCTGTGAGGCTACCCTTCTTTGGAAGTTTGATGCTCAAACCTTCCTTCCACTCAGTGGGAAAGGTCTCTGTATTCCACGCTTTATCAACAAGTGGGTGCAGCAAATCGGCAGTTACGCTTGGCGCTGCTTGATGAAGTTCGGCAGGGATACCGTCGAGTCCGGCGGTCGTTCCTCGTTTTAGTGCAATAATTGCAGTGACTATTTCCTCTTTAGTCGGGGCAGTGGACCGTATACGCACATTTTGATGGTTAGCTAAATTATCTACATATATGAGGGGGAACTTCACCAGAGGTTACACGGTTCAAGATCGCGGCGAAGTATTCTTTCCACCGCCTCATTTGATTTTGTTCCAAGATAAGCAGCTTTCCATCACTATCCTTCACCGGATGTTGGCAGGAGTTACGACCACCTGTAAACTCCTTGATGACACCGTATACGGCGTTTAATTTGTTACTTCTTGCGGCTTCTTCTGCTGAGGCTAAAAGAGAATTCGCATAAGCTCTTTTATCGCGTCATACACTACGCTGAACTTCTCGAGCTTTCTGACGGTAAAGGAGTTCGTTGCTGTTTCGATTGTCATCTGATGCTGCAGCCAAACGAACCTGCAGTTCTTTTCTTTCAACAATCCGCTGCCATGAAGCGTCGGACATCCAGGGCTTATTCCGGCAATCCGTGTTTGTGCCAAGGAAGGTGTCTGCACTATCAATGTACACATTTTTTATGGCATCCCAGTTTTTGATTATGTCACTATCTGGGTGACTAGTTATCTGAGCTGCTTTTTGCGCAACATGGTCGTTATATTGTTGTGAGATAGCTGGATTTTTTAGTCGAGCGGTGTTGAATTTGCGGCGCCTGGGTCTTTCGTCTGTAGGACGGCGCACGGCTGCAATACGCAATTGAACATTAGCGATCATAAAATATATATATATCGGCACCCTTCTGGTTTCGGTCGCCTAGGAGGCAATGGCAAAGGGGTCGATCTGATTTTGTATTCTGCGCCGATCAACAGAGGACCAACTGATTTTGTGGTGGTCCTTATGCTCAAACATAGTACCACCGATGAAGAGACTGTGGACTGTGAAAGTTGCAAAACTCTACAAACCTTTCACCGTTGTCGTTACGATCACCAAGACCGTGTTTCCCCATCACATGTCTAAGCCCATAGTTATCAGCGCCAACTTTTGCATTCAAATCTCCCATAACCATTATAATGTCACCTTTAGGTGTTTTGAACGGCGCGCGCCTAGTTCTTCGTAGAAGGAGGCTTTCGCTTTGTATTATTGAGATGTTTCTCATTTTGGTCCGGGACCTGGCGGTCATGATTCGGTCGGAGACCGGATCCCAGGATAAGAGACAGTTACCGGCACTGGTTAAAAAGAGCCCCATATCTGACTCACGACGACTATCAGTAGCTCTAACGGAGTACAATATTGCAGTGCTACCCGTTGGAGAGATAAATTCTCCGCTGTTCCACTATCTCATCTCACTAACTCCTAAGATGTTTAAGTTATACCTCAAAAATTCACTCTCTAATTGAAGAAATCGTCCGTTCTGGGGACCTTCAGATCCATTGTCCAGGAGAGTACGCACATACAGAATCCAATCTTTGTCATTGTACGATAGCCAAAAGTCGTAACCGTTGAGTCAGTCCTTACCCCAGGGATAGTTGACGTTCGACTGGTTCGACGAAGAATGCAAAAATTCACTTGACGCGAAAAATGAGGCCTACAGACAATGGATTCAACGAGGAACCAGAGCCAGGAGAGAAAAATAGGACGAGCTACGGCAAATATCGAATAGAATAATTAGACGTAATTACTTTGATGAGCAGTTGCTGAATATAAACGAAAACTTAGCTAATAGGATCACCAGACAAGCATACAAACTAGTAAACACAATTAAGAACGGCTACCAACCCAGGACTAGCCTTTGTAAGGACAAGGATGGAAACATCATCAGCGACACCGATGGCATTAACAAACGATCCGCCTCTTATTTTGAAGAGCTTCTGAACCTACCATCTAACATCCCCATACAAGAAGCTCTTGACCATATTGTTGATCCAGGCCCACCCATACAACCCCCGACAGTAGAGGAAGTTGATCTCGCGTTGCGGTCACTAAAACGAAATTAAGCGCTAACGAGATTCCAGCTGAACTGCTAAAATTCGGTGGAACGGGTCTAACTAATGCCATACATCAATTACTCCTGCGAGTATGTATCTGTCCAATTCGCACAAAAGGGAGATAAACTGCGGTGTGAGAATTACAGGGGCATTTCACTAGTTTGTACAATACATCTTATAAAATTTTAACGAAAATTCTGGAAAATAGAATAAAACCGTACGCAGAACGAATCATTGGCGAATATCAAAGCGGTTTCAAACCTGGTCGCTCCACAACCGATCAGTTCTTTACGGTCAAACTGATACTCCAGAAGTGCTGGGAATACAACGTAAACGTATACCAAATCTCTGTCGATTTCAAGCAGGCATACGACAGTATCGATCGTGGAGTACTGTACATAATCATGCTGCAATTTGGTATACCGGCCAAATTAGTGCGACTGACAAAGATGACGATGACCAACTCCGTCTCACAAATCAGGATCCATAATAGACTTACTAATCTATTTGAAACACGCACTGGTCTGAAACAGGGCGATGGACTGGCACCGACGCTCTTCAACCTTGCACTGGAATAGGCTATTCGGGCTATGAATATGGACAACAGCAAGACGCTACTCATCAAGTCGACACAATTAGCAGCGTACGCCGACGATATCAACATCATGTCCCGAAGATTGGCCGACGCAGAAGAACTTCTGCATACGCTCGATACCGCTGCAAAGGAAGTTGGATTACGTATTAACGAGGGTAAAACTAAAATAATGATGCAATCGGTGACAAGGACACCTGCACAACCAAGCATCAATGTGGGGGACCTCAACATCGAGTTCGTGAACAACTTCATTTACCTGGGTTGCAACCTGTCAAGGGACGCCAACGAAACTGACGAAATCAAGCGACGGATACAGTTAGCTAATAAGACTTTTTTCTCGGTTCTCCCCATAATGAAATCGAAGCATGTGCACAGAAACACGAAGTTCCGCGTGTACAAAACCATTATACGACCAGTGCTATGCTACGGCTGCGAAGCATGGACCCTAACTCAAGCATCCGGAAACATGCTAGACACATTTGAACGTAAGGTTCTACGGCGAATTTTCGGGGCTGTTTGCGATCGAGATGGATGGCGCATCCAAATTACAACGACTTCAATGGGCAGGGCATGTACAATGAATGGACGATGATCGCATGCCAAAGAGAGTAATGAATACAGAACGAGTCGACGGAGCGAGACTGCCTAGACGACCGAGATCTAGTTGGGAGAGCTCAGTAGGTGTGGACGCCGCGCAACTACTGGGCTTCCAAAATTGGAGGACGCGGTCACGTGACCGAGACAATTGGAGGACAACGATCCAGGCGGCCAAGGCCCGACGTTGGGCTGTCGCGCCACGATGATGATGATTATGTGCATCGTATACACAAGTGCATTGGCGACTCAATTTAACATTGTTGTTCGAAACTGCGAAAAGTGGGCCACATGTGTTACAAGTGCCAATATGCGGGAAGAACACAAAGTTGACCTGGTTTGCGAATGTGGGAAAAGAACACAATGTTGACCTGGTTTGCGACTGCGCATGCGAGCTCCAAACGAGTTATCGAGGTAAGCATTTCTTGTGAGTTAAAGGAGTCTGAATCTAGCTAAGGTGGCTGTAATCAATAAAAATACAAAAGACTAAACTATTTCTTTGCATTTTATATGAAAAACGGTCCCTAAGGACCATCATTTTGATAGAAAAGCAGATCTGCTTCAGCCACTGTCACAACCAGTCTCAATGTCATTATCATTATTATTAAAGAGAATACGGACTGCAATTGGTTAATTTACTTTCAGCTTCATGTGTATTTTGAGGTATACTGAAGATATATAAGACCATTGAGTTTGGACACAATCATGATTGAAAGCAGGTCAAACGACAAACCCATTTTCCCAGAAATATAACCCGTACTTGCACGTACGGACACTCTGGATTTAACAAATAACTAACTGCGAGAGCTCGCGTTGTTTGCTTCGCTCACAACTTACTAAGCTTGACTATTTTTTTCATATATAATTAATTTGTTCTCCGCTTACTCAACACCACGACGATAAGCCTAAACTTAAGCTAAATTAAAAGTAACTTCACTTTCAGTCAGGTAGCTTTACATAAGGCGCGTTCTTTTGCACCATTCATCATCATCATCATCGTGGCGCGACAGCCCGACGTCGGGCCTTGGCCGCCTGGATCATTGTCCTCCAATTATCTCGGTCACGTGACCGCGTCCTCCAATTTTGGGAGCCCAGCAGCTGCGCTGCGTCCACACCTACTGAGCTCTCCCAACGAGATCTCGGTCGTCCTCGCAGTCTCGCTCCGTCGACTCGTTCTGCATTCATTACTCTCTTAGGCATGCGATCATCGTCCATTCTTTGTACATGCCCTGCCCATTGAAGTCGTTGTAGTTTGACGATTTTCGAGACTTGCAGCTCATCGTACATTTCATACAACTCATGGTTGTACCGGATGCGCAATCCATCTCGATCGCAAACAGCCCCGAAAATTCGCCGTAGAACCTTACGTTCAAAAGTGTCTAGCATGTTTTCGGAGGCTTGAGTTAGGGTCCATGCTTCGCAGCCATAGCATAGCACTGGCCGTATAATGGTTTTGAACACGCGGAGCTTCGTTTTTCTGTGCACATGCTTCGATTTCATTATGGGGAGAACCGAGAAAAAAGTCTTATTAGCTAACTGTATCCGTCGCTTGATTTCGTCAGTTTCGTTGGCGTCCCTTGACAAGTTGCAACCCAGGTAAATGAAGTTGTTCACGAACTCGATGTTGAGGTCCCCCAAATTGATGCTCGGTTGTGCAGGTGTCGTTGTCACCGATTGCATCGTTATTTTAGTTTTGCCCTCGTTAATACGTAATCCAACTTCCTTTGCAGCGGTATCGAGCGTATGCAGAAGTTCTTCTGCGTCAGCCAATCTTCGGGAAATTAACCTACACTATATAGTGTAGGGTAGAAGAATAACATGCAAATACAACAGCACCTTAACCTGATAAAATTTCCGTGTTAGCTACCCTAACCTGGATAACACGACAACTAGGTGGCGAGTACATCGCTAAAGTTATGTATTTTTGTATGTATAATGTTGGTATTCTCGGAAGAAAACTTGACATTAGTGGACATGGCACTTCATTTGTATACAAATGTTTGTTTACAAATAAGCGACGATCATCAGCGGAGACATCGAGAACACAGCCCGCATAGTCACAGGAAAAGATAAAAACAGAAAAATAAGCAACGATCGTATCACCTTTGGGATAAAAGATTGATGTTTCTTCTGGGTGATAAATTCGCGATAAATTTTTCGTCTGGGAGAATGTTCATCGTATTATCTGGGCGATGTATCGTCCAAATGATACGAAATTGTTTGCTGGGATGTAGATAGGATAGCAACACCATCATTGAAACCGCAGTGCTGATTTGCATTCGTAGTCAATAAAAACTTAAAGGTTCAGGTTATCGACTATGTGAACTATGTAAAGATGATGACATGATAGGATCCCTGAGGAGCCATAAAGTTTAAACTGTAACTACTGACTTCCGGAAAACTTGTGAGCGCGCTGAGTTTTGCAAAATATCGAAGATTTCAGGCTCTAATCCAAGTTTATCCAATTTCCGAGCAGTTTTCTGGACTTTGTTGGCTTTCTAGAGGTGGGTGATGTGATAATTTCCCTTGTCTCTATAGATTTTCAATATTTTTTAACAAGCTAGTCGAAAGAAGAATCCTAACGCGTTTATTTCTACGCAAAAATGTCACTTTTGCATGAATCTGACACTCCACTTTAATGCAACTGTCACTTTTGCAAAGCAATTTCACTTCAGGGTAGACAACATTAGACTTTCGAAATTTAACCTGGATATAAATTTCGATCGTTTTTTTGCGTTCTGCCCTACACCCGTTTGCAAAAGAACGCGCCTATAGTTTCGGCGGCTCAAATTTCTAAGCAGAATTACAGGGACGCCGACTTTTAATATTAAATTTGTGAGACGGAAGCCCAGGTGCGCGTAGGGAATTAAAATTTCAACCGAATAATGGGTGGCATCTTCTTGATCCATTACTCGGTTAATTGAGCTATATTCAGCACATTCCCCAGGAACGCATTTTGATATTTCTGCGTTTATCGCAGCTTCCTGGTCGGTTTTGAAATATGCAACATCAATTATTTTGGAGAATAACCTTCCCTTCTTCTTCCGGATACGTACCGTCACCAATTTTCAGTAGCATATCTGAAAACTCTTGGGCATTTGGATTACCCCCAGTTCGCTGGTTAAATGTATGCTCAACAATTTGTATTCGCTAAATTAAAATAATGAATACTGAAATGTCAAATCTATATACACTGAACGAAATAAGACCTAAAATACACATTTTCATGAATATCTCGACTCCAGCGCCACCTACCAGGCCCAATTTTATTATTTAATTAATATATGTTGTGAATTTGAGCCAAATTGGACCATAAATAAGAATTTTATAAATAACTCCACTCCAGTGCTACCTACCGAGTACAAAAAAAAAGTTATGCAAATCGGAGGACCAAACGAGCATATGGTCTGAATATGAGTTTGTTAGCTTCATTGGTTCGTGAGTTATAAAAGCAGCAACATACATATGCACAAACGCCTTTATATATATATAGCTATGTATTAAGATAATAATAGTAATCGGTTTACAAGAAATAAATATGATTCACACGAAATAAAATAGTTGAAATTATTCCATTCAGCCACTACATATTGTCAACTGATTAATTGCCTGATTATCTGATGTCTATGTTTGCTTTGGTTGCTTTTTCTCAAAACAACAAAATATTCCTGGAATAGAAACAAACATTGCAGTTAAAGACTTGATCGCTTATCTCCCATTCTCACATTGTGTAGAGATTTCGCCCACGTATATACATATGTACATAGCAAAACCAAATACTTGTATGCAGTCACAATCTCTCAGTGCCTGCGTTTACAAAAACCAAACATCTTTGAAACATGTTCTCTTCAAGAATTTAGTTCGACTGAACTCACAACAAAATTCAATTCAGTTTCAGTTTCACATTCCATGTAATTTACGAAGAAGAAGTTTGTAAAGGGTTCCACTGTCACCACGGTAAGCCGTTTTTTTCTACCTTCTTCTATCTAATCTACCTTCTCCGCTAATGCATTGATGTTGTTGCGTTTGTCTCGTCTTACGCTTCTTTGCACGCCTTTCTGAAGAGAACCGTATTCAGCTCTAAGTTGATCTTTGACTGTGTCGTCAGTAGCCGAGATCATTTGTTCTTTAATTCTCTTGTATGCCGAGATTAGCGTACGTTTATACTATGGCGGTGGCGGCGACGTTTTTTTTCCGTCGACGTTCGACGTTAAAAAAACGTCGTTGGCTTGTGATTATATTACGACGTTTTTTAACGACGTACGTGGAATCATTCGGTATTTCTTGAGCCTACATCATGGATAGACGGAGAATACGAGTATTGCTGCTTTGTGCATTGGAAGCAGAAGGACTGTTGAGTGATAACAGATGTAAAGGAAGGTGCTCAGTCCACCCATTTAACGCTAGTGAGCACCATAAATGCTTTTTTCGATTTTATAATAAAATAAGAAAGTACCGTGAAATTTTTTTTAACTACTTCCGAATGTCGGTAAATACTTTTGACGAACTTTGAAGTAAAGTGAAACCGTTAGTTCAAAAAGCCGCCACGACCTTTAAAGCTCCAGTCCAATTTCTTTACACTCAGTTTAATATAAACAATTATCAATGTATATGTATGCAGGGCCGTCGAGAGAAAATCCGGGCCCGGTACTCAACTTTTGTAGGGGCCCATATATGGCAACCGGTACCTCAATGAACCAAAAAAAAGGTCAAAGCGTACGTTTTTCTTTTTTTTTTTTGTAGGGGCGCATATAAGGCGACCGGTAGCTCAGTGCGTCAGAGTGGTATGAAAGGGCAAGGAGCAAAAAACAAAAAGCTCAGTGCGTAGATACCTTTTTTTCTCTCTTTTTTTCCATCTTTCAGATTTGCGGGCCCCCGAGAAAAACAGGGCCCGGGGCGTTTCGCCCCCTTCCACCCCCCCCCTCCTTCCCCTCTCGACGCCCCTGTATGTAAGTAATTTAAAAAAAAAATTAAAACAAAAGTACAAAATGGGAAAGGTCTCTGTATTCCACGCTTTATCAACAGGTGGGTGCAGCAAATCGGCAGTTACGCTTGGCGCTGCTTGATAAATTTTGTATCGTACTACTAGTAGATTTGTATGCTGATGTGCTTCTCATGTTCACAACTACATAATATTTCACATGTAGAAACAAATCAACAAATATATCCCCATCCTCATCCTTATCCGCATCTTCATCTTTTCATTATCAAATATCCTTATCCTCCTCCGCATTCTCGAGCTCGGACAATTTTTTATCCACACCCTCATCCTCATCGGCAAAACAATATTCCTACTAAACCACCACAACAAAGAGTAATTGCATGTAATTATAAAAAAGATTCAAGAAAAAACGCTGCCGTTACCGTCGTAATATAAACTCTGCCATATAATTGCACATGTTTATAGTGGACGTCGACGTCGACGTTCGAACGCCAGTCCGCCAACATGCGACGTTAAAAATTTTGGACGTGACGTTCGACGTTTTAACGTCGAACGCTACCGCGCCTAATAACAACGTTCCCATTCATTTTCATGTGTTGCTAGCCATTAATTGCTTCGACGGAAAAAAACGTCGCCGCCACCGCCATAGTATAAACGTACGCTTAGAGACCATGTAGAGTCACTGATGAATGATCTTCTACCCCACTCCAATTTGCCCGCAAAAGTTTCACCGCACGAATTAAATGAAACTTTAGCGACGTTCCATCTATCATCATTCATCAATTGTACTCGTAAGAGTCTTATAAGGTGGTGGTGCATTAGCTCTTTCGTGGATGGATGGATGTTTAAGTTTTGCACATTAAAACGTGGCAAGATTCTTGCATTTTGAGAGCGATGGATCGATGCCGTTCGTAAGGGCACTTAGCGATAACAAGTTGGTGATCGCTGCCAATATCAGCACCCTGCTATCGACCTAACGTCTAAGAGACAGTTCCTCCATGTCTTGGAATGGCTATATGGTCACTCTGGTTCTCTGGTCTGCTATCCGGAGAAATCTACGTTGTTAAATGGCATCGTTTGTGACTGAAAAAGGTACCGTCGATGACAAGTCGACGAGAGTTGCAAAACTCCACGAACATCTCGCCATTTTTGCTCCAGTTGCCTAGACCATGATTGCCTATTAAATCTTCCAAGCCTATGTTGTCAGACCCGACTTTGGCATTGAGATCCGTAGCATAGCACTGAATTATTGTAATGTTTCGTACTCTGGGTTTAAATCCGGCTGTAATGATACGGTCGAAAATGGGTGTTTAATCGATTAAAGATCGGCGTGCATCCTTGGTCAACAGAATTCCGACGCCTATCATTCTGGGAGAGGTAATGTTTTCACTTCCAGAGTAGAGCAGCACTGTTTGGGAGCTTGGCGATAAAGTTAATGCCGATCTAAACCATTTTGTTTCGGTTAGTCCTAATATAGAGAGGCTCGCGGAAGTCGAACGGGAAATGACCGCATATGTCATTTCCCGTTCGACTTCCGTGAGCCTTGCACTACTTCACTCGCCCCACATCGATCGAACGTTCCAAAAACCGATCGTGGTCCGTTGTTTGTAACCGAAAGTCGTTGCCGGTGAATCAGTCCGTGGTATCCGAGGCTCGTTTTATGTTTCGAGTGTAAATTGATTTCAGGTACGCAGGTTACAAGCCCACATAACCAATCTTAGGGGAAGGGTTGCTTCCTTAGGTGTCCTAAGAGTCGCCGGGAGCTATTTCTTATATAGCGCAGAGGTAGCTCTCCAATTGTGTTTTTGATCGCACGTTCTTTTGATGATGTTTCAGTTGGGTGCGACGTGTTGGTGTTGTCACGGCTATGTTACAACTCCACCGTTCACCTATTTCCTGAGACGCACTGGTGTTATTGATCATTCAGGATGATCATTGTTATGTGCCTCTACCAAATATTTTGCAGGTTAAGCCAATCACGTTTTGCACTGCAAAATATTTGGAAGAGCAACACGAGTCGTGTTGGTGATGATGCCCATGATGGGGTTGGCTTGGTTAGCCGTTCCAGAGGGCGCCCACGAGGAGGACTATGGAAGAGCCCCTTCCCCCCCTCCCCCGTTTTTTTCCAATTAATTTACCCTATTTCTTATTTATATGAATCTCAATGGCTGAATTTATTACTGAATTCAACATGTTGAATTTTCTGAACGCAGCCAATGTCTCAATTTTTTGCTCCAACACTTCCTACGAATGCGTACAGCATTCGCGGGAAATGTTGAAGTGACTTTACTACCCACTTCAACTTGAAATTATCGCATAATTATCACATCGTGGCGACGAGAACAAGTTCAAGTTCGTCACTTGAGTCTTTCGTTTCGGCAGTTTACTTGGCTAGTCGAGAAGCATCTTCCGATCAGTCGTCAACATGAGAACTATTGTAACGCTGGCTATAGTCGTTTCCCTCGTTCCCGGGATACTGTCACAGTTGGGAGTGAAAACTCACTACCCAGCATCAGGAAGCCTTGTGTACAATGTAACTCACTACCCAGCATCAGGAAGCCTTGCGAACAATGCAACCTTTGAGACATCAAGTATGTCAGGAGGATCCGGACACTATGCATACAGTAGCAATGGAACGTTGATGTTCATCAATAGAACCTTAAGTACCATTCCAACAGGAGTTTGTTTTAAAGAAGTTCCGTAAGTATTACTAAAGGTGCGTTTAGATTTAGCGAAACCACCCGAAAAACTGATGCGCGGGTCAAAATGGCGCGTAGTGTGAACGTGTTCCTCACCCGAAACTGTCAGACTGGCCATGGGTGAATTTCGGGTGAGTTTCCTCGTGCAACAGTTTCGCGAGTGGCTTTGCGAGTGGTTTCGCTAAATCTAAACGCACCTTTATAGATTTCCAATGCAGCAAAGACGAATTTAAAAGTATGTTATGTTATCTCTCAGGACAGCAACTTTAGTGAAAGACTCTTCAGTCATCCCAGCGGGCAATGGCTCCAATCCGTCAATGAGTCGCATTCAAGTGTGTTGCGACGGCTATGAACGAAATCCCCACATTTTCCGCAAGTGTGATCCTATTTGCAAGCAAGAGTGCGTCAACGGATTGTGCGTGGCTCCGAACGTTTGTAGGTGTTTCCCGGATCATGTTCTTAACTTGGGCGGATTCTGTATCCCGACGTGTCCCATTGGTTGCGGTAATGGAGAATGTCAACCGGACGGATCTTGTAAATGCTATCCAGGGTATTCGCTCGAGCCCATGAGGAAATTCTGCGTGCCTAAATGCATGCCTGGATGTCAGAGTGGAAATTGTACTGAGCCGAATGTTTGCCAGTGTAATAGGGGCTATGAACGCGTTGCAGATGGTTCGTGCGCTCCCAAATGTGGCAATTGTGAAAATGGAAGATGTACGGCTCCGGGAGTTTGCGTATGCCTACCAGGCTACACCAAACAAGGAGATCGATGTTTGCCAATCTGTGAAAGGTATGCTGATGAGAAATAGACCAATTGTCTTTCATAGCTAAAGTATTTTTCACTTTCTTTTTCAGAGGATGCAAGAGCGGATTCTGTATTGCACCGAATGTATGCTCATGCGAAAAGGGTTTCACACTGGATAAACTGGGAACAGCTTGTATCCCTCATTGTGACATGCCATGCTTGAATGGAGTGTGCAGTGGAGCAAACAGATGTACCTGCAACGCGGGATACATTTCCGATGAGTTCAATCCGAACTTATGCCGACCCCATTGTCCGGGCGGCTGTCCAAATGGTGTTTGTTCCGGACCCAATTTTTGTTTATGTAACGCGGGGTATATGAAAGATCGCAGTATCAAAGGACGACAAGTTTGTGTGCCAAGTCATTAAATTAATGCGATTATTACAAGATACTGTATTCCACTGTAAATTTATTATGAGAATTTAAACGATTTGTAATTAAATGAATTGAGGACAAGCACTTTGTTTTTATTTATACCTGGATTTAATTCGACATTTGCATTTTTGGTTTCTACAGGTATAAGAACGTAACTTACATCATCTAGTGACGCATGCATCTTCTTAATATTAGATCACTGTAGGTGGTTGAGGAAATTCAGAAGAAATCTTTAGATGTTAAATAGCTAGATTATATCTATACATACGAGTATGTACAACAGAAAACACAGACTTTGTTTTTGTTTATGACAAACTATTGGTATACGAATCTGAAAACATACAAAATTTGATTTGCATGTACTGGGTATGTTATACCGGCTCAACAATCATATTGAATATACGTGATAGATCATGTGTGTAAAAGCATTGATAATAATAAATATTTCGTTTGGATGTTAATATAGCGACACGATGACATAAGTGATTAGTTGAGAAGCACTTATTCGAGGCGAGTCTGTGCCGATCATTATCTGATAATTTTATGTAGAATTTGTTGTTTACAAAGTTGAGTTGAGAGACGGAATCCAGAAGCGCTTTACAATCGATGGATGCTTCACTGTCAGATTTTAAAGTGACAATTACGGTTCCAAGAAGAACGAATTTTAGGCTTTCGACATTAGAATTCGTAGTGCCTGTAGTAGGCGAATATGAAACTCCGGAAACCCAATTCTCAGGATCTAGATTGTTGTTATCTGCGTGCGTCAACGATGATTCAATAACTTGTGGTTTTTGCAAATGCAGGAGTGTGTTATGCCTCGCGTCATACTTTAAACATGATCTTGAAAAGCATTCTTTGGCTTTGTGGCCGGTAGATCAACAAATGACACAAAGATTAGAGCGTTTAGGGAATCCATGTCTTTTCGCTGGTAAAAGCTTCATAAACTCGTTGCAAGTGTAAGACCATAGCAAAATATGGTCAGGAAAATATACAAGATTTTTTTTTGATGATGGCTATTTATTTAACTAAACAAAGGCATATATCAGCATACACATATATACATATTTACGTAGTCAGGAGGCTGGATCGGGTGTGTCCCGTTGGTGGACCGAGCCTGCAAATAGATTAAAAATAACCAATGAGATTGGATTCTACTTCTACTATTCGTTATTTAACAGATCTCGACTTTAAAATTAACAACTTAATAACTGACTGCACCCAGCCTAACCGGTAAATCACTCAGGGCTCGACCTGACGTAGCGATCTGGGATCTCGCCAATCAATAAAACCATTGACTCCCGCAGCCTAACCGGTATATCGCAACGGGCACCTCCTACAAAGTGATCCGGGTTACATCAGTCATACTAATTGGGCAGTGTATCACACCATTGACTCCCCCGGCCTAACCGGTAAATCATTTACGCCCCGATCTCACATAGCGGTCTGGGATCTCGCCAATCAAATCATTGACTCCCCTTGCCTGGCCGGTAAATCGGTACGGGTCCGGCTCTTACCACCGCCATCTTTACTAACAAGCCGTAGTGTCAAAGCAATGACGTCATGACAAGCAGTGAACCGATGTTGACGAACCGGACGAAATTTTCACCGCCAGGGATCTAGTCCTGTCAGCTGCAGTGAAACTTTCATCTGGCTCGTCAACAACGTGTTCAAGATCCGCATTTTCGGGCGCATCAGTCCACTAAAATATTAGTACAACAAAAAAACATACTCACCCTATTCTAATGAAAAGGCCGGAAATTACAGGTAATTTCCGTTGTCATTTGACAACCACTTTGCACTCACTTTTTGGGGCACTTCTGGGAGTTTCCGCTGAACTCACCGGCCCGAGGATTCGTCCAAATGGTGTTGCATTACTCACTGTGTTGGCTCTGCTTGATATGTTTCTTCAATGAATGAATTGAATGAAATTAACTCGAGAACTGTTTAAGATAGAAAAAAGTTGTCGAAACATTTTTTTTGTAAATTTTTTGTGGTCTTCAATTTCGCCTCAGAAAGTTTTCCTAGGATTAATAGTTAATAGAGATAAAAGCCAAAAACTAAGTATTCATACAATTGAATGAGCATGTGACGTAGGTTATATTACGTTTACACTATCCCCAGATTACTTCATCTGCGCCAGCTGAGATAATCTGCGACTGTCAAATACATACAATTTTGAACTCACCACACCCAGATTACGCTGCAGATGAAGTAATCTGGGGATAGTGTAAACGTAATATAATCAGAGAGCCGGCATGCGCAAGGCCATATCTCGTCTTCCTTGTATCATGCGAAGGCATTATCTCGTTTTCCTTGTATCATGCCTGCCACCTTTGTTCACTTTTGGAGTACGTGATCCCCAAACATTTCAAATAAAGTCTGAGGAGCACGGAGGTCGGGCTATACAATCCACATTTTGAGCTTGGATACACTTTTTTATTAGTGGGACTGCAAGAATTGGAGCAAAATCTTGCTGCCAAATATACCTGGAATTGTGGAAAAGGTATTTTCAGTATCGTATGATATGATTTTGTTGTCACTATGTACATTTTGTACGCACCATAGTAGAACGAAGCTCCCCAAAGCATGACGCAACTTTCTCTTCTATGAGGACGTTTAATCAATTGCATTTGATTCCGCTGATTTTATAGTTTCGGATGAAAAAAAATTTAACTTCAACCGCCTGGACGGGCTTAACCACTTTATTCGTGATCTGCCAAAGTAACTGCGGGTTTTGGCGAGTCCTCATAGAATAAAAAGGAATTCTCGTTATGGTTGTCCCTATTAAAATTATTGCCAATTTTCTTCAAATCGCTGTTTTATTTTTATATGATTTGCTGCTTTTCTTTCTTCTCTGACCATTGTTCTTCTTTTTATACCCTTCATGGATGTGATAGGGTATATTAACTTTGTCATGAAGTTTGCAACGCACAGAAGGAAGCATCTCCGACCATATAAACTACTCGTATATATATTCTTGGTTAGTATGATGACACGAGTTGATTAACCTTTGTCCGTCTGTCCGTCTGGTTCCATGCAAACTAGTCCCTCAGTTTTGAAGCTATCGTGCTGAAATTTTATACACAGCCACTATTTCACATACCTCTCATAGCAACAGTGAAATCGGAACAAGTTTTACTACTAATTTCAAAGTGGCATATGCATCATAGGTCACAACGAAGGTATGATACCCTTCACGCTTCGATTTGATTGGCGGGATCCCAGACCGCTATGTGAGATCGGGGCGTAAATGATTTACCGGTTAGGCCGGGGGAGTCAATGTTGTGATACCTACACTGGCCAATTAGTATGACTGATGTAACCCGGATCACTTTGTAAGAGCTGCCGTTGTGATATACCGGTTAGGCTGGGGGAGTCAATGGTTTGATTGATTGGCGAGATCCCAGATCGCTACGTCAGGTCGAGCCCTGAGTGATTTACCGGTTTGGCTGGGTGCAGTCAGTCATTAAGTTGTTAATTTTAAAGCCGAGAACTGTTAAATAACGAATACTAGAAGTAGAATCCAAGCTCATTGGTTATATTTAATCTATTTTCAGACTGGATTTATGTGTCGGACAATGAGCCCACTCAGCTGGTGAATGAAATGACATTCGCATTGGGGGTACTTGGAGGCCTTGATCTATTAATTGGACACACAAAGACGAACTTTTGGGCCGGTCGTTCCTATGGAAGCTAGGCTGATCAGCTTATCCTCCTTTGTATTCAAAACGCTAGAGCGTATCCTAGACTTTCGCATCCGACGATTCCTGGAAAGCTCACCGCTCTCGAAGTCACAGCACGCCTACATCAGAGGTAGATCCACAGAAACGGCTCTACGAGGTGAGCAGAGCCTTCAGTATAAGCAATAAACATTATCAGCTTTCCTCGACAT
Source organism: Chloromyia formosa (assembly GCA_964017055.1). Classification (NCBI taxonomy): domain Eukaryota; kingdom Metazoa; phylum Arthropoda; class Insecta; order Diptera; family Stratiomyidae; genus Chloromyia; species Chloromyia formosa. The sequence continues at coordinate 43,430,317 of OZ024816.1, read as the reverse complement.
AGAGGGTGCTTTCAACAACATCAGCACCGAATCTATTCACGACGCCCTATCAGATTTGGGAGTAGAGGCAGGGGTTGGCAGATGGATAGTAACTCTGCTAAGATCTACATACCTAAAGAATTATTCATGCGGACTTGGGATACAGCCTTCTAACCAGATTTGTATGCAGAGGGACACCTCAGGAAGGCGTCATATCTCCACTACTATGGCTAGTGGTCATCAACAAAATCCTAACAAGGCTTGACAGGGAAGGGATTAAAGTGGTCGCGTACGCGGATGATGTGGCAATAGCAGGGTCAGGAATGTGCTTCTCCGTGATAAGTCAAATCATGGAAAGGGCTCTGAATATGGTGTGCGACTGGGCCACACGCTGTGGACTGGGCGTTAATCCAAGCAAGACTGAAGTGATGCTATTTACCACTAAAATCAAAGTACCGCATTTTACCCTCCCTAAACTAAACGGTCAGTTACTCTTAACTATAACCCAGCACAAAGTATCCAGGTGTCATTTTAGATACGAAGTTAAATATTGAAGAGCGGGTGAAGAAAGCCTGCATCACTTTCTACGCCTGTAAGAAAACCTTCGGAAAAAGATAGGGCCTTAAGCCAAATATGGTCCTCTGAATGTACACAGCAGTAATCCGTCCAATTCTCTATGCGTCATTAGTTTGGTGGCCAGCACTTGCTAAAGGATAAAACATAACAAAACTTGGCGGGGTGAAAAGGACGGCATGTCGTGGCACCACAGGTGCGAACTTGCCCAAACTGTGGTTTAACAGAAGCTTCTCTGCCAAATTCCCTACCAGGGCTGAATGGAGGAGGGACGAGGTGGTGAAGGACTTTGACATCACGATTTTCACCGACGAGTCGAAAATGGACTGCGGCGTCGGTGCCGGAAGCTTTTCTGAAGCACTGAATATCTCGGAGAGTTATTGCCTCCCGGACTATGCCAGCATTTTCCAGGCGGAAACTCTCGCAATTTTAAATTCGCGTCTCACTCTAGATATACCAGATAACCAGAACATCGCCATTTGCTCAGACAGCCAGACCACTATCAAGGCACTGAACTCGGTGAGTACTTCCTCCAAACTGGTCGAGCGTTGTGGGGAACAGTTAACTCGCCTTGGCGGACGGCTTAATATCACCTTGCTCTGCGTGCGTGGTCATAGAGACATCGAGGGAAACGAAAAAGCCGACGAGCTGGACAGGAGGGGGCCGTCCCAGAAAGCTCTCATGTGGAATCTGTTTATATTTCGCTGAGGACTGTTAAAAGCAAGATCTCCTCTTACTACCTCAATGTTGCGGATTCCAAATAGCGGAATCTGCACACCTGCGCCTTATCAAGGAAGATATGGCCCTCCTATGACAGAAGGAAAACATCTGAGCTATTAACCAAGTCCTGTAGAGATGTTGCCAGGCTCACGGCGGTTATTACAGGACATTGGCCTATCGGAGAACATGCAATAAGGCTTGGCATCCCTTGTAATCCGCACTGCCGTAGCTGCGGAAATGAGGATGAGAAAGAAACCCTCACTCACTTCCTCTGCGAATGCCCGGCCCTTAGGTTAGGTTAGGTTAGAGGGGCTGCCATGAAGTGTCACAGCTCACTTAGACCACAGATGGGTCCGTTGTGATACCCGCGGTATTTAACAACCTGCAAAATTAATCATTAAACCAGCCGGAACTAATAATGAAGCGAAAAATCCTACTGACATCCATATCCTTCAAGTCATCTAAATTTTCAAAGAAGAAAGACCCAAGAATCCTTTTCCTCCTTATCGCCAAGGCAGGATAGGTACAAAGGAGATGGAAAGTACTTTCCTCCTCATCCTCGTCATCGCAACTTCTGCAAAAATCATTGTAAAGACGCTGGAGTCTTCTGGCGTGCTCGCCGATCAGACAATGCCCAGTGATAACTCCCACCAGAACGCTAATGTGCTTCCTATCCATTGATCGAAGTTTGGAAGATCGCCCAGGATCGATTCTGGGCCATATCATTTTTGTCACTTGGCAGGTGCTACTGGTACCCCATATTGTATTGGCTTTGCCAATCGCATCCTCCAGTATCTTCTTTTTGCAAGCGGATATGGGCATTCCAATTTCGTGAGGCTTCATCATGATCTCCCTAGTCGCTGCACGAGCCAACTCATCAGCTTTACAATTGCCAACAAAACCACTATGGCCGTGAATCCAGCACAATAGAATGTTGAAAGCTTTTCCCAGCTCAATAAGGGACGAGCGGCACTCTTCCACCAGCTTAGATGAGGTGGAAACGGAATCGATTGATCTTATCGCAGCCTGGCTATCGGTGTATTTAATTATGTCACTAGAGGCTACAACGTGACGTCCTACCCAAGTTAAAACCTCTGAAATCGCTGAGACCTCCGCCTGAAAAACGCTGCAGTGATCCGGTAAACGTAAGGAGATATTAACTCCTAGGCTTTCGGAGTATACACCCGCACCCACTCCTTCCTCAGTTTTAGAGCCATCTGTATAGAAAACAATAGACACCGTTTCTAAGGGGACAGTATCAGCCCAGTCACTCCGTGATGAAATCAAGCTTAGGAGACGTGTAGTCGGTCGTTGAAGGGATATCCACATTGTTGAGAATGGCAGAGTGGCCGGCGCTTGAAGTTACCCACTGACCAGTCTCACGAAGACGAATGGCCGTATTTGCTGCCACTACTTCAGCATAAATATCTATCGGTAGCAAGTTAAGCAACACATCCAGGGCAGCGGACGGTGTTGTTCTAAGAGCTCCAGTCATTGCTATGCAAGCTAGACGCTGCAGCTTCCCCAACATTTTGCGATAAGCCGCTATACGCAGTGCCGTCCACCAAACAGTGATACCATGTAGGAGTATTGGACGCAGGACTGAAACGAACAGACAGTAGACAACTTTTGGTTGCAGGTCCCATTTTTTACCTATGGCTCTTCTACAAGAATACAGCGCCACACTAGCCTTGTTCACCCGCTCCTGTATGTTGAGCTTCCAAGTCAGTTTCCTGTCTAGGATTAGACCCAGAAATTTTGCTATTTTTTTGATCACCAACCTCTTCCCATCCATCATTGGAGGTGTGAGATCAGGAATTATGTTCTGCCTAGTAAAGAGGACAAGTTCCGTTTTATCCGGATTTGCCCTAACGCCAGCATAACAGGCCCAAATTGCTAGAATCGAGAGTGCATTCTCTATTATATCACAGAGAACATTTGGAAATTTGCCGGAGATGGCAATAGCAATGTCGTCCGCATAAGCAATCACCTTACACCCTACCCCTTCCAGGTCCAGAAGCAGTTTGTTAACTGCCAGATTCCAGAGAAGAGGAGAGAGAACCCCGCCTTGGGGGTGCCTCTACTTACACGCCTTCGCAAAGATCGGGGAGCTGCTATACTTCCTGAACTCCTCCGGTTGGATCTAGGCATCCTTGCATCCCCTGTTAGTCCAACCATCTTCTTAGAAACGATTTTGACGAGGTTTGTGGTTACAAAACGGCGCATTCGCGCTAATTGGGCTCTGGAAAGCTGTGCTTCGGCCACCACTTAATAACCATGGCAGCAATATGATGGGGCGACTGGTAGCGCAGTGTGTTGAGGCATCAGTCTCATGTTTGACTACCGGCGTTTCGGGTTCGAGTCCCGTCCACGACGACGTTCGTGGCCATGGATGTGCAGGAAGTGCATGCTGGCAACTGCATTCTCCAAAACCAGTTTATGCCAACGAAACGTCAACTGGGCCACATGAAACAGTTGACGCGCTATGCCCCACAAGGGGTTAGGGCAATTGAGTAGTAGCTATATGACGTAGTGGTCCGATTCCGTTGGTTCCGACATATTAACAGCTTGCAATAGAAAGAAGGCTTTGTACAAAATTTCAGCTCGATAGCTTTAAAATTGAGGGACTAGTTGGCATAGAACCAGACAGACAGACGGACAAAGCTTAATCGCCTCGTCTCATCATACTGACCAAGAATATAGGTACATATAGTTTATGTGGTGGGAGATGCTTCCTTCTCTGCGTTGCAAACTTCATGACAAAGTTAATATACCCGTGAAGAGTATAAAAAAACAACAACCACAATTTGTTTTAGACCGACAACCTGGTGACACGACTATCTGCCTTGTCTTTTTTTTTTCGAGTGAAATCCATAACAGGGGTTGGGGGTGTTTGAGGTTCTTTTAGAAGTCTTCACACCACTCGGAATCGTTTCAGCGGCCCTGCGCGGGTTAGCATTATCTTGTCTTCCTTCTATCATGGGCGCCGACCATGGGGGGTGGGTTAAAGGCGCTTTTGCGAGTGGGAGAGGATTTGAGACCAACTCAGCCGCAAACTAATGCTGAGAGGCGGTACAGACGTAGAATAGAATAGTTCCGCCAAAAAATCAGATGATTTTCTACTGCATTAGCTGATTTTTCTATTACGAGTACAGTACCATATTTTGGGTGTGGCATACGCTAAGATTTAGTTTAGTGTCCCGGTTAGCTAACTGGCAGTTTAACCAGATATTGAGAAAACAGGCCATAAGGAAAGAATTTTTCTACAGGCACATATTACCCGACAAATGGTTAGGTTCAGTATTATATCGCTCATAAACACTACAACTTCTATATATTTCAGTGGAACAAAAGTTTTATCAGTATTGTTTTGATAAACGAGTATTTTAGTAAATGTTCCATTGTTACCAAGCGATCTGTATAGTTAATAGATTTTTTCGAAATGGAAATGACTTGTGCAAATGCGACGATTGTGTAGGTTACTCTGAAGTGTTGTTTTGCGTCGGCTCGCAGTGTTTATACCCTAGACTTTTAGTATAGGGTATATTGTTTTTGTCACGACGGAAATATGTAACACCTTAAAGGAGGCTCCGGAGGTATGGCAATGTATATATATAAATGATCAGGGTCACCTCCTGATTCGATTTAGCCATGTCTGTCTGTCTGTCTGTCTGTCTGTCTGTCCGTTCGCACGATAACTTTCGATAGAATGAAGCTAGAGCTTTGAAATTTTGGTCAGATGTCGGAAGTATGATCTAGTTGGTTGGTATTGCAAATGGGCATGATCAGGCCAAGAGAACGCCTAACTCCTCTACATATGTAAAATACTTAAATGTATCCATAACTCCCGATTAAATAAACATGAAAAGCTCTAGCTTTCGTAGATTGCTCGTGAGGGTAATCTTATACTCTTCTGGAAAAATAAAATCGATCAGTTGAAAACTAACGGCAATTTTCTTACAAAGAGCCCCGTACTACCCTACTTTTCAGGTTTTTTGTCCATAACTCTTGAACAAATTGACGTAGACATCTGATTTTTGGTACGTAACCCTGAGGGAAGAAGTTGCTCAAGCTTCTGTAAGTTGGGCGAAATCAGATCAAAGGAACACCTACTTCCCCTACAAATTTCAAAAAATTAAATGTTCCTTTAATTACGATAACTTTCGATAAAATGATACTACCGACTTAAAAATTTGGTGGAATGTTGCTAGTAATACCTACTTAGTTGGTATTGAATATGGGCAAGATACGACCCAAGGAACCCCCACCTTCCCTACCAACGAAACTTCAAATAAGCAATAACTTTTGATAGAATGAAGCCAGTGACTTGAAATTTTGGTCAAATGTTTGAAGTGAGATTGAGTTAGTTGGCATTAAAGATGGGTACAATCCGAACTAAGGAACCCCTACCTCCCCATGAAATGAAACTTAAAATAAGCGATAACTTGTGACAAAATAAAGCTAGCGACTTGAAATTTTGGTCAAATGTTTGTAGTAGGATCCAGTTGGTTAATATTTAAAATACGTAAAATCCGACCAACGAAACCCCTACTTCCCCTACAAATGAAACTTGAAATAAGCGATAACTTTCGATAGAGTGAAGCTAGAGACTTGAAATTTTGTTTAAATGTTTGTAGGGTGATCTAATTTGTTGGTGACAATGATGGGCAAGATCCGACCCAAGGAACCCCTACCTCCCCTACAAGTGAAACTTCAAATAAGCAATAACTTTCGATAGAATGAAGCTAGTGACTTGAAAAATTCGACAAATATTTGTAGAATGGGTTAGTTAGTTAATTGATTTTGAGAATGGTCAAGATCCTACTGAATGAGTGCCAACCTCCCCTATGAACTGGCCATATAGAAGACCCATTCTTAATGCATATGGTCGTTGCCAATTGGTACTTTTGGTATCACCACTAGGTCTGTACAAGTCTAGGGTATGTACGCTTCGGCCTGGTTTTTTTTAAGTTTTACTTTTCTGTACTAATCTGTACTCCGGATGTGTAAATTGTGTCCAAATGAAAACGATTAACTCCTAGCAAGATAGCTAGAATTATCGTTCTGAAATAGGATATTTAGATAGTTAAATTGCGAACGAATACATCACAGTTTAAACGTTGTTAATAATTACAATCGGGATTGCAAGAATTATGGTGAAAGACACGGAGGAAGAAGAAAAAGGCGATTTTCGACCAATTGAGACACCGATTATTAAGAGAAGATTCCAATTCTTCCCTTGGTGCACCCCAACTTGCTGGTAAAATGGAGGTAACCTCAAGCGCAAGAACAGTCCAGCGAACGAAAAAGCTTGTTCGTTGTTGTAACGTTTACGACTAAAGAAAAAAACACCGTTGACGCAACAACATCATAAACAGCGTTTGGAATTCTCAATAAAGTTCACGAACTGGACTTTGGAGTAGAGGCAGTCCACACGGTTGAAAAGCGGGTTTCATTGGACGGTCCAGACGATCTCTTCTACTATTACGATATTAGGAAGGTACCTACACAAGTACCTGACACATCGTCATTCCCAAATAGATTCCATTACGGCGCGGCATGAAGAGCCATATTATACCATGGAAATATTTGATCTATTTATTATACATGGCAGACAAACGGGAACATCTTATAAACAGTTGCTAATAGAGGAAATCCCCAAATTAGATGAGGTGTTACATGGATAACCATGGGTTTATCAACACGACTTTGCCCCAATTCACACAGCGAGAGACGTGAGATCGTTTATTCTCGTTAAGAATATTATTATTTTCGATTGGGGTCCAACTCTCCCGATAAAAATGCAAAATGTTGGGGTTGGCCTGTCTGCGAAGTATGTGGTTGTGGTAGCGGCCATATAATTCGAAAGAACAATTAATTGACGCAATCAAGGCGACTTGGGCGAATAAACCGCAAGTTGAAATTTATTCTTTGTATGATTCCTTGCCAGGCAGAATATTTGAAATTATAAATAAAAATGGCGGAAATACATACTCCTAAATAAAAATTATTGTTATTTTGATTAATCATTTGTTCTCTTCCATACATGCCAGGAGTATTTTTCAACGAAAATATAACACAAAATTGTAAAACAGTCCCTGAACCTAAGCAATTGCCGCACTAACATGGTGACAGTTTGAACCAAATCAACTGCTTTATTTTTAACCAAATGCTTTCAGCATATTCATGTACAATTTCCGACGTTTTGTAATGAACCATATTCTGGTCTGGTTGTGCTGCTTCCACCGGCAGATCTATGGCAGCACCTGATGAGTAAGGATCTGTCGGTGGTACGAAACCAGAGGCCGAGGGTCCCATTACGCCTGGACCCTGATGCGTTCGCCAACCATTTCATCCTTATCGCCTCATTTTTTATCATTCCCCATTTTTACTTCCCTTGTTTGTGTTGTTTTCCCCAGACCTATGAATTTTTGTTAATACGTAAAGGACAGGGGCAACGAGCGGCGAAAACCCCGCATACGTCTCCCGAACTGAGCTACAGCAAGCATAGGCCACTGCTTAGCTCATTGAGGAGCCTTTTTCTTCGCCAGATGGCACAGCCCGACCTTCACGGTCAATTATGCTACCTTAGGCTCCGTCCCCACGGGCATATTCCCACAAAACCGTCCGTTACAGTTTCTTTCTTTCTTTGAAGTAAATATTGGTGAGTCTAAAGGCGAACATACACCATCCGGAATTCCGGACAGGCCGCTGGACAGGCCGTTTATTTTAATAGACGAATGTACTCGTATTAGGTGAACAACTTTGCATCCGCCGTTTTCCGGCATTGAAATAAACGGCCTGTCCGGAATTCCGGATGGTGTATGTTCGCCTTAAACATTTTGTTACGGAGCGTATATGGCCCATTAGGATTGAACAATTGAATCTTGTGCTTCAACAGGGCTCATGAGGAAAAAAGAACTCCAACTTAAGCAGCCGTCAATTCCTCGGGTCCCGGGTCATGAGAACCAGCGTGAAATTAACCCTAACCATAATGGTTGGGGGGCAAAGACCTTTTCCATAGTCCTCCGCGTGGGCGCCCCCTGGTAACGGCAGTGTATCAATTCGCTGACGGCCAATGTCTTAGCGATAAGACAGTTTGGAAAAGGCAGATAGCTGTAGCCTGCATGGCTGACGAACATCTAAGCGTCTCAGGTCTAGTAGGATGGAATGACTTGCGTAGTTGGACCTGCTACATAGTTGTGTGGGCTCCAGCACGTTTATTAAACCATCTGAAGCAGCTATCTCCGAGGCCATCCCCTGAATGGGGTTAAGCGACGTGCTGACAACTCGTCCTTGTAAAAACCACTCCATGTCAAGAAACCTGGAACAAAAGCCTCGGATTGGACGGATCAACAACGACGACCACGCAAACGAATAAAGGATTATTCTTTCGGATCCTGGAATGTACGCTCCCTGAACAAACCGGGGGCCGAGAAGGCCCTCCTTCAACAGGTCGAAAAGTACAAACTGAGCATTACTGCAGTCCAGGAAACAAATTGGCTTGGCAGCGAGATTAATGACAAGAAATCACACACAATTTTTACAAGTGGCAAACCATCGGGCCGCAATGAGTTTTGAGTAGCATTTATAGTGAACAATCACCTCAAACCGCATATTACTGACTTCAAACCCATAAACGAACGGCTGTGTGCGATTCGCATCAAGACACGATTCTTCAATCTCTGGCTCATCAATGTGCATGCCCCCACCGAAGTTAAAGAAGACGCAGTAAAAGACGAGTTCTACGCCCGCCTTGAGACTCTCTTCGACTCACTTCCAACAAACGACGTCAAATTGCTGCTGGGAGACTTTAACGCGAAAGTCGGGAATGAAAGTTGGCATCGGGGGACCACTGGGGGCCACAGCCTCCATGAAGAATGTAACGATAACGGCCAGCGACTTATCGACTTCGCCTGCAGCAGGAATCTAGTCGTAAGCTCTACGTGTTTCCCGCATCGACGCATTCACAAGCAGACCTGGAAGTCTCCAGACGCACATACCGTCAACCAAATTGACCACGTCCTCATTTGCAGGAGATGGGCGTCTAGTGTCATGGATGTCCGCTCCTATCGAGGAGCAAACTGCGACTCAGATCATCACTTGGTGAAGACGACCTACAGATGTAGAATCTCCTCAGTGCACCAGTCAAGAATCAGCCCTCCCAAAATCTTTGCGGTTGATAAGCTCTTGAGTGATGCTACAGCGGTGGCGTATACTACCGCCCTTGAGGAAAAACTATCACCTATGCTACACAACATCAGCAACACAGGCGTCCATGGGTTCTGGGAAGAGCTCAAGGGTACCATCAAGGATGTCGCAGAGAAGGTCGTGGGATATAAAGCCCGGCGAGCGCGAAATAACTGGTTCGACGAAGAATGCAAAAATTCACTTGACGCGAAAAACGAGGCCTACAGACAATGGATTCAACGAGGAACCAGAGCCAGAAGAGGAAAATATGACGAGCTACGGCGAATATCGAATAGAATAATTAGACGTAAGAAACGTAAATACTTTGACGAGCAGTTGCTGAACATAAACGAAAACTTAGCTAATAGGAACACCAGACAAGCGTACAAACTAGTAAATACAATCAAGAACGGCTACCAACCCAGGACTAGCCTTTGTAAGGACAAGGATGGAAACATCATCAGCGACACCGATGGTATTAACAAACGATGGGCCTCTTATTTTGAAGAGCTTCTAAACCGACCATCTAACATCCCCACACAGGAAGCTCTCGATGATATTGTTGATCTAGGCCCACCCATTCAACCCCCGACAGTAGAGGAAGTTGATCTCGCGTTGCGGTCACTAAAACGAAATAAAGCGCCGGGCGCTGACGAGATCCCAGCTGAACTGCTAAGATTCGGTGGAACGAGCCTAGTTGATTCCATACATCAATTACTCCTGCGAGTATGGGAGAACGAGGAGATCCCAGACGATTGGCGCAGAAGCATCATCTGTCCAATCCATAAAAAGGGAGATAAATTGCGGTGTGAGAATTACAGGGGCATCTCACTAGTTTGTACGTCCTATAAAATTTTGACGAAAATTCTGGAAAATAGAATAAAACCGTACGCAGAACGAGTCATTGGCGAATATCAAAGCGGTTTCAGACCTGGTCGCTCCACAACCGATCAGCTCTTCTCAGTCAAACTGATACTCCAGAGGTGCTGGGAATACAACGTAAACGTATACCAAATCTTTGTCGACTTCAAGCAGGCATACGACAGTATCGATCGTGGAGTACTGTACAACATCATGCTGCAATTTGGCATACTGGCAAAATTAGTGCGACTGACAAAGATGACGATGACCAACTCCGTCTCACAAGTCAGGATCCAGAATAGACTTACTGATCTATTTGAAACACGCACTGGTTTGAAACTGGGCGATGGACTGGCACCGACGCTCTTCAACCTAGCACTGGAATACGTTATTCGGGCCATGAATATGGACAACAGCAAGACGGTGCTCATCAAGTCGACACAATTAGCAGCGTACGCCGACGACATCAACATCATGTCCCGAAGATTGGCTGACGCAGAAGAACTTCTGCATACGCTCGATACCGCTGCAAAGGAAGTTGGATTACGTATTAACGAGGGTAAAACTAAAATAATGATGCAATCGGTGACAAGGACACCTGCACAACCGAGCATCAACGTGGGGGACCTCAACATCGAGTTCGTGAACAACTTCATCTACCTGGGTTGCAACCTGTCAAGGGACGCCAACGAAACTGACGAAATCAAGCGACGGATACAGTTAGCTAATAAGACTCTTTTCTCGGTTCTCCCCATAATGAAATCGAAACATGTGCACAGAAACACGAAGCTGCGCGTGTACAAAACCATTATACGACCAGTGCTATGCTATGGCTGCGAAGCATGGACCCTAACTCAAGCCTCCGAAAACATGCTAGACACTTTCGAACGTAAGGTTCTACGGCGAATTTTCGGGGCTGTTTGCGATCGAGATGGATGGCGCATCCGGTACAACCATGAGTTGTATGAAATGTACGATGAGCTGCAAGTTTCGAAAATCGTCAAACTACAACGACATCAATGAGCAGGGCATGTACAAAGAATGGACGATGATCGCATGCCTAAGAGAGTAATGAATGCAGAACGAGTCGATGGAGCGAGACTGCGAGGACGACCGAGATCTCGTTGGGAGAGCTCAGTAGGTGTGGACGCCGCGCAGCTGCTGGGCTCCCAAAATTGGAGGACGCGGTCACGTGACCGAGATAATTGGAGGACAATGATCCAGGCGGCCAAGGCCCGACGTCGGGCTGTCGCGCCACGATGATGATGATAATGGTAATATGATTGAATGGATCAACCATTCTGCATTTAATAAATAATAAATAACTGGCGCAACAGTCCAATTTGAACCACGGCCTCGAGGTGAGTTAGCATCATCTCATTTTCTAGATCGTGACGGTTCTTTTGTGCAGAGGTATGTGATCAGCAATACGCTCAACCGAGTTATTTACCCCATAATGGGTACTCATTTAACAGCTGAGTGGGCTCATAGTCCGACACGTAAAACCCCGGAATCGAACCGGGGCCCAGTGCGTTGAAGGCGAGCGTGCTAACCGTTGCGCCATCCGGACTACATTCTGCATTTACAACTCTGAAATTAGCAGTAAAACTTGTTCCGATTCCGCTGTTCCTATGAGAGGTATATGAAATATTGGGTCGATTTCACCCAAATTTAGGAATGTGGTTTGGCGGTAACATCTTTAGAAATAAAATAGTTTTTCTGATGAAAACTTCTTTTGGACTGATAGTTCCTAAGACAGCTATACGAGTATGCAGCAGTGATCCAACTCTGTTCGTTCCGTCATATACACGTGCAATAGGAATGAGGCTTTGTACAAAATTTCAGCTCGATAGCTTTCAAATTGAGAGACTAGTTTGCATAGAAACGGACGGACAAACAGACAGACAAACGGATAAAGCTTAATCGACACATCTCCTCATAATAACCAAGAATACATACAGTAGGAGATGCTTCCTTTTGTGCCTTGCAACTTCATGACAAAGTTAATATACGACACCACATTCGTGATTCGTATAAAAACTCGTCGTTAAATTTGGTTATGATTCCTCCAGATGCCGTTAAAATTTGATCGATTTTTTGTGCTACGGCCTTGATCGGAAAAGGCGTTCCATTTCATGGCATGCAAAGCAATGTGGTTATCATCCTTTCGCAATGTGTGATCTATCCGCTGCCATTTTCGCCTGCATATTATTTCGTCGATTGGTACCGGATCCGTACGCCGACTTAGTTCTTCATTGGATATTGTTTCGGGCCAGAACATTTTTAGAATTCGACGAAGACATGAGTTGAGTTGAGTTTATGGTAACTCTTAAGAGCCTGCGCACACGGCAAACTTTTTAGTTCACAGCAAAACTAAATAGTTTAGTCAGCAAAAGTAGAATACGCGGCGGTTTATGATACATATTGCGCACACAGCAGACTAAACTATTCCGTTATCGCTGTGTGACGTGGCAATTCGCACTACGAAAAATAACATGAAAGTAGTACTCACTCCTATGAGGCCGGTAGGTGTATTTTTGTGTGGATAGTGCCAAAATGCCTAACTTTAAATCAATGTACTATTATTAAATATTAAATGATTATAATGAAACTTTAAGATATTATTGCCTATGATGTTGGTTATCATTGGCCATCAATATTTTTGAACTCGGATATGCTTAAGAGGTGCGGGGGTGTGCTAACTGCAACAATAGAAATGTACTATTATTAACCTTTTTTGATGAAATATAAAAATTCTACTATTTTTAGTTTTCTATGCTAGTGAAATGCCGCTTTCCTGCAAATTTTCATGTTTCTAAGTACAACGGTCTCGAAATGCAAGGAGGGGGGGGGGGGGGCAAACTCGGATCACATACCTCTTTTCTCCTTTCTTCAAATTTGATGAATATACCAAAAATGGAATGTACTTGGTGTTGCCTTTCTCGTGATACCCCACTTGCCCATACCAGATGAAAAAAAATTTGAGCTTCATTTCCCCTCTATGGGGACCTCCCCTTAAAGTCAGCTTATTACAACGAATCGCCTTCTCCGGCGAATTAAAATAATTCTATATATTCTCGCAAAATTTCATATACCTATATGTAGCTTCAGCCGTTCGTGAGGTATTTCATGGACAGACGGACAGACATTTGACCGATTTCATAAAGGCTTCGCTTTTACTACAAAACCCGAAAAACCAGCTAATACATAGTTTCTACTCCGTTCTTCTCTTTACAATTTCTTTACAACAGAGTTGTTTTTGGGAGATAGGATATCTTTTTGCATTTTATGGAGAAGAACCCGGATATTAATTCCAAAATTGCTTTAGAATGCCTTAAATTTATCGTTATGTACAATTGATTACCAACGTGTAGATTTTTAGTACATAGAACACACCCGAAACAATTTGCTGCAACTAATACTCGTACAAAATTTTAACTCCACAGATTCTCAACTTCCAGTTTTCAGAACCTGACTCCTAAAACTGAATTTTTTTGCGTATACATTTTTTCTCTAGAAGTTTTACCAATCTGTAGGTTTGGAATTGGCTCTATATTACCACGCCGAACTCCAGTTTTCTTAAACTTGAAATAAAGTCGGTAGATCAGAATATGTGTCGGGCTGGGCTGGGCTGCCCGAATACAAAAAGAGCGATGAATTCGTCGGCACTTTAGGCCAGTCCCATGTATAAATGAATAAATATATCTCACTTTCATCCATGCGGTAGTTTTCGATAAAAAAAAGGGGATTTACGTGTCGGACTATGAGTCCACTCAGCTGTTAAATGAGTACCCATTTATGGGGTAAATAACTCGGTTGAGAGTGTTGCTGATCACACAAGACCGTCACGATCTAGAAAATGAGGTGATGCTAACTCATCTCGAGGCCATGGTTCAAATTGGACTGTTGCGCCAGTTATTTATTGTTTTCATTTGCTTTTAAGTTGATCATGATTTGCTTTGAAAAGTGTTACCCCAAAAAATTTATTATTTAGGTGGACATCATTGAGTAAATGTGCCTCTGGCATTACTATAAAATTATGTCTTTCAGTCCTTTATTTTCGCTGAGTTATTTACTATATATCCTAAATGTTCCTTAAGTCGAAACTGGTCTTTTCTCGATTTGGTTTCTGTTTAATTTCATGCTTAAGAAGATGCTCTTTTCCTAACTAATGGACTCAAACATCATAAACGGTACTCTAGTATATTCGCACCATGATCCCCAGTCGTATGATACCTATCCTGAATAGATATCGCTTCCTTGCAAAGAATACCATTTTTCCAGTCCAAAGGGCTCAAAATGCCTTCAACTAGTTTACTACATTCGCCTCATCGCCCCCAGACATATGATATCCATCATCAGTTGTTATCACTTCTTTTCCAAGAATGTCCTTTTCCCTCTCCAAAAGACGCAAAATGCCATCAGCCCTGACCGAAGGACTCAGAATATCTTTATCAGAACTACAGTGCATTGGTCTCATCACCACGATTCAGAATATACCCATACCTACCAGCTTTGGTTTTTGTTTAATTTCATGATTAGGAGAGTCCTTTTGTTCTCACGCACATCTCCAGCAGCACCAAAATATAACCGTGTGGTACTTATAATAACCAAAGGAAGCTACTAGTTCGGACGCTAACCGATTTGACCTCGCAAAATATGATAGAGAAATGCCATTGTTGGTGGTCCCTATACATTCATTTTAAGAGATGGAGCCATCTTGGACCCCGCGGCAGAGCGGCAGCGCAGGCGGAAAACCGCAAAATTTGACCCTTTTTAGGGTTTTGTATTAAAAACAAAACCCTTATGAAATCGGTCAAATGTCTGTCCGTCTGTCCGTTTGTCCATGAAATATCTCACGAACGGCTGAAGCTACATACATGAAATTTTGTGGGAGTATGTAGAATTATTATAATTCGCCGGAGAAAGCGATTCGTTGTAATAGGCTTACTTTAAGGGGATGTCCCAATAGAGGGGAAATGAAGGTCAAATTTTTTTTTTCATCTGGTATAGGCAAGTGGGGTATCATGAGAAAGGTAACACCGAGTACATTTCATTTCCGGTATTTTCATCAAATTTGAAAAAAGGGGAAAAGAGATAGAGGGGAAAATATGTGATCCGAGTTTGTCCCCCCCCCCTCGCATTTCGATACCGTTATACTTAGAAATATGAAAATTTGCAGAAAGGCGGCATTTTACTAGTGTAGAAAACCGAAAATCGTAGAATTTTGATATCTCAACAAAAAAGGTTAATAATAGTACATTTCTATAGTTGCAGTTAGCATACCCCTACACGCCTTAAGCACACCCGAGGTCAAAAATATTGATGGCCAATGATAACCAACATCATCGGCAATAATATCTTTAAGTTTCATTACAATCACATAATATTTAATAATAGTACACTCATTTAAAATTAGGCATTTTGACACTATCCACACAAAAATTACACCTACCGGCCTCATATGTAGGTGTGAGTACTACTTTTATGTTGTTTTTCGTAGTGCGAATTGCAGTTATTTAATTAATCATTTTTGAAAGGGTGAAGATTAGTTGGGGGCGCTACGTCGTAATTGGCAAACTTTACCGAGTGGAAGGGGGGAGGGGTCCACATAGAGGCGAAATTAAGCTCAACATTTTTTTTTTCGACTGGTATAGGCAAGTGAGGTGTCGTGAGAAAGGTAATGTTGAGTACATTCCATTTTTTCGCATTTTCTTGAAATTTGTAGAAAGGGAAATAGTGGGGGAGGAAAAAATATTAGTTCGTAATTTGCCCCCCCCCCCCCCCCTGGCATCTCGAGACTGTTAGAATTATGAAAACGTACAGGAAGGTGGGCTCCGAATAGCATATAAAATGGAAAATAATGGAATCTGTATATCTTCTCAGAATAGGTAAGTAATAGTTTATTTCTGTTGTTGCAGTTAGCACACCTCTGTATGCCTTAAACACGTTCGAGGTCAAAAGTACTGATGGCCAACGATAACCAACACCTTAGGCAATAATATGTTCTAAGTTTCGTTACAATCACGTAATATGAATTGGCATGTAAAATGTAAGTGGGTAAGACAGTTTAATTATGTTTTTTTTTTGTCCATCTGAGTGGTATCAAGAAGAGCAACGAGCCGATATTTATATACCAAAATAAGCGCTTGCTACAAAACCCTCGGATTGCGGGCGTAGCCCTCTACATTCCGGTTTCATTTTTAATACTCTCATCATAATTGGTAAATGGTGCCTCGAATCGAAAACCTTAATGGGATCTAAATTAAAGAGCGTCAAATTTGTCGTCAAATGCATTTTTCAAAGATGGAATTCGGTTTAGCAGTATTGTCAAAACCGATAGTCGAAAAACGTCATATTTCGAGGCTTTGGAGCAAAATCACACTATTTCGCTTTTCAAGCTTACATATCTCTGAAACCGATGCTAGAAATGGAAAACTCATTAGACAAAAGTGAAAGATACTTCTATTTCAAGTTTACTACTACTTTGCCTTAACCCCTAGCGGGGCATAGCGCGTCAACTACTCCTGCGCGCCATCGTACTCTGTTCTGGGCAATGGGGCGCAACTCCCCAAAAGACTTACCCAGTGCCTGATACTCCTTTGCCACAGATCGACGCCATGTGATTCGAGGACCCCCTCTTGGTCGGCCTTGGTTAGAAATGGGGTTCCATTTCATGGCATGCAAAGTAATGCATTAATCAATCCTCCGCAATGTGTGACCTATCCACTGCTATTCTCGCCTGCGTCAATTCGTCGATTGGCATCTGACCCGACTAAGTTCGTCATTTGATATTGTTTCGGGCCAGAAAATTCTTAAAATTCGACGAAGACATGAGTTGACGAAAACTTGCAGCTTTCTGGTAACTCCTACGGAAACTCTCCATGTACTGCTCCCATACAAAAGCACTGACAGTACCAGGGAGCGAAACAGGCCCAGCTTGGTCTTGATGCTGAGATAACTGCTCTGCCAGAGTTTGGACAGCATGCCGTATGCGCGTTTAGCCTGGTTGATACGGCGAGCGATGTCCTGCTCCGTACCACCATTTTCGGCTACAATGCTACCCAGTGTAACGGACGGTTTGGTGGGCATCCGGAGATGCCCGTGGGGACGGAGCCTTAGGTAGCATAATGACTGTGAAGGTCGGCCGTGCCATCTGGCGAAGAAAAAGGCTCCTCAACGAGCTAAGCAGCGTCCTATGCTTGCTGTAGCTCAGTTCGGGAGACGTGGGCGGGGTTTTCGCCGCTCGTTGCCCCTGTTCTTTACGTATTAACAAAAATTCATAGGCCTAGGGAAGACAACACAAACAAGGGAGGTAAAAATGGGGAATAAAAAAAATGAGGCGATAAGGATGGAATGGTTGGCAGATTGCTCGCTTGCCCTCGCGCTCGTATTGGGGTCCAGGTGTAATGGGACCCTCGGTCTTTGGTTTCGTACTACCGACAGATCCTTACTCATCAGGTGCTGCCATTGATCTGCCGGTGGAAGCAGCACAACCAGACCAGAATATGGTTCATTTCACCAGGTAGACGAAGTTGTCCACCTTCTCCACAGGCTGCCCCTTAATACTGATGGCAATAGGTGTCGGATTTCTTTTTCGCAACGGTGCGCTAAGAACCTTGGTCTTGTTGGTGTTAATCTTTAGCCCAACCTTGCTTGCCTCCCTCTCGAGATCTAACGCCATTGCGGACAGATCCATGATTTTGTGGGAGAGTAGGCATATGTCGTCAGCGTAGTCAAGATGTTGTAGATAAGATGTCAAAGTCCATTGAATTTCTCTGTCGAGTCCGGATAGGGCTGCATGCAACATATCGCCGATCACAATGAGGAATAGGATCGGTGAGAGGATGCACCCCTGCCGAACTCCACTGCGAATCTTAAAGTCCCCCGACACATTACCTTTATGCAGAACGCGACATTTCGCGCCGTCATAGGTTTCCTTAATAATAGCCACAAGCTTCTCAGGGATGCCTCTCCTGCGCAAGGCCGCCCATATAGAATCCCGGTTCACACTATCGGAAGCCTTTTCGAAATCGATGGAAAGCAAGTGAAGCGGAGAATCGTATTCGGCGCATTGCTCGATGATGTTTCGCAAGGTGTTAATGTGATCGACACAGGAGAATCCAGATCGAAAACTAGCCTGCTCTTCATCAATTGTGCTTTCTAAGTGGGCCTTTAGTCTTTTCAGGACGATTTTAGCTATTATCTTGGCAACGGCAGGAAGCACACAAATGCCTCTCCAATTATTACAGTCTGTGAGGTTACCCTTCTTTGGAAGTTTGATGATCAAACCATCCTTCCACTCAGTGGGAAAGGTCTCTGTATTCCACGCTTTATCAACAAGTGGGTGCAGCAAATCGGCAGTTACGCTAGGCGCTGCTTGATAAAGTTCGGCAGGGATACCGTCAAGTCCGGCGGCCTTTCCTCGTTTTAGTGCAATAATTGCAGTGACTATTTCCTCTTCAGTTGGGGCAGTGGACCGTATACGCACATTTTGATGGTTAGCTAAATTATCTACATGAGGGGGAACTTCACCAGAGGTTACACGGTTCAAGACCCCGGCGAAGTGTTCTTTCCAGCGCTTCATTTGATCTTCTTCCAAGATAAGTAGCTTTCCATCACTATCCTTCACCGGATGTTGGCAGGAGTTACGACCACCTGTAAACTCCTTGATGACACCGTATACGGCGTTTAAGTTGTTACTTCTTGCGGCTTCTTCTGCTGAGGCTAAAAGAGAATTCGCATAAACTCTTTTATCGCGTCGCACACTACGCTGAACTTCTCGAACTTTCTGAAGGTAAAGGAGCTCGATGCTGCTTCGATTGTCGTCTGATGCTGCAGCCAAACGAACTTTCAAGTCCTTTCTTTCAACAATCCGCTGTCATGAAGCGTCGGATATCCAGGGCTTATTCCGGCAATCCGTGTTTGTTCCAAGGATCTGCGCTATCAATGTACGCATTTTTTAGGGCATCCCAGATTTTATACCCTTCACGGATGTGATAGGGTATATTAACTTTGTAATGAAGTTTGCAACGCACAGAAGGAAGCATCTCCGACCATATAAACATATATTCTTGGTCGGTATGACGAGACGAGTCGATTAAGCCTTGTCCGTCTGTCCGTTTGTCTATCCGGTTCTATGTAAACTAGTCCCTCAGTTTTAAAGCTATCAAGCTGAAATTTTGTACAAAGCCTCCTTTTTATTGAACGCTGTAAATATGTCGGAACCAATGAAATCGGACCACTACGTCATATAGCTGCCATTGGAACGACCGGTTCAAAAATTGGTTTTTGTGCCAAACGTCCCTAAATTTGATTGAAATCGGCGCACTATTTCATATACCTCTCATAGGAACAGTGAAATCGGAACAAGTTAAACTACTAATTTCAAAGTGGTAAATGCACCGTAAGTCATAAAGACTTTCTAGCTAGCTTGTTATTTATGTCACTATCTGGGTGACTAGTTATCTCAGCTGCTTTTTGCGCAAGATGGTCATTATATTGTTGTAAGACAGCTGGATTTTTTAATCGAGCGGTGTTGAATTTGCGGGGCCTGGATCTTTCGTCGCTGGGGCGGCGCACGGCTGCAATACGCAATCGAACATTAGCGATCATAAGATAATGGTCTCTTCCCGTCCCAATATCGGCACCCTTCTTGTTTCGCACGTCCAGGAGGCAACTCTTGAATCTTTTACTAATGGCAAAATGGTCGATCTGATTTTGTGTTCTGCGCCGATCAACAGAGGACCAACTGATTTTGTGGTGGTCCTTATGCTCAAACATAGTACCACCGATGAAGAGACTGTGAAAGTTGCAGAGCTCTACAAATCTTTCACCGTTGTCATTACGATCACCAAGACCGTGTCTTTCCATCACATATCTGAACCCATAGTTATCAGCGCCAATTTTAGCATTCAAATCACCCATAACCATTGTAATGTCACCTTTAGGTGTTCTGCTCTGAACGGCGTTTAGTTCTTCGTAGAAGGAATCTTTTGCCAAGACATTGTCGGGTTCAGTAGGGGCATAACATTGTATTATTGAGATGTTTCTCATTTTGGTCCGGAACCTGGCGGTCAAGACTCTGTCAGAATTCGGCTGCCAGGGTCAGAGACAGTTTCGCGCGGCTCTGGTTAAAAGGAGCCCCACACCTGACTCACCGCGACTACCGGTAGCTTTACCGGAGTACAACATTACAGTGCTACCCGTTGGAGAGATAAATTCTCCGCTGTTCCACCATCTTATCTCACTAACTGCTAAAATGTTTAATATGTACCTCAGAAATTCACTCTCTAATTGAAGAAATCGTGTATTCTAGGGACCTTCTGATCCATTGTCCAGGAGAGTACGCACATTCCAGAATCCAATCTTTGTCATTGTACGATAGCCAAAAGTCGTAACCGTTGAGTCAGTCCTTATCCGAGGCATAGTTGACGTTTCGTTAGCATATAAAGATTTCGGATAGTGCAAGTTGCTGGCATACACATCCTGTCCTTTGATTGTCGGTTTTAACGACTGGCCCTCAAAGGGAAAGGCCGTGGTATTTTTTTACACCCCACACCACAGGGGGAAGATTTACCTCAACCAAATCATCGCACCGCCATCACTGGCGGCTTGACGTTGGTTAGCAATGGTCAGTGACCACTGCCGTTCCAGGGGGCGTCCACGCGGAGGACTATGGAAGAGGAATTTTCGCCCCCCCCCCCCCCCCCCTCGTACTTGTTGTGTCGCGTAAAAATAGTCTTGGTCACTTTTCCGATTCTTTTTTTTGTTAATTTTTTTGTTTTTCTTTAGCGGGTGGGACGCTCCCGTGTCCTTAAATATGTATTGTCAGCCAGCATTATATTGTACATATAGATATGACCACATACGTAATATTTTATACTGGCCTTGTTTTCTTTCTTGGAATCATTTATTAACAGAATTCGCGTTTTCTTATCTTTCAACTACTGCTCTAGAATGTCCGATCCCGTATTACTATAATACGTAAATACGTAATAGCCATGCTGATATATATTTCAGTAACCGGATGTGCAAAACGCCAACTTTCCGCATAGTGTGCGCTTGGTCCGCTAGTGGTCAGTTTGTATCAGAACTTAGCTTGTGTTTCGTTTTCGTCTCCACTGATAAGACATGAGGTTTTTATTCGTTTTAGTGGTTTTGGTGTTACCCAATTTGGGAATTGCCCGGGATCCGAATGCCTACTGTAAGAGACATGTGTTACGTCCGAAGGCAGTGATCAAAAACGGTGTTGAGACAACCGAAAATGTAAAAAAGGTTATAACAATTTGTTGCAAGGGATACGAGAAATATAGTGGAAGGTGTGTTCCCTTTTGTGAAAAAGGGTGTTCTAATGCCAAATGTACAGCTCCAAACGTATGCACCTGCAAAACGGGCTACAAGAAACTTCATGAACACAGGTACGTGTAGTAGTGTCTATTATTGATATTTTCATTACTATAATTGTGTGATTTTTTCTCGTTTAATTTCAATGAAACCCTGTCGTATTATGTGTGTACAAACTAAGAGCCTGAGTGAGACTGAGCGATTCATCGGCTGATCAAAATTATATGGGATGATCAGTAAAATTGTCTACGATTGACAAATAAAGGTCGGAACACACAGTCCCCGTACCAGCGCCGTATCCGCCCATATATCGGGTACATGACCGGACATTGCAAGAGAAACCACACACTACCCGCATCGGGACCCAACCGTATGTTCCCCGTGTGTCGGTTTGGCGACGGTTCGTCGCAAGTGACTGCGGTACACAATCCCATTCAATGGGCACAGTCAGCGATATATTGTGTGTATAACTTGCGGTTACTTTTGGGAAGTGCAAACGTGTGTCTGTCTGTTCAACATTATTCATTTTCTTCGCCGTATGATGGCTACACAACGACCCACCCGGCGGCGGCTGGCCCGTGTTCGGTGATGTGTGCTTCCAATTTCTTTCCGTGATGCACCGTGAGCGAGGGAAATTAAACCAAATTAAACGGGCACGTTCCGCCTTGTGATGTGTAGGTGGCTGTCTGTTGTCCATGTAGGTAAGTGTGAACCAGCAGACTCTTTTATATTGTACAATTCACCTACCGTAGATCGCCAATATACGGGCGATTACGGTGCTGCCCTGGTACGGGCACTGTGTGTTTACACCTTAATACGTTGTGATACATCGGACGATCACTATGAGCGCGGTCCCAAAAAACCAAAATCAGGAACGTGGTCCAGTCCCCATTTATCCCCAGGTCCATGGATCATAAGTTTTCCCAAAAACGGCTATGGACTATGATCCATCAGCTGTCGGTTTTTATGTTTCCGCCAAATTGAAGAGCAGAAAGCTGACGGCATTCAAATCGAATTACGACGAATTACGAAAATTATGGTCAAAAAATGACGTTACCTGGAATCTATTCCGTTGGACCGGAACCGCACCGGACAGCGTTTCTGAGAAAATAAAAAAAAAAGATCCAAGAATCAGAAAACTGATCCGGTTTAGAAACTCACCCTATATCGGCCGATGAATGAGTCGACAGATCGTTTTGTGTACTGAGAGTGTATGTGGCTTTTAATTATGGTTTCTTTTGCTTTTAATTGCAGTGAAATTTGGATACGACGAACTTCCAAGGGACTATCCAAGGTTCACTATAACCGATCAACAGAATTTCAAATAGTTTAAAACAAAATATTGCCAAGTAGTTTTCAGCATTTACTCTATTCTCATGAAAAAAACTATACATGAATAATTTTAAATATGTAATATCATATTTATTTGGAAAACTATGTTATGTCCTTCTGTGCATATCTTTACTTTAGCTTTTCATAGTTTATTCAATCTCCCAATTGATCATCTGCAATCAACTAAGGTTTATTTTCTGGATAGTAGTGGAGTACTTAGGAGACAGCCATCTAACCAGAATGGCATGTTGAGGGACACCTCAGGGAGGCGTCATCTCCACGCTACTCTTGCCAGTTGTCATCAATAAAACCCTAGCAAGGCTTATCAGAGAAGGGATTAAAGTGGACGCGTAGGCAATCGTTGTGTCAGGAATGCGCCTCTCCGTGATAAGTCAGATAATGGAAAGGAAACTGGGTATGGTGAGCGCCTGGGCCACAAGCTGTGGGCTGGGCGTCAACCCAGATAAAATTGAACTGATGTTTTTACCACAAAAACCAAAGTACCGCATTTTACCCTCCCGAAACTAATCAGACAGCCACTGTGGGAGGAGTTAACTTGCCTTGGCAGACGGCTGAATATCACACCTACTGAGCTCTCCCAACGAGATCTCGGTCGTCCTCGCAGTCTCGCTCCGTCGACTCGTTCTGCATTCATTACTCTCTTAGGCATGCGATCATCGTCCATTCTTTGTACATGCCCTGCCCATTGAAGTCGTTGTAGTTTGACGATTTTCGAGACTTGCAGCTCATCGTACATTTCATACAACTCATGGTTGTACCGGATGCGCCATCCATCTCGATCGCAAACAGCCCCGAAAATTCGCCGTAGAACCTTACGTTCAAAAGTGTCTAGCATGTTTTCGGAGGCTTGAGTTAGGGTCCATGCTTCGCAGCCATAGCATAGCACTGGTCGTATAATGTGCACATGCTTCGATTTCATTATGGGGAGAACCGAGAAAAAAGTCTTATTAGCTAACTGTATCCGTCGCTTGATTTCGTCAGTTTCGTTGGCGTCCCTTGACAAGTTGCAACCCAGGTAAATGAAGTTGTTCACGAACTCGATGTTGAGGTCCCCACATTCATGCTCGGTTGTGCAGGTGTCCTTGTCACCGATTGAATCATTATTTTAGTTTTACCCTCGTTAATAAGTAATCCAACTTCCTTTGCAGCGGTATCGAGCGTATGCAGAAGTTCTTCTGCGTCAGCCAATCTTCGGGACATGATATTGATATCGTCGGCGTACGCTGCTAATTGTGTCGACTTGATGAGTAGCGTCTTGCTGTTGTCCATATTCATGGCCCAAATAACGTATTCCAGTGCTAGGTTGAAGAGCGTCGGTGCCAGTCCATCGCCCTGTTTCAAACCAGTGCGTGTTTCAAATAGATCAGTAAGTCTATTATGTATCCTGACTTGTGAGACGGAGTTGGTCATCGTCATCTTAGTCAGTCGCACTAATTTGGCCGGTATACCAAATTGCAGCATGATGTTGTACAGTACTCCACGATCGATACTGTCGTATGCCTGCTTGAAGTCGACAAAGATTTGGTATACGTTTACGTTGTATTCCCAGCACCTCTGGAGTATCAGTTTGACTGAGAAGAGCTGATCGGTTGTGGAGCGACCAGGTCTGAAACCGCTTTGATATTCGCCAATGACTCGTTCTGCGTACGGTTTTATTCTATTTTCCAGAATTTTCGTCAAAATTTTATAGACGTACAAACTAGTGAGATGCCCCTGTAATTCTCACACCACAATTTATCTCCATTTTTATGAATTGGACAGATGATGCTTCTGCGCCAATCGTCTGGGATCTCCTCGTCCTCCCATACTCGCAGAAGTAATTGATGTATGGCATCAACTAGACTCGTTCCACCGAATTTTAGCAGTTCAGCTGGAATCTCGTCAGCGCCCGGCGCTTTATTTCGTTTTAGTGACCGCAACGCGAGATCAACTTCCTCTACTGTCGGGGGTTGAATGGGTGGACCTAGATCAACAATATCGTCGAGAGCTTCCTGTGTGGGGATGTTAGATGGTCGGTTTAGAAGCTCTTCAAAATAAGAGGCCCATCGTTTGTTAATGCTATCGGTGTCGCTGACGATGTTTCCATCCTTGTCCTTACAAAGGCTAGTCCTGGGTTGGTAGCCGTTCTTAATTGTATTTACTAAAATAGTTTGTACGCTTGTCTGGTGTTCCTATTAGCTAAGTTTTCGTTTATATTCAGCAACTGCTCGTCAAAGTATTTACGTTTCTTACGTCTAATTATTCTATTCGATATTCGCCGTCTCTCTCTGGATCCTGTCAACCCCATGAGAGAGTTTCAAGGCGGGCGTAGAACTCGTCTTTTACTGCGTCTTCTTTAACTTCAGTAGGGGCGTGCACATTGATGAGCCAGAGATTGAAGAATCGAGTCTTGATGCGAATCGCACACAGCCGTTCATTTATGAGTTTGAAGTCAGTAATATGCGGTTTGAGGTGATTGTTCACTATAAATGCTACTCCAAACTCCTTGCGGCCCGATGGTTTGCCACTTGTAAAAATTGTGTGCGATTTCTTGTCATTAATCTCGCTGCCAAGCCAATTTGTTTCCTGGACTGCAGTAATGCTCAGTTTGTACTTTTCGACCTGTTGAAGGAGGGCCTTCTCGGCCCCCGGTTTGTTCAGGGAGCGTACATTCCAGAATCCGAAAGAATAATCCTTTAGTCGTTTGCGTGGTCGTCGTTGTTGATCCGTCCAATCCGAGGCTTTTGCACTGCAACTGCACATCGCAAACTAAATGAATTACCGTTGAACCTATTTTGATGACCCAAAAAAAAAAATGTAGTGTTTTGAATGAACAAAACAATCGAAGCAGGATTTAACATAGGTACAGTCACAGAAATGTCCTCATTTTTGTAGTATCAAGTCTAAAGAAAAGAAAGTTTAAAACATCTAACAAAAATATAATGTACATGTTATACTTTTTGAGATATGAGAGGAAACGTAAATGAAAATTCTTGAACCTGTTCTGGTGACGAGCACTGTAATAGAAAATACAGGATCTCTAAAATTATTTTTTTAGTATTGTCCGATGTTAATTCAACATAAAAATCTTAGAATTTTCTCTAGGTCTATTATGAACTTAAGATTTTTCTAAAACCTACGAGAGTGCACTTGTGTGCGTTCACAGCATGTTCACGCCACGTTCTGCAGATCCTAACTTAAACAACATAACATAATTCGGTTTTGCCCAGCGGGCCGTACAGAAACTAATGAAGGACCGCAGGCTGCTGGTTATCGACGACCCCTCGTTTAAATGACCCTTTAATTTTTAGTTGAATGCTAGTAATAATATTATTATCATTATTTTAAATAATAATTGTTTGTTTCTCCTTCAGATGCGAACCCGTTTGCCATAACTGTAAATATGGATTCTGTTCCTCCCCCGGTAAATGCAATTGTTATTCAGGGTATGAAAAGAATGCAACGACTGGAATATGCGAGCCAAAATGTGACCCTCCATGTGTTAATGGATATTGTTCAGATCCCAATTTCTGTCTCTGCCATGAGGGATACCATATGTTTAAGGCAAATGCCAACATATGCATGAGGAATACATCAACTACTGCCGAATATACCTCGACTCAGCTGTATTCTACTAGTACAGTTGACGAAGCACTTTACTCCAGTAGTTCAGTGAATAAAGAACCTTACTCGACTAGTTCAGTAGATGCAGACCAACAAACTTACGTTAGCCACCAGGAAGTGGAGGAATATAAATATTCCACGGACATCGTTGACGAAACCACAGCGGTTGAAGAAACAACAAAGGATATACGAGTATATTCCAGTACTGATACAGACCAAATTCAAGAAATTATTCGTGATAAAAAAGATGATGATTTTATTAATATCGTTGACCAAACCACTTCGCAACGATCAGATAAGGTAACTGAAGAAAACAATTATATAAAAACTCCACAGTATGGTCCCAGTGATAGCGAAGAAATCGCCTCAAGAGTTGGTAGCAGCTCAGAATCACCCACTTTGGCACAAGTCATAAAAACATCTGATACTGATGAACATTCAACAAAAGGAGATATTGGAATATTTTCCGACGTTACGGCGTATAATGACATAAAAATTGTTCGTGTCAGCCAGTACAGCACTGAATCAACTTATCGCCGGGAAACAATGAAGGGAGCAGATTCATCCATAATCAAGGAGGAGATAAACAGGTAAAAATCAAACTTTAATAATAGTTCAGCCATTGGGTGATTTGGTGAAGCAAATTATGGTGGAGAATTTTTCTTTCTTTCATTTTTTATGTTTTCTGGGGTGCTAAACACGAATCCGGAGCTTCCCACCAAAATTTCTTTGCGGGACATGCTAAAAATCTCAGTAAATTTCAAAATATCGGTACTTTTTTAGTTTTTCAATTATAACTTGAAAACCGTGGATCCTAGCGAAAAAAAAGTCTTCGGATAAATTGAGGAGCATACAATTCTGCGTCGAATGAGCTACCTAAATGTCAAATTCAGTGGTGTAGCCGCAATCGACAGTCGAAAAACTTAGATTTTTCTCAACTTTGCGAAAAACCCTGTTATGGTCACATTTGAATGTTTGTAACTTGAAAACGGCTACTAATACTCAAAAATGCTGCAAGTGAAAGTTGTACAGTATGAAATTCTCCGTTCAAACAGGACGTAATCTTTTTAATTTGATCAAAAGAAAATTTAGAAATTCGAAATAACTAAAATGACGTTTTTGAGCGAGTGTTCCCTTAAAACATATTTTCGTACTTTTTTTTAGGAGGTGCTAATTTGAAAATTGAAGGTGATATTTATAGGTTTATCTCTTTCTCGATCGCCCTAACCCCTAACCCCTTGTGGGGCATAGGGCGTCAACTGTTTCATGTGGCCCAGTTGACGTTTCGACGGCATAAACTGGTTTCGAAGAATGCAGTTGCCAGCATGCACCTCCTGCACATCCATGGCCACAAACATTGTCGTGGACGGGATTCGAACCCGAAACGCCGGTAGCCAAACATGACATTAATGCCTCAACACACTGCGCTACCGGTCGCTCCAAATATATATACTACAATATAAAGTACACTACAGGTTTACAGCCTTAGTTTTTTGAAAGGATTCGTCAACTGACTCTTCCAACATCTCTTCGAGGTTCTTGTCGTCAATGGCTGCAGAGAGGCCTACATTCTCACACTTGCCCTCACAGTTGGCACAAAGCGGGAGGAATGTATCCCTGCCTTTTTGCAGCCACATTGTTCTACACATGCCTTCTTGCATTTACAAAAAATGATACGCAGTAGGGCATCTGGTGCGGCATTCCTCGTGATTGTTACAGGAGTCCATTTTTTGTGCTTTTTCATCCCCATTCTTCGGGCCTTTTATCAAAGCAATGCCACTTCTGCACTTCGTGGTATACCCTCATTGAATGCTACTGAGCTGCGTCCTCAGTTTATGGAAGCGAGGCGATGTTGAATAGCGCCTTAAAGGAGGAGGAGGAGCTTTTGTTTCTCAGCAGATTCAATGAGGTGGCGTCTTTTTGGCCGTACAGCGCCTTCAAGAAGGCCTCTCCTGCCGTAGCTAAATAAATATGTTTTGAAATATTATTTTCTTAATTGCGAGATGTGGAGCGTGCAGGGTTTACGGCACATTCCCTTCTGATAGTTTGAGGAATAAAGCGTTTTGTATGCTTTGCGCACAAATATGAAATAGAATAACCAAAAGATCAACGTCTTTCCCCACCACTGTGACGGATTCATTTGATGGAGCCAACGAAAGAGCTGTCGTGATTATGAGGGTATCTGCGTCTTCTCTGGCTTGTTCGCACTTCATCTAAAACTCTGTGTATTTCTCCATGAGCATTAAGATCAGGCTTCTTTTATTAGAAGAGTTGGCAACTGTGGGCACCACCAATTCAGTGAACTTCTATAGATTGTTTCTTGGTTGACAGATGTTCCATCTGCTTCGTACTGGTATCAGCAACTTCGTCAGGGTAGCCGTCAAAAACTACAACTGCAGTTGATTTATAGTTGGACCTCACGTAAGTTTCACAGATTTAAGGTAGGGAGATGGCATGCGAATATGGCATGGCATGAGAATATGGCAAATGTCAGATGTTGGCTTATCACTTGGGTTTAACGAGAATTTTAGAAATGCAAAGTGCCCAGTACCTTCTTGTGGAAAGCGCTTACATACCCCCGACTCCAACAAAACATAAACATCGACAAAAACAACCGCCAAAAACGGAAAATACAAATTTTTTGGTTCAGTACCGAACTAATTTGTTATGTTTACATCGTGGTGAGTTTGTTGGGATTAGTTAATACTGAAACATAGTTCCACGGCATAAACGTGGCCAATTCAAGAGGCTTCACTCGACAAGCTCTTTTGAATTTAACTGCCCGAAAATCGTCTCCAACTATGCGGCTTATACCTTGCACGCCCACCTCTTTAGCCCAGTGGCAGTCTATCCTTTCATCTCCGAGAATACCAGTACTTATTGAGGTCTAATGTTTCTGGGAAAGGGGGATGTTCATGAAACCAATCCATAAGCGTTCCTTGATCATTCTAGTCTCGCTTGAGTCTCAGAAATAAAAGTTGTTCACATGGCAGAATTTAGAACCGAACTGTCGGTGATATGACCTTCAGCGGATAGGGAGCAGACAGCTGGGTTCTGTGTTGGAAAAATGGAGATGGAAAGTAGGGGGCCCGAACAAAGCAATAAATGGGTAGAAATCTGGGGATAGTGTACAAGTTCTTTACCTGACCACAAATTGCACTTGCAAATCTTTTTACGAGCTGTTACTCGTGGAACTGCTACCGAGAACGCTCCCGGGAACTTCTGATTGAAACTGTGACTACGGTAACTGGAAACGCGATGTTTGTCGCGGTTAGAATGGCGACTAGAATGATGACCTATTAAAAAAATGTCCGAAAATTTGTTTTATGGGAACACTCGCTCAAAAAGTGATTTTAGCTACTTCAGTTTCTGAATTTTATTTTGACCGAATTAAAAAGATTGGGTGCTTTATGAACAAATTTTCATGCTCTACAACTTTTACTTTGTTTCGTTTTTACGGATTAGTAGCCGTTTTCAAATTACAGGCACTCAAATGTGACCATAACAGGGTTTTCCGCAAGTTGAAAAAAATTAACGTTTTTCGCCTGTCGATTGCGGCTACACCGCTATACCGAAATTGAATTCGACGCAGAATGTTATGCTCTTCAATTTATTCTTGATCTTTCTTCGCTAGGATCCACGGTTTTTAAGTTATGATCGAAAATCCAAAAAAAGTACCGAAATTTCGAGGTTTTGAGATTTTGACCATATTCCCCAAAGAGATTTTGGTGGGAAGCTCCATAAAAAATGGAAAAAAAAATTCTCAACCACAATTTATTTCCCCGAAGCCCTTCTGAGCTCCGATTATAAGACAAATAAAAATAATATGCAAGAAAGTTCAAGAATCGATCTATTGTTAACTTGAAATGATGTACACGAACTCCTCACTATTTATTATTTTAATTAATATGAATTAAATTAAACACCATTAATTGAGTTGGCAGAATATTTATTCGAGCCGAAACCTCTGTATGCATTTCGAGCAATCTTCCGCCCATGGCCAGCTGCAGGCTGATGAGTCCCTGTGCATACTTATTAACACGATATTAAGATCAAGACTGGTTCATACAACACTGGGTACATCGTCTGTATGCAGGCCTGTTTGTAGGGGAACCCTTCAGGGGGGAATATTGTCTCCCCTTCTCTGGAATCTGGCGGTTAACAGACTGCTTTTGGATCTGGAGAATATCGGGTGTAAAGTAGTTGCTGACGCAGATGATATTGCCATCGCCGTCACGGGCAGGTTTCCTGATACCCTCAGCGGTGTGCTACAGAATACCCTCTCCACTCTATCAGAGTGGGCTAATCGGTGCGGCCTTAGGGTTAACCCGGATAAGACGGAACTTGTGCTTTTCACTAGAAAGCACTCGATCCCTTCTATTGAACCTCCTACCCTGGATGGCACTCAACTGGTTTTCACTGATAAGGCTAAATTTCTTGGTCTTACCTTTGACAGGACGCTAAGGTGGAAGCTTAATATTCAAGAACGAGTAAGAAAGGCTACCATTGCACTCTATACATGTATGTATGTATATTGGATATACATAGCTTGTACGTCCTATTTTATTGTATTAGTGTGTGGTGGACTGCACTCAGAGTAGCGGCCTACTGTGGTTTGTTGGGGAAGGTACAAAGGCTGGCTGCGTTGGCCATGACAGGGGCTTTCAGAACTACTCCGTCTGCCGGACTGGACGTGATCCTAGGCTTGCTCCCACTGGATATTCTTGGCGAAAAACTGGCAGGAAACACGGCTTTGCACCTTCGCGAGGCGGGCCAGTGGCGTGCGTTAAGTGCGGGACACTCTACTATACTGAACAACCTGGATCTACCCAGGGAGACGGACTACATTTCTCCAAAATATCATTTTGGCAGAAACTTCTTCAGCCTGATTCCGTCGAGGAGTCTTTGGACAGAGGATGTGTCCTTAACCACCAACACCATGGTCATCTATACAGATGGCTCTAAAACCGACGAGAGGGTCGGGGTGGGCATTTACTCGGAAGGACTGGGGATTAACCTCTCACTCCGTCTTCCCGACTATTGCAGTGTCTTACAGGCGGAGGTTTCGGCGATCTCGGAAGTCCTATCTTGGCTGGGCAGTCATGTCATTACTGTGAAGGACATCACTATTTACACAGATAGTCAGGCAGCGATTCGCTCACTCGAATCTGTCCTCACGACATCTAAAGCTATTGATAACTGCCGCTCAGCCCCCGCAGAGATGTGCGGCTTCTTCAATATCACTCTTTGTTGGATCCCGAGCCATAGTAGTTTTGTGGGTAACTGCAAGGCGGATGAACTGGCTCGGGAGGGTACAACTGGGGTGGTTGATGAAAGACGCAGAGACATTAAAACGCCACTTAACATGTGCAAATTGTCGATTAAGACAGCTGCTGTGAACAGGCCTAATACAAGATGGCTCAGCGGCAATACCTGCCGAATAACGAGGAGTGATTTGGGCGATATTTGATTCCAGTCGTTCTGCCACACTGCTGTCGCTGAACAGAAAGCACATTGGTAGGGTAGTAGGGGTTATCACGGGGCACTGCCCAATCGTGAAGCTCGCCAGGAGGCTCCTGATTCCTCATCACGACTTCTGCAGGAGTTGTGGAGATGTAGATGAGGAGGAGAGTGTTCTCCACCTTCTTTGTCACTGTCCGGCCTTGGCCGGCAGGAGAAGAACATTTTTGGGCTCTTGGGTCTTCTATGATCTGGATGACCTTAGGAATATGACAGCCTCAAGGCTCAACAGTTACATTGCTAGCACAGGCTGGTTTGATATGTTGGTTCGTTTGAAGGCGATTTTTTGGTGGTACCACAACGGACCCAATGCTGGTCTAAGTGTGCTGTGATACATCACGGCAGCCCCTGCACCTAACCTAACCTACAAAGATAAGCAAGACGATAAAGGATTTACCATGATGAACGAATTAATAATACACCATGAACACAAAATGACTTTATCTAAGTTTAAAAAACAGAAAAAAGATCGACATATTTTTCAAGAAATGCTAAATTTCCTTCTTTGTTTACTTTCAAATATGTATTATAAAATATAAAACAAGTGTATTAAATGTATGTAAATGTATTAAATGAAAAAAAATCCATGTTTTTTTGTAACCCCTTCTAAGCGAACATCCTTCTATAAGGGACTGAAAAACTGACTTCTTGCGTGTCCGCTGTAGAGAGATTGCACTGTATATATAAAGATCACATAAGTATATAATTAAAATTAAAAATGAAACAATTAAAATAAATTAACATTAAGCCACAAAAATTAAATTAGAGTCAAAAATTAAAATAAATTAACCTTAAAAAATTAAACTAAAGATCAAACAAGTAAATAAATTAACATTAAATCAGAACAATTAAACCAAATATCATCATATAAAAATAAACATTAAATAAACAAAACATTAAAGCAAACGGAACAAGACAGACTAAATGTTTACCTTATCTGCATTTATTGGTGCTTCGTCTCTCTGAATGTAAATACTTTCGTACGCGTCAAGTTTCTATCCTTATTCGATTTTTTGCTTTATGTACTTTGTTTTAATTCTCATTCTATACTTAAATTTGTACTAGAACAAAACTACGACAATGTAAGTTTAATGACATGGGAACTTGAATTTTTAATGGTGTTGCTGAGGATGGGCGGAAGACTACCCGAAATGCATACAGAGATTTCGGCTCGAATAAATAATCTGCGTGTTTAATTTAATTCATATTAATTAAAATAATAAACTATCTGTACGAATTCTATATTTTTTTAATATTCCTAAGAGCTTGCACCCACAGCAAACTTTTTAGTTCGCCGAAAAACTAAATAGTTTGGTCAGAAAAATAGAATACACGGCGGTTTATGAGCCCGCGCACACAGCAAACTAAACTATTTAGTAATCGCTGTGTGCGCGGTCTCATAAAATACCGTGTGTTCTATTTTTCTGACTAAACTATTTAGTTTTTCAGCAAACTAAAAAGTCTGCCGTGGGCACGAGCGCTAAAACATACGACAGAAACATACATATGTATGTATGATTTCTAGATTTTTATTTTTTTCTTCTGATTTCTTCTGATTTTTGTGTTTTTTTTCCTTTTTTCGTTTTAGCTCATCGCATGCTGCCATAGTATTGATACCTGTGTACATTGCTTCTGTTGCTGTATTCGTCATAGTTTCAATTATCCTTGTAGCTGCATTCGCTCGCAAATATTTGGAGGGAAAAGAGTACAATATTGCTAAATTGGGTAATTCCACTTTGTCCACGATTACACACTTTTAATCACAACTTTTTTTTCAGAAGAACGTAAAGGAATTGCGACATACTTTAATGGAAAAGAGAATGTGATAACAGCGTGGTGAAAATTGAGTTTAAAACGCAAAGAAAAGTTAAAGAGAAAATCATATTTTCCAAAATGTTCTTTTAGTTCTTGTTTAATAAAAATTTGAAAAAAACATTGTTTAGTTTAATTTTATATTATGCCATAAGCCAGTAGAATTAAGCCAATTTGGGGGCTGTATAGGAAAAAATAGGGAAAGATTTGGAAATAATTTTAATCCCTCCTATAGATACTAAATACATGGAAACTGAGTTTGCACGGTCGCCGAAGGTGACCCTTGGCATGCGAAAACCTGTGAAATTTAATCCCTTTTTTAATATTATCCTTATAACTTTTAAACAGTTCCTGCGATCGAAAATTTTTTTAGGATGAAATTAAAGAGCGTTGAGTTCTGCGCCTAATGCATTACTTAGAATGAAAATTTGGTCCAGTATTATTGTTAAAAGCGATAGTAGAAAAACTACATTTTTTAAGGCTTAGAAGGAAAATTACACTCAACACAACATCAATTTTCAAGCTCACAGATCTTTGAAACGAATGCTCTAAATGAAAAAACTTTTGGACAAAAGGTGAAGATCACTTTATCTAACGTGGTCAATATTTTTCAATTTGGGCCATTTTTAGTGCGGATA
Source organism: Chloromyia formosa (assembly GCA_964017055.1). NCBI lineage: Eukaryota > Metazoa > Arthropoda > Insecta > Diptera > Stratiomyidae > Chloromyia > Chloromyia formosa. The sequence continues at coordinate 43,395,722 of OZ024816.1, read as the reverse complement.
TGAGTAAAATGCAAAAATGTCTGCTCAACGATTTCAGCCTAATAGCCCTCATCACACACGAACTTTTATGCCTAAATTTTATTTATTTTGGCCATGAGTCGAATTGAAATTCAATTCAAAACTATAGATTCGACATTAATATTATTTATGTTGAACATTCTGTTCTTCTAACCCCCTAATGGATGGCGAGTAGTAATAAGGAAAGTATCATTTAAACACTTCAATTGAAAATTAGTTTCTATAAATTTGTAGAATTGCTGAAAGAGATTCGGAACGGGGATGTAGACAGAACACTCCCATCCCCTTATTTTGAAGGCCCAATGTGTCATGGATATCGGAAAAAAACTCTAAATTTAAAAAAGCGACAGACACCTTTTTCATAATTTTTTACATTGCTTTGTGATCAAAACAATAGGTGGGTACGATGCCATCGAAAAAAAAATCAATTGGCAGGATGGAAACGTTTTTTCAATGTACAATAACATACAAATATTTATAAAAGTCATGATAGTTGTTTCTTATAAATATACATACCAACAAAGCGGGTAGCAGCACTAAATTGTGGATTCAGCCATATAAAATTTCAAGTGCGCTTTTTCTAGTTGAACATCATTTTTAAATTCGAAAAAGATTCAATGAGAAGAATGCCACGTCTGATTCAGTTGAGCACTTTGAATATATAGCCATGGAATGAGCTTGTTCCATGGAAACAGTGGCTCCAATATCTGGGTACTAAGTCGACATGTGGTCGACTCACAAGGAAACATCCCCAGGTGAACCCCTCCGATTTTCTTGAAATTTGGATATGTTGTAAAGTAAACAAATCTAAGGATCCTTTATTTTTTCTTAGCTGCTGGTAAGCGGTTTTAAGGGGTGTTTTCACCCCCTAAAAATATGGGTTTTTTGGGGAAAACTGATAATTTATGTAGATACAATAATCAGAATTGAACGGAATTGCTGAAAAATTGTTTCTATCGATGGGAAATTAAAAATGAATAAAAAAAATTTTGGGGTTGAAAATTTTTAAGGGGTGAACCACCCCCGCAAAAGTTAGTTTTCAACGCCAAAAATCGAGTAATGACCCGTTTTTATCTTGAAATAGTGCAAATAGTAGATAATTAAGATACAAAAATACGTATTTTTTGTTTTAGCGAAAAAAAAAATTTAGGGGTAAACTACCCCTTCAAGTTTATATCCCGAATTTATTTACCAAAGCCGAAAATTATCGTTGTTGAAGTGAAAATAGCACCGATATAGTATATTTGATTTCTTTATATTGCCCACTGTTGTTCAGAATATACCCCAGTTCTATTCAGGGTGAACCACCCCTCTCTAACGTATACAGGGTGTACCATCCGGAAAGTTTTTTCCTCATAACTTTTTAGGATCAAGGTTTGAAGAAAACTCACTTAAATAAAAGTTGTCGGGAAGAAAGAGGGCTATCGAATGTTGACCTTACATTTGACCTTCAAGGTCATTTTCAAGGTCATTTGAAGGTCAACTTCCGTTTTTTATATGGGAACCCTTATTTTTGACCGCAGATTTTGAAAAAATTAAAAATTTTACGTTAGAGGTAAAATTGGCCCTAGGGGACATCTGAAGGTCAGATGGCTCTCTCGAACTTTTCAGGCTGCGGTATCTCGTTATGATGCGGATGGCGAGATATGAGCAAAATTAATTACATACAAAATGTTGAGGTCATCTGGGGCCACAACGTGGTGACCTTGGATTTCACTTTGAAGGTCATTTGAAGGTCTATTTGTGTTTTGTGACTAGAACTCTCAATAGTTTGTATATCCTATTTCATTTTTACCCCTTTAATTGCGAGATCTTGTACACTACATCACACTAATTTTTTTTCAATAGGTCTCCCCCAAGTAAGGCTTTTTTAGTTGTAAATTTGTTAATTTTTCGTGATGTGATACGATTAATTATTTTAAAATTTCGTAACCAATTGTTGGAAGCTTTGAATCGTACATCTTCAAATCCTTTTTCATGCTTGGCCTGTAATGCCCATTTTTTCAGATCGACGTCGTGCACGATTAAACCTCCTTCAATTGCTATTTCAAAGTTCCTCAATGTAGCTTCATTTATTTGGGCTATTTTTTCTTTAAACGTTCCACCTTGATTAATTTGACGTGCCCAACGTTTTAATTGTGTTAACGAAACTACTTTCCTAAATTTGTTTCTGACCGTTTTAAATGTTATTTTTTTGTTTTTTTCCACTTCTCCAGTATTCTACGGCTCTTCTTTTGTAATCGAAATCAAATTCCTCTTCGTCAAATGAACAGGATGTTGAATGCTCGTCAACCAATGTAGATTTCAATCCGATGTCATCATCTTCCACTACGTGAATTTTGTGGTCTTTGTATGGTTCATCGAATGTTAACGAAGAGTCTTCAATTATCTCGGTTTGAATATCTTCATTCATACATTCGATTAATAACTTTTCTATATTTTCTTTCAATTCCAATTCATTATTATTCAATGGGGTATCAGGTAGATTCATTGCTTGAAATGCAATGAGTAACAGGTGAATTACATTCATAGGGTTTACGTTCATTATCTACTTAAATAAATATGAAAGGCACATATACAGTGGTGGCCACGAATTTATAAATATTTGAACCTTAAAACAGTAGAAAATATTCGCACTTGAAAGTTACTGACACCAAGTTTGCTGAATCCGTGGCCACTACTGTGTATATGAATACTTATATAATTTCAGACTATTTATTTCATGAAGACTAATGCGCTTTTATACACGTTCAGACGGTTTAGATAAGGTATCACGGTAAGAGTTAATAAAACGTGATAAGGCAAAGATTCTGCATTTTGTTTTCAAATTTAATATGGACTATCACAAAGTTCAAGTATCGCCAATCGAGCTTATTAATTTATTATTTTTATCATGCCGATCGTTATACTTTAAATAAAAACCTAAAAAGACAATTTTATATGATAACAATTGTGCTTTCAAAAAAAAACTTCTCACAATCAAAGAGAGGTTTCGATTATCGATGCAAAATATTCGATAAGTCACGTAAACACCAACCGTGATACCTTATCTAGAGTATGTATTGCGTCTTGTATTTTTAAACAGTTATCCTTATCTAAACGTATCGGCATGATAAAAATGATAAATGAATATTTATTTCAGGAAAATAATAGGCGCGTTTTTTTTCAAGATCTATATAGAGCAGAGTAGGATAACAACACACAATTACACTAACAATTTGATCTGAGCTGCTCTCGATAGAAAGTTAAAATAGTTCAGGATTTCTACTCTGTTAATAGTTCCACATTTGAAATGTACGCTTTAAAGCAGTAACAGTTTGGGAAGCATTTACAGTTCATTTCATGTCAGTAAAATGCTCGTTTTGTGTAATTATTTGGAATGGTAATCATGCAAAATAATTTTGCTGCCTAAAGGAAATGTGTCCGGAATTTAAGTTTTCTCTTGAAATTTGAGTTGTCATTTGAATTCTAGCTAAACCAAGACACACTCCCAAGCCACGCCAAGCAAAGCCAAGCAAAGACATGCCCCGTTTTCGTGCTGGCTACGCTAAGTTGTTCTCGATCGTTTTTTCCATCGCTTAACCTGCTCTACTCTGCTCTGTACGAAAAAAACCCAGCTATCATATGTATAACTTCGTTTAAATATTTTTACATATTTTTGATACGTTCTATATAAATTTAATTAGTGTGATGTAGTGTACAAGATCTCGCAATTCAAGGGGTAAAAATGAAATAGGATATACAAACTATTGAGAGTTCTAGTCACAAAACACAAATAGACCTTCAAATGACCTTCAAAGTGAAATCCAAGGCCACCACGTTGTGGTCCCAGATGACCTCAACATTTTGTATGTAATTAATTTTGCTCATATCTCGCCATCCGCATCAGAACGAGATACCGCAGCCTGAAAAGTTCGATAGAGCCATCTGACCTTCAGATGTCCCCTAGGGCCAATTTTACGTCTAACGTAAAATTTTTAATTTTTTCAGAATCTGCGGTCAAAAATAAGGGTTCCCATTTAAAAAACCGAAGTTGACCTTCAAATGACCTTGAAAATGACCTTGAAGGTCAAATGTAAGGTCAACATTCGATAGCCCTCTTTCTTCCCGACAACTTTTATTTACGTCAGTTTTCTTCAAACCTTGATCCTAAAAAGTTATGAGGAAAAAACTTTCCGGATGGTACACCCTGTATAGAACTGGGGTATATTCTGAACAACAGTGGACAATATAAAGAAATCAAATATACTATATCGGTGCTATTTTCACTTCAACAACGATAATTTTCGGCTTTGGTAAATAAATTCGGGATATAAACTTGAAGGGGTAGTTTACCCCTAAATTTTTTTTTTTCGCTAAAACAAAAAATACGTATTTTTGTATCTTAATTATCTACTATTTGCACTATTTCAAGATAAAAACGGGTCATTACTCGATTTTTGGCGTTGAAAACTAACTTTTGCGGGGGTGGTTCACCCCTTAACAATTTTCAACCCCAAAATTTTTTTATTCATTTTTAATTTCCCATCGATAGAAACAATTTTTCAGCAATTCCGTTCAATTCTGATTATTGTATCTACATAAATTATCAGTTTTCCCCAAAAAACCCATATTTTTAGGGGGTGAAAACACCCCTTAAAACCGCTTACCAGCAGCTAAGAAAAAATAAAGGATCCTTAGATTTGTTTACTCTACAACATATCCAAATTTCAAGAAAATCGGAGGGGTACACCTGGGGATGTTTCCTTGTCAGTAGACCATTTTAGTACTTATGAATGACATTTAGATTTTGACAGGACGGGATGTACATAAATAAACAGAAAAAATGTGGTGTATTGATTAGATTAACTTAATAATTGCTGTAACGACATAATCGCCTGAGTGAAAAGTATAAATTTTAAGGCAACAAGGCTCTTTGTTTTGTTTTTGGCGCAGCCAAAAGGAAGAAAGATAAAACAAACCAGTGAAATGGAAACCGGCAAATAAAGTATATCCAGAAACGACAATTTATCTGCTGATTAACATTTATTTTTTAAGGTACCCCACCCAAAAGAAAGAAATTAGCTGAATGTGTGGCTTAACTGTTTAAATTTAAACTGAGTGACAATCATAAACGAATTTTGGACGACATTTTGCTTCATTCGATTTGTGCAAATCTGGCGGTCGGCAACAGTTAATTAAGTGAAGTGTTTTAGAATGTAAATTTTTTCTAAATTAATGTGAAATAAAATGGTAGTGATACGATATAATATGCTTAAGTTTGATTGCGGTACAAAACAAGCTTTGAGGGAACTTGTCTGATAATGTTATCAAAGCAAAACAATTAGACATTACAATCAACATATACGTCAATATCGAACCAACTGAGCACTTTTAAATGGTCTAAGCACGGTCCATTGCTAAATGGTCTAAGGTACTAAGTCGACAAGTGGTCGACTCAGTAGACCATTTTAGTGATTATGAATGACAATTAAGTGTTGACAGGAATTGACAGTACGGACGGGATGTACATAAATAAGCGGAAAAAATATGGTGTATTGATTGATTAGAATGAAAAGTATAAATATTCAGGCAGCCGGCTTTTTAGTTTTGTTTGTGGCGCAGCGAAAATGGGGAAACTTCTACACCAGCAGAGAGTTGGAAACCTGCAAATAAATTATATCCAGAAACGACAATTTATGTGCTAATTCCCATTTATTTTTCAAGGTACCCAAAAGAAAGAAATGAGCTGAATGTGTGGATTAACTGTTTTAATTTAAGCTAGGTGACGATTTTAAACGATTTTTGGACGACATTTTGCTTTATCCAATTTTTGAAAATCTGGCGGTCGGCATCAGTTAATTAAGATTAAAAAAATTTAGCCACTCAATCAATAGATTTCTTTCTTTTGGGAACCTTAATGAAATAAATGTTAATTATAATAGTACATCATCTATTTAATTTATGGATTTGCTGGCTTCCACTCACCTGTGATAGGAGATTCTCTATTCCTTTCCTTTCAGAACACCGCACACAAAGCAAAAACTTCTTTTTTTCTGAAAATTTCGACATTTGAATCAAATGAATTTATTGTTGTTATTTGTTTTTGTTGAAATAATTGGTAATGTTGTTGTTAAAACAACACAATTAGACATAACAGTCAACATATATGTCAATATCGAATCAACTGTGTAGGCTGCCTGTCGACTTATTCCCCAAATGTTGGAGCACTTTTAAATGGTCGAAGTGCGGTCCATTGCTAAATGGTCTAAGGTTGAGCACCACACATAAAGTGAGTCTTTATTTGATAAGTGTGTTCAGTGTTGCCATATACAACATTATGTCGATACTATTGTACATTCTTTCTTCTTTTCAAATTTTAAATAATAGTTAACCCTTTAACTTATATATATGTATATGTGGTATTTTCAGTTGTCTCGTGGGTCGTTTCAGTGATAAATGTGATGACTGGTCCCGTTGATTCTGTTCTGCTGATGGGGATGGCTGTGAAATAGAAGGCGTGTTTTTTTGTACTGCGGTGCAGGTTAATTGGGGGCTATCCGGGTTAACTCACACACATTACACAAACAACTAGGGTATGTTGTCTGTGTAATGTGTGTAAGTTAACCCAGATAGCCCCCAATTAACCTGCACCGCAGTACAAAAAAACACGCCTAGAACTACTTTGTACTGGTAACTTTTTAACGTAGGCTACATTTCGCCTATACTGCGATCTTGTCTTCTGATTCATAATAGTTACTTCTGAGCTATTTTGCTTAGCAACTTTGTACACCGTCGGCTCGAATGTTGTAGTTAATATATTTGTGATTATCTGTCTTTTCGCAACTACTTCATCTCCTTCCTCGACATCTTTCGATTTCGCATACCGTTTACGATCTGTGTACTATTGCCATATACAACATTATGTCGATACTACAGTAGATAATACGATTCAAAGATTTTGACCATTACTTAATTTATTTTAAGCTTTAAAACAATTGTTATTGATCAAAATAATCAAAAATTAGGATAAAAGTTTACACCCTACTAGAATCCTCGGCATATTGGTTTTTTGGGTAGCTAACAAACTTCAACTGCAATTAATTTTGATTCATACATTCAAAATATCTCTACTTACGAGTACTTGATATCGAGCCAAAAATCGGGTGAAAATATGTACTTTTCACATTTTTTAGAAAAGTTCTTGTAATTAAAAGAGCTGTATCTCGATAGGCTCTCAATGTCCGATTAAACTTTTTGTTAACTAACAGGAACACAGATTAATCGAAGCTATAAACAGCCTGATAAGCATTTTCGTTTTCTCATACTAGTTGGGATGCCAAGCGGCATAAATGGACGCCACCTTGCAAAATATGATAGAGAAATGCCGTTTGGTATTATTGCTGGTGGTCCCCATACATTCATTTTAAGAGATGGAGCCATCTTGGACCCCGCGGCAGAGCGGCTGCGCGGGCGAGAAACCGAAAATGTTTACCACTTTTTTGATATTCTCCTCATAATTTGTAAACGGTGCCTCGGATCGAAAAACTTAATAGGATTTTAATTAAACAGCGTCAAAATCTACATTCAATGCAATGCTCAAAGTTGGAATTCGGTTTAGAAGTATAGTCAAATCCGATAGTCGAAAAACGTCACATTTGAGGCTTTGGAGGAAAATCACACCATTTTGCTCTTCAAGCTCACATATCTCTGAAACCGATGCTACAAATGGGAAAACTTATTAGGCAAAAGTTGAAAACAACCCAATACTTTTTAAATCGGCCCGCTTTTAGTCTAGTTGTGAGCGAAAATGCAGAAATGATTTTTAGCGATTTGATCCTTAATAGCTATATCTCGATAAATATAACAGCTAAAAGTTTTGGTTTAGCCTCAATTCGTAGATATTTTAACCGTGTTTATAAAAGATTTGTTAAACAAAAGCTTTTTATTTTAAACTTATTTTATAAAAGTCTTTTTTAATTATTAACAAAATTTTGAAAAATGTGAATATCTTTTGAACTAATGATCGTTCGGAATTGCGGTTGATTTTATTCCACTCAGAATGACCAAATACATTAGAGGTTAACCTAAAAGTGCAATAAGAACCTTTTATTTTAAACTTATTTAATAAAACAAATTTTTTAACTAATAAAAAAATCTGAAGAAATGTGAATATCTTTTGAACTAACGGTTGTATGGAATTGCCTTTAGTTTCATTCGACTCAAAATGACCAAATACATTAGGAAACAGCTTAAAACTGACATCAAAGCTTTTTATTTTCAACTTATTTAATATTAATAATATTTTTTGAGCTAGTGGTCGTATGGAATTGCAGTTGATTTCATTCGACTCAAATGAGAGGAACCAACCTAAAGTGTCATTGAAGTTACTTGAACTTTGAAATTATGGAAGAAATTAAATCATTTAATTAACTAGTTATTTAATTAATTAAATTAATCTGACGAAAAACTTAGAAAAACTTTTATTAACAAGGTTAAAATATCTACGAATTGAGGCTACACCAAAACTTTTAGCTGTTATATTTATCGAGATAGAGCTATTAAGGCTCAAATCGCTAAAAAATCATTTCTGCATTTTCGCTCACAACTACACTAAAAGCGGGCCGATTTGAAAAGTATTGTGCCAGTTAAACCTGAAATATAAATATCTTCAACTTTTGTCAAACAAGTTTCTCCATTTGTAGTATCGGTTTCAGAGATATGTAAGCTTGAAAAGCGATATTAGGCCAGTCAAATTAAGCCAATTTTGGGGCTTTTTAATAACTGAGTTTGCACGGTCGTAGAAGGTGAGCTTAACTTTTGGAGGGCGAAAATCCGAGAAATTTTAGCCTTTTTTTAATATTATCATTATAACTTCTAAACGGTGCCTCGGGTTGAAAAAACTCGCAGGTGTAAATTAAAGACCGTTGAATTCTGCGTTCAATGCATTGCTCAAAGTTGAAATTCGGTTCAGTAGCGTAGTCAAAATCGATAGTCAAAAAATGACAATTTTCAAAGCTCCGGAGAAAAATCACACTTTATCACTATTCAAGCCCACAGATCTTTGCAACGGATGCTCCAAATGGAAAAAGTTGTAAAAGTTGGGATAATTTGATTGTAAGCCTAACGTGGCCAATATTTTTCAATCCGGGCCATTTTTAGAGTAGCTATGAGCAAAAATTCCAAGATGAATGCTCAACGATTTATGCCTTAAAAGCTCTATCTCAGTAAGTATAACAGCTAGAAGCTTTATTTTAGTCTCCAATTGTAGATAAATTACTCTAGTTAAATAAAGTTGTACAAGATTTCTTGTAAGACTAATTTAGGAGATACTAGAAACAAACAGGACAAGCCAAACAATTAGGCACATTTTCAACAAGGTGGCGGAGTCCGTGGTGTTAGGGGGGAAATAGAAAACTCGAATTTTTAAACAATGTACCAACTCAAACAATATATCAATATTTATTACCCTAATTAAAGTAATCAGTTTTATAACAATTTGACTGACCAAAGTAATTTAACCTTTGCAGAATCACCGACTTTTTTTTTAATAAAAACGCAATTACTCAAAAACTATACCCGCTAGCATATTCTAGTAAAGAGTGAATCGCAGGTAATATCCTACCCTAAAAACAGAAAATAGCCTGTAGAAATCAGATAAACTGTTTATTAGATATGGCTCGAAAAAATAAGAAAGATATGTAGCCCACAATCAATATTTTGCTGTTTTTTCTTATTTTTCTCGAGCTTTCACCTATATATGTATTATACTAAATTTATCAAAAGTAAAAACTTCCTGCTTTGTTGTAAATAATTTGTTTTAACATTATATAATACTAATTTTTAAATTTCGAGTCATTTACAGCCCTTTAATTAAAAAAAAAATATATTTTGTTTACACTTTTTTTATTTTATTTTCCAAGGTCATATCTAATTAACGGTTTGTCTGATTTTTACAGGCTATTTTCTGTTTTTAGGGAAAAATATTACCTGCGATTCACTCTTTACTAGAATATGCTACCGGGTATAGTTTTTGAGTAATTGCGTTTTTATTTAAAAAAAAAGTCGGTGATTTTGCAAAGGTTAACTTACTTTGGTCAGTCAAATTATTAAGCACTGGTTACTTTAATTAGGGTAGTTTAGATTTTTGATATATTGTTTGAATTGGTGCATTGTTTAAAAATTCTAGTTTTCTATTTCCCCCCTAACACCACGGACCCCGCCATCATGTTAAAAATGTGCCTAATTGTTTGGCTTGTCCTGTTTCTTTTAAGTATCTCCTAAATTGGTCTTACAAGAAATCTTGTAAAACTTTATTTAACTGGAGTAATTTAGCTACAATTTGAGACTAAAATAAAGCTTCTAGCTGTTATACTTACCGAGATAGAGCTTTTAAGGCATAAACCGATGAGCATTCATCTTGGAATTTTTGCTCATAGCTACTCTAAAAATGACCCGAATTTAAAAATATTGGCCACGTTAGGCTTACAATCTAATTATCCCCAACTTTTACAGACAAGCTTTTCCATTTGGAGCATCCGTTGCAAAGATCTGTGGGCTTGAATAGTGATAAAGTGTGATTTTTCTCTGGAGCTTTGAAAATTGTCATTTTTTGACTATCGATTTTGACTACGCTACTGAACCGAATATTTAATTTGACTGGCCTATATAGTGTGATTTTCATCCAAAGCCTCAAAAGGTGACGTCTTCCGACTATCGACGACTATACTACTAAAACGAATTTAAGGTTTGAGTAATGCATTGAATGTAGAATTTAACGCTCTTTAATTTAAATCCTATTAAGTTTTTCGATCCAAGGCACCGTTTACAAATTATGAGGATAATATTAAAAAAGGTCTCAAATTTTTCGGTTTTTCGTCCGCACAGCTGCTTTGCCGCGGGGTCCAAGATGGCTCCATCTCATAAAACCAATGTATAGAGACCTCCAACAATCATACCAACTGGTATTTCTCTATCATATTTTGTAAGGTCAAATCGCTTACCGTCCCAACTAACTTGGTCTGACTTCAGCAGACTCAAATTAGCAAATGATTGATCCTTTAAGTTGAGTGGAGTTAAACCATCATCTGCCTTGCAGACAGCATCATGCAGAGCATTATTACTATCCAACTCAAGAATGACAGACACTCATTAAGATAGGAGAGTGTCCGTGACGCAAAATGGATCCAATTAATAATGCATACCTCCAATAAATGAAGGAAGAGAGACAGTGCATACAAAATCTTGTATGGGCTGTTACGGGGTGACAATAGCAAATTTTGATCTGGATATCAAGAAGAATAGCATCAGTGTAATTGGAGTTGCCTTACAATTCAGGCAATGTTCCATGAAATTTTTGCGCGCTTCTTAAACAAAAGGCGCGTTCTTTTGCAATTCTTAACCTATATAGGTTAATGAAATAACACGCAATACAAAAACAATGCTACCCTATATAGGTTAACGCTTAACCTGATAATTTATCGAGGGCCAATCCTGACCTCGATAGCTCACAAGTAAAGCTTTTATTTAGGGCGCATCTACCGGTTGCTAGACGAAGTTCGTTCACTCTATGACGTTCCACTGTGTTTCACCTAATTCGCCTCAATTAAATTCAGTGGGACTCCACATTTTTTCCAATTGGAAAAGTGATTTTTGTTGAAATATTAGGAAACTACTCGGAATCAATTAGTTTCTTCTATTAAAGTTGCATTTGATAGGTTCAATGCTTGCTTTTCATGTAATAGAATGAAGTTTGTTTTTAATATTTTTCAAATAGTGGAATTATCCCACCACTTAAAATCCAAACTTTATCTGAGACAAAATCCATTTTATGTCAAATACAGCTTTTACCCCGTACGGGTTAGATGCATCGTTTTTTTGCACAAAAGCTCGGGGGAACTACCCTTGTTGTGGATAGCTGCAAAAGAACGCGCCTAAAACGGAAATGCAATTTATTGATCTTTGTTTAGATGTACCCAAAATTCCTGGCGAGGTGAAATACTATATTAGGCGCGTTCTTATGTAGCTATCCAGGTCAAGGGTAGTTACCCCGTACTTTTGTGCAAAAAAACAATGTAGCTGACCCATACAGGGTAAGAGCATGTATTTGATTTGAAATGGATTTTGTCTCAGATAAAGTTTGGATTTTAAGTGGTAAGATAATTCCATTATTTGAAAAATATTAAAAACAAACTTCATTCTATTATACTCGTATCAAAAACAAGCATTGAACCTATGAAATACAACTGTGGCCTCGTTTATGCCGTGGAACTATCTTCGAGGATTAACTAATTCGAGCTAAATCACGACGACATAAACATGTCGCATTAGCTAGTTTGGTACTCATTTTAGCTCCACTTGCTATGCAGAACTGGACTGAAAAAATGGAACTAGATGGTGTTGCTGTCTTCGCTAATGTCGTTGTTACTACTTTGCCTTAACCCCTAGCGGGGCATAGCGCGTCAACTACTCCTGCGCGCCATCGTACTCTGTTCTGGGCAATGGGGCGCAACTCCCCAAAAGACTTACCCAGTGCCTGACACTCCTTTGCCACAGATCGACGCCATGTGATTCGAGGACCCCCTCTTGGTCGGCCTTGGTTGGAAATGGGGTTCCATTTCATGGCATGCAAAGCAATGCAGTTATCACTCTTCCGCAATGTGTGGCCTATTGTAAAATTGTATTTTATATGTTACTAGCTGCGAGAGCTCGCTTCGCTCACAACTTGACACTAACCTTGAATATTTTTTTCATACATAATTAATTTGTTCTCGGCTTGCTCAACACCACGACGATAAGGCTAAACTTCAGCTAAATTAAAAGTAACTTCACTTTCAGTCGGGTACCTTTACATAGTTTCGGCGGTTCAAATTTCTAAGCAGAATTACAGGGACCCCGCCTAGGTGCGCTTAGAGAATTTAAAAACCGAATAATGGGTAGCATCTTCTTGATCCATTACTCAGTTGATTGAGCTTTGTTCAACACATTCCCCAGGAACGCATTTTAATATTTCTGGGTTTATCGCAGATGCCTGCTCGTTTTTTAAATACACAACATCTATTATTTAGGAGAATAACCTTCCATTCTTCGTCCGGATACGTACCGTCACCAATTTTCAATAATAAATCTGAAAACTTTTGGGCATTTTGATTACTTCCAATTCGCGCCCGCATATTGGTTGACAAATGCATGGATATGACAATGCGCCATAGATGTGAGCTTTTTAGACATGCCTTAATTTCATCAGCCCTCATCCCTCCGGGTTTTACTGGTAAAGTTTGCCTAAAGTCGCCACAGAGAAGTAATATAATACCGCCCATAGGCCGGTCGTTTTGTTTGATGTCACGTAAGGTTCTATCTATTGATATTGATTCCGATTCGCCTTAGTGCACTCCTCCTATATTATTAAGAAACAATTGCGCAAAACCCTGGCTTTGTTACTGTTTATTGGCTGTGTTTTTTCTGCTATACCAGTGCAAATATTCATACAAAATTGCACTGGATAAGTTCTAGTGTAAGTTGAGTGAAGAAATTTTGATTGAAAAGGCAATTATAATTTTGCCACATTTGCAAAAAAAAACAGTCAATAATAGAATAATTTCATAGCAACGAACTTTTGCTCGTAGCAACTACAGTGAATTCATAGCAACAATCTTTCGCTCGTGGCAATTAGAACAATTTCATTTGTTTTTCTATATAAATTTTTATTTTTTTTTTATTCAGTGACCTTCTTTGGTTCTTGCACAACAACTTTGCTAAAGATCATCACATGATCAAATGCATAGTTTATGATTCAATAAAGGACATACAAACAAACATTCATTTTTATATATAGAGATATAGATACCTCATCCTTTCCTGAAGCTCTATATTCGTTTCATCCTTTGATTGTGGCGGTATAAAAGCGTTTAATTGGGAGGCTATTGCCTCTTGACATTTCCCAAACCAAAGTCACAAACCAACAACTGACATCTTTCATATTTAGTACTTCTTCGTATGGTCGGTATAAACACACCAAGAACAAGTACTAGCACTAAAGCGATTTAGCTAAATCGCCTTTTAGTTCCACGGCATAAACGTGGTCTGTGATAGAAGAAACTAATTGATTCCGAGTAGTTTCCTAATATTTCGACAAAAATCGCTTTTCCAATTGACAAAAATGTGGAATCCCATTGAATTTAATTGAGGTGAATTAGGTGAAAACACAGTGGGACATCTTCGAACGCACGAACTTCTTCTAGCAACCGGTAGATGCGCCCTAAATAAAAGCTTTACTTGTGTGCTATCGAGGTCAGGATTAGCCCTCGATAAATTATTAGGTAAGCGTTAACCTATATAGGGTAGCATTGTTCTTGTATTGCGTGTTATTTCACTAACCTATTATTTACCAAAGGGCGCGAATATGCTAGTACCATACATGCATTATTCATTTTCCACTGCCAGCAACATTTCTAGATGTGTATCTCCCACGGACACTGTCCGTATATTTTTCTATTTTCTGATTGGATAGTCATAAATCAACAACTTGAGCGGCGAGCTTCCATTTAATGCTGTGTTTTGCTAGACAGCGGCTGGGCGATTTGCGTCTGCGGCTCGAGAGCAATTGATTCATCATTCAATGTCGGGGTTTTGTATGAAAATAGTACTAGTATGTTGGGCAGGTTGTCTATGCAATCAAGGATTTTTGTATGTACGTGAGGAGAATGGATGGAAAGAGACGAATGTACTGTAAATGTAGAGTCCTTCGGTGGCAGCAAGGACATTCGAGAAAGGATATTTTTGGCAGTGAAGCGATATATGGGCAATATGGGTGTCATATGAACCGGGGTGAAGAGGCGTAGATGTAAATAATATTTCGAGTCCTTCGTCTACTTGCACAGCATTTACTCAAAAAATGGTGGTGCGGACCAGAACAACGCTCGTTCTATCAACCAGGCTAAATGCGCATACGGCATGCTCTCCAAAATCTAGTAAAGGAGTTATCTCAGCACCAAGACCAAGCTGGGTCTGTTTCGCTCCCTGGTAATTTCTGCGTTTGCGTATGGTAGCGATACATGGAAAGTTCCAGTAAGAGTTACCAGAAAGCTGCAAGTATTCGTCAACTCATGTCTTCGTCGAATTGTAAGAATTTTCTGGCCTGAAACAATATCAAATGAAGAGCTAAGTTGGCGTACGGGGCAGATGCCAATCGACGAATTGATATGCAGGCGAAAATAGCAGTGGGTAGCAGGGATTCGGAGCGGAGCGGAGCGCCGGAGCGGAGTGGAGCGGGCGTGAAAAGCCGGAGCGAAGGAGCGAGCGTGGAGCGGTTTTAACAAAGAGGAGCGGAGCGGAGTGGAGCGATTTTTTTTGGTGAAATCACTCCGCTCCGATTTTTTTTTTCATTTTCGTTTGTATGGCAGAGCCCTAGAATTTAAGCACTCTAAATTTTGTTAACTTCCACTGTAGCAGCTACAGTGGAAGTTAATGCGTCTCTCGCATAATGCATTTGTTTGTTTGTCAACGCACGACACGCGAGTTTCAACGAGAAATTAATGACCACTTGGTTTATGGGGGAAATCATTAGAGAGATGTTCGATTCTTGAAAGCACTATAGTTCTAGCTCTAGGGTGTTTATTTGGGATAAACCCATGCAATTGATAGGCGCGTTTTTTCAAGATCTATATAGAGCAGAGTAGGTTAAGACCACACAATTACACTAACAATTTGATCTGAGCTGCTCTCGATAGAAAGTTAGTCCAGAACTTCCACTCTGTTAAATAGTTCCACATTTGAAATGTAGACGGCGCAGGAGGTGAAAGTTTTCGACGAGTTAGTTTGGGAAGCACTTATAGTTCATTTTAAGTCAATAAAATGTTCGTTTTGTGTAATTATTTGGAATAGTAAACATATAAAATAATTTTGCTGCCTAAAGGAAATTTGTCCGGTTGTATCTGCACCAAGGTTTTAAGTTTCCTCTTGAAATTTGAGTTAACATTTGAATTTTAACTAAACCAAGACACGCTCCCAAGCAGACATGCCTCGGCTACCCAAACTTGCTCTCGATCGTTTTTTTCACCGCTTAACCTGCTCTACTCTGTTCTGTACGAAAAAAAAACGCAGCTGATATGTCCAGAAGAGAACCACTTTCGCGGAACATTCGTTTCTGGCCAACATTCGTTTTTTGGTTTGGTGGGAAAATACTGATTTTTTAGGGTTTTGTAGTAAAACAAAACCCTTATGAAATCGGTCATGCGTCCGTCTGTCTGTCTGTCTGTCTGTCTGTCCATGAAATATCTCACGAACCGCTGAAGCTACATGCATGAAATTTGGTGAAAATATGTGGAAGTACTATAATTCTCTGGAGAAAGTGATGCGTTGTAATAGGTCAACTTTAAGGGGGGGTCCCCATAGAGGGGAAATGAAGGTCGAAATTTTTTTTTCGTCTGGTATAGGCAAGTGGGGTATCGTAAGAAAGGTACCGTCGAGTACATTCCATTTCTGGAATTTTTTTCAAATTTGAAGAAACGGGAAAAGAGGGAGAGGGGAAAATATGTGGTCCGAGTTTGTCCCCCCCCCCCCTTGCATTTCGAGACCGTTACACTTAGAAATATGAAAATTTACAGAAAAGCGGCATTTCACTAACATAAAAAATTAAAAATAATAGAATTTCAAAATCGCATCAAAAAAGGTTAATAATAGTACATTTCTATTGTTGCAGTTAGCACACCCCTGCACCTTTTAGGCACACCCGAGACCAAAAATAGTGATGGCCAATGATAACCAACACCATAGGCAATAACGTCTCTAAGTTTCATTACAATCGTGTAATATTTAATAATAGTACATTCACTTAAAGTTAGGAATTTTTACACTATTCATACAAAAAATACACCTACCGGCTCCGAAGGTGCGACGTGCGAGTACTACTTGCATGTTGTTTTTCGTAGTGCGAATTGCAGTTATTGTTACATATTATGGTTAATTACATTTATGAAAAGGTAAAGATTGGTAGGGGGCGATGTGTTGTAATTGGCCAACTATAACGAGCGGAAGAGGGGGTGGGGCGAAATTAAGGTCAAATTTTGTTTATCGACTGGTATAGGCAAGTCGGGTGTTGTGAGAAAGGTAATGTTGAGTACATTTTATTTTTGGCATTTACTTTAAATTTGAAGAAAGGGGAACAGTGAGGGAGGAGAAAATATTAGATCGTAATTTGTCCCCCCTTGCATTTCGAGACCGTTACACTTAGAAAAATGAAAACTTTCAGGAAGGTGGGTTCCGAATAGCATATAAAACGGGAAATAATGGAATTTGTTTATCTCCTCAAAATAGGTTAATAATAGTTTATTTCCATAGTTACTGTTAGCGCACCCTTACATCCCTTAAACACGTCCGAGATAAAAAGTACAGATGGCCAAGGATAACCAACATCAATATGTTCTAAGTTTCATTACAATCGCCTAATATGAATGGGCATGTAAGATACTATATGATGGGTCAGACATTTTTATTATGTTTTTTTTTTATCCATCTAAGTGGTACCAAGAGAAGCAAGGAGCCGATACTTGCGTACAAATATAAGTGCTTGCTACAAAACCCTCGGATTGCGGGCGTAGCCCTCTATATTCCGGTTTCATTTTTATATGAATGGAACGCACCCTACTCTAGTTCTAAAACTATAGATACCTTATTGTATGGTATATGCGAACAAGTGCTACACTCGAAATTTTCATTTGTCCGGAGCGGAGCGGGGAGCGGAGCGGAGCGAAACTATTTACCCGGAGCGGAGCGGTGGAGCGGAGCGGTTCCCTGTATTGTGGAGCGGGAGCGAAAAATAGCATCGCTCCGAATCCCTGGTGGGTAGGTCACACATGTCGGAAGAATGATAAATGCACTGCTTTGCACGTCATGAAATAGAACCCGGTTTCCAACCAAGGCCGACCAAGAAGGGGTCCTAGAATCACATGGCCACGATCTGTGGCAAAGGAGTGTAGCGCGCTGGGTAAGTCTGTTGTAAGCTGCACCCTATTCCCCAGAGCAGAGTACGATGGCGCGCAGAAGTGCAGCTTTCTGGTAACTCCTACGGAAATTTTCCATGTACTGCACCCATACAAAACTACAGACAGTACCCGAGAGCGAAAAAATATCAGCTTGATGTTGATGCTGAGACAACTGCTCTGCCAGATTTTCGACAGCATGCCGTATGCGCATTTAGCCTGGTTGATAGAACGGGCGTTGTCCTGGTCCGCACCACAATTTTCGAGGAAATGCTGCGCAAGTAGACGAAGGACTCGAAATGCCATCTACATCTACGCCTCTTCACCCCGATTCATATGACACCAATATTACCTATATATTTTGCTTTACTTGCAAAAAGTCTTTTTCGGATATCCTTGTCGCCACCGAAGGATCCGGAATGCCATCTATAGTACTCCTGGATATTCGCCTCTTCGCACCGGTCCATATGACACCCATATTGCCTATATTTCGCTTTACTGCCAAAAACATCCTTTTTCGAATGTCCTTGTCGCCACCGAAGGATCCGGAATGCCATCTCAGTACTCCTGGACATTCGCCTCTTCAACTCGGTTCATATGACACCCATATTGTCCATTTTTCACTCGACTTTCGTGAATGTCCTTTTCGCTCCAAAGGACTCGAAATGCCATCTGCACTGGATATTCGGGTGTTCACCCCGATTCATATGACACCCATATTGACCGTATTGCGCTTCACAGCCAGAAGTGTCCTTTTTCGAATATCCTTATCGGCACCGAAGGACTCGAAATGCCATCCATAGTACTCCTAGGTATTCGCCTCGTCACCATAATTCATATGACACCCATATTGCCCATTTTTCACTTGACTTCCAAGAATGTCCTTTTCGCTCCGAAGGACTCGAAATGCCATCTGCACTACTCCTGGATATTCGGGTGTCCACCCCGATTCATATGACACCCATATTGACCGTATTTCGCTTCACTGCCAAAAGTATCCTTTTTCGAATATCCTTGTCACCACCGAAGGATCCAGAACGCCATCCATAGTACTCCTAGGCATTCGCCTCCTCACCCCGGTTCATATGACACCCATATTGCCCATATTTCACTTGACTTTCTTGAATGTCCTTTTCGCCACCGAAGGACTCGAAATGCCATCCGTACTACTCCTGGATATTCGGGTGTCCACTCCGATTCATATGACACCCATATTGACCGTATTTCGCTTCACTGCGAAAAATATCTTTTTTCGGGTGTCCTTGTCGCCACCGAAGGATCCGAAATGCCATCTACACTATTCCTGGACACTCGCCTCTTCATCCCGGTTCATATGACACCCATATTCCCCATCTATCGCTTCACTGCCAAAAATATCCTTTCTCGAATGTCCTTGCTGCCACCGAAGGACTCTACATCTACAGTACATTCGTCTCTTTCCATCCATTCTCCTCACGTACATACAAGAATCCCTGATTGCATAGACAACCTGCCCAACATACTAGTACTATTTTCATACAAAACCCCGACATTGAATGATGAATCAATTGCTCTCGAGCCGCAGACGCAAATCACCCAGCCGCTGTCTAGCAAAACACAGCATAAGGCCGCGTTTAGCCAATCTGCGGCAGCCGCCGCGCCGCGGTTTATAAATTTACATTGAATTTAAATGCAATCTCACTACTCATCAATCCGCGGCTGCCGCCGCATTTTGTTGATCGGTTTAAATTCAATGTAAATTTGTAAACAGCAGGTGGCCGGCAGCGTATAAACGCGGCCTACAACTATAGGCGTGTTTTTTTGTACTGCGGTGCAGGTTAATTGGGGGCTATCCAGGTTAACTTGCACACATTACACAAACAACTAGGGTATGTTGTTTGTGTAATATGTGTAAGTTAACCCGGATAGCCGCCAATTAACCTTCACTGCAGTAAAAGACAACACGCCTTATGTAATTGTAAACCGCGGCGGTGGCCGCTGCTCAAACCGCTTGTCAAATAGCGCTCTCTAAATGCGGCCAAGGTTTGCATATTTGAATAATATGGATGAAGGGGTAGGTACCCTCAGTAAAAAGCCCTAGACACTCGCTTTATTTGCTGTAGCGATAAAGCCACGGCGAAACATTCGTATTACAACATCCCTCCCCTCCTTTAAATAGTTTTTTTTTTTTTAAATCACGAGCACGACATTTTTAATGTGCCACATAAGTAGCACGTAACTCTATCATGGGTTTGAATAAATTGATCATTTCTATTGGGGGTGTAGCGGAACGTTCTTCTAATTTCCCTCTTGTGAAGTGTCGATTGTTTGTTTTTTAGGGTTTTGTAGTACAATAAAACAAAACCCTTATGAAATCGGTCATGCGTCCGTCTGTCTGTCCATGAAATATCTCACGAACCGCTGACGCTACATGCATGAAATTTGGTGGGAATATGTAGAAGTACTATAATTCTCTGGAGAAAGTGACGCGTCGTAATAGGTCAACTTTAAGGAGAGGTCCCCATAGAGGGGAAATGAAGGTCGAATTCTTTTTTCGTCTTGTATAGGCAAGTGGGGTATCGTAAGAAAGGTACCGTCGAGTAAATTCTATTTCTGGAATTTTTATCAAATTTGAAGAGAGGGGAGAAGAGGGAGAGGGGAAAATATGTAATCAGAGTTTGTCCCCCCCCCCTTGAATTTCGAGACCGTTATACTTAGAAATATCAAAATTTATAGAAAAGAGGCATTTTACTAACATAGAAAACTAAAAATACTAGAATTTTGAAATCTCATCAAAAAGGTTAATAATAGTACATTTCTATTGTTGCAGTTAGCACACCCCTGCACCCCTTAAACACACCTAAGGTCAAAAATATTGATGGCCAATGATAGATAGATAGATAGATATAAGATTCGAGCTACTTTCCCAGCAGGAAGGCACTGCGACCATAAAAGATCTATTGTGCCGTAGCTCATTAATCCAAAAGACCGTCCACCCTTCTAATAAAGGGCAGTAAGTCTTTAGCAGGAATCAACCTGAATTCTGCAGTGCTGATAGTAGCCTGCCCGAGGAGTGACATCCTAAAACGCGCGATGGCGGGACATTCGCACAAAATGTGCTTGGTCGTTTCCACGTCCTCCAGACAAAGACGGCATTCAGGCCAATGATAATCAACATCATAGGCAATAATATCTCTAAGTTTCATTACAATTATGTTATATTTAATAATAGTACATTCACTTAAAGTTAGGCATTTTTACACTATTCATACAAAAAATACACCTACCGGCTTCGAAGGTGCGAGTACTACTTGCAAGTTATTTTTCGTAGTGCGAACTGCAGTTATTGTTACATATTATAGTTAATTACATTTATGAAATGGTAAAGATTGGTAGGGGGCGATGTGTCATAATTGGCCAACTGTAACGGGCGAAATTAAAGTCAAATTTTGTTTATCGACTGGTATAGGCAAGTGGGGTGTTGTGAGAAAGGTAATGTTGAGCACATTTTATTTTTGGCATTTACTTTAAATTTGAAGAAAGGGAAACAGTGAGGAAGGAGAAAATATTAGATCGTAATTTGCCCCCCCCCCCCCCTTGCATTTCGAGACCCTTACACTTAGAAAAATGAAAACTTTCAGAAAGGTCGGTTCCAAATAGCATATAAGACAGGAAATAATGGAATTTGTATATCTCCTCAAAATAGGTTAATAATAGTTTATTTCCAAAGTTACAGTTAGCGCACCCCTGCATCCCTTAAACTCGTCCGAGATCAAAAGTACTGATGGCCAATGATAACCAACACCACATGCAATAATATGTTCTAAGTTTCATTACAATCACGTAATATGAATGGGCATGTAAGATACTAAATGATGGGTCAGACATTTTTGTTATCATTTTTTTTATCCATCTAATTGTAAGTGGTACCAAGAAAAGCAAGAAGCCGATACTTACATACCAAAATAAGTGCTTGCTACAAAACCCTCGGATTGCGGGCGTAGCCCTCTATATTCCGGTTTCATTTCTTAATTGACGAGCACAATATGTTTAAATGCGGCACATAACTGTGCACTAATTGTTTTGGAAATTTGCGTTAGGGATGGGGGTGCAGGGGAATGCACCTAATTTGATTTAGTTCGACAAGTTCGGCTTTTTGGCACAATTTGTAATGTCAATTTTCCACAAATTAACAGTTCTATCTAGCATTAAAGTATTTACCATCTGAAACGGGACACCCTGTGTAATAAACCTAGTTTACAGTCTTGATAATGCATGTATTGTAATTGCGAAACGTCAGACTAAGATTATTTAGAATAATGCTGGCTACTGAATAATTATTATTCAATTATATGTATTGTACAGGGTGGCGCAAAAGAAACGAAGGGGTTTGAATAGTCTATAATTCCTTAATTTTTGAATCAATCCAATTTCTTTTTTTTCTTAGTACACTTCATAAATGGGGAATTTTGTTAATTTAAACGTGAAAAAAAAATCGCGTAAGTGGTGCCCATTCTCAGCTTTGCAAATTGCGATGTTTTCATGATTTTTTTCAAGATTTCAGGAGGTATAGCTCGGATTTCTTCTCGAATATTATTGTTTAGTTAGTTAGTTAGTTTAGTATGGTCTGTACCTTATTCATATGCCATACACATACTCCAGACCATACTCCAACTAAAAATAATATTCGAGAAGAAATTTTAGCGATACCTCCTGAAATCTTGAAAAAATTCATGAAAACATCGCAATTTGCAAAGCTGAGAGAATGGACACCACTTACGCGATTTTTTTTTTTCACGTTTAAATTAACAAAATTCCCCATTTATGAAGTGTACTAAGAAAAAAAAGAAATTGGATTGATTCAAAAATAAAGGAATTATAGACTATTCAAACCCCTTCGTTTCTTTTGCGCCACCCTGTATAAAAGAACCAGTGACCATCAACTGAACTAATAATAGAATTGAGATCTGAATTAGAATAGAAAGAAATTGATAACAGAGTTGGCTGAGTTTACTGGTAAGCCCAATTCGTCAACTAAGATAAATATTGTACATTTGATCTAGGAAGTTATTGTTATACACTAGACCAAATATGCAATAGGGTATATTGTTACACCTAAAACCATGGTACGAATATTATGTATGTATAGAAATAATTATGTTCAAATTATTACCTTTACCTGTGATTATATAGCGACAGTGGCGGATCCAGAAAGGGGCCATGGGGGCCCGGGCTCCCTCCAAAATATCTGGCATATTGAGCTTGGCCCTCTATTTATCCGAGGAAATACTCCAAAATGATTTATAAAAATGACAGTGAATACAAAAGATACCGGACAATTGTGGATTTCTTGCGCTACGCATTCCTCTTAGATTTGATTATCTTCAGGAGTACAGAATACTATCAGTCGGGCCTCTTGACCTGCATAGAACGAGCCTAGTTTTTCCTGATAAGACAAAGTTTCTATATAGCTGTTTTACTCATATTTTATGGTAGTTTTATGGCAGACTGCTTAAGAACCTACCCGTAGCTTGATGGGAAAGATGCAAAGATCGCTCTACCTTGCTTTTTGTGCTGTTTTTAGGACAACTACTTCTGCTGCTTTCGGCATGCTGTTTAAGCTGTTACTTTTTGACATTTTTGGTGAATGAATGTCCGAAAATACTGTCATTCGGCTCCATGACACTCAGTGGCTTAGTTTAAGCTTTGGACAGGCTATTCTGAGCTACCCAAAGATTCCAGCAATGACTAACTACACATCTACCAAATATGAATGCTTTTTGTCATTCTGATGAAATTACGCAGTCAGTGGAAAGAACAACGTGCTTCACTGCTTAATTCATGAGGTATTAGGGGTTGAAGTTTTTTTTTTAGATGGACTTAACTTAATCTTCTCTTTCAGTCTCCTTGAACACTGCAATGTTTTCAAGCCAGGGATACGGCGGTTACGCAAGCTCTGAAATGGCTGGGATATCACGTGAGATGAGCTAGCGACATTTTAATTTTCACCGACAGCCAAGCTGTAATTAAATCCTTCAACACGGGTCTGACTACGTCAAAGACCGTTACGGAATGTCGCTCAATGCTTACAGGGATAACGCTTCTTCCAAACTAGCTTTAAAGTTTAAAGCAATTGGTCCGGAGCATTCACTAAGCACCGCGTGCAAGCTGCCTTCGTATCATCCGACTGACCATCAACTTAACACCTGGTGGGAGCGGGAAATTCGATGGTAGCGGCAAGTCCCGACAGGGCAAGCATGGTGGCCTTGTCAATCGCCAATCCTCGAATAGACATCATGAGCACCATTAGGGTGCTCCAAGCTAACCTGCACCATGCGAAAGCAGCATCGGCCACACTGTGCAGGTTATTCGAAGAGAAGAAGACCACTCTTGCGCTCATTCAGGAGCCTTGGGTGGTAAAGGGCCGAGTCTGCGGTATCAGCTGTACATCTGGTAAGCTGATTTATGACAAATTATCGGATCGTCCTCGCGCGGCGCTCTTGATAAACAAGTCACTTACCACTAACCAACTTTATTTCAAAGGATCTAGCTGCACATGGGAGTCAGCAGGCGGTTATAGCATCCGCTTATTTTCCCTCGGATAATGATGCATTCCCTCCGACCGAGGTCCAACTACTTGTCAACTTCTGCAAGAGGTCTAATCGGCAATTCATCATTGGCTGTGATGCAAACGCCCACCATACTGTTTGGCGGAGCAGCAACGTTAACGACAGAGGTAAGTCTCTACTTGATTATCTTATGAGTAAACAAGTGTTCGTTCTTAATAAAGGGTGCAAGCCCACTTTTATCACTGCGACTAGGAGAGAGGTACTTGATCTCACTCTTGCCAGCAGAGTTTTATCGGAGACATTTACGACTGGAGAGTATCGGATGAAGTGTCTAATTCTGAAGATATGCACATCCGTTTTGACATTCCTGGGGGTTCTGAACTCCAATCTGCATCCTTTTGTCCTAAGAAGACAAATTGGAAACTTTTTAAAGAATTAGTGGGTTCCAAAGCAGATCAACTTCTTAATTCCATCAGTACGACTGGTGAGTTGGAGTTGGCTGCGGAACAGCTAAAAGACGTCCTTATTACCTTCTACGAAGATAGTACTGTAGCATGTGGCTTTCGTACGGCGCGTAGGGTTTCCTTGTGGAACGAAGAACTGGTGCGCAAAAGGGCCCAGGTTAGGAGGAAGTTCAACGGAGTAAAGCGTAATAATGAATGGGGCGAATACAGACATTCGCTCACCGAATATAATCTCCTTATCAGACGCTCCAAACGGGAGACCTGGAGGAGACATTGTAAGAACATGCAGTCGCTACTTGAAGCGGCACGTGTTCACAAAGTCCTATCTAGGGAGCATACTAACGGCATTGGGCAGCTTAAGAAGCAGGACGGATCCTTTACTGAAGTTCCAGTGGAAACTCTGGAGCTCCTCCTACACACCCACTTTCCGGGTTCAGTGAAAGCTGGAGCCTGTGCGTATATTCCATCGGCGGACCATCGGGTTCCGTGTAGCCGGTTAAGTAGCCTATCGGAGGTCATTTTCAGAAAAGAAAAGGTCAAATGGACCGTGGAGTCCTTTGAACCCTTTAAGGCACCTGGTGCCGATGGCATTTTTCCTGCTCTTTTGCAATACTCCCTTGATTTTATCATCACCCCATTGATTGTACTGTTTAGAGCCAGCTACTCCTTCAGCTATATACCACGTTTATGGAGGGCGGTGAACGTGGTGTTTATTCCGAAAGACGGAAACAAGCCGGAGGAGCTACCGAAATATTATAGGTCGATCAGTCTCACATCGTTTCTCTTAAAAACGATTGAGAGCTTACTGGATCTGGATATCAGACAAAAAATGGAATACACGTCACCCTTGCATCGTACTCAGTTCGCCTATGTAAAGGGTAAGACAACTGTAGGCAACCACAGTCAATCTCGTGAGTACAATTAAAAAAACCCTTAACGACAGGGAAATCGCTCTATGCGCCTTCAGTGATATTGAGGGTGCTTTCGACAATACTGGCTACAGTAGTATATCCAAAGCACTTGAGCTCAGGGATATACCTACACAGCCACCATCATGTGGATCGACGCCATGCTTCGCGGGCGCGAAATCTACTCATCGTTGGGTGGTACCTCAATTTGTGTTAACGCTGTTAAGGGATGCCCTCAGGGTGGCATCCTTTCCCCACTTCTCTGGTCACTTGTCGTAGATGAGCTGCTCGCTAGGCTCTGTGATTGTGGTTATCATGCTATCGGATACGCCGATAATATAACCATAATTATAAGAGGAAAGTTTGATACAACGGTCACGGAGGTGATGGGTGCGGCACTCGACCTAGTCCTTCGCTGGTGCATTGAAGTATGCCTGAGCGTTAAAAAAACCGTCTTGGTTCCATTCACCCGGAAGAAAAATCTTAGTTTAAGCCCGGTTAGCCTAGGCAACACGGCACACGTGTTCTCCACCGAAGTGAAGTGTCTAGGCATCACGTTGGACTCGACGCTCAACTGGAGCAAACACGTCGAGACTGTTATTAGTAAGGCCACTTGGATCATGTGGGCTTGCAGGTCTCTCTTTGGAAAAACCTGGGGTCTCACCCCTAAAATGACTGAGTGGTTATATACTATGCTGGTGCGACCAGCTGTGACATATGCTGCGCTCGTATGGTGGCCCAAAACGCAACAGCGTTGCACCATACAGTTGTGTAGCAAATTACAACGTCTTGCATGCCTTGGTATAACAGGATCCATTCGTACATGTCCCACCTCGACCATTGAGGCGATTGTTGGACTGACACCACTACACATTTTCATTCAGGAATCTGCAACTCTAAGTGCACTCCCAGTGCATCTAACATATGATACTCATGTGTTCAAACAGGGCCACATGAGTATTTTGGAGCGGATTCCTGGCTTGCCGATCTGCTCGAGATCAGATTACATGACTACGGAACTTTGCTTCGGTATGAAATTCTCGGTCTCCATCCCTAGTCAATCGGAATGGGATATTGAGATCCATACAATTGAGGTTTGCGCCAAGGAAATTGTGTTCAAGAAGCTCACTGGCGCATCAACATCATTATCTGCTCTGACAGTCAGGCAGCTATTAAGGCTCTTTCTTCACATAACTTCTCATCGAAACTAGTGAAAGAGTGTTTTGATACCCTTCAATGTCTGGCAAACTCTAATCGGGTCACTCTTTGTTGGGTACCTGTGCATCGGGCCATTCATGGCAACGAAGCTACAGATGAACTTGCTAGGCAGGGCTCATCGGACAAATTTTTCGGACCTGATCCATACTGCGGTCTAAGCTGGGCCACAGCCAGGGCGCTGGTGAGGGATTGGTCTGCGGGCGAAAGGCTGCGGCACTGGAATAATCTCCCGGGATTACGACAGTCCAAAGATCTTATCAACCCCTACGGTCTCACAGAAGCTAGCCGATTGGGCAGAGCTGACCAGAGACTGGTCGTTGGTTTTCTCACGGGACACCACTAGGTGAAATATCACTTAAACAAAATGGGCCTGTCTACTGAGACGGAATGTCGACTTTGCCTGGAGGATATTGAGTCCACCAAACACCTTCTCTGTGAATGCCCCGCGGTTGCTCGCGCCAGGTTCATGTTTCTTGGAGATTCCATCGTGAGCTCCGGTGTCATTAAGAGTACTGCTACAAAGGACCTACTGGTCTTTATCAGGTTGGTTGAGGGTCTTTTGGATTAGCTAAGGCTATGGCACAATAGATCTTATGATCGCAGTGCCTACCAGCTAGGTAGTGATGGGCATATTGACTCTTTCTACTGTGCCAGCACATACACTCTAACTCTTTCCACTGAGTCGTTCAAAAAGAGTCGTTCAAAAAGAGTCGAACAAATCCATAGACTTGGGGAACATATTCAATAAAACCCGTAATTATGTGAAATGCATGTACATATATTACATCAACTTATTTCTAGTTTTTTATAATTAAAGTGTATATGGAAAAACGTTAAATAAAACTTATAGCTAAAGATTGGAATTCAAAAATATAATCTGTCAAACTTTATTTGATGTTATTCTGTTCCTTCTCTCCGAAATAATCTGTCCTGATTTCGAGAAAATCCTTTCACACGGCACCGATGTAGCCATGACACATAATCGTTTCTTCATAATTTTAAAAAGGCGTGGATAAAGCAATTTCCGCTCTTTTCACCACAACAATGGATCGCTGCTTCATTTGACATATGGCTCCTGCAAATATTTGTCTAATTCTGCAATCCCGACAGTAATGGGGTTAGACACGGATGTGATTTTCGACATTCTTTCGTCAAAATCGCCCCAAATTTCCATTGCAGATAACTCCTCACAGAAATTTTCGGATGCGGATGTATGACTGATTTGAGAGGAAATATTTATACAACTAGCTTGTTGTGAAATTCCCAGGTTCGAACAAGGAAGCGTAGGTGACAAATAACCGAAGTTATAGAAATTAATGCTATATATTATTATTAACTTGCTTGTAGAAAATTTCCATACTCATGTAATAAACGATATTGTAGACAATAGTTAAGTTATACCAAGTTCCAAATCAATCGTTTAATATATAACGATATTAAATGTTTTGTAGTTAAATACAAGCATTTCGCCCCTCGCTGCGTCTTAGTTACAGCAAATTGAAAAAAATGCCAGAAGTGGAAAGTATTCATTATCTTTTTTGAAAAGACTCCTTACAAGCCTTATAGTCGAAAAAAAAAACAAATAAAAATTCATATGTGCATATGCAGCCACTAACCTTTACTTCCTCAATCATGAACAACAACAACATGAACATCTCCAGCGGCTGGGCTAACATTTCTGAACTAGACTGTTGCTTTCTCAAAATTTTTCATAATGTTTTCATTTTCATAAAGCCGGTGGATATGCACAGAGAAGAGAGAGATAAGGAAGGATAATCACAATCTATGTACACTAAATTCCCTGAAGCAATTCCACCTCATTCCGTCTGCCAAACTCACATTCCCCAATTCCATCTCATTTCCCCGGAACACCCGCCCGATCCATATAGTAGAAGAACCAGGCCAAAATAATGCTGCCAAAAAATTGCTTCGTTTCTCTCTAGCAATTTCATTTCCTTATTTCTCTCTCTTCTCTGGCTGAAAAAGACTCAAATCAAATGAATGTGATGATTGGAATATGTGCTTATGAGTGAAATATCTGGGTCTATTCTGTGCTGAATTACCCAAATAATCAATGTGTTTTTTACTCAAGACACAGCCCAGTATGGCTCAAAGTACAGAGCGAATGAAATACAGAAGTGTTAGCGTGTGCTGTGTGCTGAGTGTGCTGTTTTAAAACAGCACAAATTGTGCTAAAAACTCAAACTCACATTTAAGAAACTTCTCATTGCGTCCACAGTATACAGAGGAAATTGTCTGGTTGTTTGTTGGTTTGGTATCGTTTTCATCTCAAGTTGAACTTGAGGTGATGATATGATACAAGACGACTACTTTGTTTTAGAATGTTGGGTTTGTTTTCTGTATGTATTTGGGGAAAATTGGATGTGCGGTGCGACGTAAGCATATGATTTTTGATTTGCTTGCAGTCAGCATGGGTTGTTGTTTGTATATTTATAAGTGTATACACAATGCGTGCATTGCATACTGCATAGAGACGATTATGAATGGATGGGATTATTTAGATGGGTGGAATTGGTTTGGTAGATAGATAATGATGGTTTTAGTTTCAGATAGATATTAGGATGGGGTGTGAATGAATATGAATGTAATACATACATACATATGTATATGTTATCAGAAATTTTGAATGAGCGTTGAGTTTCCATGCGTTACGTAATATTTAAATTAATTTGAGTATTCATTTTACAGTGTGTC
Organism: Chloromyia formosa; assembly: GCA_964017055.1. NCBI lineage: Eukaryota > Metazoa > Arthropoda > Insecta > Diptera > Stratiomyidae > Chloromyia > Chloromyia formosa. The sequence goes on along the minus strand of OZ024816.1, from coordinate 43,365,894 downwards.
AATCTTAAATTGAACGGCTCGGAGGCTATGTCGTTGTGCCGAATCTTTCGCTCATTCTGTTGAGGCGATCAAAAAGAGCGACTCGTTACTGTGTTACCCATCACTACAGCTAGGTACCTTAGCCTGCCTTTATTTAATAATAATAAATAAATAAAAGCAATTGGGCGCGTCAACACCTCTAGCATTACTATGCCTTGTTGAAGTTTCGACAGCATATTTACTCTTTGGAAGTGCAGTTGGTAGCATGCACCTCCTATCCGCGCCGTCTTTATACTGACAAGCTCGGAGCACTGTAAGAGTCCTATTAGTACCCACAGGCAGTTTTTGATCGCGTCAAGATTTGAACTCCGAACTCTAGATTAGTATTAAAGAGCAGTGACCGAACGACCACGACCACCGAGTGCGATAAGTGTTAAAACACACGTTGCAACAAAATCATGACCCTGATGGGATTCTAGTTGCATCGCTAAACTATTATCGCTAAAAAAAGTTACACATCGGAGGTGGAAGTCTTCACTGGGCACTACATAGTTGGAGAGCACGCTGTGAGGTTTTGCAGTGGCGCGAACAAGAACCCGCGTCGTGTGTCTTCTCTGCACCTATCCGAAATTCGACTTCTTCACTGAACTGGATGACTAAGCTTATATTCGCTCCTACGGCAGCGGTTCTATGCACCGGAGAGACGCGTTCATCAACACCGGCCAAGAGCTGCACAAACCCCTCAACTCCAGAAGGCGTTGCTACTACAACAGCAACTAAGCGTATTTTGAGATAGGGAAACTCCATCGTTTTATGGGAAGTTCGGTCTAGTTGAATGATTAAGATTTTCGAGAAGTGAGTCCCTTGTAGTAACAGAGCGAACCCTTTTGCAGATCATGTGTAAGCACAGCAGCCCTTCATGGTTTTATACGTTCGTGAAGGCCAATCAAAGTGCAACTTAAGGCGCAGGCAAGGAAAGAACGCAAGGTGCCCTGAGCTATCGACCAAAATGAACTGCTCGAAAGTGCGAGGCATAAGTATGGTTATGAAAGTGCGAAACGGGAAATTTCGCATTTTTCATTAAAGTGCGGGCAATTCCGCTAAACAAATATATGTGAATGTACAGCACTACCCTGGGACTAATCCTTGGGCCGTTGAATTTAGCGAAAACTTCCGGAAGTGCCCCAAAAGGTGTCAAATGGCAACATTCCAGATAATGTCCGGCCTTTTCATCGGAACTCAGAAGGTAAGTATATGATCTTTTTTTGTGTTAATATTTCAGTGGATTGCTGCCCCCGGAAATGCGGATCTTGACCACGATGCTGACGAGCCAGACAAAAGTTTCACAGCAGCTGACAGGACTAAATGCCTGGTGGTGGAACTTTCGTCCGCTTCGTCATCATCGTGGTCAAGATCCGCATTTCCGCATTTCTGACGACGGAGTTGGGCCCTTTCCAGACTCAATTTCTAGATCCGCTCCTGTATAGCGATGTCTACTTGTCTGTTCGTCTGGCATTCTTTTTGTTCACACGTAATTTGATAGAATTAAGCTATCGACTTGAAATTTGTAACGAACCACCTGCAATGGACCATATGGTAATGCTGCTCCCACCGGCAGATCGAAGCAGCACCTGATGAGTAGTGATCTGTTGGTGGCACGAAACCAGAGGCCGAGGGTCTCATTACACCTGGGCCCAGATTTGACCGCGTGGGCGTCTGATCCGTCAGCCAACCATTCCATTCTTATCGACTATTTTTTTTATTCCCCATTTTTACCTCCCCTGTTTTTGTTGTCTTCCCCAGGCCTATGAATTTTTGTTAATACATAAAGGACAGGGGCAACGAGCGGCGAAAACCCCGCCCACATCTCCCGAACTGAGCTACAGCAAGCATAGGCCGCTGCTTAGCTCGTTGAGGGGCCTTTTTCTTCGCCAATGGCACGGCCCGACCTTCACGGTCACTATGCTATCTTAGGCTCCGTCCCCACGGGTATCTTCGGATGCCCACCAAACCGTCCGTTACAAATTTCATAAAATATTCTTACGAAGGAATAGACCTTATTAGGTGCGTTTTTTTGAACAACGGATTAAATTAAGTCGCGGTGCAAAAAAAAACCATTGAAGACAGCCATCCTGGTTAACCTTTTAAATGTCATGTCACGCCAATCAGAGTAGTCTGATTGGCTTTAAAAATTGACCGTAGCGACAAGCAATTATGAATATGACCTCCTAAATATTTAATAGTAGTGTCGAGAAAATATAAAATGTGCAAGTTATAAATGTACTGTCGTTGAAACTTGGCAATAATTGTCAGATTAACGACGAGCATACCTATAGGCGCATTTTACTGGTACAATTGTACAATCTATTGATTTCAGTTTAGCCACCCCACTGGCCCGTACAGGTTTAATTTGTTGTTGTAATGCATGGAGATACCTTAACCTGCAACAGGTAAATGTTCAAAAAAAAACATTGTTCTTATTCGAAGCACGTTATGCCGTGGCTCAACTTATGAGACAGGCTCTCTGATAGAATTTATTTGAAGGTAATAATAGCTATAATAAAGTAGTCCGGATGGGGTAGCGGTTAGCACGTTTGCCTTCTACGCACAGAACCCGGTTCGATTCCTACTGAATGCAGTAGCTTTCGATAAAAAAAAGGGAGTTTACATGTCGGATTCTCAGCCCACTCAGCTGTTAAATGAGTACCAATTTATGGGGTAAACAACTCAGTTGAGTGTGTTGCTGATCACACACCTCTGCACAAGACACACCGTCACGATCTAGAAAATGAGATGATGCTGACTCATCTTGAGGCTATGGTTCAGATTGGACTGTCGCGCCAGTTATTTATTTTAATAATAACTTAAGAAATAGGCGTTGAATGTATCTTTAACCTTTTAGAATAGAATAGGCAAAGGTACGGGCTACTTAGACTAATGGTATGGGCACTGCGACCATAGAAAGTCTAGTGTGACTTAGTCCTTATATGTTTAGAAAAAGGCAAACTCACATTGTTTTTATGAAGTTTCTCCTGGTGATAGTCCCTGAACAGTTGAAGTTCATCCACAACCTTTAGAGATTAACTGAAATTAAAATTCCCTTCGTAGAATATACTTTTCAGAGAAATGCTTAAGAATAGTCACTTTCGGCAATTATTACTATACATATTTCATAACATTTAGCAATAATGAATCGACAACTTGGTCTAGAGTATCCAGGTTTCGTTGCTAGTTTATACTGATACAGTCTCGAAGACTATTGCATAAAATAGATAAATCTTGCAATCTAGTTATTCAGATTTTTTTTTGTCTTTTCATTCAAACTTCCAAGTGATCACAATTAGGCTTCAGTAAAGACCATTCATGGTCAGTTCGTGACAAAACTTGGCTTGTATATCATGTCCACTGATAAGCCAACATGAGGCTTGCATACTTTTTAGTATTTTTCGTATTATCCACTTTGTGTTATGCCTTAAAACCGAGTGCTTATTGTGAAAAAACCGTGAAACGTCCACAGAAAGTTTTCAGGAATGGTATCGAGAAAACTGACTTTAAAAACGAAGTGATAAAAACTTGTTGCGAAGGATACGCAAATGTTCACGGGGAGTGCATTCCACTATGTGAAGTTTTGTGCATTAATGCAGAATGTACGGCGCCGAACTACTGCACCTGCAAAACGGGGTACAAGAAACTGGATGAACACAGGTTTGTTTTGTGTCCTTATGGGTAATTTCCTTATGAAAATTGAGACACCATTGCTAACATCTTATTTCAAGAAGGACTATACACTCAATCGTTGCATCAATCAAGCAAAGTATAGTATTCTGGAGAAACCATTTCCTTTGGAAAAAAACTAAATTATGAACCAGAAATATTTTGCAAGCGCTTATCCACTTGCTGCGTTGTTCGTTGGCCATGAAATAAATTCGCAAGAGCTTGTAATCTTGGTCGGGGAGTGGATTAGTGGAAGAAGTAACAGCTCTTCGCTTCGAACGACGTCATTTCGAAACAAGCTTTGTACTTCCTGATATTTCGGAGGAAATGTTTTGATATGGGATCTCGCCCAAAATATTTTGAAAGCGCTTCTTTTTGCTCCATAATTGGAGGCAGTTGAACTTTTCCGTTTGATTAGCACATTCCGGGCGTGTGAATGTGTCGTAGGCTTTTAGCCAAATTCGTCATTTCCGTCAAACCGCCCGGCAAATACTGTAGAACTTCAAATGCATCGTTTGCCGGCGGTATTCCATGCAGTGCCGGCAAATATGGTAACATTGCCATCGCAGAAACTATATGTTCACCGAGTTGCGGTATTTCCATCGACCCGCTTATGGTATTCGGTCGACTGTGTGCTGGCCGGATGACTCTGATGTTGGTGAATCTTGACGGACCCGCGTAGCGCGTATATTCCTAGTCGGCCGGCACTCCGTCCGTCTTGGGCGGCGTGTGGTTGGGTTTCCGGAGCTGGGTGGTATCCTTCTCATATCGTCATAAGGGCTCCATTCGGCGCTCGTTGAAATCATTTCCTGCAATTCGTTCTTTCCGTTCGTCCACCTTGGAGGTTAGGTTTTGGGTCTATCTTACTCACCTTGCCCCTGACAATTGACAACTGTCAGAATTCCATATTTCACTGAAATTGGAATTTATGAGACACTTGGTTTCATTCTGCACACCAACTTAGTATACGTCTGTGTCTGTAGCTTAGTTCGGCAACGCACCGAACACTTTTCGCTACTCGAAACCCGGTCGTTTAAGCCCCTCAGCGGGACAAATTTTTTTATTCTCCAATTCATTCTATTTAACTTTTCCAAGCTTAGTTCGGCAACGCACCGAGCATTTTTCGCTACTCGAAACACGGTCGTTTAAGCCCCTCAGCGGGACAAATATTTTTTATTCTCCAATTCACTCTATTTAATTTTTCCAAGCTTAGTGGTTCACCAAGTGATGATCAGACTTGCAGTTAGCTTAGGAGCGGACATCCATCACACTAGACGCCCATCTCCTGCAAATGAGGACGTGATTAATTTGGTTGACGATATGTGCGTCTGAAGATTTCCACGTCTGCTTGTGAATGCGTCGATGCGGGAAACGCGTAGAGCTTACGACTAGATTCTTACTGCAGGTGAAGTCGATAAGTCGCTGGCCGCTGTCGTTACATTCTTCGTGGAGATTGTGGCCTCCAGTGGTCCCCCGGTGCCAACTTTTATTTCCGACTTTCGCGTTAAAGTCTTCCAGCAGCAATTTGATGTCGTTTGTTGGAATTGAGGCGAAGAGAGTCTCAACGCGGGCGTAGAATTCGTCTTTTACTGCATCTTCTTTAACTTCAGTGGGGGCGTGCACATTGATGAGCCAGAGATTGAAGAATCGAGTCTTAATGCGAATCGCACACAGCCGTTCATTTATGGGTTTGAAGTCAGTAATGTGTGGTTTGAGGTGATTGTTCACTATAAATGCTACTCCAAACTCCTTGCGGTCCGATGGTTTGCCACTTGTAAAAATTGTGTGCGATTTCTTGTCATTGATCTCGCTGCCAAGCCAATTATTTTCCTGGACTGCAGTAATGCTCAGTTTGTGCTTTTCGACCTGCTAAAGGAGGGCCTTCTCGGCCCTTGGTTTGTTCAGGGAGCGTACATTCCAGGATCTGAAAGAATAATCCTTTAGTCGTTGGCGTGGTCGTCGTTGTTGATTCGTCCAATCCTAGGCATTTGTTTCAGGTTTCTTGACGTGGAGTGATTTTTACCAGGATGAGTTGTCAGCACATCGCTTAACCCCATTCAGGGGATGGCCTCGGAAGATAGCTGCTTCAGATGGTTTAGTAAACGCCCTGGAGTGGACACAACTATGTTACAGGTTCAACTACGTAAGTCATTCCATCCTACTAAACCTGAGACGCTTAGGTGTTGGTCAGCCAATAAGGCTACAGCTATCTGCCTTTTTCCATACTGTCTTATCGCAAACACTTGGCCGTCAGCGATTTGACACACTGCCGTTACCAGGTGGCGCCGACGTGGAGGACTATGGAAAAGGTCTTTTGTCCCCCAACTTCATATCAACTTAGCGAAATACCATTTTTTTTAAATAAACAACGAAAAAATTAATTAACCCACTACTAATTAGCGACAAGTTAGCGGCAAATTATTGACACACTGTTATTTTGTATGGTAACCCCTTTTAGCATTTGCTTTGCTAACTTGATATAAACTTAGCCAAACACCAAATTTTTTTTTTAAATGAACAACGCAAAATTGATTTATTTTAACTAATTAGCGACAAATTAGCGGCAAATTATTGACTTACTGTTATTTTATACGGTAACCCTTTTCACGGTTTGTTTCGCTAAATTCATAAAAACTTAGCGAAACACCAAATTCTCCTTTTAAATGAGCGACGGCAAAATTGATTTATCCGCCACTAGTTAGCGACTAATTAGCAGCAAATTATTGCTCATTTTCCGACTCAGTCTCCGGAAGTTGTTTCGCTAACTTTATATACATCAAAAAACATGCATATGTATTGTGTTCTAGGTTGAACATAGTTTGAGTGCTTTAATACTTCTTAGTATTTTTATTTATATACATATATATATATTTTTTTTTAGATGCTCACCTGTATGTGAAGACTGCGAAAATGGTTTCTGTTCTTCCCCTGATATTTGCACTTGTCATGTTGGCTTTGAAAAAAACACGACCACTGGAAGATGTGAACCAAAATGTGATAATCCATGCGCCAATGGATATTGTAGGGAACGCAATTTTTGCCTGTGTATCCTTCATTCCACATTACATTACAAAATACCCATGGTAAACCTTAATATGTGCTTACGGAATAATACTGCACAACGACAAACAATATCAACCACCTCTGAAGAGGAAACATCGATTGGGCTATACTCTACAAGTACAGTAGATGAAGCATTTTACTTCACAAGTACAGTAGAGACAGTCCAACCAACTTTTGCTAACCATCAGGATGCCAAGAAATATGAACATTCTATGGAAATCATCCACCAGACAGAAGAGGAGAATATGAACCCTGGAATACATGATTCGAGTGATAAAGTTGAATACGCCTCAACACTAATTGATAGCAGCTTAGGGCCAACTTCGGAAAAAACCACTGAAACATCTGATCAACATAATCATCTGGGAGCTACGGTAGAAACAGAAACCAAAGATTTATCCACAAATAAATCTGAGTTAAGCAAGTAAGATTAATAGATACTACTATCAGACTACATAATAAGAATATAATAGTAGCAATAGCAAGTTCTCAAACGTATTCGTATTTCCTTTCGTAATTCAGCTCTTGGAAAACGACTATGGTATGGATATCCCTAACAGTTGCTGTATTGGCCATAGTTGCAATTATCCTGATGATCGCCTTCACTTGCAAATATTTTGTAGAAAACGAATACAATGTTGAAAAAATTGGTAATCAAACTTTGTTCTCGACGTTAGACTTTTTAACATTGACTTGTAATTCTAGAAAAACGGCGAGGAATGGCGACACACTCTACTCTAGTTTAAAGGAGAATGAGATAAAAGTAAAAATAAGCTAAGAATTAAGTTAAAAATGTACAAGAACGAATAAATCAGTATTTAAAAAAAAAAGTTAAAAAGAAAACTTTATTTTTCCATGTTTACTATGTTCATGTAGAGAGCATGAGTACTTTATTTCTTACTATTTGTACCATTGGGATGGCGTCTTTAATTTTTCGCCGCCATGCAAAATTGAAACAATTGATTTTATAAATTTTTTAAGGGATAAATTGGTAAAAAAGAAGAAGAAGCTCAAAGATCTTAAATCGCACGACAAGGTGGCAATTTCTGGAGACGGGTGATTATACGACCTGGAAATAAGTTGTGCTAAAATGCAATTATTGTTTCACGTGATGTGCCGCAAGTGCAAGTAACACCGTACTTATTGGAACCATAGCATGTCTTTTACACCATCATCGTGGCGCAACAGCCCAACGTGGGACCCTGGCCGCCTGGATAATCGTCTTCCAATAATCTTGGACAAATGGTCGCGTTCTCCAATCTTGGAAGCTCAGTATTAGTCAGTTAGTCAGGAGGAGCGATGGGAAACCCACTATCACCGCTTCTTACGGAAATATTTATGGGATCAATCGAAGCAAGCATCGAAGAACAAGGAGTTATGTCTATGCGCTCTGTAGATGACGTTTTCGCCATCATTGAAAAAGATAATGTTGACCAGACCCTAGGCGAAATTATGTAATAAGATACATCCGAAAATACAATTTACCATCGAAAAGGAAGAAAATGGATCGTTACCATTCCTAGATCTATCAGTAATAAATAACAAGGGAACACTAGAATATGAAATGGGGGGGAATAGAAAAGTAGATGAGATAGAACTAAACTATTGATTAGATTAGATGATGTGACATAAAATATATACGATGTCGCTACGCTATATTGTGGTGTAGAATGAAGTGGAGTAAATTTTGAATTTGATTTTATTGAAGTTAGGTGGAGTGAAGCTTTTCGTCTTTTATTGTATTGTGGGTGGCCGTGCACGATGATGGATTGGTTTTTTTGGGTCGGTGATTGCGTATCTGAAGTCAGAATTTAAAAAATTCCCCGATTTTCGGGGAAAATTACATGAAACATGTGGTTGGTAAAAATTAAATTAAAGTAAACGCTCTTCACCAGTGCGCACATTATTTTCGTATGGGAGCGCGTATGTTACCGCACCATCAGTGGTTCGTCATTGCCCAACAAAATAGTACTCATACTCGGGCGAGAATGTGAACGCGCACCTCGCTCAGCCTACTTGCCTCGGGCATTCTCGCCGAATATATATAGCATGTAAGCCGGCCATAAAAGCTCCACTCCACCTGATACCAATAAAATTCAATTGACAATACAATCCAATCAATCCTATATAAGGCAAAACAACATCTGTCTTAGGTCATTCCCGGTCACGCCTCTCCCACTGGTGCAGTGCGCGAAGCAGAGGCGTCTGATGAGACGCGCTTCGCACCAGCGGTCGAAACCGGCGTATCACGTTTTTTGGGCCCCCTTCGAGGGGGAAATTATTCTTAAAAACTCTTTTTCTTACGTGTAGTCACACTTGTGGCTGCTAAGGGACGACGGAATGTTAAGCATCATGCACGTTGTATGATAGTCGATGGCCGTCGCTCGGCAAAAAAAAACTTTTTTTTATCATTTGAAATTAAAAACACCTTATTGACTTTGCTATTTTAATAATAATAAATGCAGGCAGCGCAGGCGTCGAAATTTTAGAACAGTTCACAGTTTGGGAAGCACATAAAGTTCATTTCCTGCCAATAAAATGTTCGTTTTGCGTAATTATAGGCCTATTATAGGCGCGTTTTTTTCGCACAGAGCAGAGCAGGTTAAGCGACGAAAAAACGATCCAGAGCAATTTAACGGAGTAAGGCCGTCCGCACACGGATCGTCTCGTACTCGTCTCGTAATCGGCTCGTCTGCGATTCGAACTCCACTTCCAAAGCAAATGTATGGAGTTCCGCACACGGGTCGTACATTGGTCGGCACGTAATCGAATCGATGTACTCGTCTGTGCGTCTCGAACCATGCGAACTGCTTGGAACGAGAAAAGTCGTCGACGCCGGACACCAGGAAAAAATATATGGATGTATTTATTCAATTGAAAAATATTTTCAAAGAAATTGTAGTGTATTCGTATATGGGTTGGGTGTCGGGTTTTTCAAGTCGAAAGCAGCGCTAGTGAACGTATTTTAACCCATGGTGAGGCGAAAAGGACTTTTTTGAGCATGAAGCGGGATATGGGCGATATGGGTGTCGCGTGATTTGAGGTGGAAGGAGAAGTGCACAGGAGTGCTAGTGAAAGCATTTTAACCCCTTGGTGAGGCGAAAATGACCTTTTTGGGCATTAAGCGGGAAATGGGCGATATGGGTGTCGCGTGATTCGGGCTGAAAGGAGTAGTGCACAGCAGCGCCGGTGGAAGCATTTTAACACTTTGGCATGACCAAATGGACCTTTTTGTACATGAAGCCGAACATGTATGGTTATCGCCTGAGTCGATGTGAAAGGAGGAATGCAGACGGGTGCTGGTTAAAGCATTTTAACCCTTTGGCGTGGCGAAATGGACATTTCTGTACATGAAGTGGAATATGGGCGATATGGGTTTTGCGTGACTCGAGGTGAAAGCAGAAGTGCACAGGAGTGCTAGTGAAACCAGTTTAGCCCGCTGATGTGGCGAAAAGGCCCTTTTTGGGCATGAAGCGGGATATGGGCAATATGGTTGTCGCATGATTCCAAGTGAAAAGAGAAGTGCACAGGAGTACTGGTGAAAGCATTTTAGCCCTTTGGTGAGGCGAAAAGGACATTTTTGGGCATTAACCGGGAAATGAGCGACATGCTTGTCGCGTGATTTGGAGTGAAAGGAGGAGTGCACAGGAGTGTCAGTGAAAGCATTTTAACACTTTGGCATGGCGAAATGGTCCATCTTGTACATGAATCGGAAAATGGGCAATATGGTTGTCACCTGAGTCGATTTGAAAGAAGTAAAGCAGACAAGTGCTGGTTTAAGCATTTTAACCCTTTGGTGTCGCTAAATGGACATTTTTGTAAATAAAGCGGAACATGGTTGTCGCGTGATTCGAGGTAAAAGTAGAAGGGCACAGGAGTGCTGGTGAAAGCACTTTAACCCTTTGGAGAGGCGAGAAGGAGACTTTTGTGCTTAAAGCGGAACATGGGCATTATGGTTGTCGCGTGATTCGAGATGAAAGGAGAAGTACAAAGGAGTGCTAGTGAAAGGAGAAGTACAAAGGAGTGCTAGTGAAAGCATTTTAACCCACTGGTGTGGCGAAATTGACTGTTTTGTACATTAAGCGGGATATGAGCGATATGAGTATCGCGTTATTCGGCGTGAAAGGAGGAGTTTACCGGAGTGCTGGTGAAAGTATTTTAACCCTTTGGTGGGGCGAAAATTACCTTTTCGGACATGAACTAGTAAAAGCTTGTGATCCAAATACACTTTGCGATGACGGAATGTGGTATTTCTCACGCTATATAATCGGGTAAAATATTTTTTTGTCATTACACAGCGTTTTCGTTTTCTGCAAGATTACCGTGTCCGTGGCGCCAAGTGGTTTTTGCGGTTTTACATTATTCAGGAATTTGGCAGTTTTTTTTTTGACGTGACTAATTCTATGGGAAGTGTGTCGTGGGACGGAAGTCGAGTTGAAAACGAATTGAATTGAATTAAATGCTTTGGTGTTGACGCAAGCATACTTTTGGACATGGAGTGAAATCTAGGAAATACGGATGTCTATAAATTGAAGTGATGAGGCCAATACTCTGGAGTGTAGTTCACGGCGTTTTTAATCCTACAAGTGTTGAGATAAACTCATTCTTGGACATGAAGTGATATCTAGGAAATGCAGGTGTCGTCTAAATGGACGTGGTGACGCCAATTATGTGGAATGATGTTGAAGGCGCTTTTAACTCTATGGTGGTGAGATGAATACATTCTGGGACATGAAGTGAAATCTAGGAAATACGGGTGTCGTCTGAATCGGGAAGAGGAGGCCAATGCAATGGAGTGTTGTAGTAGGAGCTTTTAACTCTATGGTGCTGAGATGAACATATTCTTGAACATGTAGTGAAATTTAGGAAAACGGGTGTCGTCTGAATAGGGTTGATGACGTTAATGCAATGCAATATTGTTGATGGTCTTTTTAACACTTTTTGTTGATATCAGATATCAAAGCGATATTGAGGCTACACTGAAGCGATATAAAATCGATGATATCGAAGCGTCGTAAAAGCGATATCACAGCGATGTTGAAGCGATCTCGAGACGAAAAAACGAAAAAACGAAAAAACCTCGACACTATATAGGGGAAACCAATTACCAATTTTCCCGGTTAATTTCCGCTATTCCTTTTTTATTCGAATCTAAACTCCTGAATTAAACAACAATTGTGCAGCTCAGAAATTCAGATATCCAATGTATGAAATCCTGAACGCAACCAATATCTTCTTTTTAACACAGATATATACATGATCCAATATTTTTCTCAATAGAGGAAAAGTTTCCGTATCATTTTTTTCTTTCTTGAAAACAATTTGACGTTATCGCGCAAACATTTAGGCAGTGCACTATCCGTTGATGTTTTATTAAATCATCACCGTATACGAGATATTGGTGTGCCATCATACACTATTTCGTTTTCAAAACGAAAGTGTGCAAATGCAGTATTTCATATGTACAATTTCGGCATGCAGTATATTTCGGTGCCCCGTGTGATTCAATGCTTAGCTTAGCGGTCATTCATTTGAAAGGTTTAAGCGATATGGGGCGACCGGTAGCGCAGTGTGTTGAGGCATCAGTCTCATGTTTGACTACCGGCGTTTCGGGTTCGAATCCCGTCCACAACGTGGCCATGGATGTGCAGGAGGTGCATGCTGGCAACTGCATTCTCCGAAACCAGTTTATGCCGAGAAACGTCAACTGGGCCACATGGAACAGTTGACGCGCTATGCCCCACAAGGGGTTAGGGCAATTGAGAGAGAGAATATACATAGACCGAACCTCTAACGCTCGCTCCGCTTGCTCAAACAGCGGTATTAAAAAGGGCTAGCCCTTCCCTCCTTGCCTTTCTCCATAACACTCAGACTTTGCGACTATCAACACTTATTACTTATTCTTCTTCTTTCTTCTTAGAAAACTCTTCGATCCGAGTTCGAGTTGTGGTTGCACTAATTCACACCAAATTTACTGTCAAAATAATTTGACTTCTTTTAATTCCACTGTCTGAGCGCCACGGACACAGTAATCTTGCCGAAATCGAATACCCTGTGTTAATAAAAAAAAAAATATTTTACTTGATTATATAGTGTGTGGAAACACCGTATTTTTCCATCGCAAAGCGTATTAGGATCACAAATTTTTACTGCTCCATGTATAAAAGGATTTATTTCTCAATTTCAAAGGGTTAAAATGGTTTCACGCGGCACCCATTTTCCGCCTCATGTACATGTACATTTCACGCCACGCTGAAGGGTTAAAATGCCTTAAAGAGCACTCGTCTGCATTCTTCCTTTCATATCGACTCAGGTGATAACCATATTGCCTATGTTCCGCTTCATTAAGAAGGTCCATTTCGCCACGCCAAAGGGTTAAAATGCTTTCACCGACTCTTCTTTCACATTAAATAACGCGATACCCATATCACCCATATCCTGCTTTATGCCCAAAAGGTCCTTTTCTCCACACCAAAGGGTTAACATGCTTTCACCAACACTTCAATGCACTTCTCCTTTCGCCTCAAATCACGCGACAACCATGTGTTACATTTTACGAAATCGACATCGAATTCAATTCTCATAAATAAAAGTGTTACAACAAACTTGAGAATTGAATTCGATGCAGTTTTGTTCACCTACTTGTGACCTAATTGTAAAGGTGAATCAAAACTGCAATTAAGATTGTAATGCTGACTTGCATGTCAGTTAATTCATAAAAATTGAATGAACATTGTAGTACGTACTCATTACCCATAGCGTAGCAGGTAAGAACATATCAATAAATTATATGATTTTTTACATAATCATTAACACATTGTGTTTTTATTCAAACCGGAGTCGATCGAAAACTCGAATAGCCGATCGAAGACTCGAATAGCCGATCGCGAGATATAATAAATGGTGGCAGCGGTGGGATACAGCTTATCAATCCAGGATTGAAAATTACTTTGGACAAGTAAAGGAAGCAGTATCCAAGGATCAACTTACTCTCCGGCAACAACAACTGATTGGTAAACGGAAACGCAACCAGCCTTACCTCTGATCCTGCTACGCTATCGTACCGGCAGCAGCTGAAGCAGATTGGACATCTGTAACGACCACGAAGCATCCTGAAAAGCAACGTGTAGTCCAGTTCGCCGGGATAATGGAACTCAATATTCTACTGTGAGTCAATTTTATCTATATTTAAATCCGAGTATACTCGTATATATTACATAAAATATAAAGGAAAGGAATAAGAATAAGGAAAAACGAAATACAATAGTTGAAAAGTGAAAATTTGTAAGATATTACAAACAATATTGTGGGTAGTGTTTCGAGAAAATTGGTGATAGTTTTAAGTAAAGTGTACAGATGTCATCTGAGTACCGGGTTAAATTAGGAAACGAGTTTATTGTACTCAGTGAGGAGGAAATTATTGACAGATCGTATGAGAATTTTCTGATTGAGTTCAACGGTCGTTTTGTGAATTACGAAACCTTCTTAAATGAGCGATCCACGATAGTTGGTGATATCGAAAGTGGAAATAGTTCGGGTTTAAATTCGTCGGAAAGTGAGAATTTGGGAACTATGTCGCTAACTTTCAGTGACCTAAAATCATTTATACCCGTCTTTGAGGGTTGCGCGGACGATGTCTTCAATTTTGTGTATAGCTGCTCTCAGGCTATGGATTTGGCAAGTGATTCGCAGAAAAATATACTTTTCAAGTATATTCAAACGCAGATTCGGGGTAATGCTCAAATAATCATCTTAAATGAATCATTTGAGAATTGGGGAAGTTTAAAGGATAAATTAAAAGAAGTGTATAAGGAATCTCATTCTCCTCTACAACTCCATCGTGAATTGATTTCTGTGAAACAGGAACAACATGAAACTGTTGCCTCCTATACACAGAGAATCCAGACACTTCAACGCCGAATCTTAACATCAAGAGAATCTGTTGTTAGGAAAGAACACCAGGCGGGGGGAAATGCGTATTTATCGGAACAAGCATTAATGATTTTTATTAATGGCTTACGTCCACAACTATCACAGTATGTTATTACTCAGAAACCAAAAAACGTTGATCATGCGAGTCGTGTTGCTCTCGAAGAGGAACAACGACTAAAATCGTGCAAACCAATAGTAAATCGTGATTTTGCCAATCAAAGTACTTCGCCCCGTGTACATAAAGTGTTTACCGATAAAAAGTGTTATAATTGTGGAAAAATCGGACATCTTAAGCGCGAGTGTAGATCAAAGAAACGCTTTGATAAAAATCGCAACTATAGGGAAATAAGGCAAGACATGGGACATTCTGGATCTAACCCGAGTTCCTTTAACACAGCCTACAGAAATAACTCTCAAAATGTAACGAACGTCAGAAATAGAGAAGAAAGTGGAAGTAGGGAATTTCGTGTGAACTTAATAGAAGTGGAAGAAAGTCCATATGTTTACTTTCTTAATGATGGGCGACAATTGAAATTTTTAATTGATACAGGTAGCTCATTAAATCTTATAGCTGCACGAAATGTTTTTGAAAAAGATATTGAAAAATCAGATTCTGTATCGTTCAAAGGTTTGAATTGCGTAGACAATAGGTCATACGGGTCAACCGTGTTGAAACTTGAAAATGGAAATGTAAAGTTTTCAGTGGAGTTTCAAGTTGGAAAAAATTGTGTAATTAATGACTTTGACGGTATTCTAGGGATTCCATTTCTACATAAATCTAAAGCTCAAATTGATTTCGAGAGAGACAAATTGATTTGTGGTGGAAATATTATTAGAATTTCGCGAAATAAGTTGTGTATTCCTCCAAGAAGTGAAGTGACAAAATTCATTCAAACCAAAATAGAAAAGGGCAGAGAAGTTTTCGTTAACGGATTTGATTTTGATGATGTAATAGTACCAGATACATTGGCCAAAGTGAATTTAAATGGGGAAATTCCGGTAACTATCTACAATAGTTCCGATGAAAATAAAAAGATCAATATGAAAGATATAAAAGTTTTTAATATTAAAACAGAAGTGTTGCAAATAGTGAAAAAACCTTTGCAGATTAGAGATGAACATCTGAATGATGAGGAAAAATCAAGCATTTATCCCATTATTAATGAATATAGTGAACTTTTCGGGGAAATTGACCCCAAAAATCTTATCCAAGCAGCTGAGCATTCAATCGATTTAGTACAAGATGCCAAACCTGTGCATGTGAAATTATATCGGTATCCGAAAATTCACCAAGAAGAGGTGAACAACCAAATTGACAAACTTCTCAATGAAGGCATAATAAAAGAGAGCAATTCGCCATGGAATTCTCCTTTATGGGTTGTTCCCAAAAAAATGGATGCGTCCGGAATCGTAAAATGGAGAATGGTAGTGGATTACAGAAAACTAAATGAGTTAACCATACCTGATAATTATCCTCTACCGAATATTTGTGACATTTTGGATCAGTTGGGTCGTTCAAAGTACTTTTCGATTATAGACCTTAGATCTGGTTTTCATCAGATTCCTGTTAAGGCTTGCAAGGTTCACGATGTTTCGTTTACCTTGACGACATTGTCATATATGGAAATTCTTTAGATGACCATAATAAAAAACTTAGGGAAGTTCTCGAGAGATTGCGAATGAACAATCTTCGCATCCAACCTGACAAATGTGAATTTCTCAGGAAAGAGATCATGTATTTGGGTCACATTATAAGCAGTAAAGGCGTTAATATGGATCCGGCAAAAATTAAGGCCAATGACAAAATATTGCGTCCTTCAGATGTTAGAGAAGTGAAATCATTTCTTGGCATGACCGGATATTACCGGCGATTTATTAAAAATTATTCAAAAATCGCTGATCCACTAAACAAGCTTCTTAGAAAAGATGTCGAGTTTGTATGGAGTGATCGATGCGAGGAAGCATTTAATGAATTAAAGAGGAGCCTTAAAGATGACATAACATTAGCGTACCCAGATTTCGACAAAGAGTTTATTTTAACGACAGATGCGAGTAATCAAGGTTTGGGAGCTGTATTATCGCAAAATGATGATAATGGTTTAGAGAGACCAATATTATTTTTGAGCCGAAATCTCAATAAAGCAGAAAGAGTTTATTCAACTACCGAAAAGGAATGTCTCGCTATTGTTTGGGCAATCAAACAATGCAGACCATACCTCTACGGAAATAAGTTTACCGTTCGAACTGACCATCAACCGCTCACCTGGCTCTTTAATGTAAAAGACCCAGGAAGTAAGCTGGTCCGGTGGAGGTTAAAACTGGAAGAGTTTTCATACAAAATCGAATATAAGAGGGGGAAAGATAATACGGTTGCCGACGAATTAAGCAGGTATTGCAAAGTGAACGCAATTGTACCAACAGAAAATGGAAAATTTAGGGAGATTCAAGGTCATCATCAAAATGATACGTCGGATAGAGTATTGGGTTATCAGCATACCGGCATTATTCAGGGAACTGTCTTAAACAAATATGGAGATATCATCGAGAAAAAAGGAGACAAAATACTTCGAAAATATAAAGATGGGCGTATAGAAGAAATATCTTTAACAGATATTGATACTGCAACAGGAGATATATCTGAGGATGATTACAAAATCGACGAGAGAGATGGAAACAATACAGATTCGAGACAGCAAAATGTCAGCGTCATGGAAATTGCAGATAAGGATCAACAGATTGAAATTATAAAAACGGCTCATAACGGAATACTAGGAGGACACAGAGGTATTAATTCCTGTGAAGAATTTATTCGAAGGAATTATTCGTGGAGCAATATGAGGAAACATATTGAAGATTATATTAGAAACTGCAAATTATGCCAAAAATATAAAGTAACAAGACAAGAAGACAAGAATCTTAAACCAAACATGGTAATAGAGCAGTTGAAAGAAGAACCATTTGAGAGAATACAAATAGACGTTGTAGGACCTATTGAAGTTAGGGGTAATGAACAGAAAGTTTTAACTATTCAGGACAACTGTACAAAATTCGTCAAATTCATACCATTGGACAATCTAACAGCAGAGGAGATTGTAAACAAAATATTATGCAAGTGGATTGCATACTTCGGCATTCCAAAAGAAATTTTAATGGATAATGGGCCAGAATTTACAAACAAACTGCTATCAAAACTGTGTAAAAAGCTGAACATTCATCAAAAGTTTATTAGCATATATCATCCTCAATCGAATGGATCCGTCGAACGAATACATGCACGATTAAAAGAGTATATCGGAACAGTATCTCAGGAATCGGATGGAGACTTGGAAACACTATTAGGATTTGCATCACTATGTTTCAACACATCCTTCAGCACTTCGATTGGATACTCTCCTCAAGAACTTCTTTTTGGCATAAAAACTAGTTTAATGGACGACACTACCAAAATAACCTCACCGAGACGAGACAACCTGCGGCAAGATGAAGTCGACAAGAGGCTGAATGAGCTGAAAATCATCCGAGAAAAAGCAAGAAAATTTAATTTCGAAACTAAGCAAAAAGCAAAGGAAAGGTATGACCGAAAGAATAAAGCACAAATAAAAACGATAAATATTGGGGATCTAGTATGGGTTAGAGTTTTTGCTGGAACGAGGCATAAGCAAAAGGATAAATTGAAAAATTGGGACGGACCTCACAAAGTATTAAATATATCTAATTACGCCGTACAAATAGCTAAGAAAAATAAACCATGGGTTAACAAGAGCGATATAAAACCTTTCGTTTCAGGGGAGTCCTCTCCATCTATGTCTCAACAAGCTCTGCAGGAGTTACAGTAAAGTAGTTAACATTTCCTGGCGTCTACTTTAAATACATTTCCGAATTGAGATTTGTTCATAAAGATATAAGTTTAATAAAAATAATAGATCTAGATGATCTAGAGCTAGAAATAAGTAACATAAGACATCTTACACGGGGAATAAATGATATATGTACTGAAAAATTAAGCCAATGCAAATATTTGAAACTAAATGGGGAAGCACAACTCAATCGTTTAAATCATAATTTGAATACTATTTATGGCTTACTGGGAATTACACCTAACATACGACTAAAAAGGGAAATTATTTATAGAGGTAAACGAGGATTAATTAACTATGTAGGTTCTGGGTTAAAAATGCTATTTGGTACCATGGATACCAATGATGCAGATAGAATTAGAGAAATAACAGATGCAATAGAACGAAATGAGAATAATATCAAAGAAGGTATGTTGAAAAATTCTGTGTTAATGAGCGAAATCAATCGTCAAAGTAAAATCATTAATTCCGACCAAGATAAAATTAAACTGAAAATTAATGAAATTGTCGGTGAGATTCAGAATATCACCAATGTTACTAACGAACGTGAAAAACTTCTGAGTCTTGATATTTACTATGAGGATCTATATAGTAAAATTTTCCATAAAATTGAGATGGTTGATCTCAAAATTGAAGTCATGCGAGACAGTTTACTTTTCCTACAATCCGGAATTCTCCATCCTTTTATAATGGAACCCGAACGATTGATTGAAGAATTAAATAAATTAAAAGAAAGAAATGAATTAGCTATCTCTCCGTCTATTAACAACTACAGGGATTTAGTAAAGGATTTAAGACTTAACGCTTATATAAAGGACAGAAGGATCTTTGTAATAATCAAAGTAGACACAGTAGTTCATCAGGAATTTCAATTGTACGAAACATTAATTTTTCCATACGTAAAAGATAATAATATTATCACACTAGAAAATTTAAATAAATACTTCATTATTTCGAAAGATAAGGAATATTACACAAATGTTGATGGAATCGACTGTAAAACCATTAGCGATAGAAAAATTTGTAAACCGGTACCACTAAAATTTTCCGTAAAATCAAATTGTATTTCGAGTCTGTATTTTAAAGAAATTGATAAATATTGTTAATTCCGAAGGATAGATTCTGACTTCGAAATAATGCATAAGATTAACAATTTACAACTGATAATTGTGAACTCTCAAGAAACCTTATACGACTTTAAATGTAATACATCCGAAAAAATTAAAATCATTGGTACCAAATTATTAACTTTAACTTCAGATTGTTCAGTACGCACAATGATAAACGATTATACCCCACAGCAAGAGGCTAAAGAGGTTATAACAGAAAAAGATAAAATAATAGAACTTGAAGAATGCTGCACACTGTTAAATCTTAAAGAAATAAAGACAGTTTCAACTAAATTATCAAAGCTATCGACGAATGATATACACGAGAAAAAAAAAATCTAACCTCATAAATCGCGACAAACATGAATTTTTGGGAAAAAAGTATTCAACCATTACCGAAATTTATACGAGAGAATTTCACACTTAACGCATTGATCGGCATTTTATTAATAATTTTCGTGATATATACAGGAACAAAATGTACTTTTATTAAAAAAAATGCTGTACTTGTAAATGTAACACGGAAAATAAAAAGATCAAAATTAGTAATACACCTTATAGATCAACTGATATAGAACAACAACAAAGTCGCGATTTAGACGATCAACCAATTCAAATGAGAACCATTCGATTGAATTACTAATAAAAAAAAAATTAAAAAAAAAAATTTTGTTCATAGTAGAAAAGAATCGAGGACGATTCTCAATCTAATGGGTGGTCGTGTTACATTTTACGAAATCGACATCGAATTCAATTCTCATAAATAAAAGTGTTACAACAAACTTGAGAATTGAATTCGATGCAGTTTTGTTCACCTACTTGTGACCTAATTGTAAAGGTGAATCAAAACTGCAATTAAGATTGTAATGCTGACTTGCATGTCAGTAAATTCATAAAAATTGAATGAACATTGTAGTACGTACTCATTACCCATAGCGTAGCAGGTAAGAACATATCAATAAATTATATGATTTTTTACATAATCATTAACACATTGTGTTTTTATTCAAACCGGAGTCGATCGAAAACTCGAATAGCCGATCGCGATATATAATATATGCCCATGCTCCGCTTTATGTACGAGAGGGTCCTTTTCGCCTCACCAAAGGGTTAAAATGCTTTCACCAGCACTCCCGTGCACTTCTCCTTTCACCTCGAATCACGCGAAAACCATATTACCCATGTTCCGCTTCGTGTACAAAAGAGTCCTTTTCGCCCACCAAAGTGTTAAAATGCTTCACCAGCACTCCTGTGTACTTCTCCTTTCACCGACAACCATGTTCCGCTTCATGCACAAGAAGGTCCATTTCGCCATACTAAAGGGTTAAAATGCTTTCATCGACACTCCTGTGCACTTCTCCTTTTACCTTGAATACCGCGACAACCATGTTCCGCTCCTTGTACAAAAAGGTCTATTTCGCCATGCCAACGTTTAAAATGTTTTCATCGACACTCTTGCGCACTCCTTTCACCTCGAATCACGCAACATCCATATCGCCCATGTTCCGCTCCATGTACAAAAAGTTTATTTCGCCATGCCAACGGGTTAAAATGCGTTCACCGATACTCCTGTGCACTCCTTCTTTCACCTCAAATCACGCAACTCCCATATCGCCCGTGTTCCGCTCCATGTACAAAAAGGTCTATTTCGCCACGCTAAAGGGTTCAAATGCTTTCACCGACACTCCTGTACACTCCTCTTTTCACCTCGAATCACGCGACACCCATATCGCCCATATTCTACTTCATGTACAAAAAAGTCCGTTTCGCCAAACCAAAGGGTTAAAATATTTTCACTGACACTCCTCTGCACTCCTCCTTTCACATAGCGGCGACATATTGCCCAAATACTCCCAATTCCAAAATCATATTCGTGCTAGTAAGAATCCGTAATACCACCCATGCCTAATACCGGATTGCGTCGCAGACGCGCCGAATTGCAATCGACCCGTGTGCGGTGCAAGGCGTCGCTCGTCGTGCGCGATTTTAGACGGGCAGAGTTCGAATCGCAGACGTGCCGAAAATCAGACGACCCGTGTGCGGAGGCACTAAGTTATTGCTTTTGCTATGGGAGTGTGTCTTGGTTTAGTTAGAATTCAAATGTCAACTCAAATTTCTAGAGAAAACTTAAATCCTTAGTACATATACAATCGGACAAATTTCCTTTAGGCAGCAAAATTATTTTGTATATTTACTATTCCATAGTACCTATTTTAATTACACAAAACGAACATTTTATTGGCAGGAAATTAACTTTATGTGCTTCCCAAACTGTAAACTGTTCCAAAATTTCGAAACCTGCGCCGCCTGCATTTCAAATGTGGAACTATTTAACAGAGTAGAAATCCTGCACTAACGTTCTATCGGGAGCAACTCAGTTCAAATTGTTAGTGTAATTGTGTGGTCTTAACCTGCTCTGCTCTATATGGATCTTGAAAAAAACGCGCCTCAGGAAGTACCGTCAAGGGCTTCCTCTCCAAGTGCTCCTTCCGGAGGTGCGGCCAAGCCTAGCCCTAGCAGGGGAGCACTCGGCGGAGCGAGGGGCAATGGGAAGCTCCTGATTGCCTCTAAGGCTCGCTCACAAGACAGACGCAATGCGCTCCGGGTGCACGACTACATCTCAAAAGTTGGTGAGTCTTTAAGGAATGATAAGCAGACAGAGTCTCTACAGTGAGCGCTTCGGGTCATCGCTGGGACCCGGGACGACCCAATTAGCTATAAGAGACAGAGGTCTGTGGACAAAATGCAGGAGGATCAGAAGCAGCAGAAGACTGCGAAACAAACGATCCAATTACCTCCTATGCCGATGCGGGGAGGAGTTGGATTGATCTGGCAGTAATCGACAGTAGCAAATGCTTGAGGAAGTATTTCCTTTGAGAATTGGGGCAAGGTCGAAGGAATTTTGACCTTGAACTTCCGACGTGTTATGGAAGTGTTTCCGGGACCGCCACTGGACTGTAAAGACGGAGGCTGGCTTTATGGTGTCAAAGTCATGAAGTTTGCCGATCAGCGGTCGGCTGACATGTTAAAGTATCCCATCGAAAGGACGGGAGAGATCTGGCGCTAGGCTAAATGTGGTCCCGAAGAACGAGGTTCCTTCGCGATCCAAAGCAAGGGTTCCGCTACCAACTTATGTGTCAGATAGTAACGAAGTTATGCTACTTTGCCTTAACCCCTAACGGGGCATAGTGCGTCAACAACTCCTGCGCGCCATCGTACTCTGTTCTGGACAATGGGGCGCAACTTCCCAAAAGACTTATCCAGCGCGCTCTACTCCTTTGCCACAGATCATCGCCGTGTGATTCTAGGACTCCCTCTTGGTCGGCCTTGGTTGGAAATGGGGTTCTATTTCATGGCAATGTGTGATCTATCCACTCTCATTTTCGCTTGCGTATCAATTCCTAGATTGACATCTGTCCCGTACGCCGACCTAGCTCTTCATTTGATATTGTTTCGGGCCAGAAAATTCTTAGAATTCGACAAAGACATGAGTTGACGAAAACGTGCAGTTTTCTGGTAACTCTTACGGAAATTTTGCATGTACTGCTACCATACAAAAGCAAAGACAGTACCAGGGAACGAAACATGCCTAGCTTGGTCTTGTTGCTGAGATAACTGCTTTACGTACCAGATTTTGGACAGCATGCCGTATGCGCATTTAGCCTGGTTGATACGGATACGACGTGCGATGTCCTGCTCCGTACCACCATTTACGGCAACAATGCTTGCCAGGTAGACGAAGTTGTCCACCTTTTTCACAGGCTGCCCATTAATATTGATGGCAATATGTGTCGGATTTCTTTTTCGCAGTGGCGTGTTAAGAAACTTGGTCTTGTTGGTATTAATCTTTAGCCCAACCTTGCTTGCCTCCCTCTCGAGATCTAACACCATTGCGGTCAGATCCACTTTGTGGGAGAGTAGGCATATGTTGTCAGCGTAGTCAAGATGTTGTAGATAAGATGTCAAAGTCCATTGAATTTCTCTGTCCAGTCCGGATAGGGCTGCATGCAACACATCGCTGATCACTATGAGAAATAGGATCTGGGGTGGGATACAACCCTGCAAAACTCCACTACGAATGTCAAAGTCCTCCGACACCTTACCTTTATGCAGAACACAACATTTCGCGCCGTCATATGTGCCTTAATAATAGCCACAAGCTTCTCAGGGATGCCTCTCCTGCGCAAGGCCGCCCATATAGAATCCCGGTTCACACTATCGAAAGCCTTTTCGAAATCGATGAAAAGCAAGTGAAGCGGAGAATCGTATATTCAGCGCATTGCTCGATGATGATTCGCAGAGTGTTAATGTGATCGACACAGGAGAATCCGGATCGAAAACTAGCCTGCTCTTCATCAATTGTGCTTTCTAAGTGGGCCTTTAGTTTTTCCAGGACGATTTTAGTTATTATCTTGGCACGGAAGGCAGGAAGTACACAAATGCCTCTCCAATTATTACAGTCTGTCAGGCTACACTTTTTTGGAAGTTTGGTGATCACAACGAAGTTATGAACTGCATTCGTACCTGCAACGAAAACCTCCCAACTGGATATTCTTGACGAACAACAGGCGGCCAATATGGCACTACGCCTTCACGAAACTTACCAGTGGCATGTGGGGAGCACTGGGCACGCATCTATTCTGCACAATCTGGATCTCACTTCGGAGACCGAATACACCTCTCCGAAACAAAGCTTTACCTGACTTATTCCATCCTGGAATCTCTGGGCTCAGAATATACCCTTAACGACTAACTTCATGGTGATCTACACGGACGGCTCTAAGACGTACGATGGAGTTGGGGCCGGAATTGGGGCTTGGTATCCACATATCATTTCGTCTTCCTGACTTTTGTAGTGTCCTACAGGCGGAGGTTTCAGCGGTTTCAGCGGCTCGGAACTGGTTGGGACGTCACGTGATGACTGCCAGGGACATCACTATTTTTACGAACAGCGTGGCTGCAATACGTTCACTTAAGTCCGTTGTCACTACATCCAAAACGATTATGAACTGTCGCACAGCCCTCACTTTAATGGGCGGCTTTTTCAACATTACGATTTGCTGGATACCCGGTCACAGTGGCTTTGCAGGCAACTGCGAAGCGGATGAGCTTGTGCGTGAGGGGTTAACCGGTAATGTAGCGGGAATTCGGGACAGTATTAAAATGCCTTTTACGGTATGTAGCATGGAGACTATGTCAGTCGCTACTGATAGGGCCAACATAAGATGGCTCAGTGGTAACTCATACCAAACAACAAGGGCGATTTTTCCTAGACTTTATCCGAGATTCTCTGCCGTACTGCTGTCATTAAGCAGATTACACATCGGCAGGATGGTGGGGGTAATCACGGGGCACTGCCCTATTGGGGAACTAGTCTGGAGGCTACACCTTCCGCACGATGATTACTGCAGAAGCTGTAAGCACGTGGACGAGGAGGAGAGCGTTATTCATCTTCTGTGCAACTGCAGAGCTTTGGCGGGCAGGAGGAGAAGATTTCTTGGTTTTCGTTCTTTTTCAACTTGGAAGACCTCAACAACGCTAGCGCAACAAAGCTCAATCGTTTTATTGCTGGCACCGGCTGGTTTTAATACCTGGTTTGTGGGGTATGGAGAGTTGCCGGAGGTGCCACAACGGACCCAATATGCGGTCTAAGTATGCTGTGATCTATCATGACAGCCCCTGCACCTAACCTAAGATTGAATTTATTTACAGAAAACAGTGTTGCCATTCTGAACACGACATTTCAGCTTTTTATAATTTTAACATCAGATTCGCAATCAGCGACCTTAAAAAGCCCCCAATTACGAATTTGAACCTAATATGATAATAATAGGAGACTTTAATAACTTTTTTTGTGATTTGGCCCCACTATGTTAGGTCGAGTGATCCACTAAAATTCTAAAATTCTTAGGAGCGAATTGCGAGCGGATAGATTTTAATAGGTTTAAGGTAAGGTTATAGACTAAAGAACCCAGAATTGTTTGTGACACTTGGTTTCATTCTGCACACCAACTTAGTATGCGTCTGTAGCTTAGCTCGGTAACGCACCGGGCATTTTTTGCTACTCGAAACACGGTCTCTGCGGTTCGCGCCCCGCAACGGGACCAACTATTTTTCATTCTCAAATTCCCTCTGAATTAATTTCTCCGAGCTTAGTGGTTTCGTATGGATAGTAGCACTCATCAGGTCTTGCATCTTTGCAGCTATCCATGTGCAAGACGACCACGAAAGTGTGAGAATTCACACTTTCGTGGTCGTCTTGCACATGGATAGCTGCATTTTGTGGTCAGAGCTTGTTGGTTGGGGACGATGCGCCGTAATTGGTCAACTTTAACGTCGAGGCGAAATTAAGGTAATTTTTTTTTCAACTGGTATAGAGAAGTGTGGTGTCGTGAGAAAGGTAGTTTTGAGTACATTCCATTTTTGATATTTTCTTTAAATTTGACCAAAAGGGAACAGTGGGGAGGAGAAAATATTAGATCGTAATTTGCCCCCCCCCCCCCCTTTTCCATATTAGTGTTAACAAGAAGAGTAAGGAGCCGATATTTACATACCAAAATAGGCACTTGCTACAAAACCCTCGGATTGCGGGCGTAGCCCTCTATATTCCGGTTTCATTTTACTTTCCGCCAGTTTTTGGGGATTTTTAGCCACTGTGTAACGTCCAGCTGTAGGGCCACAATGATGATTATTGGGGATGTTTGGAGTGAGGGGAAATTTGACCCAATTTCTTCTCATCGGGAATGTGCATGTGGTATCAAAAGGGACGTCGAGTACATTCCATTTTTTCAAAACAAAGCGAAGTTACCACAAAGACATAATCGTGAAAATAATCGATTTCACCAATGAAAAGTAAAGAAAAGAAAACACCCGCTTTTAATACAGACAATCAACTGTATTACTCTTTTCTGATTGACTTGTTACAAATGCTGACAGGTTTATTATTCTTTTGATCATTACATCGGACGTTGTTCATAAATATAATCTTATAAACCATATATTGAACATTTCTCAATACTCGTACACTATACTTGTTTTACAATATATATCACGGTCATTTTTAATACTATACGTATTTTTATACATACATATATAAATAATTTTGCATCTTATAATCTATTCGTTAAAATTACTTAAAATCTTTTTGTTTTTATCAATTGTTTGGCTGCGAAAGTGTAAATGCTTTGTAAGCTTGAGTCAATTGCGTTTCACATATTGCCTTTTGCCGAGAGTACAGACATAGAAAAGTTGAGAGAGAGAATTGAAGAATTTCTTTCTTGTGTGTCACTGAGACTGGATGAACAGAGAGCAAGATGTTTAAATGGGAGTACTGGAGTGACTTATTAATTGTGTAAACTAAAGAACTTGAAAATATCGAACAGTTTTGAGCAGGATAGTAAAATAAAACTAAACAAAAAATAGACTCCAAACTTATTAGTAGTCAAGTTACAGTGTATACTACATCCAGATCCCACTGAGCATATGTTAAAATTGCACTACATATTTTTAGGACTAACTATACAAATTCAAATAATTTAAATATTATTTTTTCAAACCTATAACTAACTTAGAGTATTGCCAAAATGTTCATGGTGGCTTCTTCTTTTCTTTTGGACTAGATAATACTGCCTTAGCACCGCCACTTTGTAGCACTGTGTAGAATTGCGTTGAAGCCGAATGCTCGTGCGAGTCCTCCTCCATAGCGACACTGCTATCAGCGGCTGATGGTATTGTCGGAAGAAAGCGTACGCCTAATCGCGGTGGCGATGAATCTTCCTCCTCTTGAACGGCTTTTTGTCGGACTAGTCGAGGCTTGGAACCAGTTGAATTTGCCTTGCAGCTACCTACTGAGTGTAATTTTGTTTCTAGAGAAAATGTCGGAAAGTCAGATAAACTGTTAGTATACCACGCACCGAGTTAGTGAGATGAGCATAAAAGATAAAGTTGGTTTATAGATTTTATATAATCATTAATAAAGAAAGAAGATGGCAAAAATTACAGAGAGGTAAATGTAAAAGCGAATGAGAGTGAAGAACAAATTTTGAACCTATGCCTACACGAATGCATTCTTGAAAAAATAAAATTTAAAGCTCTATATCGTTTGGGAACAAAAAACCAGTAAAAACATTTTACATTGCGTTTAGCATGCTTTTACTCCAGGACCCTGGCATTTTGAGATGGAAAGTTTTGCAAACATTTTGATTTTTGTATACCTTTATGTATTTTGGGGCGACCTGTAGCGCAGTGTGTTGAGGAATTAGCCTCATATTTGACCACCGGCGTTTCGGGTTCAAACCCAGTCCACGACGACGTTCGTGGCCATGGATGTGCAGAAGGTGCATGCTGGCAACTGCATTTTCCGAAACCAGTGTCTGCCGACGAAACGTCAACCGGGCCACATGGAGCAGTTGAGGTGCTATGCCCCACAGGGGGTTAGGACAATTGAGAGTTGTATTTGGGGCTGCTGAACACGAATCTGAGGTTTGCCAACAAAAATTCGCTTGGGAAATTAAGATATTGACCAAAATAACGCCCTTTTTTGGGTTTTTGGCTCATATTCCCAAAAGTAAAGACCCTACAGAAAAACTCAGTCACATATTTTTTTAAAGTACATTAAATTTGCTGAAATTTTATACTAAATTTAGCTCTGTACGTCCACAACTTTCCAAGAAACAACTCTTCAAAATTTGTTAAAAAATCAAAAATGTTCGTTCCGTTATATATTGTATCTTTCCAAATACTGTGAAAAAAAAACGAAGAAACTTATTCAAAATAAATTTGGAGATAATTCGATTAACTTTAATTAGATATATGAACCACTTTCGTATGACAAATAGGAAATAGGAAATGCCAAAAACGTGGAAAGGAACAAGTTTGCCCGTGGACAGCAAATAAAAATTTAGGCGTGTTTCGCAATACATACATTTGGTGCCGAAACAGTAAATTTATGATTTACCAATCTTTCTCCTCATTAGATACTAACTACTTTACGACTGCAGCGTTATTTGTTAGAAAAATACAACCCGCTCTCCTTAATGAGCCCATAGATATAAAAATATCCTTTCGTGTATTGGATAGATCCTCCACTAATGACTTTATGATCTTCTGGCACTCGGTTTGTTAACTGCCTGGGTGCAGTTTAAAATTTTGCGAAAAAAAAAAACGATACGGCAACATTTGTGTTAACTGCAATTATTAGGAAGTGTGCGTAGGCGAACTTCTTCTTCCTTGCCCTTTCATATCACTCTGCAGCTTCGCACTGCTCTGCCTCTGGTGTTGGCACTTCGCCCATTCTGGCGGTATGATCTCAGCTTCCTTCTTCAGGCAGCTCGGTCTTGGATCGTATCATCGCCGAGATAAATACGTTATTGTTGCTTCTTCATCTGATCGATCCACGTGTGTTTCCGTTTGCCTCAGGGTTTGGATCCAGCAAATGGAACATTCAATGATAGTGCCTTCATTACAGGGTTCTCAAGCGGGCGCCTTAGGCAATACCAATCCATACGACGATCTTCGAGCTTTTCAGTGATCGGTTGCTCAACAAACGAGCTGCCTCGGATGTAGGTATTTTTATTGCGATCCTTTTTGGTCACACCGGCTGATATCCGTAGCATTTTCATCTGGGTTGCTGTCATTTTACTTTCGTATGTCTTGTACATAGTCCAGCATTCAAACGCATACATGAGCACGGGACGTACGGCCGTTTTGTACTACTTTGCCTTAACCCCTAGCGGGACATAGCGCGTCAACTACTCCTGCGCGCCATCGTACTCTGTTCTGGGCAATAGGGCGCAACTCACCAAAAGACTTACCCAGTGCCTGACACTCCTTTGCCACAGATCGACGCCATGTGATTCGAGGACCCCCTCTTGGTCGGCCTTGGTTGGAAATGGGGTTCTATTTCATGGCATGCAAAGCAATGCAGTTATCACTCTTCCGCAATGTGTGACCTATCCACTGCCATTTTCGCCTGCGTATCAATTCGTCGATTGGCATCTGACCCGTACGCCGACTTAGTTCTTCATTTGATATTGTTTCGGGTCATTGTACGATAGCCAAAAGTCGTAACCGTTGAGTCAGTCCTAATCCGAGGCATAGTTGACGTTTCGTTAGCATATAAAGATTTCGGATAGTGCAAGTTGCTGGCATACACATCCTGTCCTTTGATTGTCGGTTTTAACGACAGGCCCTCAAAGGGAAAGGCCGTCGTATTTTTTTTACACCCCACACCACAGGAGTACCTCAACCAAATCGTCTGGCGTCTAATCCTCAGTCTATGATCCTCCAGTATCTTACACCACTTGGTCAGTGCAGCCTGCAAAGCAAAGATATCTTTGCTACCCAGGACAATGTCATCGGCGAAGAGAAGGGATATTTCCAGGCCGTCAGAGATGAGTGTTAATAAATAGATCATGACGATGTTGAAGAGCAAGGGACTCAATACACTGCCTTGGTGAACTTCGACTTTAAACGGATATTCTTCAGACTCGCCAGTTGTGCATCTAACGTTAGCAGTTGCCCCATCATACATGTCTTGTATTATCTTTATATATGTCTCGGGGACCTAAAGTGCTTTTAGGGCCACCCATAAAGTCCCTCCGTGCATCACGATACTTCTCCATCGTAACACGCATGCACTGAAGAGCATCGATTGTGGACCGACCCTCCACAAAGCTGCATTGATTGTCATCCAACCGTACAATCCCTTTCAATCGATTGCAGACAACTCGCTCGTAAGTCTTCAATGTGTGAGATGTTAACTTGATTGCCCTATAGTTGTTGAGCTTGCGTGAGTCACCTTTGTTCTTATAGAACGGGAGAAGGAAGCTTTTCCTAAAAGCGTCAGGCATTGCCCTCTTTTAATTTTATAAAAAGAATAGTGAGCCATCTAAGCCCGACATGATTTATCTTCAACCAAAATTCCATTGATTGGCTTGCAGTCAGTATCGGTTGTTGTATATATATATATAGAAGTATACACAATGCGTGCATACAGCATAGAGATGAGAGATTATAAATGGATTTAGATGGGATTTGTTTGGTAGATAGATAATAATGGTTCAGTTTTAGATAGATAATGGGATAGGATGTGAATGAATGTTGTACATTATATGTAATGAGAAATTTTGAATAAGCGTGGATTGGGTATGCGGGGGGCCAGTTTCGGAATTAATTTTATAGTGTGTCATTTTTAAATTAAACGACTCGGAGTCTATGTGGTTGTGCCGAATCTTTCGCTCATTCTGTCGAGTCGTTGTGAAATGACCGACTCGTTGTGCTACACATCACTAGTTTCAACAGACGAATTCTTTTTGACGACGAATGTTGAGTAAGTGTGGACATACCCAATATCAGGTGAGGTTTCAAAGAGGTTCCGATGGCTTTGCAAAAGTCAGAAGCGATCTATTATTGGAGTCATTTTTCTTGACCTCGAGTGCCTCTCTTTCCTCCGATGGTGCTCATTTCCCGAATCTGAGGAATATCCAGTCTTTCACTTTTTTCGGTAGTAGTTAGTAGAAGTTATGTTGAGTAGAAATATGCTTATACCAAATTGGAATGCAATTGGGATTTATCATGTTATAATAGCCATATCAAATTTTATATTAGGATTTGGTATATTCCTATTTGATCGGTCGACGCACCGTGGTTTGCGCCTTGGCTAGTAGTAGGTTTACCGCTGTGGAATATAGAGCGAGCGCAGCGAGCGTTCTATGGCGTTATACTGAGGGTTCCAACCCCTTAAGCCACGCAAGGCGAGTGAAAAATCCACTCAAATTAAAACCCACTATTAGTCAAAGACGCCAACCACTATGAATCGCCCGGTCAAGTAGGAATGTTTCTGGGATTTTTAAGGATGTTCAAATGAAATGCATTTTTCTATGTAATCTATTCATAGAAGCGCAGTTTGCAGTAGTAGCTGCAATGTGATATATTAGGTTCACACTAGGGCCAGATCACTTGATCTGAGCTCGATGTGACCAGTTCACTGTATCAAAAACTGTCAGATACATACAAATTTTAACTCCCCACACCTTGATTTCCGAGATCGAATTGACCTCACGCCAAGTGTGAACCCACACATAGATTAAATTCAAATTAAAAAGCAAGTATTCTCCTTAACCGAATCAAATTCGAGCAGTGGCAGTGACATTAGATGAAGTAGATCTGCTTTTCCATCCAAATTTCTAAAATTTTGCGCCGGTGCTCTCTAGCGGCAGGCAGGAATCAGTAACAAAAAAAAATGGACTGCGCGATTTAATTCTCACTTTAATTAATTAAAGTATGTAATTAAATCAAACAGTTATATACAATATCACCTAAATGATTAGCCGTTATAAATATTGTAATTTGGCCAGTACCCAGTAATTATTGCCTTCTTGTTATCAAAACCAAAACCAAATTAAAAATGACAAAAACAATATACCCTATACTATAAGTCTAGGGTATAAAAACCCAAAATAACAACTTACCTATTATAGACGGCAGTGGAGTAGTGCTACCGGCACTTGATCGCGATAATCTAAATGTCGATGTACTGGCCGTGGTAGCCGATGCTGATGAATCGTTTCGCGAACTCGATAAATTGGAATCCTGTGAAGTTTTACGCGTAATTAGCCAGGCTGAGTGACGGCGTCTTGAGTCCATCAAACGCATGGGTATGGCACAATTATGAGGAGGTGGTGGACCATTTCGCCACGAACTTGATCGCGACGAACAAAAATTCTCACTTGAGATGGAACTTGCGCGAGAATTTTTCTTGTTTCGGCGAATTTCGGCAAACTGATACGTATATAGATCGGTTCGTTGACCACGTCTCTTTTGTTTCGATTTATCTTTGTTGCAAAGTATTCTATCCCATGTTCTTGCCCATAGACTGTCGCGATCTTGTTCCGGATGAATAGTTCGTGGCATATCATGTTGAAACATCTTCACACATCGACATCCTGTCGTAGCTGGAATTAGAGGTGGCAACTCTCTTCGTGGCCGTTCACATCGTCCGATTGTTCTTGAAACTCGGGACTCTTCGATAGCCTTGCAAATCATTACGCAGTCTTTTTTAAATTGTTTGGTCATAATTGCATATAAAAATGGATTGCAACAGGAGTTCAGAGGCAGAACGAACACTGTGAATATCTTGGCTTGTTCTAGCGAAACTAACTGTAATCCAAAAATTGCAGTTAGTGCAAAAAATGCTATCGGGGACCAGCATAGAAAGTCAGTGAAAACTAGTAAAGCCATTCGTTTGGCAATTCTCGAGTCGTTGGTGTTCCAAGCTTGCGATCCTCTAATCGCCCAGTACATTTTCAAATAGCAGCCCATTAGCGTTAGAAACGCGCATCCATTTATAAACATCAAAGCTACAACATAGATCAAGCTGCCCATACCCGTCGTCGTTTCAAACGGAAGGCAGACTGCGAATTTCCGATAGTCCGATATGCCCAGTAAAGGCAAAGCTGCCATTGTAATCGCAAAAACCCATCCTAAGATCATGATATAGGTTGCCTGTCGCAAAGATAATCGTTTGTTCAGATGAATTGCATGAGTAATAGCGTAATTTCGCTCCAACGTGATCACAGCTAATGTATAGACCGATAGTTCCGATGATAGGACAGCAAGAAATCCAGCCATTTGGCACACGATGCTCATTTGCCAAGGAATGGCATACATTCTGAACTCACCCAGTGTCGAGGCATCTACAATTGCCAGCAATCCTAAATATACACCCATGAAAAAATCCGCCGCCGCCAAATTGCAAACCAAAAATCTGGGCACATCCATTTTTGATCGGGAGAAGATGAGAACAAATACGACGGTGCCATTTCCTAGCATCGCAAGTAAGAATACGACCCAGACTCCACATCGTAGGGTCCACCAATCAAATAGATCTCGGCAAGGTAAAAATGGTCCGGGCAAAGGTAAACACTGTATGGAGCCAGGTGTGACTTCCGATCCCAGTGGCTTCATAGTGTTTATTGTGTCCTCTTCGAAATATTCCTCTACGTATGCCGGCAAGTTTCCTGGATATATAAAGTCCTGTCCGAAAGAGTCCCATAGGTCGTTAATTTGTGGGCCAAATTTCTTGCTTATATTATCTGAAAGAGAAGACGAATTTTTAAGCTGTAAGTAGGTTTGTCCTAGTATTGTATTTTCTACTTACGCAGTTGAGGCCAGATGTCCGTCATACTATTATTCCACAGGCTCATGTCAAATTCGGAATCAGACGGAAAAAGCACTGCTTCCTGAAAAAGAGGCGGCGTTTTTGCTTGTTGACTCATGGCCACTAAAGGTAGAAACGGACAGCAGTGATATGCGTAGGACAAAACCAGCGTTTGAATTCGCGGAAACGTCTCCGGTGGTGGAAATTCTCTTAGTTTTGGATTGTTGAATGTTTTTAGATGTAAGAGGCGATTCAGTCCATTGGTTGGCAAACTTGGAAAAATGTTGTTCCCTAGATTTCTAAAATGGAAATGAAAAGTTTCAGGGATTATGAGTATATACAGGGTGTTCTTCCAAGTTAAAAAAACAACAAAGGTATGATGATATCCACAGTTATTTATTATTCAAAATAATAACATTTAAATAAATTAAATAATCGATCTTGCGGTCAGAGTTGAACTAAAATGAATTGATATGTTAATTATGAAACCATAAGCTCTCGATTGGAGTGATTTAAAAGAGTTTCCTTCGATAACGCCAACTTTAAGTCGGCCATCACTACGCTGCACGGTGAAGAAGTGCTTTCTTCGATCGCGGAATTAAAACCGAACAAGTTATCGAATGCGCAACCACCTGCCATATCTCCAGACGAAGCCCGGCTCCCAAGAGCAACCAGAACCGCGTTAGCTCAACTCCGTTCTGATTAGTGCTCGCGTTTGAATTCAAATCTATCCCGCATTGACAGTGAAGTCCAAAACTCCTGCCCAGCATGTGGCCTCGCTCCACACGACGTTGAGCATACCTTTAATTGTCCAGCAGCCCCACGCGCCCCCTATTGCGTTATGGAAAAACCCCATCGAGGCAGCTGCTTTTCTCCACCTGGACACAGAGGATACTAACATAGATAGTCAGAATTTTTGACACACATTTTTATCTGAGGTCGAAGCGTCGCTACAACAACAACATTGGAGTGATTCTTGATTAAATGAGCATTAATTAACATTACTACGCCAACAGTTTGCTTTCTGTATGGCCAGGCCATTATTGTATCGGTATCTATGAAAGAATTGAAATGTGTAGAGCCTCCATAAGTTGACCATTCAAGGGTGGACAAGTTTCGGTCAACATAGAGAGGTGGTCACCTTAGAGGTTTGTTGGAAGCAAAATATGAAAAGAACGACTCGCTTAAATTCTTTAAGAAACAGTTGAGAGCGGCGAAACGGAAAAGTGGGTAAGATTTACAGCCAAATAGAAAGCACATCAGAAGTATCACGGCTAAGAAAAGCCGTCCCCAAAAAAACAACACTACCCTCTACGCTCATCAAAGGAAACGGAGGATGGGCGGAGAGTAGTATGGAAACACTGGAAGTACTCCTTGCTACTTGTTTTCCAGACTGTGAAAGCCCATCTATCCATCGAAAGACAACAACGATGAAGACCAATACAAACCGCAGTAACATTCCAGGGATCTTTACGGTCAGACCTTTGAAGAGAGAATCAGAGGAAATGAGAAAGAGCGAGAGAAACGAAGTAATTCGGCACAAGTGGGGAAGTAGGAAGCGGGATGGAAGTTTGACATCTCTTTTGCTTCTATATGGACTGGGCGGGTGTTCCGCGGCAGAGAGACGGACTGGAATGTTATTGTTCCAATAGGAGAAGTAGGAGAGGGGATGACATCTCATGTGCTTTATGTGCTTTTATATAGACTGCGCGGGTGTTGCGCAGTGGAGGGCGTGTGTCTCTCTGTTTACTTTTTACTAGTTCGTATGTGGTGGAATTACGCCCAGAATTTTGTGCACAGTAAATGGGGGTTTCATCTCCTTCTCTGTGGGTTAGACGTAGTGATGGGCATAATGACTCTTTTCACTGTGCCAGTACATAAGCTCTGACTCATTCCAATGAGTCGTTCAAAAAGAGTCGTTCAAAAAGAGTCATGCAAAGAGTCTGAAATTTGGTTAAAAACATATTCAATAAAAGTTGTAGATGGGCAACCGCAATATTTTTTTCTCTTTTTTGACCCCATATTCGGAGTTGGTGACCCCCAATGCCCTTTGGTTCGAGCCAGTCCGATCGGACCACTATTTCCCATGAAAGGGGGCTGCCAGTCTGGGATGGGCGACCGTAATTTTTTTCTCTTTTTTAACCC
This sequence comes from Chloromyia formosa, assembly GCA_964017055.1. NCBI lineage: Eukaryota > Metazoa > Arthropoda > Insecta > Diptera > Stratiomyidae > Chloromyia > Chloromyia formosa. The sequence goes on along the minus strand of OZ024816.1, from coordinate 43,329,937 downwards.
CAATGCCCTTTAGTTCGAGCCAGCCCGATCGGACCACTATTTCCCATGAAAGAGGGCTGCCAGTCTGGGATGGGCGACCCCAATTTTTTTTTTCTCTTTTTTGACCCCAGATTCGGACTTAGCGACCCCCCAATACCCTTTAGTTCGAGCCAACCCGATCGGACCACTATTTCCCATGAAAAGGGGGCTGCCAGCCTAGGATGGGCGACCCCAATTTTTTTTTCTCTTTTTTGACCCCAGATTCGGACTTAGCGACCCCCCAATACCCTTTAGTTCGAGCCAACCCGATCGGACCACTATTTCCCATGAAAAGGGGGCTGCCAGCCTAGGATGGGCGACCCCAATTTTTTTTCTCTTTTTTGACCCCAGATTCGGACTTAACGATCCCCAATACCCTTTAGTTCGAGCAAGCCCGATAGGACCACTATTTCCCATGAAAACGGGGCAGCCAATCTGGGGCGGGCATACAAAATCAACTCGCACAAAAAGATTCGTTCAAAAAGAGCGATACAAAGTCGAACCGCACAAAAAGAGTCGTTCAAAAAGAGCGATACAAAATCGAACCGCACAAAAAGATTCGTTCGAAAAGAGTCAATTGACTCTTTTGACTCTTTTGGAACGTGTCGCTCCTTTTGAACGTGTCGCTCTTTTTGAACGTTTCGCTCTTTTTGAACGTGTCACTCTTTTTGAACGTGTCGCTCTTTTTGAACGAATCTTATTGTGCGGTACGATTTTGTATCGCTCTTTTTGAACGAATTTTACATAGAGAAGAGAGAGGGATAGGGAGGGAGAGGGCTGAGGAGCATCCAAATAGTGGGGATGGATGCTCCTCAGGCCGGATGGGGGATCTAAAGGGGGGTCAAAATAGTGTCAAAAATGCGAAATTCCTTATATTTTAGAAGTTATGGCCACAAAACAGTTTATTTAAAACTAGGGTATAGTAGTGGTGTAATTGCTTGAAACAGAATGATTTATGGGATAAACTAAATAGTGGTCGTGTGAACGGTCCACAACGCAAGGCAAAAGCAGTTCACTTTCCAGTCCACGCTCGATACAAGCATGAGATCGACAGCGTGCCACGATGTCATGTATTGGCCCCGTCAGAACGCTGCTTTACACTGTAGCTGTAGTGGAAGTGGGCGCTATGGGTTTTTGTTTGGTTTCATCTAAAGTTGAGCTTGAGATGATGATACGTAAGACGAATACTTTTATTTTAGAATGTTGGGATTGTTTTCTGGATTTGGAGAAACTTGGCTGTGCGGTGGGACGCGACGTAAGCAAATTTTGATATGTTTGCATTTGCAGTCAGCATGGGTTGTTGCGTATATATTTAGAAGTATACACAATGCGTGCATTGCATACTGCATAGAGATGAATATGAATGGATTTAGATGGGATTGCTTTGGTAGTTAATGATGGTGGTTTTGCTTTTAGATAGATACTGGGATGGGATATGAGTGAATGAATGTATTGTAGTACATTATATGTATTGAGAAATGAGCGTGGATTGGTAGATAAATGATTGTGGTTTTGCTTTTACATAGATAATGGGATGGGATGTGAGTGAATGAATGTATTGTAGTACATTATATGTATTGAGAAATGAGCGTGGATTGGTTATGCGTTGGGTAATATTTATGCGATGGGCTAGTTTGGGAATTAATTTTACAGTGAGTCATTCTTAAATTGAACGACTCGAAGGCTATGTCGTTGTGCCGAATCTTTCGCTCATCCTGATGAGTCGTTCAAAAAGAGCGACTCGTAACTGTGTTACACATCACTAGTTAGACGAGTAAAATGGGCCATGAACTCCTTCGACCCATACAAATCATCTGGACCTGATGAGATCATAGCTGCCATGATGCAAACAGCTGCGGTCTCAATAGCAATTTGGATTATCGCTGAACACAACCCTAGCTTCTCAGCAGACGTGAGACACATATCTCATTCTACTGAAGCCTTTGAAGATAGCGACAATCCAAAAAACTATAGACCTATCAGTCTAACCTGCTTCATGTTGAAAACCATGGAGAATATACTGGACGGGTATTTTAGAGAGTCGCTCGAGCCCGGCTATCAAATACACAACACACATATTTACAATAAAAGAGAGATCGGTGGAAACGGCTCTGCTTGAAGTACAATAATTTCCCCCATTGAAAATACTCTCCAATACAAAGAATATACAATCGGTACTTTCCTGGACATAGCTAAGCTTTCAATAACGCCACAGCTAATATGATTTTGGATGCACTCAGCAATGCTGGGGTCTACGCAATAGGCGAACATCAACCTAGGAAATCCTTAAATCTATACACTGATGGCTCAAAGATGGAAACCGGCAGTTCACTCACCGGAATTTTCAAACAATCTATCCATCCGACTGCCAAACGAGTGCAGCATTTTCCAGGCGCAAATGCTTGCTTTTCAAAAGCAGCAGAGTTCATCTCAATAATACGCAAGAAAGGAAATATTTTTAGTCATTATGACAGCAAAGCAGCATTACGGCGCTTGGGTTTAATCACAAGTGGCTGCAGAAAATGTGAGCTATCAAACACTAAAGAAACCTTAGAGCACCTCCTGTGCACCACCTCCTAGCGCTCGTTAGACTAAGACACAAATGTCTAGGGGTCTACTTCTTACGCAATCTGAAAGCGGTTGCAGACCTCAGCATAATGCTCAACGTTGTGAGGGGTACTGTTGCAAGCCGGGCGATGTTCTGGATGCTGTTGTCGATATGGGATAAGTATGAGTTGAGGCAAGAAAACCAGCTTGAACGTAGTTGAGTTGAGCGAGCGTGGTCCTCGTTGCTCTAGGCAATCTACGTTCGTCTGGAGAGATGTCTGGTGGTTGGGCTATGAGTACTGGATTGATTTTGAGGCTTGTTATCGACGTAAGTACTTCTTCACTGTGCAGCATAGCAATGGCGGATTTGTAGTTGGTGTCATCGAAGGGAACTCTTTTAAACTTTTGGACTTCCCTCTCAAGGTCCCCCAGATTTCGTCTGATGTGTCGTGGTTTTGTCAATAAGGGAAAAAAATGGATCACTACGATAACAGCCAACTAGGTATTGTTTAGAGAGAAGGTTATTATGACTTCTAATGGGCAGCGTCTTTGATTCCTGATGGAGATGATCTTCAGGTGACATCAAGAGACAGCCTGTGATGGTGCGAGGAGCCACATTCTGACAGGACTGAATACTTTTCCAGTTTGTGTCACTCATGTCTTGTGTCGAAACAGGGGCCAATTGCCTTGTATGTAACTACTAAGGTCTGTTTATCCTTACCCTAGGAACTACCTGCTAAGGGTCGTGAGTAAATGCAATAGTAGTGCTTCGAGTATTTTCACAACAGGAGACAGAAGAGTGATAGGGCGGTACGATTCGCCTTGTGTTGGTTTCTTCCCAGGCTTCAGTATAGGTATCACCTTACCTTTTTTTCCATACCTTGGGAATAACGGACGAAGAGACGGGGAGGTTTATAGTTGCCGCTATGTACTTAATTGCAAGCGAGTCCAAATTTTTGAGCATGACCATCGAGATGCCGTTTGGTCCTAATGCTTTAGAGCTCTGCGTTCCTTTTTGCGGTGGCAACTTCGACTCAGGGTAAGAGAAGCATATGGTCACCGAAGCGGTTACGGATAGTCTACAAATTTTGCGCTTTAGTCTGTCGTGGGGTGGATGTTCAGCTACCTGTTTTTAAATATTAAGGTTCAGTTCTTTGATTATTCGATCATCTGGGTTATTGCTGCGGATACGATTGCGCTCATCTGCCAATCTGGCTGGCTGGCTGAAGTGCGGAAATTAGGTCGTAGTGAAGGTATACGCCCCAGCAGGAATAAATTTTGCCGCCGCTTTTGTAATGACTTGGCTCAAGTTTCGATCGGCTACACGGACATCTGTAGGTGTAGGTAGAGCAAGAAAATCAGCAGTGGTGTATTGTTTGAAGCCGTCCCAATCAGTCTTGTTATAGTTTATAAAAGTACGACGTTCAGCGCGCAGGACGTTAGGTGGTTTGCCGATCCTGATGATGATTGGGAGATGGTCTGAAGACAGCGTTAGAGCTGAGCCTCATTGATGAGACCTGCGCTTGCGATTGAGATGTCAGCGGAACTGGAGCAAGTTCCAGCAATGCAAGTGAGTGTGTCATCGTTTAAAGAACAGAATTTCAAAGCATCTAGTTATTCTCCTATAGAAACTCCTCTGGCATTATTATCAATGCTAGAGTACGATAATTCATGATGAGCGTTGAAGTCGCCGAGCAGGAAGCGGTATTGGCCGGTAAGAAACGGACTCATATTCGCATTGTATCCTGAGAGACAACTAGATACTGGTGGTATGTAGATGTTGAATATGTCTATGTCCACATTACCGGATGTGACCGCAACAGCTTGGACTTCCAAGGTGTTATAAACTGCTGGAGCGTCAATCTCACGGTAAGGTACGGATTGGTGGATGATGATACCTAGTCCATCTCCAGCATTAGTCAGTCGATCCTTCCTGATGATATTGAAGTGGGGGTAGCAGCTGAGGGACGAGTTTGCGTTTAATTTGGTCTCCTATTAAATTGCCTTAACCCCTTGTGGAGCATACCGCGTCTACTATACCTGCGCGCCATCGCAGTTTCCGGCCATATTACGTATCTCACCTCAAGATTTCCCCAGTGATTTAAACTCATCGTCTACTGACGTCGGCCTCTTTGGGAAAAGGGGTTCCATCGCATAGGGCGTCCAGCAATGCGCAACGTGTGACCAATCCACTGCCACTTTCGCCTGCGAATCAATTCGTCGATAGGCATCTGACCCGTGCGCCGTTCTTCATATGAAAATGTTTCGGGCCAGAAAATTCTTAAGAAACTGTTGCGGTTACTTTCCATGTACTGCTCCCATACACAGTCTTAACACTGAGATAACTGCTTTGCCAGATTTCGAACAACATGCGGAAAGCGCATTTAGCCTGGTTGATGCGACGAGCAATATCCTGCTCAGTACCACCATCAACGGCAACAATGCTGCCTATGTAGACAAATTAATCCATCTGTTCCACAGGCTGTCCATTAACATTCATGGGGTGAGTTGGATTTCCAGCCAGGCTAAGAACTTCGGTCTTGTTAGTGTTGATCTTTAGCTCAACCCTGCTTGCCTCCCTCTCCAGATCCAAAGCCATTTCGCTTAGATCCATGATTTTGTTGGGAGAGTAGACATATGTCGTCAGCGTAATCCAGGTGTTGTAAGTGAGACATCAAGGTCCATTGAATTCCACGGCATCCCACGGGTAAAGCTGCATGCAACACATCACCAATCACTAAGAGGAATAGGATCGGTGAAAGGATGCAACCCTGCCGAACTCCGCTTTGAATTTAAATGTCCCCCGATGCCTTACCCCTGTTGAGTACGCGACATCTCGCGCCGACGTAGGTTGCCTTAATAATAGCCACAAGCTTCTCAGGGATACCTCTCCTGCGCAAAGCAGCCCAGATACAATCTCGGTTCACACTATCGAAAGCCTTCTCGAATCAATGAAGAGCAAGTGCAGCGGAGATCTGTACTCGACGCATTGCTCGATTACAATACATAGGGTTTTTATGTTTTGAAACATTGAAACCCAGCCTGCTCTTCATCGATTGCGCTTTCTAAGTGGAACTTCTGTCTATCTAAGATTATTCTAGCTATTATTTTGGCAACCGAGGGTAGCACACAAATACATCGCCAATTATTGCATTCTGTAAGGCTGCCCTTCTTCGGAACTTTGATTATCAAACCTTCCTTCCACTCAGTGGGAAAAGTTTCTACGTCCCATGCTTTACCAATAAGTGGATGCAGTAACTCGGCTGTGATGCTTGGTGCTGCTTGGTAAAGTTCGGCAGGAATGCCGTCGAGCCCAGCAGCCTTGCCTCGCTTTAGTGCAATAATGGCATTAGCTATTTCCTCGGAGCAGTTGACCATATACGTGCATTTTGATGGCCAGCCAAGTTATCTACATGAGGGGGAACTTCGCCAGATGTCACACGGTTCACAACCGTAGCGAAATGTTCTTTCCAACGCCTCATCTGATCTTCTTCTAAGATAAGTAGGTTTCCTTCACTATCTTTCACTGGATGTTGATAGGAGCTACGACCACCTTTACACTCCTTGATGACACTGCCATCCTAATTAGGTCACTAGCCGGGTAACTGGTTATCTCAGCTGCCTTCAGCGCAAGATGGTCGCTAAACTATTGTGCTACAGCTGGACACTTTAGTCTGGCTGGAGGTGTCGAATTTACGGCGTCCAGATCCGCCGTCACTACGAAGGTGCACGGCTGCAATCCACAATCGAACATTAGAGATCTTGAGATGATGATCTTTTCCCATTCCAAGGTCGACGCTCCTCTTATTACGAATGTCCAGAAGGCAACTGTGAAATCTATTGCTAATAGCAAAATGGTCGATTTGAATTTCAGTTCTATGACGATCAACAGAGGTCCCGCTGATCTTATGGCACTTCTTGTGTTCAAACATAGTGCCTCCGATGAAGAGACGGTGGAAGTTGCAGAACTCTACAAACCTGTCACCGTTGTCGTTGCGGTTGCCTAGACCGTGTCTCCCCATCACGTGCCCCAGTCCATCGTTGTCGGCACCAACCTTAGCATTCAAATCTCCCATTACCATTACAATGTCGCTCTTAGGAGTTTTACTCTGGACGGCATTAAGTTGTTCGTAGAAGGATTCCTTCGCCTCGACGCTGTCTGGTTCAGTTAGAGCGTAGCACTGTATTATTGTAATGTTTCTCATTTTGGTCCGAAACCTGGCGGTCATAATTTTATCTGAGACCGGGTTCCAGCTTATGAGGCATCACGTGCAGCTGTTGTTAAAAAGAGCGCTAACCCCGATTCACGGACACTACCAGAAACTTTTCCGAAATACAACGTCATAGTGCTACGTGTTGGATAAATGTACTCTCCACTATTCCACCATCTAATTTCGCTAAGTACCAGGATGTTTAGTTTGTACCGCTGAAATTCGCTCTGTAGTTGTAGAAATTGTGCGTTTTGGGGACCCTCTGATCCATTATCCAGGAGAGTACGCACATTCCAGAAACCAATCTTAGTCATTGTCTGATAGCCAAAAGTCGTAACCGCTGAGTCAGTCCTTATCCTAATAGCCTAATAGACGTTTCGTTAGCATATTAGAATTTCGGATGTGCAAGTTGCTGGCACACACACCCTATCCCTTTAGTCGCCTTTTACGACAAGCAGCCCATTTATGTTCAGTTGTAGAACTGCTAAGACGTTGAGATTGGCGGCAGATGGTTAAGTGTTAAGTTATGCTGTCCTGGTGGTCTTATGGTGCAACTGTTTGCTGGTGTTATTGGGGACAGCTGAGAGCTCATCTGAGTCCTAACTGGTAAAATGTTAGGAGTGTTTGCCGAGGAAGATGTTTGTTGTCCTTCGTTTTAACATCGATCAGCTGTGAATGAAGAGTTCCACTGTCTGTGATGAGTTAAACAAGAGCAGCTTTTTAGATGGCACCACTCGTCGCACCAGTTATTTTACATCGTACAGAATTTATGTTTGGGTGCAGGGTTTTATTGCAAATGTAGCAAATCCATGGACCGGCGCGGTTGAGGAAGATCGAGAGCAGTTGCGTCGAAGTGTGTTGCTCCCAGAATCAATACAAACGAACACGTAGAAAATGTAACACATACATATACTTTCCTTCTGCATTGAAGGGGTTTTGAGAGCTCTTGGCCGTTGAGGCACGGGTCGCTCCGGTGTGTAGATCCGGCTGCCATAGGAACGATAGAGAGATATAATTGCTGACGACATCGTATTCTCATACTCTCATAATAATGCATGCAGACTACAGGATAACGTTAATAATACGTTTAGACATACTCTGAATGGCTGTTTCATAACAAGTTGGTGATAAGTCCATCCAAAACGAAATACATGCTATTTCACAAAAAAAAAACAAATCATCGACAGGATTGGACGAAACTATGACAATAGCAGTCAAACCAGCGTTTCGCTGTGCAGAGTAAACAAAATTCATTCCTACCCTGTAAGAACTGTAGATAATTCCCTTCCAGTACCAAGAACGGAGCGTCTAAGAACAGACCCCGTAAGACAGTCAGTCAAATTGGTCTACCAAATAACATCAAGGCAGCCGTGAGCATACCGTCTTTTAAATCAACGCTGAAAGTTCATCTTCATGGATCCTTTGCACCATGATATTTGATCCCTCAATTGGATACGTGCGAAATGAACAACGATTCTATTAAGGAACAATAACTTTACAATGAATTTAATAATAGTATCATCCCTCATACCAACAACAAATTGCATGGGAGGTACTAAAGAAAATTAATACGAAGGCCTATGAGCACAAATTGATTTTTTTATTCTTTTCTACAATCATTGGATTTCCATAAGTACTTGCCAACCTTCTGCAAGAAAACTCAAAAGATCCCTTTGTGGTTGCGCGTCTCAAAGTGGTATTTGAGAAAAAGGACTGGACGACGTAAATTGGCCGGAAGACAATTTTCGCAACACCCAAATTTCGCTTGAGAATCCCACTTCGGATTGCGACCCATAGTTGAAATAACGATGATTTAAAATGACACTTAAAATAAGATTGTGTAGTAATGTGCTGAGAATATGAAGACTATATAAAGAACGGAAATCAGCTTAAGTTTTTGGTACCCGTTTACACACTGACATTTTACACACACTACAAAAAAGTTCCCCGGCTGTCAAATAATTTGTTGTGATTTTCAATCATACCGCAACCGAGGAAGCGCACCAGCTGATAGGAGAAAGTAGACAATGAAAAAAAATATTGTAAAAAAACCGACGCAAATTGCATCTTTCAGTCAGATAATTTGACAAACGAGGGATAGAAGAAGGTAGGCGATGAAAAAAAATGTGTTCAAAACACGTATTCGTTGTGTGTGGTGATAGCCTCTCTTCAATACATGCTTCATACTCTCAGAGTAATGTGCGAACTACGATTTACTCGTATTCAGTCTATATGTATTTTATTATTTAACGAAATCCTCTTATTGTAGGCAAATTTTCCCTAATCTCAAGATACTCGCTCTAGAATGTTCATATCTATACTTACAAATCTTCCAATTGTGTGAATACTGTAAAAGCATTGTCGTGTATAAAATTAATACGATTTCCTTCCAGATCCCTGAAAACAGAACTATGTTAAATTGTCTACTGCTTATTTTTGACCGATAACTTACAGGACTTGCAGCTTAGGAATCCCGACGAATGCATCATATGGAATGGTTTCAATCATATTATATGACAAAAGTAAGTCATGAAGCTGACCAAGACCTTGGAAGAGCTTTCCGTGTAGTGAGTCAATGCGATTGTTCGAAAGATCTCTAGACAATATGTAATAACTATTACTCCTATTCTTTTTATAGCTGCAGTAAGTTTACAAGAAAATTAACTTCAGATAATACTTACAACAGTCTTAGTTCTCGGCAGGCATGCAACTCTGGAATACTTTTCAGTCGATTTGTTTTGAGTTCCCTAAAACAAAATTATACATAAAATCGACTCGGAATTAGAAATTACAGTAGAGGATAAACTTACAAACTTCGTAATCTCATCGAATGGTGACATAAACTTTCGGGTACACTTTCAATACCGGCCCGATCCAAACGGATCACTTCCAGCGAGATACATCCGTCCAATGTCGGGAACTCCTTAAGATTTCTAACATCTGAGAGGGTTCTTGAATAGAATTATGAGCGACTGCTCGAATTTTCATTCTTTTCCCAGTATTTTTGGGGAATTTGGAAAAAACATAAATATAAAATATACCTACAGTTTACGAAGTCGTGGCATGTTGGTTAGAGCATCCGGTCGTATGCCTCCAATAGTCAATGGGTTAGCTCGTAGCTCTAATGAGACTAGATTTCGAGGGAGATCAGCGTGAGAAATTGTGGTGATTCGGTTGTTGGACGCTGAGCTAGAAAGAAAACGAAAATGACGGCTTAAATTGATTTCTGGTATGATTTCGTTCTGGTTTTTGAACAGTAATTATTTTGAAGAGTTTGCTTTTGATCAATGGAATTAAAATTAGCAAGAGATATACATAGAAGCGGGATACTGTCCGCCTCCGATTTTAGGGAATGGAAATATGTATATACGAGTATGCTATCCTGCATGGGTAACTAATTAGTCACAAGGAATTTACGCAACGCTCAATAGTTTTGAAGTTGCTCAGAATTTTTGCTATAATGGAAGTACCTATTGCGAGTACAAGTGTTAAAGAAGAAGTGTGTGAAATGGAGTCATTGCTCAACGAGAATAACTATTTGACAAAAACACCGCCAGTTGTCATTTCATTTGGTACCTTATGACAACACTTCACAGTCTCCATATCACTTGTACCCGCAATTTGTCGCACTTGGTGGCCGTGGTAGTCCGGTCACCGATCTACGATACTAATCTAAAGATCAGAGTTCAAATCTCGGCGCGATCAAAAACTTTCTGTGGGTACTAATAGAACTCTCACAGTGCTCCGAGCTCGTCAGTATAAAGACGGCGCGGATAGGAGGTGCATGCTAGCAACTGCATTTCCGAAAAGTAGATATGCTATTGAAACGTCAACAATGATAGAGATGTTGATGAGCCCATGCCCCTGGAAGGGCCAAGGCAATTAACATGGGTTAAAGAGGCCTAAGCCCTTTTCTTTACAACAATTTGTTTTATTACATACTCGTATATCAACCTTAATAAATCGGCCTCTATATTTACAAAGGACAAGACATCCAATCTGCCTTGAACCATTGTAACGGATTTTCGATAAGGAATGCTCAGTTGCGCAATATGCGGCCATTAAGCTTAAAAGTATGTGGAATTGCTGGACTCGAAACTGGAAATAGTCCTTCTTTTCTGATAATTCAGAAGTGGTACGACAATTAAGACCAAAAGCCTATCAGAAATTTCTATGTACAGGGTGGGCCAAATACAAGTTTCTTTTTAAAAATGCAATAAAATGAACAAAATTTTTTTTCCATGTATTATGGCTTCATTAGTAAGAGCACATATTCCCATTAATGATGAAACACAACTTCGTTCAAGTGACTGCCTCGGCTGACTTCGCAGTAGCGCATTCTGTCATTCCAATTTTCCAAGACCATGTCGATGGTTTCGGGCTGTAGCTCACGGATTGCTTGGATGATATTGGCCTTAAGTGCTTGAATCGTTTCTGGATTGTTGGCATAACATCGGTCCTTCACGGTTCCCCAGAAAAAAAAGTCCAAAGGGGTCAAATCGCAGTTCCGAGCCGGCCAATGACATCGCCAAGACGGCTAATAACACGATTTGGGAATTTGGTGCGCAAAAGATCGATTGTGGCATGGGCTGTGTGGCATATCGCACCATTTTGCATGAATCAGAGGTCGTTCAAATCCATGTCTTCAATTTCAGTAAAAAAAAGATACAAAGTATCTACACTGCATGCAGATACATCGGAACATGGATATGTCTATGACTACCGACTGCGTGGAACCTGTTGTGTTGAAGATATCGACGTAAGTTTTATAAAGATCCCAGTATACCTATAGTTATACTGGATGAAATCATTCGAAAAAACACGTCTCACGCTTTCGGTAGGCATAAAACATATCCATGTACCGATGTATCTGGTGGCAGTGTATATTAGATACTCGTCATAAATTCTGCTTTGCTTTGTCCTGTCCGCCCCTTTCTCTCGCGGGATCGTTTCATTTTCATTTGCATCGCGTGCGTGCAATATTCACCTCCTCTCGTGCACCCGTTTCCATCTACCCGTTCGGTACAGTTTGCAGACTGCAGCCTATCGACATTTCTCTGAGTAAGTTTCTGCTAATCGCAATCACGCTTCCCATCATCTTTTCCCAATCGGACGTGTATTGTGTTTGTGTATCTATTGCAAAGTCGCTCCCACACTATCCGCCTCATCTCGCCCCTTTAATCAACAGTCCGGGTCCGGCACACCCAATCCGTTTCTCAAGTAACGCGTGCGACTCTATGCAATTGTGTCCGGCAAACAGAAAGGGAAACTAACAAAAGTAAGCAAAACATTCCAACACACGCACAAAGAGAATGCACAAGAAAAATTTTGGAATTTTTGCAGAAGGGGGAGCATTTGATCTTCTGCAGACCTCTGAATGTACATCATGTCACGATGAGCTGCCCGGAACTATAACATCCTGCGACGAATATTTCTCTATTTCGGGGCTTGGGAGATTTTTACTCGCGCAGTACGAGTCCGCCATTTTGTTTTATGATATGTTTATTGCACGTGTGGTGGGGGCCCACATTGTGGGCCAGTCAGACCTCAAATCGCCGCCATTGCAAATGCACAACCACAGTTGCTGAATCACCCGATTTGGATAGAGCGATGGCTCTCGCTCTCTATCTTCGGGGGGGCGGGAACTATGTAATGTACACAGAGGCGCCGACTGTTGAAAAATATTGGGGGGGCACAACAACTTTTCATAATTTTTTTTATTGACTGTCGGATTGCCTTGTTGTGTGAACTTTTTGTGATGGTATCCTCACAATAAACTGATCCATTCTTGAAATAACAATTAACGTATCTCTTGCACTTAAAACGTGGACTGATGATGGGTCCACGAAAAGAACGGTCCAATAACCATAGCTAAAAAAGTCGATGTTTTAAGGCAGGCAAATATTCGATGTCGATACGAATGTATAGTCTCATAGAGTCAATCAAAATGCTCTCACAATTGAAGGGAGCCAATTTGGAACCGACCATGCAAATCATCAGCGTCGTATGGAAATAAAATTTCTTGTTATACCCTTCACGGATGTGATAGGGTATATTAACTTTGTCATGAAGTTTGCAACGCACAGAAGGAAGCATCTCCGACCATATAAACTATATATATATTCTTGGTCAGTATGATGAGAAGAGTCGATTAAGCTTTGTCCGTCTGTCTGTTTCTATGCAAACTAGTCCCTCAGTTTTAAAGCCATCGAGCTGAAATTTTGTACAAAGCCTTCTTTTTATTGCACGCTATATATATGTCGGAACCAACGGAATCGGACCACTACGTCATATAGCTGCCATGGGAACGACCGGTCCAAAAATTCGTCTTTGTGAGAAAAACTTTTTTATTTCTAAAGATATCATCTTCAAATTTTACATTAATCAACAATATCTTTAGTAAAATCACATTCCCGAATTCGGTTGAAATTGGACCACTACGTCATATAGCTGCCATAGGAACGACCGGTTCAAAAATTTGTCTTTGTGGGAAAAACTTTTTTATTTCTAAAGATATTGTTTTCAACATTAATCAATGTTGTCTTTAGTGAAATCTCATCCCCGAATTTGGTTGAAATCCGACTACTCTATCACATAGCTGTCATAGGAACGACCGTTCCAAAAGCAACTTTTTATCAGAAAAACTTTTTTATTTCTGAAGATATCTTTGTGAAATTGCATATTATTCAATCATATTGACTGCTAAGCTACATTCCTAAATTTGGTTGAAATCGGCCCAATATTTCATATACCTCTTATAGGAACAGTGAAATCGGAACAAGTTTACTACTAATTTCAAAGTGGTAAATGTACCACAAAACACAACGAAGGTATGATATCCTTCACGCTTCGCTAGCCGAAGGCTAGCTTGTTTGTTTTTAATAATGAAGCATTAAGATCCAGGTCATTTCATCAAGCATTTGCTGACCAACTAACTATAAAGCTTTTTTGTTTATTAACCGAAAATAATTTTTTAAATTTTAATTAAACTCAAATTCAAATAATTTACCGTCCACGTCTTAAAATAATTTAGCACAAAAGATCAATTAAGTTTTGACAGCATCTTGAGGAATCATAACCAAATTTAACGTCGAGTTTTAATACCTCAAGTGACCATTATGATTCGGGCTAATTTCACACGGCTTCCCATGACCCGGGCCCGGGAGAACGACGGCTGTCAAGTCTTGTTAAAGCACAAGATTCAATGGTACGATCCTCATAGGCTATATATGAGTATGTATATGTATGTCCGTAGAAGCTCCTTCCTTCCTTCCCTATGTGTCATAGCTAAATAAGTGTTTGATTGTTTGAACGAAGAAGTCGGGTTAAGATCGCTTTTCTTGCGAAATGATTTTTAATGTCTGAAATATTGGGGGGGCGTTGCCCCCCCCCCCCCCCAATATTTGGATTGAGGGGGCAGAAAGTGCCTTGCCCCCCCATAGTCGGCGCCTATGAATGTACACACTCTCAAATTGCGTCTGCACATGTCCAAATGTTAGTCGAACTGACTACTTGCTACTTTTTCAGGGCCCCTATTGATTCAGATATGTAGTACAATGCACGCTATTTTATTTGTTTGGATTCCAGCCATTTTAAACATGTTGGAATTTTTGCGGAATGGGGGCATTTGATCTTCTGCAGACCTCTGAATGTACATCATAACATATAACATCCTGCGATGAATATTTCTCTATTTCGGGGCTTGAGAGATTCTAACTCGCCTAGTATAAATCCGCCATTTTGTTCTATATGTTTATTGCACGTCTGGTGGGGGCCCACATTATGGACCAGTCAGACCTCAAATCGCCGCCATTGCAAATGCACAAACACAGTCGCTGGATCACCCGATTTGGCTCGAATGAACTTCATCCGCTCTCGTTCATCTTCGGAAGGGGGGGGGGGGGGCGGGAACTATGTAAACTCTCTCAAATTGCGTCTGCGCATGTCCAAATGTTAGTCGAACTGACTACTTGCTACTTTTTCTGGGACCCTAGTGATTCAGATAGTACAACACGGGCTGTTTTATTAAATGATGAATGGGAATTGGCGGAAATTGAAGGTCATTGAAAGTCCTTGGACGTCCTTGACCTAAATAATAAGTAAAAATGGAATTTCATTCATTGTAACCTCAGATTGGGTCTATACCTATACATGTGCATGTCGGGACGGGAGTGCACAATTTGTTTAATGAAATGGTGAGAATGAGAATGATATGAATGAATGAGAGGAGGAGGTCCGCATACATTGAGAGACCATAAATTGCGTGTGAGCATGTCGAGCGAGGAGAGCAGACGACTTCTTGCGACGTGTTCTGTGGGGCTAGTCAAGTTAGGTAGTACGGAGCGTACTCTATATTTTTGAGGATTTTGAATGTATGGTATGGTGTGTATGTAGGAGTTTTGATTATGGCGTCGCGTTGACTGAGAGCGTGGGACAGAGAGCACAGAGAGCGCCTGTTCACCCGTACACTATGTTAATTCTTGCCGTCCACAGCGTCAACCATTATCGCTATCAAATCGACATCCCAACATGTACACACAGGATCCCCGCAAGCGCGCCGCCGGCGCGGATCTACAAGCAACAGCCATGCACAATGACCACTTCACTCAAACAACATGCACAACCAGAAAAGAAAAATTTTCAATGGGCTTGTTTCCTCTTCTGACCCCCGAGTAGAAAAACAGACATTTCGTGTGATGGACAGATTTTTAGGATGACCCCCAGCTATAAAACATATCCATGTCAAAAGTCGGATAACATGGCTTTGTAACGTTCACCGTTGACCGAAACGTTGTTCCCAGCCTCATTTTCGAAGAAAAATGGTCCAATGATGACACCACTCCAAAATCCCCACCAAACTGTCACTCTCTGTGGATGCATTGGCTTCTCGACAATAACGTGCGGGTTTTCCCAGCCCCAGATGCGGCAATTTTGTTTGTTAACGTAGCCTCCGTGATGAAAATGCGCCACGTCAGAAAAGATGATTTTTCGCCTAAGATCGTTGTCCAATTCAAGCTGCTCTAAGACCCAAACTGCGAAGCGATAACGAAGCGGATGGTCGTGCGCCTTCAATTGCTGAGTCAATTGGACCTTGTAAGCGAATAATCCGAGATCTTTGCGCAGAATTCCCCTCAGGCTAGTGCGTGAAATGTTGAGCTGTTGAGATCGATGGCGAGTTGATGTTCGTGGAGTGAGTCTCACACTCTCGGCTACAGCAGCCACATTCTCGTCTGTGCGCACCGTACGACGACGGGGCCATGAGTGTTTTCCACTAGCACGCCAGTCTCACGAACTTTTTGCACAAACTTGCGTACAGCAGGCGCGGTGGGTGCTTCATTTCGGCCAAAACTTCTTTTCAAAAAACGCACTGTTTGGGCTACACTTTCCTT
Organism: Chloromyia formosa; assembly: GCA_964017055.1. Taxonomy (NCBI): domain Eukaryota; kingdom Metazoa; phylum Arthropoda; class Insecta; order Diptera; family Stratiomyidae; genus Chloromyia; species Chloromyia formosa. The sequence continues at coordinate 43,313,772 of OZ024816.1, read as the reverse complement.
TATTTCAGTTTAAAGTTTGTCAATAATCGGGTAGAAAGATGTGACGCAAAATTTATCCCTGGCGGGTAGATGTGAGCATTTCCTTCTGTTGTATTTTTGAGTTTGAGTATAGTCAACTTCTGGAACCATTTCTTTAGCAGCGACTTCATATTTATCTCATTTTTGTCACCACGAAAATATGTAACACCTTAAGGGAGGCTCTGTATATACGAGTATATAAATGATCAGACCACCTCCAGATTCGATTTTTATATCTGTCTGTCCGTCTGTCTGTTCATTCGCACGATAATTTGCGATGGAAATTTTGGTTAAACGTTCAAAGTATGATCTAGCTGGTTGGTATTGAAAATGAGTGTGATCCGACCAAGGGAGCGCCTACTTCCCCTACAAATGATACTTCCAATAAGCGATAACTTTCAATAGAATAAATCTAGTTGTTGTTGTAAAGTTGAAATTTGGCCAAATGTTTGTCAAAGAATCCAGTTGGCTGGTATTGAAAATGGGCATGATCGGAAGACACCTACCTCCCCTACAACAACGATATTTCAAATATATGGTAACTTCCCATAGAATGGAGTTAACGACTTGAAATTTTGGTGAAATATTTGTGGTGTGGGTTAGTTAGTTGATTTTCGGAATGGGCAAGATCCTATCTCTCCTTAAAGTAGTGATGATCACTCGTCTCAAATGGCACCCACCTTCCCTACAAATGTTTTTTCATCGTAGCTTCATGGGCTAGCTTCTGCTCAAACCGACCATATAGGAAATACACTTTCAATACATATGGCTGCTGCATAATTGAAGCTTTGCTGTCACCATTAGGTCTGCACAAGTCTGGGGTATATACGCTTCGGACTCGGCATAGAAGCGAAGTTTCGATCTCGTTTTGTCTTATTTTTAGAAAGTAAGAAGTTGTATTCTAACTAGAAAAACAAAAATGTATTTTTTTTTTTGTATATAGGTTCGATTTCATTAAAGGTATTAATGGGTCTGGCCAGACCCCTTTGCGCTTCTGGACATTCATCTGATAATACGTATGTGTTAGGTTTCTTTTTCTGGTTTTTATCCCTTGGTAGTATGTTACTGAAATATTAATACACTCATACATACATACCTTCACGCACATATTTAAGTAAAAAAAAAATATATAAAAAGGAAGGTGTTAAAAGTAAAAAAAAAATTGAATAATTATCGTTATTTTTTCTCCAAAAAGAACAATTGAATAAAAGAAATAGAAAACAGAACTGCTTGGAATATAACTAAAGCAAATTTATGTATTTTTGAATGCTAATGCTATGAGCTGACTGGCATCATGTATTTAGGACAGAAGAAATGTATTTTTCTGTACATCTTTTCAGTTCTAAATAAACAAAGCCAAAGATACCTTTTGCTTTTTTAGCTTATTGGCCAACAAATGCTAGCAAATACGTTTGGCGAGATCTAGAAATTCCAACCACTAAGGCACTTTCCTATGTGGAAAAATCATGTACGGGCATCCGTGGGGGAAAGAGTTCAGCACTTTCCACGAGAAAGCGTGCTCACATGAAAGCGTGAACGAAAGAACGTATGTGTAGGTATTAACTGTATACGCCTACTTTTGAGAACCCTGGAGGCGTACAGTGGTCACAAATTGAGCAGTTCTATCTGGTGTGAAAGCTTGAAATCCACAGACTTGTTAAGATATAACTCATATCGCGTGATACTTCGTGAGCTTGACAACTTGTACGCAAACGACCGCTTCAAAACTGCCTTTAGATACAAACTTTTCCGAAACCCTGCACCTGCCTATAATTTCAATTTAGTCGGCGAAAGGGAAATTTATTTGTGATTTCCTTTAGCAGCTGGCTAAGCGCGGTCGTCCACTGCGTAATTGAGCGGCTACGTGCTACAGCGACACAAGATCAAGAAGCGGCGCGGAAATAAGCGGCTACGAGCGGCAGAGATTGTCCATTGCAGTCGTCTTCGCGCGCCAGTTTGCGATGTACCGGAACATACAAAGGAAACAGTTTTTGTATTTCACACCACAATATTATGTACTTATAATAGGGGCGACCGGTAGCGCCGTTTGTTGAGGTATCAGTCTCATGTTTGACTACCGGCGTTTCGGGTTCGAATCCCGTCCACGACGACGTTCGTGGCCATGGATGTGCAGGAGGTGCATGCTGGCAACTGCATTCTCCGAAACCAATTTATACCATCGAAACGTCAACTGGGCCACATGGAACAGTTGACGCGCTATGCCCCACAACGGGTTAGGGCAATTGAGAGAGAGATTAACAAAATCTACAGCAATACATAAAAAGCCTTGGCTTCTGTGCTTTTAAATACGAATAATTCCCCAAAAGCTGTTTTTTTGTGGTTGTTTGGTCGGAGAGTAAAAAGGAGAGTTTGTGTCAAAAAATATTAACCTCCCACTCCGCTGAAATTTGTTCCTATCTCGGACATCTTGCCTATCTTCGAGCGAAACAAAATTCCAAACCTTTTCGGGATCCTTCGGTGGATTTCACACGAAACGCACGATACACGAGATTCTAGCAGAAAGCACAAGAGGCAAGCGAGCTTTACGTGTGCGACGATTAATTTAAAATTGCACTCGTATAGAAAGTTCGATCGCTACTGATGTTTTCTGCTAGAATCTCGTGTATTGTGCGTCCTATGCGAAAGCCGCCTTCCGCTTAATATTTGTTGGCGTAAACTCTTTTTTTTTAGCTCTCTGATCACTACAGATTACAATCAAAAATACAGCCTTTCATATCCCACAGATAGGGATACGAATGTACCGCAATTATCAACTTAAACTTATCTCCTTTATTGCATATAAAATTAAAATGTAATTCAATCGACAAATCGGCTCTTTCAAATACATTCCTCGAAACAACACGCGGCTACGAACGCCAAATTCAATTTTTTAACATGGGTATGTCTTATGGCTGGGGGTCATCCTAAAAATTTGTCCGTCACGCGAAATGTCACGATTTTCATCCGGCTAGCAGAAGTGAAAACAAGCCAATTGCAAATTCTCTCAATTCCTATAAAGTGATCCTAAAGTACTCAAAAAGAAATCTGAAAATGTTAAGTTAACATCATACACGAGATACGAGAAAAACCTGTATACTACCTCAAAGCGGATAAGGGGAATAGCGTTGTAGTGTTGGATGACAGCGCAGTGGTATCAAAGCCATCTAACGGCAACTAACTTTGAATTAAGGATTGACTCGCTGCCTCGCTCGATTACAAGAGTGTACAGCGCCTTGAAAGAAGCTAGTGCTGTTTTTGATAGTATCATACGACTGCGCATGCCAAATCCGTCCTTGCCAAGGATTAAATGCCAGCCAAAAATTCACAAGGAAGGTGAAGAGATGAGGGAAATTATTGCCGACTCTAACTCTACCACCTATAACATTACGAGGTGGCTAATGAGTGAGTGCAAAGCCCTGAGAGTGACACACAGCATGTACGCAGTAAAGAACTCAAACTCAAAGGAGCTTATCATCAAACTCCAAATAATTGATGGGGGCGAGGTGATGGTGTCATTCGACGTAAAGGCATTATTCCCCAACACGCCGGTAAATCAATTTTATCAATTCGAACGATGATTGAACAGGTTTGGTACTACCCCGGAATGGAAGAAGATATGTAGTTAAAATTTATACAATGCTTGCACGGCTCTGTGTGAATGAGAACTACTTCACTTCCCGGGATAAACACTATAAAAACAAATCCGGAGTAGCGATGGACAACCCGCTTCCACCATTACTAACGGAAATGTTTATGACATCGATTGAAGAAGATATTGAGGCGAGAGAAATAATACCGAGAGTATGTTATAGGTATGCCGATGACGTGTTTGGCGTTGTTGTTGTCTCGAGTATAAATAAGATTCACCCCGAAATCACGTTTACTACTGAGATGGAAAAAGATGCAGCAATCCTATTTCTGAGCTTGATGATTCTCAATAATAACGGAAAACTGGAGTTCGAGATTTACCGAAAACCTACTGCTACCCAGCGAACGATATCATCTACCTCATGCCACACATTCTCACAAAAAATGGCGGCATACAACAGCATGGTTCACCGACTGGTCAAATACACTTTGACTAAAGCGAGATACGCGAAAGAGCGCGAGTTCATAGTGGATACCGCTTTAAAGAATGGTTATAATGCTCAGGACATCGAGAAGTTGATCAGGAAGAAAACCGTGTGGAAGAATCGATCCATTCACACAACGTTGTTCACCCAAATCACAGAGAAATTGCTGAGACGTATCAGCATCTCACATCACACCTTTTTACTAAAATTAAATTTTTTTGTCTTCTTTCAATTGGGGTCGAGCAGAAATGCATCCCTCAGGACAATACTGGGCAGTGTGAAAGGCCCGTTGAAATTCGACGAGAAAAGCGGGATATACCGGATCAATTGCGAAGACTACAGCAAATGTTACATCGGGCAAACGAAGCGAATAATTACGACCCAGATCTAAGTCTAACGAACACATCCGGGAGACCGAATATTCCAAAGAAATTCGAACCGAACAATTCGATCGTCAGTCGCCGCGCACATAATCGGAAAAGGACGTACCGTGAACCCAAGAATATTTGAAGATAGTCCGATACATGAACAATCTTGAACCTTGGATAAATGAGGAAGTTTCGAATCATGCGCGAAAATCCGAAGAAATTGCTACGGACTAAGGAAATTGTACTTGAAAATTAATTAAACTCGCCGCGAATAAATGTAAGCTTTTTTTTCGCCTGACCAATGCATTTTCGAGTTCGTGAACGACTTCATATACCTGGGTTGCAACTTGTCAAGGGACGCCAACGAAACTGACGAAATCAAGCGACGGATACAGTTAGCTAATAAGACTTTTTTCTCGGTTCTCCCCGTAATGAAATTGAAGCATGTGCACAAAAACACGACGCTCCGCGTGTACAAAACCATTATACGACCAGTGCTGTGCTATGGCTGCGAAGCATGGACCCTAACTCAAGCCTTCGGAAACATGCTAGACACATTTGACCGTAAGGTTTCACGGCGAATTTTCGGGGCCGTTTCGCTTTCTTCGATAAGAGCTTATGAGAGGCATATTTGTACAGATAGAAATGTTAGTGCCACTAAGCCTCTGAATAAGAATTTACCTGGCTCTCGTTATACACAATGGCATGAATCTAGGCTAGGCTTAAAATACGCAGTGCCAGAGGACCATAGCGGTTTAGAGCAGTCTAATGATACTAGCACAATCTTTTTCGATTTTTACCATATGATACATTTTGGATTTGGGCAGGAATTGCCCATTCCGCACCCTCTGGATGATGTGAACCACTGAGCAAAAAAATGATTTAAATTTCATCAAAACAAATGAAGTTCTGTGAAAAAATAGCTATTTGCATAAATTTTTATAACTTTTGCATGTCGAAAACAATAAACAATGGGCGAACAACAAATCAGAAACATGTTTAACTTCTGATCCATATCCAGGTTCGTGGATCATTTTTGTATTAGAACCGGCTATGATCCACCAGCTGTCAGTTTTGAAGTTTCTGTCAAACCGAGCAGCTAACAGCTGATGACATTCGAATTGATTTTGTTCTCTGCGAATGTTGGGACTACCACAAATTCACAAAAAAAGATGGCTACCACACAATTTACAGCAACTGAAAACTGACGACTGCATAGCGAAAAACTGAAAACGCGTCCGCAGGTATGTGTGAGCGAGCTGTGAGTTGTTAGATTCGTTTTGGAACATGTTTCGCTCATTGACCGGCAAAAATGTATGATCCGAAAAATGACGTTAGTTGGAAACATGGATCGAAAAGCGTTTCTAAGAAAATAAGAAAACAGTTCCAAAAATCAGAAAACAGTCATAGAAATTTGCCCGATATTAACTCCGCGGTCGAATAAACACTATAGGCGGGCCGTAGTTTGTCAACCCCTGATCTATTGTATACCATCATTGCAATATATTTTTATTGAAAAATATTGCATTGAAAATTGGGTGTTTTACTTGAGAGAACATTCCGAATCTAATTCCAATATAATAGCTACCATCTACTCAAGAACACATTCTTAACATCCATTTTTCCCAACTTTATCTTACAGCTGCCAATTATTATCGTTATTATTGAACAAGTGACTAGTTTTCCGGTAATATGACCCGACATATGAAGGAAATGTGTTACAAAACTTCCAACTTTGCCACGACAATAGAACAAGGACAGTTTCACTAACGAATAAAATGAAGATGATCCCTTAGCGAAACAACATTAATGCGCTTATCGATTTTCTCCCAACACTTCTGCGAGCCGTTTCCTTGGAACACGTCCAAGAATCCCTTCTTATGCAACAGTGCAAAAAAGTGGAAGAATGGGTTACGTCGAACATAACGCAACACAATGTCACATAACTAAGAGGCTAACGCTGTAACTGCATCCTGAATTTGCTGAAGCTCGAGAAGATAGTCGTGAAGACTTTATATGAAAGGGACAGGATGACAGCACATGGTACTCGTAGACTATGTCTTGTAAGGATTTCGAATTTACATACCACACGGAAGTATTCGAAATAATGTCTGCAAGTGGGGCGATATCATTTGATTACAAACTGCACAGGAGCAACTTGTGTCGTTCGTAATGCGGATGAACGGCTGATAACTAAGTGGAATGATGATACGACGATTTGAACCAAATGAATGAAGCGATTCGTAAGCATGTGGGTCAAAAGTGCATTATGAGTTGCTAGATGGAAATCTAAATGGTGTTACAAATACTGGATTAACCCTCGTCTAGCGGCACGGGTACAGTTGTACCTCTGGCGTTTTTAAATAGCAATAACTTTTTTTTTCTGGAAGCCTTAGAGGGCTGACATTTGAAAAAAAAACTTCACCCATTTCCGAAATAGAGGGTCGAGTTTATTGTGTACCCTTAACAAGGGGCATAGTTACAGGTGCATAAATGCGGCCAGGATTTGATTCAGGGAGTGCCAAAAGCAAGGAAATTCAATATGTATAAAGCATGTGTATGCACTAAGAAACCCGTGGCGCAGAACTGTAATGAATTACTTTTCTGATGGTCTATTGGGATTGTCAATTGTCAATTTTTTTTTTTAATATTTGTCACATAACAATTGGAATTTTCTATCAGGAATTTTTCAAGAACGAGAACTCTGTCATTCTATCACACTTGCAAACGCTTTATTCTGATGGACCATGGACACTTATGCGTCGTGTAAGAATATGCTGTTTGATTTGGTGTCGGATAGGAGAGACAAGCGTATAACGATATTTAATTCTTCGCTCCAACATCTATGTCGACTTTTATGGAAACGGAAAATTGCGTTTACATAAAAGTCGATTGGTGAGAAAAATTCGGTCGATACTTGTGCTGCATCGAGGGTCGCGACCGATGGAGAGACTGCCCAACTTACTCAATTGACGTAACCCCTTGTCAATGTCAACTGTTCAACAATTGACGTTTCGTTGGCATAAACTAGTTTCGGAGAATGCAGTTGCCAGTATGCATCTCCTGCTTCCCATTTAGCCGCCTACCTGCGACAAGTCGGGAGATGCCGTGGCGTATTATTACTCCCTACAACGCAGCGGGAAGACAATACAAGTATCCATGGCCACCAACATCGTTGTGGACAGGATTCAAACCCGGAACGCCGGTAGTCAGACATGAGACTGATGCGTCTACGCACTAAGCTATCGGTCGCTCAAAGGAGTCGACTTTCACCCGCCACGCCACGCCGCCCGTAGCCGTCGCATCGGCAGCCTCGTTGCCGGGACGGCTGACATTGTCTGGAGGGATGATTTGTCTTTTATTTTGTTTGTGGCTGGATTGCACTTTGGCCTGTCCAAATAGAAAATTCGAGACACCACAGAGGATCGAGGATCCGTTTCGAAACGCGAAAGCTGTCCTACCGGCAGATCAATCGCCGTGACGTACTCTCTATTTTTCGGGTGGCGGAATTCAATTGATGCGTTTCAAAGGACGTAGACGATCCATCCGTGCAGGCCAAAATATGCGCGAACGCAAAGTGCACACCATTAGTCGGTGTCGCGTTTAATATCACCTGGTTTTGGCGCAATGCATTCTTCCACGCGATAGTGAGTGGCTTCTGTGATAAATTAACGGCGTGGATGTGCCTTAAATCGCCATAAGAAGTATTGAGCCAGTGACGTGCAACGTTCGACAATCAATTAATCACATTCATTTCGTAAGGGCAGAGCAGGGCAGGGTAGATTTACCTCCCAATCGACCGGAGGATGCCCTATTTTTTTTATCTAACCCGACAACTATAGTATGTACTATATATCCATCGAACTTCATTGTTAACAACAACACCAGCAGCGACCGCAAATATATTAACACTAGTGGAGGTAAAGATAATAAACACAGTGAAATGCAGTTAATTTTTTTCTGTTTTGTTATAACATTTTGCTTTCGTTATTTTTCTTCCGAGTGACGATAATAGTAGTAATTTTATTGGTTTTCATCGGTCTTCATTTCTGTTTCGTGGATTAATTCGCATTCCTTCCCAACAGTTCTGTATCCGAAACGGCCGTCGCGGATCAGAGTAAGTTTTCTTTTTATTATTGTATATTTTCCTGTTATTTATTTGAATTCGTTAACTATCCACTTTTTACTATGTGTCTGCCATACTTCAGATAATATCAAAAATTAACACAGTTTCTGACTGACCTCAACAACCCAGGGTTCCAGGTCAGCGATGGTAGTATGAGATAAAATCTTCATCGGTTTTGGTTTCGCTCAGAGATTTTTTTTTTCGTCGAAGGACCTCTGCAACTTCTTCGTGTGCTGCTTATCCTAGGTACGAGACAGCGAGATAGAAAAAACCCCGCCCACACCTTCCGTCACTGAGCTACAGCAAGCTCGTGTCGCTCCTGCCGGACCCTGACGGTCACTTCGGCAACTGTTCACTCCGTCGCCATGGACACTTAGGTGATCCTAACACCTGTCCATTACAGATCATAGTGGTCGATAATATGCGTAATCGCGGAAAAAATACCTACAATACATAACTCTATTCCAGTACTAGCCTGTCATTGTTCTGGCTAAATATCTTTTGTAAAATAATTTTTCGTTTCCAGAAGCCTCCCATGTGTTTGATTGTTTCCACGTCCTCCAGACGAAGACGTCATTTTGTCTCGCTGGACAGACCCATTTTGTTCAGGTGATATCTGACCAGGTGATGGCCAGATAAGTACCCCACTAGAAGTCTTAGATGGGTTCTACTCATTTGAATAGTAGCCTTGTGCATGAAGGGCAATATAAGCCCTGGAAGCTTATTCCAGTACTGATAACGCACTAGTGCAAACCAATTTGTGTCTGCAGTTTGGCTGAGGCCAGCCTAAAGCCACAGTAAGGATCAGGTCCATGAAAACGTTTGGATGATCCTTGTCTAACAAGTTTATCCGTATCCTCATTCCCCTCAAGGTCCTGGTGGCCTGGCACCTTACACAAGAAGACTCGGTTTTTGTTTACCTACAGTTGGAGGAGCTCCTAATACTCCGAAGAGACCTTATATGAGGAGAGCGCTTTTATGCCTGCTTGGCTGTCTGAGTAGATAGCAATGTGAGCGCCGCGAAGTCCAGCTTCCAAGAAAACCCTGGCGCAGACCTCAGTGGCGTGGATCTCAGTCCACTAATCGCCTCCAGGGCTGGCGTAGGACAAGTGCGCATAGCTCTAGTGATACCAAGGCAGGAAAGGCGTTGAAGATTAATGCACTTCAGTAAGACAGAAGATTACTAAGTTTCCGGCCACCACACAAGCATTGCGTAGGTCACCATGGGCTGCACCAGCGTGGTATATAATCAATTATCTTTGGGGTAAGCCCCCATGTTCGTCCGAAGAGAATTCTGCAAGCCCTCATTGTGCGGTTGCTAAGTACATTATCTATGCGAGTATTCCAGGTGAGTTTCGTGTCCAGTGTTACCCCGAGTCATTTGACTTCAGTGGAATAATTTAAGGTCGTGCCGCTTAACGAAATTGGAACCAATGTTATATTTCGTTTTCGCGTGAAAGACACAACAGTTTTCTGTGGCGTTTACATGTAAGCCCACATCAACACACCAGTCTAGAACTATGTCAAGGGCCGACCCCATCACCTCCGTGATGGTAGATTCGAATTTGCCCCTGACTATGATAGTTAAATCATCCGCGTACCCGATAGTAAGATAACCGCGCTCATTCATGATGGAAATCGGCACGTCTACGACACGGGACCACAAAAGGGGTGACAGAACGCCACAATCCTTTACGAAATTCACGCTAATGGATATACTGCCTAGAGTTGAGTGAATATCTCGTCCACGGAGCTTGGCATCTATCCATGCAATGGTAGCGGGCGAGATGTCCCTGAGTTCTAGTGCGCTGGAAATGCACTCGTAGCCGGTATTATCGAAAAAAAAAGAAAGAAAAACATACAACGCGATTAGCTTATCACTGAGGGACTTTTCGATTGTTCTCACAAGGTTATGCAAGGCGGTCACGGTTAACTTGCCCTTCGTGTACGCGAATTGCATATGATGTAGGGGCTCGGCAGTTCGATTTTGTGCCTAATATGCAAATCAAGCAACTTTTTCATGGTTTTAAGGAAGATGGCTAATCGGTGCTCGATTAGCCAAGTCATTATGCTCTCCAAGCTGTCCGTGGTATTATTCATACGACCAACACACAAGGGAAATGTTAGCCTCAACCAAATCATCACACCGCCATTACTGGCGGTTAGATTTGGTTAGCAATTATCATGGAGGCCGAGTATACAGGAGATGCTAGACAAGGTAGACTCTACTCCTGTATGAGGGCTATCGGTAAAAGCTGGGGTTTTCAACCTAAAATACTGCACTGGCTCTATGTAGCCGTTTTACGCCCCATACTTACGTTTAGGGTTGTCATTTGGTGGACTGCTCTGAGTATAGGGGCTAGCTTGCTGGGAAAGGTGCAAAGATTGGCCAGCATCGCTTTTACTGGGGCTCTTAGAACTAATCCTTCTGCGGCCTTGAACATGCTGCTTAACTTGCTCCCTCCTAATATCTTTGGGGAACAGATGGCCGTAAGTGCCGCCATTCGGCTACGTAATAGTCGTCAGTGGCTTACTTCAAACTCTGGACACGCTTCCATTCTCAATAACCCAAATATTCCGCAACGACTGACTATACGGAAATAAAATATGCGCTTGACAAAAACTTTGTCAGCCTGATACTATCACGCAGTCAATGGGAAGGAGATGTGCTTCCGTTGCATAAGTCATTAGAAATATACACAGAGGGCTCTAAAACGGAGGCGGGAGTAGGCGCTGGAGTTTTTTGTGATGGGCTTGACCAAAGCCTCTCTTTCATTCTCCCTATTTACTGTGGTGTTGTTCAGGCATAGATTACGGCGATTACAGAAGCCTTGAACTAGTTGGGGCGTCACGCAATATCAGTTAGAGATAAACCAATACTTGCAGGCAGTCAAGCTATAATTAAAACTCACGAACGGGACATGATTCCGTCAAGGACTGTTACGGAATGTCGCTTTCTGCTTACGGAGATTAGTGAGTTTTTTTTTCCATTTTTTTATGCTGGATTCGGGGACACAATGGTTTCGCTGGTAACTGTAAAGAAGACGAACTTGCCAGACAGGGTACAATAAACTTGGCCGGAGAAATTCGTCGCAACATTTACATGCATATCTTTGCTTGCAAACTAGCTATTAAATCCGAAGCGATTATCAAGATCAACTCTAGATGGTTAAATGACAACATTTCTCTTTCAAAAAAGCCGCTGTGGCACAGATTCTCAACTAATAATTTCCTCGTTGAATAAGAACAATAGTTCTTATAAAAACCGTACTAAACTTTTCGCAGAGATATTTCGTTTAAAGTGTTTATTAAGGTTTTGGATAGAAGAAAATACCTTTAACTAATTCTGCTCTAAAGATTTGGTTCGTACAATGTCATTGTTGAAGATAATATGCTCAATGAAAACCCTTACAAGCGTTGGTTTCTTGACTAAAGATACTGTGTTCTTATTACAGCCTTGAAATAAACTTGTGCAAATGTGGTATTAGAAACGAATCTTTTAAAAGTTTTGGTTTAGCGTACGTTTATACTATGGCGGTGGCGGCGACGTTTTTTTTCCGTCGACGTTCGACGTTAAAAAAACGTCGTTGGCTTGTGATTATATTACGACGTTTTTTAACGACGTACGTGGAATCATGGATAGACGGAGAATATTGCTGCTTTGTGCATTGGAAGCAGATGTGCTTCTCATGTTCACAACTACATAATATTTCACATGTAGAAACAAATCAACAAATATATCCCCATCCTCTCCCTTATCCGCATCCTCATCTTTTCATTATCAAATATCCTTATCCTCCTCCGCATTCTCGAGCTCGGACAATTTTTTATCCACACCCTCATCCTCATCGGCAAAACAATATTCCTACTAAACCACCACAACAAAGAGTAATTGCATGTAATTATAAAAAAGATTCAAGAAAAAACGCTGCCGTTACCGTCGTAATATAAACTCTGCCATATAATTGCACGTGCTTATAGTACGTCGAACGCTACCGCGCCTAATAACAACGTTCCCATTCATTTCCATGTGTTGCTAGCCATTAATTGCTTCGACGGAAAAAAACGTCGCCGCCACCGCCATAGTATAAACGTACGCTAACTAAGCCATTATAAGAAGCCTTACTTATAGATATTATAAATAAAGATATTGTACTCCTACAGTTTTAAATAAACTATTGTACTTGTACGACCGTTATAAAAACTCGTCTTTTATAACCATGTTATAGGATAAGAGTTGCTTCTAGGATTGTTTCACGAATATATTTTGATATATTTAGAAAATTTGTCACATTATAGTTTGCAAAATCAACAACCCGAAGAGTATACCTATACGCAGTCTTTGTTTAAAATCGTGAATGCATCTGGGATAGCAAAGTGGAGAAAGTTAAAGAGAAGTGGCACATTTCAAAGAAAAGTTAGAAATAATATAGTATTTAGTTTTGTTTGGTCCAATGCCAAAGATGTAAATCTTATGAATGAGGATTTTAGTAGTGAAATGCACTGCATTTTGGTGTAACCAGCAGCTGGGTTTGAGCAACTATCTTCCATAATTCTTTCTAGTTCGGCTTTCGGCATATTTTTTGGAGGCCAAGGTTAGGTTAGGTTACCACTGGTAATTGTGATAAAATATTTTCAAATTGACAGATACATACGCTTATAAAACGCCAGTAAAATACTTGCAAAAATTTAAAAATAATCTTACAGTAACATTTTCCGAGAGGAAATTTTAGTCAACTCTGATAGTAGTTATAGTAAGCTTCATTAGGAACATATTATTGTAACTCTAATGTAATAGTTTTGCTTAAGAAAACATGAGTTGAACGCCTTGTTATATGTACAATAGGATAAGAGGTCAGATAAAGATTTTAGAGAAATACTTACTTCAAATATTATTTTCGAAGAGAGCTGAATATAGGAGGCAGCTCTTGTAATTTACTTATAGGTGCAAAATCCTAGGCCAAAGGCTAATAATTGCTTTAAGAAAGAGCTGGGGAAATCCGCCATGTTTTTCTTCTGATTGTCCGTAACAATGAATAATCTTCAAGGTAATTTTATGAAAACTTTGTTTACTTTGAGAATTGAAAATTTCCTTGTGTTCCCGAAGCGACAACGTGACAATAAGTATTGGGTATAATTTAGGCAATTGCCATTGTATTTTATTCCGGATTTAAAATGTGCAAAAAAAAAAAATGAGTTTCACGTGCGATCAGAGTTTTTTCGAAATTTCACAGAGAATTTTACAGAGCAGTTTCTTTCGCAGTGAAAAAACACCATGGAATCAAGAAAATCATTTCGAAATATTGTAGTCCGGATGGCGCAACGGTTAGCACGTTCGCCTTCTACGCACTGGGCCCCATTCCGATTCCAACTGAGTCCAGTAGTTTTCGATAAAAAAGGGATTTACGTGCCGAACTATGAGCCCACTCAGCTGTTAAATGAGTACCCATATATGGGGTAAATAACTCGGTCGAGCGTGTTGCTGATCACACACCTCTGCACAAGACATACCGTCACGATCTAGAAAATGAGCTGATGCTAACTCATCTCGAGGCCATGGTTTAAATTGGACTGTTGCGCCAGTTATTTATTTATTTCGAAATGTTGCACAAGAATAAATATAAAATAATAATAATAATGAGAGAGGGACTGCTGGTGGAGTTTATGCGCAGGTTGAAACTGGTACTCAAAACGAACTTGTCGGGAAGAAACAAAATAAGCGCGATTAACCTCTATGTCATTCCTTCACTGACCTATTCATTTGTGCCATTATTATTATTATATACTCTGGGGGATAGCCGAAGCAGACCACTAACGTTTGGGTCCCTTTTCGCCCCCTCCCTGTCATCAGTGGCTTCCAGATGTCGACTGATAATTGTCGACTGATAATTGTCGACCTCTTTCTTCATCACTGAGTCCCGTGTTATTGCTAGCATTTGTTTGAAGCTGAGTTCACTCATGGCTTCTACACTTATCGTGTGCCTGCCTGTGATCCTCAACCTCGTGCTAGCCAGTGCTGGACATTCGCACACAATTTGTGCTGCCGTCTCGGCCTCCTCCAGGCATAGCCTGCAAACGTCATCTTCCCCGATTTTCATCTTGGCCAGATGAGCCTTAAAATTACCATGCCCTGTGACCAAGGCAGTTATCCAGCTTAGGGTACTCCGTTTATAACTAAGTACCTTTCTCGCTACCCTGCCTAAAGGGCTGGTCATTGCATTCCGAGCTTGTTTGCAAGTGACTAGCTCCTGCCATCTTTGTTAATGCATGGAGTCCATCCACTTCCCAACCTTCGCTCCAATCATGCCGTTCCCCAGAGCAACTCTGGGTTCTGGGCCAATGAAAGTTGCCGCAGATCCCTGTTTTGCTAGGGCATCCGCCGCCTCATTTCCTGTTGTACCTATGTGTCCTTTTACCCACATCAGCGTAACCTCATTTTCTGAGGCACACGTGTTGAGCTTCCGGATACACTCTAGTACCAGTTTAGAGTTTATGTTCGTCTGCTGCATGCGTCTGATCACCGATTGGTTGTCCAGTGCAATAAGGATTTTCTTCCCCCGCACCTGATCTTCAAGCAAGTGGTCCAACGCATGCAACAAGCCAAGCATCTCTGCCTGGTATACGGACACATACTCTCCTAGACTAAGCGCACATGCTAGGTTTAGCTCTTTAGGGTAAATCCCCGCCCCCGCTTTACCGTCCATTAAAGAGCCATCAGTAAAAATGCTGATGTCATTGTACAAGTACATACACTCATTATGTATGTTTCCATCTGCAATGTGAGTCTTGTGTAGTCTTTCAACTACCCTACGTCTACTCATGCCTTCTACCGGCATTAGAGTCTCCCTGACCTCATCATGAATAATGTCTAGGATGCTCTTATGACCGCTGCTAGTTCCAAAGCGATGCCACATGGCATCCCTTTCCATGCGTATTGCCGAAAGCGCCGCCGTTTTCTTTATAAATAAGTCCAACGGCGGCAGTCCCAGCAATGCCTCCATTGCTCGCGTTGGTGTGGTGCGCATTGCACCACATATGCTTACGCAAGCTATCCTTTGTACCCCATCTAGCTTCTGCTTTGTGGTATTCTGCATGGCTTTTGGCCACCATACCACTGATGCATAGGCTAGAATAGGTCTTACCATCATTGTGTAAATCCAGTGTGTCGCTTTAGGTGAAATTCCCCACCTACGAGCACACACTCTCTTACATTGATGCAAAATCCTTTAGCTTTTTGGATCTTTTCATCAACGTGAACATTCCAAGTTAGTTTCGCATTTAAGGTAACTCCTAGATGCTTCACTTTCTTGGACACCTTGATTTCCGAACCAAAAAGCCGTAAGGGAGTTATCTCTATGTCTTTCCTCTTACGAGTAAAAATCATAGTGTTTGATTTACTAGCGTTTATGGTTAGCTCTTGCTCATTACACCATTCTTCGGTTACTTTGAGAGCTTGTCCCATGCAACCTAGAATTGTGTCCATGAACTTCCCACTGACCGTAAGTGCCAAGTCATCGGCGTATCCTACAGTGTGTACGCCCATCGAGTCCAGCTTCCAGAGAAGACTGTCCACGGTGATGTTCCACAGTAGAGGCGAAAGAACACCTCCTTGTGGGCATCCTCGGACTACCCATTTGTGCCATGGTCTGCTACCGAACTGGAGGCAGTCCAACGGCGGGTTCGTGTAACAATGACGAAATTCCGAATGTTACACCCAAAATCGGCAGTGGAGCGAATGTGCCTACCTCGAGACATCGGAGGTAGAGGTTTAATCGACATTGCAGGTCAACACCATTGGCAGATCGACTCACTTCGCGCTTTTTACGGCAAAACAACATCGAGTCCTCTGCATGACGCTGTCTGCAAGGCAGACGACGGTTTTACTTCGCTTAACTTGAAGGATCAGTCATTTGCTCCTTTAAGTTTGCTGAAGTCCGACCAAGTGAAAATCGACGAATGGAAGGCAAAGGCTATGCATGGTAAACACGTGTGTTGCCTGTGGCAGCCATTTGTCGATCTTCACCTGTCGAACAGATGGCTTTGTGCAGGGTATCTCTATGCCGAAACAGAAGGGTCTATGATTGCCATTCAGGACGGGCGTGGTCTCCACCCGTGCATATCTTAAACATATATATATGCAAGCAACGGGTGGACGATGACCGATGCAGAATGTGTGGTTCGGTGCTGGAAACACTAGACCATCTCATCTCTGGCTGTTCTGCAATGGCACCGGCAGAGTACACGGATATACACAATGCGGTATGCAAGGTAATCCATCAACATCTTGCATACAAGCATGAGCTGATCAGTGAGACACTTCCGATCTACCAGTACATTCCACAAGCAGTGCTTGACAGCACTCGCTTCACAATGTACTGGGATCGCCAGATTATCACTGATCACTCTGTCGCCCACAACAAACCCGATGTACTCCTATTCGACAAGACGATTCGCTCCGCATAAATAGTCGATATTGCTATCCCCCATAATAGCAACATCGAGAAAAAGCATGCGGAGAAGAGGGCAAACTATAGGTATAGTGCACTGGCTCAAGAAATCAAACAGCTTTGGAATCTTGACCATGTACAGATGCCTGTAATATTGTCGGCTACCGGTATAGTACCTAAGGCCCTTCTGACTTCCCTTGACAAACTGAGCCTACCGCACAGCATTATCGACACAATGCAGAAGTATGTCATTTTACATACTTGTGCAATGGTGCGGAAGGTGCTTGGCAACCTCCATTAAAGATTTTTTTATGTCAGGCTGTCGGCGGAACATCAGCCAAATGCGTCCGAGCCCAGCAACTTGGTGCTTGCACCCGTTGCGGGTAAAATCCGGTCAATAGGACGGAGATTGTGCCAACTCGGTAAAAAATAATAATAATATGATAGAATACTTACAGAAAACATAGTTCTTGAATAAAGTTCTAAAAAGCAACCTTTGGCTTTATGCAAGAACATCATGAGAAAAAATGCAAGAACATTTTTAATGTTAAATAGTACTCTTTCCTGGAGCTGTTATAGAAGTTCAAACTCATAACAGGTTTCTATATAGCCCTTATATGTACATTTACTCTTATAACTTATTTTAAAATGCTCTTGTTAGTGTTTTAAAGAAGCCTTCGAAAGTTCTTAGAGTGTCTTATACTCCTAATTCAATTCCTTCAAGAATTTTATAAGTATAAATATATAAATTCCATTCTTATAAAACCCCTGAAGAGCCTCGAAAGAAAATTGTTAGTTGGGTTGGATTTTGCCCGATCAGCTAAATTGCTGTTACTCAGAAGGCAGCACATCAGAGCGGCTGTGGGAGTCATTACTGGGCGTTGCGTGATTGGTGGGCGCACCAGAAGGTTTCGCCTCCCCTACAATGACTTTTGTAGAAGCTGCGGTGACGAGTGGGAGGAGGAGTGCGTTTTTCATCTCCTATGCACCTGCCCTGCTTTGTCAAGAAGGAGGAGGGTTTTTCTGGGAGCCCACTTCTTCACTGAATTGGACGACGTAGCTAGTTTTGATGCAAGCTCCATCGCTTCATTTACACTTCTTTGTGGTTTAATGATTAGGACGGTCGGGTGATGAATCCCCGGTGGTAACACAACGGGCCCTGCTACAGCAGCCCTTTAAAATAACCTAACCTAAATCGACGCTCTGCCCGTCGAGCTACTGCACGGCGGCCATCAAATGGCATAGCTCTTGGCAATAATAGAGCAAGATGCGAAAATTCTGCACGGTTGAAAACAGATATACTTTATCTTTTTTTCCACCAAGATCACCTACAGTCGACACTGAAAGTATACACATTTCGAAACGGGACATCTTGTAGGGGTAATATATGTAACATATGTTGAAATGGATCCATTGGATCGAAAATTACACCTACCTCCCACATACTCAATTGCCCTAACCCCTTGTGCGGCATAGCGCGTCAACCGTTCCATGTGGCCCAGTTAACGTTTCGTTGGCATAAACTGGTTTCGGAGAATGTAAGTTGCCAGCATACACCTCCTGCACATCCATGACCACGAACGTCGTCGTGGACAGGATTCGAACCCGAAACGCCGGTAGCCAAACATGAGGCTGATGCCTCAACACACTGCGCTACCGGTCGCCTCTCACATAAAGACTGCATGTCTACATTCATACATTCTTAGATTAATTGTCACAGTTCTGTGAACTTCAAGTTGAACACGAATCCCACATGAACTTCTGCTTACTCAGCGGTAATATAAAATGAAACCAGAAAATAGAATGCTACGCTCGCAATCCAAGGGTTTTGTAGTGTCCCATGCCAATAGGAGATACACTGTCCGTCCTACTCTTGGAGATGCTTAACCATTCATGTTAAGACAATATTGCAAATTGTAAGTTTGCATAAAAAATATTGAAAATAAATTGTTTGAATAAATATAGAGAATAGAGTCAGCGACGAGCATACCCCCCCCCCTCCCCTCCTCCTTCCCCTCCCCCCCCCTTCCCCACCTCCCACCTCCCCTACCAATCATTACCCTTTTGAAAATGGTTAACTCCAATTCGCTCTACGGAAAACAATATGCAAGTATGTTGTACTCGTAGTACTAGTATGTATTGTAGTACAAGAGACCTTGTTATGTGCATTTTTTGTATGGATGATATCAAAATGACCAAATCTAAATGAATGTACTACTATTAAATATTACGTGATTATTACGAAATTTGAAGATATTATTGCACATGGTGTTGATTATCGTCGGAATATTTTCGAACTCGGATGAGTTTGAGATATGCAGGGGGAGGGGTGTGCTAACTGTAACTATAGAAATATACTATTATTAACCTATTTTGAGAAGATATCAAAATTCCATAATTTTTTTTGTTTTCTGTGCGTGCTAGTTGAAAGCCATCTTCCTGTATGTTTTCATATTTCTAAGTGTAACGGTCTCGAAATGGTAAGAGGGTGGGACAAATTACAATATGATCTCATATTTTCCCCTCTGCCTCTTTTCCCCTTTCTTCGAATTTGATGAAGTCGCCAAAAATGGAATGTAGTCGGTAGTACCTTTCTCATGATACCCCACTTGAGTATATCAGATGAAAAAAAATGTTGACCTTAATTTCCCCTCTATGGGAACCTCCCCTTAAAGCAGCAACCCACCTACCTCCCCCCTTAAACTTCTCTACCCTACCAGTCCTATACCACCAATCTCCACCCTTTCAGAAATGGTTAACTCCAATTCACTTTACGAAAAACAATAAACAATATTCAAGTATGCAGTACTATTGTAGTACGGATATGTAGCCGGTTATGTGCATTTTTTGTATGAATGGCATCAAAATCTCAAAATTTAAATGACTGTACTATGTATTATTAAATATTATGTGATTGTTATGAAACTTGGAGGTATTATAGCCTATGATGTTGGTTATCATTAGCCATCAATATTTTTGACCTCGGGTGCGCGTAAGGGGTGCAGGGGTGTGCTAACTGCAACTATAGAAATGTACTATTAATAACCTTTTCTGATGAAATTTCAAAATTCTAGAAATCTAGGTTTTCTACGCTAGTAAAATGGCGCTTTTCTGTAAATTTTCATATTTCTAAGTAACCCGGTCTCGAAATGCAAGGGGGGGGGGGGCAAACTCGGATGACATGACCCTTTCCCTCTTTTCCCGTTTCTTCAAATTTGAAAAAAATTCCAAAAATGGAATGTACTCGACAGTACCTTTCTTATGATACGCCACTTGCCTGTACCAAACGAAAAAAAATTTCGACTTTCATTTCCCCTATTACGATGATTCGCTTTCTCCGGCGAATTATAGTAATTTTATACATTCCTACAAAATTTCATGTATGTAGCTTCAGACGTTCGTGAGATATTCCATGGACAGACGGACAGACAGACATTTGACCGATTTCATAAGGGTTTTGTTTTTACTACAAAACCCTAAAAAAAAACAAAGCACGGCGGCACAGTCAAAGGAAAAGGAAAAAGTAGAAAAATCACACGAATTTACATCAAATCCCTGTTTCTAGCTTATTAGCATTATCGAAAATCAATAAACATACCGAAGGTCCTATATAGTACATGAAAAATATCCTTTTCACACGATACCTACATTAAATAGAATTCCAAAACTCTTTACATAACCTGACAAACATTAATAGGTATGGCATCAACTTCATGGCTTCGAAATTCAATAAAAGGAAAAGTAATAGACATTGTCTTCTTTGCATAAATTCCTGCCGATGAGAAGATATTGCTTGCGGAATTAAGTATGTATCCCAATTGAAACTTCTGCGTTTATTTATAAAATTGCATGGTAAGGGAAACCACAAGTATGAGGACGAAAATAAAACAAGATATAATGTAGCGAGTAAAGAAAAATCAATGTTTTATGGGAGGATATTGCGTAAAATTTAGGCCGCAATTACACTATATAATATACTTACATATATATAATATAATACCCACACAAGTCCATATAAAAAAATGGATATTATAATATACAATACTAGCTGACGCCCGCGGACAACAACAACAAATTATAATCGCTAATGATATACTCACGGTTTGAGAACGACAAATTTCCCTGACTATTGACTTAGTAAGGTTTGTGTCTGTTTCTTGCCGTGTGATTAAGTATTTTCTTTTTCACAACACAGTTGCTAAGAATTTGCAACTCGGACCAAGCCTGCGCAGTGACATAATGAATCGTTGTAAATACAAATTTTCATGTCATTCTGTGCAGTGGTTTAGTAGGCGGTATAAGCGATCATACATACACACATTCACTTTTATAAATATAGATATAGTCTAATTGAGGCCATCACAATAATTCAGTGCTGCGCCCCGACTGAACCAGCAGATCAATCAACGAAGGACGCCTTCTACCACCGATTCGGGGGCACCTTCGACAAGGCTCCCAAAGGTGACACGAAAATTATTATGGGGGATCTCAATGCCAAAGTCGGGTCTGACAACCTTGGTTTGGAACACTTAATGGGCAATTATGATATAGGCAACAGGAACCAAAATGGCGAGATGTTCGTGGAGTTTTGCAACACTCGTCAGCTCGTCATCGGCGGTACTTTGTTCGAGCACAAACGATGCCATTTAACAACCTGGGTTTCTCCGGGTGGCATAACAGAGAACCAGATTGATTATACAGCCATTTCCAAGACATGGAGAAACTGTCTCTTAGACGTCAGGTCGAAGCGGGGTGCTGATATTGGCAGCGATCACCAACTTGCTGTCGCAAAAGTGCGCTTACGTACGGCGGCAATCCATCGCCCTCAAAATGCAAGAATCGTGCCACGTTTTAATGTGCAAAAGCTTAAAGATCCATCTATAAGACGTGCTTATTCCACCGCCTTGCACGAAAGAGCTTATGCACCACCACCTTATGAGACTCCTACAATTGATGATAGATGGAAAGTCGCTAAGGACTCATTTATTTCGTACGGTGAAACTTTTGCGGGCAGATTGGAACGCGGTAGAAGGCCATTCATTAGTGACTCTACATGGTCTCTAATCTCGGTACGCAAGAGAATTAAAGAACAGATCAACTCAGCTACTGACAACGCAGTCAAAGATCAACTTAAGAACTGAATACCGTTCTTTTCAGAAAGGCGTGCAAAGAAGCGTAAGACGGGACAAACGCAACAAGATCAATGCATTAGCGGAGAAGCCAGAGGAAGCGGCTTACCGTGGTGACAGGCAACTGGCAAATCTTTTGCAACTGAACATCCCATGAAAGATAAAGACGGCTCCCTACTGGTCACTGATGAAGACCAACTGCGACGGTGGAGAGCACTTCATTGAGGTCCTCAACAACACCTTTGGACATTTGAACTCATCTTCGCTAGAAGTAGAAAATATTCCGCAAATAGCCACAGTAGATACCAGCGCACCATCTAAACTGGAAGTAACTGTGGGCATTAAATCGATGGAAGCGGGTAAAGCCCCGAGGATAGATGGAATTCCGGTGGAACTCTTTAAGGCGGATCTTAACGCTACTGCGGATATTCTTCTCCCTCTTATCCAAGAGTATTGGGAAACCGAAACTCTCCCTAAAGAATGGAAGAAGGGCGTAATTTTTGAGATCCCGAAGAAAGGTAACCTGAAGGATTGTAATAATTGGCGTGCAATTTGCCTCCTCCCCGCAGTCTCGAAACTGATGGCAATAGTCTTAAACCGGATCAAGCATACAGTTGACCGCACAATGAACGATGAACAGGCTCATGTAGCGACCACATCAACACCCTCCGGATTATTATTGAACAATCCGCAGAGTGGAGATCTCCATTACATCTCGTGTTCATCGATTTCGAGAAGGCGTTTGACAGCGTCGACCGGGAATACATCTGGAAGGCTTTACGTAAGAGAGGTATACCAGATAAAATCATATCCATCACCACGGAGTCCTATAGCGGAGCCCAATGTCACGTCTTACACAAGGGTAAGCTTTAAGACTTTCGAGGTACATAGCGGAGTGAGACAAGGCTGCATTTTGTCACCTATATTGTGTTTGATTCCCATTGACGACGTACTCAGCAGTGCGCTTCATGAACACCGGAGCAAAGGTAGTAGATGAAAACTGTTTCAATACCTTCAACACCTGGATTACGCTGACGATATTTGCCTTCTTTCGAATATATCGGATCATCTAGTTCAAATGACGGATGCCCTGCACCGCGAAAGTCGCAATGCGGGGCTTAAAATGCTGCCAAAACTAAGAACTTGAGCTTGGACCCAGGAAGACAGAGCAAAATTTGTGTTTCGGGGCAGACGGTGGAAAAAGGGGTGCATTTTTGCTACCTCGGATGCGTGGTTAAAGCAGATGGTGGAGCGGATGCTGATGTACCGTCTCGCATAAAAAGGCTCGGGCACCTTTTTTCAGTTTGACTCCTTTTTGGCAAAACAACAACATCTCCAGAAGTACCAAACTCAGGATCTTCGAAACCCATGTAACGCCCCCCACAGAAATAGTTCACGTGCAATTAGTAGACTCCTTGTGGGTTACCTATCGGGACGATTTCATCTAAACAAGAGGGCTTTAAAGCAAGATAGGATGCCGAATTTGTTCGGAGAACAGTGAGACCACATGTTACATTTTTTGCGTATGCCTGGCTAGTGCGCCGGCTAGGTATAGGTTCTACGAGCAGATCGCCATGAGCCCTGTAGTTATTAGGAAGACTCATGCATAAAACCGACTAGTCTCGGTAAGAGTAGTGACTACTAGTGCCCACTTGTTTTCTATTCTATAGACAATTTTTAGCGCAACAACTTATTACAATCGTAAAACACACCTTAAATCTACTTAAAAGATACATTTAACAGTTACTAAAATACATTTTACAATACATATCTGCTGTTAGCAGCTAATAACTTCCCTGCCAAAATCAAGAAATAACAGATACAGATTAGCAATTAAAACAACAAACTCAACATGAAATCTAAGCTACCCGTGGGGTATAGCGGCGCGGCAACTATTTCCATGGGGTTTGGGTTGCTAGCGTGCACCTCCTGCCCATTTACTCAGTTGCCCTAACCCCTCGTGGGGCATAGCGCGTCAACTGTTCGATGCGGCCCAGTTGACGTTTCGTTGGCATAAATTGGTTTCGGAGAATGCAGTTGCCAGCATGCACCTCCTGCACATCCATGGCCACGAACGTCGTCGTGGACGGGATTCGAACCCGAAACGCCGGTACTCAAATATGAGACTGATGCCTCAACACACTGCGCTACCGGTCGCCCATTTAGTCGGGAATGGTTGTGGGTTACGCAAGGCGAACGTTGGTTACGCACCGCACGGCACCGCAGCAGGGCTCGCATTGCTGTATCTGTTCTGCAATTTTCATGTGATAATTGATAAACCAATTCTATCTATCTAAATAAGGAAATAGTGCATAATCAATAGTGTGTATATTGTCTTGCTTTATGCATTTTTCATCAGACACAATTCATCCTTACGCCCAACATACACCATCTGGAATTCCTGTCCGGAAAAACTGATGAGGCCCGGCCTTCCGGTTTGCCTGAATATAGAATACACCATACACCATCCGGAATTCCTTCCGGAAAAACTGACCAGGCCTAGCCTTGAGGAATTCCGGATCATGAATGGCTGCTTCAGGCCGCCTTGAGGCGGCCGGATGGAATTCCTTGAGGAGTTCCGCACAGGCCGCCGGACAGGTCGCCTCAAGTCGAACTGTCCAGCCGCGTGAGTGGAATGAATTTTCACTGCAGTTTATTTCGATAGACGAATATATCTGAAGCGCGGCTATGAAACTGAAATACCGTAGAATTCAATGCAATAGATAGATACTTTCATTCTATGGCGATAAGATCAATTTCCAATTATCCATCCGGCCGCCTGTCCGGTGGCCTGTCCGACCGCGTGACTAAAATGAATTTTCACTGGAGTTTTTTTTTTTCAATAGACAAATGTATCTGAAGCTTGGCTATGGAAAGTAAAATGCCGTGCAGTTCAATGCAATAGATAGATATTTTCATTCTATGGCGATGATCGATTCCCAATTATCCATCCGGCGGCCTCAAGGCGGCTTGTCCGGTCGCGTGTTTCAGATAGTAGGTGTACAACTTTGCTTCCGCCGTCTTCTGACAGACCGCTGTGCCGGAAAACGGCGGAAGCAAAGTTATATAGATTTGTCTATTGAAAAAAACTCCTGTGAAAATTCATTCTAGTCACGCGGCCGGATAGGCCGCCTTGAGGCCGCCGGATGGAATTGCTTGAGGAATTCCGGACAGGCCGCCTTGAGGCTACCAGATGGATAATTGGGAATCGATCTTATCGCCATAGAATGAAAGTATCTATCTATTGTATTGAATTGTACGGCATTTTACTTTCCATCGCCAAGCTTCAGATACATTCGTCTATTGAAACAAAAAACTCCAGTGAAAATTCATTCTAGTCACGCGGCCGGACAGGCCGCCAGATGGAGTTGCTTGAGGAATTCCGGACAGGTCGCCGGACAGGTCGCCTCAAGGCGAACTGTCCGGCCGCATGAGTAGAATGGATTTTCACTGGAGTTTATTTCAATAGACGAATGTATCTGAAGCTTGGCTATGGAATGTAAAATGCAATCCAATAGATAGATACTTTCATTCTATGATGATAAGATCGATTTCCAATTATCCATCCGACTCAAGGCGGCCTGGACATGCCATTGACGATCCGGAATTCCTCAAGGGCAGGCCTGATCAGTTTTTCCGGAGAAAAATTCCGGAACATGTGTGGTGGAGGCCTGGCGGGAACGATTTTCCTTCCGGCCGCCGGAAGGCGGCCTGAAACGACCATACACGATACGGAAATCGTCAAGGCCGGGTCTGATCAGTTTTTCCGGACAGGAATTCCAGATGGTGTGTGTTCGCCTTTTAAGCATATGTATTACCATTCGTGCCAAATTTCATACAAAAACTGTCAAAAGTTGCGTTCGCACGAAAAATGTTGGCTCTCTCAGTACTAACATATTTTATTCGAAGAAAAAAATCTCCACATAATTATGAGCAATTTTCAGGCGAAAACAATTAATTTGCATTATATTTCGCTTGAAAACAGGTATTTTGATTAAGAAGAGAAGTTCAAGTGTCGTGTGGAGCACCGAGGATATGTGATGTGTGCAAGTTTAAACTGCTACTTTTTCGTGGGAGAGATGAGTGCAACATTTTCGAATGAAAAGGTTAGTACCAGTCTTTCAGAAGAAATTTTCCGTGTGTGTAAGGGTGAATTATTAGAAATTAATTGTTTTTTTTTAAATGCTTATATTGCATCTATAGTACGAGTACATAATCATATGAATACACTAATAACTTCAAACTGCCGATTCAGCTGTAATATGTATGTCTGTGGTGGGCCGCCGAATCTGAAATTATTTAAAATAGGAAACACATAAGTACACATGCACAATTTATGTGGATGACCATGACCACATCAATAATCACTTTTATCCATCCGTGAACCAGGTACGCACATTTTCTTGGAAATAGGAGGATTTCGCCATCACTATTTCCTACGGAAGGGGGGGGTACATGCCGCCAAGGGGAGGGTCACCATCCCACCTGTGGGTCCTCATGTAAACCACTTTACTCCGCCTGGGAGGATCGCCATCACCAGGTATGCAGACGTCAAACTAGTTCACGACACGATTCCAACAAATAAAGAATATTACACAATGTCACTGGTCATCCACCGTACAATTCTAAGCCTACCACAAGCCATGCATGGAAACCCAAATACAAAAACTACATTTGTACTTAGTAAGTAAAACTTACTTGACAATCACGAAACTGGCACCACGACACTATGACGATCAGACACAAACTGAGCTTATCATAGACTTGTCGTCGATGCCTTACGCGTCTTACTACGCAATAAAATAGTGTTAACAAACCTTTTGTTACATGTGTTTTTCTTTTTCTAAAATAACTGCTGTTTGAACGATTTTTTTTACGAGATGATTTTGAAATTAATTTGGGTTCGTTAGATCTTCGGAATCAGATTCTGAACTAAGTACAAAAAAAAAAAAACGAATAACAGAACAAAACAACAAACATCCATGGCTACAACGCGCTGCGGCGGGGTTCAAACTTTGAATCCTCGAATATGGTTAACCATCATACAAGCGCATTGAGCTACCAGCCCCCTAAGTTTTAGGCTAAAGTACAAGTTTTTTTTTTTGTTTCCACACTAAGAGCTTTTCAAATTAGCTCTTAACCAAATTAAGTGTCCAATTTACTGGCAACGTTTCGATAACACAGAAGTATTGTAAATCAAAAATGTTCACCCTAATTTAAATATGTATTTATACCCTTCACGGATGTGATAGGGTATATTAACTTTGTCATGAAGTTTGCAACGCCCAGAAGGAAGCATCTCCGACCATATAAACTATATATATTCTTGGTCAGTATGATGAGACGAGTCAATTAAGCTTTGTCCGTCTGTCCGTCTGCTTCTATGCAAACTAGTCCCTCAGTTTTAAAGCTATCGAGCTGAAATTGTACAAAGCCTTCTTTCTATTGCAGGCTGTATACCTATATATGTCGGAACCAACGGAATCGGACCATTACGTCATATAGCTGCCATAGGAACGACCGGTTCAAAAATGCGTCTTTGTGAGAAAAACTTTTTTATTTCTAAAGATATCATTTTCAAATTTCGCACTAATCAATAATATTTTTATTCAAATTATATACCCAAATTCGGTTGAAATTGGACTACTCTATCGTATAGCTGTCATAGGAACGACCGTTCCAAAAGCAAGTTTTTGTTAGAAAAACATTTTTATTTCTGAAGATATCTCTTTCAATTTTCATATTATTCAATCACATTGACTGCCAGCCAAACCACGTTCCTAAATTTGGTTGAATACGGCCTACTATTTCATATACCTCTCATAGGAACAGTGAAATCGGAACAAGTTTTACTACTAATTTCAAAGTGGCAAATGCACCATAAGTCACAACGAAGGTATGATACGCTTTGCGTGAAGGGTATCATACCTTCGGCAGGCTAGCCGAAGGCTAGCTTGTTTTCAGTAATGTTTGTTTATAATTTGGGCTTCAGTCCTCCAATAACTTACCCCTTTAGCTGCCGTTAGCATTTAAATTTTTATTATTTTAAGAAATAGAGGCTAGATTGTTCACAGTTAAAAATCCTGGTCTATTATCAATGCTAATTCGGGTTACATATATGACGACACCGAAATTGTATTAGATTTTAATAAAATGAAAGTATTACAATTGCTTCCGTAAACTTCACTGGTTTAAATATTAAACTTTTCTGGCATTATTTTTTTAATCAAATTGTTGGTTTAAAATTTAATCTACAGATATTATAATCCATGAAAAAATATTAATTTTACTGCATTTTTCTAACTCCTCTAAGTTTTTTCTCTATTATTTTTTTTTTTCAATTTTCTAAACTTCCAAATCCTTTATTAAGCCCATCGCAGGTTAGCCAGCTAATCTTTAACTTTTTTCGCCATGGCGCAGCATCGAACCTGTGAACTCCGTGTTGTAGAGTTGCGACCTAGACCACTCGGCCACGCAGCATAATATTTTGAGCTGACTGCGAGTAGTTATAGTGAGACTTGAGACTCAAAAAATATACTTTGTGGGGTTTACCTTTTAATTAAACTTAGATTAGAAACTAATGCGAGAACAAAAAGAACACAAAAAGGTTTGAATTGTATTAGAATTCATTACAAATTGGTTTAAAATAGAAGTAAACTTTGAATTGTATTAGAATTTATTACAAATTTCGTTTAAAATAGAAGTAAACTTTGAAAGGGTTTAGATTATAGAATTAAAATTATTAAAAATGGTGGTAGTCCAAGACCAGGTTTAAAAAAAATACCGAGATTTTTAACTGTGTTGTATTTAATTAATAATGATGAGGCTAGATTTTTTTTTAACTTGATAGAGGAAATTTGCGTCACCAATTGTTTATATGTAAGTCTATATCAGAAGCAACATATCTGAATACAGTTGAGGAATCCGAAATGCGATCTGAACTCGAAACGATCAGGGGAATGAAATGTAGCTCTCAAATCCACAATCTTCACTATCAACGATGACTTGGATCGACTGAACTCGATCATGTCAGTCCTCATTTTTCGGGGGAAACGCGTACGTTAAGATGTATTACTGATATTTTATTCTTGTCAAGCACGTTGTCTTAAAGCTAGATTATCAGAAGACCAGCCATAAACGAATGGTATTTTCCTACGCTTTAGATTATTCACAGCTGAAAGGATTACTTTAAGGTGCCAATAGCTAGACTATAGAAAATGATCCATGCTTTACGGATATATTGCCAAAGTGTAAAGTTCCGCTTTTGTTTTTAATGATATTTGTCCAATAATTCCATTCCAGATCAAGGGGGATCAGTTTTGCACCGTTCGCTTAAGTTAGTTTCAACATAGGTTAGTATCAACCTTTATAAGTTTTTTATGAACTGTACACTCACAAATTTCTAATAAATTATTTTTATAATTCATTTCCGCATCCTAGCTAGCTAGTATCATAAAATGATAGTACAGGGTGGCCCAAAATTAATCACCAAATTTTATTTTTGAATAACTTTTTTAATAAATAAAAAAAAAAAATGATTTTGAGTGATGGAAATCTTTATTTGGACCTTTACAATTTTTCCTGTTAAGTGGAAAATATGATATCCATCAAGTGGCTGCCGCCAGTGTTGATACACATTTGTGCCCGATTTATCGCATTTTCCATGACTTTCCGCAAGATTTCCGGTGATAACTGTTTGCATTCCTGTCGAATATTCTCCTGAAGGTCGGCATAAACACGCGACTTCAAGTAGCCCCAAAGAAAGAAGTCTGGGATGGTTAAATCGGGCGATCTTGCTGGCCATGCCGAATCGACAAAACCGGAGATTACGCGACCAGTAAACGCTTCCTTCACAATATCCATTGTGGCTCGTGCTGTGTGTGCGGTTGCACCGTCTTGTTGAAACCACATGTTCACCAGGCCCCGCTCATGCAATTCCGGCAGTAAGAAGTCATTTATCATGGCCCTGTAGCGTTCGCCAGTAACAATGACTGCATTGCCGATGGCTTCCTCAAAAAAATACGGCTCAATCACTCCCCCTCGTGAACGCCGCACCACACAGTGGCTTTGAGTGGATGTAATAGCTGTTCGTGCATCACACGCGGATTTTCAGTGCCCCATAAACGAACATTTTGCTTATTGACGTAACGGCTTAAGTGGAAATGCGCTTCGTCGCCCATGATGATTTTCGACACAAAATCGTCCTCTTCGTTGTTGAGATTGAGGATGGCTTGACAGTAATTCACAAGCGACTCACGGCCAGCAGGCATTAATTGGTGCACTGTTTGCACTTTGTACGGAAACATGTGTAAGTTTTTCACTAAAATTCGCTGTAGGGTCCGTCTGGTGATGCCCAATTGCGTGGCCCGTCGTCTGGTTCATGTTTCATCGTTCTCAGCGACATCGGCAGCCACAGCCACGATATTCTCGGTCGAACAACCAGTCCGATGGCGGTCACGCCCTGCAAGGACTCGTGTGGTTCCAGCCTGTTCGAGTCGAGGAGCTAAGCGCCGGATTGTTCGCCCACTTGGCGCGACATGATTAGGCAATCGACGTCGAAATTCACGCTGCGCCAACACCTCCAACCGATTATTGGTTAAAAAAAATCAACACAATTATTCCACGCTCTTGCGGAGTATAGCGCACCATTGCTTGTCTGTTTGTATACAGCAGCTGTCTAGTTCACAAATATCAAATATGATTCACGTACGACGCCATTTGCAAAAATTATACCATCTTCCGATAGGGTGATTAATTTTGGGCCACCTTGTATATATTTGTAAAAAAAATCCAATAAAAAACTCTCATTCGATTTTATGGCATTAATAGCAGCATAGGGAGCGTCGATACTTAAGAAACCAAATATTTTGCAATACATACAGTAAACCTTTTTTTATTACTTGTTTTACAATTGTAGGCCCGTTTTTCTGGACTTCTATCCGGTGTAGGTTACGGTAAAGAGCACGCATCACACAAAAAAAAAATACGTTATTCTGCCCATTAATTTGTCTGGCGCAAGGCTACCCTCAACAGGGGTAGCTAGAGATGCTGACGCGCCCACAACCCTGGAGGGGTCAAGGGAATTAACAACGACTTACCCTTAAAAGCGATAAAGATATTGCACGTTCACCTGTTTGTACAGATGGCCGCTCTGACATTTATCCATATCCCTCTGTTTTCAACTAATTTCGCCGCAATTGGATTATACATTTTATGATTGGAAAAAATGATTCTAGAAACTATTCGAAATCAATAACTTTTTTCTTGTATCACAGTTAGATTCGACACGCTTATAGCGTGTTAATAGGGGTCTCAGTCGAAAAATCGGAAGATAATTTTTTTATTTTTTGTTACATCATAACTTCGGAAATTTTGAGGCCAGCTCAATGAACTTTTTTTGTTTGATTGATATAAGTTTTTTCTTGTAAACAATCTGTGAATTATTAAATTCGAGCAAGCATTAACGAAATTACAACCATTACATGCCTCATTTTTTCCTAACCAAGATTTATCTAGTTAATGTACCTTTGTTTATACAAAAACTACTAAAGCTTTTTAAATTTTTCTATATATAAAGAAAAGAATACCGAACATTTTGACATTTTATTTATTCAGATTTACCTTTTTTTTAATGACTAACGTGAAATTACTGGTGTCGCAAAATTTAACCCGTTTTCACAACCCTTTGAAATTTTTTTCCCCATTTTTTAATAGGAATTTTATAAACATAAAACGTTTTAACGTATCTTCAGATACTATTCAAGAACGGTTCATAAAAATTTGAGCCCCGTGTTTGTAGATGCCAAGAAAAGGTACATTGAAGAGAAAAAACGTGGTTTTTCTGGAGAGCACTTTTTCTGAAGGATGAGGTTTCATGACATATTTCAGTCTAAAATCGATACTTGGGTTATCGTGGAGACCAGGAATAATATAATTGATCGGTGCGATCTTTTAAAACCTTCTTACTAGTGCTTCGTCGTATTCGAACCTACTGTGTTGTTTAAATTTGTTGCTGCTTTTGCCTACACTGCAACGCCTGCCATTTGCTGTTTGTAGTTACTGAGTTGTCCAAGAAAATATTTTTTTTTATCCATTTATAATTGAGATATATTCACCATTTGTTACCAACATGACCAGAATGACATGGAGAATTTTTTAAGCTAAAAAAAACTTTTAATAAGTTTTTCTTCGACTGAGACTCCTCTTCATTGAATTGACCCCTCCAGGGACATGGATGCGCCACTACTTCAAACTTGTTCACGTTTCGATAGCATATTTTCGGATGGTGCGGTTGCTAGCGTGTACCTATCATATCCAAGCCGTCCTTATACTGACAAGCTCGGAACGCTGTGGGAGTTCTAGTAGTACCCACGCAGGTAGTTTTTATCAATGCGCCGAGGATTGAACCTTTGTTTCTCTAGATGCAGCATTACAGAGTGGCGACCGAGACTCACGGCTACCGAGCGTCTCAAAGTCTGCTTGTGATGTTTTTAATTTTCGCTGTCAATCAAATTAGGCAATCACAATTTGTATCCGAGGCTCAATCCATTTGATATCAACTTCATGCTTCTGCCCTATAAGAGTAACTTGTATTTTTGTGTACAATAACTTATCCTTACCTAACCTACACTTAGTAGAGTTGCAAGAATAAACACCTTTATGACTTAATGGCGCACCACACCCAAACTACAATAAAGTCGTAGATGACAGGGTTCATGCATTGAACTTCTTGGGCCGCAATTTACTACTGCAAATTTACGGATGGATTTAAAGGATTTGATATCTAGATAATTGGAACACAAAATTCAAATGATAACAATAATTATACGTTATCTCATTTCAGACGCATATACGAGCATGTCGTTTGCTTCGAAATTACTATGCCAGTTAGGCAAACTTAAATCTAATGCCAAAGATTGTCAGTGGCCTCAATTTCTTAGACTGTTAGCATTAAATGAACATTTCATAGAATTGGGTCCAAGTGATGAGTAGAAATGCAAGGCAGTGTTCTCCACTCGCAAGAATCGTAAAATATTTTCATTTTAATCCACAAAATAATACATAATTGCAGCTCAAGTTGAAATACTTACAACTCCTGCAGCTGAGTCAGTTTACTTAATCCGACTGGTAGTGATGTCAGCAAATTGTCATCGAGCTCTCTGGAAAAATTAAATAAAATGCAAATGAAAACTATCGGAACTTATGGATGGTAATAAGAGATAATGAGGAATTATGTTAATGTTAGTATTGCAATGATTCGTGAAAGGATGACCTAGACGGAATAGCTTGACAATAATAATCCATCTTGGGAATATAAAGCTTATTTGTTCTTCGCAGACAACAATATGTATTTTATGTATGTGTTGGCGTAGGGGTTGGAAAAGGAAAATGCAAATGGAAATCTTATATGTATGTACCACCATCGAGGAATGTCTTTCTAAGATTGCAGAATCGCAAAACTGCTCTCGCATATTTCAATATGCATGACACAAATTAACAAAAATATTCAAAAAAGAAAATTTCACCCACCGAGTGAAAACTATATATTGTATATACTCATAAAACATACATTTCTACATATATGGAAGTCTCAAGCACAAAAACACAGTAGATTCCATTGCTGACAGAAAAAAGATAATTCTACTGTATTTCCCTTTATAAAAGAGATTTAAGTAGTTCTGCATAAAATCTCGCGTTCTTTTGTACTCCAGATTAATTCGGTTTAAGAACACGTAATGACAACTTGAATTAGCCTGGACAACTTTACGGGTTAATAAACAACCCAACTAACCCAACCCACTAGTGATGGGCATAATGACCCTTTTCACTGTGCCAGCACATAAGCTCTGACTCTTTCCAATGAGTCGTTCAAAAAGAGTCGTTCAAAAAGAGTCATGCAAAGAGTCTGAAACTTGGTTAATAACATATTCAATAAAAGTCGTAGATGGGCAACTCCAATTTTTTTTTCTCTTTTTTGACCCCATATTCGGAGTTGGCGACCCCCCAATGCCCTTTAGTTCGAGCCAGCCCGATCGGACCACTATTTCCCATGAAAGGGGGCTGCCAGTCTGGGATGGGCGACCCCAATTTTTTTTTCCTCTTTTTTGACCCCATATTCGGAGTTGGCGACCCCCCAATGCCCTTTAGTTCGAGCCAGCCCGGTCGGACCACTATTTCCCATGAAAAGGGGGCTGCCAGCCTGGGATGGGCGACCCCAATTTTTTTTTCTCTTTTATGACCCCAGATTCGGACTTAGCGACCCCCCAATACCCTTTAGTTCGAGCCAACCCGATCGGACCACTATTTCCCATGAAAAGGGGGCTGCCAGCCTAGGATGGGCGACCCCAATTTTTTTTTCTCTTTTTTGACCCCAGATTCGGACTTAGCGACCCCTCAATACCCTTTAGTTCGAGCCAACCCGATCGGACCACTATTTCCCATGAAAAGGGGGCTGCCAGCCTAGGATGGGCGACCCCAATTTTTTTTTTCTCTTTTTTGACCCCAGATTCGGACTTAGCGACCCCTCAATACCCTTTAGTTCGAGCCAACCCGATCGGACCACTATTTCCCATGAAAAGGGGGCTGCCAGCCTGGGATAGGCGACCCCAATTTTTTTTTCTCTTTTTTGACCCCAGATTCGGACTTAGCGACCCCCCAATACCCTTTAGTTCGAGCCAACCCGATCGGACCACTATTTCCCATGAAAAGGGGGCTGCCAGCCTAGGATGGGCGACCCCAATTTTTTTTTCTCTTTTTTGACCCCAGATTCGGACTTAGCGACCCCTCAATACCCTTTAGTTCGAGCCAACCCGATCGGACCACTATTTCCCATGAAAACGAGGCTGCCAGCCTAGGATGGGCGACCCCAATTTCTTTTCTCTTTTTTGACCCCAGATTCGGACTAAGCGACCCCTCAATACCCTTTAGTTCGAGCCAACCCGATCGGACCACTATTTCCCATGAAAAGGGAGCTGCCAGCCTGGGATGGGCGACCCCAATTTTTTTTCTCTTTTTTGACCCCAGATTCGGACTTAGCGACCCCCAAATCCCCTTTAGTTCGAGCCAGCCCGATCGGACCACTATTTCCCATGAAAAGGGGGCTGCCAGCCTAGGATGGGCGACCCCAATTTTTTTTTCTCTTTTTTGATCCCAGATTCGGACTTAGCGACCCCACAATACCCTTTAGTTCGACCCAGCCCGATCGGACCACTATTTCCCATGAAAACGAGGCTGCCAGCCTAGGATGGGCGACCCCAATTTCTTTTCTCTTTTTTGACCCCAGATTCGGACTTAACGACCCCCCAATACCCTTGAGTTCGAGCAAGCCCGATAGGACCACTATTTCCCATGAAAACGGGGCAGCCAATCTGGGGCGGGCATACAAAATCAACTCGCACAAAAAGATTCGTTCAAAAAGAGCGATAAAAAATCGAACCGCACAAAAAGAGTCGTTCAAAAAGAGCGATACAAAATCGAACCGCACAAAAAGATTCGTTCGAAAAGAGTCAATTGACTCTTTTGACTCTTTTTGAACGTGTCGCTCTTTTTGAACGTGTCGCTCTTTATGAACGAATCTTATTGTGCGGTACGATTTTGTATCGCTCTTTTTGAACGAATTTTACATAGAGAAGGGAGAGGGATAGGGAGGGAGAGGGCTGAGGAGCATCCAAATAGTGGGGATGGATGCTCCTCAGCCCGGATGGAGGATCTAAAGGGGGGTCAAAATGGTGTCAAAAATGCGAAATTCCATATATTTTAGAAGTTATGGCCACAAAACAGTTTATTTAAAACTAGGGTATAGTAGTGGTGTAATTGCTTGAAACAGAATGATTTATGGGATAAACTAAATAGTGGTCGTGTGAACGGTCCACAACCCACGACAAAAGCAGTTCACTTTCCAGTCCACGCTCGATACAACCATGAGATCGAAAGCGTGCCACGATGTCATGTATTGGCCCCGTCAGAACGCTGCTTTACACTGTAGCTGTAGTGCAAGTGGAAGCTATGGGTTTTTGTTTGGTTTCATCTAAAGTTGAGCTTGAGATGATGATACGTAAGACGAATACTTTTGTTTTAGAATGATGGGATTGTTTTCTGTATTTGGAGAAACTTGGCTGTGCGGTGGGACGCGACGTAAGTAAATTATTTTTGATATGTTTGCATTTGCAGTCAGCATGGGTTGTTGCGTATATATTTACAATAGAAGTACACACAATGCGTGCATTGCATACTGCATAGAGATGAATATGAATGGATTTAGATGGGATTGCTTTGGTAGATAAATGATGGTGGTTTTGCTTTTAGATAGATACTGGGATGGGATATGAGTGAATGAATGTGTTGTAGTACATTATATGTATTGAGAAATGAGCGTGGATTGGTAGATAAATGATTGTGGTTTTGCTTTTAGATAGATAATGGGATGAGATGTGAGTGAATGAATGTATTGTAGTACATTATATGTTTTGAGAAATGAGCGTGGATTGGTTATGCGTTGGGTAATATTTATGCGATGGGCTAGTTTGGGAATTAATTTTACAGTGAGTCATTCTTAAATTGAACGACTCGAAGGCTATGTCGTTGTGCCGAATCTTTCGCTCATCCTGATGAGTCGTTCAAAAAGAGCGACTCGTTACTGTGTTACACATCACTACAACCCACCCAACCCTAATAACAACTACAATTTTATATAGGGTCAGAAAAGGTAGTCGCCATACTGTCTCTATACCTATATATTTATGGGGAGCGGGTGGCGGCGGTAGTGAATGACTTGTTTGACAACTTTGCTCTAGTGATGGGCATATTGACTCTTTCTACTGGGCCAGCACATACGCTCTAACTCTTCCCACTGAGCCGTTCAAAAAGAGTCGAACAAATCCAAAGACTCGGGAACATATTCAATAAAAGTCGTAATTATGTGAAATGCAATGTATGTACATACTATTATTAACTAGCTTGCTTGTTTGCATACTCATATACATAGTAAACGATATTGTAGACAATACTACTACTTTGCCTTAACCCCTAGCGGGGCATAGCGCGTCAACTACTCCTGCGCGCCATCGTATTCTGTTCTGGGCAATGGGGCGCAACTCCCCAAAAGACTTACCCAGTGCCGACACTCCTTTGCCACAGATCGAAGCCATGTGATTCGAGGACCCCCTCTTGGTCGGCCTTGGTTGGAAATGGGGATCCATTTCATGGCATGGGAAAGCGATGCAGTTATCACTTTTCCGCAATGTGTGACCCATCCACTGCCAATTTTGCCTGCGTATCAATTCGTCGATTGGCATCTGACCCGTATGCCGACTTAGCTCTTCATTTGATATTGTTTCGGACCAGAATATTCTTAAAATTCGACGAAGACATGAGTTGACGAAAACCCATACAAAAGCACTGACAGTACCAGGGAGCGAAACAGGCCCAGCTTGGTCCTGATGCTGAGATAACTGCTCTGCCAGATTTTGGACAGCATGCCGTATCCGCGTTTAGCCTGGTTGATACGACGAGCGATGTCCTGCTCCGTACCACCATTTTCGACAACAATGCTACCCAGGTAGACAAAGTTGTCCACATTCTCCACAGGCTGTCCATTAATATTGATGGCAATAGGTGTCGGATTTCTTTATCGCAACGGCGGGCTAAGAACGTTGGTTTTGTTGGTATTAATCTTTAACCCAACCTTGCT
Organism: Chloromyia formosa; assembly: GCA_964017055.1. Taxonomy (NCBI): domain Eukaryota; kingdom Metazoa; phylum Arthropoda; class Insecta; order Diptera; family Stratiomyidae; genus Chloromyia; species Chloromyia formosa. Next base: position 43,275,923 of record OZ024816.1, on the reverse strand, counting down.
TGCGTCCCTCTCGAGATCGAACGCCATTGCGGACAGATCCATGATTTTGTGGGAGAGTAGGCATATGTCGTCAGCGTATTCAAGATGTTGTAGATAAGATGTCAAGGTCCATTAAATTCCTCTGTCGAGTCCGGATAGGGCTGCATGCAACACATCGCCGATCACAATGAGGAATAGGATCGGTGAGAGGATGCACCCCTGCCGAACTCCACTGCGAATCTCAAAGTCCCCCGACACCTTACCTTTATGCAGAACGCGACATTTCGCGCCGTCATAGGTTGCCTTAATAAAAGCCACAAGCTTCTCAGGGATGCCTCTCCTACGCAAGGCCGCCCATATAGAATCCCGGTTCACACTATCGAAAGCCTTTTCGAAATCGATGAAAAGCAAGTGAAGCGGAGAATCGTATTCAGCGCATCGCTCGATGATGATTCGCAGGGTGTTAATGTGATCGACACAGGAGAATCCGGATCGAAAACCGGGCTGCTCTTCATCAATTGTGCTTTCTAAGTGGGCCTTTAGTCTTTCCAGGACGATTTTAGCTATTATCTTGGCAACGGCAGGAAGCACACAAATGCCTCTCCAATTATTACAGTCTGTGAGGCTATTCTTCTTCGGAAGTTTGATGATCAAACCTTCCTTCCACTCAGTGCGAAAGGTCTCTGTATTCCACGCTTTATCAACAAGTGGGTGTAGCAAATCGGCAGTGACGCTTGGCGCTGCTGGATAAAGTTCGGCAGGGACACCGTCGAGTCCGGCGGCCTTTAATCGTTTTAGTGCAATAATTGCAGTGACTATTTCCTCTTTAGTCGGGACAGTGGACCGTATACGCACATTTTGATGGTTAGCTAAATTATCTGTATGAGGGGGGAACTTCACCAGAGGTTACACGGTTCAAGACCGCGGTGAAGTGTTCTTTCCACCGCCTCATTTGATCTTCTTCCAAGACAAGTAGCTCTCCATCACTATCCTTCACCGGATGTTGGCAGGAGTTACGACCACCTGTAAACTCCTTGATGACACCGCATACGGCGTTTAAGTTGTTACTTCTTGCAGCTTCTTCTGCTGAGGCTAAAAGAGAATTCGCATAAACTCTTTTATCGCGTCGCACACTACGCTGAACTTCTCGAGCTTTCTGACGGTAAAGGAGTTCGATGCTGCTTCGATTGTCGTCTGATGCTGCAGCCAAACGAAGTTTTAGCTCCTTTCTTTCAACAATCCGCTGCCATGAAGCGTCGGACATCCAGGGCTTATTCCGGCAATCCGGGTTTGGGCCAAGGATGGTATCTGCGCTATCAATGTACGCATTTTTTATGGCATCCCAGTTTTCGTTTATGTCACTATCTGGGTGACTAGTTATCTCAGCTGCTTTTTGCAGTCATTGCATTGTTGTAAGACAGCTGGATTTTTTAATCGAGCGGTGTTGAATTTTCGGCGCCTGGGTCTTTCGTCGCTAGGGCGGCGCACGGCTGCAATACACAATCGATCATTTGCGATCATAAAATAATAGTCTCTTCCCATTCCAATATCGGCACCCTTCTTGTTTCGCACGTCCAGGAGGCAACTCTTGAATCTTTTACTAATGGCAAAATGGTCGATCTGATTTTGTGTTCTGCGCCGATCAACAGAGGACCAACTGATTTTGTGGTGGTCCTTATGCTCAAACATAGTACCACCGATGAAGAGACTGTGAAAGTTGCAGAACTCTACAAATCTTTCACCGTTGTCATTACGATCACCAAGACCGTGTCTCCCCATCACATGTCTGAGCCCATAGTTATCAGCGCCAACTTTCGCATTCAAATCACCCATAACTATTATAATGTCACCTTTAGGTGTTCTGCTCTGAACGGTGTTTAGTTCTTCGTAGAAGGAGTCTTTTGCCAAGACATTGTCGGGTTCAGTAGGGGCATAACATTGTATTATTGAGATGTTCCTCATTTTGGTCCGGAACCTGGCGGTCAAGATTCTGTCAGAGACCGGCTCCCAGGATAAGAGACAGTTTCGCGCGGCTCTGGTTAAAAGGAGCCCCACACCTGACTCACGACGACTACCGGTAGCTTTACCGGAGTACAACATTACAGTGCTGCCCGTTGGAGAGATGAATTCTCCGCTATTCCACCATCTTATCTCACTAACTCCTAAGATATTTAATTTGTACCTCAGAAATTCACTCTCTAATTGAAGAAATCGTGCGTTCTGGCGACCTTCTGATCCATTGTCCAGGAGAGTACGCACATTCCAGAATCCAATCTTTGTCATTGTACGATAGCCAAAAGTCGTAACCGTTGAGTCAGTCCTTATCCGAGGCATAGTTGACGTTTCGTTAGCATATAAAGATTTCGGATAGTGCAAGTTGCTGGCATACACATCCTGTCCTTTGATTGTCGATTCTAACGACAGGCCCTCAAAGGGAAAGGCCGTGGTATTATTTTTACACCCCACACCACAGGAGGAAGGTTTACCTCAACCAAATCATCACACCGCCATCACTGGCGGCTTGATGTTGGTTAGCAATGGTCAGTGACCACTGCCGTTCCAGGGGGCGCCCACGCGGAGGACTATGGAAGAGGAATTGTTGTCCCCCAATATCAGCGCGCCAACAAGCCTACCTGAAGCAAAAGTCGACGGAAAAGAATCTCCACGAGATAGTTCGCACAATTGTGCATGACCTACACTACAAATAAAATACCTTGGCGGTTTTCATAGATACAGAAGGCGTTTTCAATAATGTCAGCACTGAGACCGTACTGGAAGTCCTAACCGAGTTGGGCGTGGAGGCCTATTTCAGTGCATGGCTTAAAGCTATACTGAAAATGAGGATAATTAATTCCGGCCTTGGCGAGAGCCGGATAACCAAACATGTACGCAGAGGGACGCCGCAGGGTGCTCCCCCCTGTTGATGTTTCTAGCAATGGATGCCTTCTCAGAAGAGTGGAGGATTCAGGAACTAAAGTAGTCGCGTACGCGGATGATATTAATACTGACTTCAAGAAAGTTTCTACCCGTGATGAGAGATGTCATGAGTGGCGCCCTGAACATGGTAAGCACTGGGGCAGCAGCGTGCGACCTAAGTGTGAACCCGGAGAAGACCGAACTGACTCCTTTCACTACAAAAACAAAAATTGAGAAATTTGCGCCCCGCACGGCCAATGTGATGTGCCTGGTATCTCGACTCAAACCTCTCATGGAAACTGAACGCCGAGCATCGAATCAAGGAAGCCTATATAGCTTTCTGTGCATGCAGGAGAACCTGCGGCAGGAATTGCGGCTGTAAATGTTGTTGTGGATACACACAGCACTGGTGTGACCGATCCTTACTTACATACGAAAGCGACTTTGGCTCTTCATAGTGAGTAACTGCTGCTGCCCAAATGGTTTTATTTTTATTAAATATACTATGTGCACATACTACATACTCAATTGCCCTAACCCCTTGTGGGGCATAGTGCGTCAACTGTTCCATGTGGCCCAGTTGACGTTTCGTTGGCATAAACTAGTTTCGGAGAATGCAGTTGCCAGCAAGCACCTCCTGCTCCCCCATTTAGCCGGCTACCTGAGACAAGTCGGAAGAGGCTGTGGCATATTATTACGCCGCGCACCACAGGGGGCAGATAACACAAACATCCATGACGCCGGTAGTCCGACATGGGACTGATGTCTCTATATAAATTTTCAAAATGTCGTGGTCCTTTCTGCCGCACCATGTACTTGTCCACAACAAATTATATACACTGATGCAAATTTGTTTGGTTAAATTTGGTTCAATTTCAAATTACTCTAAATTAATTTCCCCATAATCCCCTAATTGACAAGAGTCATTGTCACTTTTCTTAAAAAAAAAAATGATCCCTTTGCGAACTCTCCTTAATTTTCTAGGACCCCGACCCGCAATAACATCAATTTACTCTCCAGGGTAGTAAAATTGTTTATTGCGACATTGAAGCGCTATTATGACAGTGACGCATATCCTTCTTCCCGACCTAATGAAAAGACATTACAGGAAAATAATTTGCCATTAAATTAAAATGTAAAATGAGAAATAATCAGGGTATACTTACATAACTTTTATATTAGTTAAATTGCTCAATGATCCGCCCCTCATCTCGACAATTTTATTGCGTTTTAAAAGTCTGGAAAATATGAAACACTTGAGTTTCGACACTTGCGCTTGTAAAGTCAATTCGGATTCATAGATAATCCAAAATATATAAATTTTTAATGATCCTTACAATACAACCAAATTGTGCATATGGGGAAAATCACCTTCCGATATTGTTGACAGGTAGTTACTGCCAAGATTTCTGAAATGAGAATTATTTGAGAAGGGAGTCTGGTAAAATCGAGTTCTAGATAACATTTTATGTAAAAAAATAATGCAATAATTGAAATAAGATGAACATTGTTAAAATTTAAGAATATATAAAAAATGCAAACATGCAATAGCAAGCTTTGAAAAATTAAAATATTTAATTATATCCGTAGAAATTATGGGTTTGTTAATTTTTTTGGTTCGAGTATTGATTGCAATCCAATATACAGCTCATATCGATGTACGAGTAAGTCAATATATCAGTTCTTATATTCCGAAAATGCAGCGGCTCAATTGAGGCGCTTCACTTAACACCTCTGGTAATACTGCAATTGTGCGAAGAATATTTAATAAAAATACATAGTGACTACTTTCTTTTTCCAGTATTTTTTTCCTAATTTGAAGTAGGTACGACGGCGTGAGGGTTTGAAGAGGTGACAAAATGCTACAATAGAAATTGCATTTCACTACAATGCATGTAATATACAATAGTTAAATATTAAACGATTGATATGAAACTTGGCATGAATATTGGCAATATCGTTTATCATATGAATATGCAAATTTTCTAAAAGCAAGTTAATAATAGTACACACATATAATATTAATTTCTATAATTATTTCAGTTATTACTCGCCTACGCTTTCTTGTTTGAACTTGGGAAAATCTTACTGCCAAGTGATAAATAACATCCTGAACAATATTTCTGCCAAGTTTCATATCAACCGTTTAGGTAGGTAAAACGGGCTGCCATGACTCGCACAGCACACATATATCAAAAGACTGATCAATTGCGATACCATGGGGAATACAACACCTAAAACCCTACTAATTCTTAAATCAGCCTGAGCTAATAATAACTCGAAGAAGACAACCTATAGTGGCATTGTTCAGTTCCTCCAGTTCTTGAAAGAAATAGAAGCCAAGAATGGATCTCCTCCTTCCTGCCAAAGCCGGACAAGCGCAGAGAAGGTGCTAGCAGCTTTCCGCCTTGTCAATATCTCCACAGCTTCTCCAGAAGTCATTGAAAGGAAGACGAAGTCTCGTAGCGTGGTCACCAATAAGGTAGTGATCACCACTACGACAGAGCTGATGTGCTGTTTATCAGCAAAAGTACATAAGTGGGAGGAGGAGATAGGATCCAAATTAGGCCATAGAAACCTGGTTGTGGGGCATGTATTACCGCTGAACCACCTTCACTCTACTGATAGCCTCGAATTTTAAAAACAGCTTACATGTCCTGATTGGCATAAAAATTCCATTATGTAGTTCGAGAACCTGGTTCAAGGTCAGCTGACTTGAGGTGACAAATTCCACCTCATAGAACCAAGCACTGACTGGCAGCACAGAGAATGTTCACTCACGACAAAGTTAAATGGACGATTGGATCATTTAACCCCTACAAATCGCCTGGCACAGATGGAATTTTCCAGCCCTCCTACAGAAAACGCCACACTTAGTCACATTCCCAGTGCCTCGAGATCAGTGAGGGTAGTTTTTATTCCCAAAGTGGGACGTTCCTAAATCGTATCAACCTATCAGCCTGACATCATTCATGCTGAAGACTATGGAGAAGATCTTTGATGTTTACATCAGGACATCATTCCTCGTGAGAAACCTGCTTCACCCCAGACAGTTCGCCTATCAACCTGGTAAATCTACCGAAACTGCTCTACACAGCCTCGTTTTAGAAATTTCAGGGGCCTTGACAGCTGACGAAACGGCACTGAGTGCATTTCTTGACATTGAAGGAGCCTTCGACAACACCTCCTTCGAGTCCATCAAAAGTGTCTTCGAGCTGAAGGAAACAATCTTACCATCACAGTCTGGGTGAAACGTATGCTGTCCTCTAGAAGGGCCATCACTACGATAGGTAACATTACCCTCTCAGCGAATGTCGTGCGGCGATGCCCGCAGGGTAGAGTATTATCTCCCCTCCTGTGGTGCATCGTAGTCGACAGTTTGATGTGGAAACTAGCCTCGATGAAATTTTCCACACAAGGTTACGCGGACGATCTGGTTATCAAGGTCAGGGGAAAATTTGAGGAAGTCCTACCCGATATTATGCAAAGGGCGCTCCGAATGATTAAATGAAACCGGAATATAGAGGGCTACGCCCGCAATCCGAGGGTTTTGTAGCAAGCGCTTATTTTGGTATATAAATATCGGCTCGTTCCTCTTCTTGATACCACTCAGATGGACAAAAAAAAACATAATTAAAATGTCTTACCCACTTACATTTTACATGCCAATTCATATTACGTGATTGTAACGAAACTTAGAACATATTATTGCCTAAGGTGTTGCTTATCGTTGGCCATCAGTACTTTTGACCTCGAACGTGTTTAAGGCATGCAGAGGTGTGCTAACTGTAACTACAGAAATAAACTATTACTTATGCAGATTCCATTATTTTCCATTTTAAATGCTATTCGGAACCCACCTTCCTGTAAGTTTTCATAATTCTAACAGTCTCGAGATGCCAGGGGGGGGGGGGGGGGGCAAATTACGAACTAATATTTTTTCCTCCCCCACTGTTCCCCTTTCTACAAATTTCAAGAAAATGCGAAAAAATGGAATGTACTCAACATTACCTTTCTCCCGACACCTCACTTGCCTATACCAGTCGATAAAAAAAAATTTGAGCTTAATTTCGCCTCTATGTGGACCCCTCCCCCCTTCCACTCGGTAAAGTTTGCCAATTACGACGCAGCGCCCCCAACTAATCTTTACCCTTTCAAAAATGATTAAAAATAACTGCAATTCGCACTACGAAAAACAACATGAAAGTGGTACTCACACCTACATATGAGGCCGGTAGGTGTAATTTTTGTGTGGATAGTGTCAAAATGCCTAACTTTAAATGAATGTACTATTGTTAAATATTATGTGATTGTAATGAAACTTAAAGATATTATTGCCGATGATGTTGGTTATCATTGGCCATCAATATTTTTGACCTTGGCTGTGCTTAAGGCGTGCAGGGGTATGCTAACTGCAACTATAGAAATGTACTATTATTAACCTTTTTTGTTGAGATATCAAAATTCTACGATTTTTGGTTTTCTACACTAGTAAAATGCCGCCTTTCTCCAAATTTTCATATTTCTAAGTATAACGGTATCGAAATGCAAGGGGGGAGGGGACAAACTCGGATCACATATTTTCCCCTCTATCTCTTTTCCCCTTTTTTCAAATTTGATCAAAATACCGGAAATGAAATGTACTCGATGTTACCTTTCTCATGATACCCCACTTGCCTACACCAGATGAAAAAAAAATTTTGACCTTCATTTCTCCTCTATGGGGACATCCCCTTAAAGTCAGCCTATTACAACGAATCGCTTTCTCCGGCGAATTATAATAATTCTACATACTCCCACAAAATTTCATGTATGTAGCTTCAGCCGTTCGTGAGATATTTCATGGACAGACGGACAGACGGACAGACGGACAGACATTTGACCGATTTCATAAGGGTTTTGTTTTTAATACAAAACCCTAAAAATGGTGCGACTACAGCGGCTTACGTGTAAATCCCGGGAAAGCTGCCATAGTGTCATTCACTGGAAAAAGGAAACTTAGGCCACTCAAGTGTCCCCTCATGTACAACTCCCCTATAAAACTGGTGTCAAATATCAAGTATTTGGGAGTTGTCTTTGACGAAAATTTATCCTGGACAGAACACCTTAGAACGACTACTGACAAAGCAATTAAGATTCTATGGATCTGCAGATATGTCGGAAAGACATGGGGGATCAAACCCCACGTAATTCTGTGGATCTACAAAGCGATCGTCAGACCTATAGTAGAATATGGTGCGGTTGTATGGTGGGAAAAAAGCCACTTCCTTAGCCACTGCGCTGACAAAAATCCAGAGACTTACGTGCATGACCATCACTGAAGCCATGCACTCTTGCCCCACTGCTGCTCTGGAGGTTATACTCGACCTTCCACCGATACATACACATATTGAAGCGAAGGCACGAGTCAACGGTCAAACTTAGGGTCTGCGATACAGAGATCAACCTGAATTCAAATCAATTAGGCTGGTTCGAAAGTGACAAGGTACTCAGCATGCCAACTACCTCGTTAAAACCATTCAATTCCACTACTCGTTTCAATCAGTCATATGGGACAAAGAGATGTGGGCGGACGGCTACAACTCTCTCCACCCCAATACAATCAAATGGTTCACAGACGGCTCCAAAACGGAAGAAGGTTTCGGTGCAGGCATTGTTGGTCCTAAACAACGAGTCTTCATTCTGATGGGAAAAACGCCGTGCGTGTTCCAAGCAGAAATACCTGCCATCGAGGTCTGTGCTAGGCTGTGCCAAACCGCTGGCTATTTAAACAGGGACATAGCAATATTTACCGAGAGTCAGGCTGCCATCAAAGCACTTACCAGCTCCATTTTAAATTATAAGTTGGTGCAATCCTGTCAGTCAGTCCTCCATACTGTCGGTCCAACAAACAAACTCACTCTTTACTGGGCCCCTGGTCATTCGGGAATCGAAGGCAATGAGCTAGCAGAGAGGCTAGCAAACCGAGCCTCCAAATCCTCTTCCACGGTCCAGAACCTTTTTGTGGAATTCCACTCTGCTACAGCAGAAACCAAATAACAGACTGGGAAAATGCTCTCGCCACATCCCAATGGGAGGCCCTTTCAGGCCTGATACAGGCCAAGCTGTCCATCTCGGACAACTCGCGAACTCGTACCTTGGAATTGCTGCGGCTGAGCAAAAACAGAGTCAGCATGATTTGTAGAATTTCGACGGGGCACTCGCGTCTGAAGGGTCACCTTAAAACCATGCGTATTGCACAAGATGCCAACTGCCGCTTCTGCGAGGCCGATGATGAGACTTCACAGCACATCCTTTGCGAAGGAACGAAGCATGGACTGTTTCGGCATAACATTCTCTTTAACCGAGGAAATCTCCTCCTGGCCAGATCAGTCAATTTGACGAGAAAAGTCGACTAAATCATATGCTCTAGTCTTCTCGATAGAATGGGCTTTAGCACAATAGACGCATCCATGGTCGCAGTGCTTGTGGTTTCAACATGATCCACGGCCATCTCACCCTATCTATGTATCTAAGGTCAGCTGCCTAGCAAGCTCATCTGCGTGGCAGTTGCAGCCAAAGTCACTATGGCCTGGAATCTAGCACAAGGCAAAATTAAAAAACTTCCTCAACGCGATGAAGGATGAGTGACCGTCTGAAACTCTCTTGGATGTAAGCAGGACGGATTTTAGAGAGCTAGTCGTAGTAGTTAAGGATATTACATTAAATTTTTAAACACTTTTTTTTGCATTTCACCCCTTACTCCGTCGTAGCTATTTTAAATTAAGAAAAAACAAGCTAGCCTGTTCCTTTGAATATATAGCCATGGAATGAGCTTGTCCTTTATGTCTCCATAGAAACAGTGGCTCCAAAATCTGGGTACTAAGTCGACATGTGGTCGACAGTCAGCTAACTCAGTAGACCGTTTATAAATTATGAAATTTAAATATTGACAAGAATTGACGTTTGTTTATGCACAATTCGACAGCGCGGTCAACATTATGTCAATACCGGAACGCCGACTGAGTAGGCTAACTGACGATAATCTGACAAGAACTGACTTTTATTCATGCACAATGCGACAGAACAGTCAACATATGTCAATATCAAACAACAACCGAGTAGGCTGACTGTCGACTTATTCGCCAAATGTTGCAGCCAGAAACATACAATACAAGCTCATTCCATGGCTCTATGTTCTAAGGCCTGTTCCTATGAGAAGTATATGAAATAGTGAACCAATTTCAACCAAATTTGGGGATTTGGCAGTCAATGTGATGGAATAATATGAAATTTGGTAAAGATATCTTCAAAACTAAAAAAGTTTTCCTAACAAAAACCTGCTTTCAGAACGGTCGTTCCTATGACAACTATATGATAGAGTAGTCCAATTTCAGCCAAATTCGAAACTATGATTTGACTGGATATTTTATTGATTAGTGTGAAATTTGAAAGAGATAGATTCAGAAATAAAAAAGTTTTTCTCACAAAGACTAATTTTTGGACCGGTCGTTCCTATGGCAGCTATATGACGTAGTAGTCCGATTCCGTTGATTTTGACATATTTACAGCGTGCAATAGAAATAAGGCTTTTCAGCTCGATAGCTTTAAAATTGAGGGACTGGTTTAGAACCAGATAGACCGACGGACAGACGGACAGACAGACAGATAGATGGACAGACGGACAAAGGTTAATCGACTCGTCTCATCATAGAAGAATATATATAGTTTATATGGTCGGAGATGCTTCCTTCTGTGCGTTGCAAACTTTATGACAAAGTTAATATACCCTATCACATCCGTGAAGGGTATAAAAAAAAACAAACAAACAAAAAATGCAGAGTACTCGAGTACTCTCTTCGATATGACACCCAAAATGCCTACAGTCGGTGAAACACGATTTGACCTCATTCTTTCCTCATTTTCAAACCTTTTCGATCAATATTTTTTGTAGGCAAAATGAGTTTTAGACACTTAGGGCCGTTTTCTCACATCTTACATCTTATCCTGTAGATAAACACTAAACGGCACTCATCTTCCGGTTAAGAATTGATCCGACAATAATTCCAAACAGCTGATACGTACTGCTGACATTTTGACAGCTAGAACTGTTTACGTTTGCACATTCAAATGAGACAATTAAACTGGTCACAAGGAACAGAGTTCTGGATATTCATTCGAAGGAAACGGATCTGAAACCAACTCAGCTGCTGAGAGGTGGCACCGACGTAGAATAGAATTGAAAAGGTGGCAGAATTCCGCCAAGAAAATCAGCTGACTTTCTACTACATTATCATATTTTGAACGTTGCATGCGCTAAGGTTAAATTAAGTATCCCGGATAGCTAACATGCAGTTTAACCAGACATTGAGAAAACGGGCCTTAGACCATTAAGGCCCGTTTTCTCAATGTCCGAATAAACTCTTTGTTAACTAACAGGGACACAAGTTATTTGAAGCTATAAACAGCCCGATAAGCATTTTCGTTTTCTCGTACGTCTCAAGCAAATTACCAAGCCATAAAGTGTGGAACTTATCTCAGACCACAATTATGGGAAAATCAGCTGATTTTCTTGGCGGAATTCAACCGTCCACGAATCTATTTTATTTTAGTACGGTCTCTCAGCATATTAATTTGCAGCTGAGTTTGTTGCAAATTCTCTTCTATCGAATGAATCTCCAGGAATTCGGTTCTTGATGGCCACTTTCATTGTTTTCATTTGAATTTGCAGAAGTGAACCGTTCTATCTGTCAAAATCTCAACATCCGGCATCAGGTGTTGGGTTTTTGTTTCGGATAAACTTTCAACCGGAAGCCAGTGGTTGGATTTTGTTTTGGATAAGAGATTAATCGAAGGCTAGGGGACGGTTAGCGTTTATCCGATTAATAACGGTAAGCAGATATTGAGCAAATCAAATTGTGCTAAATGGCAGTTTATTCTTAAAATAAATTTTAATCGGACATTGAGCAACCGGCCCTTAATATTATTTTACAAAAACAAAAAGCTTAAATCTAATTTAATTGTACTACAAGACTGTTGCCTGTAGGGGTCTATGTTGTCGTTGTGAATTCGATTTAACCGATTTACCGCCAAACTATGAAAAAAGGAAAGAAAACCGGTTAAAGATATTTTTTGCATTACCGTAGTGGAGGGGGAAATGTTTCGTTCACGCAATGCTAATCTTCCACGGATTTACGACTGCGCGTCTATCGTATTGATAAAAACAAACCCGACAATTTTTTCCAAGAATTTCAATGTGGCAATTTCATTGTCATGAAGGCCAACTACCTCCAGGGGATCCTACCTTTTAATTGGTAGTATTTTTGCGCATTTCGGACACCATTTGTGCAGTTCATCAGTACATTATCAAGTACAATACTTTCCTCCACAGTATGCCTTACATCTACATACTCTCTACTTAACTTATTGTAATTACTCTACCAGATGCATTGATTTTACAATTACTTAAATTACTTTTTACGACAGTTACACTATTTTGGGCAACGAAGAAAAGGACTAAGCTGGAACGCATATTGGTCCGAAGCCATGCACAAGCCACATGGCACTGTTGTTGTTACAGGTGTCAAAATCACATTTTACAACAAAATGCCATATGACTTGTGCGTGGGTTAGGAGCAATATGCGTTTCGGCTAATTAAGAAAAAACCTATGTACTGACGGCTAGAAATGGAAAGCAGAAGCAAAAACCGGTGGAAAAGACAAGAAGACATGGCTATTTGTATGCAAAACTTGTTCTGATAACTATGGACTCAGACAGGTAATGGGTAAACACGGTCTTGGGGATATTAACGACAACGGCGAAAGATCTGTAGAGTTCTGCAACCTTTACAGTATCTTCATCGGTAGTACTATGTTTGAGAATAAGGACCACAACAAAATCGGTTGGCCCTCTGTTGATCGGCGCAGAACACAAAATCAGATCGACCACTTTGCAATTAGTAAGAGAATCAAGAGCTGCCTACTGGACGTGGGAAATAAGAAATGTGCCGATGACAGGATGGGAAGAGACCATTCAGCCGTGCGGCGTTCTATTGAAGAAAGATCCAGGCGCCGCAAATTTAACACCGCTCGACTAAAAAATCCTGCTGTCCTACAACAATATAACGACAACCTTGCGCAAAAAGCAGCTGAGATATTTAGTAACCCAGATAGTGATATCAATTAAAACTAAGATGCCATAAAAAATGCGTACATTGACAGCGCAGATACCATCCTTGGTACAAACCCGGATTGCCAGAATAAGCCCTGGATGTCTGACGCTCTATGACAGCGTATTGTTGACAGAAAAGATCTGAAGGCTCATTTTACAGCAGCATCAAATGACAATCGAAGCAGCATCGAACCCATTGACCGTCAGAAAGCTCGAGAAGTTCAGCGTAGTGTGCAATGCGATAAAAGAGGTTAAGCGAATTCACTTCTAGTGTCACCAAGGAGTTTACAGTTGGTCGTAACTCCAGCCAATATTCGGCGAACGACAGTGATGGGAAGCTACTTACCATGCAGTAAGATCAAATTAGGCGGTGGAAAAAAACTTCGCCGCGGTCTTGAACCGTGTAAAATTTGGTGAAGTCCAATTTCATATACAATAGATAATGCAGCTAACCATCAAAATATGCGTACGGTCCACTGCCCCAACTAAAGAAGGATTTGTCGCTGCAATTATTGCACTAAAACAAGGAAAGGCACCCCAACTCGACGGTATCCCTGCCGAACTCTATCAAGCAGCGCCAAGCGCAACTGCCGAGTTGTAGTATCCACTTACTGATAAAGTGTGGAATACAGAGACCTTTCCCACTGAATCGAAGCGAGGTTTGATCATCAAACTTCCGAAGAAGACTTTAATAATTAGACAGGCATTTGTGTGCTTCCTGCCGTTAACAAGATAATAGCTAAAATCGGCCTGGAAAGACTAAAGACTCACTTACTCCTAGTCTACACTCATAGACAAAATCTCGCGATTGTCTATAGACAAATCGAGGATTTTGTATTTAGACAATCGCGAACAATTCAGAATATTTTTATGGACTTTGTTGCTGGTCCACATCTACATTTAGTTTCTGAGAGACATGGTAACTGAGATAGCGGCCTGTGGAATTGTTGCTTGTGTAGCCTTTATCTTTGCTAATGAAAAAGGGAAGAAAGCCCGCAAACGTTTGTTTATACGGACCTTGTCCGTTTGGTCCTAAATGCGGGCTTAATCTATTAGAAAAGCTGAAATTGGAAGATGGCTTAGGCTTCGAAAATTTTTCCACATTAACCGCTACGGATTTTGAGGTAATGCTACAAATGGTTTGAAGTAAAATTTCAGTACAGGACACAAGATTTAGAGAAAGCATTCCACCTGCCCTCAGGTGGTAACGCTTCGTTATCTGGCGAGTGGTGATTCATTTACTAGCCTTATGTATACATTCAGGGTTTCCAAGCAGACGATATCATCGTTTGTCCCGGAAGTTTGTGAAGCCATAATATCTTCGTTAAAAAACTTCGTGCAGGTAAGTACAAATAATAAAAAAGTGATAATTTTAGTGAAAACATTTATTAAAGTTAGAAAATATAAAAGAGTTGATATGTTTTCTCTGTTGTCCACATTTCAAAAATACTACTCAAATAAACGATAATTATCTGACCGCACGCTATATGCTCTTACGAACACGACGAAATGTTGCACAAAATGGCTCAAGTTTTCCATTCTTGATGGGAACTCACAGACACACGATAGACAACTCATAGACATGTACATGCAGTTGCAGAACACTCGAATTGTTCCCGATTTGTCTCTAAAAAATCGCAGAACCCTGTCTATAGACACGAGTTGCGGAACTTGTCTATGAGTGTGGACTAGGGGTTAGAAAGAACAATTGATGAAGAGCGCTGTTTTTCGATCCAAATTCTCTTGTGTCGATCACATTAACACCTTGCGTATCATCATCATCGAACAATGCATTGAGTATGATTCTCCGCTTCGCTAGATTTTTATCGATTTCGAGAATTCTTTCGATAGAGTGAACCGGGATTCTATATGGGCGGCCTTGCCCAGGAGAGGCATCCCTGAGAAGCTTGTGGCTATTACTAAGGCAACCTATGACGGCGCGAAATGTCGCATTCTGCATAAAGGAAAGGTGTCGGGGGACTTTGAGATCCGCAATGGAGTTCGGCAGGGGTGCATCCTCTCACCGATCCTAGTCCTCATAGTGATCGGCGATGTGTTTCATACAGCCCTATACGGACTAGGTAAAGGAATTCAATAGACTTTAAAATCATCTTGACTACGCTGACGACAAATGCCTACAGAATCACGGATCGGTCCGCAATGTCGCTGGCTCTTGAGAGCAAGGCAAGCAAGGTGGGGTCAAAGGTAAATATCAACAAGATCAAGGTTCTTAGCCCGCCATTGCGAAAAAGAAATCCGACATCTATTGGCCATATTAATGGGCACCCTGTGGAGAAAGTGAACAACTTCGTCTACCTGGGTAGCATTGTAGCCGAAAATGGTGGTACGGAGCAGGACATCACCCATCGTATCAACCAGGCTAAATGCGCATACGGCGTGCTGTCCACAATCTGGCAGAGCAATTATCTCAGCATCAAGACCAGGCTGGGCCTGTTTCGCTCCCTGGTACTGTCTCTGCTTTTGTATGGGAGCAGAACATGGAAAGTTTCCGTAAGAGTTACCAGAAAGCTGCAAGTTTCCGTCAACTTATGTCTTCGTCCAATTATAAGAATTTTCAGGCCCGAAACAATGGGTGGGTTCAGAAGGTGCCAAGATCAGAGACCGCTCGCGAGCGGCTCCGCAACTGCTCACGATCAGTTCCGAAACTGCTCGGTTAGGGAGTCTGCACCTGCTGAACGCTACTTCACCAGCTGACAAATTTTCGACAAATCGACCAGCTGACAGCTGACAGCTGACGATGACAATTTTAGACACCATGTATGGTCCACCGCAAAACTTTTAAAAAGCAGCCGGTTTTGTTTACGTTCCCTGCAGAAAGCTACCCACCTTCATCTTTAAGAACATAAAAAAACTAACTTACCACTTTGCGGACTACAATCTACTGATGAACCACCCCGTCTACATTCGCGGGCGAATTTTCGGACGCTGTGCATTACGAAAAACGAGGAAACAAAACAAAACAAAATCAAAAGCATGCGAAAACACAACAAACACAACTTGACAACTGTCAAAAGTCGAATGTCGCAACATAAGCGTGTGGAGGAAAAAGAAGAAGAAGAACCTGAGCACTGAGCGCTGAGCGATGATCAGAAATATTTCTTGCTCGGTGAAATGACATTTAATTTGATCATGTTCACCCGAGCAGAATCCGCTCGTTTTCATCATGTTCACTTGAGCGGAAGTTGCTCAATTCCTTCTGAACGCAGCCAATATCAAATGAAATGCTAAGTCGGCGTACGGATCAGATGCCAATCGACGAATTGATACGCAGGAGGAAATGGCAGTGGATAGGTCACACATTTCGGAAGTATGATAACTGCATTACTTTACATGCCATGAAATAGAACACCATGTCCAACCAAGGCCGACTAAGAGGGGGATCTAAAATCACATGGCGTCGATCTGTGGCAAAATAGTGTAAGGCGCCGGGTAAGTCGTTTGGAGACTTGCGCCCCACTGCCCAGAAAAGAGTACAATGGCGCGCAGGAGTGGTTGACGCGCTTTGCCCCACTAGGGGTTAAGGCAAAGTACAATAGTATACAGCAATTGTATAGTTAGGCATGACTGAATAAAGTGCAGGGTCTTCGCAGTGGCGGAATTTCTAATCAGTTGCTAGGCATTCATGGAAAAGAATCCTTCGAATTAAAATTTATTGATTTTTGCTCCACTGCTCTTAATAATTCCATATCGTTTACCCTCCAAATTGGGGTGCTTGGCAGACCTTCCCATGTGATAATATTTTAAGCACGCGATAAACTGCCTCTCAATCGCGAGTAAAAGACTTGATGTGATAATAATGTGTCTGAGAGATCGTACATATATCAAACGGATTTTTCTCATTATACACTAGACTTCGGCTACGCTCGTAAAAAAAACCCTCGTCACAATTTGATTAATTCCCATGCGTAGTAACACTCGCATCATTTTCGTATATTTTCTATCTCATAAAACGAATCATTTCGGGTCATTTGACACTTGGTGTTAGTACTTGGATAGCATTTTCGTCATCATTCCGGGGATTTTTTTTTACATGCGTTTTGATACGAAGAAGAAGTAACATACATAGCGTTACAACCCTAAAGACATTGTCCCTTAGCTTTTCACTCATAACAAAGAGCTCAAATGTTCTGGCAGCTTTAGGCCATTATCCCACGACATATGGCAATCTTTTTACGGTGCGGCTGACCATGCAAAGAAGCTAAACACACCGGAAAATAAGACAAGCATTATGGGTCACAACATTTTATGGGTGGCTATAACTTATCGTTGGGGCTATGAAGACGCGTTACGAGGGCAGATTGTGTTATTTAAAGGATTATTATACTTCATTGATTACGATGTGTTACTTTCGATTTGGAACATATGATAAAATTAAATTAACAAAAAAACGCCGTGGTCGTTCGGTCACCGCTCTACGGTACTAATCTAGAGCTCGAAGTTCAAATCTCGGCGCGATCGAAAGCAGTCTGTGGGTTGGTCATGATTTGACCTGCTCCTCTTGCGGATCAGGTCAACCTACACCGAGTCCGACAACGGAGTAGGTTCAAGAAACTAGCTTCGCAGACCTGGTGCGCATATGAAACGAATCTGTCGTCCGTCATGGAGTTGGAGATGGAGTGAAAGAACAGAAGAGTGCGTGAACTAGGTTCGTCGAAGTCTGAGAGAGTCGTAATTGGAAGTATTGTAAGAGAATGGAGAATGGAACTACTGACTAGATTAGAAGACATATCTACATATCGCTATATTGCAGTATAGAATAAAATGGATGGTATTTTCAATTCGATTTTATTAATATCAGGTGTAGTGGAGCTTTTATGGCCAATTTACAATTTCGCCGAGTGAAAGAGTCGAGTATATTCGGCGAGAATACCCGAGGTTAGTAGCCTGAGCCAGATGCGCGTTCACATTCTCGCCCGAGTACGAGTCATTGCTCTGTTGGGCAATGACAAACAACTGATGGTGTGGTAACATACACGCTCCCATAGTTAAATAATGTGCGCACTTGTGAAGAGCGTTTACTTTAATTTAATTTTTACCAACTACATGTTTCATATTATTTTCCCCGAAAACCGTTTGTGCGCGCTTACGTTAAGCGAAACCACTCACGTAACCACCTACCAGATTTTTGCAGACTGATAGGCCGTTTCATCGAAAAAAAGGATTACCGTTCAGAATCGCCTTTATTTTATTTTTTTTTTCTTTGCTATTTTGACTTCAGACTCGCAATCAGCGACCCAATCAACCCACCACCATTTTTTTTCCAGAAAAATCGGCCGTGTTTATAAAAAAAAAGTGTTGCCATTCTGGATCCCCGCCATTTGATTTTTTGCCATAAGGACATCAGATTTGCAATCAGCGACCCAAAAATCCCCCTATCAGATTTTCCAGCAAGACTGCCCGTGTTTTTGAGAAAAAAAAGGGTTGCCGCTCAGAAAATTCTTTATTTTTTGATTTTTTGCAATTCTGACTTCAGATTCGCTATCAGCGGCCCATTCGACCTCCTACCAGTTTTTTTCCAGCACGATTGGCCGTGTTTATAAGAAAAAAGTGTTGCCATTTTGAATCCCCTTTTTGTTTTTTTGCTATTTGGACTTCCGATTCGCAATCAGCGGCCGAAAAACTGCGGGTACTAATAAAACTCTCACAGTGCTCCGAGCTTGTCAGTATAAAGACGGCGCGGATAGGAGGTAGCAACTGCACTTTCGAAAAGTAGATATGATATCGAAATGTCAACCAGGCATAGAAATGCTAGAGATGTTGACGTGCCCATGCCCTGGAGGGGTCAAGGCAATTAATAATAATAACACCAACAAAGATATTGTCTTAACCAGCGTAACACTCTTACTTTTCTGCACAAATTATATTGTTGAACCATTTTTTAAAAGCTTCTATCGTAAATTTGCCGACACTGAGATGGTTTTCTAATAAAGCACATGTAGACTACCGATTGGGTGCATTGGACTGTATCCATTCTCCAAACTAACATATTAATTTAAATAGCTGAAGTTGAGAATGAAACGAAAAAGTCAACGTCCCCGTTAGCTAGATCCACCAAATTAACAAAGAAGTGGGCCTCAGAGCTCAGATACCCTTAGCTTTTTACAATTGCATAGCATCTTCACACCAGATGGAAGATGCTACCCCTCCTTATCATCTTTTCACTAACTGCAGATGTCATTGCATAGCCAAACCAAAGAATAGAGATTATTGCTAACAAGAAATGGGACTCTATACGAATTAAGAGTGCCTGCCTAGTAGTTGCATATGTGTTGGATTCCATCAGTACACGAAGGGGTAATGCGGAATAGCAAGTATGTTACTCATACGATGAAACGTACTAGGCAGTTGGCATTTGAAGAGCTTTTTAAAATGTTGCCGTCCCTATCCCTCTAAAGGCAACTTTCATTTGATTATTTGCGTATCAATTGGCATTGCGCCTGGCCCCCTGGCCAAACTATCTGTTGTACTCACCACATTATGCGGCAACGACACTCCAACACAGCCGACTTGGTGTTCTGTCAAACTGCACGGTCAAACTGATATTTCAGAAGTGCTGGAAATACAACGTAGACGTATACGGATACCAAATCTTTGCCGACTTTAAGCAGCCATACGACAGTATCGATCGTGGTGTACTGTAGAACATCAAGCTGCAATTTGGTATACCGGCAAAATTAGTGCGACAGACAAAGATGACGATGATCAACTCCGTCTCACAGGTTAGGATCCATAATAGACTTACTGACCTATTTAAAACACGCACTGGTCTGAAACAGGGCGATGGACTGGCACCGACGCTCTTCAACCTAGCACTGGAATACGTTATTCGTGCTATGAATATGGACAACGGCAAGACGCTACTCAGCAAGTCGACACAATTAGCAGCGTACGCCGACGACATCAACATCATGTCCCGAAGATTGGCTGACACAGAAAAACTTCAGCATACGCTCGATACCGCTGCAAAAGAAGTTGGACTACGTATCAACGAGGGTAAAACTAAAAAAATGATGCAATCGAGGATAAGGACGCCTGCACAATCGAGCATCAACATCAACAACGAGTTCGTGAACGACGTCAACGAAACTGACGAAATCAAGCGACGGATGCGGGCTTTGCATCAATGTCGGAGAGTGTGTGCTCGTAGGTGGGGAATTTCACCTCAACCGGCACACTGGATTTACACAATGATGGCAAAACCCATTTTAGCCTATGCATCAGTGGTATGGTGGCCAAACGCCATGCAGAAACTCACAAAGCGGAAGCTAGATGGGGTACAAAGGATACCTTGCGTAAGCATATGTGGTGCAATGCGCACCACACCAACGGAAGCAATAGAGGTTTTGCTGGGACTGCCGCCACTGGATATATTTATAAAGACAACGGCGGCGCTTTCAGCAATACGCATGGAAAGGGATGCCATGTGGCATCACTTTAAAAATAGCAGCGGTCATAAGAGCATCTTAGATATTATACATGATCAATTTCAGGGAGACTCTAAAGCCGGTAGAAGGCATGAGTAGACGTAAGGTAGATGAAAGACTACACAAGACTCACATTACCGATGGAAACATGTACAATGAGTGTAGGTATGTACAATGACATCAGAATTTTTACTGATGGCTCTTTAATGGACGGGAAAGCGGGGGTGGGGGTTTACTCTGAAGAGTTAAAGCTAGCCTGCGCGCTTAGTCTGGGAGAGTATGTGTCCGTATACCAGGCAGAGATGCATGGCTTGATGCATGCGTTGGACCACCTGACTGACCTTCCAGGTGCGGGGGAAGAAAATTTTTATTGTATTGCATGCAGCAAACCAACATAAACTCCAAATTAATACTAGAGTGTGTCCGAAAGCTCAACACGTGTGCCTTAGGAAATGAGGTCACACTGATTTGGGTAAAAGGACAGATAGGTACAACAGGAAATGAGGAGCTCAGAATGCAACGACCAGCCCTTTAGGCAGGGAAAGGAAAGGTACTCAGCTATAAACGGAGTACCCTAAGCTGGATAACTGCGTGGGTTACAGGGCATGGTAATTTTAAGGTTCATCTGGCCAAGATGAAAATCGAGGAATATGACGTTTGTAGGCTATGTATGCAGGAGGCTGAGACGGTAGCACACATTGTGTGTGAATGTCCAGCACTGGCTAGCATGAAGTTGACAATCACATGCAAGCACACGGTAAGTGTGGAAGCCATGACTGAACTCAGCCTTAAAGAAATGTTACGAAATACACGGGACTGAGTGATGAAGAGAAAGGTCGACAATTATCAGTCGACATCAGGAAATCACTAACGACCGGGAGGGAGCGAAAAGGGACCCAAAACACTAGTGCTCTGCTTCGGATATCCCCCCGAATACAATTATTATTCTTTTCGTAAACACGATCTAGCTGGAAGTAGGGATTTTTTTTGTCGCTGAAATAATATTAAGTCAAAATTTCCAAAAATAGACGATCTATTGTAGATTACGTATGTACGTACGTACGAAGAAAATATTCATTATAAAAAATGTCAGGCAGCACGCTTCAAGTGCATGCATAGTGTGCTTTCAACTTTATCATCTATCTATCAACTTCTTATACATTACCCTCCTGAAAGAGATCCAAACGAGCGTGAACATTACAAAATGCTTTTTGTTCCCTTTCTGAATGTGACAGGGTATATTAACTTTGTTATGAAGTTTGCAACGCACAGAAGGAAGCATCTCCGACCACATAAACTATACATATTCTTGGCCAGTATGATGAGATGATTCGATTAAGCTTTGTCCGCCTGCCTGTCTGTCAATCCGTCTATTTCTATGCAAACTTGTCTCTCAGTTTTGAAGCTATCGAGCTGAAATTGCACAAAGCCGTCTTTCTACTGCACGCTGTATATATGTATGTCGGAATCAACGGAATCGGACCACTACATCATTTATTTATTTATTAAACGGACAAAAAGTCCTTTAAATTCACAATTTAAATGCTTACAAACAAAAAAAAAAAAACAATAAAATTCATTACTTATTCTAATGTATGTCTAAAGCAATGTTTTACTAACTGTTTACATTATAATATAACTAAATATTTAGCAAAGCATTTTTTAATATGTTACTGTTGTCATTAAAAAAGTCGACACTTGTGGATAATTTATTACCAATGATCTTAAGCCTTTCGATAGGTGAAAATTGAAGATAATTCGTTCTAGAGATTTGCAGTTGAAACAAATCATTGGATCTAGTATTAATTGCAGGTACTCTAAAGGATATTTGGCGCAAAAGTTCAGGAGAATCGATATTGTTATTTAGCAAGTTATATAGAAACATGGCATCATTATAAGTTCTTCTTGCATCTAGTGTGTGTGTATTGAGCATAGATAATATATTTGCATAATCGATATTTTGACGTGTAACATGAGTTTTATAAGCTATATACCTCAAAAACTTATGTTGCACTTTTTCGAGTTTATCAGAATGACTTTGGTAATGCGGATTCCATAATACCGATGCGTATTCCAGTTTACTTCTGACTAGAGTGAAATACAATGTTTTTAGAGTATTTATATTGGAGAAATGTCTGGTGTTTCTAATAAGGAAGCCCAACATGCGCCTGGCCTGCTCGGTAATCATTTCAATATGTAGTAAAAAATTAAGTTTGGAATCAAAAGTTATTCCCAGATCTTTTACTGTCTCAACTGTCTTTAAAGGAGTAGCATTAATATTTTAGTATAAACATGTTGATGAACTGTTCTTGTTTTATTAAAAATCATTGACTGGCATTTATCCGTGTTAAGCTTTAGGCTATTATCGACACAATATCTATAAAGGTTATCTAAATTGGATTGTAAGATTTCAATATCACTTATTGATGAAATCGCTCTATAAATTTTGCAATCATCAGCAAATAGTAAAAATTCAACGTTTTCAAAAATAAGATTGACGTCGTTTATGAATATTAAAAATAAGAGAGGGCCAAGATGAGACCCTTGAGGTACTCCAGATGTTGACGAAAATTGATTTGACAATTTGTTTTTGACTTTAACAAGGAAAGTTCTCTCTCTTATATAATCATTTAGCCAGGATAGCAGTGGACCATGCAGTCCCATATTTTTTAGTTTTTTGAACAATAGGTCAAAATTAATTGTGTCAAAAGCTTTTGTAAAATCAGTATACACTGTGTGAACCTGCTGAAAACGTGCAAAAGAATTGCAAATATAGTTATGGTATGAGAGGAGATTAGTCGTAGTCGATTTTCCGGAGCAAAAACCATGTTGATTATGTATAATGACGGGACGGATAATAGGCGTGATTTGATCAGTAACAAGGCTCTCGAAGATTTTGGGTATCGATGATAGAATGCAAATTGGTCGGTAATTACGAACATCACTTTTGTCACCATTTTTAAAAACAGGTACTATATAACTAGATTTCCATATATTTGGGAAGTTTCCTGATTCTAATGATCGGTTGAACAATGAAAGGAGTGGACGAGCTATACTTCTAGCACTATATTTTAGAAATATTGGTGGAATACCATCTGGTCCAGGGCTTTTAGTGACATCTAGCGTAATTAATTTCTTTTCAAGGGAATCGAAATCTATTGAGATAGTGGACAGATTAATCATAAGGTTTAGTGAAGGGGGATTATAAGTATTGACTTCCTCGCTGTATACTTTCGCAAAATTAGTTGCAAACATATTAGCGACTACATTACAATCAGAGCTCCATACTCCATCTAAATGCATTTCATCTGGCAAACCAGTTTCAGTTTTACAAGAATTTATATGCCTCCAAAAATATTTCATATTATGTGGTATCTCTGATTCGATTTTATAATTGTATAATTTGAAATCAATTTTCGATCTGACTTTACAAGCAGCTCTAAGTTCAGAAAAAAGTTTATAATCATTAAAACTGCCAGTATTTTTATAACGTGCATGAGCTTGCTTTTTATCGCGGATCAAATTTTTTAGCTCTAATGAAAACCATACTGGAAAATTATCCACATACCGTTGTACAACAGGAACATGAAAAAAAATTATGTCGTTTACAATATTATAAAATTCACATATAGCCTCGTTCAAAGTCAAATGATCTAAATCTTACCAATTTATCAATGCTAGTGCTTCATTAATGCTGTTATAGTCAGCGCGTTTAAAATTCAAAAATGTAACTGTCGTTGGTCTGTCTTTACCGAAATTTGTTAATTTAGTATTTACAATAATATCCAAAGCTGGATGGTAGCTATCTATCGGTACAAATGGTAGTTGATTAGACGAAATAATTAATTCATTACAATTTGAGAAAACCAGATCTAATAAATTATTGTTTTGGTTGTAAATATGATTGATATCATATAGCTGCCGTGGGAACGACCGGTCCAAAATTCTGTTTTTGTGAGAAAAACTTTTTTGTTTCTAAAGATATCTTTAATGAATTTCACTTTATTCAATCGTATCTATTGGTAAATGACATTCCCGAATTTCTTTCAAATTGGATTACTCTATCATATACCTAACTGTCATAGGAACGACCGGCCCAAAAGTAATTTTTAGTCGTTTAGTAGTTTTAAATTATTCGAAAAACTTTTTAATTTCCAAAGATATCTTTACAAAATTTCATATTACGCAATCATATTCGCCGCCAAACCACATTCCAAAATTCAGCTGAAATCGGCCCACTATTTCAAATACCTCTCATAGGAACTGTGGAATCGGAACATGTTTTACTGCTAATTTCGAAGTGGCAAATGCAGAACGTATCATATCTTCGGCAAGCTACCTGAACACTAGCTTAGGTTAGGTTAGGTAGGGTGGCAGCCTAACGGCTCCGCATAGACCGCTGAGGTCCACAGCAATACCACATATATCAGGTACTCATCCCGTGTCGTTGCTGGCTACCAGAAGATGGTCGTTGAGCTTGAAGGAACCTGACTCATTGGCGAAGCTCAAGAGGCTTCTCCAACTGAGTCGTGCGACTCCTTCAAGATCGTTGCAAAAGTGAGCTCCTAGGCACTTTAATCTCCTACTAGCGAGTGCGGGACATTCGCATAGAAGGTGCTTTAGAGTTTCTTTCGTGTTTGGTATTTGGCAATTCCAACAGCCATCGCTGGTTATTAGCTTTAGTCTGTGCGTTCCCCTATCAGGCATTGGCCTGTTAGTATGCCCACTAATAGTGCACACTGACTTCTGGGCAGTCCCAAGAGGCTTTCAGTTTTCTTTTTGTCATAAGAATTCCAGAATATTTTCGTTACTCTGGAGTTGTTTGTGTTAAGCCAGTTAGCTTTGGCCTGTTCACGCATACTATCATCCATCATCTTCTTGCATGTTTTCATTGGCGTCGGCAGCTCTTGGGCTGCCCCTCGTTCGAAGATAGCCCCCTGTTTGGCAAGTCCATCCGCTATTTCGTTACCTTGAACCCCGCTATGGCCCGGAACCACCAGAGTTCCAGGGTCCTAGCTGATCCCAAAGCTTGTAAAGCTGTTAGGCAGTTATGCACTGTCTTCGACTTGATTGTGACGAACTGAAGCGCCTTTAGTGCTGCTTGACTGTCCGAGTGTATGACGATTCCACCCTTTTTCCGGGATGATATCATCACCTCAGCTGGCTTTTGAATCGCAAGCACCTCCGCCTGGAAAATGCTGCACTAATTCGGCAGTCTATAGGAAAGGTTGCATGGAAGTTCCGACGAGCAGACTGCTGCACCAACTCCGGCTTCCGTCTTGGAGACATCCGTGTAGAGGTTCAGCGCCCTTCTTCGTCCATGATCAATTACCGGGATCGGGTATATTGACCTCGAAGTTGATGTTGAAACCTACTTGTGATTTCATATAGTCAATATTAATAGATGACAGCCTAATAGTGCTGTGGC
Source organism: Chloromyia formosa (assembly GCA_964017055.1). Classification (NCBI taxonomy): domain Eukaryota; kingdom Metazoa; phylum Arthropoda; class Insecta; order Diptera; family Stratiomyidae; genus Chloromyia; species Chloromyia formosa. The sequence goes on along the minus strand of OZ024816.1, from coordinate 43,250,005 downwards.
CATATGGCCTATCTTTGAAGTGCCATGCCTCTCTAAGCCTTAGGGCACATTTAGCAGCCTCAATCTTCAGATATACGTCGATCGGAGGCAGATTTAGAAGGATGTTCAGAGAGAGCGAAGATACTGTTCTTAAGGCACCAGTGATCCCTAAGCAACATAGTCTCTCTACCCTCTCCATTTTCGGTAGGATTCTTTTCGTGTTGAGTGCTGTCCACCAAACCATAGCTCCGTACGTTAGTATCGGTCTTATGACAGCAGTGTATATCCAAGCATGCTTTTGCAGGTGTAAAAGGCGAGGCTGGCCTTTCTGTTTCGTTCCTCGGCGTTACGACCCCAGTTAAGTCTACTATCCAGGATTATCCTTAAGTACTTTGCATGGGTTGACAAAGTTAACCCGGTGTCACCCATCTTTGACGGGATAAATTCCTGAATTCTGGTTCTCCTTGTGAAGAGGACTAGTTCAGACTAGCTCAGGGCCAGATTAAGATTGTAGAGGCCCGGGGCCACTACATTGGTGGGGGCCCTTTTTTATGGTAAATTTCGAATGACTATTAAGCAAAGGTATAGCAATGTATTTATTAATTTATTACTTACAAAGTCACATGATGTAAAATAAGATACGTGATTAACGTGATTTTTTCGTAGCAAAGACGTCGATTAAATCATCAAACAATTAAGTAGTCCGGATGGCGCAACGGTTAGCACGTTCGCCTTCGACGCACTGGGCCCCGGTTCGATTCCGGGGATTTACGTGTCGGACTATGAGCCCACTCAGCTGTTAAATGAGTATCCATTATGGGGCAAATAACTCGGTTGAGCGTGTTGCTGATCACATACCTCTGCACAAAAACCGTCACGATCTAGAAAATGAGATGATGCTAACTCATCTCGAGGCCGTGGTTCAAATTGGACTTTTGCGCCAGTTATTTATTTTTTTATCAAAAAATTAAGACGATCTTGTCCCATACTTGTGCGTAATCTGTTTTTGATGAGTTTCATTTTTGAAAATGATCTTTCTCCACTACAATTGGATACCATCATTGATAAGTATTGTGCAATTCATACGAAGCACTATTTCCACATTCACAAAAGTTGAGCGAAGATCGTTTTCTATGATAATACGATAAAGAAATAGTTCTATTGACTCTTCATTCAGCTGTGTGTAGAGCTTTGGTAATGCAGAAAGTTGCAATAATTCAGCACATAAAGAATCTTCTGCGTAGCAATTAACAAGATTTTCCGCATTGATATTTAATTCTTCAGGTGTAATTGTCATGAGCTCACTCGAAAACCCAAATCTGTCGTAGGGAACTTCGTAAGCTGAAAGCCGTTGTGATAATGCCAAGATGAGTGAGTCTACTACTGGTAAAAAGGATTCAATGCGAAACTTGACCCTCGGTGACATTTGGACAGAATTTGTTTTTCCATAATCAAGAGGCTGCAGTAGTACGTTTGGTTTTTTAGTTCTAGATTTGGAGTCATACTCGTCAGTTATAGCCAGTTTCTTTCCCTTAGCTTCGTACTCTTCGAAATAATCTCTTCTTGATGCGACGAAAGATTTTTGAGACTTCACAGCAGTACTGAGTACCATTGTAGAACTTTGTAAATTTGTGCTAATATCGTCAAATATACCTGGGAGTTTCCAGACGAGCCATGATACGAAGAAGTCTCAAAGTTTCATTTCCCACGACGGCCTTCTGTTCTTCGTCAGTGCTGATTTCAGTTAACGCTTCTTCTATCTCTTTATAACCATAAGTAAGTGCTTTGACTACGTCAGAAGCCCATGATCACTCAGGCTCTTCAAAGTATAAACAGTACAGATGTTTAATTTGGTCAATTTTTTATTGAGAATCTCACACCGCGCGGTAAATGCAGTGAAGAAAACGTAGAGAGAAAAAAAGGCGTGATGATTCAACTCCGAAATCAAAGCTTGCATACCTTGATATTTCCCAGACATATTGGGCGCATTGTCGTAGGATTGACTCTACAGTTTTTTATGTCTATCCCTAGGCCTCGCAGTAACTTAACACATTTGCCATCTCCAGTCCAGTATGTTCACAATTTGGTATCAGTGCCAAGAAACGCTCTACTGGACGTGTTCCTTCCATGTACCTGACAACTACTGTCAACTGATCTATATGTCCTTCATCAGGAGTCGAATCAATACTTTGCTTTTTTCATTCGCGCACAAACTTCTTCCAGTACTTCTTTCGCCATAATTTCGATCAGCTCTTCACAAATCGTGGATGATAAATAATTCACATGCCCTCTACCTTTGTCGCCATGTTCTTTGAAATGTTTGGCCATTTGGAATTGGTCGTACTTCGCTATTAATTCGAGTATTCCGAGATAGTTAACATTATTAAGTGAATTAATGTTTTCATCGGAACCTCTAAAAGCCAATCCTCGCTCTGATAGAAACTTTATCGTAGAGACTATTCTTTCAAGAACTTAACCGCCAATAGGCAGCCGCTTCAGCAAAATATAATAGACATGAACTACAATTAATTAAAATTAAAGATGCATTAACTATATTTTATCTACTCAAACATACATAGACAGCATGCGATGTGTAAGTATCCAAAAATGTACAGTGGTGCACGGGGTTTTTGCCGTATATTGCCAAACTGGTAGCATATATAAAGAATATATAACACACGCGGGGGGCAAAGACCTTTTCCATAGTCCTCCTGGTAACGGCAGTGTATCAATTCGCTGACGGCCAATGTCTTAGCGATAAGACAGTTTGGAGAAGGCAGATAGCTGTAGCCTTATTGGCTGACCAACACCTAAGCGTCTCAGGTTTAGTAGGATGGAATGACTTGCGTAGTTGGAACTGCTACATAGTTGTGTGGGCTCCAGCACGTTTATTAAACCATCTGAAGCAGCTATCTCCGAGGCCATCCCCTGAATGGGGTTAAGCGACGTGCTGACAACTCGTCCTTGCAAAAACCACTCCATGTCAAGAAACCTCGAACAAAAGCCTCGGATCGGACGGATCAACAACGACGACCACGCAAACGACTAAAGGATTATTCTTTCGGATCCTGGAATGTACGCTCCCTGAACAAACCGGGGGCCGAGAAGGCCCTCCTTCACCAGGTCGAAAAGTACAAAGTGAGCATTACTGCAGTCCAGGAAACAAATTGGCTTGGCAGCGAGATTAATGACAAGAAATCGCACACAATTTTTACAAGTGGCAAACCATCGGGCCGCAAGGAGTTTGGAGTAGCATTTATAGTGAACAATCACCTCAAACCGCATATTACTGACTTCAAACCCATAAATGAACGGCTGTGTGCGATTCGCATCAAGACTCGATTCTTCAATCTCTGGCTCATCAATGTGCACGCCCCCACTGAAGTTAAAGAAGACGCAGTAAAAGACGAGTTCTACGCCCGCCTTGAAACTCTCTTCGACTCACTTCCAACAAACGACGTCAAATTGCTGCTGGGAGACTTTAACGCGAAAGTCGGAAATGAAAGTTGGCACCGGGGGACCACTGGAGGCCACAGCCGCATCGACGCATTCACAAGCAGACCTGGAAGTCTCCAGACGCACATACCGTGAACCAAATTGACCACGTCCTCATTTGCAGGAGATGGGCGTCTAGTGTCATGGATGTCCGCTCCTATCGAGGAGCAAACTGCGACTCAGATCATCACTTGGTGAAGACGACCTACAGATGTAGAATTTCCTCAGTACACCAATCAAGAATCAGCCCTCCCAAAATCTTTGCGGTTGATAAGCTTTTGAGTGATGCTAGAGCGGTGGCGTATACTACCGCCCTTGAGGAAAGACTATCACCTATGCTACACAACATCAGCAACACAGGCGTCCATGGGTTCTGGGAAGAACTCAAGGGTACCATTAAGGATGTCGCAGACAAAGTCGTGGGATATAAAGCCCGGCGGGCGCGAAATGATTGGTTCGACGAAGAATGCAAAAATTCACTTGACGCGAAAAACGAGGCCTACAGACAATGGATTCAACGAGGAACCAGAGCCAGAAGAGAAAAATATGACGAGCTACGGCGAATATCGAATAGAATAATTAGACGTAAGAAACGTAAGTACTTTGACGAGCAGTTGCTGAACACAAACGAAAACTTAGCTAATAGGAACACCAGACAAGCGTACAAACTAGTAAATACAATTAACAACGGCTACCAACCCAGGACTAGCCTTTGTAAGGGCAAGGATGGAAACATCATCAGCGACACCGATGGTATTAACAAACGATGGGCCTCTTATTTTGAAGAGCTTCTAAACCGACCATCTAACATCCCCACACAGGAAGCTCTCGACGATATTGTTGATCTAGGCCCACCCATTCAACCCCCGTCAGTAGAGGAAGTAGATCTCGCGTTGCGGTCACTAAAACGAAATAAAGCGCCGGGCGCTGACGAGATTCCAGCTGAACTGCTAAAATTCGGTGGAACGAGTCTAGTTGATGCCATACATCAATTACTCCTGCGAGTATGGGAGAACGAGGAGATCCCAGACGATTGGCGCAGAAGCATCATCTGTCCAATTCATAATGAAACCGGAATATAGAGGGCTACGCCCGCAATCCGAGGGTTTTGTAGCAAGCGCTTATTTTGGTATATAAATATCGGCTCGTTGCTCTTCTTGATACAACTCAGATGGACAAACAAAAAACACAATTAAAATGTCTTACCCACTTGCATTTTACATGCCAATTCATATTAACTGATTGTAACGAAACTTAGAACATATTATTGTTTAAGGTGTTGGTTATCGTTGGCCATCAGTACTTTTGACCTCGAACGTGTTTAAGGCATGCAGAGGTGTGCTAACTGTAACTACAGAAATAAACTATTACTTACCTATTCTGAGAAGATATACAGATTCCATTATTTTCCATTTTATATGCTATTCGGAACCCACCCTCCTGTAAGTTTTCATAATTCTAACAGTCTCGAGATGCCAGGGGATGGGGGGGGGGGCAAATTACGAACTAATATTTTTTCCTCCCCCACTATTCCCCTTTCTACAAATTACAAGAAAATGCGAAAAAATGGAATGTACTCAACATTACCTTTCTCACGACACCTCACTTGCCTATACCAGTCGATAAAAAAAAATTCGAGCTTAATTTCGCCTCTATGTGGACCCCTCCCCCCTTCCACTCGGTAAATTTTGCCAACTACGACGCAGCGCCCCCAACTAATCTTTACCCTTTCAAAAATGATTAATTAAATAACTGCAATTCGCACTACGAAAAACAACATGAAAGTAGTATTTACACGTTTGAGGCCGGTAGGTGTAATTTTTGTGTGGATAGTGTCAAAATGCCTAACTTTAAATGAATGTACTATTATTAAATATTATGTGATTGTAATGAAACTTAAAGATATTATTATCAATGATGTTGGTTATCATTGGCCATCAATATTTTTGACCTCGGCTGTACTTAAGGCGTGCAGGGGTATGCTAACTGCAACTATAGAAATGTACTATTATTAACCTTTTTTGTTGAGATATCAAAATTCTACGATTTTCGGTTTTCTACAATAGTAAAATGCCACCTTTCTGCAAATTTTCATATTTCTAAGTATAACGGTAACGAAATGCAAGGGGGGGGGGGGGACAAACTCGGATCACATATTTTCCCCTCTATCTCTTTTCCCCTTTTTTCAAATTTGATGAAAATACCGGAAATGAAATGTACTCGGTGTTACCTTTCTCATGATACCCCACTTGCCTATACCAGATGAAAAAAAAATTTTGACCTTCATTTCCCCTCTATGGGGACATCCCCTTAAAGTCAGCCTATTACAACGAATCGCTTTCTCCGGCGAATTATAATAATTCTACATACTCCCACAAAATTTCATGTTTGTAGCTTTAGCCGTTCGTGAGATATTTCATGGACAGACGGACAGACGGACAGACGGACAGACATTTGACCGATTTCATAAGGGTTTTGTTTTTAATACAAAACCCTAAAAAGGGAGATAAACTGCGGTGTAAGAATTACAGGGGCATCTCACTAGTTTGTACGTCCTATAAAATTTTGACGAAAATTCTGGAAAATAGAATAAAACCGTACGCAGTACGAGTCATTGGCGAATATCAGGGCGGTTTCAGACCTGGTCGCTCCACAACCGATCAGCTCTTCTCAGTCAAACTGATACTCCAGAGGTTCTGGGAATACAACGTAAACGTATACCAAATCTTTGTCGACTTCAAGCAGGCATACGACAGTATCGATCGTGGAGTACTGTACAACATCATGCTGCAATTTGGTATACCGGCCAAATTAGTGCGACTGACTAAGATGACGATGTCCAACTCCGTCTCACAAGTCAGGATCCAGAATAGACTTACTGATCTATTTGAAACACGCACTGGTTTGGGCGATGGACTGGCACCGATGCTCTTCAACCTAGCACTGGAATACGTTATTCGGGCCATGAATATGGGCAGCAGCAAGACGCTACTCATCAAGTCGACACAATTAGCAGCGTACGCCGACGACATCAACATCATGTCCCGAAGATTGGCTGACACAGAAGAACTTCTGCATACGCTCGATACCGCTGCACAGGAAGTTGGATTACGTATTAACGAGGATAAAACTAAAATAATTATGCAATCGGTGACAAGGACACCTGCACAACCGAGCATCAACGTGGGGGACCTCAACATCGAGTTCGTGAACAACTTCATTTACCTGGGTTGCAACTTGTTAAGGGACGCCAACGAAACTGACGAAATCAAGCGACGGATACAGTTAGCTAATAAGACTTTTTTCTCGGTTCTCCCCATAATGAAATCGAAGCATGTGCACAGAAACACGAAGTTCCGCGTGTACAAAACCATTATACGACCAGTGCTATGCTATGGCTGCGAAGCATGTACCCTAACTCAAGCCTCCGAAAACATGCTAGACACCTTTGAACGTAAGGGGTTCTACGGCGAATTTTCGGGGCTGTTTGCGATCGAGATGGATGGCGCATCCGGTACAACCATGAGCTGTATGAAATGTCCGATGAGCTGCAAGTCTCGAAAATCGTCAAACTACAACGACTTCAATGAGCAGGGCATGTACAAAGAATGGACGATGATCGCATGCCTAAGAGAGTAATGAATGCAAAACGAGTCGATGGAGCGAGACTGCGAGGACGACCGAGATCTCGTTGGGAGAGCTCAGTAGGTGTGGACGCCGCGCAGCTGCTGGGCTCCCAAAATTGGAGGACGCGGTCACGTGACCGAGATAATTGGAGGACAATGATCCAGGCGGCCAAGGCCCGACGTCGGGCTGTCGAGCCACGATTATGATGATAACACATTTATAGAATCGTTAACACATTTCTAGGTAAAGTAGAAATTGAGTAGAAATCCATGTGACACAATTGTCAACTTTTCATTGCGGATGGTGGGGGCCCCTAAATGGTGGGGGCCCGGAGCCACGGGCCCCAGTGGCCCCGCCTTTAATCCGGCCCTGGACTAGCTTATTTAAAATAAAAATTGACTGCATTGCAAATGCAAATACGAATCGGATTAATCCATTCATTTTTATAAACATGGGCTAGGTGGGTCGACGTAGGTAGCAGATGAGGTCCGATCCGCAAAATTAGCGGATCATACAATGACTACACGAAAGGGTTAATCAACGACTGAGTTAGATGGAAAGAACAAATACGAGTACATATGCCCACTTTCATTTTACTTACGTACCTTTGTTGAACTACTATCCCTCGACGAAACGATGACGTGCAACAAGAGCATCATTGACGAACTATTCAGGTTGTAACTTGTAATTAACCACCTGCAATGGAACATATCCTGCTAGTGCTGCTTCCACCGACAGATCTATGGCAGCACCTGATGAGCAAGGATCTGTGGGTGGTACGAAACCAGAGGCTGAGGGTCCCATTACACCTGGCCCCTGATGCGAACACGAGGGAATGTGCGCCGTCCGCCAACCATTTCACCCTTATCGCCTCATTTTTTATCATCATCATCGTGGCGCGACAGCCCGACGTCGGGCCTTGGCCGCCTGGATCATTGTCCTCCATCCATCCTCCTCATTTTTTATCATTCCCCTTTTTTCAACGAGAGCTTTGATATTTGCTCAATTGTCTTGTCAAGAAGACAGCTGGATGAGTAGAGAGTTGAACTCTTATTCGGGCAGTGACTGGTTCAAGTTCTGCTATGAGCAAAATGGTTTTTATCTGCCATAGGATGAGCAATTTGTATAATATATAATTATGTGCTAGTCCACCCAACGCCACACCCAGACCTTGCCCTCAGATTAGTGGGTTACTATGCAATAGGACCAAGCTGAGCCCGGACCGAAACCTGTACCGGAACAAATAGAAAATTGAAAACGGAAAGTAGGGAGTGGAAAATTGTTGATAAAAACATTTTGCTTACAATATCGAAATTTCCGAAACTATCGCGTTTCGTTATGTTCAGAAGAATAATTCTTCTTCCATTCTCGAGAAACGTTTGATTCGTATCTTTTTTTCCAGAACTCTTTGTTTTCATGTTTAAAATTTCCGGGCCCTTTAAAATCACAGGCCCGGGGCGTTTCGGCCCTTCCACCCCCCTTCTCGACGGCCCTGGTAATGTGTAATTATGTTTAATAGCTAACTAGCCGGTAGCCCAGTATGTGCGGAAAAAGATAAAATTTGGGCTACTTAACTCACTGGTTTGTGTGTTATTTGTTTCCAAAATGGCGACGGAAATAGTTCTAATGCAACAGCTGATGCAACTTTCGGCCGGTTTTCAGTCAGTCAGTGCGGGAATAGAATGTTCAAACGAAATGAAATAAGAAATCGACGGACAGCGTATGAATGTGTTTGAAAAATGTGATGTGAAGACGTGAAAAAAAGTGGTGCAGAGAGCAATTTACATTTTATATTTATAATACGGGTGAAGTGGGTGATTTTTGGTAGTTGGCTACTGAGTGAGTTGACAAGCTGTATGTAATCGCGACAACAGCGCTAGCTAACTCGCCGGCTACTTTGCTCGCTGGTGCGTAGCTAGTAAACTCCCGCAATGGAATCGAGGCTTAAACCTCATCATGTTATAATCTTCACGGATTTTTGCAGGTAGTGAACAAAACAGGGTGCGCAACGTCTCCGAAAAGTGAGAGCCAGCTCACTATACACCATCTCCACTTCCATCTGAAGTAGTTATCCAACTGCAGAGCCGCAGAGTCTTGGCAAGAGTCAGTAGTGTCTTACTAGCCTAACTATGAAATTAGCAATAATTGCTCCCATTGAATTCTAATCTAACGAAATCATTCCAATTTAAGGCTTCATGCCTTAAGCGAGATGTTTTGCAGACTTGAAACATGGAAATAATTTCCTGAAAATAAATCTTATTGTCTAAAAAATATTTTTTTTTTTTCTAACAACAAAAACAGTAGCACATACAAAATAAAACTAGAACAAGATTGCCGAATGCCGGAACAATGCGATTAGGACAAAAAAATCAAGTTTGAATTAAGTGTTAAAAAAAAACAGTTTTCATGTGGCCAATTGAAAAAAAAAATGGTTTTGAGATGAATAAACAAAGTATCAAGCCGTTTTTATGGAATTGTTTACTTCACAAATTGTCCGCAAAATAAACAAAAAATAACAGAAAAAAATAAAATCTGAAGATACAACACTAAATCACAGGCATAAAATTTTGTTATTTATTAACAAACATATAAACATTAAGTGCGTATGTATATATATTTATTTATGCGCATTTGTAAATAAATTATGGCTCACAGTGCTTCTAGTGATTTAAGTCCGTTTAAGGCTTCAGTGGGTACACGATCCAGCCGATTCCCTTCCAATCGTAAACTACGAAGATGCTGCAGATACTTAAGGCATCCATCATCCATATGGGTTAAGGCATTGCCATTTAATTGCCTTTACATACACGATAGGATATAAAACATTATAATACGAGTATAACAAAGGCTGTTGTTTCTCATGCCGCTTTTGAGCAATTTATGAAGTGTTCTTCTTATGCTCCATTATATGACAATATTCAAATATGGTGCGAATAATAATGGTTGACAATAAATTTAACTAAATGAATACTTACAAAGATATAAGATTTGGTATTGATTTAAAAGATTCACTGGGTACAACTGTAAGGCCACAATTTTGTAATGAGAGACGTTTGAGTTTTGTAAGTCCTCGGAATGCATCGAAATCGATTTTGGCAATTATATTGTCTGATAATACTCTGAAAGAAAGGAAGATTATAAGATTATAAACAAAAAATTGAAATTTAGATAAGTTGAATGAATGAATGATATTGCATCTCAATGCTCGTATGTCAAAACTGTTTTAGTCCCTGTTATAAACCGAAGGAGCGTTTAATTAAAACGACCGAAAAGTTTATTGTAATGACAATTTGCAATTTTTGTGCTGCTCTAATTTTGACTGTTGAAAAAAAAAAAACGCAGCTCACGTCACTTATAATCCAATAAATAGAGACCAAATAAGAGGGGTTAGCATGCAAAAGGTGCGGTAGTTCTGAATTTTTGATATGTTGTATAGGTGTGGGGGGGTAGTAAAAAATCCAAGTCTGCGTCACTCTCCCCCCGCTATCTTGGAAAAACTGGCACTTTTATCAGTTTTTCGCCTATAACTCCGTTCCAGTCCATTTCAACGCAAAATACGTGTATCCCATTTTTATAGAGCACAAAATTTACTACAAATTTCTGACAAGTTTTTTTCTACAACCAATAGCGACGGAGCTAATCTAATTTGAAAAGCACTTCTTGTCAATTGCTTCTTTGTTCCCACGAAGTGGAAAAATAATCATTTTTTGGTATATTTCATCAAATCATCATCATCGTGGCGCGACAGCCCGACGTCGGGCCTTGGCCGCCTGGATCATTGTCCTCCAATTATCTCGGTCACGTGACCGCGTCCTCCAATTTTGGGAGCCCAGCAGCTGCGCGGCGTCCACACATACTGAGCTCTCCCAACGAGATCTCGGTCGTCCTCGCAGTCTCGCTCCGTCGACTCGTTCTGCATTCATTACTCTCTTAGGCATGCGATCATCGTCCATTCTTTGTACATGCCCTGCCCATTGAAGTCGTTGTAGTTTGACGATTTTCGAGACTTGCAGCTCATCGTACATTTCATACAACTCATGGTTGTACCGGATGCGCCATCCATCTCGATCGCAAACAAAGTGTCTAGCATGTTTTCGGAGGCTTGAGTTAGGGTCCATGCTTCGCAGCCATAGCATAGCACTGGTCGTATAATGGTTTTGTACACGCGGAGCTTCGTGTTTCTGTGCACATGTTTCGATTTCATTATGGGGAGAACCGAGAAAAAAGTCTTATTAGCTAACTGTATCCGTCGCTTGATTTCGTCAGTTTCGTTGGCGTCCCTTGACAGGTTGCAACCCAGGTAAATGAAGTTGTTCACGAACTCGATGTTTAGGTCCCCCACATTGATGCTCGGTTGTGCAGGTGTCCTTGTCACCGATTGCATCATTATTTTAGTTTTACCCTCGTTAATACGTAATCCAACTTCCTTTGCAGCGGTATCGAGCGTATGCAGAAGTTCTTCTGCGTCAGCCAATCTTCGGGACATGATGTTGATGTCGTCGGCGTACGCTGCTAATTGTGTCGACTTGATGAGTAGCGTCTTGTTGTTGTCCATATTCATGGCCCGAATAACGTATTCCAGTGCTAGGTTGAAGAGCGTCGGTGCCAGTCCATCGCCCTGTTTCAAACCAGTGCGTGTTTCAAATAGATCAGTAAGTCTATTCTGGATCCTGACTTGTGAGACGGAGTTGGTCATCGTCATCTTTGTCAGTCGCACTAATTTTGCTGGTATACCAAATTGCAGCATGATGTTGTACAGTACTCCACGATCGATACTGTCGTATGCCTGCTTGAAGTCGACAAAGATTTGGTATACGTTTACGTTGTATTCCCAGCACCTCTGGAGTATCAGTTTGACTGAGAAGAGCTGATCGGTTGTGGAGCGACCAGGTCTGAAACCGCTTTGATATTCGCCAATGACTCGTTCTGCGTACGGTTTTATTCTATTTTCCAGAATTTTCATCAAAATTTTATAGGACGTACAAACTAGTGAGATGCCCCTGTAATTCTCACACCGCAGTTTATCTCCCTTTTTATGAATTGGACAGATGATGCTTCTGCGTTAATCATCTGGGATCTCCTCGTTCTCCCATGCCCGCAGGAGTAATTGATGTATGGCATCAACTAGACTCGTTCCACCGAATCTTAGCAGTTCAGCTGGAATCTCGTCAGCGCCAGGCGCTTTATTTCGTTTTAGTGACCGCAAGGCGAGATCAACTTCCTCTACTGTCGGGGGTTGAATGGGTGGGCCTAGATCAACAATATCGACGAGAGCTTCCTGTGTGGGGATGTTAGATGGTCGGTTTAGAAGCTCTTCAAAATAAGAGGCCCATCGTTTGTTAATACCATCGGTGTCGCTGATGATGTTTCCATCCTTGTCCTTACAATTTCATCAAATAACGGGTTAAATATTCGTTCCACAAGGAAAATGATTAAGATCGATTTTTCTTTAAACTAAATAAGCTTTAATTTGAAAAACCATCTATTTTTAAAAATAATGGGGTTTTTCACCTTTCCTACGTAACTGTAAAGATAGACAGCTAGTATACTGTTGTATGTACGGAGTACGTCTCTCTTACGACACACACTGTACTAAGCTCTATCATAATCTATCATAATCTCGAATAATCGATGACAAGTACCAACTGAATGGGCACTAGCGGATTCTCGAACCTTCTTCTGTAATCTTCGTTGAGTAGTGGAAACCCAAGTCTAGAAACATCTCGAACCGTCTAGAATCTTCGCTAACTGGTGGATACATGGGTTAGCAGCTATATAAAGGCAGATGTCACCAAGAACGAGAAGAAGTAGTAAGACTCGACACTCAGTGGCAGTCGGATCGTTATAAAGTTTCCGCTCGGAAGCGGAAAGGAGTATAGTCGTTATCCGCCGTTAACAAATAGTTCGAGCTAGTTTGCTGTTGGTTGTTAGTTACGCGTGCGAAGTTCGTTTTGTAAATAAAGTGTGTGTGTTTTCAATCGAAGTGTTTTCATTATTCAGCACAAGAATATCTAACGAACCCGGCTTCGGTCAAAGGAAACATTACAATTGGTGTCAGAACTGGGATATTCGCGTGCGTGTAGTGAACGTTCGTTTGAAAAGTGAAAGTCGTGCGGTATACTTACAGAAGTGTAAATAAACGGAAAGTTTCGAGAAACTTTAAAGTGAAGCGCCGGGAAGTTCTGAGAGGATAGAACTTGCGCGATTGTGTATTTCGTGAAAGTCGTGCGGGATATTTACAGTGGTGTAAATAAGCACGGGAAGTTTCAAGAAACTTTAAAGTGAAGCGCAGGAAACTTGCGCGATTGTGTGTTTTGAGAAACTTTTTTAGTGAACCAAGATGTCTCGGGTTCAACTCCTGTCACGAACATATTCGAAAATGCAATGCATTGATAAAAAAAAAAACTAGTGCAGTGGAGGTGGGGCGACTTTGGTACTGACTTTTCATTAGAATTTTCCTACTAATTTAATAGGAAATAGCTATTAATTTTATGGGATTGTATACTGTAAAATAAATGGGTTAGAAATAATTGGAATAACCACATAAATCATATTGACCAAATTTAATGGTATAAACTATTAAATTCCCATTGATAAAATGGGATTATTTTCTGAGTGTGACGAATGATAGTGGCCGGAGGACGAGGGTGTGGAGTGGCCATGAAGGCAGGAGCAAAAAAAAAAAAGAAGCAAAACTCCAAAACACTGCCAGCGATGTGCGCTCGGAGACCAACTCAGTAATCGGGAGTTCTGGGGTGGATCTAACGGCAACGTTTGGCCTCCTCCATCATAGACAATAGAAGAAGAGGAATAAAAAAACTACCGTCCAGTGAGGACAGGTCCTTTCTTCTAGCTGTCGAGAGCCTTCGATGTTAATCGACTCTGTTGGCCCCAGATGTCCTGGGCCTAGCGCTCTCATTCTTCCGTAACCTTGAGATTTCGTGGCGCGTATTCATTACTGAAATCTCCCAAGAAAACTAGAAAAAAACTAGAAAATAAAAAACTAGAAATCCATGTGGTGAGAAAGGAGGGAGTGGAAAGGATTGGGAGCCCAATCAAAGGACTCAAAATACCGTCAGCAGTAGTCTAGTGCATTCATCATCCCCAGTCATATGATACCCTTAGATTTCACTTAGATATCACTTCATTGCCAAAAGTGTCATTTTTTCCACACCCAAGGACTCAAAATACCTTCAGCAGCAGTCTAGTGCATTCGACTCAACATCCCCAGTCATATGATACTCATCTTGCCTAGATATCACTTCATTGCTAAAAATGTCCATTTTTCACACTCAAAATGCCTTCAACAGAACTCGAATGCATAGGTCTCATCATCCAAATCAGGAGATACCCATTAGTCGATTAACTCTCTTTAAAAAAAAAAAAACAGAATCTACTGTTAGTCCAGTCGATGATCAAAATTGAGGTCCCCGATTTGTGCTGAGCAACCTACATAGCAACATTTGGTAATGATCAGAATACGAGAAGTGTTCGGACAAACGCACAAACGAACAAACGTACAACATGCATCGGACTTAATGCCCGTCCACTATATTTTTATATGGAATGGGCCAAAAACGCTAATAAGATCTTATCGTTCCATATATAAAATTTATTTTAAGTTTACGTTTTACTAATGAAAACAGTCTTATTTTACAACGTAAAGGGTTAATAAATACAAAAATTGCAGTAGAAAATTTGAAAATAATAATTTTTTTTTTTGGTTGATAGAATCAGTTTGATTCGACAAAGTAAAAAAGCTTTCATATATTAAATTTCAATTGTTGAAAGGTGAAAAAAAGGACCTCGTTGCTAGATTGGAAGAGAGATCATCACCGAAAAGGCGAAAAACGATTTTATGGGCGAGAAAGGGTCGGGGCACGAGTTACGGATACCGGATCCTCCTAAGGAAATACTTACGGACACCGAACCCACCTGTGCAAAGACACGTGCCACACAATCATCTCCGCAAATCGTACCCATGCCGCAATTCTTATTTTCTTTTTCGTTGTAGTTCAACAGCTTTGAAAAATTGTAACGCTGCATCAGCTTTCCATATAATTATAAAATGTAGAAGCTTCAGCGATCGAATGCAATTTATCCACAGAAGAGAGAGTCAGATATAGATATGTAGATATAAAAATTCGAGCTATTTTCCCAGCAGGAAGGCACTGCGACCAAAAAGATCTATTGTGCCGTAGCTCATTATTCCAAAAGACCGTCCACCCTTCTAATAAAGGGCAGTAAGTCTTTAGCAGGAATCAACCTGAATTCTGCAGTGCTGATAGTAGCCTGCCCGAGGAGTGACATCCTAAAACGCGCGATGGCGGGACATTCGCACAAGATGTGCTTGGTCGTTTCCACGTCTTCCAGACAAAGACGGCATTCAGTCTCGCTTGACAGACCCATCTTGTTCAGGTGATATCTGACCAGGTGATGGCCAGATAAGTACCCCACTAGGAGTCTTAGGTGGGTTCAACTCATTTGAGTAGTACCCTTGTGACTGAAGGGCATTATCAGCTCCTTTGATTGACGAAGCCCTGGAAGGTTATTCCAGTACTGTTGACGCAATCGTGCAAGCCAATCTGTGATCCGCAGTTTGGCCGAGGCCAGTCCAAAGCCACAGTAAGGCTCAGGTCCATGAAAACAACTGGATGATCCTTGTCTAGCAAGTTCATCCGCAGCCTCGTTCCCCTCAATTCCCTGGTGGCCTGGCACCCAACACAAAAAGAGTCGGTTTTTGGTTGCCAACAGTTGAAGGAGATAGTAACACTCCTTCACCAGTTTTGAAGAGACCTTAAATGAGGAGAGCGCTTTTATAGCTGCTTGGCTGTCTGAGTAGATAGCAATGTGAGCGCCGCGAAGTTCAGTTTCCAAGATTACCCTGGCGCAGACCTCAATGGCATGGATCTCAGCTTGAAAAACGCTGGGCGAGACTCCCATTGCGATCGAAATCCTGGTGTTGGGTCCAAAGACACCTGCACCAAAACCCTGTTCCGTTTTAGACCCTGGACAGGGTGTGCCATTTACCCATTCAGAGCGGTTAGGGATGAGGGCTGAATATTTTCTGCCGAAGCAAACCTCCGTGATCATGTAATCTGATCTCAAGCAGATCTGCACGTCAGGAATTTGATTCACTACGCACGACGGAAGTTAAACGAAGTCTGAGAGCATTTAGAGCTGCTGATTCTTGAATGAATATATGCAACGGAGTAAGTCCAATAATCGCCTCCAGGGCTGGCGTAGGACAAGTGCGCATAGCTCCAATGATGCCAAGGCAGGCAAGGCGTTGAAGCTTATTGCACTTCAGTAAGACAGAAGATCGCTGAGTTTTCGGCCACCACACAAGCGCTGCGTAGGTCACCATGGGCCGCACCAGCATGGTGTATAACCACTCAATTATCTTTGGGGTGAGCCCCCATGTCCGTCCAAAGAAACTTCTGCAAGAGAGTTAGAAGGAAATGAAAAAGAGCGAGAGAAATGAAGTAATTCGGCACAAGTGTGGAAGTAGGAAGGAAGATAGAAGTTTGACATCTCATGTGCCTCTATATGAACTGAGCGGGTGTTGCGGGGAAGAGAGCGTGTGTCTCTCTGTTTACTTTTTCCGAGTGAAATTACTTCAAATAGTTTAGTGTTGAGTATATGCGGATTGCTCCTCTATAGATTCTCTATGAATTTATCATATTCATTCTGTATCGTTAAGTCATATTGTTCTTGGAAATTATATTATACTACTGTGTACAAATATAACCTGGAATTTTGTTATAATTTTTGAAATCCTTATTTATTCTTAAAAATCAATTTCATCGCTTTCGAAGTAATCCCCCTCGGCTGCAATGCACTTTGCCAGCAAATTTTCCACTCATCAAAACACTTTGAAAAGTCTTGTTTCGGTATGGCCTTCAGCACCTTCTTCGATTCGGTTTGAATCTCTTCTATCGTGTCAAAACGGTGTCTCCGGAGCAGTCTTTTCATTTTGCTGAATAGCCAGAAGTCACATGGAGCTAAATCAGGCGAATACGGCCAAATAGTACAGATTCCACAAGAGTTATCACTCCATAGAAGTTTCGCCTCTGCCAGGAGATTTGCATGTATTGACAAATTGTATAAACATAGTATAAACTACACAGTTTAGATACACAAGAGAATCAATACATAAAAATCTACCGCCGGAGGCGGAGTCAGCTTTCTTGTGAAGTCTATACAATTTGTCAATACATACAAATCTCCTGGCAGAGGGGAAAGTTAGATGGAGTGATAACTCTTGTAGAATTATTTTATCAATCCTCTTTGATACGGCGGTTGTGGAACAATATGGGTGGAATTTTTGGCGAAATGGTCACGAATAACGAGTGCATTGTGAGATGTTGCGTTGTCATGGTGCAAAAACCAACAGTTTTCTTTCCAAAAATCCGGCCCGTTGAAGCGAATAGCTTCACGCAAACGATGCATAACACTCAAATAATAATCCTTGTTGACAGTTTGGCCCAGTGGAAGGAATTCGTGATGCACAACACCACGATAATCGAAGAAAACCGTCAACATGACCTTAATTTTTGATCGACTTTGGCGCCATTTTTTCGGTCTTGGCTCACCTTTGGCACGGTGGTTATTGATCGGTTGTTTCGAGGTCGTAAGCATAAATCCAAGTTTCATCGCCCGTTATAATGCGTTTTATCTTGTCCTGATAGTCGGAAAGTATTGTTTCACACACATCAATGTGACGCTGTTTTCCCAAAAAATTGAGGGTTTTTGGAAACAAACGAGATTAGACTTTTTTGAGGCACAAAACTTCGTTCAAAATGGTGTTGACTGATCCATTTGAAATGTCAACGATATCAGCAAGCTCTCTAGTTGTCAATCGACGATTTTGGAGCAACAATTCCTTAATTTTCGCGTGCTGTTCGTCAGTTGATGTTCTTGGTCGCCTTTGATGTGGTTCGTCTGCAACGCCTTCACGACCCTCTTTGAAGATTTTATGCCATTCGTATACTTGTATTTTAGACACAGCCTGTTCACCGAAGGCTTTTTGTAACATTCTAAGTGTTTCCGCAGCAGAAATATCATTTCTAACACAAAATTTCATCGAACTTCTTTGTTGAATATTTTCTGACATGGTAAAAATCGAAAAAGTTAATTTTGGTTGTTTACGAAAACGAGCGTCACTCTTCAACTAATCAAGATATTAAGGCTCTTTCTTCACATAAGTTCTCATCGAAACTAGTGAAAGAGTGCTTTGATACCCTTCAATGTCTGGCAAACTCTAACCGGGTCACTCTTTGTTGGGTACCTGGGCATCGGGTCATTCATGGCAGCGAACTGCAGATGAACTTGCTAGGCAGGGCTCATCGGGGAAATTTTTCGGACCGGATCCCTACTGCAGTCTAAGCTGGGCCACAACCAGGGCGCTGGTGAGGGATTGGCCTGCGGGCGAAAGGCTGCGGCACTGGAATAATCTCCCGGGACTACGACAGTCCAAAGATCTTATCAACCCCTACGGTCTCACAGAATCCAGCCGATTAGGCAGAGCTGACTTGAGACTGGTCGTTGTTTTCCTCACGGGTCACCACTGAGATATCACTTAAACAAAATGGGCCTGTCCACTGAGACGGAATGCCGACTTTGCCTGGAGGATATTGAGTCCACCAAACACCTTCTCTGTGAATGCCACGCTGTTTCTCGCGCCAGGTTCATGTTTCTTGGAGATTCCATCATAAGCGCTGGTGTACTGTACAAAAGACCTACTGGCCTTTATCAGGTTGGTTGAGGGTCTTTTGGATTAGTTAAGGTTATGGCACAATAGATCTCATGGTCGCAGTGCCTACCAGCTGGGTACCTTAGCCTGCCTTTATTTATTATTATTATAGTTATTATCGCCTGGCTGGCGTAATCTCGGCCCCCTTGACCGGTATGTATACCCGCAACGGATGCAACGCATCAAGTTGACGGATATGGATGCCTTGGGCAGGTGTTATGCCGGCATCCTGAAACTAATATAATTTAGTGGAGGTCGCCGAGCACTTTCCGCACTATTGCACACGTATGCAAAATTACGTATTTTTGCATAACGTCAATGAGATTGTGCGGCAGGTTTAATTGGGTGAGGGAAGTCAGAAGGTCGTTGGGTATTATACCGGTAGCCGACAATATTACAGGCACTATTCGTACACTGCCAAGATGCCAAAGTTGTTTGATTTCTTGGGCCAGTGCACTATAGTTTGCCCTTTTCTCCGCATGCTTTCTCTCGATATTGCTATTATGGGGGATAGCAACATCGATTATGTATGCAGAGCGACTCGTCTTGTCGACTAGGAGTACATTGGGTTTGTTGTGGGCGAGCGGGTGATCAGTGTTTACCTGGCGATCCCAGTACATCGTGAAACGAGTGCTGTCAAGCACTGCTTGTGGAGTGTACTGGTAGATCGGTACGGTTTCACTGACCAGCCCGTGCTTGTATGCAAGGTGTTGGTGGATTACCTTGCATACAGCATTGTGTCTGTCCGTGTACTCTACCGGCGCCATTACAGAACAACCAGAAATGAGATGGTCAAGTGTTTCCAAAACCGAACCACACATTCTGCACCGGTCGTCATCCACCCTTTGTTTGCAGATATGCTTAACATAAGCACGGGTGGGGACCACGCCGTCCTGAATGGCAACCATTGTACTTTCTGTTTCGGCAAAGAGGTACCCTGCACGAAGCCACCTGTTAGACAGGTGAAGATCGACAAATGGCTGCCAAAGGCAACTCGCATGTTTACCATGCATCGCCTTTGACTTCCATTTGTCGATCTTCTCTTGGTCTGACTTCACCAGACTCAAAGGAGCAAATGATTGATCCTTTAAGTTCAGTGGAGTCAAACCATCATCTGCCTTGCAGACAGCATCATGCAGAGCACTCGATGTTGCTTTGCCTCGGAAATAAGTTCGAAGTGAGTTGACTTGCTGATGATGTAAGTTGGCAATGTCAACTAAACCTCTACCTCCGATGTCACGACGTAGGCACATTCACTCCACTGACGATTTTGGATGTAACATTCGGAATTTGGACATCAAAACGCGTACCCCCCGTTCAATGTCCGCCAAAGATGTGACAGACCACGGGACTATTCCGAATGAGTAGGTCAGTGAACGAATGGCATACAAGTTTATCGCACTTATTTTATTCCTTCCCGATAAGTTGGATTTTAACACCAATTTCAACCTGCGCCAGAACTCAACCAGCAGTCCTTCTCTCAAGTCATCAATGCTGGGATGTTCACCTTGCAGAATTCCTAGGTATTTATAAAAGTCTGCCTTCGACATTGCACCTATATGGATATCATCAAAGGTGAAGCCGGGGTGCGGTGCGTGAACGCCTTTGCGGATGGCACGGATTCGACATTTGTCTAATCCGAAGTCCATCCGAATGTCACGGCTGAAATTTTCTGTGATCCGCAGCAGACTTTTAAGATGTGCATCGCTTCCCGAGTATAGTTTGATGTCATCAAAGTACATCAGGTGAGTCAGTTCGAATTCCAAACATTCCAAGAAGACCATGCTTCATCGTATAGCCGCACTGTCTAGCCGAATTCAAAAGTGATGAAAGGGGGTTCAGCGCCAAGCAGAACCAGAGAGGACTCAAAGAGTCCCCTTGGAATATGCCTCTTCGGATATGTACCGGTTGAGAGAGCATATTGCCTTCGGTTGATGGCACTGATAGTGTTGTGCGCCATCCTTCCATCACTTTTGTCAAAAAGTTGATTAGGGCAGGATCTACGCGGTACATGTGGAGGATCTCGATTAGCCAGCTATGGGGGATGCTGTCAAATGCTTTGGCGTAATCAATATAGCAGCAATACAGATTCCTGTGATTGCGCGTAGCTTGTCCTACCACAACCGAGTCGATCGTTAGTTGTTCCTTGCAACCCCTAGATCCGAGTCGGCAGCCCTTTTGCTCATCGGCAAGGATATTGTTCTGCTCAAGGTGCGTATAGATCCTGCCACTAATAATGGCTGTAATGTATTTGTACAGTGTCGGCAAGCATGTTATAGGCCTCGTTTCAGCAGGCGTCTCCACTGTTTCCCGTTTGGGTAACAAGTAGGTTACACCTGCTGTGAGGAAAGGTGGAAATTCCTCAGGCCTATTAATCAACAGATTTATCTGTTGTGCGAGCTGACCACATATACTCGGGAATCGCTTATACCAGAAATTCTGCAATTTGTCAGGACCAGGCCCCTTCCAATTTTTGGACCGCTTAATAACTTCACGGACATCGGATTCAGTGACCTCGGTTAAAATCATACCAGGCAAGCTGGCATGGCGGGTGGTTTCGGCAGTGATCCACTCAGTATGTTGGGTGTGTTGAGCGGGAGTTTGCCAAAGTCCACCCCAGTATTGTTCCGCGTCAGTCACTGAGAAGTTAATAGTGGGGCTGGCTTGTTGGTCCTCATTGATAGTCTTGTAAAAGTTCCGCTGGCTTTTAGTGAAAGCAGCGTTCTGAACACGTCGGGAGAGGCTCAGCGTGTACCGTTGGAGACGATTTGTAATGACTGCGAGCTTCTGTTTCAGTGTGTCCAATACTTCCACTAAAGGAGTTCCGGAAGGAGTGGAATATTTACGGAGGATCTTTTCCACTTTTTTGTTCAACCGCCTACAGGTATTGCCAGCAACGTATTGAGTCAATGGGCCAATATCCTGTCGTAAGAAATCTCTCTTCCGCTCAAGACGAATCTTCCAGGCTGGTTCTTGTTTTTGTCTCACGCCGACAACGCTATCACGGATCCTCTGACCATGTAATCTGATAGCCGCCACTGCACCGCAATACACAAGTGATTGCAGTTCCAGTAACGTCGTATCATAGCTGAGTCTGGATGCGATTTCGCTGTCGATTTGATAAAGAATATCAGGTGTTGCAGTAGATGTATGTAACCTGGGAATGCCAGGCCTGTGCAGAGGATCTATTTCCTGATATTCCAAGCAAGCTCTTTCATATTCGTCGTGAACTTCAGAAGAGACTTCCACTTGGCGGTGAAGTAGTGTACTTCGTCTGGTGTTGTAGGTACTCCTGTGCGGGACAGAATGACGTGATGGTGGTGGGGATGCCACATCCTGCCCCGCCGATTCTTGGTTTCGAGTTGCCTCTAAAACCTCAAGTCGAATTCTTTCCCTCGTCGTCTCCGGTATTGCACTCCTTCGCACAATGAAGCGGTATTGGTCTGAAACCCGCTGCATTGACACATGTGCAAATTGCGGAAATCGCTCGACGAACCTCTGATGTAGCAAGGGACGATATGATGTTGTCCCTTGTGAGAGTTCGATCTCGTAGTAGGCACGGATGATAAAAAGGTTCATTTCCTTTGTCCATTTCATCCGTTGCCTACGCGAGCCTGCAGCTGTGGTCGCCTGGATACCAGGCGAAACATCAACCACAGGTGAAGGAGGGCTCCTCGATGGTGCTGGAGCAGTACCCGTCCTATCGGTTCGTGCAGGTGCACTCGCGGCAGTCGGTCTCCTTCTGGTTGGTGGGCGCTCGCCCGTGCGCCCATTTACCACTGGCGACTGCCCCTCTTGTACAGAGGGGAAGCCCTCGCCGGAGGTCGCGGCTCCCTCCGACACTTGGGCAGATATCCCTGCCCGTCTTCTTATGGACATGTTTCGTGTTTCCATTATATTTTTTCTCCCGAATGGGGTTTCCTGAGCCCTGTTAGCCGTTTTATAACGTTGCCCGGGGTGCACGTGGCATTAGATGTTTTAGCTCGGACGTAGGGTTGGCTTTCTACACCCCTTATTTATTATTATTATTATTATTTAATCTAACCTAAATTGACAAGATTGAGACAGATGGCAGTTACAGTCCTACCAACTTAAAAATAAAAAGATTTGTGCCCAACGAAATGCCCACGCAGTTTAAATTAAGAATTCCGGGTTATATGCACACAGTAGTATCTTTTGGAAATTTAATTTAATCTTTTTTTTTATTAAACGTTTCGTCGAAAAGCGTAACTCACGCGCATAAAAAAATGAGAGACGACTATGAGCTAAACAGGAAAGGAGGAATAGATTGAAGTAGGGAATAGACTAATAAACAAAAAAAATTGTATGATTGGAAAAATTATCAGTAAAATTTAAGAAAAAAAAAGTAATGAGTACTCAAAATCTCACCCAAATTTCAGAAAAGTGATCATTAAATTTTGTAATTAAATACTATTAAAAAAAAAGATTTAATTAGTATGTATTAAGTATTTCAGAAGAAGTAATTAATACTGAGCACTTTCGAAAATACTAAGTATTTCCATGCGCTGGTCGATAGACGAATTTCGTCATATTACGAGCAGATAAGTTTTATTATTATTTATTATTTAATTAAAAAAACCATTCTCATCTACAATGTAACTATGAAAATACTTACTACTCCCATATATATTTCACTATTGATGGTCAGTTGAGCGAAATTATTATTACTGACGTATAATATTGTACATATCGATGAAACTAATATCTTAATTAGTCGTCAACATTTTAGCGAACCCATAAACAGTTTTATCTGCAAATCGAACACGTGGCAGAAAAAAAAACGAGCAATATCCTTTGGTATGAAGTTGTAGGAAAGTCCTTATTTCAGCGCTCAGTCTTTATGAATGCTTAGAAAATGTATGGAGGAGTATATTCAAAGACTTGACAACAATATAATATCCTTTTGATATGCGCACATCAAATATAAGTTTACGAGTACAACCCGCTTGAATACTCATAAAATGAGAAAAATACTTAAATTTTAGGCTACATTTTCGCATAATTTAACATAAAAAGGCTCCTTAGATAAATACTCTCTTATGTTGTAAAATCCCTATCAGAATATAAAATACACTCGTATGCACAAAGAAATGCCTTGCCATGTGGTACGTAGTTGATATGAATTTATATTAAAATAATTTGGAATGAATTTAAATTTCATTTCGACACACAGAATAAATGTGAAGGATGAATTCAACGAAAAGTTTCAATTTGGAAGATGACAAAAACGATCGTGTGCGCACATATGAATAGCCTACCGGCAATACAGTACCTGAGGCATTTGTCCAAATTTAAAATTCAAATCATAAAAAGGATAAACGAAATACGGTAAAACTGTGAGAATACGGTCATGATGTTTCAAACGCTCTTGCTGTGTATCGTTAAGAAAAGCAGCTAGACGTTTCCAAGCTTTTGTTTGGATTGATGTGATTTATGAGCTCAATTGTAATACAAAACGGTGGCTAGGCACCGATTACAACTACAATACATGAAGTATGAGAGACCTACTTTTTCAAATCGGATAAAACTATCAATATAGGTATTTCCAGTGATACTCTACAAAGAAAATTTCGGTAAATTATAGTTTTGAAGCTAAAACTATATATAGAAAAACGTGGATGCCCGATAATCGATGCAACCTAAACCTGGGATAGACCTATTACATGTTTCGCCCTTACCCCTATTGGGGCATAGCGCGTCAACTATTCTCATGTGGGTTAGTTGACGTTTCTTTAGCATAAACTGGTCTCAGAGGATTTATGACACTAGCCTACACCTCCTGCCAATATGGCCGCATACGGAAAAAGTTATGGTGCTACGCCCGATATCACAGGGGAAAAGAACAGAGAAAAAGAACGAGACTCGAACCCGTGACTAACCGGTATACTGAGGCAGCTGAAAAAATTGATAAATTTCGCAAAATTTTGAGAAATTATCAAATCTCGTTTGCATAATATTGGGTTGTCCGGAACGTCATTTCATTTTCAAGGGATGGCGCTGTTATTGAAAAAAAATTATGGTGAAGTTAGCCAAGTTTTTTTTGCCATTTGACAGCTGACATTTCAAGCTATTGTATTATCAGTCAAAAATTGGTGGTTCTCTGTTTCCAAATCTTTATTTGGCATCGACTTGAAAATGAAAAATAAAAGTGAACATTTTCGACATATTTTGCTTTTTTACTACCGAAAAGGCAGTGCAAGCGCGGAAAAAGTTGTGTGATATTTCTGGTGAAGACTATTTAACAGAACGCCAGTGCCGGAATTGGTTCGCTCGTTTTCCTTCCGGAAATTTTGATGTCAGTGATGTACCACGCTCTGGTCGTCCAACAGCTGTCGATGACGACAAAATAAAGGCTATGATCGAAGTTAACCGGCGCTGTACGACACGGGAGATAGCGGAGAAACTCAACTTATCGAAATCAAGCGCTCACGAGCATTTACAGAAGCCGGGATAAGTTAGCAAGCTCGATATTTTGGTTCCACACGAATTGACGGAAATTCACCTCACCAAACGAATTAACGTTTGGTATTTGCTGCTGAAACGTAACGTATCCACTGATCTTCCCTTCCAGTAAGCATGCTGGGAGGCAGACAGCAACTGAGCAGGAATAGTGCTGCGCAAGTAGGTGTCGATCAATCTCTCTAACACCTTTAGCAGACATGAGGATAGGCTAATGAGTCTAAGATCCACATGGATTAACTTTGGCTGAATAGCCATTACAGAGAGGAGTAAGGGCAGGCTATCAGGGAAGTGTGTGTCGAGCAACAAGTCAATAGTCTCCTGACTAAATCAAGTCCAAGTTCCGTCTTGTTTCACCAAATAAGTGGGCATTGTCGGGACCGTGGACAAGTCTTTACGGAGCCTAGATGCGTCGCTAGATTCCTCAATTCGCTCACAGAAGAGTTTCCACGAGCTGCGCTTAAATCTCCAAGTTTCCACTTATACATGCTGAGTTGTTTTTTATATAGCGACCAATCAGAGCTCAGCTCGGACGATTTAGCCTTATTGAAGCACTTTTGGCAGGTTGTGCTGAGCTCTTGCTGCTTGGTTTTGTGACAGGACACGCTTTAGCGGTGGATTCTGTAAGCGCTTTTGTAAGGACTCCCACCAGGGTATGCAGCTCCTGTTCATTACCTAGGTGACATGGGATACAGATAATGAGTCCAATAGACATTTCTTATGTGTGCTCCAGTTTGCCTTTCTACGATTTACTACAATCGGGCTGAGTCCAGGCTTAACGTCCAGATTAAATTGTAGATATCTATGATCTGAGACCCTCCAATCCCGTATCATATGCTGTAAATCCTCTGATTCGAGGGTAATATCGAGCACTTCCTTCCTACTCCTGGTGATGAAGGTAGGCCCGACACCTACATTCAAAATGAGGAAATTTGTTCCCATCAAGTATTCGAAGATCGCCTCTCCCCGTTCATTCGGGTCACAGCTACCCCACACGACATGATGTGCATTACAGTTCGAGCCCATAATGACACTAATATTGCTATCGCTATGGAATATCCTCATACGTAGGTAAATGGGATGATATTAGCAAAAAAAAAACCCTATTTCCGATTTCCAGGCTGACCACTACGTCATCTGTGCAACTCAAAGGCAATACAAGGAACGCGCTTGAAGTCTTTTTTAACAAGTACATACGATCGAGGTCTACTCTGATCTTTAACGTAAAAAATATCATAGAGTGGAGACGTTGGACCAAATCGCGTCCAAGGCTCCTGAATTAAAACAATATCTTCACACTCTTGAACGAGACGAAGAAGAAGTACAGATGATGCTGGTTTATAGTGATGAAGATTAATCTGTACGATTCTAATCATTACTGGAGAGAAGCATTACAATACAGCTTATTGACGTAGCGATGGTGATGACGAACCCATCTCCACCACAGTAGCATTCACATCCTCACCAGTGTCAGACTCCAGGGAGTCATGGACGAGGGATGGCTGCGACGTATTATCTTGGGCCGCTATATCCAATCCTAGCAACACACACTCCTCATCTGTGTCCACCTCCACGGACGTAGACATTGAGAAAAAGGAGGTATCTGCCAGTTGAGCAACAACTTCCTCTACGGGATTCGATACAGGCCTACTCGGCTTTTTCAGGTCACTTGATGTTGACGAATCCAAGATTAATAAGCCTTTGGTTCTGGCTAGAGGACCAAGTGACTCGGCATTTATCACTAAAACCGCACAACTACAGTTGTCTACCGGATCCTCCACCTTTAAGATCGTCCAATCGTGGGATGGAATACATGTTCTGATGAGGTGCATAACTTAATCTCCATCAGATACAAAAGCTGGAAGTCAGTCACGGGCTTTGGGAAGCGACGGGATCTCCCCCGTCACAGCCTCCAACTTTGCACTTGCTCAGAACTCCTTTACACTATTTAGAGCGTAGTTGAAGAGATTTGCCGACAGCAGGAAGTTCCATCAGTTTGACACGGCCCTGGCACCAACCCCCGTCCTTGGATACGGGCAGTGGTTCTGGATTAGCCTCCATAACACCACGAAAGCTGAGGGTTAGTTTTCCCTCAACCAGCTTCCAGTTGCTAAGCGAAATATGAACATCGGCTGTATATTGGTCAATAATAGCCAGTTCAATCCAGTTCCCTAACGCATCCGCGTAGGAAGGAGCAGACTCCCTGGGACTATTAGCAGAAGTTTTCCGTCTTTTCGGAGCGGCAGTAGGTTCCTCCATGGACCTCTGCCTCATTACAACCCCGGGTTCTTCATGAATCCCGGCGATAGCTCGGAGTGCCTATTCAAGACCCTTTGTTTTTCAGTACGGTGTTCCTCCCCAATGTTAGACACAAAGTCCCGTACCCAACGTGCATTTCGCTTAACGACGGGGTCAAATGTTTGCGCCCCCCCCCCTCCAGGGCCACACTTGTCCAAAGCCCTATTAGAGGGGTCGACGAATAGCAATAGTGGCTCCCATCACAAGGCCTGGCCTAACCGAAGTCCTGTCACAAGAGAACGCATTGTACGAGGAAGCTCCTGACGAGACTTCCTGGCGGAGACTGTTGTTACGCACTTCACAGCTAGGGCCCGGTTTATCCAAAGCCATAACGCTTGGTGCAGTCCTATCCGCCGATCGCACTTCTCTGCTAGGGCCAGGTTCATCCAAAGCCCTAGCACTGGATGCAGTGCTACAAGATGAAACTCCCATCGGAACTTCTTGGTAACTAGTCCCTATCTTGGCACTCGGTGATGCACAAACAGCCGAAATCCTCTTTCTTCGAATGAATTTCCAGAGCTCTGTTCTTTGTGGCTAGTTAAATTGTCTCATGCCGTGTTCTAGCTGTCAAAATCTCAGCAGCACGTAAAAACCGCCCATAAAAATGTAAGATCATCTCGGATTTTTCTTTACATGATAGTTCCATTTTGAATTAAGAAAAAGTGAAAATATATCGTGTAAACTAACATTTTTTCGTCCAATTTGTATGGAGTGTGTCATGCCTATGGCACATTAAATGCGTACAATGGACCTAGAAGTACCTTGCTGGGGTGTGTCATGCATACCCCACCTGGTACACAGTACGTATACGGTGAGTTGATGAGCTCATGAGCCTGTCGAGTGAATGGTCATATTGTAGTTTATGTTGTTGAACGAGATGTTTTTGAAAATTATTTTTGCAACATTTCAAGAGCCATTTCATCAAATTAAATTTTCTATTAACAAAATTAAGTGGGTTGATAAATGCCAGGCAAGCCTAAACTTTGTATCAAGTGAGACTGTTGAAAAGATATCTAAATAGATATTTTCCAGATGTGTGATATAAATAAAAACTATGTATTTGGATTCATTCAAAAATTCAAAAAGCATTTCGAAAAGCAATTACGTAATTAATGTTTGGTATGCTAGCTATGTGTATGAAGGCAGTTAAACTTTAATGGAATGGTAATTATTGATGGGAATTTCAATGATTGCCCATTCAAATGTATTCGCAAAAGTTCGCTCACGACAACAAAAGATGCAAATGAGTTCGTTTATTACTTGATGCGACTGACATTGACAAGAAAACATCTGCAGTCGAGAACGGATACATGCAAAACGCTTAAGTGCAAAAACCGCATTAGTGCAAAATACATAAAAGCCCGGTGACTTTTCACCAATTTTTCATATAATATTATTTCTATAAGTGCAAAACGCATAAGTGCAAAACACGCTCAAATGGAATGGAAATGTATGACAATGTATGCAACAGATGAGTGCAATATGGTTTTTCGCATGGATCAGTAAAATTAAGTAAATTTTTAGGAAATAATCATGAAAGGTCTGGAAATAATTTTAATCCCTTTTATATGTAGATCATACATAGAAGGTAAGCTTAAATTTTGGCAGGACAAAATCCGAAGAATTTGAGCCCTTTTTTAATATTTATAACTTCAAACCGGTACCCCAGATCGATAAATTTAATAGGATGCAAATTAAACAGCGTTGATTTATGCATCCAACGCACGAATCAAAGTCGTATTTCAGTTCAGTAGTATCGTCCAAATCGATGGTCGCCAAATGCAAATTTTTAAGGCTTAGGGGAAAAATCACATTTTATAAATTTTCGATTTTACAGATCTTTGAGACTGATTAAAAACTGATAAAATAAAAGATGAAAATAATTTGATTTAAAGTCTAATACCTCAGACAGACGATGCGCCCGAATGATCATTCCCATTCGAATTGTAATTCAATTTCGCGTCTGTCCTCGTGAATGATCATTCGGATATTCGAACATCGTCACTCCCATGAATTAGATTAGATTAGATTAGATTAGATAATAGCTTTATTGAGTGATAGAAAACAATGTATAAAAACAGGAGGATCTTAATTTAAGAGTTTAGACAAAGTCTGTACATCTATGGTAGGGAGAGTTATTACAAAGAAAAGATGGATTTTTAAATCAAATTAGAAGAAGATATTTAGGAAAAAATAGCTTAAAACCTATGGTAGAAATAGAGAATTTACATACTAACTTAAAATAACTTACAACTACCTTACATTTATGAACCTAGCGCAAAGGGATCAGTATTTAAGAACTGACAGCCAAAGGAGCAATCAGGGGGTTGTCTGAGGCCGCAAGGCGATTTAGAAATTTAGAATGAATTATGTTGCAAGTGGTATAGATTTGATCAATATTTGATAATAAGTGTAGAGAGTGGGTGGAGTAGTAAAAGGGTTTGTTTAAAATAATCTTCAGGCATTTATTTTGCAGAATTTGCAATTTGCGTTTGTGAGTGAGCGCGCACGTGTTCCAAACAGAGCAGCCATATAATATGATGGGTTGCATTACTGATTTGTAAATTAGGAGTTTGTTAGAGGTGGAAAGTTTGGATTTTCTGTTAATAAAAGCGTAGTTAGCACGAATACTATTCAGAATTTTTGAACTTGTTGTGTCGGTATGTGTCTTAAATGTAAGCTTCGAGTCAAGGTGGAGACCTAGGTATTTTAGATCTTTAGCCCAGGCAATTGCTGAACCTAAAACATTTATTAAAGGGGTCGGTAGGTGTCTCCTAGCTCGTCTTTTAGAGAAGAAAGTTGCTTGGGTTTTCTCGCTGTTGACTTGGATTTTCCATTTATAACAGAATTTTTTTAATTGTCTTAGCTGGAGTTGCAGGATGTTGACGATGGTATCTGGATTGTCACTGCTGGCGTAAATTGCTGTGTCGTCCGCATACATGGCGATGTGGCAGTCGTTAACTAAGGGAAGGTCGGACATGTATAGATTATACAATGTGGGACTTAGAACCGAACCTTGGGGGACACCGGCGGGGACATTACGAGCATTAGATAGACTACGTAGTATACTTTGACACGGAAGGATCATGAAGATAAAAATGATTGGATGATTTTACAAAGGTAAATTGGAATTCCAAACTGGACTAATTTGTGGGTAAGACCATCATGCCACACTGTGTCAAAGGCTTTCTCAATATCCAAAGCAATCAACCCGGTAGATTGTTTAGAGTTAAAGCCCTGCTCTATGTGATTGACGACTCTATGTAGTTGGTGGATTGTCGAAAGTCCGGGTCTGAATCCGAATTGGAAGTTGGGAATTATTGAATTATCTTCAATTGATTGTTGAAGTCGGGACAATATTACCTTCTCAAAGATTTTACTCAGCGTAGGGAGTAGGCTTATTGGTCGGTAATTTGTTGGAAGGCTAGGATTCTTACCTGTTTTAAGAATGGGTATTACTGTCGCGTTCTTCCAAGAGTTCGGGAAGTAATTTAGTTTCAGGCAGCAGTTGAAAATATACGAGAGTAATACTACCGCTTTCTTGGGTAAGTTTTTTAGTAGAGCGTTGGGGAGACCATCCTCTCCAGCGGACGATTTAATTTTTAATTTTTTAAGAATCGCTCTCAGTTCGGACGGACTACAGAATTTACTAGGCGAGAGATCAGAAGGTAAGTTAGCGAGAGATATGATGGTATCGTTCACGCATGCGGTAGTGAAAGGGTCATTAGTTTGAGCAGTAAGAGTGTGGAAGGAGTAAAAATTTTCCGCCAAAAGGTCAGCTTTGTCAACGTCAGAGAAGGCCCAAGAATCGTCTGCAAGCCGTAGGGGTGGAAGGGAGCGGGATTTGTTCCTGAGGCATTTCCGTAGTTGCCACATTTTTCGAGAACCCTTATCTAGGGAAGATAATATATTGTTCCAGCGCTCGTTACGCATTTTCAGAAGATTGGAACGAATCTGGAAGTTAAGGAGGTTTAAGAAGTTCTTTAGGTTCGGTGAGCGAGTTCTTTGCCATTGCCGACGGATATTGTTTCGGTGGCGGATGAGAGCAGTAGTAGTATTGTCGGCTACCGGTACTTGAGTAGTACGAGTTATTTTAGGGGTTGCCAAGTCACGAGCAGTTTTGATCTGATTGGTGAAGTTGGAGATGAGCTCGTTTATTTGATCTTCGCTGCAAATCCGTGATAGGTCATTATCCAAGAGTGTAATGTTCCTGTTGAGGGAATCGCGAAATTTTGTCCAGCAGGTTTTCTTGTAATCGTACGAATAGTTTCTGGAAATCACCAGGCTTTTATCAACAATGAAGGAGACTGGCAAGTGGTTTGAGGAAAGTTCATTCAGGACAAGGGGTTGAGATATAGGTAACTCACCATTACTAATTATCAGGTCCAGTGTTGAGGGATTGCCCCTGGGGGGATAACAGGTGGGGCCGTCAGGAGCGTGGATTAGAGTGTTGTGACTAATGGTTAGATCGTAGAGAATCTGGCCGGCTTTGTTTGATCTGGCGCAGTTCCAATGACGATAGCGTGCGTTGAAGTCACCGCAAATTATGAATTTGGATCTGTGGCTGAAAAGTAGTTTCAAGTCGTCTTTAAATAGTTGTAATTTAGCTGAGTCTAATTTGGTTCCGCTAAAATAGACGGCAATTAACGTTAAATCTATATGGTCAATTTTTATAGCAACATTTTCGATAATTTTGGTAGGAAAAACTTTAAGCGGTGTAAACTTGATGCCCTTCCTGATAAATATTGATACACCTCCACCAATTGCATCCCTATCATTTCTTACGATATTATAATCAGCATTCTTAAGATTGTCGCTAACCCTAAGCCAGGTTTCGGAAATACAGAACAAATCAATATTATTCTCGGCTAAGAATCTGTAAGTCTCCTCAAATTTGTTGCGGATGCTTTGTGCATTCCACAGTAGGCATCGGATCTCGCTTCTATTTGTAAACATATTTAGTTGCGACTTCAATTAATACATTGCACTGCTCGAAACGAGTTTTGCAGTTGGAGAGTCTTAGAATGATCTTACTGAAGAGATCCATCAGCTCTTCGGCAGAGAATAAGTTAGAGTCCGAGCATGGGAGTGCGGTGGTGTTAGTGAAATTATTATTGCGCGTGACAGAGCTATAAGACATCTTATTACCTAGTACATTAGAGTTGTTGCTTAAATTAATGTTGTTGTGTTGGTCGAAGCTAAAATTTTCAACGGGAAGATTTGGGAAGTTGGCCGAGTTGAATGCTGGAGTTGAGTAGGATTTATTCGAGTTATTTTGACGCATCCTCGCGCGCTGTACTAATTGTGCTCGGCGCTTTAACGCTTCAAGGCGATTGGGACAAATCGTGCTATTGGCAGTGTGGTTACCGCCACAGTTTGCACATTTTATCTGAGCCAAATCCTTTTTGGTACATTCAGATTTATTATGCGCTTCTCCACAAATGAGACATTTCGATGGAAGGAAACAAAATGATGTTCCGTGACCGAATGAGTGGCAGTTGCGACACTGAGTCGGTTGATGTGCTCGTTTCTGCTTGTAGTTCCAAAAAACTCTAATGTGGTTGATATATTCAACTTTTTTCAGATCTGAGAGTTTGATGGAGCCTCGCGTGAAGTAAACTACGTACGATACTGCGGCATCAGCGTGACGTGATTTGCTTGAAAATATTTTTTTAATGTCAAGCGGTGACAAATTATGCTCATCGAGAAGGAGTTTCATCAGATCTGAACACTCCATATCGTAGAGACCGTCGAGTATATATTTGTGTGGGCGCTGATCGGAACGACCATAAGTGAAAAAATGAACTTTCTTCTCAATTAGATATGATCGGAATTTTTCGTAGCACTCAGGATTATCGAGTAGCACTTTTTTGCCGACATTGGTGAATTGAATAGAATAATTGGAGATATTTAAATTCTCAATCATTAGAACAATAGTTTCCCGGTCTAGGCTCGGAAAGATGATTGGAGGAATTTTCACCTTTTTGACAACTGAAGTCGGGTCGTCGGCTGTTCCATCGTTGTTCTCGTTGCCGCTGTCAGGGAGATCCGCCAATGGCTGAAATCGATTCGAGCGTGAAGAAGACGCCATTAGAGAGTCAGGATGATTTCTAGGGAGTTTTAAACGATCCCTAATAAGTAAATCATCGGGAGAACACTCCCGTTGCCTTTTCAAGGCGACTTTAGGATCAATGATTGAATGGTAGGTCGAGCTGCGCAAAATAAAATTTTGTTCGAAAAACTAATAACAACACTAACCGAATAGCTAATCGATGTTCACTCTCCAGAAGCTGAGAGAAGACTCACCCATGAATTAATGCCTGCATTCATAAATGATAGCGTTACCGAAGCGCTCCCATTTTTGTTGTTGCGATACAGAAGAAATGATCATTTCGGTGCATCGTCTGTCCGAGGAATAAGGTGATCGTATTTTCAATTTGGCCCATTTTTAGTGTGGTTGTGAGCAAAAATGCCAAAATATCTGTTTAGCGATTTCAGCCTCAATAGCCCTATCTCAGTAAGTATAGCAGCTAGAAGCTTCGTTTTAGTCTCAAATTATAAATAATTGACTCTAGTTAAAAAAAAAGTTTTACTAAATTTTGAACAGATAATAAAAACTTGTAAAAGAGTGTCGTAAACTTCTGCAATGTCTGGCAACCGTTAAACAAATATTTTTGTATTGGGTGCCAGGTCACCGTGGCATTGAGGGAAATGGAGCAGCAGATGAGCTCAGCATCAAATTTTCTCGGCTTGAAACCCTTTTGTGATCTGGTCTAAAAGAATGCGACAACATTACTGGGATAACCTTACATGACTGCGACGAGACCCTTCAACTACGTAGAAACCACCCGCATGAATATTGTGGGCTACCTATCGACCCACCACTGGCTGAGATTTCATCTAAACAAAGTGGGTTTGTCTAACGAGGTGGAGTGTCGTCTTTTTTAGGAGGACGTTAAAGCCACGTGTCACATTTTATGTGTATGCCCGGCGATTGCGCGGGCGAGGTATACGATCCTCGGGCAGTTCACCGCGTGCCCTGCCGTTTGCAGGAAAACTGCATAAGACATACTAGCCTTCGTTCGAGTGGCAGGTCTTTTGCTTGAAAAAAAAGAGCTATGATTCAGCAAACCTCCCTAGGTTCCAGTGCCCATCTTGAAAATCGCTAAATTTTTAGGCGTGTCTGGTTTTTTTCATAACTCCTAAATTAGTCTGTTAAAAAATGTAGTAAGCCTTTTTTTAAACAATAGTAAATTATCTACAATATGAAATTAAAGGTCGATTCACACACATCAGTCACGTCACGTCACAGTTCCGTCAGAACCGTCCGGTATCAGTCACAAAAAATATCGTTTCTTGAAAGTCAAGTGGCGCTGTCTACACTGAGCTGGCGCAGTCACGAATCCGAACCGTCAGTCGCGCTTCCGTCACCGAACAGTTAAATTCACATTTCTTCCCAACAATATTTTTTGTGTTTGACGGACGTCAGTTTAGAAAGTGAACATGGGCGACGACAAAAAATTAATCGAGTTGGTTCGAAATTACCTCGTTCTGTACGGTTTATCGCATAATAAATATATGGATATAGCATATAAAAACAGGATATGGAGGCAAATTGGAAATGAAATAAAAATAGATGGTAAGCAAAAAAAACAAGATTATTATTATAAATAAAATACAATCAATTCGTTTTGAAAATTGAAACACCAATACTTAAATGTATTTTTAAATTTTTGCATGTTGCCACGGTACACTCCCCTCCTCTGAGTTGAAATAGTTTAATATTTAAATCGAGGTACACTCGAGAGTACACGCAAAAAATGACTGACGACTGACGGCTACGGATATATGTGAATACAGCCGCAATTTTGACTGTGACTTGACGGCGACGGTTAGGATTCGGAAGGTTGACTGAACTGTGACGTGACTGATGTGTCTGAATCGACCTTAAAACAAACCTCCTAACTGTTATACTTACCGAGATAGAGCTATTAAGGATGAAATGACTGACTGACTTCCAATCACACTAAAGGTGGGCCGAATTGAAATACTCGTACGAGTATATTGGCCACGATAGACTTGAAGTCTTCAACTTTGATTTTATCAGTTTTTCATTTGGAGTATCCGTTTCAAAGATCTGTGAGCTCGAATATTGATAAAATGTGATTTGCCTAAGCCTCAAAAATTAAAGTTTTATGATTTTCGATTTTGTCTATACATACTGCTAAATTGTAATTTTTCTTTGAGCAATGCATTAGAAGAATTCAATCCTCTTTAGTTTACATCCTATTAAATTTTTCGATCCGAGGCAGCGTTTAGAAGTTATAAGAAAAATATTTATAAAAAGGTTCAAACTTCTCGGATTTTCTTTCAAGCTCCTGTAGTTCTTCGATGGAATTTAGTTTGAATTTAGGATGGCTTACTGCAGCGATTGCATATGGAATGCTTTCTTTATTGTCCAAATCCATGAAAGGAAATCTCCTTTTCATGTTACATATGACTCCAGTTCGCACTTGTTCTGTGCAAGTTAAATTATTCACATTTCTAATTTTTTTTTTTTTACACAACAAGCAAAGCGGGTAGGGCTAAGCCTAATGTGATGTGGTAGTTTTTTCAGCCTGGAAAATATCTAATGCCGTTGCTACTGATACACATATTCTTCTAGAAAAGCCCATTCTTTGACGAATAATTTGAGACGCTTAGGTGTGACTCAGGCATTCTGATTACAGCTATCCTTGCCTCCTCCTTTCACAACTTTGTCTTGGGACAGGCTTCGGCGGAGTTGATAGTACGATACATGCATTATATTCCACTGCGCGGATGTGACCACAACATCGCGACGAAAACTCAATTGCCCTAACCCCTTGTGGGGCATAGCGCGTCAACTGTTCCATGTGGCCCAGTTGACGTTTCGTTGGCATAAATTGGTTTTAGAGAATGCAGTTGCCAGCATGTAAAGCCTGCACATCCATGGCCACGAACGTCGTCGTGGACAGAATTCGAACACGAAACGCCGGTAGTCAGACAGGAGACTGATGCCTCAACACACTGCGCTACCGGTCGCCCCACGAGAGTGTGAATATGGAGTGCTTAGGCTATCTGGTGCTCGTGCATCGCGGTGGCTTACCTCTAGATCGAAGTCGGACGAGGCGAGGAGCTGGAAGCACAGGGCGAGTAGCATGTTTACATGTGCCTCGCCCTTCCTCGTGCTACTTCGCGAGAATGTAAACGGGCTATAATATTTTTAAGGGCGGGGGGACCACATTAGAAGGCTCATTTTCACTGATTGTTTAGGATTTTTTATCATCATCATCCTGGCGCGATAGCCCGACGTCGGGCCTTGGCCGCCTGGATCATTGTCCTCCAGTTAAATCGGTCATGTCATGTGATCACGTCCTCCAATCTTGGAAGCCCAGTAGTTGCGCGGCATTCACATAAACTGAGCTCTCCCAACGAGATCTCGGTCGTCCTCGCAGTCTCGCTCCGTCGACTCGTCGCGCGTTCATTACTGTGTTTGGCATGCGATCATCGTCTATTCGCTGTATATGCCCTGCCCATTGAAGCCGTTGTAGTTTGATAATTTTCGAAACTTCCAGCTCAGCATGTTGCCGGAGGCTTGAGTTAGGGTCCATGCTTCGCAGCCATAGCATAGCACTGGTCGTATAATGGTTTTGTACACGCGGAGCTTCGTGTTTCTGTGCACATGCTTCGATTTCATTATGGGGAGAACCGAGAAAAAAGTCTTATTAGCTAACTGTATCCGTCGCTTGATTTTGTCAGTTTCGTTGGCGTCCCTTCACAAGTTGCAACCCAGGTATATGAAGTCGCTCGCGAGCTCGATGTTGAGGTCTCCCACATTGATGCTCGATTGTGCAGGTGTCCTTGTCGTCGATTGCATCATTATTTTAGTTTTAGCATCGTTGATAAGTAATCCAACTTCTTTTGCAGCGGTATCGAGCGTATGCAGAAGTTCTTCTGCTTCAGCCATTCTTCGGAACATGATGTTGATATCGTCGGCGTACGCTGCTAATTGTGTCGACTTACTCATCAAATCGACGCGTATTGCGTATTGTATGAACAACAATATTTATAGCCCGAATAGCGTATTCCAGCGCTAGGATGAAAAGCGTCGGTGCCAGTATATCGCCCTGTTTCAGACCACCGTGTTTCAAACAGATCAGTAAGTCTATTCTGGATCCTGACTTGTCAGACAGAGTTGGTCATCGTCATCTTTGTCAGTCGCACTAATTTGGCCGGTATACCAAACTGCAGCATGATGTTGTACAGTACTCCACGATCGATACTGTCGTATGCCTGCTTGAAGTCGACAAAGATTTGGTATACCTCTACGTTGTATTCCCAGCACCTCTGGAGTATTAGTTCGACCGTAAAGAGCTGGTCGGTTGTGGAGCGGCCAGGTATGAAACCGCTTTGATATTCGCCAATGATACGTTCTGCGTACGGTTTTATTCAATTTTCCAGAATTTTCGTCAAAATTTTATAGGACGTACAAACATGTGATATGCCCCTGTAATTCTCACATCGCAGTTTATCTCCTTTTTTGTGAATTGAACAGCTTCTGCGCCAATCGTCTGGGATCATCTCGTCCTCCCATACTCGCAGGAGTAATTGATGGCATTAACTAGACCCGTTCCGCCGAATTTTAGCAGTTCAGATGGAATCTCGTCAGCGCCCGGCGCTTTATTTCCTTTTAGTGACCGCAACGCGAGATCAACTTCCTCTACTCTCGGGGGTTGTATGGGTGGGCATAGCTCAACAATTTCGTCGAGAGCTTCTTGTGTGGAGATGTTAGATGGTAGGTTCAGAAGCTCTTCAAAGTAAGAGGCACATCGTTTGTTAATGCCAACGGTGTCGCTGATGATGTTTCCATCCTTGTCCTTACAAAGGCTAGTCCTGGGTTGGTAGCCGTTCTTAATTGTATTTACTAAAATAGTTTGTACGCTTGTCTGGTGTTCCTATTAGCTAAGTTTTCGTTTATATTCAGCAACTGCTCGTCAAAGTATTTACGTTTCTTATATTCGCCGTAGCTCCTCATATTTTTCACTTTTGGCTCTGGTTGCTCGTTGAATCCATTGTCTATAGGCCTCGTTTTTCGCGTCAAGTGAATTTTTGCATCCTTCGTCGAACCAGTCATTTCGCGCTTGCCGGGCTTTATATCCCACGACCTTTTCTGCGACATCTTTGATGGTACCGTTGAGTTCTTCCCAGAACCCATGGACACCCGTGTTGCTGATGTTGTGTAGCACAAGCGATAGTCTTTCCTTAAGGGCGGTGGTATATGCCACCGCCGTGGCATCGCTCAGAAGCTTATCAACCGCAAAGATTTTGGGAGGGCTGATTCTGGATTAGAAAACTGAGGAAATTCTACATCTTTGGGTCGTCTTCACCAAGTGGTGATCTGAGTCGCAGTTTGTTTCTCGATAAGAGCGGACATCCATCACACTAAACGCCCATCTCCTGCAAATGAGGACGTGATCAATTTGGTTGACGGTATGTGCGTCTGGAGATTTCCAGGTCTGCATGTGAATGCGTCGATGCGGGAAACACGTAAAGCTTACGATTAATTTCCTGCTGCAGTCGAAGTCGATAAGTCGCTGGCCGTTGTCGTTACATTCTTTATGGAGACTGTGGCCTCCACTGGTCCCCCGGTGCCATCTTTCATTTCCGACTTTCGCGTTAAAGTCTCCCAGCAGCAGTGTGACGTCGTTTGTTGCAAGTGAGTCGAAAAGAGTCTCAGGGCGGGCGTAGAACTCGTCTTTTACCGCGTCTTCTTTAACTTAAGTGGGGCATGCACATTGATGAGCCAGAGATTGAAGAATCGAGTCTTATGTTCACTATAAATGCTACTCCAAACTGTTTGCGGCCCGATGGTTTGCCACTTGTAAAAATTGTGTGCGATTTCTTGTCATTGATCTCGCTGCCAAGCCAGTTTGTTTCCTGGACTACAGTAACGTTCAGTTTGTACTTTTCGACCTGTTGAAGGGGGCCTTCTCGGCCCCCGGTTTGTTCAGGGAGCGTACATTCAAGGATCCGAAAGAATAATGCTTTAGTATTGTGCGTCGTTGTTGAACCGTCCAATCCGAGGCTTTCGTTCCAGGTTTCTTGACGTTGAGTGGTTTTTACAAGGACGACTTGTCAGCACATCGCTTAACCCTATTCAGGGGATGGCTTCGGAAGATAGCTGCTTCAGATGGTTTAATAAACGTGCTGGAGTGGACACAACTATGTTGCAGGTCCAACTACGCAAGTCAGTCCATCCTAATAAACCTGAGACCCTTAGGTGTTTTGTTCAGCCATTGAGGCAGCTACAGCTATCTGCGTTTTTCCAAACTGTCTTATCGCTAAGACGTTGGCCGTCAGCGATTCGATAAACTGCTGTTACCAAGGGCCGCCTACGAGGAGGACTATGGAAAAGGCCTTTTGCCCCCCCCCCCCGCCTAGAGAATGTCAATGGGCAATAATATTTTTAAGAGGGGGGGACCATATTAGGAGGCTCATTTTCACTGATTGTTTAGGATTTTTTTTGGGTGGGAAGAATCAATTAGAATCTAATCAAATTTTGACATCATTTTATTCATATTTCGAGTAACTTATGTGAATTTTTTTGAATAATTTAAGCCGAAAATAACGAAGATACGCACTGATGTCCGCTGAAGGCCGTAACTAGAGTTCTCCAATTGTGGGACGTGTAGCGATTCCAATTTTTATTCGAAATCAAAAAGGTTTTGATTTTAGATTATTAACTTATTTTCTAAGAATATGAACCTCAATGCAGGTGAAAATAATGGAAATTAAAAATTTGGCAGGTGTTGGAAAAAAAAATTATTTCAATTATCACAATTTTTTTTCACTAATTATGCAAAAAAAAGACGTTTAAAAATATGATTTCATCCCAATTGTTGGTTCATATTCTTTGTTGTTTTATAAAGAATCATACTTTCAATTTTCATAATGATCGGTTCATCACTTTTTGAGTTAGAAATCCCGAAAATGTGAAAAAAGTCATTTTGAGAAAAACGCGTTTGAAAAACAGAATATAACTGAAATAATATCTTTTGTTGATGCTTGCAGTACTTTCTTTACCGTTATTTAAAAACAAAGATGCAAAAGTGGGGTTCCTCGACAAGGCTACGAAAGTAAATAAAGCGACTACCTCAGGTAGTGCTCCGCCCTACCCCCTAGAGCGCGCTCGAGCCAGTAGACCCCCTCCCCCTCCTAAAGTCACTATGTTAACATAGTTAGTTTCATTACAATGCTAAAACATTGTATGTTTAATGTTCAACCCATTTCTGGAACTCTGAATTAAAAAAATTTACCGATTTGATTTTTCAACAAATCAAAGACACGGGTTTTCACAAAAAAATTGAATTTCCATGAAGTCAAAGCAATTCTTATGGGGTTCTATAGTCAAATTAAACCGTCATTCATATTACTATCTAAATATTCATTTAAATTTATCACCTCCAGACAAGAATCGAGCACCACTCTCCCTGCTTGCAAATACAAGAAAAAAAGTAGCACAAACAGAGCATCTAATTCAGAACTAAATGCTATTTATTTGCGCCGGGTTCCACCTTCGCCATCAGTTAAGACACCATCAAAACCACTTTCTGTAACTACCTGTGGTGATATGGCAAAACGAATAACACACAATGGTGCATTACACTAAGCCCCGAACAATTTTCCTTTTTCCGCCATGTAAATGTCTGTCGCTGTAAAAAGCACTCACAAACAGATTGGGATCTTTGTTTTATGGAACACGTAGCACATGCAGACAGGAGAGCTACAATTTTCCTATTTTCTTATTTTCGTGTCCTGAAGTTTCCAAGACGCCCAACCAACATGGTGCGATTGTCTTGAACGGACGATTTCAAGTGATGGGAAAAATTACGAGATGTTTTATCACAAGGAACCATCACGTAAGCAATGGTGGTCGTGGGTGAATTGAGTATTCGACATTACATCGAATATTACCTACACTCCATCTTGTGAATGAATGGTTGTGTCAAATTTCTTCCGAAAAACAAGTGGAAAATGGAAAGAGAGCCTACTTTAAAGGGTAATAGCTTATGTACAATGTAATGACAAATCAGATAACATGATAATCAGCAAAAACACTTAACTCAAATGTTTAGCGTGACTAACTTTTCCCGAGTGAATTACACATATTTCACATGAAAAATCAAATGCGCCTTATATTTTTATATTTGATATTTACATGAAAGGTAGCGTATTCAGAAACGATCCTCCTGCGTAAAAGAATAAAACGACTAATGCGAAGGGTGACCAGACATCCCCGTCTTTTTTCGACTATCTATCCCCGTGTCCCCGTTCAGGAGTATATGAAACAATACGCGAAATGTCCCG
Organism: Chloromyia formosa; assembly: GCA_964017055.1. NCBI lineage: Eukaryota > Metazoa > Arthropoda > Insecta > Diptera > Stratiomyidae > Chloromyia > Chloromyia formosa. The sequence continues at coordinate 43,207,983 of OZ024816.1, read as the reverse complement.
GTTTTTACCAAACCGTAAAATTTCCCTTTTTCCACTTTTTTACAGCACATTTTCCTAGTTTTCGTGACACAATTGAAACTCGGCTTGTGTAACCTACGTTTCTATGAAAATGTTCTAGTGCGCTTCACAATAAAATAGAACCAGTCCGAAGCGTATATACCCTAGACTTGTGCAGACCTAGTGGTGATGCCAAAAGTACTAATTGGCAACGACCATATGCATTAAAATTGAGTTTCCTATGTGGCCAGTTTATAGGGGAAGTTGGCACCCTATCAGGAGGATCTTTAAAATTCTCAAAATTAATTAACTAACCCATTCTACAAATATTTGCCAAATTTCTCAAGTCGCTATTTGAAGTCTCAGTGTTAGGGGAGGTAGAGGTTTCGTTTGTCGAATCTTGCGCATTTTTAATAACAACCAACTAGATCCCAGTACAAACATTTTAACAAAATTTTAAGTCACTACATAGCTTCATTTTATCGAAAGTTATCGCTTATTTGAAGTTTCACTTATAGGGGAGGTAGGAGTTCCTTGGGTTGCCCATCATTGCCACCAACCAATTAGATCACCCTACAAACATTTAAATAAAATTTCAACTCTCTAGCTTCACTCTATCGAAAGTTATCGCTATTTGAAGTTTCATTTGTAGGGGAAGTAGGAGTTTCGTTGGTCGGATTTTACGTATTTTCAATATTAGCCAATTGGATCCCACTACAAACATTTGCCCAAAATTTCAAGTCGCTAGCTTTATTTTGTCGTAAGTTAACGCTTATTTGAAGTTTCATTTGTAGGGGAGGTACGGGTTCCTTAGGTCCGATTTAAGGCACCTTTAATACCAACTAGCTCAATCTCACTTCAAACATTTGACCAAAATTTCAAGTCGCTGGCTTCTATCTATCAAAAGTTATCGTTTATTTGAAAATTTACTTGTAGCGGAGGTAAGGGTTCCTTGGGTCGGATCTTGCCCGTTTTCAATACCGACCAACTAAATCTTACTACCAATATTTTACCAAATTTTCAATTCTCTAGTGTCATTATATCGAAAGTTGTCGTAATTAAAGTAATATTTAATTTTTTAAATTTTGTTTTTTGTTCCTTTGATCTGATTATGCCCAACTTACTAAAACACAAGCAGCTTCTTGCTTCAGGGTTACATGCCAAAAATCAGATGTCTACGGCAGTTGGTTCAAGAGTTAAATACAAAAAACCCGAAAAGTAGGGAAGTCCGAGGCTCTTTGTGGGAAAATTATCGTTAGTTTTCGAATGATCGATTTTATTTTTCTATGAGAGTATAAGATTACCCTCACGAGCAATCTACCAAAGCTAGAGCTTTTCGTGTTTATTTAATCGGGAGTAATAAATACATTTATATATTTTACATATGTAGGGGAGGTAGGCGTCCCCTTGGCCTGATCATGTCCATTTTCAATACCAACCAACAAGATCATACTGCCAACATTTTACGAAAATTTTAAAGCTCTAGCTTCATTCTATCGAAAGTTATCGTGCGAACGGACAGACAGACAGACAGACGGACAGACGGACAGACAGACAGACAGACAGACAGACATGGCTTAATCCAATCAGGAGGTGACCCTGATCATTTATATATATACATACATGGCTATACCTCCGGAGCCTTCTTTAAGGTGTTACATATTTCCGTCGTGACAAAAACAATATACCCTATACTATAAGTCTAGGGTATAAAAATTAGGCCCAAACCAAATTGAACGCAGAATGCAGCAGCAGCGGCAGCAGCCACAACAACAAAAGGAAGATCTGCTTTCGCCGCTGTCGCTGCCGCTGCGTCCAATCTAGGTGGCTTAAGGGAAACGCATGCTTTCTAATTTGACATTTGGTCGCCGCCGCAGCTGCTGCTGCTTTTCTGATGCTTTCTGCGTTCAATCTTGTTCGGGCCTTACTCTCAACATTTTGTATGAAATCACCCTAAATACATTGCATGGTTTGGGGTTTTCATTTTAAAAAATTATTCCAAATTGTGGCAATATTTTCCGAAATTTTGGGGAAAGTTCATAAAATTGAGAGCAGTATAGTTCCAAATCTTTACTCAGAAAGACAAAAAATGGCCTCATCTTTTGGAGTAATTTTTTTTTCGCGTTCTTGTGTTTTCTTGCCACGGGTTGAGTGAGTTTATGCTTTATTCATCAGTTTGAAAAATACAGTAGAGCGCCGTTAATCCGGACGTCGAAAATCCGGACCGCCGATAATCCGGATTCGGATTCTATAAAAAATTTTTTTTAAGACATGTAGTGAGTATGCGAACGTTTTAGGCGATATTCAGATTAGCTACATTTTCAGCTCCGACGCAGCCACGCACAATAGCCAAGCATAGTCGATCGTATCGCATGCTGAGCGATGAGTGTGAATCCGCCCATTTGATGCTGTGTATCTCGACTGAAATTTCAAGCAGTCGTGCAGCGCGGTGTCGTGTGTGTGAATTTCGCCTTATCCCGGCTGTTTGAGTAGCGATTCTTGTGCGTGCGTTAGTTTATCTGCGTTTGTTTTTTTCTTTTGTTTCAGTAGCGTAGATTTTTGTGCGTGTGCCAGTTTCTCTGCGTTTGGTTTTTGTTTTTTTCTTTTACTGTTCTGTACCCGTAATGGCGTCAAGTTCGAAGAAAAGGCACACTTTTTTAAGCGTTGAAACAAAATTGGAAATTTTAGAAAGATTAGGGAAATGTGAAAGTGGTGCGTCACTTGCAAAGGTTTATGGGGTTGGAGCATCAACCATAAGTGATATGAAGGCGAAAAAATACAACTGGAACAGTTTGCATTAAAACTGGACTGTGAAGAAGGGGCTCTAAACAAGAAAACGGCTCGCTCAGCAAACAACAAGGCTTTAGAAGACTCAATGTATATCTGGTTCACTCAAAAGAGAAGTCTTGGAGAGCCAATTTCTGGTCCACTAATTTGCGAAAAAGCCTTGCAATTCAACGAGCAACTGAACGGGCCGGAAGATTTTAAAGCCAGTTCTGGTTGGCTTACAAGATTCAAGTCTAGGCACGGTATTAGAGAGTTAGTCATTGAAGGAGAAAAACTTTCCTCGGATTTAGCGGCTGGAAGTCGTTTCAAGGAAAAATTTATAAAGGAAGCACTTGAGAAAGATTATTCCAGGGATGACATATACAACGCCGATGAGACCGGGATAAACTGGCGAGCTCTTCCACGCAAGTCATTGGCATCAAAACGCGAACAATCTATTTCCGGCTTTAAAGTTAGCAAGGATCGAATAACCGCTATGGTATGTGCTAATGCTAGTGGCAAGCACAAGGTTAAATTGCTAATATATTGTAGTTATCGGGAAAAGCAACAAACCGCGATGTTTTAAAAACATACAAACTCTTCCTGTTTCGTACGCATTCCAGAAAAAAGCTTGGATGACTTCAGCCTGTTTTCTCGATTGGTACAAGAAGCAATTCATTCCTAGTGTTAAAAAATTCCGTGAGGAAAAAAATTCAAGTGGCAAGGTTCTCCTTTTAATTGATAACGCACCTACACATCCTCCTCTTGAAGTATTGAACGAGATCTATCCGAATTTCGAAGTGCAGTTTCTCCCACCCAACGTTACGGCAATTCTTCAGCAAATGGACCAAGGTGTCATCGAGAAAATGAAAAGGATATACCGAAAGCAGCTTCTGCGTCGGCTTTTATTGGCCGAAACGGACGAAGAGAGTGTTGTCGCCTTCATAAAAAAATTGAATATGAAAGATTGCATTTACATGCTTGCTGATGCTTGGGAAAGTCTTACCAAAAGCAACTTACAAAGAGCGTGGAGAAAATTATGGCCTGGCGAAGAAAGCTGCATTCAAGAAAATGAAGATTGCGATAATCGGATGGGGTTCGGTCCTAATTAATCCGGATTATCGGCGCTTTACTGTACTCGGCTGCTATCAAGCTGCTAAAGAGGTCAAATGATCGCCACACACTGTCAAACACAAACTCTAACATGATAAAAGTGTCCTCCGAATGGCTCAAGACACACACACGCAAATCTGAAGATAAAGGTTCACTTGCTTGTACCATGTTTGAGTTCGTCTTCGAAAGTTTATGCTCGTAAGTTGCTTTAAGTGTTTATTTTTATACCCTAGACTTTTAGTATAGGGTATATTGTTTTTGTCACGACGGAAATATGTAACACCTTAAAGGAGGCTCCGGAGGTATAGCAATGTATATATATAAATGATCAAGGTCACCTCCTGATTCGATTTAGCCATGTCTGTCTGTCTGTCCGTTCGCACGATAACTTTCGATAGAATAAAGCTAGAGCCTTGAAATTTTGGTCAGATGTTAGAAGTATGATCTAGTTGGTTGGTATTGAAAATGGGCATGATCAGGCCAAGAGAACGCCTACCTCCCCTACATATGTAAAATACTTAAATGTATCCATAACTCCCCACTAAATAAACATGAAAAGCTCTAGCTTTGGTAGGTTGCTCGTGAGGGTGATCTTATCCTCTCTTGGAAAAATAAAATCGATCAGTTGAAAACTAACGGCAATTTTCTTACAAAGAGCCCCGTACTACCCTACTTTTCAGGTTTTTTGTCCATAACTCTTGAACGAATTGACGTAGACATCTGATTTTTGGTATGTAACCCTGAGGTGAGAAGGTGCTTAAGTTTTAGTAAGTTGGGCATAATCAGATCAAAGGAACGCCTACCTCCCCTACAAAATTTAAAAAATTAAATATTACTTTAATTGCGATAACGTTCGATAGAATGACACTAGCGAGTTGAAAATTTGGCAGAACGTTGGTAGTAACATCGTGTTAGTTGGTATTGAAAATGGGCAAGATCCGACCTAAGGAACCCCTACCTCCCCTACAAATGAAACTTCAAATAAGCGATAACTTTTGAGAGAATGAAGCCAGCAACTTGAAATTTTGGTCTAATGTTTGAAGTGAGATTGAGTTAGTTGGCATTAAGGACGGGTTAGATCAGACCTAAGGAACCCCTACCTCCCCTAGAAATAAAATTTTAAATAAGCGATAACTTACAACAAAATAAAGCTAGCGACTTGAAATTTTGGTCAAATATTTGTAGTAGGATCCAGTTGGCTAATATTGAAAATACGTAAAATCTGACCAATGAAACCACTGCTTCCCCTACAAATGAAACTTCAAATAAGCGATAACTTTCGATAGAGTAAAGCTAGACACCTGACATCTTTTTTTAATGTTTGTAGGGTGATCTAATTGGTTGGTGGCTATGATGGGCAAGATTCGATCCAAGGAACTTCTACCACCCCTGCAAGTGAGGCTTCAAATAAGCAATAACTTTCGATAGAATGAAGCTAGCGACTTGAAAAATTCGACAAATATTTGCAGAATGGGTTAGTTAATTGATTTTTAGAATGGCCAAGAACCTCATGAATGTATGTATGTCAACCTCCCCTATAAACTGGCCATATAGGAAACTCACTTTTAATGCATATGGTCGTTGCCAATTGGTAGTTTTGGTATCACCACTAGGTCTGTACAAGTCTAGGGTATATACGCTTCGGACTCCGGGGCGAAGCGAAGCTTCGGCCTGGTTAATGATTTGTTATGTTTTCAAATACTGTTTTTAGACGAACTGTCACCCTCAGTTTTTTTCGATCGAGTAAAAGTCACTATTCAATCGTAGAATTTGTGAAACAAGTAAATTTATGTAAATGGCTACAATGACAAATTTGAACAAATTCAAACTTAATCGAATTTTATGTTACAGCCCTCGCATGGCCATACTTGGAGTAGAAAATTCTCCATAAGAAGTTTTCACACTCACGAAAGGTGAAAGGATACAGACTACAACCTCACAGCTTATGCTACACGTTGAATAAGGAAATTGGACACATCAATTCAAATAAAGTGATCCCAAACCACATAAAAACCTAATTACAGATAAAATGTTCATGGTTGCAATTCGCTAAAGATAATATTTTAGTAATTTACTGAGTCAATCTCTTGAAACGTATTTGGTGTTTTTTTTTTGATTTGGAATTGTGTCCCCCGTATTGCGATAGTGGCATCTGGTCATTCTAGAAAATAAAAGAGAGGTTTTATTATTTTTCAAAGAGATAATTTTAAGCACATCCCGGACACATGGAACTGCAACACCATATGACTTTTACTGAAGGACGCAACTTTCATCCGAAAATCGAGTTTGCCAATTAAAAAAAAAATCCCATCTTTGATGCATTGGTAGTCCGGATGGCGCAACGGTTAGCACGTTCGCCTTCTACGCACTGGGCCCCGGTTCGATTCCTACTGAATGCGGTAGTTTTCGATAAGCTACGTGTCGGACTATGAGCTAACTCAGCTGTTAAATGAGTACCCATTTACGGGGTAAATAACTCGGTTGAGCGTGTTGCTGATCACACACCTCTGTACAAGACATACCGTCACGATCTAGAAAAGGAGGTGATGCTAACTCATCTCGAGGCCATTGCTCAAATTGGACTATTCCGCCAGTTATTTATTTATTTTTATTTGATGCATTGATTGCCTTCGTATTAAAATCGTATTTACCTTCTGATCCAAATGCTGCGAGCAAAAAATTACTACTGAAATGTTAGTCCGGACTACGAAAGAAAAATACGAGAAAATAAATAAATCGTGTAGTTTTGAAATTTGGCCAATTATAGGGGACAGTCCTCTGAATATGTGCTCAAAAGTCCCGGATGATAGACGGTCCGGAAGTGTACGGGAGAGGGGGTCAAAAATCAATTTTTAGGGTTCTGTAAAAAAAAAACAAAACCCTTATGAAATCGGTCATGCGTCCGTCTGTCTGTCCATAAAATATCTCACGAACCGCCGAAGCTACATGCATGAGATTTGGTGGAAATATGTAGAAGTACTATAATTCTCTGGAGAAAGCGATGCGTCGTAATAGGTCAACTTTAAGGGGAGGTCTCCATAGAGGGGAAATGAAGGTTGAATTTTTTTTTTCGTTTGGTATAGGCAAGTGGGGTATCGTAAGAAAGGCACCGTCGAGTGCATTCCATTTCTGGAAATTTCTTCAAATTTTAAGAAGGGAGAAAAGAGGGAGAGGAGAAAATATGTGATCCGAGTTTGTCCCACCCCCCCTTGCATTTCGACACCATTATACTTAGAAATATGAAAATTTACAGAAAAGCGGCATTTCACTAACATAGAAAACTAAAAATAATGGAATATTGAAATCTCATCAAAAAAGGTTAATAATAGTCCATTTCTATATTTGCAGTTAACACACCCCTGCACCCCTTAAGCACATCCCAGGTCAAAAATATTGATGGCCAATAATAACCAATATCCAAGGCAATAATATCTCTAGGTTTCATTACAATCACATGATATTTAATAATAGTACATTCATTTAAAGTTAGGCAATTTTACAATATCCATACAAAAAATACACCTACGGGCCTCATGCATAAGTGCGAGTACTACTTGCATATTGCTTTTCGTAGAGCGAATTCTAGTTGAACCATTTCTGTAAGGGTAGAGATTGGTGGGAGTGGAAGGAGGGGAGGGGGATTAAGCATGTTTGCAATTCGCAATGTCGTCTTAACATGAATGGTTAAGCATCTCGAAGAGTAGGACAGTTTATCTCGGACACATTCATATCTATCTACAGTACAGCGTCTCGTTTTAAAACTATTACATTGAAAGGTGATAGATGGAGTCTTTTTTTATGGATTGACTTGTAAGATACTATATCACGTGCAAGACATTTTAGTTATGGTGTTTTTATCCATCTGAGTGATACCAAGAAGACCAGGGAGCCAATATTTACATGACAAAATAAGCGCTTGCTACAAAACCCTCGGATTGCGGGCGTAGCCCTCTATATTCCGGTTTCATTTTTAGTTTTCTTTGATTATTTGGAAAACTAAGGACTCTACAAATGAGTTTCTTAAGGCAGAATCAAAGTACATAAAATTTCCAAAAAAAAATTATATGTCATTTCCTTGTTTATAAAATGGTATGTTATACTCTAGAGTCTAGACCACAAAATAGTATAAAGTACCTATATATTGACTTCCTCACAAAGAAAAACGGTACGATAACTCCCGATAGAATACAGTTAGCGACATGGAAACTTAGTCGAATATTCTTATTTAGATCTAGTTAGCTGGTACCGCAAATAGGCATGATCTGACCAAAGGTACGCCTACCTCCCCTACAAATATTTTTTCAAACATGCCAATAACGCGCCACCGAATTAAAGTAGGCAGGCCAAATTCGGGGGGATGACTGCTTAGAAACTTTTTATCATCATCATCGTAGCGCGACAGCCCGACGTCGGGCCTGGCTCCTTGTTCTCCAATTATCTCGATCACGTGACCGCGTCTTCCAATCTTGGAAGTCCAGTAGAAGCAGCGTCCATATAAACTGAGCTCTCCCAGCGAAATCTTTGTCGTCCTCGGGGTCTCGCTCCATCGACTTGTCGTGCGTTCATTACTCTCTTTGGCATGCGTTCATCGTCCATTCTTTGCATCATACATGCCCTGCCCATTGAAGTCGTTGTAGTTTGATGATTTCCTAAATTTCCAGCTCATCGTACAGTTCATACAACTCATGGTTGTACTGGATGCATCATCCATCTCAATCGCAAACATCGACGTAGAACCCCGAAAATTCGACGTAGAACCTTATGTTCAAATGTATCTAGCATGTTTCCGGAGGCTTGAGTTAGGGTCCATGCTTCGCAGCCATAGCATAGCACTGGTTGTATAATGGTTTTGTACACGCGGAGTTTCGTGTTTCTGTGCACATGCTTCGATTTCATTATGGGGAGAACCGAGAAAAAAGTCTTATTAGCTAACTGTATTCGTCGCTTAATTTCGTCAGTTTCTTTGGCGTCCCTTGACAAGTCGCAACCCAGGTATATGGAGTCTTTCACAAACTCGATGTTGAGGTCCCCCACATTGATGCTCGATTGTGCAGGTGTCCTTGTTGCCGATTGAATCATTATCTTAGTTTTAGCATCGTCGATACGTAGTCGAAATCGCACACACTCCAACTTCTTTTGCAGCGGTATCGAGCATATGCAGAAGTTCTTCTGCGTCGGCCAATCTTCGGAACATGATATTAATGTCGTCGGCGTACGGTGCTAATTGTGTCGAATGATGAGAAGCGTCTTGCTGTTGTCCAAATTCATAGCCCGAATAGCGTATTCCAGTGCTAGGTTGAAGAGCGTCGGTGCCAGTCCATCGCCCTGTTTCAGACCAGTGCGTGTTTCAAACAGATCAGTAAGTCTATTATGGATCCTGACCTGTGACACGGAGTTGGTCATAGTCATCTTTGTCAGTCGCACTAATTTGGCCGGTATGCCAAATTGCAGCATGATGTTGTACAGTACTCCACGATCGATACTGTTCTATGCCTGCTTGAAGTCGACAAAGATTTGGTATACCTCTACGTTGTATTCCCAGCACTCCTGGAGTATCAGTTTGACTGTAAAGAGCTGATCGGTTGTGGAGCGAGCAGGTCTGAAACCGCTTTGATATTCACCAATAATTCGTTCTGCGTACGATTTTATTCAATTTTCCAGAATTTTCGTCAAAATTTTATAGGACGTACAAACTAGTGATATGCCCCTGTAATTCTCACACCGCAATTTATGTCCATTTTTGTGAATTGAACAAATGATGATTCTACGCCAATTGTCTGGGATCTCCTCGTCCTCCTATAATCGCAGGAGTAATTGATGTATGTATGTATACTGTCGGGGGTTACGTGCATGGGCCTGAATCAACAATATGGTCGAGAGCTCCATGTGGGGGATGTTAGATGGTAGGTTCAGAAGCTCTTCAAAATAAGAGGCCCATCGTTTGTTAACGCCATCGGAGTCGCTGATGATGTTTTCATCCTTGTCCTTACAAATGCTAGTCCTGGGTTGGTAGCCGTTCTTAATTGTATTTACTAGTTTATGCGTTTGTCTGGTGTTCCTATTAGCTAAGTTTTCGTTTATATTCAGCAACTTGTTGCGAACTAAATTTTTACTTCATATGATTGGCCAACACCAAATTCCTTTCCTTATCCGATTTCCTTTACTTCTTTTACCCAACTCAGATTCCTTCGCCCTTACCCAATTCCTCGAGTCGATTTCTCATCATCCTTACCAATTTTAGATTCCTTTGCCCTATTCCAGATCCACAAATCCGATTTCTTTTAACTTCACCCTATATCTTTGTTTTCTTTCAACGAAAGATATTTTCAAGGCCATACCCTGCAAGTGTTTTGGTTGCTTCCACAGTTTGGTTTCCGTAGAGAATAATATGTGTGAACAATCACGTATTGTTCTCGATCTGAAAATTTCGCGACAGCAACATGAACACTTGCATGGTCATGTGTTTATTTTTGTTTGGTTTGGTTTTTTTTATCGATCGTTCAAGATTGATTTCTCTTTCGATCTCGAGTCAAAAGTCACGTCCGGATATGATTGTTGAAATGTTTGTGAGGGTCTGAGGGGAGCCCAAGAGAGGGTGATATAGAGCAGAAAAAAAAAATAAGATGGTGGGAACGAACGTTCTGATTCAAAGGTTGGGAGTGGAGATGGTGCGTGGAGATGAGGAGGTTGAGAGTTCGCGATTGTCGCGAGAACATTTTTGTTGTTGAGAATTCGCGAGTGTCGCGAGAACATTTTTGTTGTTGAGAATTCGCGAGTGTCGCGAGAACATGTTTGTTGTTGAGAGTCAGCGATTGTCGCAAGGACATTTTGTAGCTGGGAGTCCGCGAGTGTCGCGAGAACGTTTTTGTTGATGAGAGTACGCGATTGTCGCAAGGACATTTTGGAGTTGAGAGTTCGCGAGTGTCGCGAGATCATTTTTGTTGTTGAGAGTGCGCGATTGTCGCAAGTGCATCTTGTAGTTGGGAGTCCGCGTTTGTCGCGAGAACATTTTGTATTTGAGAGTTCGCGAGGGTCGCGAGGACATTTTTGTTGTTGAGAAGAGTTCGCGATTGTCGTGAGGACATTTTTGTAGTTGGGAGTTCGCGAGTGTCGCGAAAAAATTTTTGTTGTTGAGAGTTCGCGATTGTCGCGAGGAAATTTTTGTAGTTGGGAGTTTGCGAGTGTCGCAAGTACAGTTTTGTAGTTGAGAGTTCGCGATTGTCGCGAGAACATTTCAGGAGTTGGTTGCCGATTTTCGCGATTGGTCACGAGAGCCTTTTGGAAGGTTATTTGTTGTGCGGCGGCTTGCCTTGTTTGCGCCGATATCTAGATATAAATAAGCCTTTTTTTATGTAAACGGCCGTGTAGGGTAAGATAAGGAGATAGTATAAAAAAAAATATATATATATGAATATGAATCTGAAAATAAACGATTCTGCCATGAGATAATTTTTTTTATTATTGAGCTCACACATTCATCCTTCCTTTTCAGCAGGTAGGCAAATTATTTTGTTTATCTATTCAACGTAATTCTCTTTTACGCGACAAACTTATTCGTCTTCGCATACCCACCCCACTGCTGACTAGCCGGCAGAATGTCGCGTTATTAAAAATAAGAAGACGAAATAAATTTTTTTTGTTGTGACCAATCTGATGAAAACAGCAAATCTAGATTGGTTGTAACAAACTGCTCGCCAAAGTATTTACGTTTCTTACTTATTCTATTCGATATTCGCAGTAGCTCGCCATATTTTTCTCTCCTGGCTCTGGTTCCTCGTTGAATCCATTGTCAGTAGGCCTCGTTTTTCGTGTCAAGTGAATTTTTGCATTCTTCGTCGAACCAGTCATTTCGCGCTCGCCGGGCTTTATATCCCACGACCTCCTCTGCGACATCTCTGATGGTACCCTTGAGTTCTTCCCAGAACCCATGGGCGCCTGTGTTGCTGATGTTGTGTAGCATAGGCGATAGGCTTTCTTCAAGGGCGGCAGCATACGCCACCGCCGTAGCATCGTTCAGAAGCTTATCAACCGCAAAGATTTTGGGAGGGCTGATTCTCGATTGGTGCACTGAGGAAATTCTACATCTGTAGGTCGTCTTCACCAGGTGATGATCTGAGTCGCAGTTTGCTCCTCGATAGGAGCGGGCATCCATCACACTAGATGCCCATCTCCTACAAATGAGGACGTGATCAATTTGGTTGACGGTGTGTGCGTCTGGAGATTTCCAGGTCTGCTTGTGAATGCGTCGATGCGGGAAACACGTAGAGCTTACGACTAGATTCCTGCTGCAGGCGAAGTCGATAAGTCGCTGGCCGTTGTTGTTACATTTTTCATGGAGGCTGTGGCCTCCAGTGGTCTTCCGGTGCCAACTTTCATTTCATGAGCCAGAGATTGAAGATTCGAGTATTAATGCGAATCGCACGCAACCGTTCATTTGTGGGTTTGATGTCAGTGATATGCGGTTTGAGGTGATTGTTCATTATAAATGCTACTCCAAACTCCTTGCGGCCCGATGGTTTGCCACTTGTAAAAATTGTGTGCGATTGCTTGTCATTGATCTCGCCACCAAGCCAATTTGTTTCCTGGACTGCAGGACTGCAGTTTGTACTTTTCGACCTGTTGAAGGAGGGCCTTTTCGTCCCCCGCTTTGTTCAGGGAGCGTACATTTCAGGATCCGAAAGAATAATCTGTTAGTCGTTTGCGCGGTCGTAGTTGTTGATCCGTCCAATCCGAGGCTTTTGTTCCAGTTTTCTTGACGTGGAGTGGGTTTTACAAGGACGAATTGTCAGCACATCGCTTAACCCCATTCAGGGGATGCCCTCGGAAGATAGCTGCTTCAGATGGTTTAATAAACGTGCTGGAGTTCACACAACTATGCTGCAGGTCCAACTACGCAAGTCATTCCATCTTACTAAACCCGAGACGCTTAGGTGTTGGTCAGCTATTCAGGCTACAGTTATCTGCCTTTTTCCAAACTGTCTTATCGCTAAGACTAGGCCGTCAACGATTTGATACACTGCCGTTACCAGGAGGCGTCCACGAGGAGGATTATGCAAAAATTTTTTTTGCCTAGGTACGCCTACCTCTGCCTACTTTAATTCGATGGGACTTTATTGACATGTTTGCAAAAATAATATTTATAGGGGAGGTAGGCGTACCTTTAGTCAGATTGTACCTATTTGCGGTCCAGTCAACTAGATCTCAATCTCTGTATTTGACCAAATTTTCATGCCGCTTACTGTATTCTATCGGGAGTTATTGTGCAGATATAAATCAATATACCCTAAAACACGCACGCAACCGTTCATTTGTGGGTTTGAGGTCAGTAATATGCGGTTTGAGGTGATTGTTCATTATAAATGCTACTCCAAACTCCTTGCGGCCCGATGGTTTGCCACTTGTAAAAATTGTGTACGATTTCTTGTCATTAATCTCGCTGCCAAGCCAATTTGTTTCCTGGACTGCAGTAAGCAGCAATATTCTTTTTGTCGCTAAGTTGGCACAAATGTCCTCTATACAGTCACGGAGTTTGACAGTCATCTGTCATTTAGTTTGTTTGCAGTACTCGATATTGTCAGTACATCTCAAGTGTGTTTCGCGATTTTCGCAATGGATGACATTACAAAGAACTTGTATTAAATTTTGCGTTGTAATTCCGATCCCGCATATTCATAAAACGCATTGTAACTGGTGATGAGACATGGGTTTACCAGTTTGACATGCAAGCCAGTCAACAAACTTCGGAATGGCGCCTTCCAAATGAGCCGAAACCGAAAAAACCACGTCAAAGTCGATCAAAAGTCTAATGTTGACAGTTTTCTTTGAAAACCGTGGTGTCGTGCACTCAGAATTCTTGCCCGAAGGTCAGACGGTTAATAAAGAATATTATTTGAGCGCTCTGCGGCGATTGAGAGAGCAAATTCGTCGAAAAAGGCTTGGATTTTGCATCACGACAACGCACCATCACACAACGCTATCATTGTGAAGGAATTTCTGACCAAAAACTCAACAAATACCATTGAACAACCACCGTTTTCACCTGACACGGCTCCGTCCGACTTTTTTCTCTTCCCGAAACCGAAATTACAACTTCGAGGCACCCGCTTTCAGTCGATAGAAGGCATAAAAAAGAATTCGCTGCAAGAACTGAACACGATTTCAAAAAATGCGTTTGAAAAATGTTTCGATGATTGGGTTACTCGTTGGCATAAGGCCGTCCGCACACGGGTCGTCTCATACTCGTCTCGTAATCGGCTCGTCTGCGACTCGAACTCCACTTCCAAAGCAAATGTATGGAGTTCCGCACACGGGTCGTACATTGGTCGGCACGTAATCGAATCGATGTACTCGTCTGTGCGTCTCGAACCATGCGAACTGCTTGGAACGAGAAAAGTCGTCGACGCCGGACACCAGGAAAAAATATATGGATGTATTTATTCAATTGAAAAATATTTTCAAAGAAATTGTGGTGTATTCGTACATGGGTGTCGGGTTTTTCAAGTGCGAAAGCAGCGCTAGTGAAAGTATTTTAACCCATGGTGAGGCGAAAAGGACTTTTTTGAGCATGAAGCGGGATATTGGCGATATGGGTGTCGCGTGATTCGAGGTGGAAGGAGAAGTGCACAGGAGTGCTAGTGAAAGCATTTTAACCCCTTGATGAGGCGAAAATGACCTTTTTGGGCATTAAGCGGGAAATGAGCGATATGGGTGTCACGTGATTCGAGGTGAAAGGAGTAGTGCACAGCAGCGCCGGTGGAAGCATTTTAACACTTTTGCATGATTAAATGGACCTTTTTGTACATGAAGCTGAACATGTATTCTTGTCGCCTGAGTCGATGTGAAAGGAGGAATGCAGATGGGTGCTGGCTAAAGCATTTTAACCCTTTAGCGTGGCGAAATGGACATTTCTGTACATGAAGTGGAATATTGGCGATATGGGTGTCGCGTGACTCGAGGTGAAAGGAGAAGTGCACAGGAGTGCTAGTGAAACCATTTTAGTCCGCTGATGTGGCAAAAAGGCCCTTTTTGGGCATGAAGCGGGATATGGGCAATATGGTTGTCGCGTGATTCCAAGGGAAAAGAGAAGTGCACAGGAGTAATGGTGAAAGCATTTTAACCCTTTGGTGAGGCGAAAAGGACATTTTTGGGCATTAACCGGGAAATGATCGACATGGTTGTCGCGTGATTCGGAGTGAAAGGAGGAGTGCACAGAGTGTCAGTGAAAGCATTTTAACACTTTGGCATGGCGAAATGGACCTTCTTGTATATTACATAAAGCGGAAAATGGGCAATATGGTTGTCACCTGAGTCGATGTGAAAGGAGTAAAGCAGACAAGTGCTGGTTTAAGCATTTTAATCCTTTGGTGTCGCTAAATGAACATTTTTGTAAATAAAGCGGAACATGGTTGCCGCGTGATTCGAGGTGAAATTAGAAGGGCGCAGGAGTGCTGGTGAAAGCATTTTAACCCTTTGGAGAGGCGAGAAGGAGACTTTTGTACTTAAAGCGAAATATGGGCATTATGGTTGTCGCGTGATTCGAGGTGAAAGGAGAAGTACAAAGGAGTGCAAGTGAAAGCATTTTAACCCGTTGGTGTGGCGAAATTGACTGTTTTGTACATTAAGCGGGATATGGGCGATATGAGTATCGCGTGATTCGGCGTGAAAGGAGGAGTTTACAGGAGTGCTGGTGTAAGTATTTTAACTCTTTGGTGGGGTGAAAATTATCTTTTCGGACATGAACTAATAAAAGCTTGGATCACAAGCTTTGCGATGACGGCATGCAGTGTTTCTACACGCTATATAATAGGGTAAAATATTTTTTTGTCATAACACAGCGTTTTTGTTTTCAGCAAAATTACCCTGCCCGTGGCGCCAAGTGGTTTTTGCGGTTTTATATTATTCAGGAATTTGGCAGTTTTTTTGACGTGGCTACTTCTATGGGAAGTGTGTCTTGGGACGAAAGTTGAGTTGAAAACGAATTGAATTAAACGCTTTGGTGTTGACGCAAGCATAATTTTGGACATGGAGTGAAATCTAGGAAATACGGATGTCTATGAATTGAAGTGATGAAGCCAATACTCTGGAGTGTAGTTCACGGCGTTTTTAATCCTACAAGTGTTGAGATAAACTCATTCTTGGACATGAATTGATATCTAGGAAATACAGGTGTCGTCTGAATGGAGGTGGTGACGCCAATTACATATGTGGAATAATGTTGAAGGCACTTTTAACTCTATGGTGGTGAAATGAATACATTCTGGGACATGAAGTGAAATCTAGGAAATACAGGTGTCGTCTGAATCGGGAAGAGGAGGCCAATGCAATGGAGTGTTGTTGTAGGAGCTTTTAACTCTATGGTGCTGAGATGAACATATTCTTCAACATGTAGTGAAATTTAGGAAAACGGGTGTCGTCTGAATAGGGTTGATGACGTTAATGCAATGTAATATTGTTGATGGTCTTTTTAACACGTTTGTGTTGATATCAGATATCAAAGCGATATTGAGGCTACACTGAAGCGATATAAAATCGATGATATCGAAGCGTCGTAAAAGCGATATCACAGCGATGTTGAAGCGATCTCGAGGCGGAAAAACGAAAAAACGTCGACACTATATAGGGGAAACCAATTACCAATTTTCCCGGTTAATTTCCGCTATTCCTTTTTTATTCGAATCTAAACTCCTGAATTAAACAACAATTGTGTAACTCAGAAATTCAAATATCCAATGTATGAAATCCTGAACGCAACCAATATCTTCTTGTTAACACAGATATATACATGATCCAGTATTTTTCTCAATAAAGGAAAAGTTTCCGTATCATTTCTTTCTTTCTTGAAAACAATTTGACGTTGTCGCGCAAACATTTAGGCAGTGCACTATCCGTTGATGTTTTGTTAAATCATCACCGTATACGAGATATTCGTGCACTATTTCGTTTTCAAAACGAAAGTGTGCAAATGCAGTATTTCATACGGACAATTTCGGCATGCAGTATATTTTGGTGCCCCGTGTGATTCAAAGCTTAGCTTAGCGGTCATTCATTTGAAAGGTTTAAGCGATATTAACCCTCAATATACATAGACCGAACCGTTAGAGGTTAGAGCTCCGCTTGCTCAAACAGCGGTATTAAAAAGGGTTAGCCCTTCCCTCCTTGCCTTTCTCCATAACACTCAGACTTTGCGACTATCAACACTTATTACTTATTCTTCTTCTTTCTTCTTAGAAAACTCTTCGATCCGAGTTCGAGTTGTGGTTGCACTAATTCACACCAAATTTACTGTCAAAATAATTTGACTTCTTTTAATTCCACTGTCTGAGCGCCACGGACAGAGTAAACTTGCCGAAATCGAATACCCTGTGTTATAAAAAAAATATTTTGCTCGATTATATAGCGTGTAAAAACACCGTATTTTTCCATCGCAAAGCGTATTAGGGTCGCACATTTTTACTGCTCCATGTATAAAAAGATTTATTTCTCAATTTCAAAGGGTTAAAATTGTTTCACGCGGCACCCATATTCCGCCTCATGTACATGTACATTTCACGCCACGCTGAAGGGTTAAAATGCCTTAACGAGCACTCGTCTGCATTCTTCCTTTCACATCGACTCAGGTGATAACCATATTGTCCATGTTCCGCTTCATGTACAAGAAGGTCCATTTCGCCACGCCAAAGGGTTAAAATGCTTTCACCGACTTTTCTTTCACATTAAATAACGCGATACCCATATCACCCATATCCTGCTTTATGCCCAAAAGGTCCTTTTCTCCACACCAAAGGGTTAACATGCTTTCGCCAACACTTCAATACACTTCTCTTTTCACCTCAAATCACGCGACAACCATGCCCATGCTCCGCTTTATGTACGAGAGGGTCCTTTTTGCTTCACCAAAGGGTTAAAATGCTTTCACCAGCACTCCCGTGCACTTCTCCTTTCACCTCGAATCACGCGAAAATCATATTACCCATGTTCCGCTTCATGTACAAAAGAGTCCTTTTCGCCCACCAAAGGATTAAAATGCTTCACCAGCACTCCTGTGTACTTCTCCTTACACCAATATCGCCCATGTTCCGCTCCATGTACAAAAAGGTTTATTTCGTCATGCCAACGGGTTAAAATGCGTTCACCGATACTCCTGTGCACTCCTTCTTTCACCTCGAATCACGCAACTCCCATATCGCCCGTGTTCCGCTCGATGTACAAAAAGGTCTATTTCGCCACGCCAACGGGTTAAAATGCTTTCACCGACACTCCTGTGCACTCCTCCTTTCACCTCGAATCACGCGACATCCATATCGCCCATATTCTACTTCATGTACAAAAAAGTCCGTTTCGCCAAACCAAAGGGTTAAAATATTTTCACTGACACTCCTCTGCACTCCTCCTTTCACATAGCGGCGACATATTGCCCAAATACCCCCAATTCCAAAATCATATTCGTGCTAGTAAGAATCCGTAATACCACCCATGCCTAATACCGGATCGCGTCACAGACGCGCCGAATTGCAATCGACTCGTGTGCGGTGCAAGGCGTCGCTCGTCGTGTGCGATTTTAGACGAGCAGAGTTCGAATCGCAGACGTGCCGAAAATCAGACGACCCGTGTGCGGAGGCACTAAGTGTATCATTTCAGAAGGGGCTTACTTTGAAGGCGATAAAATAAATTTGGATGAAAAATAAACATTTTGTGTTTTATTTACCAATTTTCAGAACTTTTTTGACAGAATGTATACCAACTTAACCAACGTGTCATGTCTTTTTTTTTTTGTCGAACGGAACACTATCGTCTGAAGTTCAAGCTCCTCGACGGTAAAAATTTCTCAATAGTGAAATTCCATCTTTTTTCTAATTTCTCGTCTTTATAGTTTGCTCGTACAGATAGAAGCACTCTTCAGGGTTTGCATCTATCTGTATGCATGACGACCACGAAATAGGCGAGACGACGCGATGAGCGTAATAAAAAAACGCGAAAAAGATGAGCTCTCGATAAAATAAAACGAGTTAATACTTTCTATAGTGCAGGGACCCAGGGCTACTAAAAAGGTTCGACTTTACCCTAGGATACCAACTAAAAAGAAAGTCTCCAACGAAATTGACGCCTACGGCAACATGCTTTAATTAACTCGTGGTGTTATGGATCGGGCCTCTTAATACACATTTCCCATTTTTTAGATTTCGGAAGCGACATCTCTTTTTCTCTCTTAATTCCCACCCGATAGTAATAAGCCCTGAGACGGCGCCTTACAATATACACATTATCAAATATCATCAAGGTACCTTCAATCATAGCGGTGACGTACACGTTTTAACAAAAAGTAAATTTCAAACATGCCATCTGGTAGGGCTTTGGATATTAATTCGCGTATCTTTATAATGGATTTTTGTCACTAACGCCTCACAAAGGTGAGACCATGAACTGGCTTAGATACTGTAGTGAAAAATTTTAAACATAAAAGCAAGTCATGAAATACAATATAATGTATATAGGTATACTTACAATTCTTCCAAATCCCGTAGCATCTCGAAGGATTTAGCTGATAAGCGCGTAATGTTGTTGCTTCCTAAATCTCTGTACGTGTCGAACAGACGGCCATTTATAAAAACAGGGACGGTATTCGTAGCCAAATTGATTCGAAGAGTTTCCAAGTGTGCCAGAAATAAAAAAAGAAAAATATCAGACATTTTTCGCGAATAAATTGAAAACGGTGAAAATTAAATTAATCAAATCTTTGCAATCTATCACCCCCAATTCACGTAAGTATAAATCAAAGGCGCCGTCAACAGTGACAGGCTGACTTTTTTTTTAGAGTTCTAAATATGAATTTTGTAAGGGGAATTCAATTTCGACAATGATTGAAATTTTTTTGCTGAATTAATATTTCGTAAACGACATTTTTAAAGCGATACATAAGAGCGAAATAGATACATATGTATGTACGTATAATAATAATTTAATTTTGTCCAAGTAATCTTCATTACAGTGAAAAATTCCGATGATTTGCTGATTTACTGATTTGCTTACAACTAGAAAAAATTATACGCACACAGCTAAACAATTAAAAAAGTCCACAATTAATCATGATAAAAAGAATGAAGCCAAGATCGACATTTTTTATATAAGTGAAGGGAGGGTTACAAGCTTAAAACATGTTAAAAATTAAATTCTATCATTATGAGGTGCCTAATATCCTCCTGA
This sequence comes from Chloromyia formosa, assembly GCA_964017055.1. NCBI lineage: Eukaryota > Metazoa > Arthropoda > Insecta > Diptera > Stratiomyidae > Chloromyia > Chloromyia formosa. The sequence goes on along the minus strand of OZ024816.1, from coordinate 43,187,907 downwards.
GAAATGTTCACCCATTCGACGTTCAGGGTTTGTTCCACCTCTCGTAAGGTCTGACAGTGGTTGGAACGGGTCCTGAGACGTTGCCCAGCTGGCACCATAAATATTCTGTGGGATTTAAATCTGGGCTACTCGCTGGCCAGTAAAAACGGTCGATATTAGTGGCAGTAGTCATGGTTGTCAACTCTCGAACACTTTTCTCAACCTACTCCTTACCTGAGAGTATGGAACATGTATTGAAGAGAGGCTATCATCACCCACACTCCATACGTGTTTTGTACACATATTTTTCCATAGCCTACACTCTTTTTTCCCTCGTTTGTCAAATTAACTGACTGAAAGTTGCAATTTGTGCCAGCTTTTTACAATATTTTTTTTCATTGCCTACTTTCTCCTATCAGCTGGTGCTGCTTGGGTTGCGGTATGATTGAAAATCACAACAAATTATTTGACAGCCGGGGGAACATTTTTGTGGTGTGTGTAATATGTCACAGTGTGTAAACGGGTACCAAAAATTTAAGCTGATTTTTAGTCTTCATGTTCTCAGCTCCTTTTACCGAACTCGGTCGACCTACTCCGTAATCGGAAAATGAGCAGATTCAACAGTTCTATCTGTTAGTGTCAGTGCATGAGAACGAATTCAGTTTACCTACTATATGGGTCGTTCAAGTTTAATCGGAGTCGTAGCACTCGAAAAATGATCACTGAGCTGAGCAGGTTTCGCTCAATTGTTCCCGTCCGTCGTCATGGAGTTGGGCCTGGGATGGGTGTGAAGAACAGAAGAGTGGAGTGTGTGAACTAGGTCCGTCGAAATCTGAGTCGTAAATAGGTTAGGTTAAAGGGTTGCTATGATTATCCACAGCACACATAGACCGCATCTGGGTCCGTTGTGATACCCAATAGGATATATCTCGATCCACTCTAAACTTCGAGCCAGCCCGAGCCCACAACGAAACGTTGGACCTGGCTAACATTGACGTCCTGCAAGTCACCTAAGTCGGCAAAGTAGTAGGCCCCAAGAGTAGCCCTCCTAATACTTTCCAAGCCCGGGTAATCACAGAGAAGGTGGAAAGTACTCTCCTCTAGTTTCTCATCCTCACAGCTTCTGCATAAGTCCTTATACGGAAGTCGAAGCCTCTTGGCGTGCTCTCCAATTGGACCGTGCCCAGTAATGACGCCCACGACCGTACCAATGTGATGCCAGCGACAATAGCTTATTATAGCTTGCAAATTGGAATTGTTTCCCCGTGCCGCACAAATTCTTTCTTCTTGAGTTGTGTGCGACAAAAAAAAAGAGCGGGCAAATAACTAATAACTACAACTATCATACTACAAACGACAACGCATCCGTATTGCGTGTTTACAAGTACGTTGTGTACATGCTTTTGACATGTTTTGACGGGCTGCAAGTTGGAGTTTGTTTTGTTTTGCTTACGTTGTGAATACGCTGAAATTTTCTTCACTCCGCGGAAAGTGCAATTAAGCGTTTAGTGCATTTTATTACTGCCGGGTATTGTTTTTAATGCAAAATCCGTGTAATAGAATGATTATCAAACACAAAATTCTGTAAAAGTGCGTGAAATTAGTACAATCGGTGAAACGACGTTCTGACCAACAGGACAGCTCGATTGCTGAACCCGCGGGGTAAGTTCATAAGGCCAAAATTTCGTTTTCGTTCTCTCTGGGCGGCCAAAACCTATCGGGTTTGTTCTTCTCGCACCAACATAAATCATCGCGTCAATCTTTGTTGGTGCACGCATGCTTGCTACTCACCACAACAACACGGTGCGGTGGATGTTTGGAGACGTACTCGTTCGTGAGTGAGTGAAAGACTGGACGGTCGTGTAGTAATATCACCAATCTGCACACGCCGTATAAAGTTGTGTCAGGGGGACAAAAGCGGACCACGATCAATGCCCAGCTTTGTGGCTGGCGCGACGTTGAAATGGATGACTTAGGCGCGGAGCATCAGAGTCAACTGTTATCATCGTCACCATCAAGCCAACGTCGGTCGGCCAAACCGAATCAGGAGGAAGGGCGTTCGGAGCCGATAGCAGAGCGATCGGATCCTTTCAGGAAGAGCTCCATGCTTCAGAGGTCTGCCCGACAACGACCTTTGCCCCTAGTAACAATGGCTTCTTCTAAGGGGGGTAGAAAGCCACTGGAGGAAACCGACATGTTCGGGAAGCTTGGAGAACTAATCGTTGACTGGATGGATTTCATTGAAACCAAGTCCAACATCCACGGCGGGGTAAAAGAAAAAATTAAAAACATAAGCATTATGTACAATGGAGCGAAGGAACAAATCCATGTAAAACAAAAACGTGAACCTCTGCTTGTTCCAAGTAATAAGGTGATCAAAGTGAACAAGATCACGCAAACAACACCAAATGTCATACAAGCGGACAGACTGAAGCGTAACAGAGAAATGGAGGAGCAACATGTACTGCAAACCCCAAAGAGGAAAAAAGCGCAACTGCATTCGCCAAAGAAAATAACAGTAAATACCACTGAGAACGAGTCCCCGATCAGAGACTCTACAACCGAAGAAGACCCAAACGCCTGGACGAAAGTCGAGACTAAAAAACGGACGAAAATGAAAAAAAACGGAAAGCATTGCAAAGCCCGCGAAAAGAAAGAAGAAGAGCAGACCTGATGCAATGGTCATCTCGCAGAAGGGAGACATGACGTATGCCGACATTCTCCGAAGAGTGAAGTCTGAGCCAGCCTTAAGAGAGCTGGGAAATAATGTCAGCCAAATAAGACGGACTCTAAAGGGCGATCTCCTCTTCAAAATGAAGGCCAACTGCGATATTTCGACAGAAACATACCAGAGCGTAGCTGAAGTCCTGGGAAATGCTGCTGAAGTGAAAATGCTGCGCCAGGAAACACGAATTGAGTGCCATGATCTTGACGAGATCACAACGAAAGAGGAAATTTGCGCAGCGTTCCTCGAACGGCTAGAAGTGGATTTACAGCCAGAAGCTGTAAAATCAATTAGAAAGGCATATGGCGGCACCCAAATAGCTACCATCAGCTTACCAACAGAGGTCGCAAATAAAGTACTTGAAAGAGGAAAAATTAAAGTTGAATGGGCTAATTGTCGGGTAAGACAGCAAATATCTATTGAAAGGTGCTTCAGGTGCTTTGCTTTCGGCCACTTCGCGAAAGAGTGCAATAGCAAGCAAGACAGATCGAATATGTGTCGCAAATGTGGCGAAGAAGGGCATAAATCGAAAACATGCGACAAGGAGCCGAAATGCATGCTATGCTGCGAGAATAGTCACACGGACTACAAGCATTCGACTGGATGTTTCAAGTGTCCCGCATATAAGAAGGCTCTTCTTCAAACTCGTAAATGAAGCTAGTTCAGATCAACTTAAATCACTGTCAGGCGGCAAAAGATCTACTGTCGCAGTCAGTAAGAGAAAAGGGCGTTGACGTGGCGATTGTCTGCGAGCAATATAAAAATTTGAACAGCTCAATTTGGGTAGCGGATGAACACAAACACGCAGCCATTTGGTCATGCGGAAGACATACCTTCCAAAATGTATCCGATCCAATCAACGGATTCGTGAGAGCGCAAATTAACGGCATCAACATCTACAGCTGCTACGCCCCACCGAGACTGAACCTGGAGGAGTTCGACCGGCTGCTAACTCAACTAGTTCGCGATGCCAGCACGCACAGTCCCGTAATAATCGCGGGAGATTTCAATGCGTGGGCCACTGAATGGGGTAGTCGAGCTACAAACGCTAGGGGACGAGTACTCCTTGAAGCTTTCTCACAACTGGACGTCTTCCCAATGAATACAGGCAGTAGTAATACTTTTAGCTGAGGAAGTACAGGATCTATTATCGATCTTACATTTGTCAGTAGCTCCTTTGCATCGACAGTCGAATGGGGCGTGAGCGAGGACTATACACACAGCGACCATCAGGCCATTTACTTCACCGTTGTCAGCTGAACACCACAAACAAGGATACCACCGATAAACCGGAGATGGTCTGCAAAAAACTTCGACGGGGATGCGTTCATCGAAACCTTGCATCAGAATGGAGCTATTGAAGGAAATGCAGAGGAAAAGGCGTCGCAGCTTATAAAGCAGATAGTAGAAGCATGTGATACCTCTACGTCAAGGACAAAGTCTTCCAACCGCCGGAAAGCAAATTACTGGTGGAATAAAGAAATTGCAAGACTGAGGCGCAGGTGCCTGAGAGCACGTCGATTGTATCAGCGATCAAGAGAGACACCAGACTACAACAACTTGGCATAAGAATACAGGACTTCACGCGGACTACTAAAGCAGGCAATAAAAAAGAGCAAACGAAACTGTTTCAAGCAACTCTGCGAGGACGCAGATATTAATCCCTGGGGAACGGCTTATAGAGTAGTTATGAAAAAGCTGAGCAGTTATCAAACACCTCAAGTGAAGTGCCCTCTTCTACTAAATCGGATAGCCTCAGTTCTCTTCCCCCAGCATGCGTTAGAAAACGTTGAAAACCAGGAAATGGTCCATGAAGAGCAGATACCGGCATTAACTGACAGAGAGATTTTAGAGATCGTTTCCAGAATAGGTAACAATAAAGCACCAGGCCCTGATGGCATTCCCAACGGAGTGTTGAAAGTAGGAGTTGACATGGTTTCCGGGAAGTTCGTCAGTGTTTTTGAATCCTGTTTGCAGGAGCGAGTTTTCCCTGCTGTATGGAAGAAACAAAGATTGGTTCTGCTACCAAAACCCAACAAACCGCCGGGCGAACCAAATTCATACCGTCCAATTTGCCTGCTAGACACCGCTGGGAAGGTACTGGAATGAATAATTTTTAGCAGACTAGCTGCCGTCGTAGAGGAAAAGGGAGCACTGTCGGACCGACAGTTTGGTTTCCGAAGGGCGCGCTCCACGGCCGATGCCATCTTGACAGTGACAGATTTAGGGAAACAGGCACATCGAGATAGCAAATGTTGCGCGGTTGTGACACTGGACGTCAAAAATGCTTTCAATTCGGCAAACTGGAAATGCATTCATTTGTCTTTGCAGAGGATAGGTGAGCCTGACTATTTGACGCGACTTATACAGAGCTACCTTTCGTGTAGAATCCTACAGTACGAAACCAGCGAAGGACCAAGGGAGTGCAATGTAACAGCAGGAGTACCGCAAGGATCTGTACTCGGCCCTTTGCTGTGGAACATCATGTACAACGACATATTGGATTTACCAGTACCCAAAGAAGTAACTATAGTCGGGTTCGCAGATGACATAGCTGTGGTCGTGGTGGCCAAGGATCCAGCATTGGCCGAAGTTTATGCCACCACTGCATTATGCTATGCTTACATGAATCAAATCAAATCTCAACTTTGCAGAGAGTACGTTCGGATTCTTCCGAGGTTCCTCTTCTAGCAAGTTCATCAGCTCGGCAGTTGCCAACGAAACCACTGTGACCCGGAATCGAACACAATACAATATCAAAGATACTACTTATCTCTGCGAGAGATTCGCGGCTCTCCAACACCATCCTTGAGGAGATACGTACGGATTCCAGGGCTTTAATCGCAGCTTGACTGTGTGTTACAGATTGACGTATCTGTACGACGGCGTCCCAGCCAGACCAGGACTTCCCAAAAAGCCACCAATTCCGCTTGCAGAACGCTACAGTAGTCAGGGAAGTCGAACCGATAGGCTCAGATTCAGACAGTAAGAGTAAATGCCAGCCCCCACGCCATTGCCATTGTAGACCCATCAGTGTAGATATGTATCGTATCTGTTGTTGGAAGAAAGTCTTCATTCCATTGTGTATGTAATGGGATGAGACTTTTGAAGAACTTGGTTGGTCGGTTGGTATAAGTGGTGGCTTAGGCAAAACCTTACCATAGCCCAATTAGCGCAAGAAGCGCCGTTTTGAAGCCACAAACCTCGTGAAAATTTGTTGTTAGCTAATAGTCGGAAAATACAGGGGATGCTGCCAAGATCCAACCGGAGGAGTTAAAGAAGTAAAGCAACTCCCCAATCCTCACCCCCGACACATCCCCTAGGTTGTCAAGAAAGTGTAACGGACGCTTTGGTGGTCATCCGAAGAAGCCCATGGGGACGGAGCCTAAGGATTCATGGTGACCGTGAAGGTCGGGCTGTGCCATCTGGCGAAGAAAAAGGCCCCTCAATGAGCTAAGCAGCGGCCTATGTTTGCTGTAGCTCAGTTCAGGAGATGTGGGCGGGGTTTTCGCCGCTCGTTGCCCCTGTCCTTTACGTATTAACAAAAATTCATAGGCCTGGGGAAGACAACACAAACAAGGGAGGTAAAAATGGGGAATAAAAAAAAATGAGGCGATAAGAATGGAATGGTTGGTAGATGGCTCGCTTGCCCTCGCGCTTGTATTGGGGTCCAGGTGTAATGGGACCCTCGGTCTCTGGTTTCGTACCACCGACAGATCCTTACTCATCAGGTGCTGCCATAGATCTGCCGGTGCAAGCAGCACTACCAGACCATAATATGGTTCATTACAAAAGGCCTTGCCCAATGTACGATGTCTGGTCCTAGCAAGGCCTGGGCATTCGCATAGGAAATGAGTGAGGGTTTCTTTCTCCTCTTCATTACAGCAACTTCAGCAGTGCGTGTTGTAGGGGATACCGACCCTGACTGCGTGATCCCCTATAGGCCAATGCCCCGTAATGACTGCTGTGAGCCTGGCGAAGAAGAACTTAGTGAACATAAGTTTTGATGAGACATGGTCCGTCCTTGCCGGGATATCTCGATTATTGACAATTTTCGAGTGTCCACAGTCGTTAATAAGAGAATGGAGAACTGAACTACTGATTAGATTAGAACAACACAAGAACATTTCTGGGTAGATACGCAGGCTTTGAAAGAACAGTTGATATTGGAAAAGAGTAGGTCTGAGTAGAAAGGGCTGTCGAGAGAAAATCTCGTCCCGAGACTCAATAAATTGGCCCATATACAAAATGCCCCGTACTTTCCAACGATTTTAAATACTTATAACTCGTTTTTAAGAGTTTGTTTTTTATATTTTATTTTCATTGCATAATTAAAAATAATATTCCTTGCTTAAATGATAACAGTGTCAGCCTAGCAAAACGGAGCACTTGAAGCAGCTTTTCTTAAGGCTACTCTGACAATGCTTCCTTTAAACAATGCCTTTTAGTTGCTGAATTGCTCGGACTCATTTTTGTACTTTTTGCCTCTCAAATAATACCAAATACATATATAAGTAAATTTCCATCCATTCGCCATCTTTTTGAACCATATGTTCTTATAGTATATTCAACCTTTTAAACTTTAACTGATTATGAGTCCAGGTTGTGCCTATGAAAAAAAACCAGCGTATCACCATTCATAATACAATACGGTATTTACGGGGCAAAATAAAAATTATTTGGAATGAGTTAAATATGAATTACCTTTCATATTTAAGTCATTCCAAATATTTGTTTAAAGTTTAGCCTCTTTAGCAGCTTGACAAGTACTCATTTTACGTTTCACATTATCCGTTTCAATTTCCATTTCCCGTTTCTATTTCGATTTTCCATATCCATTTTCCGTTTGTGATCGATATTCTTCAAATAAATTTGCGTCATGATTATCAGTATACAAATTTATTTTCAGAGGTAAAAGCAGGTGAATATCAACTCTGGACAACCAACAAGTGAGTTTCCGCTTTAGGCAGTATAAAGGAGAACTATACGAAATCCCTAATCACAAAATTTCCAAATGAAGACAAATCCTCGAGCACAAAACCCCCAAACACAAAATCCCCAAATACGAAATCCCCGAATACAAAATCCACAAATACATAATCGCCAAGTGAATAATCAGCAAATGATTATTCCCCAAATTGAGAAAAATTTCAATATTCCAGGTTTTAGTTAAACTGGAAAGGGCAAAATTAAGCTTCGCAATATGCCCAATTTTTTTCAAAATTTTTTTTATTCAAAATTTGAGGCCTAGCAGAAATCAGATAAAAGTTCTGATATATAAGTTAGATTAGTGCGAACCTACTTTGTACATATATACCAACCAACCAACCAAAGTCCCTCATAATCCTTCTCAATAATCAGCAATAAAATAAATCATTGCAAATAATAAATAAAAAATCAATTTCTCAGCTTCATCACACCTCGACTACTACAGCGTTAAAATGGTTGCCGATAACTTGTAACGCTTCTTGATTTAAAAGTTATGACCAAACCAGATTAAGCGCAGAAGGCAGCAGCGGCGGCAGAAACAGCAACAACAAGCATTAAATCTGGGTCACTTATGGGAAATGCTTGCTCAACAAACCGCGGCGTTGTTAAGCGGTAAGCTTGCAGGTGATCCCGCAGCTTTTTAACGTGGCCTAAGTGTCGATGCATATTATGAACCACTGGAATAATATTCCTAATATAATATAAAATATAAATATATAAACTATTCTCGCAAGTGATTTCAATATCACAAAAAAAAAAGAAACAAAAACAATCCTATATATCGTTTATATCTTGTGGTGCTGAAATGCCACTAGCCTCCATACAAATAAACTTAACTATATAAAAACAAAAATTGTGCGTTTAAAACCCATAAAAGACGTTCTTCTGTCAAACGATGGTATTACGACTTCACTTACATCATAATTGACTTTCTCTCCATCAAACGAACCTAAAACGAGTATTTTATTAGTCAGGAAACTGTCTTGTTGAACATTTCGTAAAGTTTTGGGGGACAGCTCAGTTTCCTTACATGTTCGATCGCTACTTTGAACGATGTCATTCAAATGGAACCCCAGGAAATTTATTTACTATCGCTACATTGTACGAGTAAAAGCCGCTTCCATTGGCAAAAAAAGTCTCGTCAATTTTATGACTTTAAGTGAAATCAATGGCGATAGGTAGTTAGATAACGACCTCAGGATTTTTGGCGAAATGTACAAGTACGAGTACGTCAGCGGATGAAATTGGCAACATTCACTTGGTAAGTTAAGAATAATAGTGTTCACTGAAATATAAAATTTTAGGTATATTACAGAAATGAAATTTGTCAAAAACGTGGCAGGATAATTAAGTCCAAGATGGATAGGGCTAGAATATTCGTGAGGCAAAGCAAGCTATACAAGGTGTCCCAATTCGATCCGACAAGCTCTTCACCAAGCTATTCCTCATGTAATTTCGAGGAAAAACAATTAAGAACTTTTTTCTTTCTCAATTTCTTAATCTTTCAGCTTCTATAGGAAATTCAAGTTAAAAAAAAAGTTAAATTACTAAAATAAAAAAATGGTAACTTCTAACAGTTAAAGTCCTTTTAACTGCAGAAATAACACTTGGAAAAATCACCAACATAAACCAAAAAATGTAAAACCTACTAAACTACTATTGACTGCATTTTAAGTCCTTTTGTGTGGATAAAAGGACAATTTTGGCAAAAAAGTTATATAAATGGTGATCAAGAGGCGAATGCACTAGACTATTGTTGATTGCATTTTGAGTCCTTTGGGTGTGGAAAAAAGGATATTCCTGACAATGAAGCGATATCAAGTTGGGTATCATATGACTGGTGGTTTTGAGGCAAATGTACTTGACTACTGTTGAAGGCATTTTAAGTCCTTCGTTGTGAAGAAAAGGATATTTTTGACAATGAAGTGATATCTACGCAAGATGGATATCAAATGAGCAGGGATGTAGAGGCGAATTTCACAGACTACTGTCGAAGGCATTTTAAGTCCTTTGGTGTGGGAAAAAAGGACAAAAGGCAATGAAGTGATATCTAGGCCAAATGGGTATCATATGACTGAAAATGTTGAGGCGAATGTACTGAACTTCCGCTGAAAGCACTTTGAGTCCTACAGTGTGGAGAAAAGGACATTCTTGGCAATGAAGTGATATCTACGCAAGATGGATATCATATAACTGGCGATGTTGAGACGAATGCACTAGACTACTGCTGAAGGCATTTGAAGTCCTCCGGTCTGGAAAAAGGGCATTTTTGGCTATGAAATGATATTTAGGCAGGATGACTGGGGGTGTTGATTCGAATGCACTAGACTACTCTTTGACGGTATTTTAAGTCCTTCGGTCAGAAATGAACTATTTTCCCAAAAATTAATCAGGTTGCCACACAGTAGATCGAGCAAAGACATCAAATTTCCGAATTCTGTCAATTTTTTTTTCTATTTCTTTTTTTTTTGTTACATTGGGGTCTTGATTCACTTAACTCGGAAATGTAGGAAATCTTTTTTTTATAGTGCACATTGATGATCCCCGCTATCGCAATCGAGTCAGGCGAAGAAGAACCGATGGCAAATACCTCAGCTGCACGTTGAATGATTTTGGACTTCTGGTACGATTTGACAAAACCCACTTTACTCTTGCGATATGCTGCGGATGTTGAGTCACAGTCTGTGAATGCATGTCAGAATAACAAATGGGCATTCTCCTTCATTTTCAACTCCTGCTGCAGCTGTTGTGAGGAAGTAGTCTTGACCTTTCCTCTTCCAGGTTTTACTAGCAGAATGTCACGATCTGATGGGATTTTGGCTACCAAAAGAACAGCCAAGTCGACGTTCTCTCCAATAACAGCTACCGAGCAATTTTGCGATTTTGTGATAGCTGTCTTCATAATATCAACGTCAGCATCACCTGAAGCTTGGAACGTATTTATCCCATTTTTCTGCAGCTGCATCATCAGCAGGATTATCAGCTGACTCTTATTATGAAAGTTGGAAAGAAAATCCTCTTGTTTGACTTTAGTTTCACTTTCCAAACTGATATTGATTTCCACATATCTCCTGAGCCGATATCGTCGACTCTGTTCCGCTGCTTTTTGCTCTCTGATGTGTCAGTGTACCCATCAAAAACCACTGTACAACCCCTCCCTTTAGAATGAATCTTTAAAAATTTAACGTAACTATCAAAAATCGTTGATACAGTTGTCTTTTTGCAAAACAGCTTTGTGGACTAGCAATCCCCCATCAGCAACAAATTCAAAGGTAGTTAAATCAACGTTCTTATCAATTTCTTTAAAGAGAGTTATAGTGCTGACTTTCTGCACTTCCTCGTTCCATATTCGTTAAATAATGCCAATAATATAATTCCTAAAATCCCCGTCCGATTTTTTGGTAATGGAGATTCGCCGAAAAAGCATTACATAAAATACATTTCACCTCCCAAGGGCGGGGACTTTTAGTATGTTTACCTCCTAACTACTCCTAACGAAGTCCTGAAATTAAAAATTATCACATATTTCATGCACTCTACACCCCTCTTTTGAGGCGTTATTTTCCTTGAAACCTCGTCAGGGGATCGAAATTTAACCGACAGTGTTTCGAGTAGCAACAAAGAAGGATAGTGCGCTGCCTAGCTAAGCTACAGACGCATAATTAGTTGGCATGCCAAGTCAACCAAAGTTCGAAAATCGAAATCGTCGTACCCACCCCTTTAAAAGCGATTTTTTTTCCAATTTGCACTTTATTCCTAATAACATGATATTACGCACCAGATAGCCTCATTTGTTATCAAATACACAACATTTTATTTTTTATTAGAAAACACACCCCTAAAAAATGCGCGCTACGAAAAATTATTTCCTACATTTTTGAGTTCAGTGGATCAGGTTTTCAAAAGAGAACAATATAACAAAAAAAAAAAATACAAAATTCAAAAATTCAATGTACTAGCTCGATCCACTTTGGCGACCTAATTCATTTTAAGGAAAAGTGTGCAACTTTGATAGCGCATAACTCAGACAATAGCTTTACAGTGAAACCTTGTATACAAAAACAATTGAATGTTCTATATTTTTCAAAGCACATCGTTTTTCTTAAAGATGCACTAATGAAAAGATATGTGCAATAAACTGATAAATGGCCGGAAATCGTAAGGGAATGCACAAGGGGAAGGAGGTCAAAAACTTGGATTCTGAGCTACGAAGCCGACCTACCTATATATAGTATAGTATATATATAGTATATAGCATATCTAAAAACTATAACTACTGAACCTTTTGCAAGGTAAGGTCACCTTTTCAGACTCTGCTCCCTAGACTACTATAATTGTACTGTGAACACACATTCCGTCGCGTGTTATATAAGTGAGGATATGAATATTTTTTCTTATGTAGCGATACATGACGGAGAAGATATTCCCTTTGCCTGGTGGGTAGCATTATCACTTTCATTTTCACAAAAACTGAACATACTCGTAAGTTCTCATATAGTGTATAAAGTCTTAACCTTGAAATAAACGTCTTTCAGAACCAAGCTTCTCGTTGTTTTTTTAGATCTAACTGCAGCTAAAGGTTTAAAAAACAATAAAAATTCATAGTACACACAGTAAAACAATTAAAGGGTAAGTTTGAAAATTAGGAAGCAGAGAATGTAGTTGTTGCTATTAAAATAGTACAGAAACAGTGAAACAAAACACACATTTTAAAACTTAGCTTCCACATATCGGTAAATTTGGCTACATAGAACTAAACATGAAAAAGTCACTTGTCTTTTTGTCGTTATTTCCGATCAGTCTTTACCGGTTCGTTGTGAAGATTTCTTTAAAATTTACTATTTGTTGCGCTCGGTGGCGGTGATCGTTCGGTCACTGCTCTACGATACTAATCTAGAGTTCGGAGATCAAATTTCGGCGCGATCAAAAACTGCCTGTGAGTACATACTAACAGAACTCTCACAGTGCTCCGAGCTTGTCAGTATAAAGACGACGCGGATAGGAGGTGCATGCTAGCAATTGCAATTCCGAAAAGTAGATATTTATTTATTTATTTATTTATTCATCATTGCACGGGCGTACGCCCTTTTGACATAATAATACAGATTTAGTAAGAATTTCATTTGACAGCCATATAAAACAAAGTTCATTAAAACAGTAATCAATAGCAAATTATAATATCTGACAAAATATAAAAAAAAAAAAAAATAACTAATTAATTGAGTTCAGCGAGTGTTCCAATAAAGTTGAGTTTTAAGTTTAGATTTCATTGTTGACGGCAAAATGTCGAAAAATTCAATCCTGTCGGTGAGCATGTTGGCTTCTTTGCAGATACGATCTATTGTGTTATTGTTAGAATAGTTGGTATAATGATGGTTAACATGGAAGATGTACTTATTGTTATGTCTTAGAACCCTATTTGGCACATGAAGTTTTATTAAGCTACGAAGTTCTATACTTTGTAATTGGCCATTCAGTATTTTGTACAGCAACATTAGATCAGATTCTAGACGTCGTGTTTGCAAGGATGGTATGCGGAATTTCCATTCCAAAGAACTATATACATGACAATAAAAGGGAATCGGTTCACCGGATAGCGCAGCGAGATGTCTTAAAAATCTATGTTGGATTTTTTCAATAGAATATGCATTAGTAGCAGTGTATGGAGACCATATTGAGGAAGCATATTCCAATATTGGCCGAACTAATGATAAATACAGAGATTGATACGTATCAGGGTTTTTAAAGTTTTGGCATATTCTGTTAACAAAGCCAAGTAGACGAGAGGCTTTTAGTGATATGTTAGTTATATGTGGCGAGAAGGATAGTGTTGAAGTGAAAAGGACTCCGAGGTCAACTTGTTCCAACGCAGCTTTGATTGGATAAGAATTAATTAAGTATGTATATTGTACAGGTTGAGTATTTCTCGTGAATCTAACAATTTTACATTTGGAAGAGTTGAGATCGAGTTTATTTACCACTGACCATTCCGCGATATTATCCAAATCTAGCTGCAGCTTGTGAGCATCATTAGTGGCTTTAACTTTAAGGAAAAACTTTGCATCATCAGCAAATATTAGAGACTTACAGTGCATTAGTCCGTGTGTAATATCGTTAATGAAGATATTGAACAGCAGTGGTCCCAAGTGGGATCCTTGAGGAACACCAGACGACACATCAACAGGAGAGGAGTTAATGCCAGTAATTTGTGTTATTTGTGTGCGGTTGGTCAAATAACTTTCCAACCAACGAAGCATCGGCCCTCCGACTCCATAGCCTCCTAATTTATCTATTAGAATTGAGTGATTCACTCTATCAAACGCTTTTGCGAAGTCTGTATAGACAACATCAACTTGGTGACCTTCATCAAGAGCATTACATAAGTAGTTAGTGAATACAGTCAAGTTTGTAACCGCTGATTTTCCTTCGGAGAACCCATGTTGCTCATCAATTATGATGTGAGAGAAAGCATGAGTTAAATGCTTACAAACTAGACTTTCAAAAAGTTTCGGTATAGCGCTGAGAGCGGAAATCGGACGATAATTTATTACATCGGATCTGTCACCGGATTTAAATACTGGAGTGATTTTACTCACTTTCCAAATTGAGGGTAGTAAACCTTCAGTTAGAGATTTGTTGAAAAGAATCCACAAAGGACGCACAATAGAAAAAAGGCAATTTTTGATAAAGAGATTTGGAATATTATCCGGCCCAGGCCCGGTGTCGGGTTTAAGATTAGTTATGGCTGTGAAAACTTCTGATAAATTAAGTTGCAGATGATTTAAGCGCAATGCTTCTGTCACTGCACTAGGTGGATGAAACTGTGCGGATGAAGTGAAAACCGACCCGAAGTGCCGAGAGAACAGTTCAGCTTTTTCCTTTGGATTTGATACAGAAATTGAATTCAGATGGACTGTTTTGGGTATGGAGTTATCCTCTTTCAAAGAATTAACGTAGCTCCAAAAATATTTTACGTTAGATTTGATTGAATTTTCGACACCTTGAACGTAATTTTCATGTAAAGAATCAGCTTTATTTTTACATAGTGAACGTAATTCCGAAAAAGTGTTATAATTTGATTCTGTACGCGAATTTTTATAAGTGAGATGAGCTTTTTTCTTTTGGACAACCAGATGCTTAAGTTCAGCATTAAACCATGGTGGAAAGTTATCTATTTTAATTATTTTCTTTGGGACATATAATTCAATTAGTTCATAGAGAATTTCGTAAAAAACATTCACTGCTCGGTCTATTTCAATTTCTGCGAAAAGCTGATCCCAATCTATATTATTTAGCTCAAAGCTAATAAAATCGTAGTTGCCAAATTTAAAGTTATACCGTATTTTCTCTTCTGATTTGGGGGTTATCGTTTTACAAAAATCCAAGTTCAAAGTTAGAGGTGGATGGTAGCTATCTATGGGTAAAAGTGGTTCCAAAGCGCAGCAAACAGTGTGATTTGGGGTTCTCGTGAATATTAGATCCAACAGCTGATTTTTACAATTAGTGATTGAATTTATTTGATACAAGTTTAAATACCCAGTGGCTCCTGCTAAGATTTTCGCTGATTCGACGACTGACGAGATAGCTGAAGATTTTGCTTGGAAGGTGGACCCGTGGTTCTCATGGATCCAACTGATATTAGGCAAATTATAATCACCAGCAATCAAGAACTCGTGGTTACTGAAGCGAGTTTGCAGATCAGTTAGTGAATTACTATATAATTCATAATTGCTAATTGGACTTGACGGCGGGAGATAAACGGCACCCACTATTAAAATACATTGATGGAATTCGACTGAATTTGCACATAGATTTGTTCCAACGAATGACAGAGAACTTCCACCTGTTTCGATTTAATCTTTTTGTGGACAGCTATTAATACACCACCACCACGTCCGAGAGAGCTTGTTGAAGGCGATCTATCACACCGGTAGGTTTCGTAGTCTAGAAGGCCAAGTTCAGCATTAAAAATTCCATCATGCAGCCAAGTCTCTGTTAAAATAATTATGTCATACTCATAGGATAATGAAACAATGCTTTTTCTTAGGTCAGATAATTTAGTTCTTAGACCACGAACGTTTTATTTATTTATTTATTTATTTAGTAAGAAATACTGAACAGGAGTTGGTTCCAAAAATACAGTATGTAATATGACAAGAAAATTGGAGTAAACAGAAAAAAAAGAATTAATATAAAAGCAGAAGAAACATGAAATAAAAGGTTAAGGAAAATTAATGTAAATTAGAAGTAATAATTAAGAAAATTCAAAAAAATACAACAAAAAAGAAGAAATTAAATGTTAGTTATGGATAGCTTATGTAAAAGTAAACGCTTAAAGGCAGCAAAAGGTGTGGGTAAAGGACCAAGCTCAAGTCTGTCATAATTGTGCATTATTCTGAGTAGTGGCGAGTTCTTATAAACAGATAGTTCAGCAGTTGGAGGGTCAAAGATGGCATTAGTGCGAGTATTGTAGGACGAAAACCGGAAAGTTATCTGGCGGGAAAGAGATGAATGTAAAAGTCCGCAGCATAATTTATATAGAAAGCATTCATCTAGGTAAATCCGTCTTTTCTGCAAAGACACTAAATTAAGGAAATTAAGACGTTCGGGATAGGAGAGATAGGGAAGTTTAAACCTGAACATTAAAGCTCGTGTGAATTTTCTTAGGACGGATTCCAATGCCTCGGACGAAACAATAGTAGAAGGTGACCAGACAACTGAGGCGTATTCCAAGATGCTACGAACGAGTGAGTTAAACAAGTTAACGGCGGTATTGGTAGAATGAAATTCATGGGAGCATCGCAAGACGAATCCAGCTAACTTGGAAGCCTTGTTGATAGTGAGAGAGTAATGATCGTTGAAGCGAAGTTTGCAGTCGAAAACGACTCCAAGGTCATTGAACCTGTGGACGACAACAAGTGGGATGGAGTTGATATGATAAGAAAAGTATAAGGGAGAAGTTTTCAAGGAGTATATCATAACAGCGCATTTAGGGACGTTAAGGAGCAAGTCGTTGGTAGTACACCAGGAAGCTAAAATATTAATATCGGACTGCAAGACCAAACAATTGTCGAGACTGGAAACCGCAGCAAAGAGCTTACAGTCGTCAGCATAAAGTAAGGAGAGAGAACTAAGTAGAGGAGGAAGGTCATTTATGAAAAGTATGAAGAGTAAGGGCCCTAGAATAGACCCCTGAGGAACACCAGACAATTGAGCAAATGATGAAGAGATTATATTTTGAAAAACAACACTAGAAGACCGATTAAGAAGGTAAGAGACAAGCCAGGAAATAAGCCAAGAGGGGAAATTAAGTGTGACCAGTTTGTCAAGTAAAATTCTATGGCTGACAGTATCAAACGCTTTGCTGAAGTCTGTATAGATAACATGCACATCAAGGTGCTTGTTAAAAGAATTAGCGACAAAGTCTGTAAACTCCACTAAGTTCGTGACCGTAGATTTCTTTTCACAGAATCCATGTTGGTTTGGACTAATGAGGTGACCAAAGTTATCGTAAATGTGGTCATTGACAATACGTTCAAGTAATTTAGAGCAGGAAGAAAGAAGCGAAATAGGACGGTAATTAGAGGCAAGGTTCTGTTCACCTTTCTTGGGTATGGGAACAGTAAAGGATGATTTCCAACAGGAAGGGAAAACACCCTCTTGGAGGCTTTTATTAAAAAGAATAGATAGGGGAGAAGATATGGAGCTGTGAGTCTGCTTTAAAAAAGAATTTGGGATTCCATCAGGGCCAGAGGATGAGTTATTGTTAAGAGAGGTGATGAGAGAGTCAACGGTAGACGGAAATAGTAACGGAAACGAAGATTGGAAACCATCCTGTTGAAGATCATGCAAAGCAAAAGACGTAGAAGGTTGCCGAAAAGTACTAGAGAAGTACGAGGCAAAAAGTTCGCATATTTCCTTAGGGGTGTTAGCAGTACGATTGTCGCAACAAAGAGAAGAAAGAAGAGAAGAAGATGAACGCATATATACATTAAGTCTTAAAGCATTTGGTTGGTTGGCATAGCCCGTGCTAACTCGTTTCCCTTTTTCGAGATTACTGGGACTCCCGATACATATTTTATAGTTAAGTTTTTCTCGCCGTTCTTCACGCGCTCATCCAACTGGGTGCGAAGATTTAATAGATATTTTTGCTGGATCGGCGTTTGATCGGCTTTTACAGTAATGTTATGAGAAGCCAGTTGTTTACTGTTCCTAAACAAACAACGTGCATCATTCTCAGAGTCAAAGATTAACTTTAGTGGGCTATTGAAACGCCAACAAGGCATAGAAATGCTAGAGATGCTGACGCGACCATGCCCCTGGAGGGGTCAAGGCAATTAGAGAGAGATTGCTTAGCAACACCAGGGTGTAAGAAGACATCTCAACGAATTTCAAGTCTGCAGTTATGTTATGCAGTTATACGCTTTAACGATCTAAGAATTCGTCGGAGCACGGCACCTTCCATACTAAGTGACCTCAGAGCTCAGACACGCCACAGCAACCGTTATTACCGTTGGTAATCGTTAGAGGAAACGTTGTCGGCTTTCCAGATATCCGGTAGAAGTATGCGATTAACAAGAAATCACAAAATCGCCCGACATCCGTTTGTCAGGAACCACCGCAATCAGAGTATGAGGCATTGGAAGATAGTTTTCTTCTCTGATAGTTTAAAATGTTGCCTGTGAAGAAATTATGGTCATGTTAGAGTCTGGAGAAGAGGAAACGAACGTTTGTTACCCTGTGCCGTTCAAACCACTTTTTGGCGGTGGATCACCATTTAGTGGTGGATCCATTATGGTGTGGGGCGCTATATCCTTATGACAATAGTGGTTTAGCCCTTATACTGCAAACATTGTGTGTGAGTTTCGTACTGCCAATTAGCTTAGTAAATTAACTCTCGAAGAGGGGCCTAGGTAAAAATGAAGGTAGGACTAAAATTTACCATGGGGTTTTGTTTGGACTAGTTAGGAGGTAAACATGCTAAAAGTCCCCGGACATGTGGAAAACGGGGTGGGACGAAGAAGGTGTCTTTTTCGTTTTTTCACATACATATGTATGTATATCTCGAAAACCGTCTGTCGTCAGATTAAAAGTTGTATCAAGCACTAAATTCCCTATTAGAATGTCCTTCATCAGTGTTTTGTGTCTTTTATGGTATAGTTTAAGAGGTATATGCTTCTCAATTGCACGTTTTCGAAAATAAAATCATTTTGCCTCACATTTTTTCAGTTTCTTTCCTTTGCCTTTTTTGTTATTCTTTGGGTGGCCGGTAGCTCAGTGAGTAGACTGTTTGGGGTTCCAATCCCGTTCTAGTCGCGTCGCGTTGTGGCCATGGATGTTTGTGTTGTGTTCCCCCTGTGGTGTGAGGCGTAGCAATAAAGGCCCGGCCACACAGCCGTCGGTCTGTCGCGACGGGCAGCGATATCTGATCGAATCGGTCTGGCGGTCTAGTTGTAAAGTACAATGTTGCATCGTCTCTGGCACACAGAACGCGGTCTGCCGCTTTCGGTCGGAATTTGTCGCGACGACAAGCGGTCTGCTTGTACAAAATTACAGATTGACCGCTCGACCGTCTCGGTCTACTCGTATTTAAAAATGTCAGATACAGAAATGTTTATTGAAAGTGTGCGTAAATTTACTTTTTTATATGATTCAGGAGACGAAAATTACAAAAATATTTTAAAGAAGGCTGAAGCAAGTTATGCAATTCTTCAAAACATTCCTTTGACATACGAAAATACTTATAAAACTGATCTTCGTGCGACTCGAGTTCGAGGCATGAACGGTGGTATTCCGCTAGTTCACCTCTTTTCTTATTTATTTCGTGCACCCAACTTTGTCTTTTCCTTTTGTTTTGTAGTTTTTCGCAACGCGAATAGCAGAAGAAGTTGTTCTTCGTCCGAAATCATATTCGAGAAAATTGACAACTTGCAGACCGAACATACAAAAATATCACGTCCTATGTGACATCTCCATATCGCAGACCGTCACGACGCCCGCTGTGTCGCTGTCCATCGCGACAGACCGACGGCTGTGTGGCGGGGCCTTAAACCACAATATTTGACCGATTTGTCGCAGGTGGGCGGCTAAATGGACAGGAGGATTATGCTAACAACATGTATCGTCCGAAACCATTTGCTAAGAAAACATCAACTGAGCCCATGAAACAGTTGATGCGTGTAATGAACCATATGCTGGTCGTGCTGCTTCTATCGACAGATTGAAGGCAGCTGATGAGAAAGCGATGCGTCGTAATAGGTCAATTTTAGGGGGAGAGGGGTCCCCATAGAAGGGAAATGAAGGTCGAATTTTTTTCATTTAGTATAGGCAAGTGAGGTATCATAAGAAAGGTACCGTCGAGTACATTCCGTTTTTGGAATTTTTTTCAACTTTGAAGTTACAGTTAGCACATCCCTGCACTCCTTAAGCACATCTGAGGTAAAAAAAATATTGATGGCCAATGATAACCAACATCATAGGCAATAATATCTCTAAGTTTCATTACAATCAATTCCATAGTTTGTTTGTTTCCTGTGCTAGTTGAAAGCCACCTACCTGTATGTTTTCATATTTCTAAGTTTAACGGTCTCAAAATGCAAGGGAGTGGGACAAATTATGATCTCATATTTTCCCCTCTACCTCTCTTCCCCTTTTTTCAAACTTGATGAAAACGCCAAAAATGGAATATACTCGGTAGAACCTTTCTCATGATACCTCACTTGCCTATATAAGCCCCCCCCCCCACCCCCCTCACTTCTCACCCCTCCCATTCCTGTCTCCCCTCCTTTCAGTAATGGTTAATTCCAATTCACTTTACGAAAACCAATAAACAATATTCAAGTATGCCGTACTCGTAGTACTAGTACGTAGCAGAAGCCGATTATGTGCACTTTTTGTATGGATGGTGTCAAAATGTTCAAATTTAAATGAATGTCCTATTATTAAATATTACGCGATTGTGTACGCCTCCAAGACGAATTTTATTCCCGGTTCGTTGTTCTTGTACAACGGAAAATAGTTGATAAGTGTAAACAAAGAACTTCCCAAACAAACGACACAACAATTGGTGGTGAATTCAACAACGGAAAATTGTTAGCTAGCTATGGGTTTCAAATTGTTAAAATAACAACTTCTGGGTAGTAAAATCGACAATTTTCATTATTTAATATCACAGTTTTGGATCAGTTGTTGAAGTACCACAGAAAATAGTTAAGTTAACAATGAATTTTTCTTTCAGTGTGTATACAAATTGAGAGTTCACGCACATCAATGCGGTTTACGCATTCCACAGATTCCACGATTTTGCACCGCACCGCGTTAAAATGTTTAGACATTAAAAAGACATCTGTGGGCACTATTAGAACTCCCATAGCATTCCGAGCTTGTCAGTAGAATACGGTTCGGATAGGAGGTGCATGCTAGCAACTGAACAATCCGAACTGAACGCCCGTCCAACCAATGGCCCCCTGATTCAAAAGTCGGAGACATCGGAACCTTATTTCTATCATCAAAAAGTAACTAATTTGATTATTAGTTTCACGAAAAAATAAATTCTTTTCTTTTTTTGAACCCTTTCTTTGCTTGTACAGTTTTGATAGAAGTCCGAATCTATTGAACAATACAATTGAAATTAAATCTAATTAATTATAACAAGAAATGTCCATTAAGACTAGTGTAATCAATCTTGAATGCCAATAATCGCCTCAATAGGACAATGCCTATTAATTCCATCTAATATTTAAAATATCCTTGCCATGAACGTTAAGAGCCGATAAATCCATAATCCAATGCTCTAAACGTCTACCAGACGTTACGGCAATAAGGCAGACGAACTTTTATTCGCCATCCTAACTGACTACGGAATTTTATCGACATTCCTGAAATACACTCTAGACTAGTACATCTATGGTCCGACATCAATTCAAACTGGCAGTTTGGCATTAGATATTAGATATAAGATACTCTGGGCCTACTTTTCCCATATTTACAGGATCAATAAGATACTGAAATGAGAGTCCAAAAGGCATTCACTTTGGAGCGAATTGTTTGTCTGTTTACCGCTTGATTTATAGTGAATGGTTTCGTTGAACTCTTTGCCAACACGGCCTCTTGGGCGGCATTTACTTGAAAGATTGCCGATTTCGCGTATATGGGACAATCATAATTCAACAGACATGTAATGAGATATCCAGGCCTTGAACGAACCGTTTAGAAACAATTGGGAAAGAGTACCAACAGTGACAGATATTATGGTTTTTTGGAGCGAATGCTTTAAAATGCGTTAACTTAGCAGATCAATTTTCTGAAAATTAATTGATTAAGAAAAGCAAGTCAATGACATTGGCCATAAATGTGTGCAAATTGTTACAAGATTTGTAACAAGATTAGGCGTTTGTCGAGCAATTTTCACGATTTTTGTAAAAGTTTCTCCATAAAGCAACGACGTGACGCTTGTATGAATATGGAATCAGTTTTGAAATCGGGTACAATTTAAAAAAATGATATCGTACAGGGTGACTTTTAAACATGAACATCTTATTTAAGCATTAATAATATAATTATGTATTAAACAATTCAAAAGTAATACTTAATTTATGCGATAGAATTTATTGCGCTCTGTGGCCGGGGTCGTTCGGTCATCGCTCTACGATACTAATCTAGAGCTCGGAGTTCAAATCTCGGCGCGATCAAAAACTGCCTGTGAATACTAACAGAACTCTAAAGGTGATCCGAGCTTGTCAGTATAAACACGGCACGAGGTACATCCTAGCTACTGCACTTCCGAAAAGTGGATATGCCTTCGAAACGTCAACAAGGCATTGAAATACCAGGAATGTTGACACACCCATGCCCCTGGAGGGGTCAAAGCAATTAAGAACAAATGGTCCAATTATTTCCTTTTAATTTGTTTGGCATCTATTGTATGATCCCGATATATTGATATATCTCACGCCTAATGAAAAAATAATCAAATCTTCCAGATACATACTTCAATCAAGTGAAAGTAAAGGGGTAAACAGTCTCAATATCCTAGAAACTGGACTGGGCCAATTAGCCCAAGAAACAGAGACCAAGTAAAGGGGGTTAGCATGCAAAAGGTGCGATAGTTCTGAATTTTTGATATGTTGTATAGGTAGGTGGGGTAGTAAACAATCCAAGTTTATGTCACTCCAGCCGCCATCTTGGGAAAACCACCAAAAATTGGCACTTTTATCAGTTTTTGGTATATAATTCCGTTTCAGTTAACTTTAATACAAATTATGTAGGGTTTATTTTTGTAGAGAACAAAATTTCCTCCAAATTTAATTATACAAGTTTTTTTTTCCACAATCAAAGCCACGGAGCTAAGACACTACAAAAGAAGACAAAATTAACTTCAAACAATTTGTATGTTCATACAAATGAGTATGTATGTATAATATATCTTAGCAAATTGTCATTAGGCGTGTTTTTTTTTTGGGACTTTATCGCGTGTAGGGTAAAATAACACACGCGTTACACCAACAACATTAACCGGGATAGCTTATTTGTGTGGCTGCCCTACACGCTATAACCCCTCAATAAATTCCACATGCATGACACACAGATGGCTCTGGTGTCGTGTAGAACGTAATATGTCGATGTGTTTCTATCACTCAGCCAAATTCGTTGGCAAACTAATATTACGTCTTGCTCTGATGGGCCCATCATCATCATCATCGTCGTAGCGCGACAGCCCGACGTCGTGCCTTGGCCGCCTCGATCATTGTCCTCCAATTATCTCGGTCACGTGACCGCGTCCTCCAATTTTGGAGGTCATCCTCGCAGTCTCGCTCCGTCGACTCGTTCTGCATTCATTACTCTCTTAGGCATGCGATCATCGTCCATTCTTTGTACATGCCCTGCCCATTGAAGTCGTTGTAGTTTGACGATTTTCGAGACTTGCAGCACATCGTACATTTCATACAACTCATGGTTGTACCGGATGCGCCATCCATCTCGATCGCAAACAGCCCCCAAAATTCGCCGTAGAACCTTACGTTCAAAAGTGTCTAGCATGTATTCGGAGGCTGGAGTTAGGGTCCATGCTTCGCAGCCATAGCATAGCACTGGTCGTATAATGGTTTTGTACACGTGGAGCTTCGTGTTTCTGTGCACATGCTTCGATTTCATTTTGGGGAGAACCGAGAAAAAAGTCTTATTGGCTAACTGTATCCGTCGCTTGATTTCGTCAGTTTCGTTGGCGTCCCTTGACAAGTTGCAACCCAGGTAAATGAAGTTGTTCACGAACTCGATGTTGAGGTCCCCCACATGGATGCTCGGTTGTGCAGGTGTCCTTGTCATCGATTGCATCATTATTTTAGTTTTACCCTCGTTAATACGTAATCCAACTTCTTTTGCAGCGGTATCGAGCATATGCAGAAGTTCTTCTGCGTCAGCCAATCTTCGAGGCATGATGTTGATGTCGTCGGCGTACGCTGCTAATTGTGTCGACTTGATGAGTAGCGTCTTGCTGTTGTCCATATTCATCGCCCGAATAACGTATTCCAGTGCTAGGTTGAAGAGCGTCGGTGCCAGTCCATCGCCCTGTTTCAAACCAGTGCGTGTTTCAAATAGATCAGTAAGTCTATTATGTATCCTGACTTGTGAGACGGAGTTGGTCAAGGTCATCTTTGTCAGTCGCACTAATTTGGCCGGTATACCAAATTGCAGCATGATGTTGTACAGTACTCCACGATCGATACTGTCGTATGTCTGCTTGAAGTCGACAAAGATTTGGTATACGTTTACGTTGTATTCCCAGCACCTCTGGAGTATCAGTTCGACTGAGAAGAGCTGATCGGTTGTGGAGCGACCAGGTCTGAAACCGCTTTGATAGTCGCCAATGACTCGTTCTGCGTATGGTTTTATTCTATTTTCCAGAATTTTCGTCAAAATTTTATAGGACGTAAAAACTAGTGAGATGCCCCTGTAATTCTCACACCGCAATTCATCTTTCTTTTTATGAATTGAACAGATGATGCTTCTGCGCCAATCGTCTGGGATCTCCTCGTCCTCCCATACTCGCAGGAGTAATTGATGTATGGCATCAACTAGACTCGTTCCACCGAATTTTAGCAGTTCAGCTGGAATCTCGTCAGGGCCCGGCGCTCTATTTCGTTTTAGTGACCGCAACGCGAGATCAACTTCCTCTACTGTCGGGGGTTGAATGGGTGGGCCTAGATAAACAATATCGTCGAGAGCTTCCTGTGTGGGGATGTTAGATGGTCGGTTTAGAAGCTCTTCAAAATAAGAGGCCCATCGTTTGTTAATGCCTGATGGGCCCATGCCTATTATTAAGTAATACATTTTCAACGGATTACTAAAAATATCAATGGAATAAAAAAAAAGGAAAAAAGATAAGAAATTGCTGGGGATCGAACCCGCAACCGATTTGGATAGATTGCACTTGCAGGTGTCATTGATAAATAACTCGTTTGAATGATGTTTGTTAAGTTAGAGCGGTACGCCAAGTTTATAAATGTCCGCTGTCGCAATAAATAAACGATCCGACAATCAAACTGATATTTCATTCGAATTTGTAATTTATTTCCACCACATATGAGGCGCACCACTTGACGTCAGTGTAGACAACTTCACTATTCGGAATTTGACCTGGATGCTGCCCTAGAGCGTTTTTCTGCTCAACCAGGGCAGGGACCCTACACGGTTACGCAAAAAAACACGCCTATTGTTTTAAAACTTGGGTTTCCCGTTTTCCTGATAACTACTGATGCTACGGACAAATAGTATAGATTCCACAAGAGTGATCACTGCCTCCGCCGGTAGATTTGTATGTATTGATTCTCTTGTGTATCTATACTATTTGTCAATACATACGAATCTACTGGCAGAGGGGAAAGTTCTATGGAGTGGTCACTCTTGTGGAATCTATACTATTTGCTACGAACGTCCCAGGTAACTCAAATTAAAGCTAATGGAATTACCTATAAAAGGGTCTAACAACTTTTTCTCGAGAGATGAATACTTTGTGCGATATACAAGACCAAAGTGAAAATTATTAATCTTTTAAAGATAATTTTTCATTTTTCTCGGAATATTTCTACCGTGTCGGGATTATTTTATAACCGAGGAAATTTAAAGCTCTTTTACGAGGGTTGCCTTTTATATTTCGGGATTAGAGAACAAAAACAAATATTAATCATTGAAAATCGCTTTATTGTTTTTCAAAATATTCCCCATGAAGATCTATACACTTTTGCATGCGTTTGAACCAATTGTCAAAGCACTTTTGCCACTCTGATTGAGGTGTCTCCAAAACATGCATTCTGAACGCAGCAACCGCTTCTTCAGGTGTTGAAAAACGTTGACCTCTCAGTTTGTTTTTTACGTACGGGAATAAAAAGAAGTCATTCGGTGCCAAGTCAGGACTATACGGCGGATGACCCATCAAATCTATGTTTTGAGTGCTCAAAAATGCAGTTGTTTGAGCTGATGTGTGAGAGCTCGCATTGTCGTGGTGAAGAGTAATCCGTCTTCGGCGGTTGGTTTTCCTGATTTCTTGGAAGACAACTGGCAAACAAATGGTTGTGTACCACTCAGAATTGACTGTTCTGCGTTGTTCTAGTGGTACGGTCGCGACATGTCCAGTTTTTCCGAAAAAACAGGCGACCATTTGCTTGGAAGTGCTTCGTGCGCGAACAACTTTTGTTGGGTTTGGCTCATCTTGAAAGACCCATACAGTCGCCTGCTGTTTACTTTCGGGCTCATACGCGTGTTATTTTTCAACACTTGGTTTAGGTCGAAAAACTTGAACTTAAACTGCAACTTCAACTGCAACTACTGAACTACTGACTACTGAACTTCAACTGTAACTACATACTTGACATCTAGATCGAAGGGCTTTTATATGGTTCTTTTGTTTACATTAAAGATTTCATGGATTGATATCTGCATTGTTTCATCATATTGGTTAATTCATTTCTTCACATTAGTTTCTGCTGATCTAAGCGAATTTACTTATTAGTCTCGAATGTTCGAATTGACTTTGGGATTGATCGATATGTGGATCGATGAGTCATAATTGATGATTAATGAAGTTGGATTTGCAATCAAATGGTTATATGGTGAAATACAATACATATGTTATTATAATTGTACGTATGTATGTATGTATGAAGTATATTTGTATGTATATATGTATGTAATGCATGTCCAAAGTATATTTGATTCAAAGGGTTCTCTAGATTATTCTATAAGGATATTAAGGATGTTATTCTGATTTTTTTTATATGTTGAGAGTGTTTGCAATCGTAACTCGCGTAAATCCACGATTCATCACCTGTCACGATGTCATAGACGTGTTTCGAAGCACCGCGATCGTATTTTTTGAGCATTTCTTTCGACCAATCGACACGAGCCTTTTTTTGAGCGATTGACAAATTGTGTGGGATCCAACGCGAACAAATTTTTTTGACAGTCAAATGTTCATGCAATATTGAATGTATGCTGGTCCCACTAATGCCTAAGGTTGTCTCAATCTCACGATAGGTCACATGACGATCTTGCAATATCAGTTCGCGCACAGCATCAATGGTTTCCGGAACTACAACTGATTTTGGACTACCTTCACGAAATTCGTCTTGGAGTGAACTACGACCTCGATTGAATTCACCATACCATCGATAAACACTGGTCCTTGATGGAGCTTCATCGCCAAAAATTGAATTCAGTTCATCCATGCGCTGTTGCTGAGTTAATCCACGTCGAAAGTTGTAAAAACAAATCGCACGAAAATGTTCACGATTGAATTCCATTATTTGGCCGAGATTGATCTTTTAAGTTACTGTAAAAATACAAATAGCGCTCGTATGTCAAAACGTTTTGAGTACGTATAAACTCAAAAATGTCAAACTTTACGATAGAGCTGTCAGTTGCCAGATTGCAACACTAGGGTTGCCTAATCCCGAAATATAAAGGCAACCTCCGTAAAATTGCATACCTCACATTTATGTGGGGCACATAAGTTAAGTGGTATCGAGTGACCTTGACATTTTTTTTTGCCCGGAAGACTATGTACTTGCAAGTACAAATATTACGAATGTTGCACGAATCTTAAAGTAAAGATAATTCAATTACGTAAGCTTATTCTTGACAAGTTTTTTTTTTCGTAAGCTGAGGACTTTTCTCAATATTCGACAATATTCATACAAAAACCGGACATTTTTCGCTTTTCGAAGACCATTTTCAACATTTGAAAAGCTTTTTTGGAAAAGCTTTCTCATACGGAGCAGCTTTATGTATAAAAATTTAGCAAATTTAATACTTTTTCAAAAAGTACTAAATAACTTTTCTCTAGGATGCATGGCTTAGGAGTTATTAAGCGATGTTTACATTTGTGTTTCGAGAAGTCCATTTTTCAGGAAATTGTTTTTTGGCCGGCTCCGTATATTCATATGTTAGACGGGCATATGCAGTGATCCATGTTATGCGTTGTACGTTAGTCCGAGCACTTTCCGTGGTCTGATCTTAACCAAATTTTGTATGTAGGTTCCTTGAATGATACTGATCTCGGAACGGTGGCAGCAAATTCGGCAATCGACTGGACTAACGGTATATTCTGCTGTGTTCAAACCAGAGTTACTCGCTTTTATTATGTCTTTTCAAAAATCATTCTTCTAGGCTTTTCCCGTGTTTCGATTTCGCCGAAATTGGGCAAGTAGCTTTTTAGATTATTATAAATAACAAATGGTGATATTTTTTTCCTGCTGCAGGTGTGCGTCACGATAATAGGACCTTCTTTACATTGAAGTGATATTTAGATGGGTATCATAAGACACGGTTTGTTGAGGCGAATGCACTAGGCTCCTGTTGAAGTCATTTTGAATTCTTTGGTAAGGAAAAAAGACATTCTGGGTAATAAGCATTGATGGCATTTTGAATCCTTCGGCGAGGAAAAAGGACATTTTTGGCAATGAAGTGATACATAGGCAAGATAAGGCGGTGAGGTGTAATGAACACCTATTCTTTTAAATCTTCGCGCGCACCCATCACTTGTCGTCAACTTCATGTTGGCTGAGTGATGAGTGACGCGCGTTGACAGCCGTCAAATGGGGAGTTGCTCGTTACCTGCCAACGCCATCGGCAGGGTTTCACCTTGGGTGTGAAAAAAAAGAAAGAAAGAAATCGCTGCGATTGGATTCCGCCGCCAGATCAAGGAGTTGAAGAAGATCGGCCACCACGAGCGGACGAGCGTGAGAGTGGGCATTTTGAAAACCCGATTTGTCGCATCGCGAGTTTTTTCATTGGCTGCGGGAGGATATCTCGGAATCGGTGTTGAGCTGGTGTTACAGAGGTGCAGTTGCGCGCCCCATTCTGTGCTTTCGGTTTCACTTTCTGCTGCCTGCTGTGCGCCCGAGGAATTCCGGGGCACGATTGAACGCAAGCGCCTGCGATCTCCGTATCGAACAAAGCAGAAACTAGAGAAAAAGTGTTTTCTTTTGGCTGTGCGGGCCTGCGGTGACGCTGACTACGACCCTCGTTGGATTCATGTGGCAAACAATTAACCTAGATGGTGTCCGGGTGCGAAAAATAAGATAAAGGGAAGTCGGCAAGTGCATGACACAGCTGCCGGCTCGATTCGCAATAGGATTCGCCATTCGCATGTGCTTTTTCTAATTGGAAGTGTTCGGAGCTGTCCAATTTCGCGGAGACGAATTGGCAAATCTTGGGCCGAAAGTGGGGTGGCGGATTCAAGTGGTGCTCTGGCCTGGAGGATGCCATTGTATTTTTCTCAAGTGAATTTATTGCACTCGTTTGTATTCGTGTACGTGCAGTGGTGTGACACTTGACGCAGCGTTCACACGCGTTGTCTGCTGCTGAGAGCTGATCTGCAAGTATCGTCATTCCTGGAGAGCGACGAGTTTCGATAGATGATGATTTTTGTCTGGTGATTGATGAAATTTGAAGAAAAAAAGATTTGTGAATCAAATTTTGGTAATTTTATAAAATCCGAATTGTAAATGAAGGTTTCAGTTGCTCCAGCGTCCACGGTGGCCATCGTCAACTCTGGGGTAAGTAGGCTTAACATTTATTGATTATTCATTCTTTTTTTTTTTTGCATACGAATTTTTAAGTTGCTACAATTCAGTTTTCTTTTCACACCATAACTTTAATGTACATTTTTTAATATGTCTTTTTTTCGATCTTTTGAATTGTCTTTCGGGTGTTTTTTTATTGGAATAAATATTGTATAATGTGTTGAATTTGGAAAAAGCGGCTTTTCCTTTGAGGAACCCCCTACTCCTCCCGACCAGGTTGTTGACGAGATGAGGTGAAGGCCTCATCTCTTGTTCCGCTTTGGGAGGTCCCAACATTTTTGCCGGCCATGGGACCTCAATGGTTGGGTTTTATTTCTATGGGTAAAGATGCCAAGGGTCCGCAACATCAGGGCTCGGAACGTGTGTGCATGAGCCGGTCGTCGGCCATTGCCACCATTTTGTCTTACTAGTTTTTCTGGGTCAGTGGGACCCAGTTTTATCCTTTGTCGTTTCGTCTACCCCCAAGGCACATGATATATGTATGTTATCATTGTAATGGCTGGGGCAACGAGCGGGCAAAAACCCCGCCCACATCTCCCGAACTGAGCAGGAACAAGCATGTGCCGCCGCTCAACTCGTTGAGGAGCATTCGCTTTTAGCGTCGCCGGACCTTCACGGTCTTCTCGGCAAACTTCCGGCTCCGTCCCCAAGAACACCATCTGGTGACCACCATTGCTTATTACAGAGGGGCGTGAGTTCTCCTGAGTATACAATTTTTTTTATTTTTAAAAGGCCAAGGCAAGCCGGGGTTTTGTTAAGAAAAGCCTCGGGGCTTTTCTTGTGTAGGCGTACAGTAACAGCGATCAACCGTTATCTACAATTCAGCCTGGATGCACGTTCAGTGGCCACAATGGCTATCTTAAATTGAAGGAGAACGGATTGGAAACGACACCGAGAAGCTCTACTGGAAGTACTGCCTCATTTACCGAGGTAGCCCAGCACCAATTAAGAGTTGGACCATGTTGTGCGAGACTTTACGGAGGCAATAAATAGGGTGACATCCAAATCTTGTCCTAAAAGTAGTCACCGAGGAAATAAGAAGCCAGTCTGATGGAATTGTCACGGAATATCGACGTGTGTATAGAAGAAGTTTTAACAAGGCTAAGGCCACTGGGCTGGAGGATAGATAATTGAAAGTTCTTCAAGAAACACTTGAGAATTTTTGAAAAAGAGCTTAAAATGTGCAAAACGGAGCTCATGGAGGAATATCTGTGAGCGTATTGAGGAGTCGAATGAGATCTCAAATCTCGAAATTCTCACAACACATCCATCTATGCATAGGTTTCTGCAAAACGAGGGCGACTCTTGGACGACATCAAGTGCGGAAGCCGTCGCGGCTCTGCTCGATGCGCATTTCGACGATTACTATGTCTTTGGCTTCGTTAACAATTGCTGGGAGTGCAAGCGATCTGGGGTCAATTATTACAGAAGAAAAGATTCTATGCGTGATCGATATTTCCGACCCTCACAAATCCGTTGGCCTGGATAGCATCATTCCGGCAGGACTACAACATGCATCGGACATCGTGTACCCTTGGTTAGTGACTACTTTTAAAGCTTGTCTGTAGTTGGTATACTTTCTTCATACATGGACGGAGGTTAAAGTGAATTTTATACCCAAGTCAGGTAATATCTCACATGTGCGCCCTAATGAGTTTAGACCGATTAGTCTATGCCCTAAGACTTTTGAGAGATTAATTGACATCTATCTACGTGGTAGTATTCCATCTCGACTGCTGTCCACCTCGCAGTACGCTTACTGGAAGGGCTGATCGGTAGACACCACCCTGCGCTCTATGGTTAGCTACATTGAAAAATCCTTCAGTCAGTCAGAAATACAACAAGGTGATTTTTCTGTACATTGCGGGTGCTTTTAAAAACATCTTAACTGTGACCACCACTGGCCACTCTCGGGCCTGTTCGTGGATGATTCATTGTGTGAACTAATTAACCTGCTATTATTTTCCAGGGTTATATTGTAGTCCAGTTTGGGATAATCTACTGTGCGTAGGTTCGTTTGTAGGAGAGTTGGTGTGCTCTCACCGCTGCTATAGAATTAAGCAATCAACAGACTGCTTTTGGATCTTGAGAGTCTAGGCTGAAGGGTTGTCCACTGCCGACGATGTTGCCATCGCAGTTACAGGTAAGTTTTCGGGCGTTCTTAGTGAGGTACTGCAGAATGCTATATCCACTCTGATCAGTTGGGCTAGTCGGAGTGGCGTACGGGTTAATCCTAACAAAATGGAACTTGTACTCTTTACAACGAGACACAATCTACCTTCGCGCATCGAACCTCCGGTACTGGAGGGTGTCAGACTGGCTTTTATCGACAAGGCTAAATTACATGGTCTCATTGTAGACACGGAGCTGGAATGAAGGCACTCTACACCTGCAAGAAGGCGATAGGTCGAAGCCGAAGGTGGTCTTATTGCTGAACACATCAGTGGCGTGCGCTAAGCTTCAGCCACTTTGCTATTTTGAATAATCCTGACCTCCATGCGTATCCGGATTATATCTCCCCTAAGTATATATTTTTATTTTATAACCTGACGGTTCCAAAATGTATGCTAGGGTTTCGATGACTTGATACTGCTCTGTCGACATCGCGTACGGTTATGAACTGTCAATCGTTTCTTGATGAGATGGGACGTTACTTTGAAATCTGGTAATTTTGTGGCTGATGAGCTTGCTCGGGCTGGGACGACTGGGACAATTGAGGGTGGTCGTTGGGACATAGACGTGCCTTTTCATCATCATCGTGGCGCGACAGCCTGACGTCGGGCCTTGGCCGCCTGGATCATTGTCCTCCAATTATCTCGGTCACGTGACCGCGTCCTCCAATTTTGGAAGCCTAGCAGCTGCGCGGCGTCCACACCTACTGAGCTCTCCCAACGAGATCTCGGTCGTCCTCGCAGTCTCGCTCCGTCGACTCGTTCTGCATTCATTACTCTCTTAGGCATGCGATCATCGTCCATTCTTTGTACATGCCCTGCCCATTGAAGTCGTTGTAGTTTGACGATTTTCGAGACTTGCAGCTCATCGTACATTTCATACACCTTTTGCAATCTGCAACTTAATTATCAACTCTCACGCGAAAAATAAAGCGAACGCTAGATGGACTGAGGCCGGTACGTGTCAAACCATGAAGATGGTATGGCCCACAGTGGAACCCGGCCGCTCTGCTGCAATATTATCATTAAACAGGAATCATATTCGTGTGGTGGTGGATGTTATCACTCGGCATTGTCCCATTGGGGAGGACGCTGGAAGACTTCGCCTACCCTACAATGACTTATGTAATATGACTAGGGGTGTTAAGGCGAATGCACTAGACCAGGGGCCGGCAAACTTTTTCTGAAAAGGGCCAGATTTTTTAGATTTTAGGGTCAGCGGGCTGGATAGCAAATTCGATATGCAACTGCTTACCGGTATGGTCAACCTAATTCCAGTTGAAGATCTGACGGAAGATTATACATTTTTCTGTTAAGCGGATTTTGAAATACGTAACTGTTTCCGCAGTGAAATTTAATTTTTGAGAATAGCGTTTTCGTTAAAATTTGAAACTTTGTGTATTTAAATAGGTCTCAGCAATATGAAACTACGGGAGCCGCAATGGTTTATTGAGCGGCGAGATTGCGTTTAAATTCAACGTAAATTTGTAAACCGCAGCGGCTCCCGTAGATAGGATAAACGCGGCCTTAGAGCGACTCCTTGTATTGTTAGGCACATTGAGAATTTTTTGGTGTGGCTTTTGCATTTAAAGCTGACCGAAATCAAAATGATCACCCGCCACTCAAATCAGAGTGACCTGGTTGGTGTTCCCTGGACATTGAAGGGCCTTGAAACACTTTTTCACTAACTTCAATAAGAGTTTGTAAAACGGACGTCTGCACAGATGGAAATGGTGCAACGAAGCCTCTGAATTATTGTAGAATCTCTCTGATGCAGGACTCAATCGCATGGATATATGCTTAAAATACGCGAGACCAGAGGACCTTAGCGATTTAGATCAAGCCAATGATCAAAGCAGTAGTAGTTCGGATGCCGCAACGGTTAGCACGTTCGCCTTCCGATCGCCAGGTCCCTGGTTCAAATTCTACTGAAGGCGGTAGTCTTTTCGATAAAAGGAGATTTACGTGTCCAAATATGTCCTACTCGGCTGTTAAAATGAGTACCCATTCGAAGTAAATAACTCGGTTAAGTATGTTTATAATTACACACCTGTAAGAAGTACACCTTCACGATCATGAAAATTAGATGATGCTATCTCAAGGCCTCGGTTAATTAATTGGACTGTAACGCCACTAATGATCCCTGAACTATTTTGATAAACAATATTAACTCGCGGGCCGGATAAAAACTAGTGGCGGGCCGGATTTGGCCAGCGGGCCGCAGTTTGCCGACCCCTGCACTAGACTATTGTTGAAGGCATTTTGAGTCCTTTGATTAGGGAGAAAAGACATGTATGTATCTGTCACTCAATAGATGTTTTCTCTGTTGGTCTGTAGATACGGTATCTGTTGCTCAGTAGATACTGCATCGGTTGCTCAGTAGACACTATATGTATATGTGGTTAAATGAATACTGTATCTGTGGTTTAATAGATATTGTATCTGTTACTCAATAGATATTGTGATATTAGATAGATTAGATATTAGCCAATAGATACTGTATATGTTCTCTGTTAATTCTGTATCTGTTGCTCAAAAGATACCGTATCTTTTCCCTAGCAGATGTTGTATCTGTTGGTTAATAGGTACTGTATCTGTTGCTCAGTAAATTAATCGGGGCGCTGAGGATATCATTTTTGTTTAAAGAAAATCATAACAACTTGAAAGCTAATGCATCAAAATTAAAATGTATCTGCATAGGACGGGCGTAAAGTGCCGATGGACATCATCGCTCTTTTTGTGTCCTTTCCTTTTCCAAAGTAGCTATTAAATTTTCGGGCACCTAACTTATCGCGAATTAAAGGTTATTTAGTTTAACAAAAATCGGTCCTAATCATTCTCCGTAGGACTATTATTTAACTCGTTATTTGATTTATACATTAAATGAAACCGGAATATAGAGGGCTACGCCCGCAATTCGAGGGTTTTGTAGCAAGCGCTTATTTTGGCATGTAAATACTGGCTCACTGTTCTTCTTGGTACTCCTCAGCTGAATAAAAACACCATAATTAAATGTTTTACCCATGATATAGTATCTTACATGCCAATTCACAAAAAGACTGCATCTGTCACTTCTCAAAGTAATAGTTTTAATACGAGAAGCTGTAGATAGATATGTATGTATACGAGATAAACTGTCCCACTCTTCGAGATGCTTAACCATTCATATTAAGACGACATTGCAAATTGCAAACTTGTGTAACGGCTTCGAAATTCAGGGCGGCTAGGACAAATTACGGTCTAATATTTTTTCCTCCTCCACTGTTCCCCTTTCAACAAATCTCAAGAAAATGCCAAAAATGGAATGTACTCAACATCACCTTTCTCACGACACCCCACTTGGCTATACCAGTGGATAAAAAATTACCTTAATTTCGCCTCTATGTGGACCCCCCTCTTAAAGTTGGCCAATTACAACGCAACGCTATCTCCAGCAAATTATAGCATTTCTACACATTCTCGCCGAATTATGTGTGAAGCTTCAGCCGTTCGTAAGATATTCTATGAACAGACGGACAGACAGGTATTTGACCGATTTTGTAAGATTTAAGACACAAAACCCTAAAAAAATTAACTGTGTGAATAGTTATTGTTAGGATCACCAATCACCAATCTTCACCCTTCCAAAGTTGGTTCATTAAATAACTGCAATTCGCACTACGAAAAACAACATGTAAGTAGTACACGCATATCTATGCGTGAGGCCGGTAGGTGTATTTTTTGTATGGATAGTGTCAAAATGCATAACTTTAAGTCAATGTACTATTATTAAATATCATGTCATTGTAATGAAACTTAAAGGTATTATTGCCTATGATGTTGGTTATCATCAGCCATCAATATTTTTGACCTAGGGTGTGCTTGAGGGGAGCAGGGGTGTGCTAACTGCAGCTATAGAAATGTACTATTATTAACCTTTTTGGATGAGATTTAAAAATTCTATTATTTTCGGTTTTCTATGCTAGTGAAATGCCGCTTTTCTGTAAATTTTCATATGTCTAGCTATAACGGTCTCGAAATGCAAGGGGGGGGGGGACAAACTCGGACCACATATTTTCCCCTCTCCCTCTTTTCCCCTTTCTTCAAATTTGAAAAAAATTCCAGAAATGGAATGTACTCAACGGTACCTTTCTTACGATACCCCACTTGCCTATACCAAACGAAAAAAAAATTTCGACCTTCATTTCCCCTCTATGGCGACCCCCCCTTAAAGTTGACCTATTACGACGCATCGCTTTCTCCAGAGAATTATAGTATTTCTACATATTTCCACCAAATTTCATGCATGTAGCTTCAGCGGTTCGTGAGATATTTCATGGACAGACCGACAGACAGACAGACGGACAGACGGACGCATGACCGATTTCATAAGGGTTTTGTTTTTATACAAAACCCTAAAAAACGATGATTTTTCCATTTGGTGGGAACAAACGAGAAATTGACAAAACGTGTTTTTCAAACTAGATTAGATGAAATTTGTAGGATATATCAGGTCGGCAATGTCGACAAGTTCACTTCGTTGACTTCAAATGTGAATAACGTCATGCAGATGCGGTTTTGAAATTTGGTGTTTGGTTTTTTTTTCAAAGGTAAATTCTTCCTCTTGTCAAATCTTGTTGAATTGCGAAAAAATAATTAGTGACTTTTTTTTGTTAGAAGGCAAAATTTACTGCGATAGAAATATCAGAAATTCGTGTGTTGATGAAATACGAGTTCCACCGTGGAACCACAGCGGCGCAAAGAGCTCGCAATATCAACGATGTGTTTCCCACTGAAGTGGTTGGTTCACGTTGGTTTACAGAATTTCGATCTCGTGATTTCAACTTGGCCAATGAGCCGCGTGGGCGACCTGAGACTAAGGTGGATAATGATGCACTGAAGCCCAGCGAGGAGGCGAATCCCGGCCAAAGTGCACAGGAATTATCAGTGATCTTCGGTGTAACTAAGAAGACATTCTTGACTCATTTGGCTCAAATCGGCAAAGGTCAAGAAGCTCGACAAGTGAATGCCGCACGATTTAACTGATGCTTAAAAAGAGCGTCGATTCGAGATATGCCTTTCGTTCCTTTCCCGCAACAAAATCGATCCATTTTTGAATCGAATTGTCCCGTGACGAAAAGTGGATTATGTATGATGTTGTTGTTGTTGTAGCAATGGTCAGAATTCGATGTGTTTGTCTGTTACATGCCTACAGTTTCGTCTTCATCCCCGGTGTCGAGGGATAGAAAGTTAGCTGCCTCTATTGGGTTCTCCCACAGCGATCTTGGTGTCAGGTGAGTGGGCGCAGCTGGGCAGTGAAAGATATGGTTTACGTCGTGAGGGGTTCCGTTACAAGCAGGACAGATGTTTGAGACGTCCTGGTCTATGCGAGATAGGTAGGAGTTCAGTCGCGAACACCAGCCTGACCGAAGTTGGGCGAGTGTTGTTCTCGTAGCTCTCGGAAGTCTTTCCTCTTCCTGAGATATCGTTGGTGGTATGGACGAGAGCACTGGATTCGAACCTAAGCTTGCTATTGACTTGTTGACCTCTTCTCGATGTATTGCTGCGATGGCCGACCTATGTGTGTTACTATCAAATGGTTCCCTTTTGTATCTCTGGACGTCTCTTTCAAGGTCCCTCAGGTCGCGCCTGACATGTCTGGGCGGCGGCGTCTTGTCCATGAGATTAAAATTAGGGTGATCACTGCGATAGCAGCCCACTAGGTATTGCTTGGCAAGAAGCTGGTTGTGATCTCTTCAAGGCATCATCCTGGTTTCCTGATGTAGATGGTCCTGGGGTGACATCAGGAGACAGCCTGTAACAGTGCAGAGAGCGGCGTTTTGGCACGTTTGAATCTTCTTCCATTGCGTGTCACAGAGATTCTGCGACCACACAGGAGCCGCATAGTTGGCCACTGATCTTCCGACTGCTTTGTACGTGACCAGTAGAGCTTCTTTGTCTTTGCCCCACGTGCTACCGGCCAGGGCTTTGAGAATCTTATTCCTACTGCGCATCCTATCGCATACAGTTAAGGCATGGGGTGATGAAGTCTAGCGTAACTCCTAGGATTTTAGGATGGTTTATAGTAGGAATAGGATGATTCCCGATCGAGATATCAAGCTGCATCTTGACCTCCTTCGCCCAGGTGGTGAATAGGGTTGCCGAGGATTTGGGCGCTGAGACGGTCAGGTTTTTGTTTATGAAGAACGAGTTTAGTCGTTCAAGATAACCGTTGATGTTTCTGCACATAACCGCTATGTCATTCCCTGTTGCTAGAATGGAACAGTCGTCAGCGTAGGAGATAATATCGATCCCTTCAGGTGCTGCTGGAAGTCCTGAGAGGTATAGATTGAACAAGGTAGGAGATAGAACTTCTCCTTGAGATACACCTTGTTTAATCTTCCTAAGCTTTGATTTGCTGTTCCTGAATTCTGTGTAGGATTGCCTGCCAGCGAGATAATTGGCAATCCATTTCATAATTTGTGTCGGAAGCGGTGCACAGTTGATGTCAGACAGAAGCGCTGAATGGCTGACAGTGTCGAAGGCCTTCGACAGATCAAGCGCCACCAATATTGTTCTTTCACAAGGACGAGCCTGGTTGAGACCATTATGGATGCGGGATATAATGGCATCCAAGGCCGTGGTCGTACTGTGCATGCTTCGGAAGCAATGTTGGTGATCAGCGAGCTGGATGTGAGCTGTAAGAACAGGGTGGATTAGTGCTTCCAGCGTTTTGGCAACTGGTGACAGTAAAATTATTGGACGATAGGATTCGCCGAGTGTCGCTTTCTTCCCAGGTTTTAGTATTGGGATGACTCTCCCTTTTTTCCAGAATTCCGGAACGATCAACGAGGAGATGGATAGATTGTACGTAGCCGTGAGATAGTTGATGGCTGGCAGATCGAGGTGTTTGAGCATAGTCATTGAAATGCCATCTGGTCCCAATGCTTTCGAGTTGTTTGCCTTTCCTTATAGCTGCAACTACTTCGTCCGTGGTGAAAACGGGTATGCTATCTGTGGTTCGGTTGTGAATCTGTCTACGGATTTTACGCTTAAGTCCGTCTGGTGTTCAATAAATTGTTTATTGAAACGACTTGCGCAGCGGGTAGGGTCACTTGTTGAATATTCACCGAACTGTATGGCGACGGTCCCTTTCTGGTTTGGTGGATTGGAGAGGGCACGGACTGTCGACCATAACTTGCTCAACCCTGTGGTGAGGATGCAGTTATTCAGATGGGTGCTCCATTTAGACCTTCTGTGTTCGGCTACCTGTCTCTGGATCTAGCGGTTCATCTCGTGAATTCTGGGGTCGTCCGGGTTTACGCTCCTTATGCCGTCTCTTTCGTCTGCCAATCTAGCGGCGGTGGTTGGGAAGTTAGGCCGAATTTTCGGAATCCGTCCTGCAGGAATGAACTTCGCAGCCGCTTTGTTCAGGACTTTCCTTATGTTTGATTCGGCTGTGTGAACGTCGGTTGGCGTTGGCAGTGCGAGGAATTTGGCGTTGGTATAGGAGGTAAACCCTTCCAATCAGCCTTATTGTGGTTGACAAACGTGCGGTGTTCGGATGATATGATGTCTGATGGTTTGTCAAGCCTTATCACGATTGGTAGGTGGTCCGAAGATAGTGTTAAGACCGGCTCCCATTGTGTTTCATTTATGAGGCCAGCACTAGCAATCGTGATGTCTGGAGAACTGGAACATGTACCGGCGATGCGAGTGGGGATGTCATCATTTAGGGCACAGAAATCTGAGGCATCAATCTGTTCGGCTATTGAGATACCTCTGGCGTCGTTGTTGAGGTTGGAGTGCCAGAGTTCATGGTGAGCATTAAAGTCACCGAGCAGGAGGCGATGTTGACCAGTGAGGAGATGGTTGATATTTACGTGATATCCAGGGGGACAGCTGGATACCGGTGGAATGTACCTATATATATTGTAGATTTCAATATCAACATTACCCGATTTTAAGGCGATGGCTTGCACTTCCATGATGTTGTCATTGCTGGTGATATCAATTTCCCGATATTGCACGGAATGGTGAATAATGAAGGCAAGCCCTCCTCCCGCGTTGGTCAACCTGTCTTTCCTGACAATAGCGAAGTTGCCATATGAGTTTAGGGACGAGTTGGAGTGCAGTTTCGTCTCCTGTATGGCTCCAACTTGGATGCGATGTCTGTCCATAAATGATGCAAGTTCAGCGATCTTGTTCTGCAACCCATTGCAGTTGAGTTGGACGAGTAAGAGTGTATTGAAGATGGCAATCGGTGGTGTAGGCGTAAGATTGTGTTGGGAAATCCTGTGAGAACTGTTAGCAGGAGTCATTGGGGATGACTGTGAACTTGTCTGGACGCTCGAAGGTGTTGATTGTTGAGGCGTATTGGACGTGGTTCCCAATTGTTGTTGTCTGTTCCTACACTGACTGGCAGTAAAGGAGGGATTCCAATGCCTATGATGGTTGAGTCCTGAACAATGTCTTAGGTGGCACCATTGATTGCAGCAATTGCATCTCACCGTCGTCGCGTTTGGGTGCAGCACTCTATCACATACGCACATATCCATGGTCCTGGGTTTCTTTCAATGCCGGCGCGGAGAAGTAGCACTGAGGGCAGTTGCGCCGAGATGTTTTGCTCCCAGTGAACACAAAAAAAGACGATACGGGCATGTAACACACAAACACACTTTCCTTCTTACATTGAAGGGTTTTGGCAGCTCTTGGCCGTTGTGAAACGGGTCGCTCCGGTGCGTAGAACCGGCTGCCGCAGGAACGATTATGATGATGATAATCTCAAGCGGTTATTACAGTGGTTGGACAAAGATGAACCACCAAAACACTATCCGAAACCACAAATCCACCAGAAAAAGCTTGTGCTAACTGTTT
The DNA here is from genome assembly GCA_964017055.1 of Chloromyia formosa. Classification (NCBI taxonomy): domain Eukaryota; kingdom Metazoa; phylum Arthropoda; class Insecta; order Diptera; family Stratiomyidae; genus Chloromyia; species Chloromyia formosa. Next base: position 43,147,108 of record OZ024816.1, on the reverse strand, counting down.
GGTGGTCTGGCGCTGGTGTCATCCATTACAGCTGCATAAAACCAGTCAGTCAGTCGATCATTGCCGATGTCTGTCAGCAACTGGACGAAATGATGGCAAAACTTGTGGTTAAACAACCAAAATTGGTCAATCGATCGCCACCGCTCCTCTTGCATAACAACGCTCGACTGCATACTCCACACATCGTCCTGGCAAAACTGCAGGAGTCGGAGTTGGAAACTGTCCGTCACCATACTCGCCAGACCTTGCTCTAACAGACTACCACTTCTTTCGCAATTTGGATAACTTCTTAACAGGAAAATCATTCCATTCCGATAATGCTGTAAAACGTGCGTTTGAGCAGTTCATCGCCTCCCGCCCCACCGGTTTCTATAGCAAGGGCATAAATGAACTTCCGCTTAAATGACAAATGTGCGTCGACAATATGGGTGCATATTTTGATTGAAAGTAAAAAAAAAATTTAAAAAAAAATGTCTTCTTCTCGGCCGAAATTTCATATAACACGACCTGATAGTTTCAATTTCATCACAAAGCGTTATATCTAATGTCTATAAAGGTCCAATAAATGATACTTTGTAATCATAATAGGGAGCTATTGCTGAACTGACATTAGAACGAAATGCTTTTCAAGGATCTACGTGGTTTCGCCTTTGTAAAATATATCTACTCGTAGCAATATGTTTCCTTCAGTATCAGGTTGAAGAGACAAACAAAGTACCTCACATTATCAGTTCACTTGCATCCATTCATCTTCCATTGAACACGTCGTCGTCAGACTGGTGGGAAGCACATTGAAGTGACCTAGGGAAATTGAGAATACGTTGCCACCCTAGTTCTGCTTCCGTTACATATTTTACTCCTTTCGCCACACTATTGATGGTGTTCGATTTGCATAGTAGAAGCATGGCATCTAACCAGTGACACCATAAATTACACCTGCAACTTGGGCGTCACATGGTGCATTTTAGTTTGCGAAGGAGTAAACATCCATGTAGTCTGATGGCAAACTATTCCCGAGAAAGCACGAATGTTATAACATTTGTTCGTATGAATGTTCCAACAAGAACGTTCAGGGACTATATGTTGAATGCTGGAGATGTCAGCTGCTCGTTATTAGGAACTGGGTTCTTGTTCGAAACAATAATGTGCGACATTCGAAAATGATTTATTTTTCAGACAGAGTAAGAGAAATGTTTCAATAGTTTGGAATTAAGGACTCATTGTGTTTTAAAAGAGTTTGAAACGTTCAATAGTTAGGATAGGGTAAGAGTCGCATAAGTCGATTTAAATTACGAGTGTGTTTATGTACTCGACAGACAGCAATTTTTCAGAAAGTAGTTCATTATAAGCGGAGTATTTTAGTTATAGGTATAATGCTCTTGTGGGTTTGAATTTTCGCCTTGCTTCGTACGAAGCCCTTGTTTAGCAAAACGAGGAAGGGTTTCATCGCCAGTCTCCTCAAAATTGGCTACTAGGTATAAGAAGTTGTCTACCCTTTCGAATTCGATTCTAGATGATCAGATCATCTATTGGGTTGGCAGCTAAGTACTTTCGCTTTTCATTGATAGATAGCGTTGCTTTATTTTTTGTATAACATATGTTAGTGCTGTACTTTGCCGTTTGTCACGTGATACTTGTCACATTGACGTAACTTTAGAAGCAAGTAGTGCGTGATTTTTATTAAAGCTATTAGTTGCGGGTTAATTTTAAATGGAGTGCAGAAGCAAACATTTTCGGCATATTTTACTTTTTTATTTCCGTAAAGGAAAGAAAGCTGCTGCGGCTCACAAAGAGATATGTGAAGTTTATGGTGCTGATTGCTTAACAGAGCGCACGTGTCAGAATTGGTATAAGAAATTCCGTTCTGGAGATTTTTCCCTCAAAGATGAGCAACGTTCTGGTCGGCCTACTGAAGTTGATGATGACCAAATCAAAGTCATAATTGAAGAGGATCGTCATATAACTGTTCGAGAGGTTGCGAAGAGGCTACATGTATCGCACACAACAATTGAAAAACATTTAAAATGTCTTGGGCTAGTTAAGAAGCTTAATATTTGGGTACCTCACGAATTGAAAGAAATTCATTTAACACAAAGAATCAACTGTTGCGATATGCACCTTAAACGAAATGAAACCGACCCTTTCTTAAAAAGAATCATCACTGGTGATGAAAAATGGGTCCTGTACAGTAACAAAGTTCGAAAACGATCATGGAGCAAACACGATGAACCAGCACAAACCACATCGAAAGCTGAATTGCATCCAAAAAAGATCATGCTGTCAGTTTGGTGGGATTACAAAGGTGTTGTGTTTTTTGAGCTGCTTTCAAGGAACCGAACGATCAATTCTGATGTTTACTGTCAACAACTAATGAAACTGGATGAAGCAATCAAAGAAAAACGGCCAGAATTGTTAAATCGGAAAGGTGTAGTGTTCCACCATGATAATGCAAGGCCTCGCACATTTTTGGCAACTCGTGGGAAACTATTGGAGCTTGGCTGGGAAGTGATGCCACATCCCCCATACAGCCCTGATCTGGCACCATCTGATTACCATTTATTTCGAAGTTTGCAGAATTTTTTGAATGGTACAGCTTTCACAAATGAAGATGACCTTCACTCGCACCTGGTTCAGTTTTTTGCTGATAAGGACCAACAATTTTATGAGCGCGGAATCATGCAGCTGAAAGAAAGATGGCAAAAGGTCATTGAGCAAAATGGAAAATATATAATTGATTAAAAACTATTCTTTGTTAAAAAAAAGTGTTTGATTTTATACTACAAAACCGAAAGTACTTAGTTGCCAACCAGCGATAAATGCCTATGAAGATTCTCTCCGAAATCCGAAGGAAGGAATTGTAGTGTGGGGATGCTTTTCCATTTAGGAAAAAGGTCGAATATGATTCCTCAGTTCAAAATTGAGAGCAGCAGTTTACTTGCAAGTCCGCGAAAACGAATTGGAGCCTTGTGCATTAGGCATTCATATCTTTTAGCCTTTCTCGAGGTTCCCGCCGCACGCAAACTCTTCCGTTGCCAACATGTAGATTTATTTTGACTAGGTCAAACAATACTCGCGGCTTACCGTGGTGACAGTGGAACCCTTTATAAATCTATCAAGCCATTAACTGGCAAATCTTTTCCAACTGAACATTCCGTGAAAGATAAAGACGGATTCCTACTGGTCACTGATGAACACCAACTGCGGCTGTGGAGAGAGCACTTCATTGAGGTCCTCAACAACACCTTTCAACATTTGAACACATCTTCACTAGAAGCAGAAAATATTCCGCTAATAGCCAGAGCTGATACTAGCCCACCATCTAAACAGGAATTAACTGTGGCTATTAAATCGATGGAAGCGGGTAAAGCCCCGGGGATAGATGGAATTCCGGTGGAATTCTTTAAGGCGGATATCAACGCTACTGCGGATATTCTTGCCCCCTTATCCAAGAGTGTTGGGAAACCGAAACACTCCCTAAAGAATGGAAAAAGGGCGTCATTATTAAGATCCCGAAGAAAGGTAACATGAAGGATTGTAATAATTGGCATGGAATTTGTCTCCTACCCGCAGTCTCGAAACTGATGGCAAAAATAGTACCGGATGAAGTATACAGTTGACCGCACACTGAACAATGAAGAGGCTGGTTTTCGCAAGGGCTTTTTATGTAGCGACCACATCAAACCCTCCGAATTATTATTGAACAATCCGCAGAGCGAAGATCCCCATTACATCTCATGGTCATTGATTTCGAGAAGGCGTTTGACAGCGTTGACCGCGACTACATCTGGAAGGCTTTACGTAGGAGAGGTATACTCGTAGTATACCAGACAAAAATATATCCATCATCAAGGAGTCCTATAGCGGAGCCCAATGTCACGTCTTACACAAGGGTAAGTTTTCAGATCCCTTCGAGGTACATAGCGGAGTGAGACAAGGCTGCATCTTGTCACCTACATATATTGTTTTTGATTGCCATTAATGACGTACTTTGAAGTGAACTACTTTCATGAACACCTGGATTACGCTGACGATATTTGTCTTCTCTCAAATATATCGGATCATCTAGTTCAAATGACGGATGCCCTGCACCGCGAAAGTGGAAATGCGGGGCTTAAAATCAATGCTGCCAAAACTAAGTGCTTGAGCTTGGATCCAGAAAGACAGAGCGGAATTTGTGTTTCGGGGCAGGCAGTCGAGAAAGTTGACAATTTCGGCTATCTCGGAAGCGTAGTTACAGCAGATGGTGGAGCGGATGCTGATGTACTGTCTCGCATCAATAAGGCTCGGGCAGCTTTTTTCAGTTTGACGCTTTTATGGCAAAACAACAACATCTCCAGACGTATCAAACTCAGAATCTTCGAAATCAATGTAAAATCTGTGCTTCTTTATGGCTGTTCAAATTGGAAGGTGACCAGGACGATAACAACTAAATTGCAAACTTTCGAGAACCAGTGTACACTTATGCTGGCCGGAGGTAAATTCTAACGACGACCACCTGTTCATTACTGGCCACAAAAAGGCAAAAATGGCAATGGATAGGTCACACACTTCAAAAAGGGCCGGAAAACATTGCTAAACAGGCCCTCAATTGGAACCCACAGGGAACCGATACAAGTCGCCGCATTGGACGACCTAGAAACACCTGGAGAAGATGAGTTGAGGTCGAGGGTAAGTCATTAGGCAAATCGTGGGGACAGTTGAAGGCGATGGCGGCGAACAGGACGAGGTGGAAAGTCGGCGTGGTCAATGCCCTATGCCCCACAAGGGGTTGACAGGATCCAGAGAGAGAGAGAGAGAAAACAATACTCGTACCTTGACCCTGTTGGGCATGAAGAAGTGACGGATCTAGAAATCGAGTTCAGAGGCGTTCCGACTTTGCTTGCCTGGAAAGCGAAGGGTATGTCCACATTTATTCGACTTTAGGACCTCAAGAAGCAGATATTTGGGCTGCTGTGCTTACCACAGAGCACATGGAATGCAATTGGGTCCATTCTGTTACCACCAAAGACACACCACCCGACAATCCTAATCATTGAACGAGACAGAACAAAGGTGGGACCTGTTAATCGCTAGTTTAGAAGTAGCGATAGTGCAAAAATGTTCCGAAGAATTTGTGCAGCATCGCTTGTTTGTACCCTGCGAGGTGAGATTGCCCGCTCTACTGTTACTAGCGAAACCACTGAGACCCAGAATGAGATATCAAAAATGCTAAAAAGCATTGGATAGTTGAATTCTGCCACGGTCATTGACGTAGTCAGACCCGGTTAGAGCTTCTGTAATTGCCGTAATCTTGGCCTGGGAAATTTTTCCGTATTCACGGAGACTGGAAGAGAGATTTAGGTTAATCAGAAAGAACTCCAACCCATAATCCTTTATCGGTATTGGAGCCATCTGAATATATTTCTATTGAATTAGGCAGCACAAACACCTTCTGATCCAATTGACTGCGTAATTATGAGGCTGTCAAAATCCTCGTCAATCGCATTTTTGGGTTAGGGTTCTGTTGTATTCGCTGTCACTTGTACAAATCATTTTCGAGTATTTCCTGGAATTTTTCAAAACCAAGCAATACATACTAAACATTTTGGAAGGGATCCTCTGGATCCGCACCTGGCATGAAATGAAATGTAGTCAATACAAAAAATGTCTTCTTTGTTTGCTTAGAATTTCACAAAGAAAAAATACTAAGTTTACTTGCTACTTTGAAATTAGCACTGTTAGGATTCCACGGTTTTTATGCGAGGTATATATAATGGTAACCGGTAGCGCAGTGTGTTGAGGCATCAGTCTCATGTTTGACTACCACTGGCAACTGCATTCTCCGAAACCAATTTATGCCAACGAAACGTCAACTGGACCACATGGAATAGTTTGGTTGAAATTGGACTAGTCTATCTTATATAGTTGTCATAGGAACCACCGTCCCAAAAGCAAGTTTTTGTTAGGAAAACTTTTTTATTTCTTAAGATATCTTTACCAAATTTCATTTTATTCCATCAAATGACGTCCCTAAATTTGATTGAAATTGGCTCACTATTTCATATACCTCTCATAGCAACAGTGAAATCGGAACAAGTTTTACTACTAATTTCAAAGTTACAAATGCACCATAAGCCACAACGAAGGTAAGGATCAGAATACTTCTGACATCCGGCGAGGAACATTTTCATTACAGTTGTCCGTACAAATTTTACCGGAAGGGAAAGCATATGGAGGAGAATTCCAGAAATATCAAAACCTGATTCATTCGCAGGAACGCAGCGAATATTACCTCCAAATGGCCCAAGACACATCACACATAGTTCGAATTCGTGTTCGACAGTGTGTGGCCGGGCTAATTTAATACAAACTGATGCTGCATCCTATCACATCATGTGCACTGAAACGCCGATAGATATGAAAGAGATTAACGCGTGTCGCGGCGTCCCGGATTACTTTTGAAGATCATGTGCTCCGGCTCTAAAGCAGGCTAAATGCGCTCATAGTGTCAATTTGTGGTGTTGGATAACTTGTGGGGACAGATGAGTCCTATCTCTCAGAACCGAATTATTGCTCGGTGTTTGGCAATTGATCGCAATATCCGCACCATGTGGGTGTAGTTGTTAATTGCCTTGACCGCTCCATGTGCATGCTCGGTGGCCGTGATCATTCGGTCACCGCTCTACGATACTAATCCACAGCTCGGAGATCAAATCTCGGCGCGATTAAAAACTGCCTGTGAGTACTAATAGTACTCTCGCAATGCTCCGAGCTTGTCAGTATAAAGACGGCGCGGATAGGAGGTGCATGCTAGAAGCTGCACTTCCGAAAAGTAGATATGCTATTGAAATGTCAACAAGGCATAGAAATGCTAGAGATGTTGACGCGCACATACCCCTGGAGGGGTCAAGGCAATTAGAGAGATAGAGAGAGACTGCGTCTCTTTCTCCTGCATATCTTTGCCTTGTTGACGTTTGGATAGCATATCTTTCTTCGGATGTGCAATTGCTAGCTATCGGCGGCGTCTTTATACTAAAAAGTTCGGAGCGGAGTGGGGATGGGAGTTCAATAAGTACCTACAGGCAGTTTTTGTTTTATTGTCTAGATCGTATAACGGTGACCGAAACGAAGACGGCCAAGCGCGTCGATTTGCGGTGCTGGATAACTCGTGGGAACAGATGCGTTCTATTGCCCAGAACCGAATTATTGATCGGTGATTGGTGATTGTTCGCAATATCCGCAGCATGTGGATACCAACATCAACATACCAACTTTCCTTTGCATAATTTTTTTAAGGGAGTTTTCGAATGTGGTTCAGCCAATTGAGCAGATGTATTTTCTGCTTGGTGAAATCACAACTTGTTCACCTAGATAGGGGGAAATTCGCCCCATCGTTTCGGAACACTTATGAACTCATCCAATGTAACTATTAGAGCTTTAGTCTGAAAAATGTGTGTCCGTATCCGACTATAGAAGCGTCCGGTTTATGGAGGCTAATTTGTTTGGAAATATACAAGAAAATGTTCGAGACTTAAAAATTTGTCCGCTTATTAAGAGGTGTCTGGTTATGGGAGGTCAGTTGAAAAGTAAAGTAATACGGGGCACTTTGTAAGGAAAGCACCATTAGTTTCCAATTGATCGACCTAATTTTTAGAAATGTATAAAATGGCCCTTTGCAGTCGTGTGCAAAAGTTAGAGCTTTTCAGAGCTTTAATTATTTTAAATATGCAGGGGAGCTAAGCGTTCTATTGGTCAGATCACACCCATTTTCAAGAGATTCTACTGCAAACATTTGATAAAAATTCAGACCACTAGCTTCATTCTATCCAAAGTTATCGCCGATCTGAAATATAATTCATAGCTGACATAGCGGAGGTAGGGGTTCCTCTGGTCGGATGGATCTTGCCCATTTTCAATACCATCCAAATAGGTCCTACTACATACAAACATTTGACCGAAATTTAAAGTGGCTAACTTATTCTATCGAAAGTTATCGTGCGAACGGACAGACAGATAGAAATGGTTAAACCAAATAGGGAGGTGATCCTCATCATTTATATCTACACATCGCCATACCTATGGAGCCTCCCTTTAAGGAGTTGCACATTTTCGTCGTGACAAAAACAATATACCCTATACCTTATAAGGTCTAGGGTATAAAAACTACGGAGGAAAGCCAGAAAAGCTATGCAGACAAATTATAAATAAATTACCAGAAAGATTAAAGTCGCAAATATCGATACCATACATGGTACTTTTACATAAAAGTCAGAGAAGTGTACACATGAGTATACTCGTAAAGTAACGCATTAGATTATACCTTGGAGCTCAGGGGTCATTCTTAGTGAATGTCAACACAATGATTTATAAAAATAAAAAAAATCCTTGAATTGTCGTAGGAGAACAAAGCAATCTGCCAATTCCAATATAAAATAAAGTCTTATTGAAAAAGCAAACTACACCCAACTCGCACAAAGCCACATTAGTCACGTGGAAAAGATGTGCTCGTATATGCCAACTAAGGCATAATCGTGAAGCAGGTCTGCAACAAACAAACTATTATGTATCAATTTTTGCAATTATTGAATACTCGTAGTCTTAAATTCTAAGTATGTATTAATTCAGCTAGGCCATAAATTTGTTCACCAGTTTTGCGCTGCCAAGTCAGGTACGCATTTGGTTATATTCCGATGAAACCTATTACTTGTACAGGAAATTGCGGATTCAGTTACAGTTTTGAATACCAAAAACGTTCCGCAAAATGGCTAGAGGTTAAAGCACGACCTTCTTCTTTTTGGGTGGGTCTTCCCCAATTGTAAACAAACGTAAGAAACGTTCGTATGACTCGCGATTAATTTCAGAGGTAACTGACAGGTGGCTAGAATAGTGCGTATAATGACGACCTGAACTCGCACAAGGACTTCTAATTAATTTTATGAAAACATTACATTGTCGTTAGGTGAATGAGGAGTGAATGTCGATGAGTTCATTTTCCGGTGTAACAGGAATCAAGATATCACTGTGTATACTTGGCAATCATCCTTTCGTTGAACTGCCAGTGACATTGCTCGTTAACGTCCTTTTTCTGGAATTGTACTTGTTCTCAAGCCTCATCAGTCATCACGCAACAATGAGAAACTCAAATTGTTCGCATTGCGAACAATTGGCGTGATATCTGTATTAGATTGCGTGAGTCCTATGCGTGTCACGTGTCGTTTCTGCGACATTGTACTTTACCATTGTCACACGGTTGACGGCTTATTGATGAGTGAGTATATTGTACTGAAATAAGTCCACAATGTGAACTGAATGGCAATCAATGGCTACATTCTGTCCAAGTCATCCAATTTAATATCCATTCATATGAGTGACGACATGGAATGACAAATTGGATCCAACTATTGTGCAGAAAATTTGTCATGCGAAGTGTGTTCACAAGATTCGCAACCACCGAATTCCTAATGAAGGTGTGAAAATGATCAGATGAGATGTGTTTGGAAATTTAAGGAACACATTGTTATGATTCGATTCAAGGATGAAAGGGATAAGGAAAACGAAAAAGAGGTCAAATAGAACAAATTAATATAATAGAAAAAAAATTGAAATTCTGAAATTGACGGAAATAACTGGCGCAACAGTCCAATCGACTATGATAAAGGAAGCGTCGTGGAAAATTTATGTGAATCATGGAGATACAACATGATGAAAAAGAATATGCACTTCATTAATTAATTACTATACGAAAATGTTGTTCTGTATTGGGTGTGAATTTGGGAATCTAAGTGGTAGTTTTACGACAGACTGCCTAAGTGCCTGTTGATAATTTTTAGGGTTTTGTAGTAAAAACAAAACCCTTGCGAAATCGGTCAAATGTCTGTCTGCCCGTCTGTGCATAGACTATCTAACGAAGGTTGAAGCTACATACATGAAATTTTGCGGGAGTGTGTAGAATTATTATAATTCCCCGATGCGTCGTTATAGGCTAACTTTAAGGGGAGGTCCCCATAAAGAAATGAAATAAATGAAATGAAGGTAAAAAAAATGTTCGTCTGGTATAGGCAATTGGGGTATCGTGGGGAAGGTACTACCGAGTACATTACATTTTTGGCGTTTTCAGCAAAAAAAGGGGGAACAGAGGTAGAGGGGAAAATATAAGATCATAATTTGTCCCACCCACTTGCATTTCGAGACCGTTACACTGAGAAATATGAAAACTTACAGGAAGGTGGCTTCCAACTAGCAGAGAAAACTAAAAATAATGGAATTTCGATATTATCTCAAAATCGGTTAATAATATTATAGTATATTTCTACAGTTACAGCTAGCACACCCCTGCTACCCTCAAACACACTCGAGGTCAAAAATATTGATAGCCATCGGCAATAATATTTCCAAATTTCGTAACAATCATTTATGTAGCTTCAGCGGTTCGTGAGATATTTCATGGACAGGCAAACAGACAATCAGATAGACAGACAGCCGGACGTTTGACCGATTTCATAAGGGTTTTGTTTTTACTACAAAGCCCTAAAAATGAATATGATAATATAAATATGATAGTGTAACAATGGCTTAGGGGCGCAACCTGCTGAATGCATTTCCGTCGATTTAAATTATTGTACAGAGTTTGAAAAGACTGCGTACCGATCTCTTATTATAGAGCAGTGCTTCGAGGAACAAAGTAAATTGGACCAAACTTCAGGACATGGAAAATTTGTTGCTAGCCTTATGTATACGAGTAACGCTGTACATCCAACCACAAGAATGCATATTACATACTTTACCGTATTTTTGTGTCAAAGCCAAATTAGTTTATTTGGAGCCCAATTACAATTAATCCAGTCATTAGGAGCTCAGAAGGGATTCAGGGAAATTTCAATACTTTTTTTGGTTTGCCGATTATAACTTGAAAACCGTGGATCCTAGCTGGGAAAAGTTGCCGGATAAATTGAACATAAAATTCTGCGTCGAATGAGCTACCTAAACATCAAATTTGGTCCATTAGTGTAGCCGCAATCGACAGTCGAAAAACGTCGATTTTTCTCAATTTTGCGGAAAAAATGGTCACATTTGAACGTCTGTAATTTGAAAATGGCTACTAATACGTAAAAATGTCAAAAGTAAAAGTTGTAGAGCATGAAATTTTGTTCAGAAAGTACAAAGTGTTTTTAATTCGGTCAAAAGAAAAGTCAGAAACTCGAAATAGCTAAAATCACTTTTTGAGCGAGTGTTCCCATACAACACATTTTCGGGCAGTTTTTAGTAGGTCGCCATTATAGTCACCAGAAACATTGCGTTTTCAGTTACCGCAGTCACAGTTTCATTTAGAAGTTCCCTGGCACGTTCTCGGTAGCAGTTCCCCGAGTAACAACTCAGAAAAAGTTTTGTAAGTGCCATTTGTGGTCAGGTAAAGAGCTTCTGCCTTTTCCTCAGATTTCTACCCATTTACTGTTCTGTTTAGGCCCCTTGACTTCCATCTCCATCCTTCCAAAACAGAACCCAGCCATCTGCTGCCTACCCGCTGAAGGTCAGATCACCGACAGTTCGGTTCTAAATTCTGGCATGTGAACAACTTTTATTTCTGAGACTCAAGCGAGACAATCAAGGAAAGCTTATGGATTGGTTTCATGAACATCCCCTTTCCCCAGAAACATCAGACCTCACATTAGTAAGTACTGGCATTTTCGGAGATGAAAGGATAGACTGCCACTAGGCTAAAGGGGTGGGCGTGCAAGGAATAAACCGCATAGTTGGAGACGATTTTCGGGCAATTAAATTCAAAAGAGCTTATCGAGTGAAGCATCTTGCATTTGCCACTTTTATGCCGTGAAACTATGTTTTAGTATTAACTAATCCCATTACACTCATCACGATGTATACCTATACATGTCGTATTAGTTGATTGGACTAGATCTTAGCTCTATTTACGATGCGGTGCTGAACCAAAAAATTTGGATCAGGTATGTGTTTACGTTGCTGACGGTTGTTTTTGTCGATGTTTATGTTTTGTTGTAGTCGGGGGTATAAAAGCGCATTCCACAAGAAGCTAAAATTTCCGTTAAACCCAAGTGATAAGCCAACATTTGACATTTGCCATATTTAGTACTGGTCGGTATAAACAATCCACGAATTAGAACCAAATCGGCCATTTCATTCATGAAAAGACTGTATGTAGTTATAAATCCTGACACGCTATTCGATCGAATCGCCATTGCAAAACAATCAGATATTGAGTTGGCAGAGTTCCTGACATGTCTCAATACCCTCAGGCTCTTTTTGACATTAATGGAAAGAGAAAATGTGCAAAATCGAGCTTGTACAGTGCTTTTGAACTGAATCAACAATAATGAAACTTAAGCAACACAAAATATGTAATTGATGTAGGGTTCTTGTTGCACCGGGAGAAGTGGCTTCAAGGGCAAACATATGCGGAAATTTGTGAAACTTACGTGAGGTCCAATTATAGATCAACCGCAGTTCTAGTTTTTGACGGCTACCCTAACGAAGTTGCTTACACGAGTACAAAGCATATGGAATATTTAAAAAGATCAACCAAGAAACAATCTGTAAAAGTTCACTGAACTGATGGTGCCCACAGTTGCCTAACACACTTTCCTGACCAACTATTCTAACAAAAGGATCTCAATGCTCATGGAGAAATTCACAGAGTTCTAGATGAAGTGCGAGCAAGCCAGCGAAAACGCAGATTCCCTCATAATAACCACAGCTCTCTCCTAGAGCTCATCAAATGAATCCGTCACAGTGGTGGGGAAAGACGTTGATCTTTTAGTCATTCTGATTGATCTTTGTGCGCAAAGCATACAAAACGTTTTATTTCTCAAACCATCAAAAGGGGATGTGCCGCAAACCCTGTACGCTCCTCACTTCGCAGTTGAGAAAATAATATCTCAAAACATACTATCTTACATGCGATGAGTGGGTGCGACACCCCCAGTGTGCTGTTCAACCGGAGGGCGAAGAAATTCTCAACGTCCTCCGGAGAAATCCACATTTGGCAGCCATCATAAAAGTTTTTCAAGATCCCCAGGCAGTTCGATCAAGTACAATATAACTACGGCAGGAGAGGCCTTCTTGAAGGCGCTATACGACCAAAAAGACACCACCTCATTGAATCTGCTGAGAATCAAAAGCTATGTTACATCTTCCTTCAAGGTGCGATTCAACATCACCTCACTTCCATCAACTGAGGATGCAGCTCAGCAGCATTCAATGAGGGTGTACCCCTAAGTGCAGAAGTGGCCTTGCTTGTGGCTGCAAAAAGGCAGGTATACATTGCTCCCACTTTGTGCCAACTGTGAGGGCAAGTGTCAGAATGTGGAGCTCTCTTCAGCCATGGACAACGACGAGGACCTCGAAGAGATTTTAAAAGAGTCAGTCGACGAATCCCACCCACCGGAACCCAGACCAGCATTCCCACAAACCGATCCTTCCAAAAAACTATTTGTATTGTATTGCATGTGTATTTTTTATTCAATTTTTATATACATGTAAATATAACCTTCAATACTCTTGCACCTACTAAAAAAAGAACGAAAATATGTTATAAGGGAACACTAACGTAATTTCAGTTATTTCGAATTTCTGAATTTTCTTTTGACCAAGTTAAAAAGATTGGGTACTTTCTGAACGGAGAATTTTATGCACGTCAGAGTTCGTGCAGCATTTCTACGTGTTAGTAGCCGTTTTCAAGTTACAGACGTTCAAATATTATATGGTTATTGGTTTTTCGCAAAGTCGAGAAAAATCTACGTTTTTCGACTGTCGATTGCGGCTATACTACTGAACCGAATCTAACGCAGACTTTTATGATCTCCAATTTATCTGCCGACTTTTTCTAGTTAGGATCTACGGTTTTCAAGTTTAAATCAAAAAACAAAAAACGTACCGAAATTTCGAGGTTTTTTGAGATTTTGACCATGTTCCGCAAAAAATTTGGTGGGAAGCTCCGGATTTGTGTTCAGCACCACAAAAAACATAAATGAAACCGGAATATAGAAGGCTACACCCGATTCGAGGGTTTTGTAGCACGCGCTTATTTTGGTATCTAAATATTGGCTCCCTGCTCTTCTTGGTACCACTCAGCTGAATAAAAACACCATAATTAAATGTCTTACCCATGATATAGTATCTTACATGCCAATTCACAAAAAGCCTGCATCTGTAACCTCTCAAAGTAATAGTCTTAATACGAGAAGCTGTAGATAGATATGTATGTATACGAGATAAACTGTTTTACTCTTCGAGATGCTTAACCATTCATATTAAAGCCCGGGCCACACCTATCCGATCATACTCCGATCATGCAGTCGAACTAGTGTATGAGAAGGAAATGGTATTGGGTTTTGAACGGAGTATGATTGGACGCGTATCAGAAAAGTGTGAACTAAAGCCCGGGCCACAACGCGTCCGAAATCCCATATAATTTCCCTCTCATATACTCGTCCGACTGTATGATCGGAGTATGATCGGATAGGTGTGTCCCCGGCATAAGACGACATTGCAAATTGCAAACTTTTGTAACGGCTTCGAAATTCAGGGCGGCTGGGACAAATTACGGTCTAATATTTTTTCCTCCTCCACTGTTCCCCTTTCTACAAATCTCAAGAAAATGCCAAAAATGGAATGTACTCAACATTACCTTTCTCACGACACCCCACTTGGCTATACCAGTGGATAAAAAAAAATTGACCTTAATTTCGCCTCTACGCACTACGAAAAACAACATGCAAGTAGTACACGCATATCTATGCGTGAGGCCGGTAGGTGTATTTTTTGTATGGATAGTGTCAAAATGCATAATTTTAAGTCAATGTACTATTATTAAATATCATGTCATTGTTTTGAAACTTAGAGATTATTATTTATTATATACTATGGGGGATAGCCGAAGCAGACCACTTACGTTTGGGTCCCTTTTCGCCCCCTCCCGGTCATCAGTGGCTTCCAGATGTCGACTGATAATTGTCGACCTCTTTCTTCATCACTGAGTCCCGTGTTATTGCTAGCATTTGTTCGAAGCTGAGTTCACTCATGGCTTCTACACTTATCGTGTGCCTGCCTGTGATCCTCAACCTCGTGCTAGCCAGTGCTGGACATTCGCACACAATGTGTGCTGCCGTCTCGGCCTCCTCCAGGCATAGCCTGCAAACGTCATCTTCCCCGATTTTCATCTTGGCCAGATGAGCCTTAAAATTACCATGCCCTGTGACCAAGGCAGTTATCCAGCTTAGGGTACTCCGTTTATAACTAAGTACCTTTCTCGCTTCCCTGCCTAAAGGGCTGGTTATTGCATTCCGAGCTTGTTTGCAAGTGACTAGCTCCTGCCATCTTTGTTGATGCATGGAGTCCATCCACTTCCCAACCTTCGCTCCAATCATGCCGTTCCCCAGAGCAACTCTGGGTTCTGGGCCAATGAAAGTTGCCGCAGATCCCTGTTTTGCTAGGGCATCCGCCGCCTCATTTCCTGTTGTACCTATGTGTCCTTTTACCCACATCAGCGTAACCTCATTTTCTGAGGCACACGTGTTGAGCTTCCGGACACACTCTAGTACCAGTTTAGAGTTTATGTTCGTCTGCTGCATGCGTCTGATCTCCGATTGGTTGTCCAGTGCAATAAGGATTTTCTTCCCCCGCACCTGACCTTCAAGCAAGTGGTCCAACGCATGCAACAAGCCAAGCATTTCTGCCTGGTATACGGACACATACTCTCCTGGACTAAGCGCACATGCTAGGTTTAGCTCTTCAGAGTAAACCCCCGCCCCCGCTTTACCGTCCATTAAAGAGCCATCAGTAAAAATGCTGATGTCATTGTACATACACTCATTATGTATGTTTCCATCTGCAATGTGAGTCTTGTGTAGTCTTTCAACTACCCTACGTCTACTCATGCCTTCTACCGGCATTAGAGTCTCCCTGACCTCATCATGAATAATGTCTAGGATGCTCTTATGACCGCTGCTAGTTCCAAAGCGATGCCACATGGCAACTTAGAGATATTATTGCCTCTGATGTTGGTTATCATTAGCCATCAATATTTTTGACCTCAGGTGTGCTTGAGGGGTGCAGGGGTATGCTAACTGCAACTATAGAAATGTACTATTATTAACCTTTTTGGATGAGATTTAAAAATTCTATTATTTTCGGTTTTCTAGGCTAGTAAAATGCCGCTTTTCTGTAAGTTTTCATATGTCTAGCTATAACGCTCTCGAAATGCAAGGGGGGGACAAACTCGGACCACATATTTTCCCCTCTCCCTCTTTTCTCCTTTCTTCAAATTTGAAAAAAAATTCCAAAAATGGAATGTACTTGACGGTACCTTTCTTACGATACCCCACTTGCCTATACCAAACGAAAAAAAAATTTCGACCTTCATTTCCCCTCTATGGGGACCCCCCCTTAAAGTTGACCTATTAAGCTGCATCGCTTTCTCCAGAGAATGATAGTATTTCTACATATTTCCACCAAATTTCATGCATGTAGCTTCAGCGGTTCGTGAGATATTTCATGGACAGACAGACAGACAGACGGACAGACGGACGCATGACCGATTTCATAAGGGTTTTGTTTTTATACAAAACCCTAAAAATGAAAGAAAGAAATTTTCCACCCCAATTTGTTTCCCCAAATCACGCAATGGTTGGACTAAATAGGATGTGACGCAAAAATCTACTTGGAAAATTTCGTATCAAATTAGTAAGGCTAAGTATTCTCCCCGGTTAGAGAATTATAGTATGTTTGGAAAACGTGATACGATCCACAAAATTGAAAGGCCTTTTATTACATTGTACTGATAAGTTGGTTTTTACTTTGAAAATGTGTTAACATTTTCGACAAAAATATCATTGTCTTCTAATAATGGCCCCTCTACCCCGCTGTAGTTGTTACGAACTAGAAAAAAAAATACACGACGTCCCCTTTAGTGAAAAAAAAGTCGACAAACATGTTTTTACCCTTTTTAGAACCCCTTCAAACGATATTTCGCTTTTATTATAATGACTATTTCGACTCTCCGTTCACTGCAGATAAAACCATAAGAAAAGCCAGCCTTAGTGTCGGTGCACATAAGCTGCAAAAGTAATCGAGACGCGCGCCGTGTCCTTCTTAATTCTACCTCGTTGATACCTATCGGCGTTTCAGTGCACATGAGGTGATATGTAGAACGGAGCATCAGTCGGGGAAATTTTCCATGTTAGGGACTGTCTTGAAAGAAGAAAAAAGTGCGGACGCAGCGGCACTTGTGGGCTGGCGTATTCTCTACTGCATACTAGAGAAACGCTGGAGGTGGGAAATGAGTCAGATAGGAGCAGAAACCATCGACAGCCCTTGTGCATTGCAACAACACTTTCAATGTATTTCTTCCTATCCGATTGAATAGTACGAGCACCGCACGACGTCCCGATTACTTTTGCAGTTAATGTGCACCGGCACATTAATGATATTTAATGTTAAACTGATTAGTAAACATAAACAAACCACAAGGTTATATTCATAATCCCACAAACACAATAAAAAAGGAAAAGCAATTGAAAACTAGCGTGGGCGACAGCATTGAAGTTTCAAATTTAACCTGCAAAATTGACCCGAATTATTACCAACCTTGCGGTGGTAACAAAATGCACTTATACTTTCCCTACTTTTTTTCAAAATACAACAAACCATAATAATCATAAACAAAAGCATTGGGTTAACCGGGTCTCTACTGAATAATTTATGTGTATATTTCGTTAAATTTGCACAATATAACCACGACACCTCATCGTTCATTTTTCTGGCGCATGAAAACCACAACTTATTTACGTTCGTATAATTCCTAATTATAGTACTCGTGTATTTAATTCCACAATCAAGCCGCTGAATTTCAACCCAAACAGGACCGAGCCTACATAAAAAAGGAGCAGACGTCATTCGGTTTGTGTGGATGAAACAAAATGATAAGGCCAAACGGAAATTATACAATAAAATGACACTTTTCGTGGCTGGGTCACTGGTAAATGAGTTAATTAAAGTGAAATTAACAAAATTTATGTATCGTTTAATTGGAAGGATGTGCTCAAAAAAGATATAACCGCGGTAATAATGTGGTTATTTTGTGGTTAATACATCTTATTGATTTAAAAATATATGTATTTCATTAATGAGTTTGGCTGTTTTAGAAGTGAGTTGACCAATTCAGAAGGTCAATTATGTTATAGCCCGTTTAAAAAAAAAAAAACTTTCATCCTTATTACAAAGACCAGCAAGTATTTTGCAGGATTTTCTCTGGTGACTGCAGGGCTCGTGGAAACCTTCCCTAGGAACGTATGTTATACCTACTTATTCCGCACAAAACGCGACTTGTATAGTAGTCTGAACGTCATTCCGTCGCATCTTATGGATCGTTCGTATTCTATTATAAATGTCCTGGTTGCCAAGCCCAGAACACAGCAAGGTGAGGATGAGCCTTGCTTGGGAAGTTCATTCGCAACATCGTAGCATCTTGCAAGGCTGCAATATTCTTCGCAAGAAATGCTAATATAATACTGGAAAAACGCGATGAAGATAATTCTGACTTATCTTCATTTTCTCACTTATCTCCAGTTAGTCGACATCATTTCCTCACTTATGTAGCGAGATAAGTGAGACAAACAATGTCGATTAACGCCAAACTCAATTAAAATTGATCCTGGCTAAGTGGAAACCTTTTCTGGACGGTCTGGATTTTATATTGAACAGCTGTTTTGACATGGATATGTCTTATAGCTGGGGGTCATGCTAAAAATCTGTCCGTCACACGAAATGTCTGTTTTTCTACTCAGGGGTCAGAAGAGGAAAGAAGCCCATTCAAAATTTTTCTATTCTGGTTGTGCATGTCGTTTGAGTGAAGTTGTCATTGTGCATGGCTGTTGCTTGTAGATCCGCGCGGGCGGCGTGCTTGCGGGGATCTTGTGTGTACATGTTGAGATGTTGATTTGATAGCGATAAAGGTTGACGTTGTGGACGGCAAGAATGAATGTAGTGGCCGATTTAAAATAGCACCAATTGTACTATCTGAATCACTAGGATCCCAGAAAAAGTAGCAAGTAGTCAGCTCGACTAACAATTGGACATGCGCAGACGCAATTTGAGAGAGTGTACATAGTTTCCGCCCCCCAAAGATGAGCGAGAGCGGATGAAGTTAATTCGAGCTAAATCGGGTGATCCAGCGACTGTGGTTGTGCATTTGCAATGGCGGAGATTTGAGGTCTGACTGGTTCACAATGTGGGCCCCCACCACACGTGCAATAAACATATAGAACACAATGGCGGATTTATACTACGTGCTATAAACATAGAACAAAAGCTCCAGATACGGTACGATGTGTTAGCAGCATAAATGTTGACTTTCAATAGGGCGTGTCTATCTGTCTCATGTGGTTGGGTGTTGAATCTCATTAGAACGGGTGTATCCGGTTCATATGGGGACGTTAGCTTCCAATGGGGTATGTCTCTCTGTCTCTTAAAGGGGGTGTTAAGTTTGATTTGGGGCGGGTTTATCGGGAATCGGGTCTTGGAAGACAAGTTATTGGCTTTTGGTGGGAAATGATACATAGTATCTACACTGCATGCAGATATTGTACATCGAAACATGGATATGTCTTTGGCTACCGACTGCGTGTAACCTGTTGTGTTGAAGATATCGAAGTAAGTTTTATAAAGATCTCAGTATAGTTTTACTGGATGAAATCATTCGACAAAACACATCCCACGCTTTCGGTAGGCATAAGACATATCCATGTTTCGATGTATCTGCATGCAGTGTTGATACTTTGTATAATTTTTGTTGACATTTTGTAATGTTGGAATACCAGATGAAATTTTAATTTCGTAAAAGTAGCTCCTTAACATTGATAGTTTGTCAATTAAGTGTCTTAAGTGTTTTATAGTGAGAGGCTTGTGCCAGTGTCTATAATTGGGCGTTGTGGTGGATGACTGATGAGTGACAGGAAAAGACGCTTGAGCTTTACACTTAAAATAACTGGTTTGAGTACGTATGTCATTATGGAAAGTAGGATGAGCAAGATAGACGCTGGCAAGAAAAGAACTCGTTTAGTCTGTGCATAGTTCTTTTCCGCTTAAAACTCGCAGTTTTCAGTTTTTTTTTAATTCCGATTTTTCGCACATCTTTCAGCCGACAATTCCGTCATTCAGTTTGGATGGAATTTCACGCGTTTTTCCCGGGACTTTTTGCGCTTAAGATTCAGCCAAAGATCAGTTTCGGTTAAATTGGTATGGTGCCTCATGCTTCGGCAATCATCAGAGATCGGAGTTCATGCTGTGTATAATTTTACAAATATTTTGCAATTGTGGGCGATGATAACATTTGTCATCCGTCATCAGTAGAGATGACGGATGTGATGTGATGTGTGTACTACTTTGCCTTAACCTCTAGTGGGGCATACCGCGTCAACTACTCCTGCGCGCCATCGTACTCTGTTCTGGGCAATGGGGCGCAACTCCCCAAAAGATTTACCCAGTGCCTGACACTCCTTTGCCACAGATCGATGCAATGTGATTCGAGGGCCCCCTCTTGGTCGGCCTTGGTTGGAAATGGGGTTCCATTGCATGGCATGCAAAGCAATGCAGTTATCACTCTTCCGCAATGTGTGACCTATCCACTGCCATTTTCGCCTGCGTATCAATTCGTCGATTGGCATTTGACCCGTACGCCGACTTACGAGTAGCTCTTCATTTGATATTGTTTCGGGCCAGAATATTCTTAAAATTCGACGAAGGCATGAGTTGATGAAAACTTGCAGCTTTCTGGTTACTAATTTTTTGACAATTGTGGGCGAACACGAGCTGAAATTGTAAGTTATTGGAACATTATTGTTTTATTTACACAACGTAGTCGCTCGGCTGGACAAGGAGGAGCCGTAGTGCCCTAAAGGGGAATAATGGAGTGTGGATTCCACAATGAATCACTCTCTGCTAATTAATAATTTAGAGATTGATGTAGCCTAAGCCGCATTATCCAGTGCAACCTCAGTGCTGCCTAATTACATAGAGGTGGCTACGGAAACATTAGCAAAACGTAGTCCTTCAGCAGTGTTTTCCCTGGGCTTTTTGAATCCTGACGACTCTTTACCTTTTGGATCGTGTTCGGAACTCGAATTCGACGCCGCTCGATCGGAGACATCTGGGTCAACGATACTCATGACATGACCTCTTGCGGATCAGGTCGACCTACTCCGAGTCCGACAACGAAGTAGGTTCAAGAAACTAAGTTCGCAGACCTACTCCGTATATGAAACGAATCTGTCGTCCGTCATGGAGTGAGAGAACAGAAGAGTGGGGAACTAGGTTCGTTGTACATAAGTGTACAATAAGAGCACGGAGGGCTGAGCTGAACTACTGACCAGATTAGAAGACATATCTACATATCGCTATATTGCAGCGTAGAATAAAGTGGATCGTATTTTCAATTGGATTTTATTAATGTCAGGTGAAGTGGGGCGGGAATGCCCGAGGCAAGTAGCCTGGGCGCGTTCACATTCTCGACCGAGTACGAGTCACGAGTACTATTCTGTTGGGCAATGACAAACAACTGATGGTGCGGTAACATACGCGCTCCCATAGGAAAATAATATGCGCACATGCGAAGAGCGCTTACTTTAATTTAATTTTTACCAACCACATGTTTCATGTCAGTTTCTCCGAAAACCGTTTGCGCGCGTTTAGGTTAAGCGAAACCACGCACATAACCCCCTACCAGCTTTTTGCAGACTGATTGGATGTTTCTCCGAAAAATGGATTACCGTTGAGAATCTCCTTTATTTTTTGCTCTTTTTCTTTGCTATTTTGACTTGAATCACAATCACCGACCCAATCAACCTCCTACCAGTTTGGTTTCAGTAAGACCGGCCGTGTTTATAAAAACGTGTTGCCATTCTGGATCCCCCATTTAGTTTTCTGCCATTTGGACATCAGATTTGCAATCAGCAACCCAAAAAAACCCTATCAGCTTCTTCCAGCAAGATTGGCCGTGTTTTTGAATCACCCATTTGTTTTTTGCCATTTGGACTTCAGATTCGTAATCAGCGACCCAAAAAAAAACCTTACCAGAATTTTCAACAAGATTGCCCATGTTTTTGAGGAAAAATGGGTTGCCGCTCAGAAACTAATTTATATTTGATTTTTTCCAGTTCTGACTTCAGATTGGCCGTGTTTGCGAAAAAAAAGTGTTGCCATTCTGAATCCCCCATTTGTTTTCTTTTGCCAATTGGACTTCAGATTCGAAATCAGCGACCCAAAAAACTCCCTATCAGCTTCTTACCAGCAAGATTGGCCACGTTTTTGAGGAAAAAAGGGTTGCCGCTCATAAACTCCTTTATATTTGATTTTTTGCAATTCTGACTTTAGATTCGCAATCAGCGACCCCCTATCAGCTTTTTACTAAATCGACCCATAATTAGTTTTTTCCAGCGAAGCTGGCCGTGATTTTTATAAAAAGTGTTGCCATTCTGGATCCCCCATTTGTTTTTTTACAGTTTGGATTTGAGATTCTCAATCACCGACCAAAAAAAAAACCCAATCCATCATCAGCCACGACCACCAACAGCATAATAAAAGACGAAAACCTTCACTCCACCCAACATCAATAAAATCCAATTGAAAATTTACACCACTTCATTCTACAACAGAATACAATATAGCGTAGCGACATTGTATGTAAGTCATCATCATTATCATCATCGTGGCGCGACAGCCCGACGTCGGGCATAGGCCGCCTGGATCATTGTCCTCCAATTATCTCGTTACGTGACCGCGTCCTCCAATTTTGGACGCCCAGTAGCTGCGCGGCGTCTACACATACTGAGCTCTCCCAACGAGATCTCGGTCGTCCTCGCAGTCTCGCTCCGTCGACTCGTTCTGCATTCATTTATCTCTTTGGCATGCGATCATCGTCCATTCTTTGTACGTGCCCTGCCCATTGTCGTTGTAGTTTGACGATTTTCGAGACTTGCAGCTCATCGTATAGTTCATACAACTCATGGTTGTACCGGATGCGCCATCCATCTCGATCGCAAACAGCCCCCAAAATTCGCCGTAGAACCTTACGTTCAAATGTATCTAGCATGTTTTCGGAGGGTTGAGTTAGGGTCCATGTTTCGCAGCCGTAGCATAGCACAGGTCGTATAATGGTTTTGTACATGCGGAGCATCGTGTTTCTGTGCACATGCTTCGATTTCATTATGGGGAGAACCGAGAAAAAAGTCTTATTAGCTAACTGTATCCGTCGCTTGATTTCGTCAGTTTCGTTGGCGTCCCTTGACAAGTTCCAACCCAGGTAAATGAAGTTGTTCACGAACTCGATGTTGAGGTCCTCCACATTGATGCTCGGTTGTGCAGGTGTCCTTGTCGCCGATTGTATCATTATTTTAGTTTTACCCTCGTTAATACGTAATCCAACTTCCTTTGCAGCGGTATCGAGCGTATGCAGAAATTCTTCTGCGTCAGCCAATCTTCGGGACATGATGTTGATGTCGTCGCCGTACGCTGCTAATTGTGCAAGTCTATAAAGATGCCAGTAACATATTTTGATTTATCGAGCTCAGAGTTTATGAAATAAAGGGCATCAGTAAGTGCTGACGTGGTGTTGCTTTCAGCTAGGAAGCCATATTGATGTTTATCAAATGATGTGATGTTTATCACATGTTTCATTAATAAATCTAACAATTCTTGAATTTATCACCTTTTCGGATATTTTGCTGAAAATGCTGGTAAGTGCGATGGGCCTATAGTTGGATGGATCGTTGGGATTGCCGTTTTTGTATATCGGCTTAATTTTTGCGATTTTCAGTGTATCCGGGAATGCGCATTCACAAAGGAGTTTATTGATAATTGGACACAGAAATGGTGAGATAGATGATATTACACACTAATTGAAGATCACTGGATTTGATGCCGTCAAAGCCAGCAGATACGTTATGTAGGGATTTAATTATACTTGATACTTCCTCTACACTAGTTGGTTCGAAAAATATAGTGTGTTCATTTGAAATGTTGGGGGCTTTTCTGCAATTCTGTGGTGAGCTGATTTGTTGAGATCGTTCGACTTTTGCGAAAAACATATTTATGTCCCTGGTTGAAAGATGACGTCGGGCTATCGCGCCACGATGATGATGATGATGGTTGAAAGATTGTTCGCAATTTCCTTATTACGATCTCTGTCGGCTGATGATGTTGATGATTTGCCATAGTTTTCTGCTTTTCCCAGAGGCATTCTCATATTGTTTGTTTATAGAGTTGTACGAGTTTAGAAGCTTTGTTTTTGAGGAACTTATAGGCTGCTTGTTTGCTTTCACTGGTTGGATCTCGTTTGTGTTTTTTGTAGGCAATGTTCTTCTTTTTTATTGTGTCAATTATTTCAAAATTAATCCATGACTGATTTCGAGTGCGGACTTTTTTCAAAGTCGTGGGTTCATTTTTAGTCATTTTGACAATATCAATTATTTGAAGGAAGTCTACTGAATTTTCGTTCAAACTACTTGTTCTATCTCTCAATTTTTCTACAAAGGAAATTTTGTCAAGTACTTTTAAGCTAATAGCTTCATTTCGTTTCTTTATCAAGCTAAGTTCTTTAATGTGTAATAAGGCAACTTTGTGGTCTAATCCTGCCTGTTCTAATAGTTTCCAATTGAAATTGTGTGAAGAGGTTTCCATTAAGGTCACGATATGATCAATTAGGGTGGCTGAAGTGGTCGCGACCCTAGTTGGTTCATTGCCGTTGATAACATTCATATTGTTCATAGAAAGCATTTCCAGGTACTCAATGCAGGCATTATTATTCTTATCCAGGATGTCTATGTTCGTATCTGCCAGTATAGTTAAATTACTATATTGATGATACAAATCATTCAAATCAAGTATTCTATGAAATCGTTTACATTCTCAGAAGGAGCCGTGTAATACGTTCCTATTCTAATCGGCACATTTGATGTAGATAACTTCAAGACTATCGTGTTGTATTGCGGTGAGTTTAAAATAACCTTAAACTGAATGTTGTTTTTAACGTACACAACAGTGCCGCCCCCTGTTGTGTCCCTACAGTTAAAGGTTGCGGTATAACCGTTCAAATTAAAAAACTCAGATCCATTGGTATATATCCAAGTTTCGTTTATGACTATTATGTCGGAGTTTTCTAATTCGATTGCCATGATTTCGATTTCGGAAAGTTTGTTGCGAATACTTCTTGCATTTGCATAGAAAATTTTAAGAGTTTGTTGCTTCATTGGGAGGATGAGGAAGAGTAATTGATCCTATTAATTGCAGCATTCGTGGCATACATATACTCTGGACAATCTTTGCTGTCTGCACTATGACCACAGTCAGATCTATTTTTATTAAAGCAATTCGAACATTTTTTTTAAACTAGATTGACACACCTGTACTTGATGGTTACCTGCGCATTTTGGGAATACATCATGGGAACCATTACAGTACTTAGATATATGACCATATTTTTGGCACTTAAAGCATCTATTAACATCAATTACCTTAGTACAGTAATGGCTGTCGTAGTCGATGTTAATATACTTATTGACCATTCTGTAGTAGAGGTCACCTGATACCTGAAAAGTAGCTGTATGCCTGTCCTCTTTCTTTCTATATCGTTTATAGTACAGATGTTCTAATTCAATTTCTGGGCTAATCCCATAATTTAGAGATATTATTGTATTTCCTGCTTAAACTCCCCAACCGTATATTCTTTATTCAGTCCATATATTGCCAATTTAGGAAGTCGACCCATAGTACTTTCTATGTTGTAGTTGCTTCCTAATTTGGCTTTCAGCCCTTCTAGGAGTCTTTTGCAGTTCGTTTCGTTGTCACTTTTTAACAACACCCCACCATCTCTCAAAGTTCTTGAGTATGTAGACATCGTAATGTCACTGCTCTAGACACTCTTCGGCTTTATTACAACCCCCCCCCCCCCCAATTGAACGCTTTAGTCTTGTTCGTGTTTTGCTCTTCAGGGTTTGACACCTTAGCATATGACTTAGGATCCTGCCTTGCTGTTATAGAAGATGATGCCTTATTGACATCTGTCTTCTTAATGGCGGTTGTAACTTTCTCGTCGATACATTTCAACTGTCGATGTATTATTGTTTCTACTTTATTGTCGACTTGGGTGGTGATATCGACTAGCTGATCAACAAGGGGCTAATTTTTGATGTATTTGGTCCACTTATTGCGATCGTTATCGCAGAGCCACAAACAACCACGCTTAGTGCTTGAGGTCTGTATTGCCCCGTACTCTTTAGCCGAGAATTTAATGCAGCCTAAGGCCGTCCGCACACGGGTCGTCTCGTACTCGTCTCGTAATCGCCTCGTCTGCGATTCGAACTCCACTTCCAAAGCAAATGTATGGAGTTTCGCACACGGGTCGTACATTGGTCGGCACGTAATCGAATCGATGTACTCGTCTGTGCGTCTCGAACCATGCGAACTGCTTGGAACGAGAAAAGTCGTCGACGCCGGACACCAGAAAAAATATATGGATGCATTTATTCAATTGAAAAATATACCCATATACGAATACACCACATCGTATATGGGTGCCGGGTGCGAAAGTAGCGCTAGTGAAAGTATTTTAACCCTTGATGAGGCGAAAAGGACTTTTTTGAGCATGAAGCGGGATATGGGCGATATGGGTATCGCGTGATCGAGGTGGAGGGAGAGGTGCACAGGAGTGCTAGTGAAAGCATTTTAACCCCTTGGTGAGCGAAAATGACCTTTTGGGCATTAAGCGGAAAATGGGCGAAATGGGTATCGCGTGATTTGGGATGAAAGGAGTAGTGCACAGGAGCGCCGGTGAAAGCATTTTAACACTTTGGCATGACGAAATGGACCTTTTTGTACATGAAGCCGAACATGGGTAATCTGGTTGTCGTCTGAGTCGATGTGAAAGGAAGAATGCAGACGGGTGCTGGTTAAAGCATTTTAACCCTTTGGAGTGGCGAAATGGACATTTCTATGCATAAAGTGGAATATGGGCGATATGGGTGTCGCGTGACTCGAGGTGAAAGGAGAAGTGCACAGGAGTGCTAGTGAAAGGATTTTAGTCCGCTGATGTGGCGAAAAGGCCCTTTTTGGGCATGAAGCGGGATATGGGCAATATGGTTGTCGCGTGATTCCAAGTGAAAAGAGAAGTGCACAGGAGTACTGGTGAAAGCATTTTAACCCTTTGGTGAGGCGAAAGTACCCTTTTGTACATGAAATGGAACATGGGCAATATGGGTTTCGCGTGATTCGAGGTAAAAGGAGGAGTGCACAGGAGTGCTGGTGAAACCATTTTAACCCTTTGGTGAGGCGAAAAGGACATTTTTGGGCATTAACTGGGAAATGAGCGACATGGTTGTCGCG
The DNA here is from genome assembly GCA_964017055.1 of Chloromyia formosa. Taxonomy (NCBI): domain Eukaryota; kingdom Metazoa; phylum Arthropoda; class Insecta; order Diptera; family Stratiomyidae; genus Chloromyia; species Chloromyia formosa. The sequence goes on along the minus strand of OZ024816.1, from coordinate 43,119,727 downwards.
TGATTCGGAGTGAAAGGAGGAGTGCACAGGAGTGTCAGTGAAAGCATTTTAACACTTTGGCATGGGAAAATGGACCTTCTTGTACATGAAGCGGAAAATGGGCAATGTCATTGTCACCTGAGTCGATGTGAAAGGAGTAAAGCAGACAAGTGCTGGTTTAAGCATTTTAACCCTTTGGTGTCGCGAAATGGACATTTTTGTAAATGAAGCGGAACATGGTTGACGCATGATTCGAGGTGAAAGTAGAAGGGCTCAGGAGTGATGGTGAAAGCATTTTAACCCTTTGGAGAGGCGAGGACACTTTTGTACTTAAAGCGGAACATGGGCATTATGGTTGTCGCGTGATTCGAGGTGAAAGGAGTGCTAGTGAAAGCATTTTAACCCGCTGGTGTGGCGAAATTGACCGTTTTGTACATTAAGCGGTATACGGGCGATATGAATGATTCGACGTAAAAGGAGGAGTTCACAGAAGTGCTGGTGAAAGTATTTTAACCCTTTGGTGGGGCGAAAATTACCTTTTCGGACATGAACTAGTAAAAGCTTGTGATCGAAATACACTTTGCGATGACGGAATGTGGTGTTTCTCACGCTATATTTTATAATCGGGTAAAATATTTTTTTGTCATAACACAGCGTTTCCGTTTTCAGCAAGATTACCGTGTCCGTGGCGCCAAGTGGTTTTTGCGGTTTTATATTATTCAGGAATTTAGCAGTTTTTTTTTGACGTGGCTACTTCTATGAGAAGTGTGTCGTGGGACGGAAGTTGAGTTGAAAACGAATTGAATTGAATTAAACGCTTTGGCGTTGACGCAAGCATACTTTTGGACATGGAGTGAAATCTAGGAAATACGGATGTCTATAAATTGAAGTGATGAAGCCAATATTCTGGAGTGTTGTTCAAGGCGTTTTTAATCCTACAAGTGTTGAGATAAACTCATTCTTGGACATGAAGTGATATCTAGGAAATACAGGTGTCGTCTGAATGGAGGTGGTGACGCCAATTATGTGGAATGATCTTGGAGGCGCTTTTAACTCTATGATGGTGAGATGAATACATTCTGGGACATGAAGTGAAATCTAGGAAATACGGGTGTCGTCTGAATCGGGAAGAGGAGGCCAATGCAATGGAGCGTTGTTGTAGGAGCTTTTAACTCTATGGTGCTGAGATGAACATATTCTTGAACATGTAGTGAAATTTAGGAAAGCGGGTGTCGCCTGAATAGGGTTGATGATGTTAATGCAATGTAATATTGTTGATGGTATTTTTAACACTTTCGTGTTGACATCAGATATCAAAGCGATAGGCTACACTGAAGCGATATAAAATCGATATCGAAGCGTCGTAAAGTGCGATATCACAGCGATGTTGAAGCGATCTCGAGGCGGAAAAACGAAAAAAAAATCGACACTATATAGGGGAAACCAATTACCAATTTTCCCAGTTAATTTCCGCTATTCCTTTTTTATTCGAATCTAAACTCCTGAATTAAACAACAATTGTGTAACTCAGAAATTCAGATATCCAATGTATGAAATCCTGAACGCAACCAATATCTTCTTTTTAATACAGATATTTACATGATCCAATATTTTTCTCAATAAAGGAAAAGTTTCTGTATCATTTTTTTTTTCTTGAAAACACTTTGACGTTGTCGCGCAAACATTTAGGCAGTGCACTACCCGTTGATGTTTTGTTAAATCATCATCGTATACGAGATATTCGCGTGCCATCAAGCACTATTTCGTTTTCAAAACGAAAGTGTGCAAATGCAGTATTTCATATGGGCAATTTCAGCATGCAGTATAGTTCGGTGCCCCGTGTGATTCAATGCTTAGCTTAGCGGTCATTCATTTGAAAGGTTTAAGCGACATTAACCCTCAATATACATAGACCGAACCTCTAACGCTCGCTCCGCTTGCTCAGACAGCGGTATTGAAAAGGGTTAGCCCTTCCCTCCTTGCCTTTCTCCATAACACTCAGACTTTGCGACTATCAACACTTATTACTTATTATTCTTCTTTCTTCTTAGAAAACTCTTCGATCCGAATCCGAGTTGTGGTTGCACTAATTCACACCAAATTTACTGTCAAAATAATTTGAATTCTTTTAATTCCACTGTCTGAGCGCCACGGACACAGTAATCTTGCCGAAATCAAATGCCCTGTGTTATAAAAAAAACATTTTACTCGATTATATAACGTGTGGAAACACCGTATTTTGACATCGTAAAGCGTATTAGGATCACAATTTTTTACTGCTCCATGTGTAAAAAGATCTATTTTTCAATTTCAAAGGGTTAAAATGGTTTCACCGATACTCTTGTGCACCCCTCCTTTCACCTCAAACTGCGCGGCACCCATATTCCGCCTCATATACCTATACATGTACATTTCACGTCACGCTGAAGGGTTAAAGTGCCTTAACAAGCACTCGTCTGCATTCTTCCTTTCACATCGAGTCAGGTGATAACCATATTGCCCATGTTCCGCTTCATGTACAAGAAGGTCCATTTCGCCACGCCAAAGTGTTAAAATGCTTTCACCGACTCTTCTGTGTACTCCTCCTTTCAAATTGAATCACGCCCATATCCTGCTTTATGCCCAAAAGGTCCTTTTCTCCACACCAAAACGTTAACATGCTTTCACCAACACTCCCGTGCACTTCTCCTTTCACCTCGAATCACGCGAAAACCATATTACCCATGTTCCGCTTCATGTACAAAAGAGTCCTTTTCGCCCACCAAAGGGTTAAAATGCTTCACCAGCACTCCTGTGTACTTCTCCTTTCACCTCGAATACCGCGACAACCATGTTCCGCTTCATGTACAAGAAGGTCCATTTTGCCACACTAAAGGGTTAAAATGCTTTCATCGACACTCCTGTGCACTTCTCCTTTTACTTCGAATACCGCGACAAGCATGTTCCGCTATGTGTACAAAAAGGTCAATATTGCCATGCTAACGGTTTAAAATTCTTTCATCGACACTCTTGCGCACTCCTTTCACCTTGAATCACGCGACACCCATATCGCCCATGTTCCGCTCTATGTACAAAAAGGTTTATTTCGCCATGCCAACGGGTTAAAATGCGTTCACCGATACTCCTGTGCACTCCTCCTTTCACCTCGAATCACGCAACTCCCATATCGCCCCTGTTCCGCTCCATGCACAAAAAGGTCTATTTCGCCAAGCCAACGGGTTAAAATGCTTTCACCGACAATCCTGTGCACTCCTCCTTTCACTTCGAATCACGCGACACCCATATCGCCCATATTCCACTTCATGTACAAAAAAGTCCGTTTCGCCAAACCAAAGGGTTAAAATGCTTTCACTCACACTCTCTGCACTCCTCCTTTCACATATCGGCGACATATTGCCCAAATACCCCTAATTCCAAAATCATATTCGTGCTAGTAAGCATCCGTAATACCACCCATGCCTAATACCGGATCGTGTCGCAGACGCGCTGAATTGCAATCGACCCGTGTGCGGTGCAGGGCGTCGCTCGTCGTGTGGGATTTTAGACGAGCAGAGTTCGAGTCGCAGACGTGCCGAAAATCAGACGACCCGTCTGCGGAGGCACACAAGTGGAACCATTTATGACAAAAGCCGTCGCAAAGGAGAGCCTCTTGTTCATTGCTCAGATCTTCTTTGCACTTTGGGCAGATGTTTGCCCTATGCCGCATTATATTATCAATAAAACTGATGTGGATGTTCGTTTTGTTTTTGTTTTATTAATGTGAAAAGAAAAACACCCACTAAAAAAATTCCTGCCAATGGCCCTGATTGAAATACCATCTTTTTGTAATTGAAATATTATTGATAAACTATAGCAAAATAATACACAATTAAGTTTACAAAGGCATGAAAAATTATCCATAATTATAAAACAAATAAATCTATCTGTATAAGAGCCAACATGTTTTGCCGCAATTCGCTCATCTTCACCCCCTATCTGTATGTGATTTGTTTGATGGATTCGCTTGTCGCAGATCCGTCGCGTTCGATTCACTCGTGAAACCAACGCAGCTAATAGGCTAACATGTTAATTAATTTACAGAAAAAATAATTATGAAATAATCAACATCGATTAAATCAATTATCAAATAAACTACTCATATACATACATATTCTTAAAAACACAGCACAGTAGCATCACTGACAATACGTCCAAATAGATTAGAAATCCGACGTAAAGTAAACAATGTATGATACATGGATGCCTCCCATTCATTAATTAAATCAATTTTCACCCAATTTCTTGACAAATTTTCACTCCCCGCGAACGTCAAAAACGAAAACATGTCCATTCCATTTAAAATGCCATTTATTGCGGCTGGGATTCAGTCAAAGGCCACGCACTTACATAATTGTTCCGACATCTTTATGAATAAATTAGTCAATAAAAGAAATTTATATTATCAATTCGCGTTGGTCGAAAATTGAATGCCACACACTAATCGGTGGTAATCTCTTGTTGGCCACTTATGATGGGCACGAATTGAATGTTAATTGATTTGTGCGGAATCAGTAAAAGAAGACTTTAAGTGCGTTTGATTCACACAGATCTAGATCACGACTGAATCACAAGCGGTGGATTTCAAATGTCAAACATGAAATATTCCAATTATTGGAAAGTTATATGAATGCCACATTACACATTAATTTCGCTGGTGCTACTATATTCTGTCAGATCAAATAAGCTGGTGATAGTAAAAGTCAGAGCAACTCTGATTTAAAAGTTAGATTTTTACTCGAAAAAAGAGCAATCTCAGTGCCAATTGAAAACGACATTAGTAAAGAAGTAAACCGAAGAGATCCAATATCAGACCTGGGTATGCTTGGATCAAAGATCGATCAGTGGTTTTGTGTGGGGATTGACTCAGATCCAAACGAAACGAACGCACCTATCGGACGCGTTTTCATAGTGTGTCTGCGTATTTGTCATGCCATTACATACTGTTTAATCGAATTAGGGGCTAAACAGAATGACACGCTTCCGTTCCGTGCAGATGCCAAATCTGACGTTCTCAACTGTAGGGTCAAATTGCTTAATTTAGCCAGATCACTTAATCTAAAATGTCAGATACATAATGTCAATGGGATCTGTTTTTTAATTAAACAATTCAACCACTTGTTTTTAGTCAGATACATTGTTGCCAACCACTGTTTCCAGCGACAGCTTGCCGGAAGTGGGTGGCAGGAACGCGTAAAGGTGACGTTTCAAGTAGACGAACTACCCGGAAAGAGGACGTCAAGTCCTTAGATTTAACACCTTATTTAGCGCAAACCTCGATGAGGATAGTTTGTCGACCTGAAATGTAACCTTTGCGCGCTCCTGTCACACACTTCCGAGAAGCTTTCGCGAGGCAGAATGGGTTTTTCGAAAAGAGAACGTCCAGCCCCAGGTCTCAACACTTTTATGCATATTTTATTACAAACCGACATTAGGGTAAAGTGCGACCCATTTTTCTGCATTTCTGATATTCATTAAATTACATTTCCAGCAGGATCTGCTCAAGAAGAATTTATATTCCTTGAAAGCATACATCAAATCTATATACTAATTCTAACAAAGTCCCGTCAAGGAACACGACTGCATCAGTCGAGTTCAACTAAAAAAGGAAGACCGCCATAATTACAGTCCGGGAAGCATGCACCTCCTATCCGCGCCGTCTTTATACTGACAAGCTCGGAGCGGTGTGAGAGTTCTATTCACTGCCTGTGGATAGTTTTTGATCGAGCCCAGAATCGAACCTCTATTCTCTAGATCGGAGAGCGTTGACCGAACGAACACGGGCAATAAGCGCGTCAAGCGGTGATGCACCGTACAAAATCTATGTTGATGCAGTTTGCTGTGTCAGTGCTAATTTATATTTGCGACTGAAATCGCATGAGGGAAACCCCATTGCGCGATTCACTCAATGAAGGTATAAAAATCCATTGCCGTTGTGACTTATGATGCATTTGCCACTTTGAAATTGGTAGTAAAACTTGTTCCGATTTTACTGTTTCCATGAGAGGTACATATATGAAATAGTGAGCCAATTTCAACCAAATTTAGGGACGTGATTTCGCAGTCAGTATGATAGAATAATATGAAATTTGGTAGAATAATATGAAATTTGGTAAAGATATCTTCAGAAATAACGAACGTTCCTATGACAACTATATGATAGAGTAGTCAAATTTGAATCTAATTCATAAATATGATTTGACTGGAGATTCTATTGATTTGTGTGAAATTTGAAAAAAAAAAAAAACAAAAAGGTTCGACAGACGGACAAAGCTTAATCGACTCGTCTCATCATACCGACCAAGAATATGTAATATATAGTTTATATGGTCGGAGATCCTTCCTTCTGTGCGTTGCAAACCTCATGACAAAGTAAATATGTATGTATATGCCAGGAGTCCCGGAGTCCGAAGCGTATATACCCTAGACTTGTACAAACCTAGTGGTGATACCAAAAGTACCAATTGGCAACGACCATTTGCATTAAAAGAGAGTTTTATGAGCAGTTTATAGGAGAGGTTGGCACTCATTCAGGAGGATGTTGGACCATTCTCAAAATCAATTAACTAACCCATTCTACAAATATTTGTCGAGATTTTCAAGTCATTAGCTTCATTTTATCGAAAGTTATTGCTTAGTTGAAGTAGTAGTTGTAGGGGAGGTAGGAGTTCCTTGGGTCAGATCTTGCCCATCATTGTCACCAACCAATTAGATCATGCTATGAACATTTAAGCAACATTTCAAATCTCTAGCTTCATCCTGTCGAAAGTTGTCGCTTATTTGAAGTTTCATTTGTAGGGGAAATAAAGGTTTGGTTGGTCGGATTTTACGTATTTTCAATATCAGAAAGCTGAATCCTACTACAAACATGTAACCAAAATTTCAAGTCGCTAACTTTATTTTGTCGTAAGTTATCGCTTATTTTAAGTTCCATTTGTAGGGGAGGTAGTGGTTTATTGGGTCGGATATGGCCTATCTTTAATACCAACTAGCTCAATCTTACTTTAAACATTTGATCAAAATTTCAAGTTGCTATCTTCATTCTATCAAAAGTTATCGCTTATTTGAAGTTTCATTTGAAGGGGAGGTAAGGGTTCCTTGGGTCGTATCTTGCCCATTTTCAATACCAACTAAGTATATCTTACTAGCCGACTTAGCTCTTCATTTGATATTGTTTCGGAACCCACAGGGAATCGATGCAAGTCGCCGCATTGGACGACCTAGAAACACCTGGAGAAGATCAGTTGAGGTCGGGGGTAACTCAATAGGCAATCGTGGAGTCGGTTGAAGGCGATGGTGGCGAACAGGACGAGGTTGAAAGTCGGCGTGGTTAATGCCCTATGCCCCACAAGGGTCTAACAGGATCCAGGGAGAGAGAGAGATTGTCGGAGATTGCTCAATGGCCATATCGGACCATGTGCCACACCAGAGTTTATCATTTCGGCGAATAGTGAAACCTCCTTGAGTAGTAAAACACTTCCACCACGAAGTGAATTACATAAAAACAACACCATAGTTGAAGTAAATTCACTCAGAAATAAAAGTTGATCACACACTTGACTTTAGAACCGAACTGTCGCTGATCTGACCTTCAGCAGGTAGGGAAAAGATGGCTAGGTTATGTGTTGGACGGATGGGGATGGAAGGAAGAGCACCCGAACAAAACAATAAATTGGAAGAAATCTGGGGAAAGGGTAGAACCTATCTACCTGAGCACAAATTGCACTCACAAAACTTTTTCCGAGTTGTTATTTGTGGAACAGTTACCGAGAACATTCCCTGGAACTTCTGGTTGGAACTGTGACTACGGTAACTGGTAAAGCAATGTTTCTGGCGGCGAGAACGGTGACCTATTAAAAAAAAGTCCGAAAATATTGGGTGTACAACTTTGATTCCGCCGTTTTTTCCTCGAATTAAAAGCTTAATTGTCAAAAAGTACTTACAGATGTTTTATTCAAAGTACTGTCCATCGCTAGCGACAACTTTCGCCCATCTCTCCGGCAATCTTCGGATACCATCTCGAAAAAAGGAGGCGTCTTTCGACGCGATCCATGATTGTATCCATTTTTCGACTTCCTCGTACGAACGAAAATTCTGATCAGCCAGGTCGTGCGCCATGGAACGAAACAGATGGTAGTCGGAAGAAGCAATGTCTGGGGAGTACGGCGAGTGGGGCAAGATTTCCCATTTAAGGGTTTCCAAGTATGTCTTGACCACTTTTGCGACATGTGGCCGAGCATTGTGATGCTGGAGGATGACTTTGTCGAGTCTCTCTTGGCACTGTGGTCATTTTTCTTTAATGCTCAACTTAAACGCATAAATTGCGTTCGGTACCGATCTCCTGTGATAGTTTCATTCGGTTTCAATAGCTCGTAGTATATCACACCGAGCTGGTCCCACCAAATGCAAAGCATAACCTTGGCGCTGTGAATATTCGATTTTGACGTCGTCGTTGAGGCATGTCTGGGCATTCGCCATGACTTTCTGCGCTTGGAATTATCGTAACGGCCCCATTTTTTGTCCCCGGTTACGATGTAATGTAGAAATCCCTTCCGATTCTGCCTTTGAAGCAGTTGTTCGCATGCAAATAATCGCCATTCAATATCTCTCGGTTTTAACTCGTACGGAACCCAATTTCCTTGCTTCTGAATCACGCCCATGGCCTTGAGGCGTTTCGATATGGCTTGCTGAGTCACTCCCAGTGATTCAGCTAATTCTTCTTGCGTTTGGCACGGATCTTCATCGAGCATTGCTTCCAATTCGTCGTCTTTGAAAATTTTTTCTCTCCCACCACCATGCTTGTCCTCGACATTGAAATTGCCATTTTTAAAACGTTGAAACCACTCACGGCATGTTCTGTCACTCACAGCAACCTCACCGTAAGTATCTGAGAGCATCCGATGAGCCTCAGCTACAGTTTTTTTTTAAATGGAAGCACAAGATCAAAACTTCCCGCAAATGACGAGAACTTGGCTCGAAAACAGACATTTTGAATCGCGAATCTTATTAAGAATGCGAACAACTTTTACTAATGCGGGGATGTCGATACGTTCACAGACGCCCAAACTCACTTTGTGACACTTTTGAACTACGTATTTTGACCAGCCCTCACCGATGCAGCCGTCTGTCGGAAAACGACGGAAGCAAAGTTGTACACCTAATATGTTTTATGAGAACACACGTCTGAAAAGTGATTTTAGCTATTTCGAATTTCTAAATTTTTTTTTTGACCGAATTACGTAAAAAGATTAGGTACTTTCTGAACAAAATTTCATGCTCTAAAATTTTTACTTTTTGCTTTGTTACGTATTAGTAGCAATTTTCAAGTTACAAACGTTCAAATGTGACCATAACAGAGTTTTTCGAAAAGAGGAGAAAAATCGATGTTTTTCGACTGTGGATTGCCGCTACATCACTGAACCGAATTTGACGTTTAGGTGGCTCTTTCGATGCAGAATTTTATGCTCTTCAATTATTTTAATTCCCATTTTTTGTCGCTAGGAGGCACGGTTTTCAAGTTATAAGCAAAAACAAAAACAAAAAAAGTACCGAAGTTTGGAGATCTTTTGAGATTTCGACCATGTTTCGCAAAGAAATTTTGATGGGAACCTTCGGATTCGTGCTCAGTACTCCAAAAAACATACAAAATAAAAGAAAACCAGGCCGTCGGAGTCCGAAGCCTATATACCCTAGACTTGTACAGACCTAGTGGTGATACCAAAAGTACCAATTGGTAACGACCATATGCATTAAAAGTGAGTTTCCTATGTGGGCAGTTTATAGGGGAGGTTGGCAATCATTCAGGAGGATCTTGACCATTACCAAAATCAATTAACTAACCCATTCATCAAATATTTGTCGAATTTTTCAAGTCGCTAGCTTCATTCTATCGAAAGTGTTTGCTTATTTGAAGTTTCACGTGTAGGGGTTTCTTGGGTCGGATCTTGCTCATCATTGCCACCAACAAATAAGATCATGCTACAAACATTTAAACAAAAATTCAAGTCTCTAGCTTCACTCTATCCAAAGTTATCGCTTATTTGAAGTTTCATTTGCAGGGGAAGTAGGGGTTTCGCAGGTCGGATTTTACGTATTTTCAATATTAGCCAACTGGATCCTATTACAAACATTTGACCAAAATTTTAAGTCGCTAGCTTTATTTTGTCGTAAGTTATCGCTTATTTTAAGTTTCATTTCTAGGGGAGGTGGGGGCTCCTTAGGTCGGATCTAACGCATCTTGAATACCAACTAACCAAATCTTATTTCAAACATTTGACCAAAACTTCAAGTCGCTGGCTTGATTCTGTCAAAAGTTATCCCTTATTTGAAGTTGCATTTGTAGGGGAGGTAGGAGTTGCTTGGGTCAGATCATGCCCATTTTCAATACCAACCAAGTAAATCTTACTAACAACATTCCACCAAATTTTCAAGTTGCTAGTGTCATCCTATCGAAAGTTATCGTAATTAAGAGAATATTTTATTTTTTGAAATTTTGTAGGGGAGGTAGGCGTTCCTTTGATCTGATTATGCCCAACTTACTAGAACTCAAGCAGCTTCCAACCACAGGGTTACATGCCAAAAATCAGGTGTCTACGTCAATTGGTTCAAGAGTTATAGACAAAAAACCCGAAAAGTAGGGTAGTACGGGGCTCTTTGTAAGAAAATTACCGTTAGTTTTCAACTGATCGATTTGATTTTTCCAGGAGAGTATAAGATTACCCTCACTAGCAATATACCAAAGCTAGAGCTTTTCATGATGATAATCGGGAGTTATAGATACATTTAATTATTTTACATATGTAGGGGATGTAGGCGTTCTCTTGGCCTGATCATGTCCAATTTCAATACCATCCAACTAGATCATACTACCAATATTTGACCAAAATTTCAAGGCTCTAGCTTCATTCTATCGAAAGTTATCGTGCGAACGGACAGACAGACATGGCTAAATCGAATCAGGAGGTGACCCTGATCATTTATATATGTACATTGCTATACCTCCGGAGCCTCCTTTAAGGTGTTACATATTTTCGTCGTGACAAAAACAATATACCCTATACTACAAGTCTAGGCTCTAGGGTATAAAAATGCTCCACTAGAATTTGGTTCACCGAAGCCCTTCTGAGCTCCTAATTACTGGATTATTGCTCAATAGGTACTACCTATACCTATATATATGTGGGTCCGTAGATACTGTATCTGTTGCTAAGTAAATGCTGTATCTGTTGCTCAGTAGATACTGTATATGTGGTTTAATAAATACTATATTTGTTGAAATAAAATACTTTGTTTCCGTTATACTGTCGGTGGTTTATTTTTCACGATCGCATACACGTGCTTCGGATGCAACATGCACCCTTCCTCAGTGCTCGTTTTACAATGTCTGTGATTTAATAGAATTGTATCTGTTACTCAGTAGATATGTTGGCCAATAGATACGGTATCTTTTACTCAATAGATGATGTATCTTTTGGTCAACAGATACTGAATCCACTGGTCAATGGATGCTGTTAAAAGATACTGTATATGTTGCTCAGTAAATAAATCGGTGCGATAAGCAGAAAATTTATTAAAAACAGGTATGAAGGTATGATACCATTCACGCTTCGCGTGAAGGGTATCATACCTTCGTTGTTTTTTGTGGTTCATTTGCCTTTTTGAAATTAGTAGTAACACATGTTCCGATTTCACTGTTCCTTTAAGAGGTATATGAAATAGTGGGCCAATTTCAACCAAATTTAGGAATGTGGCTTAGCAGTCAATACGATTGAATAATATGCAATTTCGTAAAGATACCTTCAGAAATAAAAAAAAGTTTTTCTGACAAAAACTTGCTTTTGGGACGGTCGTTCCTATGACAGCTATATGATCGAGTAGTCCGCTTTCAGCCAAATTCAGAAATATGATTTCGCTTAAGATACTATTGATTAATGTGAATTTTGAAAACAATACCTTTGGAAATAAACAAGTTTTTCTCACAAAGACGAATTTTGGACCGGTCGTTCCTATGGCAGCTATATGACTTAGTGGTCCGATTTCAACCAAATTCAGGAATGTGATTTAACTAAAGATACTATTTATTAGTGTGAAATCTAAAAACGATATCTTAAGAAATAAAAAAGTTTTTCTCACAAAGACGAATTTTTGGACCGGTCGTTCCTATGGCAGCTATATGACGTAGTGGTCCGATTCCATTGGTTCCGACATATATACTGCCTTCAATAGAAAGAAGGCTCTCTACAAAATTTTAGCTCGATAGCTTTAAAACTGAGGGACTAGTTTGCATAGAAACTGACAGACAGACGGACAGACGGACAAAGCTTAACCGACTCGTCTCATCATACTGACCAAGAATATATATAGTTTATATGGTCGTTGATGCTTCCTTCTGTGCGTTGCACAGACAAAGTTAATATACCCTATCACATCCGTGAAGGGTATAAAAACATAGACAACTTAAAAGCTAATGAATCAAGATTAAAATGTATTTGCATGGGAGGGACCTAAAGTGCCAATGAATATCAGCGCTCTTTATATGTCATTTTTCTACATACTATCCAATTATGATTGTGTTCAGTCTGGAAAAATAATAGGTACCGAAAATAGGCTTTAACTTAAACTTTTATAACCAAGGTTTTGCCCTTCCTACGAGGCGTGTGGTTTCAAAACGGCGCACAAAGCAGCGCTAATTGTGTCTTCTCGCAGCAGCAAAAAGACAGCCCCTTGCACTAACCAACCAACCATATGGTTTAAACGCAGTCAAAAGAAACATTTTCCCTTGTTTTTCGACAAAAATATGTTTCGCATTTTGTACCGGACATCATTGACAATTTCACCTTAACATCATAACAACTAAGTTGGCTGGAAAGAGAAAGTAAATAGTCCCGTCGGTTGTAAAGATATAGCCATATATTTTTTAACGGGCGCCTCTGCGACGTAGGTTATCTGACTAATGTTAAAGCCCAACTACACTCCCATTTCCCAGTCACAAGAGCCGAGAATCCAAATAAAACATTTTCTACCCAATGGATTGGTAATTCAGGGCAATTAGATGTATCTTCAAAAGAAAGCTATGGATAATTAGTCAATGTAACGACCCGACGCATCAACATTCAACATATTATCCTTTTCAAAATATTATCAAAATCATTTCCGACATATGTCACTCTGCTTGCAAGAAACCAAAGGCAACATTATCGCGTCATCCGTTCACTGAGCTTACTCCTTTGGCCAAATCACTTTCAGGACATTTCACTTGAAAGTATTCATTTTATTACTTTTCATATTGCCATCTCTTGATAAGTATCAAGTGTTGGCAACATAAAGTCCTATACCCCGATGTCATTTTCATACATTTCATACATTAACCTTCCGTCGATGTGAGATGAAACTGGATGATTGATGGAACAGGCTGGATTTGGGAACGGAAAGAGAAAATCTGGATAATGGTCGATTTATCCTCTTAATACGCAACACATTCTCTGCATTATTTTCTATGATACCGCCGAGAAGGACGACATTAGTTGAGAATTGATGCCTATGCGAGACATAGAACTGACTATTAGGCTCCTATTTATTAATAACAGTATACGCGTATAGGAGAATATCTAAAGAAAAAATGTGAAACAGAAAAAAAAGAATATTTGAATAAATCATCTGTGATCTAGATAAGCACTAAAGTTCGTCGGCTTGTGTGCGCATTTACATGACCCACTAAACAACGTTTCTGAGTGAATTCCGGGTGTCCGGATATCATCATTCGCTAATTTAGTGCTGCGTTCTTAATGGGATCTGACCTGTAAATATTTATCCGGAACAAAGGCTTGGTGGATCTAATAAAAGTACGTGAAGACATTTGGAAGCGGCCGCACTTCTTTCTGATGTTATTGCGATATTCACTTAAACTATGAAAAAAAAGAAACAATAACCCATTTGCCAATTTGCGGCCGAAAATGACTTTTCCAGGCTAAATAATTTTACGATCAGATCATCTAAACTTTCAAAATGGCTTGAAAAACAAAGAAATTCCTAGATAGCGAATGGATGCCCGTGCCGATTCCCTCTTCATCGGAAAAATCCAATTTGCCATGGATTCCTCTATGTTTATATACCAGTGGTACAATTTTTTCCAGTGAATTTTAAGTGGGTGAATGTATACGCAAAGGATACCAACCATTTTCGATGAGAATAAGCAAAGGATCCAAGCCGAGTAGCGAATGACTTTCACAATCTATTACTTATGCTGATTTTTTTTCGGGTTGATATCATAGGAATGAAGGTCGATGACTATGCCGACGAGGATGCGATGCGTCCGAGGGCAAAGACTTTGTCGAATAGAAAAAAGCGACGAATGTAAATACATCGCACGCCAATGTTCGGGAAAAAAAATGAGAACTAAGAAGAATATGGAGGATCTGTATTACGCAGACTATCTTTTCGGATCGGCTAACCGGTTTATGGCTCATTTGGTGGACTACTTTGGATGGTTCGTCGTATACATTTTTACATTCCTCTGGTCCTTCGTTCGTTCGTGAGTAAAATGAAGCGTTTGTGATGGTGTGGAAAAGCTCTCCTGGATTTGTTTCCATTAAATGGGTTTATCTACGTACTGTCGAAAATGATTTCAATTCACTTGCAAATTGAATTCTGATTACATTGACAACTTTGCCACGGTTGTTTATTTTCCTTTGCTATTGGGATATGCTCTTACGCGATTGTGGACAGGAAAGTTTGAAAATGCAATTACGCGCTTCTCCAATATGAGTATGTAATAAGCATCTTCCATTTTCATAAATTGAGTTTTCTTTTCTGAATGTATTAAAAGTAGTATTGAGGTACTTATATGGGATTGTAAATATGTGGGAGAATTTGTCCTTTTCAGACTGTATTTTTCTTCTCTACCTAATTATCACCAACTTTCTGCACTTTTCGTGGAGGTATAGGTTAGGTTAGAGCAGTGGTTTCCAACCGGTGGGACATGCCTCTCAGGGGAGGCATGAGGACTGTAAAGGTGGCGTGGACATGATTTAAATTATGAATTTTAAAAAAATTAAAAATCCGATTCTTACCCTATTCCAAGGTATCCGAATCTCCTGCGATCGGCGTACCTATTTGACATATTTGAGCATCATAACGAGCTTAGTTTACATTTGTAAGGGTCAGGAAAAGAAAATAAGTCCGTAAATACCAGGTGCCCCAAAAAATTTACACACTGTTTAAATTTTTATAATTTTAGTTTTGCATAAAATTCATATTTAAATTGAAAAATAAATGTTCAAAATGATTACCGTTCTGGTCAGTACACTGTTGATAACGGCGGGCTATTGCTCCACAAACTTGAACAAGCATTTCATTTGGTATTGTGATGAATTCTGGCTCAATTATGGCTGGTTAATTGTTCCACTGTTGTCCGCTTTCTGGCGTAGCCTTTACCTTTAAAGTATCCCCACAAGAAAACATACAGTGGTATCAGGCCTTGAGAACGGGCAGTGTATTCTATTAACGAAGAGGTCCTCGTCCAAGTCATCTGTTTGGAAGATTTTCATCAAAAAAGGAGATCATAGTGTGAAGATGCTCCGTCCTGTTGGAAATAAAATTCCCCGTCTTCACCAAAGTTCTCCCGATAGCGAAGGAGAACAGATTTTTGCAATAAGTTCTGACCCGTCAAAGAGTGTATACATTTTTGGGACACCCTGTATTTTTAGGTGTGAAGATCCAAAAAAATCGGTTTTTGGAAAATAACCATAGCAAATAATTTATCATCATCATCATATTATGAACATGGCGGAAATGGTAGAAGCAGGAGAAGTTACCGAAGATCTCATATTATTCAACATCTGCAAAGCGTCACTGAAGACTTTCAAAGAATTTTCCGCAGTACAAAACAGACGATTTTTCTTTGTTCTCCGGAAAGTTCTTATTCTTTGCAGATTTTGACGTCGAAAACATGGTATGCAATCCATTCACCGTTAATATCAGGAGAAGATGGTTGATTTGCAATATGACCGCACACTTAAGAACACATACGATACAAGTGGACTAGAAGATTTTGGATCAAAAGCGAGAAATCGTACATATACTACTACTTTAACTTAACCCCTAGCGGGGCAAAGCGCGTCAACTACTCCTGCGAGCCATCGTACTCTGTTCTGGGCAATGCGAAGCAACTCCCCAAAAGACTTACCCAGCACCTGACACTCCTTTGCCACAGATCGACGCCATGTGATTCTAGGACCCCCTCTTGGTCGGTCTTCGTTGGAAATGGGGTTCCATTTCATGGCATGCAAAGCAATGCAGCCATCATTCTTCCGCAATGTGTGACCTATCCACTGCCATTTTCGCCTGCATATCAATTCGTCGATTGGCATCTGACCCGTACCCCGACTTAGCTCTTCATTTGATATTGTTGCGGGCCAGAAGACTCTTAGAATTCGACGAAGACATGAGTTGACGAAAACTTGCAGCTTTCTGGTAACACCGACGGAAAGTTTCAATGCACCTCTACCATACCAAAGCACAGACAGTACCAGGGAGCGAAACAGACCCAGCTTGGTCTTAATGCTGAGATAACTGCTTTGCCAGATTTTGGACAGCATGCCGTGGGCGCATTTAGCTTGGTTGATACGACGGGCGATGTCCTGCTCCGTACCACCATTTTCGGCAACATTGCTACCTAGGTAGACGAAGTTGCCCACCTTCTCCACAGGCTGCCCATTAATATTGATGGCAATAGGTGTCGGATTTCTTTTTCGCAATGGCGGTCTAAGAAATTTGGTCATGTTGGTATTAATCTTTAGCCGAACCTTGCCTGCCTCCCACTCGAGATCTAACGCCATTGCGGACAGATCCATGATTTTCTGGGAGAGTAGGCATATGTCGTCAGCGTAGTCAAGATGTTGTAGATAAGATGTCAAAGTCCACTGGATTCCTCTGTCGAGTCCAGATAGAGCTGTATGCAACACATCGCCGATACCTATGAGGAATAGAATCGGTGAGAGAATGCGCTCCTGCCGAACTCCACTGCAAATCTCAAAGTCCCCCGACACCTTACCCTTATGCAGAACGAGACATTTCGCGCCATCATAGGTTGCCTTAAAAAGAGCCACAAGCTTCTCAGGGATTCCTCTTCTGCGCAAGGCCGCCCATATAGAATCCCGGTTCACACTATAGAAAGCCTTCCCGAAATCGATGAAAAGCAAATGAAGCGGAGATTCGTACTCAGCGCATTGCTTGATGATGATTCGCAAGGTGTTAATGTCATCGACACAGGAGAATCCGGATCGAAAACCAGCCTGCTCTTCATCAATTGTGCTTTCTAAGTGGGCCTTTTAGTCTTTCAAGGACGATTTTAGCTATTACTATTACTTTGAAACGGTAGGAAGCACACAACTGCCTCTCCAATTATTACAATCTGTGACGCTACCCTTCTTTGGAAGTTTGATGATCGAACATTCCTTCCACTCACTGGGAAAAGTCTCTGTACTCCACGCTTTATCAATTAGTGAGTGCAGCAAATTGGCAGTTACACTTGGAGCTGCTTGATAAAGTTCGGCAGAGATACCGTCGAGTCCGGCGGCCTTTCATCGTTTTAGTGCAACAATTTCCTCTTTAGTCAGGGCAGTGGACCCTATACGCACATTTTGATGGTTAGCTAAATTATCTATATGAGGGGGAACTTCACCAGAGGTTACACGGTTCAAGACCGCGGCGAAGTGTTCTTTCCACCGCCTCATTTGATCTTCTTCCAAGATAAATAGCTTTCCATCACTATCCTTCACTGGATGTTGGCAGGAGTTACGACCACCTGTAAACTCCTTGATGACACCGTATACGGCGTTGTTATTTATTGCGGCTTCTTCTTTCGAGGCTAAAAGAGAATTCGCATAAACTCTTTTGTCGCGGCGCACACTACGCTGAACTTCCCGCGCTTTCTGACGGTAAAGGAGTTCGATGCTGCTTCGATTATCGTCTGATGCTGCAGCCAAACGAACCTTCAGCTCCTTTCTTTCAACAATCCGCTGCCATGAAACATTGGACATCCACGGCTTATTCCGGCAATCCGGGTTTGTGCCAAGGATGGTATCTGCGTATCTTTCGTCACAAGGACGGCGCACGACTGCAATACGCAATCGAACATTAGCGATCATAAGATAATAGTCTCTTCTCATCCCAATATCGGGACCCTTCTTGTTTCGCACGTCCAGAAGGCAACTTTTGAATCTTTTACTAACGGCAAAGTGGTCGATCTGATTTTGTGTTCTGCGCCGATCGACCCTCTGTCTGATTTTGTGGTGGTCCTTATGCTCAAACATAGTGCCACCGATGAAGAGACTGTGAAAGTTGCAGAGCTCTACAAATCTTTCACCGTTGTCATTACGATCACCAAGACCGTGTCTCCCCATCACATGTCTGAGCCCATATTTATCAGCGCCAACTTTCGCATTCAAATCACCCATAACCATTATAATGTCACCTTTAGGTGTTCTGCTCTGAACGGCGTTTAGTTCTTCGTAGAAGGAGTCTTTTGCCAAGACATTGTCGGGTTCAGTAGGGGCATATTATTGTATTATTGAGATGTTCCTCATTTTGGTCCGGAGCCTGGCGGTCAAGTCAGAGACCGGCTCCCAAGATAAGAGACAGTTTCGCGCGGCTCTGGTTAAAAGGAGCCCCACACCTGACTCACGACCACTACCGGTAGCTTTACCGGAGTACAACATTAGAATGCTGCCCGTGGGAGAGATAAATTTTCCGTTGTTCCATCATCAAGATGTTCAAGTTATACCTCAGAAATTCACTCTCTAATTGAAGAAATCGTGCATTCTGGGGGCCTTCTGGTCCATTGTCCAGGAGTGTACGCACATTCCAGTTTCCAATCTTCGTCATTGGACGATAGCCAAAAGTCGTAACCGTTGAGTCAGTCATTATCCGAGGCATAGTGGACTTTTCGTTAACATATAGAAGATTTCGGATAGTGCAAGTTGCTGGCATACACATCCTGTCCTTTGTTTGTCTGTTTTAACGACAGGCCGTCAAAAGGAACGGCCTTGGTATTATTTTACGCCCCACACCACAGGGGGGAGATTTAACTCAACCAAGTCATCGCACCGCCATCGCTGGCGGCTTTACATTGGTTAACAATGGTCAGGGACCACTGCCACTCCAGAGGGCGCCCACGCGGAGGACTATGGAAGAGAAATGCTCCCCTCCCCCCTCCTCAACTCTCTCTCTCTCTCTCAGTTGCCCTAACCCCTTGTAGAGCATAGCGCGTCAACTGTTCCATGTGGCCCAGTTGACGTTTCAACCGAATAAACTGGTTTCGGAGAATGCAGTTGCCAGGATGCACCTCCTGCACATCCATGGCCACGAACGTCATCCTGGACGGAATTCGAATGCGAAACGCCGGTTGTCAAACAAGAGACTGATGCCTCAACACAATGCGCTACCGGTAGCCCCCACTTTCAGATCTGCACCTCATTAAAAACAAGCAGAGGTACAGACTCGAGTCATCGGCTGGCATGAGAATGGCACAGACGAAAACTGCACCCCGCATCTGATCTGGTAAAAAAGATGCAACACCAGAACACATCTGGGTTGCATAAAAACTACTCCTTTCACATACTAACAAGTAATAAGTAATAAATGAAAATATGCTTTCCAAAATAATTTAAAAAATACATAAACATGCATGTGTACAAGAAAGTATGTATGCATGTATGTATGTATATATTTGGGGAATGAATACGGACACCAGCGGAACGCTACTCATCAAATCGACGCAATTAGCGGTGTACGCAGACGACATCAACATTATGTCCCGAAAACTGACCGACGCAGAAGAACTTCTACATACTCTTGACACCGCTGCAAAAGAAGTCACCCTCACCCTGATTAACAGATTCGAAAGGAAAGTCTTTCGGCGAATTTTCCGAGCAGTTTACGAACGAGATGGATGGCGCATCCGGTACAACCATGAGTTGTATGAACTGTGCGATGAGCTTGAAGTTT
This sequence comes from Chloromyia formosa, assembly GCA_964017055.1. Classification (NCBI taxonomy): domain Eukaryota; kingdom Metazoa; phylum Arthropoda; class Insecta; order Diptera; family Stratiomyidae; genus Chloromyia; species Chloromyia formosa. The sequence goes on along the minus strand of OZ024816.1, from coordinate 43,099,708 downwards.
CGAAAATCATCGAACTACAACGTCTTCAATGGGCAAGGCATGCGCAACGATGTTCGCATAAACGGACGACCAGTCGACGGAGCGAGACTTCGAGGAAGACCAAGAGCTCAGTAATGTTGACGCCGAGCAACTACTGGGCTCCCAAGATTGGAGGACGCGGTCACGTGACCGAGATAATTGGAGGACAACGATCCAGGCGACAAAAGCCCGGCACCGGGCTGTCGCGCCACGATGATGATGATGTATATATAAATAAATTATTCGAAGTCTTATATATACATGTATTTTACAATGAATGTAACTTTTCATCGACTGGCACAAGATTTTCCAATCGGCCATGGGGCGGCATGTGGTGAAAAAAGAAGGGAACCACTGGGTTAAAGGCTGCTGTGCTTACCACAGCACACATGGACCGCCGCAGGATCTGCTTTTTACCACCAGGGATTCATCACCCGAGACCCGACCATCCTAATCATTAAACAAGCCAGAACTGGCAATGAAGCGATGGAGCTTGCCAACATTAGCATTAGCTAAGTCGTCCAATTCAGTGAGGAAGTAAGCTCCAACAAATGTTTTCCTCCTTCTTACTAAAGCAGGACAGGTGCTTAAAAGATGAAAACCTCCCTCGCGGAGGTATACATAGATTGCAAACAAAACCCTAGTGAATAAAAATATTCTACTTACAGATGGACAACATCTTCCGGAATATCGAGTGGTACTTCACGGAACCCCTGACCACGACACACCAGCTTCGACTGCATCACTTCTCCTGTGCACTGACAACCACGTTTTATCCATATTTCACAAATTTTACGCACAGTTCGTCCCTCGCGAGCACTATAATCGCGTAAAGTTTTCTCATAGAGCTGCTGAGCTTCACGCTCAGAATCTAAGGATGGTATTACCACTGTTTCGCGTATTATGCCGTCACTTGTTATCGATCCTTCGTTTGCCGTAACCGCGATAGGGGTAGTTGCAGCCTCCCCCACAGATATTTTCAGCCATGCACACATAGCAATTAGCACTACCGCTATGGACAAACATGCGCGGATACTCTCAATTACAAAAGATAGCCAGCGACGAATAAGCAATTTTTCCGTGGCGTCAAACGCACTTAGAGCCATACCGTCGTTATATCGATAGAAAACCACGGATCCTTTTTTCGTCGCTAAAACAATTTCGCGAAGGGATTAATTTACTAAAATCTCATCAAACGAGGGAAAATAGGCTGGCGAATGGATCCGAATGGACATTGGTGGCATTTTCTTGACCCGTTTGCCGTCAATACTCATAGTCGCGATAATTTCTGTTGCACAAAACGCTGGCGAATTCAATTGACTAGCGATTCCAACAACTAATGACTGACGACCGATTAATCGATAGTGAATTAATCTATACGGTCTCCATTGGATCTATCTTATTTTTTACTCGATTTCTATGGCCTCAAAGTCTAGTGAGATATTTCATACTAGTATTATGTCGTCTACGGTCTAGTCAGTTCAAGTAGTCCCCAACGAGTCGTTGTTATTGTTGTTTCTGTTTATATCGATGTTGTTTTTGTCTTTTCGGGGGTCATACATATCTGCAAACAAACTAGAGATTGTTCGGAGTTACACTTTGAGTAATGATTTATCTATTTATCCGCGGTTTCATGTCGTTTTCGCACAGAGAGGGTACGAAACCAGTTGTTTGATACTAGATTCACGTACGCAACATGCACTTGAAAACTAGCCCGCACTTTAGGAAAGGAATTTTCAGTTGCACATTTGCAGTTGGTTTGTTATTAATTCGATTAAAGATTTACACATTTCATGAAATTTTTCCACAACATTTAGCTGGCGATGAACTCTATCGTCAATGACGTTTGTCTCAGATAAGGCGCCTCGATGTTCTCCTGCAACGAGAAAAGATAGAGAAAATTTGTTATTAGATATAATGACAATGAAGATTTTCATATTTGAGGAAGTTTATGGTGGTAACTGGCGGCGGGATTATTGGAGATCATTGGTGGTGCACCATAGACCATAGAGTTTAGTTTGCTAGAAGGAAAGACTCTTGATTGAAAATATGTAATAAATATAAGTACTGGCAGCATATTATCATATTTAAAGTTTATCTTACATGCTTGCTTGCTATGTTGTTTTGAATTTGCAAGAATTACAAGACAGGAGAATATTTGAATCGTATATTTGAAAAAAAAAAATATTACTCATACCCACAATTATAAAAAAATTAGGGGCAAAAAGTTGGATTTTGCATGAACTTTTTGTTAATAAACCAGGAGCCCGAAGCGTATATACCCTAGACTTGAACAGACCTAGTGGTGATACCAAAAGTGCCAATTGGCAACGACCATTTGCATTAAAAGTGAGTTCCTATATGACCAGTTTATAGGGGAGGTCGGCACTCATTCAGGAGGATGTTGACCATTCTCGAAATCAATTAACTAACCCATTCTACAAATATTTATCGAGTTTTTCAAGTCACTAGCTTCTTTTTATCGAAAATCATCGCTGAGTTGAAGTTTCATTTGTAGGGGAGGTAGGAGTTCCTTGGGTCAGATCTCGTCCATTATTGCCACCAACCAATTAGATCATGCTATAAACACCTAAGCAAAATCTCAAATCTCTAGCTTCATTCTTTCGAAAGTTTTCGCTTATTTGAAGTTTCATTTGTAGGGGAAGTAGGGGTTTGGTTGGTCGGATTTTACATATTTTCAATATTAGCCCGCTGAGTCTTACTACAAACATTTGACCAAAATTTCAAGTCGCTAGCTTTATTTTATCGTAAGTTATCGCTTATTTTAAGTTCCATATTTTCGTCGTGACAAAAACAATATACCCTATACTATAAGTCTAGGGTATAAAAAGACACCTGGCGCAGTGAAGCCAGAGGAATTGATTTTTGATATGGGCTAATTCGGGAGCGTTTATGAGTTTATGTACGAGTATAATAAAATTAAGATATGGGTGGGATACTTAACTGCAGTTGTAGTACCAAGTACAGCTGCAGAATTTTCTATTTCGATATTTGCGGCGATATTTTCAGATAATGAAACTTTTTAACTGTTCGATTGATTTTACTATATGAATTTATCTTCAGTTTCATTTTAAGTTTCATCAAATGAAGGCCTTTCGTATAGGTAAATCTTTAAACGCTATACTGTCGGATTAGCGTCTGAAACGTTTAGGACGAGTCTGGACACGCTTCTTTTTGCGGATCAATTTGTGTATTAGCGGAGTAAACCAAACTGGACCCTTCCGGGGTTTATAGTTAGGTAATGGAACAAACTTGTAGAAGATGTTGTATAGGATAGTGTAGAAAGTTGTCACAGCATTCTCACAGTTAAGATCCTTCAGAATGAAATACCAATTGATTTGACTCAGCCTTTCATTAATAGAAACGTAATTAGCTTTCCTAAAGTTAAGTCTAGAATGATAAGTCTCTGAGAGAGAGGGTGACAATTTAATGTTGATCTCATGAGCAATAGCTGGATGGTAAGGATCACAAGGAATTTAAGCAGGAGTAGGAAAAGAAGACGACAGAAAAGACAAGGTAAGATTACTTAACACAAGATCGAGAGCACGATCCATAAAGTTCAGAGTTAAGTTGAACTGTATAAGGTTACAGAATTCCATGAAGGATGTGAGCGACCTTGACATGGAAGAAGAAGTCAAAGGAAACCTGGCCTATCAGGCCATCTAACATTGGGAAGATTGAAATCATCGTGGCGCGACAGCCCGACGTCGGGCCTTGGCCGCCTGGTTTGATTGAAATCACCACAGATTATACAACAGGAATTAGGAAATAAAATATTAACAGTATCAGATAAGTGATCAAAGAGACTATCATAAACAGCAAATGTGGAATTACAGGGGACGTAGACACAAACAACCACAAGCGATGTGGAGGTGGAAGTAGGAATATTAACGGTAACACAATCATAAGGTTGAGAAAGACTAGAGGAAAAATAAGAACATTCAATGTAGTTCTGGATAGCAACTAGAGCTCCACCACCATTTGTCAGTCCAAGTATTTCGAAGTTTCTATCACAACGGAAGATCTACTGCTGATAGATGGATTTAACCATGTTTCGGTCAAACAGATAATGTCATGAAAAGATGTTAGGTCAGAAACATTTAAAATTTGGAGCTTGGTGCGTAATCTTCGCACATTTTGATAATAAAGAGAAAGTGAAGAAGAAGAATTATTTAGCTCTTTCCGCTGTAAATTAATTGTGTTCCCAAAATTTGGCGGTTATATACCTGTAATTCTGCAACTGACTCATTGATGTTATTGAAATTAAGTAGGAACCCAGTCTTGACGTTTACGCACAAATTAGAAAAGTTTCACTCAACTAGCTTCTTGCATTATAGAGTTATTTTGCTTAAAAAATTTTGCCGTTATATGGCTGTAACTTTTGAACCGTTTAATGCATTTTTCTGAAATCAGATAGAAGTCGAGTCCTCATTAATATCCACCAGCTGGGTAGGTTTCGCCGAGCTAGCTTCTTCCGTTATGTAGTTATTGTATTTTGTTAATAAAATTATGCCGTTATATAGCTGTAACTTTTTAGCCGCTTGGTGGATTTTTGCTAAAACTCAATAATAGGCTAGTTCTTGTCAACGTCTACTCACTGGGCAAGTTTGGTTTAGGTAGCTTCTTCCGTTATGAAGTTATTAGGCTCAGATACTTTCGACGTTATATAGCTGTAACTTGTTAACCGCTTTATCGATAGTGCTGGATTTCAATAGCAGCCGGCTCCCCACTGACATCTATCAACTGGAAAAGTTTCACCTTGCTTATGACTTCCGTTCGACTGTTATCGTGTCCACAACATTTTGCGGATATATATATAAAGGACACTAAAAAAATCTAATGATGCCAATCGATTCCTGGGGTCATGAAACGTAAAGAAAACCAACTCCGGGGTCGGAACTCGTTATTGAAGGAGGGTCGAATAACTGATTTTTTCTTCAAAAATCAGTTAAAAATGGACTGATAGTACCAAGCACACAAACGGCTAATTACACCCTAGACTTTTAGTACTATAGGTTATATTGTTTTTGTCACGACGAAAATATGTAACACCTTAAAGGAGGCTCCGGAGGTATAGCAATGTATATATATATAAATGATCAGGGTCACCTCCTGATTCCATGTCTGTCTGTCTGTTCGTCTGTCTGCCCGTTCGCACGATAGCTTTCGATAGAATGAAGCTAGAGCCTTGAAATTTTGGTCACATGTTGACAGTGTGATCAAGTTGGATGGTATTGAAAATGGGCATGATCAGGCCAAGAGAACGCCTACGTCCCCTACGTATGTAAAATAGTTAAATGTATGTATCTATAACTCCCGATTAAATAAACATGAAAAGCTCTAGCTTTGGCAGATTGCTTGTGAGGGTAATCTTATAATCTGCTGGAAAAATAAAATCGATCAGTTGAAAACTAATGGTAATTTTCTTACAAACAACCCCGTACTACCCTACTTTTCAGGTTTTTAGGGTTTTGTATTAAAAACAAAACCCTTATGAAATCGGTCATGCGTCCGTCTGTCTGTCTGTCCATGAAATATCTCACGAACTGCTGAAGCTACATGCATGAAATTTGGTGGAAATATGTAGAAATACTATAATTCTCTGGAGAAAGCGATGCGTCGTAATAGGTCAACTTTAAGGGGGGGTCCCCATAGAGGGGAAATGAAGGTCGAAATTTTTTTTTCGTTTGGTATGGGCAAGTGGGGTATCGTAAGAAAGGTACCGTCGAGTATATTCCATTTTTGGATTTTTTTTAAATTTGAAGAAAGGGGAAAAGAGGGAGAGCGGAAAATATGTGGTCCGAGTTTGTCCCCCCCCCCCCTTGCATTTCGAGACCGTTATAGCTAGACATATGAAAATTTACAGAAAAGCGGCATTTCACTAGCATAGAAAACTAAAAATAATAAAATTTTTAAATCTCATCCAAAAATGTTAATAATAGTACATTTCTATAGTTGCAGTTAGCACACCCCTGCACCCTTCAAGCACACCTGAGGTCAAAAATATTGATGGCTAATGATAACCAACATCATAGGCAATAATATCTCTAAGTTTCATTACAATGGCATGATATTTAATAATAGTAAAATACATTGACTTAAAGTTATGCATTTTGACACTATCCATACAAAAAATACACCTACCGGCCTCACGCATAGAAATGCGTGTACTTGCATGTTGTTTTTCGTAGTGCGAATTGCAGTTATTTAATGAACCAACTTTGGAAGGGTGAAGATTGGTGATCCTAACAATAACTATTCACACAGTTAATTTTTTAGGGTTTTGTGTCTTAAATCTTACAAAATCGGTCAAATACTTGTCTGTCCGTCTGTTCATAGAATATCTTACGAACGGCTGAAGCTGCACACATAATTCGGCGAGAATGTGTAGAAATGCTATAATTTGCTGGAGATAGCGTTGTGTTGTAATTGGCCAACTTTAAGAGGGGGGGGGGGGGGGGAGTTTGGGTCCACATAGAGGCGAAATTAAGGTCAATTTTTTTTATCCACTGGTATAGCCAAGTGGGGTGTCGTGAGAAAGGTAATGTTGAGTACATTCCATTTTTGGCATTTTCTTGAGATTTGTAGAAAGGGGAACAGTGGAGGAGGAAAAAATATTAGACCGTAATTTGTCCCAGCCGCCCCGAATTTCGAAGCCGTTACACAAGTTTGCAATTTGCAATGTCGTCTTAACATGAATGGTTAAGCATCTCGAAGAGTAGGACAGTTTATCTCGTATACATAGATATCTATCTACAGCTTCTCGTATTAAAACTATTACTTTGAGAGGTGACAGATGCAGTCTTTTTGTGAATTGGCATGTAAGATACTATATCATGGGTAAGACATTTAATTATGGTGTTTTTATTCACCTGAGTGGTACCAAGAAGAGCAGGGAGCCAATATTTAGATACCAAAATAAGCGCGTGCTACAAAACCCATTTTCCCCCAGTTTCATTTGTGTATAACTTTTGAACCAGTTGACGTAGACACCTGATTTTTGGTATGTAACCCTGAGGTGAGAAACAGCTTGAATTTTAGTAAGTTAGGCATAATCAGATCAGAGGAACGCCTTCCTACTCTACAAATAAAAAAAGATTAAATATTCCTTTAATTACGATAACTTTCGATAGAATGACACTAGCGACTTGAAAATTCGGTAGAATGATGTTAGTGAGATCTACTTGGTTGGTATTGAAAATGGGCAAGATCCGACGTAAGGAACCCCCACCTCCTCTACAAATGAAACTTCAAATAAGCGATAACTTTTGACAGAATGAAGCCAGCAACTTGAAATTTTGGTCAAATGTTTAAAGTAGGATTGATACCAACTAATATTAAAGATAGGCCAGATCCAACCCAAGGAACCCCTACCTCCCCTACAAATGGAACTTAAAATAAGCGACAACTTACGATAAAATAAAGCTAGCGACTTGACATTTTGGTTATATGTTTGTAGTATAGGATTTAGCTGGCTGATATTAAAAATACGAAAAATGCGACCAACCAAAGCCCTACCTACCCTACAAATGAAACTTCAAATAAGCGATAACTTTCGATAGAATGAAGCTAGAGATTTGAAATTTTGCTTAAATGTTCATAGCATGATCTAATTGGTTGGTGGCAATGATGGGCAAGATCTGACCCAAGGAACCTGTTCGCTTCAAAGTGTTCGACGGACGACTGCAGATTTGCAGATTCAAAATAAAATTCTTTAGCACTCAATTAATTATAACAAACTTTAATTTTTGACTAATTCCATAATTTCTAATACAAATTTCAACAATGACCGCACTACTCGAACTTTCTAACAAGAGTGAAATTCTAACAACGGCAAAAACAAGAATTTTAACGACAAGCGGTCCATTCGTGACGTAGTAATTTACAGTAATGGTTCATGGAACTAATTGTGCATTTCAAATCTACATAATACTATAAATTATTTTGAGATAACATTGGAATACAATTTAATTAAATATAAAAAAGGATAGTGTTGCCGCGAGGATTTGATCCCGGTACCTTCTGGGCGCGGAGCCTATACGCTACCCACTAGGCTGATGAGCTCGATGTCATAGAGTAAGTCGGTTGTGTATACGTATTAATACGTTTGTGTCAACGCATTTTGTGGCTACAAATGTTTCCATTCTCCGGGCGTGGATCGACCCTGAACAGAACCCCTACCTCCCCTACAAATGAAACTTCAAATAAGCGATAACTTTCGATAAAATGAAGCTAAGTTTGTACTGGGATCTAGTTGGTTGTTATTAAAAATGTGCAAGATTCGACAAAAGAAACCTACCCCTACAAGTGAGACTTCAAATAAGCAATAACTTTAGATAGAATGAAGCTAGCGACTTGAAAAATTCGACAAATATTTGCAGAATTTGTTAGTTACTTGATTTTGAGAATGGCCAACATCCGCCTGAATGAGTGCCAACCTCCCCTATAAACTGGTCATATAGGAAACTCACTTTTAATGCAAATGGTGGTTGCCAATTGGTAGTTTTGGTATCACCACTAGGTCTGTACAAGTCTAGGGTATATACGTTTCGGACTCCAGGCCGAAGCGAAGCTACGGTCTGGTTTTATTTTTTCTGTCGGTCGGGACTAAAATCGAAATTTGTTCGACGCGCCATATTCTACAACAGCCGACGCGTTACTATTGGAAGCGTCGCCAGTTCGCCAAGACATTGAAGAAATGGCATGTACATCTTTTCGCTACTTTGATTTTGCGTCGGACAAATGCGATACTGTGTGTTACATTACACTTGCGTTTTTTCGTCGTAAAAGTTGACGCGTATTTTCGCTGCTTTGTCGTAAAAGATGAAGAAACATCCGCGCTGCGCATGACATTACACTTGCGTTTTGCCGACGTAGAAGCAAAGCAGCGAAAAGACGCGTCAACTACGCGTCGAAAAAACACAAGTGTAATGTAACACACAGTATCGCATTTGTCCGACGCAAAACCAAAGTAGCGAAAAGATGCGTCAACTTTGCGTCGAAAAGACGCAAGTGTAATTGAAGCCTAACGTCTTCAATATCGCTAAGCAAAAATTTACCGTCCAATTCGTCTGAATATAATTTAGCGAGTCACAGCCTCCATGAAGAATGTAACGACAACGGCCAGCGACTTATCGACTTCGCCTGCAGCAGGAATCTAGTCGTAAGCTCTACGTGTTTCCCGCATCGACGCATTCACAAGCAGACCTGGAAGTCTCCAGACGCACATACCGTCAACCAAATTGACCACGTCCTCATTTGCAGGAGATGGGCGTCTAGTGTCATGGATGTCCGCTCCTATCGAGGAGCAAACTGCGACTCAGATCATCACTTGGTGAAGACGACCTACAGATGTAGAATTTCCTCAGTGCACCAGTCAAGAATCAGCCCTCCCAAAATCTTTGCGGTTGATAAGCTCTTGAGTGATGCTACAGCGGTGGCGTATACTACCGCCCTTGAGGAAAAACTATCACCTATGCTACACAACATCAGCAACACAGGCGTCCATGGGTTCTGGGAAGAACTCAAGGGTACCATCAAGGATGTCGCAGAGAAGGTCGTGGGATATAAAGCCCGGCGAGCGCGAAATGACTGGTTCGACGAAGAATGCAAAAATTCACTTGACGCGAAAAACGAGGCCTACAGACAATGGATTCAACGAGGAACCAGAGCCAGAAGAGAAAAATATGACGAGCTGCGGCGAATGTCGAATAGAATAATTAGACGTAAGAAACGTAAATACTTTGACGAGCAGTTGCTGAACATAAACGAAAACTTAGCTAATAGGAACACCAGACAAGCGTACAAACTAGTAAATACAATTAAGAACGGCTACCAACCCAGGACTAGCCTTTGTAAGGACAAGGATGGAAACATCATCAGCGACACCGCTGGTATTAACAAACGATAGGCCTCTTATTTTGAAGAGCTTCTAAACCGACCATCTAACATCCCCACACAGAAGCTCTCGACGATACTGTTGATCTAGGCCCACCCATTCAACCCCCGACAGTAGAGGAAGTTGATCTCGCGTTGCGGTCACTAAAACGAAATAAAGCGCCGGGCGCTGACGAGATCCCAGCTGAATTGCTAAGATTCGGTGGAACGAGTCTAGTTGATGCGATACATCAATTACTCCTGCGAGTATGGGGGAACGAGGAGATCCCAGACGAATGGCGCAGAAGCATCATCTGTCCAATTCATAAAAAGGGAGATAAACTGCGGTGTGAGAATTACAGGGGCATCTCACTAGTTTGTACGTCCTATAAAATTTTGACGAAAATTCTGGAAAATAGAATAAAACCGTACGCAGAACGAGTTATTGGCGAATATCAAAGCGGTTTCAGACCTGGTCGCTCCACAACCGATCAACTCTTCTCAGTCAAACTGATACTCCAGAGGTGCTGGGAATACAACGTAAACGTATACCAAATCTTTGTCGACTTCAAGCAGGCATACGACAGTATCGATCGTGGAGTACTGTACAACAGCATGCTGCAATTTGGTATACCAGCAAAATTAGTGCGACTGACAAAGATGACGATGACCAACTCCGTCTCACAAGTCAGGATCCAGAATAGACTTACTGATCTATTTGAAACACGCACTGGTTTGAAACAGGGCGATGGACTGGCACTGACGCTCTTCAACCTAGCACTGGAATACGTTATTCGGGCCATGAATATGGACAACAGCAAGACGCTACTCATCAAGTCGACACAATTAGCAGCGTACGCCGACGACATCAACATCATGTCCCGAAGATTGGCTGACGCAGAAGAACTTCTGCATACGCTCGATACCGCTGCAAAGGAAGTTGGATTACGTATTAACGAGGGTAAAACTAAAATAATGATGCAATCGGTGACAAGGACACCTGCACAACCGAGCATCAACGTGGGGGACCTCAACATCGAGTTCGTGAACAACTTCATCTACCTGGGTTGCAACCTGTCAAGGGACGCCAACGAAACTGACGAAATCAAGCGACGGATACAGTTAGCTAATAAGACTTTTTTCTCGGTTCTCCCCTTAATGAAATCGAAACATGTGCACAGAAACACGAAGCTCCGCGTGTACAAAACCATTATACGACCAGTGCTATGCTATGGCTGCGAAGCATGGACCCTAACTCAAGCCTCCGAAAACATGCTAGACACTTTCGAACGTAAGGTTCTACGGCGAATTTTCGGGGCTGTTTGCGATCGAGATGGATGGCGCATCCGGTACAACCATAGGCTGTATGAACTGTACGATGAGCTGCATGTCTCGAAAATCGTCAAACTACAACGACTTCAATGGGCAGGGCATGTACAAAGAATGGACGATGATCGCATGTCTAAGAGAGTAATGAATGCAGAACGAGTCGACGGAGCGAGACTGCGAGGACGACCGAGATCTCGTTGGGAGAGCTCAGTAGGTGTGGACGCCGCGCAGCTGCTGGGCTCCCAAAATTGGAGGACGCGGTCACGTGACCGAGATAATTGGAGGACAATGATCCAGGCGGCCAAGGCCCGACGTCGGGCTGTCGCGCCACGATGATGATGAGTTTTTTACTGGAGTTTTGGCTCGGGCGTGTTCTCCTACAAGCTTTGTGAGTTTCCATGAGAGATTCGCGGCCAGTATGACTCCCGAACACTTCACATTGATCGATAGTCAGTGTCAGTGTCCGTTTAATTGTGGGAGCGCAAACTTTTCGATTTTCGTTTTTGTAGGGGAAAGCTCAGGCTAGCGAAGTGCTATGACCAATTACGGGTAAAAACTTCACTGAAATTAAGATTACTATGTCATCCGCGTATGCGACTAGAACTCGAGGGGTAAGACTTCTCCAGTTTTCTGAGGAGGCCGTCCGTTGCAAAATTCATAACAGAAGCCAGATCACCCCACCATGTGGTGTCCCCCTACGAACATATTTGGTGATCCGTCTCTCGCCCAGGTCAGACTGGATCATACTAGTTTTCAGCACGGCTGTAGTCGTTTGCTTAAATATGAGTCCTCGCCTAAAACTTCTGATATACGAGACGCGTAAACGCAACGCGCGTGACAAATCCACGATTCCCGTCCCGTGCAAACAGGAAACGGGTACACAATAGCTGGTAACATTTTATACGCCCGCGAGTACCAACATAAATAAATGTACTTACCCGGCAGTAATCGTGTTTACGCTACATGGTTGAAAATTACGATGAACCTTCAACCAACACCTTGACGCTAGGCTAATAGGCTAAAGTCTATTGCGGAGTCGTGACCGCATTTCCCCGCCTTTTCAATGAAGGTCACACGCACTCGTCTCCATGACTTGGGACGTAGTTCAGTAAAATGCAGTCCACGAAATGGCTACTAGTCATGACGTCACTTTATCCGCTGCCTGCTGGAGCAAGTCCTGAACTATGTCATCTAAGCCAGGTGACTTATATGGTGGAAAGCTATTGACGACCCACGTCGTCTTTTAAGCCGTGATAGCTGACGCAATTTGGTCCCCCGATACTACCTGCTCATTTGACATCCTAGTATCATAGCAATGGTCCTCACTGCTTGGGAAGAGTGTTGTCATAAGAAGTTCTAGTGTTTTACAGAAATACACAAACTCTTAAAGACCAAAGCTTTCAAATTCCACTTTAATAAGATCTTCAAAAGAGCCCAATTTAACTCCGAAGTGCATTTCTATGAGTTTTACTAGGATTTTGTTATTTGTAAGCCCATGAAAAAATATTTTTGAATACATAATAGATATATAAAAAATATACAAAATGGCATAATTGATTAAATTACCAACTTGAAACGAGACATCTCTACAACAAGACTGGCGGTTAAATCCATTTAAGAAGTAGATGCCAACAAGATAACAGTCTAAACTGTTGTAATAGGCTGATTGTAGACTATCAAATTTACATAACACAACAGAGCATGGTATAGGCAAACATCGTTCATCATAATTCACGCTGTCCTCCCTCTCATCATCGCCATACAATATATTGACAATCTCCTTTTTGCCAAACGTCCGCCTCCATTATTTATGAAAATGTCGTCTCGGTGAAGAAAAAGTGATGGACTTTTTTTTTCGTCTTCTTATTGCCTAGCGCAATTGAATGTAGAGGAAAATTTTCTAGTTTTTCCCCAGAAATTTCAGTTTTGGCGTGTGATATATAGGCAGGGATGCCGCCGTCATAGATGGGTTGAAAATAAGGACGTCCAAGAAGATGACGACAAAAGGGCGGAGAATGAGACCCATAGTGTCTTGACACTCGTATATTACGCTATAAGCCACGAATAATCGAGAGGATGATGATGATTTAAGAGGATTTTTGGGCCATAAAACGGGATTAGGAGGCCATAGGAGGACATTGTGCTTTAGGGACTTACACAAATATGTCACGATACGTTGTAATTTCATACGCGCGTAAATATATAAGTACATAAAATAACACGACACGCTGTAGTTTAATTTGGGTCTATTTTCGGATATTTAAAATGAGAATATGTTAATGTTACGAGTTTACACTTGCTAATGTGCTTCAAGTACGTGACGTGGTTCTTGATAGTTCAAATTTGGGTTCAAAAGAGGTTGCACCCTTGAAGAAGGTCGCTTAATAACAATTAGTGAACACGAAACTGGATTCCGTGACTTATATGTGGCCGCCATTCTTATATACGAGTAAGTCCTAAGAAAGCACGGCTCTACGAAATTATAAGATACTCGTAAACATAAATCGAAAATAATGTATTCGATATTTACGTTATATAGGATACTTTTGAACTTATTTCAAGCTCCATCTACTATTCGCGCTGCGCCTCCAGTCTTGTGAACAACGAACATTCAATCAGACGTAAACATCTTTTGATGGGCTAACCAAAATAAGATATCGAAATATGGGATTAATTCGGGAGCTGTGCACACAACATGTGGTTAAACCAAAACAATTCTTGGCTTAAACCAAAGAAAAATTCAATATTTTTCAGAAAAGAAAATTATTTTCCGTGGTTTTCTGTTTTCAAAAAACAACATATCGTGCATTTGAGAATATTTCCGATTACAATCAAAACTAATGAAAAGTTTATTGATTTGACTGAACGGATACGTTTTCTTTAAGGGAAAATTTACGTTTTCTGATGAAAATGATGAATTGTTTACTGTAAACACCCTTACTATGTAAACACTCCTTGGGTCTCGAATTTTAAAATATTTAGAACCAAAAACCCAGACATATAAAATGAAACCGGAATATAGAGGGCTACGCCCGCAATTCGAGGGTTTTGTAGCACGCGCTTATTTTGGTATCTAAATATTGGCTCCCTGCTCTTCTTGGTACCACTCAGCTGAATAAAAACACCATAATTAAATGTGTTACCCATGATATAGTATCTTACATGCCAATTCACAAAAAGACTGCATCTATCACCTCTCAAAGTAATAGTTTTTACGAGAAGCTGTAGATAGATATGTATGTATACGAGATAAAATGTCCTACTATTCGAGATGCTTAACCATTCATGTTAAGACGACATTGCAAATTGCAAACTTGTGTAACGGCTTCGAAATTCAGGGCGGCTGGGACAAATTACGATCTATTATTTTTTCCTCCTCCACTGTTCCCCTTTCTACAAATCTCAAGAAAATGCCAAAAATGTAATCTACTCAACATTACCTTTCTCACGACACCCCACTTGGTTATACCAGTGGATAAAAAAAATTGACCTTAATTTCGCCTCTGTCTGGACCCCCCCTCTCTTAAAGTTGGCCAATTACAACATAACGCTTTCTCCAGCAAATTATAGCATTTCTACACATTCCCGCCGAATATGTGTGCAGCTTCAGCCGTTCGTAAGATATTCTATGAACAGACGGACAGACAGGTATTTGACCGATTTTGTAAGATTTAAGATACAAAACCCTAAAAAAATTAATTTTGTGAATAGTCATTGTTAGGATCACCAATCGCCAATCTTCACCCTTCCAAAGTTGGTTCATTAAATAACTGCAATTCGCACTACGAAAAACAACATGCAAGTAGTACACGCATATCTATGCGTGAGGCTGGTGTATTTTTTGTATGGATAGTGTCAAAATGCATAACTTTAAGTCAATGTACTATTATTAAATATCATGTCATTGTAATGAAACTAAGAGATATTATTGCCTATGACGTTGGTTATCATTAGCCATCAATATTTTTGACCTCAGGTGTGCTTGAGGGGTGCAGGGGTGTGCTAACTGCAACTATAGAAATGTACTATTATTAACCTTTTTGGATGAGATTTAAAAATTCTACTATTTTTAGTTTTCTATGCTAGCAAAATGCCGCTTTTCTGTAAATTTTCATATGTCTAGCTATAACGGTCTCGAAATGCAAGGGGGGGGGGACAAACTCGGACCACATATTTTCCCCTCTCCCTCTTTTCTCCTTTCTTCAAATTTGAAAAAAATTCCAAAAATGAAATGTACTCGACGGTACCTTTCTTACGATACCCCACTTGCCTATACCATTTACCAAAGGAAAAAAAAATTCGACCATAATTCCCCCTCTATGGGGACCCCCCCCCTTAAAGTTGACCTATTACGACGCATCGCTTTCTCCAGAGAATTATAGTATTTCTACATATTTCCACCAAATTTCATGCATGTAGCTTCAGCGGTTCGTGAGATATTTCATGGACAGACGGACAGACAGACGGACGCATGACCGATTTGATAAGGGATTTGTTTTTATACAAAACCCTAAAAATTAGCTCCAGACTACAATGAATGAACATCTTTTTTTTTTCTTCGAGCTGATCCGAATACAGTCGGTAGTGCTTATTTTCGGCCAGTCTAACTCGAAAGTACAATCAAAAATATTTTGGACACATCAAAGGTGTGATAATATATTTAGATGATATATTAATTGTAGGGAAATCCAAGAGGGATCATGATGAAGCTCTGACGGCTGTGTTCGAAGCAGCTCGAAAAAATAATATTAAATTTAACCCCGAGAAATTCCAATATTGTCTTAGGGAAATTAAGTATGTTGGCCATATATTCTCGGAGCAAGGTGTCCGTAGCGACCCTGTTGGAATAAAAGCAATAACTGAGATGAAAGATCCCTCTAATTTAAAAGAATTGCAAGGATTTTTGGGGTTAGTCAATTATATGCGTAGTTTTATTCCAAATCTTGCTGAAAAAATTGAACCGCTAAGGGCTTTACTTAGAAAAGATGTTGTTTGGCATTGGCTACCCATTCATTCACAAGCAATTTCGTCACTTAAGAAGGCAGTTACTCAAGCGCCAGTACTGCAAATATTTGATAGGGATAAAGATGTTCTGATACAGTGCGATGCCTCCAAAGATGGATTAGGGTTCTGTATCATGCAAAGTAATAGACCTGTGGCGTTTGGATCTAGATGCCTCACCATGGCACAGAAAAATTATAGGCAAATAGAGAAGGAATTTTTAGCTATTTTAGTTGCATGCGAGAGATACCATCAATATATTTATGGACATAAAAAAGTCATTATTCAGACTGACCATAAACCCTTAGTATCGATCATGAAGAAACCTATTGCGGACATTTATTCTTCCCGTTTACAACGTATTCGCCTTAAGCTGATGAAATACCAAGTAGAAGTCAAATATGTCCCGGGCAAAGATTTGTATATAGCAGACACGTTGTCACGAGCATTTTTGCCAAACACAGGCAAAGACGACAACAGTTTGAAACAGGTAGTTCGCTCATTATCAGTATCCGATCAACGTTTGAATGAAATTCGCCTTGAATCTAGTACTGATAATGCACTTAGTAATTTGATAAGTATGTATCAAAATGGCTGGCCTTTAAATAAAGAAAAAGTACCGGAAAATATAAAAATATTTTGGAATCTGAGGAATGATATATATGTAGAATATGGTGAAGTATTCTATAATGACCGTGTATTGGTTCCGCAGTCTTTGAGAAAAAAGATGGTTGATAAAGTGCACAGCAGTGGTCATTTTGGAATAAACCGTACTGTTGATAGGGCAAAGTCTGTTTTTTATTGGCCAAATATGACAACAGATATCACAAATGAGGTACAAAAGTGTTCAACTTGTGAAAAGTTTCAATCTGCTAACAAGAAGGAGCCACTTATACCGCACGAGGTACCTTCTTTTGCGTTTGAAAAGATTGGATGCGATTTTGCAGTTTTCGGGGGAAAATCTTATCTGATTTTGTGTGATTATTTTTCGAAGTGGATTGAGATACAAGAATCTCCTTCCAAATCAGCATTCCATGTTATACAAATTTGGCATAAAATATTCACGACATTTGGATATTCAAAGGTAGTTATTGCTGATAACCAGCCTTTTGGAGCAAGGGAATGTTTCAAGTATGCTCAATCGTATGGTATACAAATAGTCAATAGTAGTCCTTACTATGCCCAATCAAATGGCATGAGCGAACGGGCTGTACAAACCGCCAAAATGATACTTCGAAAAGCGCATGATTCCGGAACACCATATCTGACATTGTTAATGGAGTATCGGAATACGCCTTTACCCGGTGTTAAATTATCACCAAATGACATCATTTTTGGACGGCGAGTCCGAACAACTCTACCGACGTCCGAAAGAATGTATAAAAATAAAACCGGAATATAGAGGGCTACGCCCGCAATCCGAGGGTTTTGTAGCAAGCGCTTATTTTGGAATATAAATATCGGCTCGTTGCTCTTCTTGATACCACTCAGATGGACAAAAAAAACATAATTAAAATGTCTTACCCACTTACATTTTACATGCCAATTCATATTACGTCATTGTAACGAAACTTAGAACATATTATTGCCTAAGGTGTTGGTTATCGTTGGCCATCAGTACTTTTGACCTCGAACGTGTTTAAGGCATGCAGAGGTGTGCTAACTGTAACTATAGAAATAAACTATTACTTACCTATTCTGAGAAGATATACAGATTCCATTATTTTCCATTTTATATGCTATTCGGAACCCACCTTCCTGTAAGTGTTCATAATTCTAACAGTCTCGAGATGCCACAGGGGGGGGGGGAATTACGAACTAATATTTTTTCCTCCCCCACTATTCCCCTTTCCACAAATTTCAAGAAAATGCGAAAAAATGGAATGTACTCAACATTACCTTTCTCACGACACCTCACTTGCCTATACCAGTCGATAAAAAAAAAATTGAGCTTAATTTCGCCTCTATGTGGACCCCTCCCCCCTTCCACTTGGTAAAGTTTGCCAATTACGACGCAGCGCCCCCAACTAATCTTTACCCTTTCAAAAATGATTAATTAAATAACTGCAATTCGCACTACGAAAAACAACATGAAAGTAGTACTCACACCTATGAGGCCGGTAGGAGTAATTTTTGTGTGGATAGTGTCAAAATGCCTAACTTTAAATGAATGTACTATTATTAAATATAACGTGATTGTAATGAAACTTAAAGATATTATTGCCGATGATGTTGGTTATCCTTGGCCATCAATATTTTTGACCTCGGCTGTGCTTAAGGCGTGCAGGGGTATGCTAACTGCAACTATAGAAATGGACTATTATTAACCTTTTTTGTTGAGATATCAAAATTCTACGATTTTCGGTTTTCTACACTAGTAAAATGCCGCCTTTCTGCAAATTTTCATATTTCTAAGTATAATGGTATCGAAATGCAAGGGGGGGGGACAAACTCGGATCACATATTTTCCCCTCTATCTCTTTTCCCCTTTTTTCAAATTTGATGAAAATACCGGAAATGAAATGTACTCGGTGTTACCTTTCTCATGATACCCCACTTGCCTATACCAGATGAAAAAAAATTTTGACCTTCATTTCCCCTCTATGGGGACATCCCCTTAAAGTCAGCCTATTACAACGAATCGCTTTCTCCGGCGAATTATAATAATTCTACATACTCCCACAGAATTTTTCGTGTATGTAGCTTCAGCCGTTCGTGAGATATTTCATGGACAGACGGAGAGACGGACAGACATTTGACCGATTTCATAAGGGTTTTGTTTTTAATACAAAACCCTAATGAATATACTGATCATGTTCACTGTAAATTAATAGAGGCCCAGAATTTAATGAAAAAGTATTATGACAAACGTACAACCCGACGAAGTGAATTTAAAAAGGGTGATAAAGTATTAGTACAGACTGGTCGAGAATGGAAACACGCTGAAATAGTAAAACCGTCTAATAAACCCCGATCATACATTGTCAAAGATAATTGCCGAAGTCAGTTCATAGTTAGAAATAAATACCATATACGAAAATCAAAAAATTCTTGTAGAAATAATTTCAATTACTCTTTAATTGATAATGATGATAATTCTAAGAAATGTAATGATGAAAGTGCTGAAATAAGCCATACAAACAATAATGAGCGCAGAGTTAGTAACGCGCATAATAATCAACAAATTTGTACTCGTTCAGGTCGTATTGTTAAGCTTCCTGACCGATTTAAACCAAGTTAGGTATGTTGAATTTCTAATAGCGAATATTGCAAATTTATTACTAAAATGATTTATTTTCCGTAACCTGAATTCAAAAAGGGAGATGTTGTAAATATTAAATTGTGAATTTCAATCAGCTGTATTTTATAAAGTCATTGTGAATTTTTAATCTTAATAAATTGACACTTGTCATATGTTGAGTTCTACTCGTGGCTTTTCATACAACACTTATAGGGCGTATTTATTACGTATTTATTGGTCCGGACGCTTCTCGTGGTTCAACATCAATCAAATTCGTTATTCAACTTCTTAAGCACAACCCGTCGACTGATTTCTGCAGACTGTTTTGGTGCTGCAAGGCCAACAGAACTTTCTTAGGTATGGAGCGAAATTAAGTCTAAACTTAGAAAATATGGGTACTATCGGAATCGAGATGTTGATTGATGGGACAATTAACTAACGGTAGAGATAACTCCCTTACGGCTTTTTGGTTCGGAAATCAAGGTGTCCAAGGAAGTGAAGCATCTAGGAGTTATCTTAGATGCGAAACTAACTTGGAATGTTCACGTTGATGAAAAGATCCAAAAAGCGAAAAGGATTTTGCATCAATGTAAGAGAGTGTGTGCTCGTAGGTGGGGAATTTCACCTAAAGCGACACACTGGATTTACACAATGATGGTAAAACCTATTCTAGCCTACGCATCAGTGGTATGGTGGCCAAAAGCCATGCAGAATACCACAAAGCAGAAGCTAGATGGGGTACAAAGGATAGCTTGCGTAAGCATATGTGGCGCAATGCGCACCACACCAACGCGAGCAATGGAGGCATTGCTGGGACTGCCGCCGTTGGACTTATTTATAATGAAAACGGCGGCGCTTTCGGCAATACGCATGGAAAGGGATGCCATGTGGCATCGC
Source organism: Chloromyia formosa (assembly GCA_964017055.1). Classification (NCBI taxonomy): domain Eukaryota; kingdom Metazoa; phylum Arthropoda; class Insecta; order Diptera; family Stratiomyidae; genus Chloromyia; species Chloromyia formosa. The sequence continues at coordinate 43,079,325 of OZ024816.1, read as the reverse complement.
TTTGGAACTAGCAGCGGTCATAAGAGCATCCTAGACATTATTCATGATGAGGTCAGGGAGACTCTAATGCCGGTAGAAGGCATGAGTAGACGTAGGGTAGTTGAAAGACTACACAAGACTCACATTGCAGATGGAAACATACATAATGAGTGTATGTACAATGACATCAGCATTTTTTCTGATGGCTCTTTAATGGACGGTAAAGCGGGGGCGGGGGTTTACTCTGAAGAGCTAAACCTAGCATGTGCGCTTAGTCTAGGAGAGTATGTGTCCGTATACCAGGCAGAGATGCTTGGCTTGTTGCATGCGTTGGACCACTTGCTTGAAGGTCAGGTGCGGGGGAAGAAAATCCTTATTGCACTGGACAACCAATCGGTGATCAGACGCATGCAGCAGACGAACATAAACTCTAAACTGGTACTAGAGTGTGTCCGGAAGCTCAACACGTGTGCCTCAGAAAATGAGGTTACGCTGATGTGGGTAAAAGGACACATAGGTACAACAGGAAATGAGGCGGCGGATGCCCTAGCAAAACAGGGATCTGCGGCAACTTTCATTGGCCCAGAACCCAGAGTTGCTCTGGGGAACGGCATGATTGGAGCGAAGGTTGGGAAGTGGATGGACTCCATGCATCAACAAAGATGGCAGGAGCTAGTCACTTGCAAACAAGCTCGGAATGCAATGACCAGCCCCTTAGGCAGGGAAGCCAGAAAGGTACTTAGTTATAAACGGAGTACCCTAAGCTGGATAACTGCCTTGGTCACAGGGCATGGTAATTTTAAGGCTCATCTCATCATCATCGGGGAAGATGACGTTTGCAGCCTATGCCTGGAGGAGGCCGAGACGGCAGCACACATTGTGTGCGAATGTCCAGCACTGGCTAGCACGAGGTTGAGGATCACAGGCAGGCACACGATAAGTGTAGAAGCCATGAGTGAACTCAGCTTCAAACAAATGCTAGCAATAACACGGGACTCAGTGATGAAGAAAGAGGTCGACAATTATCAGTCGACATCTGGAAGTCACTGATGACCGGGAGGGGGCGAGAAGGGACCCAAACGTTAGTGGTCTGCTTCGGCTATCCCCCAGAGTATATAATAATAACTAACGGTGCGGATAAAACAGGGCTTAAAGAACACAATGGATAACAAAACATCATGGTTTGAAAGAGCCAGAAAAGAAAAATTTGGTGCACAGCTTCCTTGGGTGACAGTAAGGACCATACAGTGGTATTAGTTGGGATGGTAAGCGACATATGTAAATGGATGCCACCTTGCAAAATATGATAGAGAGATGCCGTTTAGTACAAATGTTGGTGGAGTCCATACTGTCAATTTAAGAGATGGAGCCACCTTGGACGTCGCGGTGCATGCGAAAAACCTGAAAATATGAGCCCTTTTTAGGGTTTTGTATTAAAAACAAAACCCTTATGAAATCGGTCAAATGTCTGTCCGTCTGTCCGTGGAATATATCACGAGCGGCTGAAGCTACATACTTGAAATTTTGTAGGAATGTGTAGAATTACTATATTTCGCCGGAGAAAGCGATGCGTTGTAATAGGTCAACTTTAAGGGGGGGTCCCCATAGAGGGGAAATGAATGTCGAAATTTTTTTTTCGTTTGGTACAGGCAAGTGGGGTATCGTAAGAGAGGTACCGTCGAGTACATTCCATTTTTGGAAGTTTTTTCAAATTTTAAGAAAGGTGAAAAGAGGGAGAGGGGAAAATATGAGTCCCGAGTTTGTCCCCCCCTCCCCCCTTGCATTTCGACACCGTTAAACATAGAAATATGAAAATTTACAGAAAAGCGCCATTTTACTAGCGTAGAAAACCTAGATTAATAGAATTTTGAAATTTCATCAGAAAAGGTTAATAAATAGTACATTTCTATAGTTGCAGTTAACACACCCCTGCACCCCTTAAGCACACCCGAGGTCAAAAATATTGATGGCCAATGATAACCAACATCATAGGCAATAATACCTCAAAGTTTCATTACAATCACATAATATTTAATAATAGTACATTCATTTAAATTTTGACATTTTGACACCATCCATACAAAAAATGCACATAACCGGCCTCTGCCATGTACTACTCGTAGTACTACGGGCACTGCATACTTGAATATTGTTTATTGTTTTCATAAAGTGACCATTTCTGAAAGGGTAGAGATTGGTGGTATAGGAGTGGGATGGGAGAGAAGTTTAAGGGGGGAGGTAGGTGGGTTGCTGCTTTAGGGGGAGGTCCTCATAGAGGGGAAATGAAGGTCAACATTTTTTTCATCTGATATGGGCAAGTGGGGTATCATGAGAAAGTTACTACCGAGTACATTCCATTTTTGGCGTCTTCATCAAATTTGAAGAAAGGGGAAAAGAGGCAGAGGGGAAAATATGAGACCATAATTTGTCACACACCCCTTACCATTTCGAGACCGTTACACTTAGAAATAACATACATACAGGAAGATGGCTTTCAACTAGCGCAGAAAACAAAAAAATTATGGAATTTTGATATCTTCTTAAAATAGGTTAATAATAGTATATTTCTATAGTTACAGTTAGCACACCCCAGCATTTCTCAAACTCATCCGAGGTCGAAAATATTGATGGCCGACGATAATCAACACCATGTGCAATAATATCTCCAATTTTCGTTATAATCACGTAATATTTAATAGTCGTACATTCATTTAGATTTGGTCATTTTGATATCATCCATACAAAAAATGCACATAACAGGTCTCTTGTACTATAGTACATACTAGTACTACGAGTACAAGATACTCGCATATTGTTTTCCGTAGAGCGAATTGGAGTTAACCATTTTCAAAAGGGTAATGATTGGTAGGAGAGGAGGGAGGAAGGAAGGGGGGGGAGGGGAGAGGTATGCTGGTCGCTGACTCTACGTTATATAATTATTCAAACAATTTATTTTCAATATTTTTTATGCAAAATTGCAATTTGCAATATCGTCTTAACATGAATGGTTAAGCATTTCCAAGAGTAGAATAGTTCATCTCCTATTGGCATGGGACACTACAAAACCCTCGGATTGCGGGCGTAGCCCTCTATTTTCCGGTTTAGTTTTTTAATATTCTCCTCATAACTTCTAAACGGTACCTCGGACCGAAAAACTTAAAGGGAGCTAAATTAAAGATCGTCAATTCTGCATCCAATGCACAAAGTCCAATTCCGGTTTAGTAGTATAGCCAAAATTGATAGCTAAAACACGTTACCTTATGAGGCTTTGGGGAAAAATCGCACTTTAACACTTTTCAAGCTCACATATGTCTGTAACGGATACTCCAAATGGAAAACCTTATAAGTAAAAGTTCAAGATATTTCGATTTCCGGTTTAATGTGCCCAATACCTTTAAAATGGGTTCGTTTTTAGTGTAGTTGTGAGCGAAAATGCTGGAATGCTTGTTTAGCGATTCCAGCCGTAATAGCTCCATTTCGGTAAGTATAATAGCTGAAGTTTTGTTTTAGTCTCAATTTATAGATAACTAAATCTTGTTCAAAAACTCTTCGCTTGATAGTTTGGCTTGATAGCTTAGGTGATGGTAACGCTTTTCAGGGTTTTGTACAAAAAACAAAACCCGTGTGAAATCAGTCAGATGTCCGCCTGTTTAAAGAATATCTCGAAAACGGCTGAAGCTACACGCATGAAATTTGATAGAAATATGAAAGATTACTACAATTTGTGTCATAAGGGATAAGGCTTTTCATTAGTGGCCAAATTGCAGGGGGGTCTCTCTTTGTGGTAACTATAGAGGTGAGAGATATTCATTATTCGCCGCTTAAAGCACATATATGACAATTTCCAGGATGGAGGCATATAATTAGTACAGCGACGTGTAATGAACCACCTGTAATGAACCATATTATGGTCTAGTAGTGCTGCTCCCACCGGCAGATCGAAGCTGCGCCTGATGAGTAGTGATCTGTTGGTGGTACGAAACCAGAGGCCGAGGGTCCCATTACACCCGGACCCTGGTGCGACCGCGTGGGCGTCTAATCCGTCCGCCAACCATTCCATCCTTATCGACTATTTTTTTTTATTCCGCATTTTTACCTCCCCTGTTTGTGTTGTCTTCCCCAGGCCTATGAATTTTTGTTAATACGTAAAGGACAGGGGAAACGAGCGGCGAAAACCCCGCCCACATCTCCCGAACTGAGCTACAGCAAGCATAGGCCGCTGCTTAGCTCGTTGAGGGGCCTTTTTCTTCGCCAGATGCCACGGCCCGACCTTCACGGTCATTATGCCAACTAAGGCTCCGTCCCCACGGGCATCTTCGGATGCCCACCAAACCGTCCGTTACATATTTGGCGCCCAACGTGGGGCCCATTTCTGGTACAGAACAGGGCAAAGAAGGACCTCTTTGGGTTCCCTTTTAGTCCTTCCACCGATTTGTATCCCCACAAGCACATTAAGGCTAATTGCTCTAAGTCTTGGGACTTAGCCATTTTTACTTCACGTATTTTCCCTTCAAGTACTGTGCTTTCCTCTGTAGCACCGCCATCCTTCCTATAGAGTAGTTTTTCCTTTTAGATTCAGTTTAACAAGGCAGTCCTGGCTTTGTGTTTGTCTTTTGTGGTTTAGGCACGTATTTAAGGCCTCCATAAATGCTTTGAATTGCCGGCATTTGGAGCATCTTCGGTGACCGGACAAAGCGCAGAGGAACCCTGGATACCTTTTTGTTTGCCAGGATTGTCCTTCTAAGTAACTTAAAAAAATTTCTTTACACAGAATTGCATTTTTCTATTATTCATGTGCTCAGCAGCTTACAGAGTTTATGAGTGAATTACGGCAAGGAATGCGGCGTTGCGCCTCTGCTGGACTCAGAATTCTTTGTAATCTGTTGATCATCTGAATAATAGGGAAATGTAGTGTTTCTTTTTTGCTTAGCTAATTTTTCCCCTCTACAATGGTTGTCGGATGACTCCGGTACCCAGCTCGCTTCTGTTTTGTTTTTGTTTTTTTAGCAGCACACTTTGTCCTCAGCTTCTTCTTCTTGGCAGGCCTCGAAGTAGAAGCTGCCCTGTAATGAACCATATTATGGTCTGGTAGTGCTGCTCCCACCGGGCATCTCCCGAACTGAGCTACAGCAAGCATAGGCCGCTGCTTAGCTCATTGAGGGACCTTTTTCTTCGCCAGATGGCACGGCCCGACCTTCACGGTCAGTATGCTAACTAAGGCTCCGTCCCCACGGGCATCTTCGGATGCCCACCAAACCGTCCGTTACAGACGTTTAATATACAGAATGTTGATAACTTTGGGGAAAAGGTTAATAATAGTATCTTTCGATAATTTTATTTGCTACTCTCTGCATCTCCCCTAAGTGAGCTTAGAAGAAAAGTAATAATGCCGATCCGTTAGCAAAGGGTACAGGTATCTAGTTCTAGATACAATTTGCAGGTACGTATTCATAATTCATCAACTAGTCAAGAATAAAAAGCAATAAAAATTATGTTTGTCCGCTATTGCCACACCCAACTAACAAACTCTCAAGAGTTAAAGTCTTATCGCTTACAAAAAGCCCTCATAAGACTTTAGTAAAACTCTCCGACACTCTCGTAACGTAACTCTTGGGACAAAACTTAAATTCACTCTCGTAGCACCATTCTGATGAGAGTTTAACTCCACTAGAATTAGGGAAACTTTCACTCCTCTAATAGGAACATCGCTGCAATCTTATTAAGACTTTTTTAAAAGACTTAACCTCTAGTTAAGTTATACTCCCATAGATGGCCCCTTATAAGAGCTTGAGTGTAAAATTACTTCACATGATACTCTTATAAGATTCATAATACTAGATCACTCATGCAGAGAGTATTATGAGCCCAATGATTATTATTAACTCGCATAAGTAGCCCGCTGTAGGAACTCGAGGAGCTTGAGTGTGAAATTGCTTGTCATAATACCCTTATGAGACCCAAAATACTAGATCACTCATGCGGTACTGAGTAAACGTCATTGTAGTTGACATTTCGACAGCTGCATGTAAACAAGTGACATTGCTCTCCGCGAAAAGTCGACGAACACGATGAATAGTGTGCATAACTTATTCTGGATATGTACGCCGATGATCTCCGAATATCTATTTCCCCATGAGCAACATTGAGTTTATCATCAGTTTCGTCAGCGATGCAGGATGAAACAATAGATTGCCGTTGAATGAAATTGAAAGCAAATGAGTTCAATTGAAATCACGCGCATCTGGCGCGGACCGTGGTTATGCCCAAAAGATAAATACGTCCGTCCGAACACATCTCCATGTATTTCGGCCTTTACATTCTAATGGGTGTTGAGAACGTATTTGGTAAAAAACGAATTCATATGTGCGTCCTTTGTCCTTTCTCAGAAAATGACAAATTTTTATTTTTTTGTAAAATATCTGCTTCTATGAATTTGAAATATTGTCTATGCGTTACGTTATGGCAATGAGAAAAAGGTACAAGATTCAAGTCTCATTACCTATGAGATTGTTGAGAACAAACACCTCGTCATAAAACCCTTTTTAAAACCCACTTGCATCGATGCATGTGTGTTTCAAAAAGGGTTTTATGACGAGGTGTTCCTCAACAATTTTTTGCTTCAATAGTTTTAAAATGCCAAATTGTGTGAAAATTTTGTATCTGTGGTCTTACGATGACAAACGATTGTTATGATTGATCATTTACTATGCCATGTGTCGGTTTTGATAACAAGAGCTAAAGTCTCACTATGCAATCCGAACTCTGAGAAAAAGAGTTTATTCCTTACAAAGAGATTTTCATTATCTTTAAAAGACTGGCACTTTCATAATCTGATCTTTAGTTTCATAATATTCTCATAGGAAGTATTGATCTATTGCTGTCATTGGAATAAACAAATTTAAGCTCTTATACGGATTTTTTTGATTTCATAAAAAGAGGAGTATTTTCATAGCGAGATTTTCATTTTTACTATATAAGAAAGAACAACCAATGGCGGCCATATTTTTCTCTGATTGGAATTTTTTGAGTTGAAATATGACTTTTGACTAATGATTAATAAGCGTGATTCCGCATGGAAAATAATGATTGGTGATTTTTAAGATCATAAATATGTCGTTGCACAAGTTTTATGCTAACTATTGAGGCGGAACACAACTAATATATTTTCCAAACATTAAGTTTTTTCTAAAAAATCCTATAAATGCCGATTATTTTTATGGCGCTTTGCATTTTATCGAAGCAAAATGTCTATTATTACCAATAAAATTTCAATCGCATCAACTTTTTCACTCATATATGTGAAGAAAATGCAAAGTTCTTTAATATAATATTATTATACGAACTTTGTAACATACACGTGCCATCTAAAATATCCTAGAATGTATCTGTTCTGCTCTTCGAAATATAGATTACATTTTTGTTTGTTTATCGTTCTCTTTCTAACAACCATGATCAAGATAGTTTAGCTCTAATGGCAAGAGGTTATAGCTCTACTAACAAAAATCTTATACTTCTTATTAGAGTAAAAATGCACTCGTATAAATAGACTATTAGTTTCCTTAAGAAATTTGTGTAACTCTCATGAGCAGAGTTACAGTGTTGTTATAAGGTAGCAATAGATATCATAAAGTGCGCCATTTAATTCTTCTAAGAGTCTCGTTAGGTGATTGAAGTACTCTACAAGGGTGAAATTATGGGAGTATGATTCTCAAAGGCAATCTGCCTTCATACTCATAAGTCTCTCTTAGTGTGTTACGAGATCAAAATTGTTAGTTGGGCATTGTGCACCGTCGAGTCAGTAAGCGGATACATTTTATGAAAATAAAGTTAAAAAGAGTGCTTCATCTTTGATGTATCCTCAATAAAGAAAATATTTAATTCAAGTTTTAAAAAAATCTGGAAAAAATGCGAATATTGTTTTAACTTATGACTGCATGGAATCACGGTTGCTTTCATTCGACTCAGAATGACATTAGGAATCAACTTAAAAAAGTCATAAAAGCTTTTTTAGTTTCAACCTATTTAGTAAAAAACTAGCTTCATTCTATCGAAAGTTATCGTGCGAACGGACAGACAGACAGACAGACATGGCTAAATCGAATCAAGAGGTGATCATGATCATTTATACAGGGTGTCCCAAACCCCAACGTCAACCAGGAAACCGGTGATAGGCCAAGTGGTGGCAGTTATCAGAAAAGTATTAAAAAAAGTCTCCGTCAATTATTTTTTGATTTATAGACATTCAAAAAAGAATTAGAAAAATTCATACCCTGTGATGATTTTTTAATTACGGTTATTACAAATTTTCATTTTTTTTTTAATTTTTTTTTTTATGAAGCAGCCCTGACTAACTGTTCTATAAATCACAATCTAAAAGTAAAAAATTACTGTATTGGTCTTAAATAAAATATGACTTTTTTCCCCAATTTCAACTTTTCTAATGAGTTTCTCCATTTGTAGCATCGGTTTCAGAGATATGTGAGCTTGAAAAGCGGTATAGTGCGATTTTCCTCTAAAGCCTCAAAAGGTGACTTTTTTCGGCTATCGATTTTAACTATTCTTCTAAGCCGAATTCCAACTTTAAGCAATGCATTGGATGTAGAATTTGACGTTCTTTAATTTAAGTCCTATTAAGTTTTTCGATCCGAGGCACCGTTTACAAATTATGAGGTAAATATTTAAAAAAAGGGCTGACATTTTTCGGCTTTTCGCCAACACAGCCGCTCTGCGGCGGGGTCCAAGATGGCTCCATCTCTTAAAATGAATGTATGAAAACCACCAACAATCATACCGAAAGGCATTTCTCTATCATATTTTGGTCAAGGTCAAATAGCTTACCGTCCCAACTTTATCGATCGAGGTTTTGAGGGGGTTTCGTCATAGAACGTATTTTATAAATCTTTCGTTCCTTCTCGAATTAAAACCAGACCGAAGCTTCGCTTCGGAGTCCGAAGCGTATATACCCTAGACTTGTACAGACCAAGTGGTGATGCCAAATGTACCAATTGGCAACGACCATATGCACTAAAGGTGGGTTTATAGGGGAAATTGGCACTCATTCAGGAGGATCTTGACCATTCTCAAAATCAATTAACTAACCCATTTCACAAATATTTGCCGAATTTTTGACGTCGCTAGCTTCATTCTATCGAAAGTTATTGCTTATTTGAAGACTTACATGTAGGCGAGGTAGAGGTTTCTTTTGTTGAATCTTGGGGATTTTTAATAACAACCAACTACAACTTTGCCTTAACCCCTAGCGGGGCATAGCGCGTCAACTACTCCTGCGCGCCATCGTACTCTGTTCTGGGCAATGGGGCGCAACTCCCCAAAAGACTTACCCAGTGCCTGACACTCCTTTGCCACAGGTCGACGCCATGTGATTCAAGGACCCCCTCTTGGTCGGCCTTGGTTAGAAATGGGGTTCCATTTCATGGCATGCAAAGCAATGCAGTTATCACTCTTCCGCAATGTGTGACCTATCCACTGCCATTTTCGCTGCGTATCAATTCGTCGATTGGCATCTGACCCGTACGCCGACTTAGCTCTTCATTTGATATTGTTTCGGGCCAGAAAATTCTTAAAATTCGACGAAGGCATGAGTTGACGAAAACTTGCAGCTTTCTGGTAACTCCTACGGAAACTTTCCATGTACTGCTCCCATACAAAAGCACTGACAGTACCAGGGAGCGAAACAGGCCCAGCTTGGTCTTGATGCTGAGATAACTGCTTTGCCAGATTTTGGACAGCATGCCGTATGCGCGTTTAGCCTGGTTGATACGACGAGCGATGTCCTGCTCCGTACCACCATTTTCGGCAACAATGCTACCCAGGTAGATGAAGTTGTCCACCTTCTCTACAGGCTGCCTATTAATATTATGGCAATAGGTGTCGGATTTCTTTTTCGCAACGGCGGGCTAAGAACCTTGGTCTTGTTGGTATTAATCTTAAGCCCAACCTTGCTTGCCTCTCTCTCGAGATCTAACGCCATTGCGGACAGATCCATGATTTTGTCGGAGAGTAGGCATATGTCGTCAGCGTAGTCAAGATATTGTAGATAAGATGTCAAAGTCCATTGAATTCCTCTTTCGAGTCCGGATAGGGCTGCATGCAACACATCGCCGATCACTTTGAGGAACAGGATCGGTGAGAGGATGCACCCCTGCCGAACTCCACTGCGAATCTCCAAGTCCCCCGACACCTTGCCTTTATGCAGAACGCAACATTTCGCGCCATCATAGGTTGAATTAAAAAGAGCCACAAGCTTCTCAGGGATTCCTCTTCTGCGCAAGGCCGCCCATATAGAATCCCGGTTCACACTATCGAAAGCCTTCCCGAAATCAATGAAAAGCAAATGAAGCGGAGATTCGTACTCAGCGCATTGCTCGATGATGATTCGCAAGGTGTTAATGTGATCGACACAGGAGAATCCGGATCGAAAACCAGCCTGCTCTTCATCAATTGTGCTTTCTAAATGGGCCTTTAGTCTTTCCAGGATGATTTTAGGTATTACCATAAGAACGGTAGGAAGCACACAAATGCCTCTCCAATTATTACAGTCTGTGAGGCTACCCTTCTTTGGAAGTTTGATGATCAAACCTTCCTTCCACTCAGTGGGAAAGGTCTCTGTATTCCACGCTTTATCAACAAGTGGGTGCAGCAAATCGGCAGTTACGCTTGGCGCTGCTTGATAAAATTCGGCAGGGACACCGTCGAGTCCGGCGGCCTTTCCTCGTTTCAGTGCAATAATTGCAGTGACTATTTTCTCTTTAGTCGGGGCAGTGGACCCTATACGCACATTTTGATGATTAGCTAAATTATCTATATGAGGGGGAACTTCACCAGAGGTTACACGGTTCAAGACCGCGGTGAAGTGTTCTTTCCACCGCCTCATTTGATCTTCTTCCAAGATAAGTAGCTTTCCATCACTATCCTTCACCGGATGTTGGCAGGAGTTACGATCACCTGTAAACTCCTTAATGACACTGTATACGGCGTTTAAGTTGTTCTTGCGGCTTCTTCTGCTGAGGCTAAAAGAGAATTCGCGACGCGATAAAAGAGTTTCTTTTATCGCGTCGCACACTACGCTGAACTTCCCGCGCTTTCTGACGGTAAAGGAGCTCGATGCCGCTTCGATTGTCGCCTGACGATGCAGCCAAACGAACTTTCACCTCCTTTCTTTCAACAATCCGCTGCCATGAAGCGTCGGACACCCAGGGCTTATTCCGGCAATCCGGGTTTGTGCCAAGGATGGTATCTGCGCTATCAATGTACGCATTTTTTATGGCATCCCAGTTTTCGTTTATGTCACTATCTGGGTGACCAGTTATCTCAGCTGCTTTTTGCGCAAGATGGTCATTATATTGTTGTAAGAGAGCAGGATTTTTCAATCGAGCGGTGTTGAATTTGCGGCGCCTGAATCTTTCGTCGCTTGGGCGGCGCACGGCTGCAATACGCAATCGAACATTAGCGATCATAAGATAATGGTCTCTTCCCATCCCAATATCGGCACCCTTCTTGTTTCGCACGTCCAAGAGGCAACTCCTGAATCTTTTACTAATGGCAAAATGGTCGATCTGATTTTGTGTTCTGCGCCGATCAACAGAGGACCAACTGATTTCGTGATGGTCCTTATGCTGAAATATAGTACCACCGATGAAGAGACTGTGAAAGTTGCAGAGCTCTACAAATCTTTCACCGTTGTCATTACGATCACCAAGACCGTGTCTGCCCATCACATGTCTGAGCCCATAGTTATCAGCGCTAACTTTCGCATTCAAATAACCCATAACCATTATAATGTCACCTTTAGGTGTTCTGCTCTGAGCTGCGTTTAGTTCTTCGTAGAAGGAATCTTTTGCCAAGACATTGTCTGGTTCAGTAGGGGCATAACATTGTATTATTGAGATGTTCCTCATTTTGATCCGGAACCTGGCGGTCAAGATTCTGTCAGAGACCGGCTCCCAGGATAAGAGACAGTTTCGCGCGGCTCTGGTTAAAAGGAGCCCCACACCTGACTCACGACGACTACCGGTAGCTTTACCGGAGTACAACATTACAGTGCTGCCCGTTGGAGAGATAAATGCTCCGCTGTTCCACCATCTTATCTCACTAACTCCTAAGATATTTAATTTGTACCTCAGAAATTCACTCTCTAATTGAAGAAATCGTGCGTTCTGGGGATCTTCTGATCCATTGTCCAGGAGAGTACGCACATTCCAGAATCCAATCTTTGTCATTGCACGATAGCCAAAAGTCGTAACCGTTGAGTCAGTCCTTATCCGAGGCATAGTTGACGTTTCGTTAGCATATAAAGATTTCGGATAGTGCAAGTTGCTGGCATACACATCCTGTCCTTTGATTGTCGTTTTAACGACAGGCCCTCAAAGGGAAAGGCCGTGGTATTTTTGTTTACACCCCATACCACAAGAGTACCTCAACCAAATCATCGAACTGCCATCACTGGCGGATTGACGTTGGTTGGCAATGGTCAGTGACCACTGCCGTTCCAGGGGGCGCCCACCCACGCGGAGGACTATGGAAGAGGAGTTTTTGCCCCCCAATGGGTATTTAAACGATTAAATCGGTTACATTTCAGATATTAGTTTCACTTCCGTATCATTTCTATGTACGAATTCAATCAATTTTCCATAAAATCTTCATGGCAGCCACCTACCGCGCCGATTATTTTAACAATATACCATAATTGTATGTTACTGCTATTATAATAATGGAAAGTGTATAAAAAATATTTACAAGTCCCACGACTTGGCATCATTATTTTATAAGCAATGTCCTTAATAAGTAGAATATAGTGCAACAGTTATCTGTAATTCTATTCACTCCATTAACGGCCTAACACTGCGACCATTGCTTTTATCAGCAGAGATGATAAGAATTCATTAAAGTTCACCCGTCCGACTAATGATATGCAACAGATTATTATGCATGCAATCAGTGTTAAAGTGTACGCACAGTACACTTTCATGACACTTTCCTAATGAATGGTGGTGATTTGTGCCTTAAGTAGCTAACGTACGAAGGTTGTAAGTAGTTTTCCAGTTAATTATGGGAAATGGGTTAACACTTGGGCAAAGAACAGTTTAAATGCAGTGAATTGCAAATGGACGCCATTGACCGCTTTTCTGCGAGTGAACTGATTCGGATTCAGTAAGACTGAGATGTAAATAGTTTAGCATTCTAGAGTAGGAGAGAGACAGAGAGAGCAGTAGTATCTGCTCTAGACTCATGTGCCATGTGGATTTTTAGATCCGATCCGTTTCCTACTTTCTTCTTCTTATTCGGACTCAGATATTGCGGTTCTCTTTCATTTACGAATACACAATGCTTCTATTGTAGTCTCTGTCTCACTGGACCAAAGTCTCAATATCCTTACGTTTATACGGATAGAAGCCTGCCCATCGAACCCTGCGGTTATTACGGAACAAGTAAGTGAGAAGCAATGGAGTGTCCTGTGATTCAGTTCGCTTGTCCTATGTGTGTTCGGCAAGAAAACATCGACATAAGTATGTATATGTATGATTGGCTCGTACACACTTATGCAACTTTCGAATGTTAAGATGAATGCGCTTTGGAAGTTTGGACCTACTCCAGGCGTTCAATTGTTAAAAAAATAGAAAAAAACAATGAAAATACCATCTTTGGTATCTTGTGCTTTTACTTTGAACATACAAACCCATGTTAAAGAAGACTTTATAGAAATTTAATAGATTTACAGCAAAAACTTATGTAGACATTAGTTGCGTTTTTTGGCAGCCCAGATCATGCACGAATTACAACAACCAGCTCTATCCTGAAAATTTTGTTAGTATAACGCGTGCAATTATCGCAGAAGGTGAGCTTAACTTCTGGTGACGGAAAATTGGAGAAATTTGAGCCCTTTTTAATATTATCCTTATAATTTCTAAACGGTGCCTCGGATGTAGGAAATGTAATGTAATGTGTATCAAAGAGAGTTGAATTCTGCTCAAAGTTTAAATTCGGTTCAGTAGTAGTCAAGATCGATAGTCAAAAAATGACAATTTTGGAGGCTTCGGAGAATGATTATTAGTCCAGTTGTAATATTACACTTAAAACTGAACGGCGGAATAGAACGGTCGGCCGACTTCTCAAAGAAGCTAGGCCGTGGGCGCCACGTACTTAATTAACGACCGTTTCGGCAGAGGAAGGACGCCAAGTACGAATACGTCCTCTTACGCACGAATTCCACCGTGTAACAATGTTGTCGACCACCCCAGAAGGCACTTCATACCGGTGCAATTTTGAGATAAAAAACTCTCGCTTAAATTTCACTACACTATTATTTCACTATCGCTCTTACAAACAATAACTTAAACACTAACCTACCGAAATATAATATGCTCAAATTCAAAAGGGCGGCTTCCTACACTACCAAACTTATCCTAACACGTCACTTCTGTTTCTGTCTTCACTTCGTTGTCTTCCACTCAACTCACAAAAAAATCCCCTCAAGACTACAAGTCTCCGTCTCCACTCTCACGACTGGTTTGTATCTCCGTCTTCTTCACTTTCAATATGTCTCCAAGATCCTCGGTGTAGTCGGATCCTTTTCGTTTACGCAATAAGAAAAAAGAGGACTCACCGTTAATTTTCACTCGTATTTATATACAATATAATAATTTATAATAATCGTTTTGTCAATTAGCGGTTTATTCCACGGCAGTTATTTATTCCGGTGGTGGAATTCTAGGCATTATTTTCCAGTGCCGATCATGCAGTCTTCCGTCACTGTCAAGCGTGACATCTAAACAGTGTTTATGTTTACTTGTGGTGTTTATGTTTCTCGGTGGAAAGTTAGTTCGCAAATCGCGATCGCCATCAGCAGCCTCCGTTGCGATAGCACGTCTGCTGCTCGTTTTCGATCGGCGTTCCGAGATTTCAGTCGATCTGCCCGGGAACCCGAACACATCCGATGTCGACAGGATGGTAAGAAATATTTTGTGGCCGCTATTTTGTGGATGTACGATATCGCGATCCGGTGGAGCCGTGCTGTTGTTGATAGTCGATGCGTCTCTCGGATCGCGGAATTGTTTCTATCCAGTTCAACAGTTTAACTAAATATCCAACTACCTACTGCGTCACCTTCTACTCCCTAGTCCGCCATCTCTTTTTAAAAGTATATTTCCATAATATGATTCTAACCGTGTCATTTGGGGCCCGAACACTAACACGTAACAGTAAAGTACCTAACGTTAGGAAAAAATTGCAAACAAGGTGGATTTTTATGTGGGCCTTTCTATAAATGTCCCAAATTAACCCCGAAAAGTGCCAATTGTTGATATAGGGTGAACTGACGTTTTTTTCACGACGTTCGCGAAATCTGTCAATTTTCCGCAAAAAAAATTTAAGGGCCAAAGCTTGTGAAAGTTATTACAAAATTGATTTGGTGCCTTTTATTTTTAAACCCAATCGTTGTCAAGATACAGGCCGTTCATAATTAGAAGTAATAAGTGAGGGAACTGCGGCGATACTTCGTACATCACAATAATTATCCAGCTCATACTGCTCACTGACTGCTGATGAGGAAATTAGCCTACATTCACCAGATCTGGTGCCGTGCGTTTTCGGGTTGTTTCTAAAAATTAAGAAAATTCAAGGGACAGTTTTTTTAATAGCAATCAGGACATTATAAATGGAGTTAATCTTGAATTTGGGAAACTTAAAAGCGTGGATTTGAAAGACTACAGTCAAACCTGCAAAGTTAACCACCTATCTAAGTTGATCACTTTTGATCCGCCCTTTCACCTTTTGCGTGGTTTTCATAGATATAAGCTTCTGTATGTTGACCACTTCTCTATTCTGTAAGTTGAGAACCAATTTAAGCCCAAAGTCTATTTTTTAATCACTATAAGTTGACAAAGAAAAATTCAATGTTTGATGGGGTATTGAAGGGATTTCGAACATGGAATTCATACTTCTTCCACCAAACGCTACCTGCGTTTTGCAACCCCTAGATCAAGGCATGATCAAATTCTTCGGTTCTCCATCAGTTGAGCTATGCTTTTTCCATCAGCTGACATATCCGTTTTCCATCATCAGTTGAGCTATCCGCTCTGCTATCCATTTTTCACAAGTTTTGAGTAGGATTTGATGGAGAACTGATGGGAGAATGACGGTACCATTTGTGCTATTAATTAATAACATAAGGCCGGGCGCACATTGTATCGCGTTCGCGTGGTTTCTGCCAAACGGTTTGCATCTTTGCTATTTTCAAAAAAGCCTTGCTTGTTTAGTAAAAATGACAGTCATTCAGTTTGACAAAACTAAGCTGTCTTCGTTTCACCAATTGTGTTAATCGTTGTGTGTTTAAACAAGTACTAAGGTAAGAAATGTGTGCTGCTATATGTTTTATATTGCCTGGTATTTTGTTTTGTCGACTATTTCTTACTCAATTATCTATTGTAAAACACAACAATCAATCTTGATAGGATGGTTCCCGAATATTTGTCAAATTGAAATCAGGGCGACCTGTAGCGCAGTGTGTTGAGGCATCAGTCTCATGTTTGACTACCGGCGTTTCGGATTCGAATCCCGTCCACGACGACGTTCGTGGCCATGGATTTGCAGGAGGTGCATGTTGGCAACTGCATTCTCCGAAACCAGTTTATGTCAACGAAACGTCAAATGGGCCACATAGAACAGTTGACGCGCTATGCCCTACAAGGGGTTAACGCAACTGAGTAGTAGTAGTCAAAATAAAGATTCAATCGATTTGACAGAAAACCGTAAACGCGATGCTAGAACGTGATCCAATGTGTGTCCAGTCTTAAACGCCTAGAACTTCCAGAAATAACGAAATCAGGATGAAATTATGTTAATAGGATCTGATCATAATAAAATAGAGAAACTAGCTTCACTCTATCGAAAGTTATCGCTTATTAGAAGTTTCATTTGTAGGGGAAGTATGGGTTTCGTTGGTCGGATTTTACATATTTTCAATATTAGCCAACAGGATCCTATTGCAAACATTTGACCAAAATTTTAAGACGCTAGCATTATTTTGACGTAAGTTACCGCTTATTTTAAGTTTCATTTGTAGGGGAGGTAGGGGTTCCTTAGGTCGGATCTAACCCATCTTGAATACCAACTAACCCAATGTCACTTCAAACATTTGACCAAAACTTCAAGTCGTTGGCTTGATTCTGTCAAAAGTTATCGCTTATTTGAAGTTGCATTTGTAGGGGAGGTAGGGGTTGCTTGATTATGATCTTGCCCATTTTCAATACCAACCTAGTAGATCTTACTAACAACATTCTGACAAATTTTCAACTCGCTAGTGTCATTCTATCGAAAGTTATCGTAATTAAAATAAGATTTAATTTTTTGAAATTTGTAGGGGAGGTAGGCGTTCCTTTGATCTGATTATGCCCAACTTACTAGAACTCAAGCAGCTTCTCAACCCAGGGTTACATGCAAAAAACCAAGTGTCTACATCAATTCGTTCAAGAGTTATAGACAAAAAACCTGAAAAGTAGGGTAGTACGGGGCTCTTTGTAAGAAAATTACAGTTAGTTTTCAACTGATCGATTTTATTTTTCCAGGAGAGTAAAAGATTATCCTCACGAGCAATTTACAAAAGCTAGAGCTTTTCATGTTTATTTAATCAGGAGTTATAGATACATTTAATTATTTTACATATGTAGGGGAGGTAGGCGTTCTCTTGGCCTGATGACGCCCATTTGCAATACCAACCAACTAGATCATACTTCCAATATTTGACCAAAATTTCAAGGCTCTAGCTTCATTTTATCGAAAGTTATCGTGCGAACGGACAGACAGACAGACAGACAGACAGACAGACAGACAGACAGACAGACAGACAGACAGACAGACAGACAGACAGACAGACAGACAGACAGACAGACAGACAGACAGACAGACAGACAGACAGACAGACAGACAGACAGACAGACAGACAGACAGACAGACAGACAGACAGACAGACAGACAGACAGACAGACAGACAGACAGACAGACAGACAGACAGACAGACAGACAGACAGACAGACAGACAGACAGACAGACAGACAGACAGACAGACAGACAGACAGACAGACAGACAGACAGACAGACAGACAGACAGACAGACAGACAGACAGACAGACAGACAGACAGACAGACAGACAGACAGACAGACAGACAGACAGACAGACAGACAGACAGACAGACAGACAGACAGACAGACAGACAGACAGACAGACAGACAGACAGACAGACAGACAGACAGACAGACAGACAGACAGACAGACAGACAGACAGACAGACAGACAGACAGACAGACAGACAGACAGACAGACAGACAGACAGACAGACAGACAGACAGACAGACAGACAGACAGACAGACAGACAGACAGACAGACAGACAGACAGACAGACAGACAGACAGACAGACAGACAGACAGACAGACAGACAGACAGACAGACAGACAGACAGACAGACAGACAGACAGACAGACAGACAGACAGACAGACAGACAGACAGACAGACAGACAGACAGACAGACAGACAGACAGACAGACAGACAGACAGACAGACAGACAGACAGACAGACAGACAGACAGACAGACAGACAGACAGACAGACAGACAGACAGACAGACAGACAGACAGACAGACAGACAGACAGACAGACAGACAGACAGACAGACAGACAGACAGACAGACAGACAGACAGACAGACAGACAGACAGACAGACAGACAGACAGACAGACAGACAGACAGACAGACAGACAGACAGACAGACAGACAGACAGACAGACAGACAGACAGACAGACAGACAGACAGACAGACAGACAGACAGACAGACAGACAGACAGACAGACAGACAGACAGACAGACAGACAGACAGACAGACAGACAGACAGACAGACAGACAGACAGACAGACAGACAGACAGACAGACAGACAGACAGACAGACAGACAGACAGACAGACAGACAGACAGACAGACAGACAGACAGACAGACAGACAGACAGACAGACAGACAGACAGACAGACAGACAGACAGACAGACAGACAGACAGACAGACAGACAGACAGACAGACAGACAGACAGACAGACAGACAGACAGACAGACAGACAGACAGACAGACAGACAGACAGACAGACAGACAGACAGACAGACAGACAGACAGACAGACAGACAGACAGACAGACAGACAGACAGACAGACAGACAGACAGACAGACAGACAGACAGACAGACAGACAGACATGGCTTAATCGAATCAGGAGGTGACCCTGATCATTTATATATATACATTGCCATACCTCCGGAGCCTCCTTTAAGGTGTTACATATTTCCGTCGTGACAAAAACAATATACCCTATACTGAAAGTCTAAATTGAATCTGAGGCACTCGTCACTCCCTCCGAATATCGATGGTTTACTGATGGCTCCAAAACTGATGATGGTACTGGGGCAGGAATTGTAGGCCCTGTATAAGACTATCGATCCTCATGGGGAAGCACGCGAAGCCAAAATTCAAGCAATTCGAACCTGTGTCAGTGCATGTATGGAAGCCTGCTACTGTGGAAGAAGCATTGCAATCTTCACGAATAGCCAAGCTGCTGTCAAAGCTCTCTATAAGCCCGTACTGATGTCTAAATCAGTACTTGATTGCTATGAGGTTTTGCAGAGACTTAGTTTCCTTAATACAGTCACCATATACTGGGTCCGGGATCATGTCGGTGTCTCAGGTAATGAGATTGCCGACGAGTTGGCTAGGAAAGCATCTGCGACCCCATTTATTTGGCCCTTTTGTGGTATCCCTCTACGCAAGCCCATATTAGGGGACAGAAGCGTATAGATACCGGCGCATACTGGGAGAATCTCCTTGGCCTAAGACAGTCTAAGCTGTTCATTCCAAGCCACTAACGCAAACGCACCCTAGAACTGCTAAATCTAAGTAAAAACAGGGTAAGAACCATTTCCAGCCTTCTCACAGGGCATTTGACTCTGAGGCACCACATGTGCCAAATGGGCATTGTCTCTGATGCCAGTTGTCGTTTCTGTGAGGCCGTTGATGAGATATCCCCGCAGATCCTCTGCGAGTGTGAGGCCCTTTCAGTCGTCGCCTTGATTGCCTCGATGATCCTTTCCCTGAAGTGGACGAAATCGCTTCATCTCTCTGAACTCAGACAGTTCAACAGCTTTGTTAGCCGGATCACTTAATCGCCAACTTTAAAGCTGCACTAGACCATGTGGGCTATAGCACAATAGACCTTTTTTGGTCGAAGTGCTTGTGGGCTCTCCGGGCCAACCGCCCCTCTCGATTATCTTATCTTGTCTAACGCCGTCTCATTTGGTTACTGAATGTCACTAACCAATTGTTTATAATTTTTGAAGTCATGAAATTGCGAAGAAAAGCAGTTGTAAAACCATCTAGTTGTCCGGCTTTTAGAGGTTAGCTGTTAATCGCTTTTGCGACCGGTCGCTTACGATCGATACATAGTCGTGTCTAGGAACTCACACCTTTAGTCTGAAAAAAAAACAGGAAAATGCGTCACCATTTCCGGCTATGCGAGCGTCCGGTTAAAGGACCGAATTTGTTAGAAAACATGCAAAAAAATGTTCGGGACCTAAAAATTTGTTCGCTTATAAGATATGGCCGGTTATAGGAAGTGTCCGTACAGGAATCGCAAACTGTGTACTAATGGTGGGCATAATGATTTTTTCCACTGTGCCGGCACATACGCCTCTGATAATTTCCAATGAGTCGTTCAAAAGGAAAAAAAGTCGTTCAAAAAGAGTCATCCAAAGAGTCGGAAGCTTGGTTAATATCTGTAACATATTCAATAAAAGTCGTAGTTTTTAAAAATAAAGTTTTTTCCTTTATTTTTTACCCCCGATTCGAAGTCGGTGACCCCCAATGCCCTTTAGTTCGAGTCAGCCAAATCGGACCACTGTTTGCCATAAAAACGGGGTTGCCAATCTGGGATGGGCTCTTTTGACTCGTTTGACCCTTTTTGAACGATATGATACGATTCGGTTTTGACTCTTTTGACTCTTTTTGAACGATTCGATTTTGTATCGTTCTTCTAAAATATGATGTTAGACTATATAGCAGCTGGAAATTTGCATTTGCTCTCACTGTAGCTGTAGTGGAAGTGGAAGCTATGGGTTTTTGTCTGGTTTCATCCAAAGTTGAGCTTGAGATGATGATACACAGGACGAATACTTTTGTTTTAGAATGTTGGCATTGTTTTCTGTTTTTCGGAAACTTGGATGTGCGGTGCGACGTAAGTAAATGATTATCGATTTGCTTGCAGTCGGATTGTTGTGTATATATGTATATGCGAGTATACACAATGCGTGCATTGCATACTGCATAGAGATGATTCTGAATGGATTTAGATGGGATTGCTCTGGTAGATAGATAATGGTGGATTTAGTTTTAGATAGATAATGGGATGGGCTGTGAGTGAATGAATGTAGTACATTATAAGTAATGAGAAATGAGCGTGGTTTGGTTATGCGGGGGGCTAGTTTGGGAATTAATTTTACAGTGGGTCATTCTTAAATTGAACGACTCGGAGGCTATGTCGTTTTGCCGAATGTTTCGCTTATTCTGTAGAGTCGTTCAAATTGAACGACTCGTTACTGTGCTACACATCACTACTGCATACCCACGATTGTGTAATTACTTTGGATTAACTCATTAGTTTTCCCTTTTATGCCGTAGGAACTTTGTTTTTCCAAAACATTGATGTGGTCTCTTTATCTATCCCCAAACCAACTTCAAACTTATGAAATAAGAGCCAGAATGGTTCCGGTTCAGTAGTACTCGTATATTCTTCAGAAAAAGTCTAAGTCATAAGTTTTGATAATGCTTTACAATTACAAATTTGTTTTTTCATCAATCACTCAATATCAATCTCTAACTGTTCTTTAAGACAAATGAATATGTATTCTCCATTTTTTTGCTTGTGTAGGTACCACATACTATGTCTATTCAATTCAAAATATCTGATGCTCTTTAAGACACTCTTCCACTCGCAAAATGAGGAATAGATTTTAAAAAGTTCATTGGGTACATCTTTCAGCTACATTAAAACGTCCGAAGACAACTGTATACATTTCACCTTTCCAGATCATCAGCAAATGGTATAGAATAGCGCCCAATGACATTTTCCATCGTAGATGCGTTGAATAAAAAACTTATTTTTCATTGTCGAAAAAAAATAGAATCACCTCAAACAAATCACTTCCATAAATCATCTGTAAATAACCTCTATTTCATTAATCATGAATACATCCCAAAGGAAGACAAGAACCCCAAAAGGACCGCAAGAAGTCGACATTATTACAACATGCATGCCGACAAGACCAAAATGATGGAGCCGGATTTAGGTTTTAGGTTAGCCCAATCCTTAATAATTTAGAGGCGTGACATTCAATCCCTAGCAACTTTAGGATAATTTCACGACGGTAGTGTTAGTTCAGTGGAAAAAAGTTATCAACGAACGGACGTTGGAACGATGAGAATAAGTTTTTGCAATCTAAAATTTAGGAATGGAGTGGATATTGTTTGTGTTGAATATGAATTATTGGGCAAATTGTGTTTCTGAGACCGGAAAGAATAATTTTATTTTTGCTTTTTCAAATCATGGAGGACATTTTGATCGCATGAACACAAACGTAAGTATGAAAAATTAATCCCTCTATAGTCCACTAGATTTACAAGGCTTTCCTTAGACATATATTAGAATATGGTACAATAGTCTACTGAGAAAAAGCATTTACTGCTGCTGCCAAGACTTTTCGGAACTATTCGCTCTTGATCTATCGCTTTTGAGGTACCGCTCGACCTCCAGCCGATACACATTCATTTAAAAGCAGAAGCTAAAATGGCAATCGCCATACATGTGGTACGCGAGGCTAATGTAAAGCTAACATAAAGCTGTGCAACATAAAGAAGGCTCTCATAATAGAGTAACACTAATCGGGGTCGCTGGCCATCAATGGCTATGAACAGACTGACGAACTGGCTAGAACAGCTTCGGCTACCCCCTTTTGCGGACCAGAGTCCTTTTGTGGAATTCCAGCCTGCACAATCAAGAACCTTATCAGAGACTGGGAGCGCAGCGCCCATTGGGATAATCACATAGGGCTGTGGCAAGCTAAACTTTTCATCTCAGGCTACTCGAATAGTAGATTGACTGATCTACTAATGTTGAACAGGAACACTGTGAGAAACATTTGTGGTCCTCTAACTGGACACTCATGCCCGAGAGACCACCTAAGAATCATGGGTATTCTATCGGACTCAAGCTGACTCGAACACGTTTCATTGGAAAGGATGACGTGACGTCGACGCGATATTTTATGTGATTGCGACGCCTTGGCCCGGCAACGTAGAGACTGCTTGGAGTCGCCTTTCCGGAGCCTGATGATATCGCTTCAGTTTCACCAAACAAATTTATTAGCTCGATCGAACTTGATCTATGCTATTCGGCCTTAGTGCTCTAAACACTACGGGGGTCAACGACTATCTTCAATATATACTAAGCGGCACGGAATATGGTCCAAACATAAAAAATGCGGGATAATTTGCTATTCCAGAAAAAAATTTCACGTGATAGTTTGCCAAAATGATCGGTCAATTTTAGGGTTTTGTAGTAAAAACAAACCCCTTATGAAATCGGTCAAGTGCCTGTCTGACCTTATGTCTATAGAATATATCACGAACGGCTGAAGCTGCATATATGCAATTTTGTGGGAATGTGTAGAATTATTATAATTCGCCGGAGAAAGCGACGCGTCGAAATAGGCTAACTTTAAGGGGAGGTCCCATTAAAGGGGAAATGCCCCACGGCACCATGCAATAAGCCATTTGGATATAAGCCATTGATGGACAATTTCGGCTGAATACGAAAGTGGCCATTTCGATTCGCATTCAATGTTCAATTTCGTTTAAAACGAAAGTGAATATTTACACGGCTATTTTCGCTTTCCTCTGCATACCTTATTTCGGTTTGAAATTGTGTATAGATAAAAAAATGCTGGATGCAGATATGCTAGGACGACACGGATGCAGGTACATATAGAACCCCTCAGTATCGTACAATTATGAACGCTCGTTCCGCTCGCTCTGGACAGTGCATGGTTATTTTCGCTTTTATCACATGCCTTATTTCGATTTAAACCGATATTGTCCATACATGGCTTATTTCGTTTATTTTCCAATGGACACTTTTGGTTAAAAACGTAAGTGTCCATATGGATTATTTCAGATGGCCACATTCGCCATTGCTTATTTCGGTGCACCGATGCATTTCGTTCTTTGCCGTATATTTTGTTTCGGCTTGAAACCGAAAATGTCTATACTGACACTACTGTTTCACACTCAGTGTTCAATTTCGTTCAAAAACGAAAGTGAGTATATGGCTATTTTCGCTTTCGTTCGCATACTTTATTGTACTTCGATTTGAAACCGCTATTATCCACGCATTGATTATTTCGTTAATTTTCCGATAAATACTTTCGGTTCCAAACGAAAGTATCTACACGATTATTTAAATAAAATAAATAATAAATAACTAGCGCAACAGTCCAATTTGAGCCACGGCCTCGAAATGAGTTAGCATCATCTCATTTTCTAGATCGTGACGGTTTTTGTGCAGAGGTATGTGATCAGCAACACGCTCAACCGAGTTATTTACCCCATAATGGGTACTCATTTAACAGCTGAATGGGCTCATAGTCCGACACGTAAATCCCCGGAATCGAGCCAAGGCCCAGTGCGTTGAAGGCGAACGTGCTAACCGTTGCGCCATCCGAACTACATGGATTATTTCGTATGGCTAATTTAGCCATGGCTTATTTCGGTGCCCCGGATAGAAAATGACGCTGATTGGGGCAGCCCAGATAGCTATCCGCGACCATTGTGCATCGCTCCATTACTCTCAATGCATCTCTTCCTATCCGATCGAAAGTGACGCGCTGTCCCGATTACTTAATGTGCATCGACACTTAGGCTGCTGCCGCGCAGGATTATTTTGGTATGGACCAAAAAAATGCCAAAGGGGGGTGGGGGGCAAAAGACCTTTTCCATAGTCCTCCACGTGGGCGCCCCCTGGTAACGGCAGTGTGTCAAATCGCTGACGGCCAAGTCTTAGCGATAAGACACTTTGGAAAAAGGCACATTGCTCAGATTTAGTAGGATGGAATGACTTGCGTAGTTGGACCTGCAACATGGTTGTGTGAACTCCAGCACGTTTAATAAAACATCTGAAGCAGCTATCTTCCGAGGCCATCCCCGGATGTGCTGACAACCCGTCCTTGTCAAAACCACTATTCGTCAAGAAACCTGGAACAAAAGCCTCGGATTGGACAAATCAACAACGACGACCACGCAAAAGACTACCCCATGAACAAACCGGGGGCTGAGAAGGCCCTGCTTCAACAGGTCGAAAAGTACAAACTGAGCATTACTGCAGTCCAGCAAACAAATTGGCTTGGCAGCGAGATAAATGACAAGCAGTCACACACAATTTTAAGTGGCAAACCATCGGGCCGCAAGGAGTTTGGAGTAGCATTTATAGTGAACAAGCGCCTCAAACCGCATATTACTGACTTCAAACCCATAAATGAACGGCTGTGTGCAATTCGCATTAAGACTCGATTCTTCAATGTCTGGCTAATCAATGCGCACGCCCCCACTGTTAAAGTTAAAGAAGACGCAGTAAAAGACGAGCTCTACGCCCGCCGTGAGACTCTCTTCCACTCACTTTCAGCAAACGACGTCAAATAGCTGCTGGGAGACTTTAACGCGCAAGTCGGAAATGAAAGTTGACACCGGCGGACCACAGGAGGCCACAGTCTCCATGAAGAATGTAATAACAACGGCCAGCGACTTATCGACTTCACCTGCGGGAGGAAACTAATCGTAAGTTCTATGTGTTTCCAACATCGACGCATTCACAAGCAGACCTGGAAATCTCCAGACGTACATACCGTCAACCAATTTAATCACGTCCTCATTTGCAGGAGATGGGCGTCTAGTGTGATGGATGTCCGCTCTTATCGAGGAGCAAGCTGGGACTCAGATCATCACTTGGTGAGGAATTTTTTCAGTGCACCAATCGAGAATCAGCACTCCCAAAATCTTTGCGGTTGATAAGCTTCTGAGCGATGCCTCGGCGGTGGCGTATACTACCGCCCTTGAGGAAAGACTATCGCCTATGCTACACAACATCAGCAACACAGGCGTCCATGGGTTCTGGGAAGAACTCAAGGGTACCATCAGGGATGTCGCAGAGAAGGTCGTGGGATATAAAGCTAGGCAAACGCGAAATTACTGGTTCGATCAAGAATGCAAAAATTCATTTGACGCGAAAAACCAGGCCAACAGACAATGGATTCAACGAGGAACCAGAGCCAGAAGGGAAAAATTTGACGAGCTACGGCGAATATCGAATACTCTTAGAATAAAAAAGATACAAAGTATCTACACTGCATGCAGATACATCGGAACATGGATATGTCTATGACTACCGACTGCGTGGAACCTGTTGTGTTGAAGATATCGACGTAAAAACGAAAAAACACGTCCCACGCTTTCGGCAGGCATAAGACATATCCATGTACCCATGTATCTGGTGGCAGTGTAGATATTCGTCATAAATTCTGCTTTGCTTTGTCCTGTCCGCTTGGGCTCCTTTCTCTCGCATGATCGTTTCGTTTTCGTTTGCATCGCGTGTGTGCAATATTCACCTCCTCTCGTGCACCCTGTTCCATCTACCTGTTCCATCTACCCGTTCGGTACAGTTTGCAGACTGCAGCCTATCGACATTTCTCTGAGTACGTTTCTGCTAATCGCAATCACGCTTCCCACCATCTTTTCCCAATCGGACGTGTATTGTGTTTGTGTATCTACATATTGCAAAATCGCACCCACACTATCCGTCGCATCCCGCCCCTTTAATCAACAGTCCGGGTCCGGCACACACAATCCGTTTCTCAAGTAACGCGTGCGACTCTATGCGATTGTGTCCGGCAAACAGAAAGGGAAACTAACAAAAGTAAACAAAACATTCCAACACACGCACAAAGACAATGCACAAGAAAAATTTTGGAATTTTTGCAGAAGGGGGGGGAAGGCATTTGATCTTCTGCAGGCCTCTGAATGTACATCATGTCACAATGAGCTGCCCGGAACTATAACATCCTGCGACGAATATTTCTCTATTTCGGGGCTTGGGAGGTTTTAACTCGCGCAGTACGAATCCGCCATTTTGTTTTATGATACGTTTATTGCATGTGTGGTGGGGGCCACATTGTGGGCCAGTCAGACCTCAAATCGCCGCCATTGCAAATGCACAACAATTTGGATAGAATGAACTTCGTCCGCGATGGCTCTCGCTCTCTATCTTCGGGGGGCGGAAACTATGTAATGTACACACTCTCAAATTGCGTCGGCGCATGTCCAAATGTTAGTCGAACTGACTACTTGCTACTTTTCTGGGACCCTATTGATTCAGATATGTAGTACAACGTGCGCTATTTTATTTGTTTGGATTCCAGCCATTTTGAACATTTTGGAATTTTTGCGGAAGGGATGCATTTGATCTTCTGCAGACCTCTGAATGTACATCATAACATATAACATCCTGCGACGAATATTTCCTTATTTCGGGACTTGAGAGATTCTAACTCGCCTAGTATAAATCCGCCATTTTGTTCTATATGTTTATTGCACGTGGGGTGGGGGCCCACATTGTGGACCAGTCAGACCTCAAATCGCCGCCTTTGCAAATGCACAAACACAGTCGCTGGATCACCCGATTTGGCTCGAATGAACTTCATCCGCTCTCGCTCATCTTCGGGGGGCGGGAACTATGTACACTGTCTCAAATTGCGTCTGCGCATGTCCAAATGTTAGTCGAACTGACTACTTGCTACCTTTTCTGGGACCCTAGTGATTCAGATAGTACAACGCGCGCTATTTTATTAAATGATGAATGGGAATTGGCGGAAATTGAAGGTCATTGAAAGTCCGCCCGTTCACCCGTACACTATGTTATTTCTTGCCGTCCACAACGTCAACCTTTATCGCTATCAAATCAACATCCCAACATGTACACACAGGATTCCCGCAAGCGCACCGCCCGCGCGGATCAACAAGCAACAGCCATGCACAATGACCACTTCACTCAAACGACATGCACAACCAGAAAAGAAAAATTTTCAATGGGCTTGTTTCCTCTTCTGACCCCCGAGTAGAAAAACAGACATTTCGTGTGACGGACAGATTTTTACGATGACCTCCAGCTATAAGACATATCCATGTCAATAAGATGTAAGAAACGTAAATACTAAGACGAGATTCCGAACGAATCATTGGCGAGTATAAAAGCGGTTTCAGACCTGGTCGCTTCACAACCGATGAGCTCTTTACGGTCAAACTGATACTCCGGAAGTGCTGGGAATACAACGTAAACGTATACCAAATCTTTGTCCACTTCAAGCAAGCATACGACAGTATCGATCGTGGAGTACTGTACAACATCATGCTGCAATTTTTTATACCGGCTAAATTAGTGCGACTGACAAAGATGACGATGAACAACTCCGTCTCACAAGTCAGGATCCAGAATAGACTTACTGATCTATTTGAAACACGCACTGGTCTGAAACAGGGCGATGGACTGGCACTGACGCTCTTCAACCTAGCACTGGAATACGCTATTCGGGCTATGAATTTGGACAACAGCAATACGCTACTCATCAAGTCGACACAATTAGCAGCGTACGCCGATGACATCAACATCATGTTCCGAAGATTGGCCGACGCAGAAGAACTTCTGCATACACTCGATACCGCTGCAATGGAAGTTGGACTACGTATCAACGAGGGTAAAGCTAAAATAACGATGCAATCGACGACAAGGACACCTGCACAACCGAGGGGGACCTCAACATCAAGTTCGTGAACAACTTCATTTACCTGGGTTGCAACTTGTCAAGGGACGCCAACGAAACTGACGAAATCAAGCGACGAATACAGTTAGCTAAAAAGACTTTTTTCACGGGGAGAACCGAATGAAATCGAAGCATGTGCACAGAAACACGAAGTTCCGCGTGTACAAAACCATTATACGACCAGTGCTATGCTATGGCTGCGAAGCATGGACCCTAACTCAAGCCTCCGAAAACATGCTAGACACTTTCGAACGTAAGGTTCTACGGCGAATTTTCGGGGCTGTTTGCGATCGAGATGGATGGCGCATCCGGTACAACCATAGGCTGTATGAACTGTACGATGAGCTGCATGTCTCGAAAATCGTCAAACTACAACGACTTCAATGGCCAGGGCATGTACAAAGATTGGACGATGATCGCATGCCTAAGAGAGTAATGAATGCAGAACGAGTCGACGGAGCGAGACTGCCTAGACGACCAAGATCTCGTTGGGAGAGCTTAATATATGTGGACGCTGAACAGCTACTGGGCTTCTGAGATTGGAGGACGCGGTCACGTGACCGAGATAATTGGAGGACAGCGATCCAGGCGGCCAAGGCCCGCCGACGGACTGTCGCGCCACGATGATGATGATGATGATCTCGCAGTGGGAAATAATGCATGTGTTGTGATCACATTCCCGTTCTTTTGAAGATAATTTTCGTCGCGCCTTCAGTTTCGTGTTCATTAAATACCCCAGGTGATGAGTGCCAATATTTGATTTTCGAATGAAAAAATATAAAGGAGGTTTTAAACTTGGTTCAATTTGTTAGTTGGTACTAGGAGTATATCATACTAAAAGTCCGGGTCCTGTTGGGTGTGAGCTCGCGGGGAGGGAGGGGATTAAAAGGGAGTTTTTTGTGTTTTTTTTTTTAAATATCTCTGTAACTATCACTCCCAGCGATAAATGTTGTAAGAACAAAATAAAGTAGACAAAATTTTCTATAAAAAAAGGTCCAAACCATTTTCGTCGTAGGACTAATGCTCTAAAATATGCAGGGTTGCCAATAAATAGGAATTTTACAACATTTTTCTTTTCTTTTTAGATAAGTAATTGGCTGGTACCTGAACTATCATACATTATATCGAAAATTCCCGAAGTTGGGAAGTAAACTATTGAGGGGAAAGGCTGGTCCTTTTCAGAAAAAACATGCAGTGCCGACCCCTGGTGCAGAGTATAATGAACCATTTTAGAGCCGATGGTGTGATATGTCATTTTGTAGGAAATGGTTTATGTACTACAGTTCTAGCTTGGAACATGTTTTGTGGGATCCTTAGTGTGAAAACACACCGCATCAGACAAAACGTTTTTGCCTCATCTTCTTCCTTGCCCTTTCATACCACTCTGCGGCTTCGCGTTGCTCTGCCTGTGGTGTTGGCACTTTGCCCATTCTGGCGGTATAATCTCAGCTTCCTTCTGCAGGCAGCTCGGTCTTGGATCGTATCATCGCCGAGATTATTGCGTTGTTGTTGCTTCTTCGTCTGATCGATCCATGTGTGTTTGCGTCTGCCTCGGGGTTTGGGTCCAGCAATTGGAACATTCATTGATAGTGCCTTCATGACTGGTGGACGCCTTAGAACATGGCAATACCAATCCATACGACGATCTTCGAGCTTTTCAGTAATCGGTTGCTCAATAAACAAGCTGCCTCGGATGTAGGTATTTTTGATGCGATCATTTTTGGTCACACCGGCTGACTATCGTAGCATTTTCATCTCGGTCGCAGTCATTTTACTTTCGTATGTCTTGCACATAGCCCAGCACTCAGACGCATACATGAGTGCGGGACGTACGACCGTTTTGCATAACTTGCCCTTAAGCCTTCGTGGCATCTTCTTGTCGCAGAAAACTCCAGAGTTTTCTCGCCAACCGACACTGATGCGATGTTTTATGTCATCATCGCAGGTAGCTTCCTTGTTGACCATCGAGCCCAGGCATTTGAACCTTGTACAGGACTTCAGCTGCTCTCCTTTAATGCATTTATCTGGTATCGGTCTCTCTTGAGCTGAGAGAGGCCAGCAAAGGTACTCAGTCTTTGGTATGCTTATTCTCAGTCCATGATCCTCCAGTATCTTACACCACTTCGTCAGTGCAGCCTGCAAAGCAACAATGTTATTGCTACCCAGGACAACGTCATCGGCGAAGTAAAGGGATATTTCCAGGTCGTCAGAGATGAGTTTTAATAAATAGAGCATGATGTGGAAGAGTAAGGGACTCAATACACTGCCTTGGTGAACTCCGACTTTAACCGGAAACTCTTCAGACTCGCCAGCTGTGCATCTGACTTTAGTAGTTGCTCCATCATACATGTCTTGTATCATGTTAACATATGCGTCTGGGACCTTAACTGCTCTTAAGGCCACCCATATTAGATCACGAGGAACTCTGCCGAAGGTTTTTCCAAATCGATGAACACAAAATGCAAGTCCGTCCGTGCATCACGATGTTTTTCCATCGTAACACGCAAGCACTGAATAGCATCGTCTGTGGATCGACCCTCTACAAAGCCGCATTAATTGTCATCGGACCGTACAATCTCTGTCAATCGATTGCAGACAACCCACTCGTAAGTCTTCAATATGTGAGATGTTAACTTGATTGCCCTATAGTTGTTGAGCTTGCGTGAGTCACCCTTGTTCTTATGAAACGGGAGAAGGAAGCTTTTCCTGAAAGCGTCAGGCATCGGTTGCCCTCTTTTAATTTTATTGAAAAGAACAGTGAGCCGGCCCCACTGCCTGTCCGCGTTTCATCTGCATCATTGCTCTCATCACCTCCTTCACTGAGAAATCAGCGATATCAGTGGTGTTTGGCTCCACAGCTTGAAAAGCTTCACGCGGGAATTCTTCGTTCAAAAGTTCGTCAAAGTACTCACGCATTCTGCTACAGATTGCTGTCTTCAACCAGTAGCACTCCTTGTGAGTCTTCAACATACTTTGGCGCCTAAATCTCTCGAGCGTTTCTTCTCTTTTGGGCTGCGGCCTTATAAATCCTGGCACTGTCTTTAGGTTTATCTTGCAATGACGATCCCTTATCCGCAGTCAGATCTACTAGTTCTTGATACAACTTCTCGGCTACAATCGCCTTTGCTTGAGCCACCTTCTGCTTTACTTCCTTCCGGCATTTATCATATTTCTCCCGAAGTTGAACCTTCTCGGCTTCACTGCTTGTCTTACATGTTGTCCAAGCCTTGAATTCGTTCCATTTGGCCTGCACTGCTTCTTTAGTTTCATTATTCCACCACAACGTCTCCTTGTTCGTCTGGAGTGGGCCTTTTGAAACTTCCAGTGTCTTTTCAGCCTCACCTACTAACACTGGATCCAAAGCATTCCACATTTGTGTTGGACGTTGCTCGTGGCAGTTGGTATTGTTTTGAAACCACTCCTCCATTTTAACAATGAGTGGAGTTACAACAGATTCATAGCTTTCGTTGTTGAGACTCTGCCACTTGATTTTCTCGACTGGCTCGGGGATTCCTTGCAGTCTTGCTCCTCCTTTCAAAATAAATTCTGTCAGGAGCAACCGGTGCTGGGTGACCGCAGATTCACTCAAGATCACTTTGCAGTTTTTCACCCAACGCCTCATAAAATTTAGACACAGATGATAGTCTATCTGCGTCGTATGAGCTCCACTGCTATATGTGATCAGGTGCCTTTGATTCTTGGTGAACCATGTGTTGAGGATGACCAGACCGTGTGATCTGCACATAGTCAGGATAGCCTCACCTTCATCATTTCTGGCTGTAGATTGGCTACCCTTCCCATGATGGCAATCCTCGTAATCGCAGTTCGATTCTCCCACATGGCCATTGAAATCCCCTCCGAAAAAAACCAGCTCGGTATCTGGTATACTTTGAAGCAGTGTGCCAACGTCGCTCCAAAATGCCCCTTTTTCACTTTGCTGCAAACCCACTTGGGGAGCGTAGGCACTTATGACATTCCGCACTCTTCCACAGATAACCAATTTGATACTCATCAAGCGGTCGCTTATCTTCGAGATACTCACGATGCTGCCAAGTAAAGCCGATGACAGAATAACGGAAACGCCGTTCCTATCATTCGAGTTTCCACAATAGTACAATTTGTACTTTTTGGAATTCGTCAAAAAACGAGCTCGGTCGACTTGATCATTTCGTTTTGTCTTAAGGCGGAATTCCACCGAGGCAACAGTGACCGACAAGAGGTATGCTACATGTTGCCCAGTGTCGCCTGTTTTCAGTTTTTCACTCATTTTCAGTGTCGCATGCTACAAGCCGCACCGATCCGCTGGCTATTGGATAGCGGCGACATTGTTCGACATGTAGCATGCGGCAATTGTTGCCTCAGTGGAATTCCGCCTTTATGCGGTGTGTTTTCAGGCTTAGTTCTCAAAATAATCAAGAAATCCTAGAAAAAATACCTTTGACCCCCTCTCAGTTACACTTCCGGACCTTCTATTGTCGGGGACTTTTAAGCACATATTCAAGGGACTGTTCTCAACAATTGTGCACAATTTCAAAACTACACGATTTACTTTTCCCATTTTTCGTTCCTAGCCTTGGACTATATTAATTTCAGTCAGTTTACGTGCATTATTTAATTATATACTTCACCCTGGAAAAAAATCACTCCTGAGCTAGTAAGCAAATAGTAAGCAGCAATATTATTGATAATTTTTATATGTACGAATGATAATGCTACACGATATGAACTTATGTGCAAGCAAAAAATTAGCAAACGGGCGACCAGTAGCTCAGTACGTAAAGGCTTCGGTCTCATGTCTGACTACCGGCGTTTCGGGTTCGAATCCCCTCCACGACAACTTTCATGGGCATGTATGTTTGTGTTGTCTTCCCCCTGTGGTGCAGGGCGTAAAAATAAGCCACAGTATCTCCCGACTTGTCGCAGATAGGCGGCTAAATCGGAGAGCAGGAGGTGCAAGCTGGCAACTGCATTCTCCCAAAACTAGTTTCTACCAACGCAACGTCAACTAGGCCACTGGGACAGTTGACGCGCTATGCCTTTCAAGGAGTTAAGGCAATTGAGTATCATCCAAATTCGTCCAAATTGTTAAATTTTTATGCAAATACCCGTAAAGAAACTGCTCTACATATATGTAAATAAAATATTAGTGCTAATTTCCTCTTATTTGTTACGCTAATGATCATAAACTCGAATCTATATTCAAATTAAATTATCGAGATATTCGCTGCAAAGATACATAAAGCACATCTTCTTTCCCCAAATGGATAATCACATAATCTTTAGATCAAATAAAAACAAGAAAAAAAAATAGCTTCGGGCACGTCGAAGCTTCGATGCCCTAGACGAAAATTAAACTCTGTTGTTTTTCAATACCAATCCTCTAGGGCTTCCTAACCAACATTTTCAGTTGCTAGCTCATTTTAAAGGAAATAACCATACGAACGGACAGACAGATGTTGCTAAATGAACTGGTTATCATTTCTATATATGTACAATATTTTCATATGAAGAAAATAGTACACCCTATCTCACGTTAGGTCTAGGATATAATAATCAACAAATTTTGAAAGCGCCGCGTTCCGTAGGTTTTAATGGAAAGAAATGGATGCAAATTCGAAAGCCTTCTCCATTATTTATTCAACCAGTATAGTAACTATATTCGATGAGAAATATTTTATCTTTCCCTATATTTTCTATTACTATCTGTACCAAGATGAAATGTCGGATTTTGCAATGACATGAAATTGGCTGCGATTTTTATACCCTAGACTTTTAGTATAGGGTATATTGTTTTTGTCACGACGGAAATATGTAACACCGTAAAGGAGGCTCCGGAGGTATAGCAATGTATTGTATATATAAATGATCAGGGTCACCTCCTGATTCGATTTAGCCATGTCTGTCTGTCTGTCCGTCCGTCTGTCAGCCCGTTCGCACGATAACTTTCGATAGAATGAAGCTAAAGCCTTGAAATTTTGGTCAGATGTTGGAAGTATGATCTAGTCGGTTGGTATTGAAAATGGGCATGATCAGGCCAAGAGAACGCCTACCTCCCCTACATATGTAAAATAATTAAATGTATTTATAACTCCCGATTAAATAAATATGAAAAGCTCTAGCTTTAGTAGATTACTCGTGAGGATAATCTTATATTCTCCTGCAAAAATAAAATCGATCAGTTGAAAACTAACGGTAATTTTCTTACAAAGAGCCCCGTACTACCCTACTTTTCAGGTTATTTGTCTATAACTCTTGAACCAATTGACGTAGACACTTGATTTTTGGCATGTAACCCTGAAGTGAGAAGCTGCTTGGGTTCTAGTAAGTTGGGCATAATCAGATTAAAGGAACGCCTACCTCCCCTACAAATTAAAAAAATTGAATATTACTTTAATTACAATAACTTTCGATAGAATAACACTAGCGAGTTGAAAATTTGGCAGAAAGTTTATAGTAAAATCTAGTTAGTTGGCATTGAAAATGGGCTAGATCCTACCCAAGGAACCTCTACCTCCCCTACAAATGAAACTTCAAATAAGCGATAGCTTTCGATAAAATTAAGCTAGTGACTTGACATTTTGGTAAAATATTTGTACTGGGATCTAGTTTGTTGTTATTCACCAAACGAAACCTCTACCTCCCCTACAAGTGAGACTTCAAATAAGCAATAACTTTCGATAGAATGAAGCTAGCGACTTGAAAAATTCCACAAATATTTGTAGAATGGGTTAAATATTGTAATTGATTTTTAGAATAGCCAAGATCCTCCTGAATGTGTGCCAACCTCCCCTATAAACTGGCCATATAGGAAATTTACTTTTAAAGCATATGGTCGTTGCCAATTGGTACTTTTGGTATCATCACTAGGTCTGTACAAGTCTAGGGTATATACGCTTCGCTTCGGCCTGGTTAAGTATCAAACTGCCACCAGGCGGCCCTAGTGATATAACATATTGAAGTATAAATACTGCTTCCTGTGAAAAAAAGCAAAAGAACATGGAAGCGAGTCAAAAGCGGCTACTTTTCCCTCAGAGCACAACGCAACGGAAGCAACGAGGAATATCAACAGGGCATTTGGATCTGATACGGTTAACGAACGAACCACTCAGCGGTGATTCGAAAAATTTCAAACAACGAGCTGCGTGCATTAGTGGAGTCTGACCCCTGACAAACCATAAGGGATCTTGCGGAGAAATTGGGCGTGCACGGTTCGACAGTTTTCCGCCACTTATGTACAACAACTTGGGAAAGTGAAAAAGCTTGACAAGTGGGTTTCGCATGCTCTTACCGAGCAAAATATGGTGTGTCGAATGGAGATTTCCAGTTCCCTTCTCTCCTGCAACAGAAACGAACCGTTCTTGAACCGAATTGTGACCTGCGATTAAAAGTGGATACTATACGGTAATCGTCGCTGATCGCCCCAATAGCTAAATGCCGATGAGGCTCCAAGACACATGCCGAAACCAAGCCTTTATCCAAAGAAAATAATGGTGACTGTTTGGTGGTCTGTAGCTGGATTTATCCACTATTCGTTCCTGCAACCTGGCGAAACCATCAATACTAACAAATACTCCGCTCAACTGGACGAAATGCATGAGAAATTGACAATTCAACGACCTAGGCTAGTCAACAGGGATGGTTCGTTTTCGTTGTGGCTTTTGGAAAGAAGGTAATTTCAGACAATTGAGTTGAAATTGACGGAGATGCAAAATTCATGGAATTCGGATGGATATAATATTGTATGATGAATGCCGTTCGATATAGATATTTTTTTTATGTGGTAGGAGGATAAGATTTTGATAATAGTAGGAGGAGAATTCTGCATGATGGAAACGCTCGGGGACACAGATGCGAATGTATCCGGCATAATATTGGTATACGAAAACGAATATAGAGTAGAAGAAATTTGATTGCAATGTTTTTTAATAATTAGGAAATTTTTGAAATACTCGTATCTTAAAATAATAATGTTGAGATAACTGAGAGGGTAAGTGCATATGCAGGCAAACATTTTAAAGTATGGCGTGTGATATATGCACATTATCATTAAAATACTCATATGTAGCATAGGACTTGTGGCTTTATTTACGAGGTATACGTGTGATGTATGGTGAATTGGAATATGTATGGTGTTTGGTATTTTGTAAATGTTGTATGATGTAGGATTTCGATATACGTAGTAGGTGTAGGTGTGTGTGTTATGCATGGTATTAATTATAGAAAGGGAGTAAAATGCAGTTTTGTCACAATCCAGAGTTTCTGTTGCGTGCTCTCTGTTATTCATTTTTCATGCAATTACCGATTGTAAGATGTTAAATGCATAGGAGTACATTTCATTATCATGTGTCCACATTTAATGGATCATTTACCTGGAATAAGATTTAACGTCCTTACATGCAGAGCATCCAATTGACCATTCAATGAATTTTGGTAGTTTGATCTGTGTTTTCCCCAGAAGAGATAATGTACTTATTCAAGAAGGGATATTTTTTGTTACGTTGAATTTACACGCAGATATCGTAACAAACGTTGCAATGTAGAAGAATTTATGACCCCTAATGGTTCTGTATTACTAATGGTGGCCACACACGATTTAGAAGATGGTTTGGGCGTGGCTGAGCTCGATGGTGTGTGGCTACTATAAGAATCGCGTTCGTTTCAACCCACCAAATCCAAGAGTATTTTCAATACCTCATTCGAAATCAACTGTTCACGCAATATCTGTCATTCATGTGCATTCATAATGTGGAATGTTCAACGGTCCATAATAAACACAACTTGCAAACTAATGATCTTTTAAAACCAATGTTGAATGTTTACGAATCGAATTGCGTCTCAATGTCAACTTCTACTGATTTCTACCCTTAATTGTAGTCCATAAAATAGGTCATTTAATATTTTTGCACCAATCAGTAAAGAATATATTCTCTGTCTTAACACTTATGCACTTTTGCTATGTACATATACAGGGTTATTGGTTAAGTCGACCTATTCCTTGTAACACGTTATAATAGGGTCAAAATGCAACAAAATGAGGCCATAAATGTTAGACCGATTTTCAATGGTCACTGAGATATTTGAATTTTTAGATTTTTTTGAAATAACCTAGAATTTTGCCATTTAAAGTAAAGATAAAAAAAACTAATAAGGTAATGGGTTAAAACTTATTTTTGAATTTCAGTCAACACTATAGCTGACATTTCTTAATCATTTAAAATTTTAAAAACCCATCACAAATCGAAATTTTTAATTTTAAATAAAAAAAAATGTTTCTTAAATTTTTTTTAAGTTGATTTTTAATGTAGTATTACTAAAAAAAATTATATGGCACGGAGTCTGCAGACCACTGAAAAAACATACTCGTATTGTCAGCTTTCCAAAAAGGTGTCAATGTCAATACAAATATTTCAAATGATTGAAAAAACTAGCTGCAACTTGTTCGGGGACCATCAAATCACTCGTCTCGTTCATATCTGCTTACATCATATGATGCGTTTTTAGGGTTTTGTATAAAAACAAAACCCTTATGAAATCGGTCATGCGTCCGTCTGTCCGTCTGTCTGTCCGTCTGTCCATGAAATATCTCACGAACCGCTGAAGCTACATGCATGAAATTTGGTGGAAATATGTAGAAATACTATAATTCTCTGGAGAAAGCGATGCGTCGTAATAGGTCAACTTTAAGGGGGGGTCGCCATAGAGGGGAAATGAAGGTCGAAATTTTTTTTTCGTTTAGTGTAGGCAAGTGGGGTATCGTAAGAAAGGTACCGTTGAGTACATTTCATTTCTGGAATTTTTTTCAAATTTGAAGAAAGGGGAAAAGAGGGAGAGGGGAAAATATGTGGTCCGAGTTTGTTCCCCCCCCCCCTTGCATTTCGAGACCGTTATAGCTAGACATATGAAAATTTACAGAAAAGCGGCATTTCACTAGCATAGAAAACCGAAAATAATAGAATTTTTAAATCTCATCCAAAAAGGTTAATAATATTTTAGTACATTTCTATAGTTGCAGTTAGCACACCCCTGCACCCCTCAAGCACACCCTAGGTCAAAAATATTGATGGCCAATGATAATCAACATCATAGGCAATAATACCTCTAAGTTTCATTACAATGACATGATATTTAATAATAGTACATTGACTTAAAGTTATGCATTTTGACACTATCCATACAAAAAATACACCTACCGGGCTCACGCATAGATATGCGTGTACTACTTACATGTTGTTTTTCGTAGTGCGAATTGCAGTTATTTAATGAACCAACTTTGGAAGGGTGAAGATTGGTGATTGGTGATCCTAACAATAACTATTCACACAGTTAATTTTTTTAGGGTTTTGTGTCTTAAATCTTACAAAATCGGTCAAATACCTGTCTGCCCGTCTGTTCATAGAATATCTTACGAACGGCTGAAGCTGCACACATAATTCGGCGAGAATGTGTAGAAATGCTATAATTTACTGGAGATAGCGTTGTGTTGCAATTGGCCAACTTTAAGAGGGGGGGAGGGGGAGGGGGGGAGGGGGTCCACATAGAGGCGAAATTAAGGTCATTTTTTTTTTATCCACTGGTATAGCCAAGTGGGGTGTCGTGAGAAAGGTAATGTTGAGTACATTCCATTTTTGGCATTTTCTTGAGATTTGTAGAAAGGGGAACAGTGGAGGAGGAAAAAATATTAGACCGTAATTTGTCCCAGCCGCCCTGAATTTCGAAGCCGTTACACAAGTTTGCAATTTGCAATGTCGTCTTAATATGAATGGTTAAGCATCTCGAAGAGTGGGACAGTTTATCTCGTATACATACATACATATCTATCTACAGTTTCTCGTATTAAAACTATTACTTTGAGAGGTGACAGATGCAGTCTTTTTGTGAATTGGCATGTAAGATACTATATCATGGGTAAAACATTTAATTATGGTGTTTTTATTCAGCTGAGGGGTACCAAGAAGAACAGGGAGCCAGTAT
This sequence comes from Chloromyia formosa, assembly GCA_964017055.1. Classification (NCBI taxonomy): domain Eukaryota; kingdom Metazoa; phylum Arthropoda; class Insecta; order Diptera; family Stratiomyidae; genus Chloromyia; species Chloromyia formosa. The sequence goes on along the minus strand of OZ024816.1, from coordinate 43,039,405 downwards.
TTACATGCCAAAATAAGCGCTTGCTACAAAACCCTCGAATTGCGGGCGTAGCCCTCTATATTCCGGTTTCATTTTATAAGTATTCTGATAATACCATAGCTTCTGTTACATTTTTTATCAAGCGAAATGATGGTCCCCGAACAAGTTGCAGCTAGTTTTTTCAATCATTTGAAATATTTGTATTGACATTGACACCTTTTTGGAAAGCTGACAATACGAGTATGTTTTTTCAGTGGTCTGCAGACTCCGTGCCATATAATTTTTTTAGTAATACTACATTAAAAATCAACTTAAAAAAAATTTAAGAAAAATTTTTTTTATTTAAAATTAAAAATGATGGGTTTTTAAAATTTTAAATGATTAAGAAATGTCAGCTATAGTGTTGACTGAAATTCAAAAATAAGTTTTAACCCATTACCTTAGTAGTTTTTTTATCTTTACTTTAAATGGCAAAATTCTAGGTTATTTAAAAAAAGTCTAAAAATTCAAATATCTCAGTGACCATTGAAAATCGGTCTAACATTTATGGCCTCATTTTGTTGCATTTTGACCCTATTATAACGTGTTACAAGGAATAGGTCGACTTAACCAATAACCCTGTATAAAAATCAAATAAATTTCCACACATCATGTAATGCCAGAAATCCCATCCCACGTACATTCTTAAATGATAATGTATATCATGTCATACATTATAACATTTCGATGCGATGCACTTACCCTCTATCGTTGCACAAAAATCCTTCGAACACACTGTACATTTTTAATCATTGCCATCATATACGTCTTTCCCTAATTCTATTAAATATAAGAGTATTAACCGCATTCCGACCAATTCGGAAACTTGATAATGATATAGTACATCATTTGCCGCCAATTATTATCAGAACCAAAAATGTATACGCATCAATATAAATCCTCACGCAATTTTGCATCATAAACCACACATTCTTATCTCATACACCACCCACAACTACTATATTTCATTTCGGATACCCTCAAATTCCACACTACCTGAAACCCCTTTTCAACAGGATCTTCTTGTGTTTCAAACACTCAATGCATCTACGAAATATTTGAAACACGTTTACCACCCCGGCGACACAAACATTAAAATTCAAAGAGACTTTGTTTCAACCTGTCCAGGCCATGTTCGAGTTCGACAGTGTATGGTGACACTTACCCGCCATATTCACCAGACCTCTCGCCAATAGATTACCATTTTTTTTAAACATTTGGATCACTTTTTAACAGGAAAACAGTTTAACAATGAAGCTGTCAAAAATACCTTCGAGGAGTTTCTTCGAACCAGAAATTCGGACTTCTACCAAACAGGAATAAATGCGGTTGTATCTCGTTGGGAAAAGTGTTTCGCATCCGCTGGTACCTATTTCGATTAATAAAATCACCTTTATAAAAAGTTACAGCTGTTCGAAAATTTACTACTGGATTGGACATTTCATCTGCACTAACCTAATATTATAATATCCGCAAATATGTAAGTCATAATTTTTCAATGGAATACATATTTAGGTTGTTGAGCAGTGTCTTTTGACTAGACTTAGAAGTCCAAATATATCTAATACAATAATTCCTTTTTCGTTCTCGATTCAATCCTATCGGATTAAATTCCGAGACTCGGCATCTTGACATGCTTTACTTTGTAAATACGTATTCGTATGTACCAGAGTGTGTATATGGTAATGGCATCATGCGAATATCTCCTAAATGGCAACGATGAATCTGAATACAACCAGCACAGCTCCTTACTAGAGCTTTGTTTTTGCGTACAAAGTTAATTATTTTACGGTGGAGATTTTATGGTGAAATCGGCCAAGTCACACATCAAAAATTCACTTATGTATGATGTGTAATTATATTGATATTTTATCCACTTGACTAACACGAAATGACAGTTTTATAGACACTCGAAAAGATGTTCATCTGACCCAAATACCTGTCGCTCTGACGTGTTTCCGCTGTGATTCTTTGATATTACGTAGGAGCAATTATTGCACAGAATTAAGTCAAGAACTATTTGAATTGACATTATGTTTGCAGATAAGTGTAATTGGAATAATTGCATCAAACGAACGCGCAGGGACTGGCGCGAGCTTATGATGGCCCTGGATGGGAGCATAGCTATTCACTTTATTGACATGGGTATGTCTTATGGCTGGGGGTCATCCTAAACATTTGTCCGTCACACCAGATGTTACGATTCTCATCCAGCTAGCAGAACTGGGAACAAGCTAATTGCAAATGTTTCCAAGTGCCATGAATGTGGTGGCTGAGTTGTGTAAAGAAGACGCGTTGTTTTGCGTATCTATCGAGTGTTGTGTAGGGCAGAGAAGAGAGAGATAAGGAAGGATAATCACAATCTATGTACACTAAATTCCCTGAAGCAACTTTACCTCATTCCGTATACTGAAAAGTAAATAGAGAGACGCGACCCTCACATTTGAACAGCTTTGCACTTGTGAGTCACATAGAAAAATCTCTGCATTACAAGGAGTTTACCTTCCTGGACATTAAGGGTGCCTTTAACAATGCGGAAATGCGGTTTTAGTATTAATCCTGAGAAAACGTATTATTTACACGTGAAAATATCACCCCCCAAAATGGAGCCTCCAACCTTGGAGAGGGTGAGACTTACATTCAGCGACAGCGCCAAATTTCTGGGCCTGGTATTGGATAGGAAGCTTAACTGGAGACTAAATATCCAGGGACGTACCAACAAAGCCACTATACTCGTAGCACTCTACTGCTGCAGAAAGGCTATAGGTGAGACATGGGGTCTGCCGCCTAGAGAGCTGCACTGGCTCCATTTGTCGGTCCTGCGGCCAACACTCTTATATGAAGTTTTTGTATGGTGGAAAGCCCATCGCAAGGAAGCCAATCGAAAATTGTTGGGCAAGCTACAGAAAGCGGCCTGCTTGCTAATTTGCGGAGCTCTTCGATCGACTTCATCTGCACAGCTAGATATAATGCTTGGCTTACTTCCTGTAGATATTCTAGGGGAGTGAATGGCGGCAAACTCAGCCATACGTATTCGGACGACCAATACTTGGTTCACATTGAAAATCTGGCTCTCCTCAATTTCCAATAATACAGATATCCATCATATCATCAGTAGACTACACTCTACTAACGTACTGCTTCGGGAATAACTATGCAAGCTTGATCCCATCCCGTGGTTAATAGAATTTAGGGATTCCACTAGCACTAACCTCTCTGTGGATTTTCACAGACAGCTACAAGACCAATGCAGGTTTGGGCGCCTACTCGTTCAACTTCAAGCAACTGCAGCGTTTTCCAACCGGAGTTTTATACGATAATAGAGGCTGCGATGTCGTTAGGTTCCGCCACAACAACCAAAAGGGACATCGCTAAGCTGCAGTTAGAACACTTGGGTCTACGCTGATGATGTCTGAGGGGTGTGGTGTATTAACGTCAATGGAAATAATGTCAATTGACGCTATTTCCCACCTAAAAGTGAAATAACGTCAATTGACATTATTTCGCTTTTCCAAAGAGAAATAATGTCAACTCCCAAAGTGCAATAAAGTCAACTTCTGATATCAAGTCGTAGAGCTGTTTAGGTTTAAATTAACGTTATACCATCTTGCGGTTATCAACAGCTGCTAATAATGCATATTGAACATCTTGGCCATGTAAGTATCTGAATTTTTAGTATGTTTTACTTTCAAGTTATAGTATTTATTTATGTGAGATTTTCCGAACTGGTTTTCTGGATTCGTGCTAACTAAAGCGGAAATACACATCCAGAAACTTTAGAGTTGATTTTCGCTTTAGATACCCGAAGTGTATTTCCGCTATAGGTACTCTGAACCTTACGAAGATTCGTACTAACTTATGCGGAAATACACTTTGGGAAACATCAGAGTTGATTTCCGCTTTAGTTAGTACGAATCTTCGTAAGGTGCGGACTACCTATAGCGGAGATACATTTTGGGAACCTTTAGAATGTATTTCCGCTTTAGTTAGTAGGAGTCTTCGTAAGGTCTGAAAAATGTTGACTTATAAAAGTGAAATAATGTCAATTGACGTTATTTCACTTTGGAAAACGAAAATAAGGTCAACTGACATAATTTCACTTTCAAGGGTGAAATAAAGTCAATTGACATTATTTCCATTGACGTTAATACACTACACCTGTCTGAGGTTGTTGCTGAATGCTGACTCGCAGAGTGCAGCCGGCGGAGCTCGGCAGATCAGTGGCTACATTGCCACCTGTGAATCTGAATCGAAGTTGGCTGCTGACAGGAAAGGCAACTCAACGTAGACGATTGGCGTAAGATGTCCGAAAGCAAAGCCTGAGCTGAATTTCAGTTGTTCTGCCAAATTTCTACCACTGACAAAACTCCAGACCAGTTACATGTCATTTCGTTCTCAGCTTCTGCAAAAGTTGCGGTGATGTGGATGAGGAGGAGAGCACCCAACATCTGTTCTGTAGCTGTCCGGCACTGGTATATAGAAGCAGGCCAACCTTTCTACAACAATCTGGGTGAACTAAAAAATGTGGATGTCGGTCGACTTCTCCGGCTTGCGGTTAGCTCCGGATGGTTCAATATAACAAAGAGACTACACACAACTTGGGTAACACAATGAACCTATCCCTGGTCTAAGTGTGCTGTGGCAATCCCGACAGCCCCCGACCTAACATAAGTTGGCTAGGTTCAAATCGAAAGTACGAGTACGAAAGAATCTGGGACTTTTGACTGGAAGTGAAAGTGACAGAGTATCAAGTTAATACCATATTACCATAGAGATGAATAAGAATGATTTCCGATTTCCTGTTAGTTGAACAGGGCGACAAATTGTTAGGTGCGGCGCTTTAAGAAGCGCATTGCTTTTTCAGTAGCATTGTCGCTTAAGGGGGTAAACTCATTTGTACCGGTGGAAATAATAAATAAATCTAATTGTTTGAAAGATTCCTAAAACGAAGGGTCGAGTCCCTGATGCACCCACCAATTCCTAACTGGTTCGCTAGCTCGGGGTCTCTTCTTTAGCCTCCCGCTCAATCTTTCAGAGGTAGCTGAAATTCCAAAAGATATAACTGCACTCCTTGTCCGGAGAACGTACAATTAAAACACAATATAGTAATATACAACAAAATAAATAATACAATATAGTATGCTTTATTACCTATTACCCTTACTTACTTACTTCCGAGAATCAACTAAAATAATATTTTTTTTTACATTTTCTAGTGGGTCTACCCCCCTTAAGTCAACTTTAACTACAATTGTATAAATACTTATTTAAAACTGTTCCCATAATTCACCCTGACCGGATAGTGAATTAACTGATAGTGAGAAGCATTTCTGTTGCATTAGCATCAATTGGAAAGTTCACCCCCGGGGCAGTAGAGTGAGGATAAACCTTACATGCCTGTATGGTGGAGATAATTTAGCAGTCATTGTTTGAACGCCGGATTCTGTTCTACTCGAGACATTAACTAGACCGCGGCGTTTGCACGATTAGATGGCATTAGCAAAAGTAATAGACTAAGCCGTGTAATGTTCACCATATCACGTCGTATCGTAGTAATATAATTATGCTATTTACTCATAGATACGCATGTACATGTACAGTTCATATATGTACAGCCGATGACGAAGACGATTGTAATCTCACATACATAGTTAGCCTCAGGGGTGAATGTAACCGAATTTCGAGAGTCAACTATTAGTGCCACTTTTAAATTGAACAATTTAGCGATGAATAAACAAATAAACGGGGTATACCTTCCAGCTGGTTGTTTTGCGATAAAGTATTCAAAGTACAGGTACATACTCGTATACAGATAATAGTTGTTACTTTTATTCATGGGAGAAATTTCAAATTTTTTCTCGATCAGGTCACATTAAATTTAATAATATAATTATTGCTACATGCATACATATGGACCGGTTCATTGGAAACTTGTTATTATTGTACGTTCAGAATTGACGTCAGTGTCCAAGTAAGTGCCGGTGCACACGAACGTCAAAAGTAATCGATACGCTGCGTCACTTTCAATCGGATAGGAGGAATAGTACAGTAAAATATAATTTAAGCTAGAAAAAATTAACCTAAGGCCAATTTTTTCCTTTTTTAATCTGTAGTGTCCGAGGAGTCTTAAACTCATTTTGCTACAAAAAATATTGATCGAAACGGTCCTAAAAAGGACGAAAAAGAATAAAAAAAAAAATTAATCGAAGATAGGCATGTGGGGTATCACATAAAAGGGGACGTCGAGTACATACCATTTCTGATACTTTTTCCTAATTTCATGTAACTACGACAGAGTAGAGGGGCCAAATAAGACAAATTTTAGGCTGTAGACAATCATAGCAACCCTTTAACCTAACATAACCCTTAATCACATTTCCAACCGTGTTCCGGATTTTTCGAGACGACTTTTCTCAGCCTTGATACCCATTACAAACTAACAGTGCTGGCGACGTTTCGCTTCATTTACAAAGCCTTATCAAGTCTAGTGGATAATAACGAACTCACTATAGCAAAATACTGTATATTACACAGTATTTTGCTATAGATAAATCTAATTACCTGTTCTACCACAAATATTAATAATATCAAAATATATTATAATAAAAGTCTCAAAAGAATAACTATGATTGATGTTATGGTTAACTACATGACTAGTGCTTATTTAATTTTTTATATTTTCCGTTGCCATTTGTTATTTATGTTTGCTTTATATGTGTGAAGTTTATTATATTTGTAAATGATATCGTCCAGCTCACTCTTTGTGTTTAGCGATTTATCATAATTTTTATTTATATATTGTATATTGCTTCTTTTGTTCTAATTTTCATAGTATTAGTATCTTTATCCATTATTATTACAATGTTGAGATCCATTTCACGTAGATGTTTGGTTAGCCAACTTGCTCCTATGATTGATGTTCATTCTTGTTCGATTTTGATGCTCGGTCAATATTGCTTTTAGGTGTCTACTGGTTGACCCATAGCATGCCATATCTACAACGGTAAAGTGAAAAGTACTCGGCCTGATACAGAAATACCGTTACAATCAGCAAAAATTTATGTTTTCTGCCTGGGTGCACGTGTAGAATTATAGATTCGCATTTGCTGAATGCCGATCAAAAGCAAATGCGCAAAAGATTTTCGAAGCAATCTTTGCACTGATTCAATCGGGACCCAACCAATTTTGGCGATTTGTCACCATAGATTAGACTTGAATCCACCACTACACGCCAGAAACGAAACAGCAGTCGAAGCAGTGGGTGGAAGCCGGTGATTCAGCGCCAAAGAAAGCGAACTCGATTGCATCTGCCGGAAAGGTCATGGCCAGCGTGTTTTGGGATGCGAAAGGGATCCTGTTAATTGATTACCTTGAAAAAGGCAGAACAATAACAGGCGAATATTATTCCAAACTTTTTGACCAGCTGGATGCCAAAATTCGCGAGAAGAGACCTGGCTTGAAGAAGAAAAAAATCATCTTTCACCAGGACAACGCACCTGTACACAAGTGCGCGTTGGCGATGGGAAAACTGCGGGATTTGGGGTAAAATTTGCTCGAGCATCCCCTCTATTCTCCTGATTTGGCACCCTCAGACTTCCATCTCTTCCCAAACTTGAAGAAATTTACTTCTGGGAAGCGCTTCGCATCCAATGAAGAAGTTGAGAGGGCCGCAGATTAATATTTTCACAGCCTTCCAGACCCTCACTTCCGGGAAGGAATACTGATGTTGCAAAAACGCTGGACCAAGTGTGTTGAACTCAAGAGAGATTATGTAGAAAATAAAATCATTTTCTAACTGAAAATCCAGTCTTTCATTGTCAGGCCGAGAACTTTTCACCTTACCCTCGTATGTTGTCGTTTTTTCATGTTTTACTATACATGGAATTTTATACACATTAGGCGCGTTTTTTTGCGTAACCGTGTAGGGTCTCTGCCCTGGTTGCTCAGCCATCAACACCATGCAACGTGCATGGCACTTAGTATGACGCCGCTCTTATCTGTCCAGAGTTGGACCGCATGCTTCTGATTTTGTTTTTTGTTTGTTTGTTAATAATTAGCCCCCCCCCCCCCTTCAGGGGGCCCAATCTGCCCAGAGTTGGACCACATGCTTCTGATTTTGTTTTTTGTTTGTTTGTTAATAATTAGCCCCCCCCCCCTTCAGGGGGCCCAAATCGTGTTCGCTGGTTTCGATCGCTGGTGCAAAGCGCGTCTCGTCGCCTTTGTTTCGCGCATCGCCACCAGGGAGAGGCGTGACCGGGAACGACCAAGTCAGAAGTTGGATCGCCTTTATAGGTCGACCAACATGACATGAGCGATGCTACGGCGGTGGTGTATACTGCCGCCCTTATGGAAAGGCTATCACTTATGCTACACAACATTAGCGACACAGGCATCCATGGGTTCTGGGAAGAACTCAAGGGCACCATATAAAGCCCGGCGAGCGCGAAATGACTGGGTCGACGAAGAATGCAAAAATTCACTTGACGCGAAAACCCTAGACAATGGATTAAACGAGCAATCAGAGCCAAAAGAGAAAAATTTGACAAGCTACGGCGAATATAGCTCGGTATATGCGGACGCCGGCAGTGCAACTACTGGGCTTCCAAGATTGGAGGACGCGGTCACATGACCGAGAAAATTGGAGAGCAACGATCCAGGCGGCCAAGGCCCGACGTCGGGTTGTCGCGCCACTATGATGATGATGACAATTTATAAAACTCGAGTATAAAATATATTTATCATTCTGATGGGTCCAATAATATATTACGATGATAAAATGTGAACATATCGATACAATAAAATTTTTAAATGGATATATGTAGTTTTTTATCACATCTAAAACGATTTTTTAACCGTGAATGAGCTCACTCAGCTGTTAAATGAATTGGGGTAAATAGCTCGGTTAAACGTGTTGCTGAACACACTACTCTGCACAAAACATACCGTCACGATCTATAGTAAATGAGATGATGTTTACTCATCTTGAGACCTTATGTCCTAAACACACCATAGAAGTTAATTTAGATTAAAACCAGGCCGGAGTCGTATATACCCTAGACTTGTACAGACCTAGTGGTGATACCAAAAGTACCAATTGGCAACGACCATATGCATTAAAAGTGGGTCTCCTATATGGCCAATTTATAGGGGAGGTTGGCACTCATTCAGTGGGATCTTCACCATTCTCAAAATCAATTAACTAACTATCCCATTCTGCAAAATATTTGTTGAATTTTTCAAGTCGCTAGCTTCATTCTATCGAAAGTTATTGCTTATTTGAAGTTTCACTTGTAGGGGAGTTAGGGGTTCCTTGAGTCGGATCTTGCCCATCATTGCCACCAACCAACTAGATCACCCTGCAAATATTTCAAGTCCCTAGCTTCACTCTACCGAAAGTTATCGATTATTTGAAGTTTCATTTAACTGCTTGTCGTACGAAGTGTTTTATTGTCCTTTGCATTGCAGTTAGTTGTTACCACAGATTAACCGAAATTTTCGTTATCCGAAATGACACCAGCCCCCTTTACTTCGGTTAATCGGGGTTCTACTATACATTGAAATTTAAATGCTCACTATTGTCCCGTTGGCTTATCTAGACAGGCCTGGCAGACAGCCATTAGGTTCCCACCGGCTGGTTATACCCTAGACTTTTAGTATAGGGTGTATTTTGTTTCACGACGGAAATATGTAACACCTTAAAGGAGGCTCCGGAGGTATGGTAATGTATATGTATATATGAATGACCAGGGTCACCTCCTGACTCGATTTAGCCATGTCTGTCTGTTCGTCTGTCCGTCTGCCTGTCTGTCCGTCTGTCTGTCTGTCCGTTCGCACGATAACCGATAAGCCTTGAAATTTTTGTCAAATGTTGACAATGTGATCTAGTTTTCATTTAATTTTGCGAATCCAATTGTCAGGCTTGGAATGCCTGATGACTTTCATAGTAAAATTCAGATTTTTAGTGGATCAGAAAATACAGGCAAAATAATTTAGTTGGAACTTTCGTCAAATCTTTGGAGAAGATGTTCAAATAAATCGTTTTGTTTTTTTTATCAATTTTATCAAAATGTTTGTACGATATAATTCATAAACGTATAAGTCTGGTAAGTGTATACATGAACTAATTTTCCAAATTTAGCAATAACAAAAAATTTAAATTTGAATGAGAAAGAACAATGACAAAAAAAATATAACTAAAATATATAAAAACATATTAAAAAAAAATATAAAAAAATAATTCGGCGTGTTATTGGTACGATTTCGATAAACAAAAAATAAGACATAGCGGCACCAGGTCGTTAGTAATAAATTTTAATTTTACATTTAATACGAGACAATAAAAGAGGAATTAAAATATATACAAACGTACATCTACATGCTCTATATTTAAAAACACGGAGGGCGATCTGAACAGTGGGCGTTGTTGAATATAACACAAACATACATTCATGAGCTGTAAGTACAAATTTAAATAATATTAATCGCTTCTGGTAAAATACATAAATTTTGGTATGTGTATCTGTAGCACTGTTTTATCCATTGTTTGGATGGACTTCACAAACAGCAAAAAAATGCGAATATTTAGTGAAAACATTCTTTACAAGACCATCTATCATTCCGACATAAGATCAGGTGTTAAAAATGTCAGAGATTTTGACGTGGCCCCACAATTCGTGGGTCTATTTGCTGTTGCATACTCACGTTGTCAATTGTAAAATATCAAATCGGTAAATCTTGCGAGTCATTTGTCATTAATGTCAGGATAGTGGCAAATTTGAACGTATTTAACACATATTATGTATATATAGATATTGACGTGGATATGTTTATGTTTTTGTACAGGAGAGCAGTCTAAACTATATAGAAAATGATAGGTTCGGAGCTCCAATGCTAAACTATTGCAGCTCCGAATATATTGGCTCAGCGTTGCCAATTATGGCTGTAAGTAAGTAGATCTACTTAATTTTATGCTTATCTAGTTGGTTGATTTAGGTGGCGATAGAGCCCCCAAAAGGGGAATACCCAATTAGCGCTTGTGAGCGCCGTTTTGATGCCACAAACCTGGTAAGAGGAAAACTGATGCTATTAAGTCTATCAGAGGGGTCGGGCGGTGTATTTCCTTAAATCCATCCTGTGGAATTTAGGAAATGAAGTATCTTGCCAATTTCCAATGAGGAGATATTGGTTATGTCTGTAAGAAAGGCACTGCCCAAAGAACAGTGCGCCCTAGCCAGTGCCGGACATCTACAAAGAAAGTGTAAAAGATTCTCCTTCTCCCGTTGTAATTGGGACGGTAAGCGACATAAATGGACGCCACCTTGCAAAATATGATAGAGAGACGCCGTTTAGTACGAATGTTAGTGGGCCCATACTTTCATTTTAAGAGAAGGAGCCATCTTGGATCCCGCGGCAGAGCGGCTGTGTGGGCGAAAAACTGGACAATTTTAGCCCTTTTTTTAATATTCTCCTCATAACTTCTAAACGGTGCCTAGGACCGAAAAACTTATTAGGATTCAAATTAAACAGCGTCAAATTCTACATCTAATGCATTGCTCAAAGTTGAAAGTCGGTTTAGTAGTATAGTCGAAACCGATAGTCGAAGAACGTCACCTTTTGAGGCTTTGGAGGAAAATCACACTACATCGCTTTTCAAGCTCACATATCTCTGAAACCTGAATGCTGCAAATGGAAAAACTATCTTACTTAAACAAAAGTTGAAGATATTTCTATTTCAAGTTTAACTAGCGAACACTGGTCGATATCCCGCAGACGATTTTATACATGAAGCTCATCATTTTTTTCTGTCGTGTATGCTTATCGTGATTCTAGCGGGATTGTCCAGTGATGATTCCAGTTTGTATACTCCTGGTTTTTTGTATTTGTCGGATTTGGGTTTTGCGTTTAGCAATCTTTTCCCACTCCACTGTTTCTACTCTGAAATCCTTGTAGTTGATTTTTGATTGAGTTTCTCATAGTTGCCCCGTGTTCATTCTAGATTCCAGTGGAGTGTTGTTCTAGTGATATTTGGGGAATAATTTAATAATCAATTAGTACACGTACATTAAAAGTGAATAAGTATCAAGATGAATAAGCAGCGTTTTCTCACTATCAGGGAGATAGAATATATAGTTGGAATCTGACGACGAGTCGGTGAATCCAATTGAAAGCATAACAGTATGCCTCCAGACTTAAGAGGCGATGCCACGAATGAGGAATTGATTGATGATGACTTAATTCCCATTAATGACTTGGTAAGTTAGAAAAAATATTATTTTGTAAAGAAGTCTAATTATTATTTTGGTATACAGGAAGCGGGTTTTCATGAACTTGCAGCGACGTTTGAAATCACAAGAGCAAGCGATGAACTATAATGTTGACTTGGGAATGGAATCGGCAGGCTCTAATGAACCTCCTCAAAAGCAAATAAGGCTAACCTACAAATCGTTGGATTCGTTAGGCAAACCAAAATGGACAAAGAAGTGTGACAATAATAATCAGTTTGATTTCAACCTAAAACCTAACCCAGAACCGTTGAAAATAATTCAGAAAAAGATATTCGACGAATGTAGCCATATACTACTTTGCCTTAACCCCTAGCGGGGTATAGCGCATCAACTACTCCTGCGCGCCATCGTACTCTGTTCTGGGCAATGGGGCGCAACTCCCCAAAAGACTTACCCAGCACCTGACACTCCTTTGCCACAGATCGACGCCATGTGATTCGAGGACCCCCTCTTGGGCCTTGGTTGGAAATGGGGTTCCATTTCATGGCATGCAAAGCAATGCAGTTGTCACTCTTCCGCAATGTGTGACCTATCCACTGCCATTTTCGCCTGCGTATCAATTCGTCGATTGGCATCTGACCCGTACGCCGACTTAGCTCTTCATTTGATATTGTTTCGGGCCAGAAAATTCTTAAAATTCGACGAAGACATGAGCTGACGAAAACTTGCAGCTTTCTGGTAACTCCTACGGAAACTTTCCATGTACTGCTCCCATACAAAAGCACTGATAGTACCAGGGAGCGAAACAGGCCCAGCTTGGTCTTGATGCTGAGATAACTGCCCTGCCAGATTTTGGACAGCATGCCGTATGCGCGTTTAGCCTGGTTGATACGACGAGCGATGTCCTGCTCCGTACCACCATTTTCGGCAACATTGCTACCCAGGTAGACGAAGTTGTCCACCTTCTCCACAGGCTGCCCATTAATATTGATGGCAATAGGTGTCGGATTTCTTTTTCGCAGCGGCGGACTAAGAACCTTGGTCTTGTTGGTATTAATCTTTAGCCCAACCTTGCTTGCCTCCCTCTCGAGATCTAACGCCATTGCGGACAGATCCATGATTTTGTGGGAGAGTAGGCATATGTCGTCAGCGTAGTCAAGATGTTGTAGATAAGATGTCAAAGTCCATTGAATTCCTCTGTCGAGTCCGGATAGGGATGCATGCAACACATCGCCGATCACAATGAGGAATAGGATCGGTGAGAGGATGCACCCCTGCCGAACTCCACTGCGAATCTCAAAGTCCCCCGACACCTTACCTTTATACAGAACGCGACATTTCGCGCCGTCATAGGTTGCCTTAATAATAGCCACAAGCTTCTCAGGGATGCCTCTCCTGTGCAAGGCCGCCCATATAGAATCCCGGTTCACACTATCGAAAGCCTTTTCGAAATCGATGAAAAGCAAGTGAAGCGGAGAATCGTATTCGGCGCATTGCTCGATGATGATTCGCAAGGTGTTAATGTGATCGACACAGGAGAATCCGGATCGAAAGCCAGCCTGCTCTTCATCAATTGTGCTTTCTAAGTGGGCCTTTAGTCTTTCCAGGACGATTTTAGCTATTATCTTGGCAACGGCAGGAAGCACACAAATGCCTCTCCAATTATTACAGTCTGTGAGGCTACCCTTCTTTGGAAGTTTGATGATCAAACCTTCCTTCCACTCAGTGGGAAAGGTCTCTGTATTCCACGGTTAGCTAAATTATCTACATGAGGGGGAACTTCACCAGAGGTTACACGGTTCAAGACCGCGGCGAAGTGTTCTTTCCACCGCCTCATTTGATCTTCTTCCAAGATAAGTAGCTTTCCATCACTATCTTTCACCGGATGTTGGCAGGAGTTACGACCACCTGTAAACTCCTTGATGACACCGTATACGGCGTTTAAGTTGTTACTTCTAGCGGCTTCTTCTGCTGAGGCTAAAAGAGAATTGGCATAAACTCTTTTATCGCGTCGCACACTACGCTGAACTTCTCGAGGTTTCTGACGGTAAAGGAGTTCGATGCTGCTTCGATTGTCGTCTGATGCTGCAGCCAAATGAACTTTCAGCTCCTTTCTTTCAACAATCCGCTGCCATGAAGCGTCGGACATCCAGGGCTTATTCCGGCAATCCGGGTTTGGGCCAAGGATGGTATTTGCGCTTTCAATGTACGCATTTTTTATGGCATCCCAGTTTTCGTTTATGTCACTATCTGGGTGACTAGTTATCTCAGCCGCTTTTTGCGCAAGATGGTCATTATATTGTTGTAAGATTTTTTAGTCGAGCGGTGTTGAATTTGCGGGGCCTGGATCTTTCGTCGCTAGGGCGGCGCACGGCTGCAATACGCAATCGAACATTAGCGATCATAAGATAATGGTCTCTTCCCATCCCAATATCGGCACCCTTCTTGTTTCGCACGTCCAGGAGGCAACTCTTGAATCTTTTACTAATGGCAAAATGGTCGATCAGATTTTGTGTTCTGCGCCGATCAACAGAGGACCAACTGATTTTGTGGTGGTCCTTATGCTCAAACATAGTACCACCGATGAAGAGCCTGTGAAAGTTGCAGAACTCTACAAATCTTTCACCGTTGTCATTACGATCACCAAGACCGTGTCTCCCCATCACATGTCTGAGCCCATAGTAATCAGCGCCAACTTTCGCATTCAAATCACCCATAACCATTATAATGTCACCTTTAGGTGTTCTGCTCTGAACGGCGTTTAGTTCTTCGTAGAAGGAGTCTTTTGCCAAGACATTGTCGGGTTCAGTGGGGGCATAACATTGTATTATTGAGATGTTCCTCATTTTGGTCCGGAACCTGGCGGTCAAGACCCTGTCAGAGACCGGTTCCCAGGATAAGAGACAGTTTCGCGCGGCTCTGGTTAAAAGGAGCCCCACACCTGACTCACGACGACTACCGGTAGCTTTACCGGAGTACAACATTACAGTGCTGCCCGTTGGAGAGATGAATTCTCCGCTGTTCCACCATCTTATCTCACTAACTCCTAAGATATTTAATTTGTACCTCAGAAATTCATTCTCTAATTGAAGAAATCGTGCGTTCTGGGGACCTTCTGATCCGTTGTCCAGGAGAGTACGCACATTCCAGAATCCAATCTTTGTCATTGTACGATAGCTAAAAGTCGTAACCGTTGAGTCAGTCCTTATCCGAGGCATAGTTGACGTTTCGTTAGCATATAAAGATTTCGGATAGTGCAAGTTGCTGGCATACACATCCTGTCCTTTGATTGTCGGTTTTAACGACAGGCCCTCAAAGGGAAAGGCCGTGGTATTTTTTTTTTCACACCCCACACCACAGGGGTACCTCAACCAAATCATCGCACCGCCATCACTGGCGGCTTGACGTTGGTTGGCAATGGTCAGTGACCACTGCCGTTCCAGGGGGCGCCCACGCGGAGGACTATGGAAGAGGAGTTTTTGCCCCCCATGTAGCCATATGTCACCGATTGAATTATTCGAAAAATTCTTCGACACAGAGGTTTTACATATGATCGTTGAAGAAACTAATATTTACGCCAAACAAAAAACATCAAACTTTGAATTGACTTTGAAACGATTTTTAGGGATATCTAGGGACGCGAGAGCGTCCCGCCCGCCAAAGAAAAAAGAAAAAATCGAAAAAAAAAATCGGAAAAGAGACCAAGACTATATTTACGCGACACAACAAGTACGGGTTTTCGGACCTCTGTATCTTCGGCCCCGGGTGATTGTGGGGGTTCAAATTTGGTATGGTTATTGTCTCCGGTCGTCTTATGAAGTGTTCTAAATGTTATTTCAATACGAAGAAAAACACCCGAGATATGATAGTTTGAAAATCGCTATTTTCCAAATTATTCTTGTTCCCGTTGATCTTGTTGTTCTTTGACAGGGCTACAGCCTCGTAGGGAGCGTATCGAGGTCTGCTTTCTTTTCTCACAGATTGACTGTGTCCTAAGGGTGTGCCTTTTCCATTATTTGCTCAGATTCGTGCAGTAGATAAAAAGATACATCCAAAAATGTGAAATTTTATAGAGTTTCTCGCTTAAGTCTTCTCAGTGATTTCAAAGGAAAAATTTAGTCTTTTTAATGATTTCAAAGAAAAAATCTTCCAAGCATTACCCGTGATCCGTGGTTCAACTAAATTTGGTACATAAAATAGCTTCCTTTGGTTATTATAAGTATCACACGGTTATATTTTGGTGCTGCTGGAGATGTGCGTCAGGACAAAAGGACTCTCCTATTCATGAAATTAAAGAAAAATCGAAGCTGGTAGCTATGGGCATATTCTGAATCGTGGTAAAGAGACTAATGCACTGGAGTTCTGTTAAAGACATTTTGAGTTCTTCGGTCTGGACTGATGGCATTTCGCGTCTTTTGGAGAGGAAAAAGGACATTCTTGGAAAAGAAGTGATATCAAGGAATGATGGGTACCATGTCTGGGGGAGATGAAGTGAATGCAGTAGACTACTGTTGCAGGAATCGATACCTCGACAAGATGAGTATGATAAGACATAAGGTGGCGGGGATGAGGCGAATATAGTAGATTACCGTTGAAGTTATTTTGAGCCCTTTGGACTGAAAAAAGGTACTCTTTGCAGGGAAGCGATGTCTAGTCAGGATGGGTATCATACGACTGGGGATCGTGGTGCAAATGCACTAAAGTACTGTTTATGGTGTTCGAGTCCTTTAGTTAGGTAAACAGCATTTTCTTAAGCATGAAATTAAACAAAAACCAAATCTAGAAAAGATCAGTTTCGACTAACGGAACATGTAGGATATAAATAACTCAACGGATATAAAGGCCCGAAAGACATAATTTCATCGAAGGCAACTCATAGTGATGCCAGAGGCACATTTGCTCAATGATGTCCACCTAAATAATTAATTCCTTGGGGTAACACTTTTGAAAGCAAATCATGTTCAACTTAAAAGCAAATGGATGAAAGTGAAATGTATTTATTTTACATGGGACTGGCCTAAAGTGCCGATGAATTCATCATTCTTTTTATATCATTCAGACAGGCCAGCCCAACACATATTCTGATCTACCGAATTTATTTCAAGTTTAAGTAAACTGGGGTTCAGCGTGGTAATGTAGAACCATGGCTCGGATAATCCCAAACCAACAGATTGGTAAAACATATAGAGAAAAAATTTCAGTTTTAGGATTCAAATTCTCTAAAATAGAAGTTGAGAATCTGTGGAGTTAAAATTTGCTATTAATTGCAGCAAATTGTTTCGGGTGTTGTTCTATGTATTAAAAACCTACACGTTGGTAATCAATAGTTAGTACATAACGATAAATTTTAAGCATTCTAAAGCAGTTTTGGAATTCATATCCGGGGTCTTTCTCCATAAAATGCAAAAAGATGTGATATCTTCCAAAAACAACTCTGTTGTAAAAAATTTCCCGCAAAAAAAAAAAAAAAAACTCAGCAGCCGCAAAAACGACTGATATGAACATAATTCCGCCAAAGTACTCGTAGCTTTGCGCCTCCTCGCACGGTATGCATATTTAACCCTAATTAAATAAATTAATTTCTTTTAACGCTGTTTGGCGGGGAGCTTGCTTAAAATAAAAACAGATAAGCAGGAAGACCTGAAGAACGTGGAATGATTTCATTGAATTGAAAAATTAACTTAATTAAACAAAAACTGCTCAATAAAACGGAAAATGGAATTGATTGGTTTATTCAATTGACGATTTTTCAACTTTGTGGTAATTGATATTCATATTTGAAGTACAATTGTTTTTGTCTTTACCACTGTTTTTATTACTATTCCTTACGCGTTTCGTTTTTTCAAACATCTTCAGAGGAATTTCTCTGAAGATGTTTGAAAAAACGAAACGCGTAAGGAATAGTAATAAAAACAGTGGCAAAGACAAAAACAATTGTACTTCAAATATTGATTGGTTTTTCCTTTTGTGCAGTGGATATCAATTGCAGAACAATAATAATCATACGTATTACACCAACAACTGGCTCAATCCAGATCAATTTTGTAAGTGTGACGCGTGCAATTTTTTTTCTGCTCTGATCTGTGCTGCGCACATAATACGGATATTGTCCATTGATCAGTTCCGGCCTGAAGTGCATCTCTAGTATTTTATAAAGCAGGAAGCTTTATAAAGGAACCCGGGCGAGAAGGCAGTACTTGGCATCAGAGATTAAGTTCACAAAGCTCCCCGTCAATCAGCGTTAAAAGAAGTTAACTAATTTAATCAGGGTTAAATATGCATACCGTGCGAGGAGGCGCAAAGCTACGAGTACTTTGGCGGAATTATGTTCATATCAGTCGTTTTTGCGGCTGCTGAGTTTTTTTTTTTTGGCGGGAAATTTTTTACAACAGAGTTGTTTTTGGAAGATTAATGCTTACGGGTATTAATATCTTACCTTCTATAAACGACTACTGGTCTAAAGACCCATGCCTTGGAGTCCCAATTGTAAAGCAGAGTATGCCCAGAAGTCAATTTAAGGATATAAAACGCTATCTTCATTTTACCAATAACGATAATCTAGACAAAAATGATAAAATGTCAAAGGTAAAGAACTGTGTATTTGTATTTTATTGGAAAATATTGAAATAATGTTTTATGATTTATAGGTGCGCCCGCTGTTCAAAAAATTTATGCAGTTCAATGTATGGAGTGAACGGTTATCAACTGATGAGCAAATGGTGCCATATTTTGGTCGCCATTCCTGCAAAATGTACATTCGAAACAAGCCGATTCGCTTTGGGTATAAATTGTGGTGTCTGTGTTCTTCCACCGGGTATCTACATATTTAAATGTATATCATATTCTGGTTCGAGTGACGAGTATAATCGTCAAATCGGTTTGGGTGCAGATGTTGTCTTAAGACTGCTGGAAGATGTCGAGAATCCGACATTCTACGAAATCTTCTTCGACAACTTTTTCAAATCCTATTACTTGATGTGCCTTTTAAATGAAAGACGCTTTTGTGCTACAAGAACTGTTCGTCCCAATCGCATTGCAAAAGCTCCGTTACGAACAGGTAAGGAGCTTATGCGAGGAGACAGCGACCATCAATTCGATAAAACGAATTCTTTGCTTGTTTGCCACTGGTCGGATAATAAGGAGGTTATCGTGATAACTGATTTCCAGCAAATTGAGCCTAAGCACAATGTCAACCGTTGGAAAAAAGACATAGGAAAATATGTTTTTGTGCCCCAACCATCGCTGATTCAAGCATATAATGATGGCATGGGAGGAGTAGACCTTCACGACAATGCTGTGTCAAATTATAGGATCAATATAAGATCGAAAAAGCGGTACTGGCCATTCTTCATATCAGTGCTAAGTTGCGCTGTAACAAATGCGTGGAAACTGCACTGCTTCCTGGCAAAATATGAAAATTAAAAGCCATTACCGCAAAAAGAATTCAGGCTCAGTGTAATAAAGGCATTGCTCCTAACCTCGGTAGACAATCCCACCGCTACTCCAGAACGAGATGACAAAGATGTCAACTACCGATTACCACGAGTTGAAGGCGAACATATTCCTGTAGTGCATCCTGAAGCAAAACCTCGAAGCTGCCAGTTAAAAGGATGTGGCAAACCAATTAAATGGATGTGCCAAAGATGCAATGTTCATTTACATCCACAATGCTTCGAAGGATTTCACAAAAAATAAATTTTCTGTACATAATATATAATAATAAAATCAATAAATAAGTTAAAATACTAAAATTAGGAGTCTTTCTTTTACATTTAATGTATACATCGACTTTTTGCCCCTATGTAAAATTTATGCTGCGTATCAGCCACTCTTTTCCAAGACTCACGCGCAAGCTAGAAACTGACAACGGATTTGGGTTCAGCGTGCCCCAATTACTTTAAAAACTATGTTTTTCTTTAAAATACTGTTTTTGAATTTTCTTGGTCGTTAATGGGTTAATAGCTCTATCGCGATAAATATAACAGTTAAAAGTTTTGGTTTAGCCTCAACCCGTAGATATTTAAACCTTGCTTATAAAAGTTTTCCTAAAAAAAAACTTTTTATTTTATTGTAATAATTTTTAATAAAAAAGTTTTTTTTTTAATTAATAACAAAATTTGGAAAAATGTGAATATCTTTTGAACTAATGGTCGTATGAAATTGCGGTTGGTTTTATTCGACTCAAAATTACCAAATACATTAGGGACTATCCTAAAACTGGCACAAAAGCTTTTTATTTTCAACATACTTAATAAGGAAGCTTATTTAATTAATAACAAAATCTGTAAAAAGTTAACATCTTTCGAACTAATGATCGTATGGAATTGCGGTTGGTTTCTTTTGACTCAGAATGACCAAATACATAAGAAACCAACCTAAAATGTCATATAAATTGCTTGAACTTTGAAATTATGGAAGAAATTAAATCATCTAATTAACTAATTATTTAATTAATTAAATTAGTCTGACAAAAAACTTTTATAAACAAGGTTAAAATATATACCAATTGAGGCTAAACCAAAAACTTTTTACTGTTATATTTATTGAGATAGAGCTATTAAGGCTCAAATCGGTAAAAACCCATTTCTGCATTTTCGCTCACAACTACACTAAAAACGGGCCGATTTGAAAAATATTTACGTGTCGGACTATGAGCCCACTCAGCTGTTAAGTGAGTACCCATTTATGGCGTAAATAACTCGGTTGAGCGTGTTGCTGATCACACACCTCTGCACAAGACCGTCACGATCTAGAAAATGACGTGATGCTAACTCATCTCGAGGCCATGGTTCAAATTGGACTGTTGCGCCAGTTATTTATTTAGGTTAAAAATAAAACGCTTTTATGCCAGTTTTAGGTTGATTCTTAATGCATTTGGTCATTCCGAGTCGAATTAAACCACCCGCAATTCCATACGATCATTAGTTCAAAAGATATTCACATTTATCCAGATTTTGTTATTAATTAAAAAAAAAATTTTTATTAAACATTATTAAAAGAAAAACTTTAAAAGGTTAAAATATCTACGGGTTGAGGCTAAACCAAAACTTTTAACTGTTATATTTATTGATATAGAGCTATTAAGGCTCAAATCGCTAAAAAACCATTTCTGCATTTTCCCAATTATTTCCTATAAGACCCCCAAATTGAATCAATTTGACTTGCTTATCTTTGCAACGGATAAGTGAAAACAAAACGGATAAGTACAATAAATTTCATTGCCAGATTTCATTGCACTTATCTGTTCTCGACTGTAAACACAAATTCGTGGTTGAGAGATTAGCCCTTCGTGTCATTTTGTAGCAAATATGCAACATACTACTTCCTTTATATGCAATTGCATAGGTACACACTTTGAGCAAAAATTTCATCTTGTAGCACATTTGCAACGTTCATTACAACGTAATAAACAGAAAATGCGTGAAAATAATTTCCGTAACCGACTGTATTTGACATCAAGTATCCCGTTAGAAGTAGTTAGTAGTTTCAAGAAAAGGTTTGTATAATGATGCTATAGTGCGATGTGTTTAGTGAAACTGTATAATTGACTGCTTTTGGAACATGCAAAGTGATTGTTCCAAATTTGCTACATTATGAACGTTTTTTTTTAATTTTGGGGTACATCGTTCTCATTTTAGCTAATCATGTCACATCGACAAAAACGATCAAACGAACCACTTACAGATGCTGAACTCATAGAGATTATGGCAAATTGGGAAAATAGCGAAGACGAATTCGATTATGATTCGGATGACAGTATCAATGATGTAGACTATATCCCAGAAGAGGATCATATCCAGATCCAGGAAGATGCCGGTACTGACGAGAATGTAGTTGTGAATGATAATGACGAGCAGCCCTTCACTTCAAATGAGACGAAAACAACTTTGGAAAAATCCGTTTCTTGGCATAAGAAACACCTTGAAGTAGACGAAGATTCCCTGAAGTTCAAGGGGAATACTGCACTAACGGGAGATATATTGGAATTGGAAACGCCATTTGCTTTCTTCAAATATTTTTTCACAGATAGTCTTGTGAAAAATATTGCTGAACAAACTTGTTTGTACAGCGTGCAAAAGAATCCAAACAAGCCTATAAATTGTTCTGCAAAAGAAATTCATAAATTTCTAGGTATATGTCTGTATATGTCTATAGTCAGACTACCACGGCCTCGTTGTTTATGGAGACCAGACATAGGCATTGAGACTGTACGTAAAACGATGTCAATAAATGATTTTGACAAATTGAAAAGTGTTTTACACTTCAACGACAATTCTCGAATGCTTGAGAAAACCGACCCACAATATGATAGTCTCTTCAAAATAAGACCAGTTATTACTGAACTAAACGAACGGTTTTCATTGGTGCCAATGGAATCTAAACTTTCTGTTGATGAGCAGATCTGTTCTACCAAGTGCAAACACCATTTGAAACAGTATAACCCGATGAAACCTCATAAATGGGGTTTCAAACTGTTCATGTTATGCGATACCTCGGGGTTCTCGTATAAGTTTGAGATCTATAACGGATCATCTAACTGGTTCACAAAAGTCCAACCTGAAGAAAAGGATTTAGGTGCAAGTGCTAATATTGTCGTCAGGCTTGCAAGGATTGTACCGCGGCATCTGAACTACCAGATTTACTGCGACAAATACTACTCTTCAGTTTGGCTTTTCCAGTACCTAGCAGCGCAGGGAGTTCATATGCTAGGCACGATTCGGCGAAATAGAATACCAAGCAACCCCTTGCAACAAGAAAATCAGTTTCGGAAAGTACCACGCGGTACCTCAGAAGAATATGTGGCCAACATAGATGGCGTTGATTTGAGTGCCACTGCTTGGAACGATAACAAAGTCGTAACCATGATATCTACATGTTATGGCGAACTCCCACAAAATTCTGTGAAGCGTTTTGACCGCAAGCGAAAACAAACAATAATAGTTGAATGTCCCAAAGTTATTCAAGAATACAATAGACATATGGGCGGCGTCGATTTGTTAGACAGCTACATTGGGCGAAACAAAATTCCTCTGAGGTAAAAAAGATGGCATTTGAGGATTTTTTTTCATCTCGTCGATGTTAGCGTCATAAACGCGTTTATTTTATATAAAAGAGTAATGCAAGCCAAAATATTGAGGATAAAATGACTCTTTGGCAGTTTAGAGTTGAAGTAGCTGAAACACTTTGTTTGTTTGATAGAACAACAGATAAAAAGCGTGGAAGACCCTCAGCAAGCGCCGTGGAAGATGGTATCGAAGAAAAACGGCATAGAGGTCCTTCTACTCATGTTCCTCCCAAAGATGTCCGGTTGGACGGAGTCGCCCATTGGATAAAATATGACCAACAACGGCAGAGGTGCAAGATGCCTCTTTGTAACGGGTTTACTCACTGGAAATGCGAAAAGTGTGGCGTACACTTATGTCTAACTAAAGACAAAAATTGTTTTTACGCATTTCATTCATCTTAATAATAATGTCATGATGTTGCATATTTGCAACAAAGCGTTTTATACTAAAATAACGAAAAAATAATAATTTTGTTGTATTTTTTATTTTAAGATCAAATATATGTGCCTGAATTCCGATACCAAATAATTTTGTTTCACTTATTTCGAAATTCATGAGACGAAGGGTTAGGGTAGATGAACACGCAAAATCTGGAATTGTGTGAACTTCATCGCTCCGATCTCTCATAACGGCACAACAGCTTGAAATCAAAATATAAACCTAACAATTAAAACAAATATCGCTAATTTAATACATCTAAATGAAGTAATAAATTAATTTAATATTAAGTACAAAATGAAACCGGAATATAGAGGGCTACGCCCGCAATCCGAGGGTTTTGTAGAAAGCACTTATTTTGGTATATACTATAAATATCGGCTCCTTGCACTTATTGATACAACTCAGATAGATAAAAAAAAACATAATTAAAATGTCTTACCCACTTACATTTGACATGACAATTCATATTACGTGAGTGTAATGAAATTTAGAACATATTATTGCCTAAGGTGTTGGTTATCGGAAACATTACTGTTTCGCAAATATTAGGAGAACTCTCCGTATTTAATTTAGAGAGAATTCTTAAAATTCCTTCATTGCGGCATTTCCGCTAGAGGTAGTCCATTTCCGCTTTAGGTGGTAGGGACCTAGCACCCACGCGGGGGGATTTGTAGGTCCTAAAGCGGAAATTTTTTGGCTTTTGTGAAAGTTCTCTCTAATCGAATAGTGAGAATTCTCCTAATTTTTCCGAAACAGGAATGTTCCAAATAAACTAATATTGACCTATTCTGAGAAGACATACAGATTCCATTATTTTCCATTTGATATGCTATTTGGAACCCACCTTCCTGTATAGATTAAGTTAAAGGGCTTCCATAATTATCCACAGCACACATAGACCACATCTGGGTCCGTTGTGTTACCACACGGGATACAGAAGTCCCCGACCATCCTATAACTCGAACCAACCTGAGCACACAATAATTCGTTGTAACTGACCAACGTCAACGTTTACCGTCCGCCAACTCGTTAAAATAGTAAGAGCCAAGAATTAACCTCCTCAGACTCGCCAAGCCTGAGCATCCACAAAGAAGATCAAAGGTAGTCTCCTCTTCCTCCTCATAACCACAACTTCTACAAATGTCGTTATACGGCAGCCTAAGCCTCTTGGCGTGCTCTCCGATTGGACAATGCCCAGTGATGACCCCAACGACAGTACCGATATGTTGTCTCCTCAACGACAAAAACTTAGCAGAGCGACCCAAGTCCAACCTGGGCCACATCTGTTCAGTGAAATTACATATGCCGCTGCTCAGCCATCTCGAGTTAGTCCTGCTGACCTGCACGCCTGCCTGCATAATGGCGAATTTGCATGAGTCGAAAGGCATTTCAACCGTGCAACGAATATTTTCAGTTTCATCCGTTGTACCCCAACGAGCCAGTTCGTCAGCTCTAGAATTGCCAACGAATCCATTGTGACCTGGAATCCAGCACACAGCAATGTCGAAGAGGCTACACAACTCCGTTAGCGATATACGACACTCCAACACGATCCTCGAGGTAGTAAGTACGGATGCTAGCGATCTAATCGCAGCTTAGCTGTCTGTTAGAATCACAATGTTCCTCACAGATAGGACAGGCCAAAGTTTCCGAAATTCCTACCAATTCCGCCTGAAGAACACTACAGTATTCCGGCAGTCGTACCGATAGGTTTAAATTCCGTGTGTCGGAGTGAACGACCGCGCCAACTCCAGGATCGGTCTTAGGCTGAAAACACACCGCATAAGACAAAACGTTTGTTTCTGTCTCAAGAAACAACCGACCATTGCTTCTTATCAGGCAGCACACACCAAAAGAAACGAAACAAACGTTTTTGTCTCGATGCGTTTTATGACTGGTTGTCAATAATGCATGTCTTTGGATATTATCAACACACACCGAATGAAACAAACATGCTTCTGACAAACGTCGTTGTCGATAATTGCATACATTGCAATAGGCGCAACACACACCGCATGAAACGAAACAAAAAGACAAGAAAAGACAGAAAGACATGTTTCGTTGTCACTAGACGGCCAGTTGTCTTTCAGAAACAAAAATTCGTTTCCGCTTAATAGCTGGTCATTTTATGTACAATAAAATGTCGCAAATTATGGACGTCGACGCCGAAAGGTTGTTGTTTTTAATTGAGGCAAGAAGCCCAATTTATAATTATAGAGAAAAGGAGCATGCAAATAAAATTGCAATTGATAAGCTAGTAGAAATAGCAACCGAAATGAATTGTGAAGGTAAGTTTATTGCATAGTTTTTCATTTTATGAAACATAGGTATCCGTACATATATGTGAAAAAAAAACTAATTTGTAGTAAGGAACTTTCGTTTCTCGTTTATAAATCATATTGTATACTTAAATAAATTCAATTTTGTCTCATCTCAACACACACCAAACGAAACAAGACAAAAAGACGTTTTGTTTTGTCTCACTGTGTTTCGCTTGGTGTGTGCTGCAATGAAACACGTTTTTTTGTCTTAAAAGACAAAAACGTTTTGTCTGATGCGGTGTGTTTTCACACTTAGAGCCATCGGTGTAGATGTGTCTGATTTTGTAAGCCAGTCTTCAGGCCATTGAGCTCGTGTTGGTTTTCCTGTAAATTTTCATAATTCTAAGTATAATAGTCTCGAAATGCCAGGGGGTGCGGGACAAATTACTGTTCCCCTTTCTATAAATTTAAAGAAAATGCGAAAAAATGGAATGTAGCCAACATTACCTTTCTCACGACACCTCACTTGCCTATACCAGTCGATAAAAAAAAATTTGCCTTAATTTCGCCTCTATGTGGACACCAGCCCCCCCTCCCCCTCCACCCGATAAAATTGGCCAATTACGACACAGCGCCTCCAACCAATCTTTGCCCTTTCAAAAATGATTAATTAAATAACTGCAATTCGCACTACGAAAAACAACATGAAAGTAGTACTCACACCTATGAGGCCGGTAGTTGTATTTTTTGTGTGGATAGCGTAAAAATGACTAACTTTAAATGAATGTACTATTATTAAATATTATGCGATTGTAATGAAACTTAGAGATGTTATTACCAATAATATTGGTTATCATTGGCCATCAATATTTTTGACCTGGCGTATGCTTAAAGGGTGCAGGGTTGTCCTAACTGCAACTATAGAAATGTGCTATTATTAACCTTTTTTGATGAGATATCAAAATTCTACGATTTTCGGTTTTCTATGCTAGTGAAGTGCCGCTTTCTTGCAAATTTGCATGTTTCTAAGTATAACGGTCTCGAAATGCAAGGGGGGGGGGACAAACTCGGATCACATATTTTCCCCTCTACCTATTTTATCCTTTCTTCAAATTTGACGAAAATACCAAAAATGGAATGTACTCGGTGTTACCTTTCTCATGATACCCCACTTGCCTATACCGGATGAAAAAAAATTCTGACCTTCATTTCCCCTCTATGGGGACCTCCCCTTAAAATCAGCCTATTACAACGAATCGCTTCCTCCAGCAAATTATAATAATTCTACATATTCCCACAAAATTTCCTATATGTATGTATGTAGCTTCAGCCGTTCGTGAGATATTTCATGGACAGACGGACAGACATTTGACCGATTTCATAAGGGCTTTGTTTTTACTACAAAACCCTAAAAAAGTAATATTAAGTCCTTATTAAAAGCAAAAAAAAACATGGAAATAGTACATTGTAATGTAAATGTAATGAAAAATGTTAAAACACTTATTTTAAGAATTATGAATTAGAATGAAAAGATCAAACTAATCAGGCAGACGGCTTTTGCCACGCGATATTATTGTTTTCATTGAATTTAAATTGTATTGAAGCAAAAAAAAAAAACAAAAAAAAAAACAAAAAAAAAACCAAAAAAAAAAACAAAAAAAAACTTAATTTTAAATAAACGTTTATCTATCTATCTACGTATCATTGAAGAGACTTGACTTAAGCCGTGCTCAGACAGGTCGTCTCATATTCGTCTCATGATCGGCTCGTCTGCGATTTAAACTCCACTTCCCAAGCAAATGTATGGAGATCCGCACACGGGTCGTCCATAGGTCGGCTCGTAAACGAACCAATATACTTGGGAAGTGGAGTTCGAATCGCAGACGAGCCGATCGCGAAACGACCCGTCTGATCACGGCCTAAGAGCCCAAAGGTAGGGCACGTGCCCCCTGTGCCTCCCCTGTAAATACGCCATTGTCGCTATTAAGCGGACAAATTTTCAGGAACCGAAGGTGTTTGCTTAAAAGATAGTAAACAATAGTAGATAGTAAAAACTGTTAAATCTTTATTAGTTAATACAGCCAGGGCCGGATTATGTATGGTGCCAAAGGGGCCATGGCGAAATTTTTAAAATCTGTACGCAGTTTTGAAAAATTAAAAAAAAAGCTTGATGACGTTAATGCCTGGCCAAATTATAATTGAAGGTTTAACGTCATTTACTTTGTACATTTAAACCATTTGAAATTTTTCCAATTTCCCGCTTATGCGCGTCCGCCAAAAGTAGCTCCATAAGAGAAGGTTTTGTCCAAGGAAGAAAAATTACCAGATGGGCTAAGTAATTTTTCCTAGTACAATTCAACTATTTTATTTTTCTCAATGCAAAGACCTACACCTACACTGCGTAGCATAACTATAGCCGCATCGTATTTTCCGGTAATTTTCGTATTTTACGAGATATTTCGATGAAACTAATTACAGCATATTAAAGCGAAATAATTCAACTTCTATTTTGTCAAATCGGAGCTATCTATTCCTTAAATTGGTTTAATTACGCTATGTTTCTTATTTTGTTAGTGTGTCATAACTATAGCCGCATTACATTTGTACATTGAAAAATAGCCATATTTTTTGTTTTCTTTGAAGAAGATGCAAACGCGTTGAACTTCATTCACAGTACCGTTATATTTTCTTGTTTGGCCATTTATTCTCGAACAAAATGCCATATGGCGCCTATCTGGTCGAAGTGGATAAAGGCAAAATTTTAGCCTTTTTGGATAATTTTTGCTCCGAAAAGGCTAAAATTTACCGGAAATTGGACGAAAATTGGGGCTTTCGGATAGAGTCATCTGAAATTTTGTCAATAACCAAAAAGAATGCGAGAAAAAAAACTGGAGACCCAGAATCCAAGCTATCTGAAAGAGACAACCGCCGCATTTTGAATACCGCAAGTAACTCTATGAAAAGTCTATCGACGACAGCTAACGAGAGTAGGGTGGAAGTATCTAAATCTGTAATAGAGTTTTAAAACAGTCAAAACGCATTAAACGGTAAAAACTCCTTACGATGCCGAAGTTACATCTTCGGCACAACTATGCCCGTACGGCGTTTGCAAGGAAAAATTTGCAGACAAACTGGAAAAAGGTGATACGCTACTGCGGTACTTCTGTTTTGATCTATTTTCCCAATTTTCCTTTTTCATGTGATTTTTTCAGATGAAAAAAAAAATCAATCTGGACGGTCCAGACGGATTTAGCAACTGTTGCAGGGATCTGCGGAAGGAACCTCGATATTTCTCTAAGAAAAATTTCGGTGGAGGTTCCTTAATGGTGTTGGGAGCATTTTGTTTTGATGGAACAGTTGATTTAGCGTTTCCCAGTACACGAATATCTTCGTAAGATTATGTCGACGTTCTTAAAGATAAATTGACTCCTTTTTTGGGAAGGAGAGACGACACAGAACTGATTTTCCAAAAGGACAACGCGCCTGTTCATACCAGTCGCCTTACTAAAAGTTGGTTACAATGAAATGGTATCAATATTATAGAATTGCCCGCTTGTTCCCCTGATCAAATCCCTATAAAAAAAACTTTTTTGGGAACATAATTACGTCAAATTTACTGGGAAAATCGACAATATCAAAGTGTGTTTCATCTGAAGGAAGCGGTTATCGATCGATGCGGGAAGGTCGTTAGCTGAAGAATTGAGGATGAATTTTGGTGGACAATATGCCAGATAGGCTCTTTGAGCTTATTTAAAACAGGAGAGGTCCTACCCATTTTTTTCTTTATTTTCCTTATTTGTGTAGATTTTGCCATATTTTTCTCAAGTGCGGTTATAGTTATGCAACTTGGGGAACACTTTTTTGCTCTATAAAAGAATAACGGTTTGAACTAAATGAATTATATTTGTTAAATGATTTGTTTTCTTGACTTTTCTAAAGTATGGCATATTAGCAATAGCTTTAGGTTTTTTTTAAACTTCACATATCTGCTATTTCATAGTGCGGTTATAGTTATGACAAGCAGTGTATATACTCTATATTTTTGACAGCGTTAATTACTTTACATTACGTTACTGTAATTACCATTTAATGACATACAAAATAGCGAGAAAAAAAAACCCCCGTGACGGGTATAGAATATGCACCCCTAGGTGAGTCCTACCTTGATATCGTAAGAGGCGACTAAAAGGACCGATCACGTGCAGGCAATAATAACACCTCTAGATGAGCCTGCGGCACTATTCGACATCTTTAAGACCTCCCACAGGTCAGTGTGTGTGAGTGGGTTGCCGGGTCTGGAGACCACCGCCGGATGTAAAAGGAAAGTCCATATAAATTTATTTTCCACACACTAGTGCCACCCAACTCCACCTTTCTCCAGATAGGTGTCAAAGAATGGACGTAAGGCCTTATGGTAGAATTAGCTAGAAGCACTACCCCGCTGGGCACTACTTCTGATGCACAGTTCAGTGATCCCAGGGTGAACATTGTTCGTGCCAGTGCGAACATTGTTCGAGTCAGAGCCCGACGGATTCCGGGGGCGGGTGCTATGAGGCAGTCTATGTACACTATAGAGAAGCTGAGGGTTGCAAGCTAGAATGTCGGATCCATGACGGGAAAGAGCGAAGAACTCGAGGACGTCATGAAACGGAGAAGGATAGACATTATGTGCGTGCAGGAGACCAAGTGGCGAAACGACCAAATCGACCGAGCTCGTTTTTTGACGAATTCCAAAAAGTACAAATTGTACTATTATGGAAACTCGAATGATAGAAACGGGGTTGGTGTTATTCTGACATCGGCTTTACTTAGCAGCATCGTGAGTATCTCAAAGATAAGCGACCACTTGATGAGTATCAAATTGGTTATCTGCGGAAGAGTGTGGAATGTCATAAGTGCCTACGCCCCCCAAGTGGGCTTACAGCAAAGGGAAAAGGAGGCATTTTGGAGCGACGTTGACACACTACTCCAAAGTATACCAGATACCGAGCTGGTTTTTTGCGGAGGGGATTTAAATGGCCATGTGGGGGAATCGAACTACGATTACGAGGACTGTCATGGTGGGAAGGGTAGCCAATCTACAGCCAGAAATGACGAAGGTGAGGCTATCCTGACTATGTGTAGATCACACGGTCTGGTCATCCTCAACACATGGTTCATTAAGAACCAAAGGCACCTGATCACATACAACAGTAGAGCTCATGCGACGCAGATAGACTATCATCTGTGTCTAAATTTCATGAGACGTTGGGTGAAAGACTGCAAAGTGATCTTGGGTGAATCTGCGGTCACCCAGCACCGGTTGCTCCTGACAGAATTTATTTTGAAAGGAGGAACAAGACCGCAAGTAATCCCCAAGCCAGTCGAGAAAATCAAGTGGCATAATCTCAACAACGAAAGCTTTGAATCTGTTGTAACTCCATTCATTGCTAAAATGGAGGATTGGCTTCAACACAACACCAACTGCGACGAGCAAAGTCCAACACAAATGTGGAATGCTTTGGAGGGGATGTTAGTAGGTGAGGCTGGAAAGACACTGGGAGTTTCGAAAGGCCCACTCCACACGAACAAGGAGACATGGTGGTGGAATACCGAAACAAAAGAAGCAGTGCTGGCCAAATCGAACGCATTCAAGGCTTGGACAACATGCAGGACAAGCAGTGAAGCCGAGAAGGTTCAACTTCGGGAGAAATACGATAGATGCAGAAAGGAAGTAAAGCGAAAGGTGGCTCAAGCAAAGGCGATTGCGGCAGAGAAGCTCTACCAAGAACTAGTAGATCAGGCTGCGGATAAGAGACCGCAATTGCAAGAGAAACCTAAAGACAATGCCAGAATATATAAGGTCGCAGCCCAAAGGAGAAGAAACGCTCGAGAGATTCAGGCGCCAAAGTACGTTGAAGATTCACAAGGAGTGCTACTGGTAGAAGACTCAGCAATCTGTAGCAGAATGCGTGAGTACTTCGAAGAACTTTTGAACGAAGAATTTCCGCGAGAAGCTTTTCAAGCTGCGGAGCCAAACACCACTGATATCGCCGATGCCAGACGCTTTCAGGAAGAGCTTTCTTCTCCCGTTTTATAAGAACAAGGGTGACTCACGCAAGCTCAACAACTATAGGGCAATCATGATTCAAGAATAGAAGGTTACGCAACGCGCAGGTCCGTTATTCAGGCACCGAATGAGAGAAAAAGCTCATGACGTCACAGTTTCAATTTTTCATATGCGCGCGTGCATTTTGTACGAGATTTCATGGTTTTTGAAAGAAAAATTGTTTTCAAATCGACGGTTTTATTTCGATTTTGATGAAATTTTTAATTTTGGACCTCCAAAACAAGGGGTAGGTTACTGTTTGTAGGGCATTTTGAAAATCCACCCCCATCCCCCTTACCAGCCCACCTTAAAATAAACTTACCCTCAACAATACATATAATACTGTTTTATTCTTATCATCACGAAATTTTGTATATTGGACCCCTAAGATTAGGGGAAGGTTAATGTTCACCTAAGATTTAAAAAAAAACACCCTCATATCCCTTCCCTTAAAATCTGCGAATTTTTCTATAATTTTATTCCGATCTTGGTGAAATTTTGTATATTAGATCTCCAAGTATAGGGGAACGTTATAGTCTACATAGGATTTCGGAAATCCACCCTCATCTCACTTCTCACCCTTAAAAGAAAATTTGTAAATTTATAAACAATTTTATTTAGATTTTGATAAAACATTGTATATCGGAACTCCAAGACTACGGGATATACATATGATTTCAGAAAACCACCCCCATTCCTTTTCCACTAACAAGAAATTAGCAAATATATGTACAGTTTTATTCCGATTGAAATATTGTAAATTAGACCTTCAAAGCAAGGGGAAGCTGACAGTCCACATCAGATTTCGGAACTCCGCCAATCGCCTTCTCATCCCATAAAGGAAATCTGCAAATTCATCTGCAGTTTTATTTCGATTTTGATGTTAGTTTGTATATTAGACCAAGGCTAGGGGAAGGTTAATGTTTACAAATGATTTACACATTCAATCACTCCTATCCCCTTCTCACCCGAAAAATAAATTGCAAATTTTCTTTTAAGGGTGAGAAGGGGGATTGGGGCGGTTTTGCGAAATCCTATGTAGACTGCCCACCTTTTCTCTAGCTTTGAAGGTCTAGTATAAAAAGTTTTATGAAGATCTGAATTAAACTGTAAATACACTTGCAGATTTACTTTTAAGGGCGAGAAGGGGGTTGGAGGTGGTTTCCCAAAATCGGATGTATACATACACCCTACCCTTGCCTTAAAGGTCTCGTATACAAAATTTCATCAAGATCAGAATAAAACTAGATAAATTCGCAGATTTTCTTTTAAGGGTGGGAAGGGGGATGAGGGTGGTTTTTTGAAATCTTGTGCAAACAATAACCTTCCCCTAGTCCTGGAGGTTCAATTTTAAAAATTTCATGAAAATCGGATTAAAGCTGTAGATTTTTAAGCGAATTCTCTTCCAAAAAGTATGCGATTTCATATCAAATTCATTGAAAGCTTTCAAAAAGTGAAACTGGGACGTCATGCGCAGAGAGAGCGAAAAAGTTGCACACTTCTTTGCGTAACCGTCTATTGTTGAATCATGATAGGGCAATCAAGTTAACATCTCACACATTGAAGACTTACGAGCGAGTTGTCTGCAATCGACTGAAAGAGATTGTACGGTTGGATGACAATCAATGCGGCTTTGTGGAGGGTCGGTCCACAGTCGATGCTATCCAGTGCATGCGTGTTACGATGAAAAAGCACCGTGATGCACGGACGGAATGGCACTTTGTGTTCATCAATTTGGAAAAAGCCTTCGACAGAGTTCCTCGTGATCTGATATGGGTGGCCCTAAGAGCACTTAAGGTCCCTGAGGCATATGTAAAGATGATACAAGACATGTATGATGGGGCAACTACTAAAGTTAGATGCACAGCTGGTGAGTCTGAAGAATTTCCGGTTAAAGTCGGAGTTCACCAAGGCAGTGTATTGAGTCCCTTGCTCTTCAACATCATCATGTTCTATTTATTAACACTCATCTCTGATGGCCTGGAAATATCCCTTCTTTTCGCCGATGACGTTGTTCTGGGTAGCAAAGACATCGCTGCTTTGCAGGCTGCACTGACCAAGTGGTGTAAGATACTGGAGGATCATGGACTGAGGATCAGCATAGCAAGGACTGAGTACCTTTGCTGTCCTTTCTCAGATCCAGAGAGACCGATACCAGATATCTACATTAAAGGAGAGCAGCTGAAGTCCTGTACAAGGTTCAAATACCTGGGTTCGATGATCAACAAGGAAGCTAACTGCGATGACGACATCAAACATCGCACCAGTGTCGGTTGGATGAAGTGGCAAGAAAACTCTGGAGTCTTCTGCGACAAGAAGATGCCACGAAAGCTTAAAGGCAAGTTGTACAAAACGGTCGTACGTCCCGCACTCATGTATGGGTCTGAGTGCTGGACTATGTATAAGACATACGAGAGTAAAATGACTGCGACCGAAATGAAAATGCTACGGATGTCAGCCGGTGTGACCAAAAAGGATCGCATCAAAAGTACCTACATCCGAGGCAGCTTGTTTGTCGAGCAACCGATCACTGAAAAGCTCGAAGATCGTCGTATGGATTGGTATCGCCATGTTCTAAGGCGTCCACCTGAGAACCCAGTTATGAAGGCAATATCAAACAACGTTCCATTTGCTGGACCCAAACCCCGAGGCAGACGGAAACACACGTGGATCGATCAAATGAAGAAGCAACAACAACGTATAAATCTCGGCGATGAAACGATCCAAGACCGAGCTGCCTGCAGAAGGAAGCTGAGATTATGCCGCCAGAACGGGCGAAGTGCCAACACCACGGGCAGAGCAACGCGAAGCCGCAGAGTGGTATGAAATAGCAAGGAAGAAGAAGACAAAATAGCGAAAAAAAATTGAGCCACAGGTAGAATAATGATGGCCTGTTAAAAATCATATCCTGTTTGGAAACAGCCATTTACACCCAATTTTGGTCCGAAATTTTGGAACGTTTCAACGCAACTAGCCAGTATTTGCAGAAATCAACAATGGTTCTTAACACCGCCGTTAAATCTCTCGAGTCGCTGAAAATGTTCGTCGAGTTCAAAAGAGATTGTTTCGATTTGTATATCGGTGTCCCAACAGTACGAAACTGTTCGCACTCGAACTGGAAGTGTACGATAGAGACCGCTCGATTACGGAAGAGAAGGTGCCGCTGAACTATCACCACGGGACAAATTTCGAGTCACTGCCTATCTACCAGTATTGGATCAGTTAATTTCATCAATGACTCACAGAATATTGGCTTATGATGTTCTTTGTGGACGATTTGGATTTTTGAGTAATCTGACATCCATGGAACCCGCTGACATTCATCTGAAAGCAGAAAATCTTGTTAAAGCCTACCCTGAAGATTTAGAAGGTGCTTTGGCTAACGAATTAGTTCAACTAGCTGCTCTCTCGCAACAGTTTCCCATACTTGAAGAAGATGTAATGAACCATATTCTGGTCTGGTAGTGCTGCTCCCACCGGCAGATCGAAGCAGCACCTGATGAGTAATGATCTGTTGGTGGTACGAAACCAGAGGCCGAGGGTCCCATTACACCCGGACCCAGGTGCGACCGCGTGGAAGTCTGATCCGTCCGCCAACCATTTCATCCTTATCGACTATTTTTTTTTTTCATTCCCCATTTTTACCTCCCCTGTTTGTGTTGTGTTCCCCAGGCCTATGAATTTTTGTTAATACGTAAAGGACAGGGGAAACGAGCGGCGAAAACCCCACCCACATCTCCCGAACTGAGCTACAGCAAGCATAGGCCGCTGCTTAGCTCGTTGACGGGCCTTTTTCTTCGCCAGATGGCACAGCCCGACCTTCACGGTCAATTAAGCTACCTTAGGCTCCGTCCCCACGGGCATCTTCGGATACCCACCAAACCGTCCATTACTAAGAATCAGTTGAACGTTTTTTATTCCGCATCATTGTAGATGGTGATCTGTGCTCAACATTTGCAAATGCTGAAATTGCATTTCGAATATACAGTAGAGTCCGCATATAACGAACCTCAAGGGACCGGCTGATTTGGTTCGTTATATCCGGAGTTCGCTATAAACGGAACATATAAGGGAAATACATATAGCATTCGTTTTTGATATTTAAATGTTGTATTTTATCAAAAGATACAAAAGTATAAGAACTACGACGAAATTATCTTTATTTTAAACATAGTCATATCAATATTCATACGCATGTACATAATGGAAGTATTTTAAGAAAAAAAGTTCAAAATTGTCGATTGCTTATTTCTGGAAGTTAAATATGATTCATTTATGTGTGACTCAACTCGCGCAAAACTATTAAGTATGTCGATTGGTGCATTTCGAAGTTGAAAAAAATCGCGAATCTGAATTACATCGATACACGGGAGAACAATTTTGACACTTTTTTCTGTTTTTTTGAATTTTGCACCTAATTTATAGTAAAACGGCCTCGCTGATTCCAAAAATGCAGTCCGTTTTTCCCCTATACGTCAGGTTTTCGAGATATCGTTTGTTTTTTAATTTTACGGAAAATTACAAAAGGCCCCCTTAAAAAACAACTTTTTTTAAAAGCTACGGGGCTGCATCCTTGTGCAGGACCTTCTAGTACCTGTATACAATACAATTAAAAGCAATAAAAAAAAGTAATTTCTCGCTACCTGGATTGTTTGTTAAAAGTTGTGAAATTCTTCGGCCATTTTTAAGGCTCTTTTATGTAAAAAAAAATGTATTTAAAAGCCTCTGTTCAAGTATATTACTCTATTATTGTGCTCTTAACTTGTGTAATGGAAGCCTCTACTATCCCTCGTCGAAAGTGTCTCAACGCTCCGGACTCATTTTGCTATATATGTGGCAGTTATACATTTTTAAGTCAGAGGACAAAAATAGGCCCCTTTGTTCACCAGGCATATCTTGCCTACTTCAAAACTCCAATTTGCAATCAGGATAAATGGTGGGTCCCTCATAAAGTGTGCAGGTGCTGTGTCACACATTTGAGGTCCTGGACGAAAGCAGAACGACTTCAGTTGCCATTTGGTGTGCCAATGATATGGCGAGAACCCTCAAACCACACAAGTGATTGTTACTTTTGTTGTACTAAAACAACAGGGTACACACACAAAAACAAAAATAAGATACAGTATCCCAATTTAGAATCGGCGAAAAGACCAGTTGCTCATTCTCCTGAAGTTCCAGTTCCAGTATATCAAGTATCTCCTTCGCCGGGACTGTCCTGAAATTGAACACTCCAGGAAAAGCTACAAACGAAAATTTTTGCCATAATTTTTTTTAGTTCTTAGGTAATATTGTTAAGATGTAAAATCAAAATTTATAAATAAAAAAATTGTAACGAGTTTCGTTTGTTTTGATTTCAATGAAGGGAAGGTTTGTATGGGGGCCAAAATTTGAGCCCCCTGTATCTCAAAAACTGGACGTATAGGAGAAAAACGGTTAGCATTTCCGGATTCTACGACCAAAAATTAGCTAGAAATGAATATCAAATCGAAATAAACAAAATGCTGTTCCCCCGTGAATCGGCGGAGCTGACTGTATCGTGTTGTGATATTCTACGGGATCTTCATCGTCGTCGTCACTTTCTGCCGATGAAACACTTGACAAAATTTGCTCATCGGTTAGATGTTCGGTGCTAATAAGATCCTCGTCAACTTGGATGTACTCACTGAACTCTACGTCTATGCCAGGCATGATCGTTTCGCTACTTTGTCTCAGCAACTCAGCAAGTGAAATGTCGTCTTCTGCATCAAATCCGTCAGAATTGTATTCCTCTAAAAATCCGGGCATGAGCGTAACAGTTCGCGATTGTTCATGCCATGTGAAGAAAATTTATTGCATCTAAAAGCCGGTACTCAAATCGCGTGGAATGAAAAGTGCCGTGAAATCCCATACAAAATCGCGAAATTTTTCCCCGATGAAAACAGACGTGAAATTGTGTGGAAGGTAAAATTTAATTTCACGCGATCTGTGTACTACCTTGAGTGAAATGCCAAGTTTGTGGATTTCACGGGGATGAAATTTTTTCTCGTGCCAAATGTACGAGAAAAATTTTCACTGGCAGCTTAGCTGTCTCTGTCGGTGTCATTCAGTTTGTGTTGTGTTTTCCTGGTGTTGTTTAGAGTTGGGAAACAGATAAGTTAACAAATTAGTCGT
Organism: Chloromyia formosa; assembly: GCA_964017055.1. Taxonomy (NCBI): domain Eukaryota; kingdom Metazoa; phylum Arthropoda; class Insecta; order Diptera; family Stratiomyidae; genus Chloromyia; species Chloromyia formosa. The sequence continues at coordinate 43,001,157 of OZ024816.1, read as the reverse complement.
TTTAATGTTTGACATGTTTCATTTCCCCGGTACACAGATCGAGTGAAAAATGAAAAATTGGCATGTTCCACACATTTTTTCCACGAGCCATTTCCCCGATGAAAAGTGCTGCTGTCAATTTTTTCATTTCACGCGATCTGAATACCAGCCTTAAAAGGGTAACAGCAAACTTGTCTTTGCCGTCGTCAATAGCATGAATCCACTTCGCTAGAAAAATGCGCCTGTAATTACTTTTCAAGCTATGAATCACCCCCTGGTCCATTGGTTGTAACTTCGCACTAGTGTTAGGTGGCATGAAAACCAATTTAATGCGCCTTAAATCTTTCAGATCGGGGTGAGCAGGGCAATTATCCAGTAATAATAGAATTTTCCGATTTATTCTGGATAACTCTTTATCCCACTGCCACAAATGATTCGCAAAAATATCAGCCGTCATCCAGGCTCTAGAATTGGCTTCATAGTCGACGGGTAGATTCCTATTTTTGAAGCATCTGGGATTCTTAGATTTGCCAATGACAAGCAATTTTCTTTTTTTCAGTTCCCAATAGATTTGCTGCAACAAGAACCGTTATTCGCTCTTTTGAAAGCTTTCCACCGGAGCAGGATTCTCCTTTAAATTTTAGTGTCTTGTTTGGCGTGAGCTTATAAAATAAGCCCGTTTCATCTGCGTTGAAAATGTCACAGCTTCTATAATTTTCTTTAAGCGCGGGCCATTTGTTTTGTAGCCAGTCATCAACCACATCCTTATCTACCTCTGCAGATTCTCCGATTAATTTTCCGGAAACGATACCATGGCGCTTTTTAAATCGTTCAATCCAGCTCTTGCTACAAGAAAATTCGTCATTATCTTCAAGTTTTTCTCCGAACTCGTTCGCTTTCGATTGGAAGGCAGCGCCTGTTATAGGGACATTCGAATTTCGCCGTTGCGAAAACCATTTTATAAGTCCTTAATCCAGCTGATCATGTTTGGACTTCTTTAATTTCTTCGTATCCGAATTTCTGTTCTCAGAACTACGTATGATGGTTTCACGATTTTTCCATTTTGTAGCTATTGTTGACTTACTCAATTGCATTTTCTGCATAAATAACTTTGTTTAATACCACTTTCAATTTGCTTCACAATATCAAACTTCTCTTTTAATGATATGCCTTTGCGCGTTTGTTTTACACCACCAGCAGATGACATCTTGCTAATAACAATCACAGTAAATGACTGAAGAAAAACATATACAAAACGCACCCCGGCGAATACCCCAATTATACGTATAAAACTTCGTTATAAGCGGAACGTTGGACCTTTTTTTGTAGGATTTGGTTCGCTATATCCGGATAGTTCGTTAAAAGCGGTTCGTTATATCCGGTAGGAAATGTACTGAATTTATATATTTCTCGTTCGATCATTTGAAATTGGATCGTTATAACCGGAAGTTCGTTATAACCGGAAGTTCGTTATAACCGGGTTTGTTATAAGCGAACTCTACTGTACTTGTCAATGATGGTCAGCAATTGCAGTGGAGAAAGGTCATTTTCGAAAATGAAGCTAATCAAGAACAGACTACGAACTTCAATGGGTCAGAGCCGACTGACCAATTTAACACGTCTAAGCGTGGAAAATGATATCCTTCGCAATTTTTCCTTTGAATCTATTATAACATTTTTTTCACAGTCTCGTAAAATTTCTCTTTTTTAATTTCTATCATTCAATAAAATTGTGTGCCTTATAATATTAAAATTAAAATGTTTTTCATTATTCCATTATTAAAATATAGAAATCTCCTTTAAGGGCCCCCACCATCTCTGGCCCCTAGTTACTGAATTGCTTAATCCGGCACTGAATACAGCCGTCAATAGTTTTTGCCGATTGACTCAAATGCGATTTGTAATGCATGTTTCTAACGATAACCTGTCGCTAAGAACGCACTTATTGTACCCAAGAGTACAAGAGAGAAAAGGAGTTGCGATGAGGATACAAAATGGAACGTCCTGTCGATTAGAACCCGCAATGGCATGACTAATTAAATTTATGTCAACAATTCCACTTCAACCTTCTAAAATACATAGATACATACTCAAGTTCCATCATTAATGTAATGAGAATTAATTGCAATGTTTAGTTGAAATGTGGCGGACATAATGTAACGCACCCATCGACCAATACGTAAATATGTACTACATACTTACATAAATCGAAAACAAATTCTGGTTTCGCACCTGATTACCGCGATGCATATTGCTTTGGTATGCCGACAGTGTGTCACTGCTTCGATAGCATTTAATTATTTAATAGTTTAAAGAACCTTCGGAGGACTGGACACCAATTGAGAGACAACAGCGTATCACCTGGACCTGCCACATTACAGTTGAATTAAATCGCGCGACAAGCTGCGTAATGTGTTCGTGTAGTAAAGAAAAGAGTAGATCCGCTGTCCGTTCACTTTTTCACCGTCCATTCTTCCGAATTTTCTGCCAGCTAATAAGCTTAAAACCAGTGACCGATCTATTTGGCTACCAAACTATGTAATGCCTCCGTATTTTCACCTTTTCTTAGTCTCAAAATAGAAGAAAAATAGAAACGGTGCCATACTTACTCGATGCGTTGATTGATGCTGATGACGCAACTGCCGTTTCCGATGCAACGAGATTCGCAGCGACACTAACGGCGGCAGCAAATGGCAATGGTGTGGAGTTGCACTGCTGTGCCTATAACTAGCGATTACTGCACGTAAATAAACAGAAAATTGCACCTGGGTTAGCGGCGGCCACAACGCGCGCCAGCATTCGAATCCAATTAGAAGTGCACAAATCGCGTTGACACAATTTCACGATTGGGGTTTTATGTTGCACATGAAAATTTCGCGTTCACACGAACATGGGTCCACTGGCCCGAACCATGGGACCGAGAGATCAATTGCATCGCTACATGCGACGCAACAACAAAAAACGTTTCACTTTCACTTGCCCAAAGAAATGCCGCCCAATGTCGAGGATGGACCGACCCGACACGAGAAGGTCGCGCGAATCACGTTCGGACCTTTAGCAGGCGCACTTGTTCGCTTGCACTCCGTCGCCCACACGACGACCTCACGATCACCTGCTTCTCTGGTCCACAAGACACAAAACACACCTGATGCGAGCAACAATGCACTTTCAATTCAACCACGTTCAACTTCGTTCAACTGCACAGCCAACAGCATGAGCAAGAGACACCAACACACAACTTCGCTTAATAACTCCAACTACCACAACCGCTCTGCATCACGACACGATTTCAACTGACTTAGCGGTGGATAGCGTCTGGTCAGAAAAGTCTGCCAGAGAAATTTTTGGGACCAACTGATTTGTGCCAGCTTTTTAAATGTTGCGTGCGATTTTGGGAGTAATTTTCTCTGGCGGCGCACCGGCCTCATGTTGCACACTGGGAAATTGATTCGATTTGGCGCCGGCCGGAAGCTTTCCGCCAGAGCTTTGCAGCAAACGGGTCCTACGAGGTGCGTTGACGTCCGCTGACATGCGATTGAAACACTTGTTGATAGCAAGCAAGCGTGTTGCCCATGATTTTGAGTGAAAGTGAAAATGTTGTGAAGCTGAATGAAGCGGTGTTTGTTAGATACATTTTCCTAAGATCTCGATAGACCTTCTCATAAGAATGTTTATTTTATAGATAGGTATTAATTCTGTAGAATAATGTGTGCTGAGCAGCGTTCGCATTGGGCTAAGTTGATGTTAAAATTATAGATTATGTTTATAATAATTCTAGAGTTCTGACTGAAGCGATTTCTTTTTAGCGTCAACAAACTTATAGACAATTAGGCGGTAGGATAAAAATCGCTGATTTTGAGCATTTACTCACTATCCAAAATGTTGAGTAAAGTACAGTCTCGAAAGTATTTTAGGCCAATAAATACTAAAAATGAGTGAAAAATCTGAAAATAATTTTAATCCCTTCTATAGATACTGAATAGTACATGGAAACCGAGTTTTGCACAGTCGTAGAAGGTGAGCTTAACTTTCGGTGGGCGAAAATCCGAGAAATTTGAGCCCTTTTTTTAATATTATCCTTATAACTCATAAACGGTGCCTCGAATCGAAAAAAGAACTTGCACAAGTAAATTAAAGAGTGTTGAATTCTGCGTCCAATCCACTGCTCAAAATTGAAATTCGGTTCAGTAGCGTAGTTAGGTTAGGTTAGGTTAAAATGGTTGCTTAAGCACACTTAGACGACCACTGGGTCCGTTGTGATACCCCTGGACTCAGCAACTTTGACCAATTCACTCGTTAAACCAGCCTGAGCTCACAATGAAGCGATGTAGCCGACCAACATTTACCTTTTCCAGGTCATCCAGATCGGTGAAGAAGTAGGAACCAAGGAGGTCTTTCCTAAAACTCGCCAGGGCCGGACAGGTACACACAAAATGAGATGTGCTTTCCTCCTCTTCCTCGTCCCCACAGCTCCTGCAAAAATCATTGTATGGAAGACGAAGTCTCCTGGCGTGCTCCCCAATTAGGCAGTGTCCATTTAGCACTCCTACAGCAGTTCTTAGACTATCTCTGTTTAGCATTAGCATCCAGAAGAACGTTTGGGATCCAGTTTGGGCCACATCTGTCTAGCCACATGACATGTACTGCCATTGCTCCATCTGATGCAGGCCCTTTCATACGCCGCATCTTTGATGGCCAGTTTACAGGCAGCCAACGGCATCCTGGTGCTACGTAACGGCCCGCTAATCTCATTGATCGTACCTGCTCGAGCCAGTTCGTTAGCCTTGCAGTTACCAACATAACCACTATGCCCTGGCACCCAGCACAGAGAAATATTACAGAGCCTTCCCATCTCTATTAGGGAGTTGCGACAATCCAGTACTGTCTTCGAATTTACCAAGACAGAGCTAAGCGACTTAATCTCCGGTTGGCTATCCGTGTAGGTTACTATGTTCCTACTAGATATATCGTTTTGCGACAACCAGGCTAGAGCTTCTGATATTGCTGTAACTTCCGCCTGAAAAACACTACTAAAGTTCGGGAGTCGGAACGACAAGCTAATATCCAACTCTTCCGAGTATACGCCAGCCCCCACGCCCCCGTCAGTCTTAGAACCATCAGTGAAAATCGTAATGGCATCTGATTCCTGAAAAGCGATTACAGGCCAATCATTCCTAGATGGAATCAGGCCTGTAAAGCCCATTTCGAACAAGTATTTCGGGGAGGTATAGTCCGTCTCCTCGGGAATATCAAGGTTGATCAATATAGCTGAGTGACCTGTGGTTGACGCCGCCCAAAAACGGGTTTCACGGAGGCGAACAGCCGTAATCGCCGCCATCTGCTCTGCGAAAATCGATCGATACTCTCGTATGCCTGTTTGAAGTCGACAAAGTTTTCGTATACGTCTACGTTGTATTCCCAGCACTTTTGGAGTATCAGTTTGACCGTAAAGCTGATCGGCTGTGGAGCGACCAGGCATGAAATTGCTTTGATATTCGCCAAAGATTCACTCTGCGTACGGTTTTATTCTATTTTCCAGAATTTTCGTCAAAATTTTAGAGTACGTACAAACTTAGTGACATGCCCCAGTAGTTCTCACACCGCAGTTTATCTCGCTTTTTGTGAATTGGACAGATGATGATTTTACGCCAATCGTCTGGGATCTCCTTGACCTCGCATACTCGCAGGAGTGATTAATGTATGGCATTAGCTAGACCCGTTCCACCGTTTTGGTGACAGCAAAGCGAGATCAACTTCCTGTACTATCGGGGGTTGTATGGGTGGGCTAGATCAACAATAACGTTGAGAGCTTCTTGTAAGCTTCTTGTGTGGGGATGTTAGATGGTAGGTTCAGAAGCTCTTCAAAATAAGAGGTCCATCGTTTATTAATCTCACCGGTGTCGCTGATGATGTTTCCATCCTTGTCCTTACAAAGGCTAGTCCTGGGTTGATAGGCGTTCTTAATTGTATTTACTAGTTTGCACGCGTGTCTGGTGTTCCTGTTAGCTAAGTTTACTTTTATATTCAGCAACTGCTTGTCAAAGTATTTACGTTTCTGGCGTCTAATTATTCTATTCGATATTCGCCGTAGCTCGTCATATTTCTCTCTTCTGGCTCTGGTTCCTCGTTGAATTCATTGTCTGTAGGCCTCGTTTTTCGCGTCAAGTGAATTTATGCATTCTTTGTGGAACCAGTCATTTCGCACTCGCCGGGATTTATATCCTACGACTTTCTCTGCGACATCCCTGATGGTACCCTTGAGTTCTTCCCAGAACCCATTTATGCCTGTGTTGCTGATGTTGTGTAGCATAGGCGATAGTCTTTCCTCAAGGGCGGTAGTAAACGCCACCGCCGTAGCATCACTCAGAAGCTTATCAACCGCAAAGATTTTGGGAGGGTTGATTCTCGATTGGTGCACTGAGGAAATACTACATCTGTAGGCCGTCTTTACCAAGTGATGATCTGAGTCGCAGTTTGCTCCTCAATAGGAGCGGACATCCATCACACGAGACGCCCATCTCCTGCAAATGAGGACGTGATCAATTTGGTTGACGATATGTGCGTCTGGAGATTTCCAGGTCTGCTTGTGAATGCGTCGATGCGGGAAACACGTAGAGCTTAAGTCGATAAGTCGCTGGCCGTTGTCGTTACATTCTTCATGGAGAATATGGCCTCCAGTGGTCCCCGGTGCCAACTTTTTTCTCCGACTTTCGCGTTTAAGTCTCCCAGCAGCAATTTGACTACGTTTGTTGGAAGTGAGTCGAAGAGAGTCTCAACGCAGACTCGTCTTTTACTGTATCGTCTTTAACTTCAGTGGGGGCGTGCACATTGATGAGCCAGAGATTGAAGAATCGAGTCTTAATGCGAATCGCACATAGCCGTTCATATACCTATGGGTTTGAAGTCAGTAATGTGCGGCTTGGCTGCCAAGCCAATTTGTTTCCTGGACTGCAGTAATGCTCAGTTTGTACTTTTCGACTTGTTGAAGCAGGGCCTTCTCGGCCCCCGGTTTGCTCAGGGAGCGTACATTCCAGGATCCGAAAGAATTGTTTTGGTTGGTATTGAAAATGGGCAAGATCCGACCAAAGTAACCCCTACCATCATATAGGAAACTCACTTTTAATGCACATGGTCGTTGCCAGTTGGTACTTTTGGAATCACCACTAGGTCTGTATAAGTCTAGGGTATATACGCTTGGGCATGGTGGATTTTTGCTTTTTGGTCAGTCCCGTGTAAAATTATAATGCACCGGCATATAGTCCGGTGCATGCTGTACGTTTGTTCGTTTGTCCGGGCACTTCCCGGATTCTGATCTTAACCAAATTTGGATGTAGGATCCTTTTGTGTTGTGTCCCCCTGAACACAAATCGGGGACTAATTTCTGTTTTGTTTAAAATAGAGTTACTCGCCTTCTTAAAGATTTTTCATGCAGGCAATTCCCGTGGTCAGATTTCAGCCAAATGTTATGCGTAGCTTCCTTGGGTTATTCTAAGTAACATGCGGTGATATTTTGATCCTCTTGCATGTGTGCGTCGAAAAAAGGATTCTCCTTATCATGAAATTAAACGGAAACCAAACCTGGTAGAAATGGGTATCTCCTGAATCGGGTCATCAGACCAATGATGAGTATTATTGAAGGCATTTTGAGGCCAGGCCAGGTCAGGACTGATACTAGTTTGAGTACTTTGTTGTGGAAAAAAGGACATTCTTGGTAAAAAAAAGGACATTATTGGCAATGAAGCGATGACTAGGCAAGATGGGTATCATATGATTGGGTGTCATGATGCAAATGCACTAGACTAATGTTGAAGAGATTTTGAGTACTTTGGTGTGGAAAACGGACGCTTTTGACAATGAAGCGATATCTAGACAAGATGAGTATCATACGATTTTGGATGTTGGGGCGAATGCACTAGACTATCGTCGAACAAAAAGGCAAATGGATTGAAAATAAAATGTGGTTGCATGGGACGGGCCTAAAGTGCCGATGAATATCGTCGCTCTTATTGTGTCGTTTCCGATTTCTTCGTTTTTCTTTGGCGGGCGGGACGCTCCCGCTCAGTCGAAACTGTATAAGTAAACTCGTTTTTTTTTGTTAAGTGCAGATCATGGCAGATAAACAATTGCACGCGTTACAATACACTTACAATACCTGCTCTAACTGCATTGCATGCGTGAACGAACTCCGTATATTTCTACATACATACTTGAAATTTAAAGAACATTTTTTTTTCGCACCAGCTCTCCATCGAGAATTATCTGAGACAATATTGTTGGTACTCTTGTTCTGCCCGTTGCGCATATAAATAGGGCTAATACATATCTATCTATATGATATACGACCACAGCGTATACAGTATCCTTATACTATGGTAGACAAATGATCCACAATGTCCGATTCAACTAATGTCAAAACAAGAATTCTTAAAAAAGTTTAAATTTAGAAAACATTTAAGCAACCCTATATCTATCATCGCTTCCATTGAACTCCAGAAAGTTTACCTCGATGAATATTTGTGAATTTATGGTAGTCTTTATCTTTACGAAAATAAACAATATTGTATAAAAACGGAGAATATAAAAAGTACTTGTCAGCGCTGGGGTTAATCATCATAGAAATTCTGTTTGATCGTTTGGATCACCTATCTGTCGCCAGATCAGACTCAAATCGTCGAGTGATCCTTGTTCGAGTCTAAAAACGTAAATCAAAATACATAATTCACTGAAATTGATGCACATGAAAGAAAGATGAAGCTAAAATAGAATAATTCTAATTGATCATTCCCGGTAGTATGGTTTTCTGAGTCGCGGGCAAGCGATAAATATATGTATATACATACAAGTAGGCGAAAGTGATGAACGATGTATTAGATCTCCATCTCCATTGATATGGCAAATCTCCAAGGGGCGTTAACTCTCGTTTTGAATATTTTCGCACGCCGCCGCGCCGTCATAACAAACAATTTGTTTCTTGATAATGGGTTGCAAATGAAACTGTTGAATGTAAACGTCATCCTGGAACGTTTGTGATTTTATTTTCTTTTGTCTACTATTACGGGGTGGGCACTGAAAGAGAACGAGAGAACTCATCAGTGTACATCAATTATTTAACTCAAAGAAATTTCTGGCAGAATTTTGATGTCAAAGTATTTTCTCGGGATAATATACCGGGTCTACCAATAGGGATGTCCTAACTTTGATATCACCCTGTGGCCATATTTGTTTATCAATATTTGACATTTCAAGTCATTTGTTTTCAGTAAGGTCTGCCATTTAACCATGAATAGGTTCAGGCTCCCACAACGTTTGGAAATTTTTCAAACTTATTATCAAAATTCGTGTTCGATTGTCAAAACTTAAAGAGCTTATCGCATCAAGCATGGTCGCCATTCCGCGCCTAATAACCGAGCTATACACCGTTTGGTGGATAAGTTTGAATCGGAATTTACTCTTCACGACCAGAGGCCTCGAACCCGTGTACGAAATGCGCGCAGTGAAGAAAATATCACAGCCGTTAAGGCAAGTGTTGAAGTGAACGCCAATTTATCCGTTTCTCGCTGTTCTTCCGAACTCGGACTGTCTCCCATGACAACCTGGCGTATTTTACGTAATGGTTTGCGTCTACACCCATAGAAGATAGTATTGGGACAAGAACTTAAGCCCAATGACCATCGCTTGCGTCGGGAGTTTGCGGATTGGGCCTTGAAAGAGATGGAAGCCGATCCTGATTTTCATCGAAAAGTAATCTTCTCAGATGAGGCTCATTTTTGGCTTAATGGCTTTGTGAATTAGCAAAATTGTCGGTATTGGAATGCTGAAAATTCACGTGTCGTTCATGAGTCGACTTTGTATGACCTGGAAGCCAACATCCGCGATGTCATCGCGGGCATACCAGCCGAAATATGTCACAGGGTGATCGAAAGTTGGAAGGAGAGGGAGGCACAGTGCAAGATTAGTCGAGGCGGACATTTGAACGATATTTTGTTTAAATCTTAAATGGCATAAAGTTATCCATCGAATAAAGGTTTCCGATTGAAATTTGGCTTAAAACTTTTTGTTTTATTCAATTTCAAAGTTCGGACGTTCTTAATGGTAGACCCCATAGTACGTATACCTTTAAGGTCTAGACACACAGTGCCCGTACCAGGGCAGCGCCGTAGTCGCCCGTATATCGGGCACATGACCGTACATTGCAAGCCAAACCACACAGTACCCGTACCGAGACCAACCGTGTGTTTCCCATGTGTCCCCGATTCCCGCGATTCTTCCTAGCGACTTCAATTGGATGCGATGCAAACGTGTGTCTATCTATTCAACATTGTACATTTTCTTCGCCGTATGATGGCTACACAACAACCCACCCGGCGGCGGCTGCTCCGTGTTCGGATATGTGTGTATCCAATTTCTTTCCGTACCTCACCGTGAGCGAGAAAAATTAAACCAAACTAAACGGGCACGGTCCGCCCCGTGACGTGCAGGTGACGGTCTGTTGTCCGTGTGGTTAGTGTGAACCAGCAGACTGTTTTATGTGGTACAATTCGCTTACCGTAGATCGCCAGTATATGGGCGACTACGGCGCTGCCCTGGTACGGACACTGTGTGTCTAGACCTATGCGGAACCTAAGCACTACCCAGCAAACCAAAAATTGTGATAACGTCAATGAGTTGAGAGAGAAAATTAAAAAATTAAAGCTATTTGAATGTTGCAATTTATTTTTACTTAATTTGTATATTCACCCATAAAGAGTGCAGTTGGAATGTACAAACGATCCCTAAACGTTAATTTGAAACGCGCGTTGCTTCCTTTTCATTAAGGTCACCAAGTTGCTTTCTCTGCTTGTCAATGCAGTCATCACACAAGTAGATTTGTTCCTTTCGCGCCATAGCCTACTTAGTTCTAACGAAGTCAGGACTGGGACTTAAGAAACATTTAGGGGCAACTGTTCATTTAAGGGGGTTCAAGTAATAAATACATACTTTTTTTTTTGGACACGGTTTCGCGTAATTTACAAGACAAATTGCATTTAAATGGCACTCTTTTATAAGAAATATTGAAATTTTAGTTGCTGTTTTACATTTGCTTACGAGCTATGCTCCCATCTTGTTCTCTTCTTACATCAATGTAATGGCCAAACTCAATTCTGCAATTAATTTAGCATAATCATCAAATTTATGATAACCTACATTCAAATTTCCATTGTTTCGCTGTTGCAAAAATATACAAATGACAATTTAATCTTAATTTTAACCCATTTGTGCCCAGAACTTTTTTTCCCGAATTTTAATACCAAATTTTCAATAGATGGACTCTGGCGGTTCAGAAACATAATTTGCAAGTTTTGAAAAAAAGGGGGAGTTTTGAGGTGGCAACTAAAGACATTTGGCTGGATGAAGTGAAGCGTTGCATTTGTTACATAGATATATTGTACGACCCCCGCAAATCTTGCAGCGACGATATTTTGATTCTCCTTTTATTTATTTATTTATTTCATTTATTTACTGAACAGGATAAGATCCCAATAATACAGTATTATATGATTAGAAAAAGTAATGAAAATGAAAAAAAAAAGATTTGAAACATAGTAGTATAGTATCGAGTGTATGCAGAAGTTCTTCTTCGTCGACCAATCTTCGGGACATGATGTTTATGTCGTCGGCGTACGCTGGTAATTGTGTCGACTTGATGAGTAGCGTCTTGGTCTTACTAGTGTCCATATTAATAGCCTGAATAGCGTATTCTACAGCTAGGTTGAAGAGTGTCCGTGCCAGTCCATCGCCCTGTTCCACACCAGCGCGAGTTACGTTTTTAACGTTCTTCTTATTAAAAAAGATAAAAGGTTAACGACCTCTTCCTAGAAGTCGTGAATTAATAAAACCCTTTCTGTTATTTTTATAAGCACTTTATTTGTACTTTGAGTTTGTTCACAATACACTTAATAGTTGCTAAACTATTACAGGATCTGCACTTAATCTGAATTGGACTTCTCTGAATCGGCTAGACTTGACTGAGTGAACCGACTGAACTTGACTGAACTTGACTGAACTGTCTAACTTGATATCGACTGAGCTTCTGAACTTGTTTTGAACTTCTGAACGCTTAGACTTATCATAGAAGCCCTTTTATACATACTAACTATTAATGAAAGATGCTTACGTTGCAATTGTTCATCTTTCATTAAGTTCGATTTGATTCTAATGTTTATTTGCTTTAGATGATTCTCACGATCTTTATTTTTAATTAAGATCGGGAATATTTTGACTAAGTGTGAATTTAATCAAATGAATGTTTAGTCATTCAAGTTTAATTAGACGACCGACTGTTTGTCTGAGAACTAAAATGTTTCTCAAAGGATTTTAATTAATTTTGGTCACTGTCTATGCAGTGAATGATGCCGTGATGACGTTATTAAGGTGAGGTTGGGTAAAGTGAGGTTGAGTAAGGTGAGGTTGTGTAGCCTGCGTAACTCGCGTGTTTCAAATACATCAGTAAGTCTATTCTGAGTCCTAACTTGTGAGACGGAGTTGGTCATCGTCGTCTTTGCCAGTCGCACTAATGTGGCCGGTATACCAAATTGCAGCATGATGTTGTACAGTGCTCCACCATCGATACTGTCGTATGGCTGCTTGAAGTCAACAAAAATTTTGTACGTCAACGTTGAATTCCCAGCACTTTTGGATTATCAGTTTGACCGTAAAGAGCTGATCGAGCGACCAGGTCTAAAACCGCTTTAATATTCGCCAATGATTCGTTCTGCGTACGATTTTATTCTATTTTCCAGAATTTTCGTAAAATTTTTATAGGACGTACAAACTAGTGATATGCCCCTGTAATTCTCACACCGCAGTTTATCTTTCTTTTTGTGAATTGGACAAATGATGCTTTTGCGCCAATCGTCTGAGATCTCCTCGTCCTCCCATACTCGCAGGAGTAGTTGATGTATGGCATTAGCTAGACCCGTTCCACCGAATTTTAGCAGTTCAGCTGGAATCTCGTCAGCGCCCGACGCTTTATTTCGTTTTAGTGACCACAACGCGAGATTAACTTCCTCTCTGTATGGGTGGGCCTGGATCAACAATATGTTCGATATCTGCTACAAACTATTTAAAGAATATCAATATAATCAAAATTTAGCAGATATCAATGGTTTCAAAAGATCGATTATAGATGATCTAGTAATGAAACACTCAAAAAAGGCACATAAGAACAGCCTCTCAACATTGTTCGCACAAAATAATAACGACTCGTCAAAAAGCGAACGTCGAGTGTCCTTCACATTCGCTCCATCAATTACAAGATCATTATTCCGAACCTATAAAAAAGAAGGCATGCAAATTGTGTATAAAAACAACTCCAAACTGAAATGTTTGCTTGGATCAACGAAGGACAAAACACCGACAGAAGAAAAAAGTGGGATTTATCAAATCAGCTGCAATAACTGTGAAGCCAAATATATAGGACAAACAAAACGGAAAATAAAAACTAGATATAATGAACATATAAATGCAGTAAAAAAAATGCAAACAATATTATAATTTTAACTTAGAAAAAAAATAAAAATTACGAACTTTAACAAATTAGTTGTTTTTTTTTTTTTTAATATTTTCTTCAGGTTAATTTTATGTGAGTTTTTGCAATCCATGAAGGGACAAACACTAACAAAAAAAGATATGTTCGAGAGCTTCTTGTCTGGGGATGTTAGGTGGTAGGTTCAGAAGCTCTTCAAAATAAGAGGCTCATAGTTTGTTAACGCCATCGGTGCCGCTGATGATGTATCCATCCTTGTCCTTACGAAGGCCAGTCTTGGGTTGGTAGCCTTTCTTAATTGTGTTTACTAGTTTCTACGCTTGTCTACTGTTCCAATTAGCTAAGTTTTCGTTTATATTCAGCAACTGCTTGTCAAAGTATTTACGTTTCTTACGTCTAATTATTCCATTTGATATTCGTTATAGCTCGTCATATTTTTCTCTACTGGCTCTGGTTCCACGTTGAATCCATTGTCTGTAGACCTCATTTCAAGTGTCGTCAAGTGAATTTTTGCATTCTTCGTCGAAACAGTCATTTCGCACTCGCCGGGCTTTATATCCCACGACTTTCTCTGCGACATCACTGATGGTACCCTTGAGTTCTTTCCAGAGCCCATGGACGCCTGTGTTGCTGATGTTATGTAGAATACGCGAGAGCCTTTCCTCAAGCGCGGTAGTATACGCCACCGCCGTAGCATCGCTAAATAGCTTATCAACCGCAAAGATTTTGGGAGGGCTGATTCTCGATTAATGCACTGAGGAAACTCTACATTTGTAGGCTGCCTTCGCCAAGTGATGATCTGAGTCGCAGTTTGCTCCTCGATAGGAGCGGACATCCATCACAATAGACGCCCATCTCCTGCAAATGAGGACGTGGATCAATTTGGTTGACGATATGTGCGTCTAGAGATGTCCAGGTCTGCTTGTGAATGCGTCGATGCGGGAAACACGTAGAGCTTACGACTAGATTCCTACTGCAGGCGAAATCGATAAGTCGCTGGCCATTGTCGTTGCATTCTTCATGGAGATTGTGGCCTCCAGTGGTCCCCCGGTGCCAACTTTCATTTCCGACTTTCGGGTTAAAGTCTCCCAGCAGCAATTTGACGTCGTTTGTTGGAAGTGAATCGAAGAGAGTCTCAAGGCGGGCGTAGACCTCATCTTTTACTGCGTCTTCTTTGACCTGACTTAAGTGGGGGCGTGCACATTGCTGAGCCAGAGATTGAAGAATCGTGTCTTAATGTGAATCGCACACAGCCGTTCATTTATGGGTTTGAAGTCGGTAATGAGGGGCATGAGGTGATTTTTTACTATAAATTATAAATGCTACTCCAAACTCCTTGCGGCTCGATGGTTTGCCACTTGTAAAAATTGTGCGCGATTTCTTGTCATTGATCTCGCTGTCAAGCCAATTAGTTCCCTGGACTGCAGTAATGCCCAGTTTGTACTTTTCGACCTGTTGAAGGAGGGCCTTCTCGGCCCCCGGTTTGTTCAGGGAGCGTAATTCCAGGATTCGAAAGAATAATCCTTTAGTCGTTTACGTGGACGTCGTTGTTGATCCGTCCAATTCGAGGCTTTTGTTCCAGGTTTCTTGGCTTGGAGTGGTTTTTACAAGGACGATTTGTCAGGACATCGCTTAATCCCTCCCCTGAATGGGGGATGGCCTCGGAAAATAGCTGCTTCAGATGGTTTAATAAACGTGCTGGAGTTGACACAATTATTTTGCAGGTCCAACTACGCAAGTCATTCCATCCTACTAAACCTGAGACGCTTAGGTGTTGGTCAGCCATTCAGGCTACAGCTATCTGCCTTTTTCCAAACTGTCTTATCGCTAAGACTTAGCCGTCAGTGGCTTAAAACACTGCCGTCGCCAGGGGCGCCCACGTGGAGTACTATGGAAAAGGTCTTTTGCCCCTTCGATAGAGCTAAGTACAAACTACTCTATAAGTGAGACATACTCCATACATACATATAACAGCATGTTTCGCTTTCTATCATCAGCTGCAAGTTAAGACTCCTTTTCCATTTCGAGTAAATTTTGGTTTTATCATCTTCTTCCCCAAGTAAAACAAGCAAACAGCCCTACAGACATCCAGCCAATTAAAAAAAAACTAACGACATAATCGAATTCGAACTCGTCGTTCTTTCACGAATTGGCATCATTACCATGTTGTCACTTCAATTAAAAACTGATTATCGTTAATACGTAAACGCCATGCTCTGGATTAATTAATGGAATAGAAAAGCAGCCGTTGCGAAGATTGAAATGTCCGCTGGACTATCTTTAAATTGGATAAGTTAGCGAGAGAACCGCAGAAAATTAAAAAGGGACGAAAAAAAAAAGATCTTCGTGGTGATTTATTGGTTTTGTTGCGGGCCAAGATTGATTTATTTACATTTCATTCTTTCATCCCTGTTGTATCTCTTTCAGAGTCGTCTAAACCGAAATCTGGTGAAATGGTAGATTTTTCAAATTAAGTCGTTGAAAGTCCTTTTTCCCATTTTCAAGGGAAATTGAAAATTTGGCGTTTATTATTTTATGGGACTCCGGCGGGGACGAAATATTTATCAAATTTAGCGAAGAATTTGTTAATTGATTACAAATAATACAGCGGGTTGTACACTAATAGGAACCCTTTTGCTCTAAAAAAAAGACGAGTCCGAAGCGTATATACCCTAGACTTGTGCAGACCTGGTGGTGACACCAAAACTTCAAATATGCAACAGCCATATGCATTGTAACTCTGTTCCTAGATGGTTGGTTTGAGCAGAAGTTAGCTGAAGGAGTACTTGTAGGGAAAGTGAGAGCCATTTAAGAGAAGTGAGTTATTTTTTCCACAACTTTATAGGGAGGATACGATCTTGCCGACTCCCAAATTCAACTTACAAACCCACACTATAAACATTTGGCCAAAATTTCAAGTCGCTAGCTCCATGCAATGGAAAGTTAAGATATATTTGAGATAATATTTTTAGGGGAGGTAGGCGTTCTTTTTTCCCAATCATGTGCATTTTCAATACCAACCAGCTGGATTCTTTTACAAACATTTGGCAAAAATTTAAATTTGCTAGCTTTTTTCTATTCGAAGTATCATTTGGGGGCGGTAGAGGCTCATGTTGTCAGATCAGATCTTTCTGACGGTTAAAAAGCTCGATGCTGCTTCGATTTTCGTCTGATGCTGCAGCTGAATGTGCTTTCACCTCTTTTCATTCAACAATCCGCTGCCATGATGCGTAAGACATCCAAGGTGTATGCCGGCAATCCGGGTTTGTGCTAAGGATGCACAGAGATATATTGAAGGAGATGACACCAGCATATACACTAAATTCTGGGACGTAATTCCACGACATACGACCTAGTAAAAAGCAACAATCCGCACCAACCGCTGAGTCCATATTAGTCCATATAGTCGCACATGAGATGTCAAACACACAATCCCTCCTCATACTTTTCCTTTGTGAACAATAACAATCCATTTTATCTCTCTACCCTGGAACACTCGCCGAGTCCATATAGCCGACAAATGAGATGTCAAACTCACATCCACCTTTTTACTTCCACCCTTGTGCAGAAATGCTTCATTTCTCTCGCTCTTTTTCATTTCCTTTTAATCTATTTCTTCTGTGTAAGGATGGTATCTGCGCTGTCAATGTACGCATTTTTTTATACATCGCAGCGTTCATTAATGTCACTATCTATAGATGACTAATTATCTCAGCTGCTTTTTGCGCAAGATGGTCGTTATATTGTTGTAAGACAGTTAGCTTTTCAGTCGAGCGGTGTTGAATTTGCGACGCGCCTTGCTCTTTCGGTACTAGGACGGCGCACGGCTGCTATACATAATCGGACGTTAGCGATCATAAGAAAATGGTCTCTTCCCATCCCATTACCGGCGCTCTCTTATTTCGCACGTCCAGAAGGCAAAAGACCTTTTCATAGTCCTCCACGTGGGCGCCCCCTGATAAAGGCAGTGTGTCAAATCGCTGACGGCCGAGTCTTATCGATAAGACAGTTTGGAGAAAGGCAGATAGCTGTAGCCTGAATGTGTAACGGACGGTTTGGTGGGCATCCGAAGATGCCCGTGGGGACGGAGCCTAAGGTAGCATAATTGACCGTGAAGGTCGGGCCGTGCCATCTGGCGAAGAAAAAGGCCCCTCAACGAGCTAAGCAGCGGCCTATGCTTGCTGTAGCTCAGTTCGGGAGATGTGGGCGGGGTTTTCGCCGCTCGTTGCCCCTGTCCTTTACGTATTAACAAAAATTCATAGGCCTGGGGAAGACAACACAAACAGGGGAGGTAAAAATGGGGAATTAAAAAAAAATAGTCGACACGAATGGAATGGTTGACGGACGGATCAGACGCCACACGGTCGCACCTGGGTCCGGGTGTAATGGGACCCTCGGCCGATGGTTTCGTACCACCAACAGATCACTACTCATCAGGTGCTGCCTCGATCTGCTGGTGGGAGCAGCACTACCAGACCATAATATGGTTCATTACAGGTGGTTCATTACAGGGCAGCTTCTACTTCGAGGCCTGCCAAGAAGAAGAAGCTGAGGACAAAATGTGCTGCTAAACAAAACAAAAGCGAGCTGGTTACAGGAGCCGACAACCATTGTAGAGGGGAAAAATTGGCAAAGCAAAAAAAAAATACTACATTTCCCAATTATTCAGATGATCAACAGGTTACAAAGATTTCTGAGGCCAGCAGAGGCGCAACACTGCATTCCTTGCCGTAATTCACTCATAAACTCTGCAAGCTGCTGAGCAGATGAACAACAGAAAAATGCAATACTGTGTAAATAAATTTTTTTAAGTTACCTAGAAGGACAATCCTGGCAAACAAAAAGGTATCCAGGGCTCCTCCGCGCTTCGTCCGGTCCAAATGCCGGCAATTCAAAGCATTTATGGAGGCCTTAAATACGTGGCTAAACCACAAAAGACAAACACAACACCAGGACTGCCTTGTTGAACTGACTCTAAAAGGATAATCTACTCTATTGGAAGGATTGGGGTGCTACAGAGGAAAGCACAGCTACTTGAAGGGAAAATACGTGAAGTAAAAATGGCTAAGTCCTAAGACTTAGAGCAAGTAGCCTTAATGTGCTTGTGGGGATACAAATCGGTGGAAGGACTAAAAAGGAATCCAAAGAGGTCCTTCTTAGTCCTGTTCTGTACCAGAAATGGGCCCCACGTTGGGCGCCAAATATGTAACGGACGGTTTGGTGGGCATCCGAAGATGCCCGTGGGGACGGAGCCTAAGGTAGCATAATTGACCGTGAAGGTCGGGCCGTGCCATCTGGCGAAGAAAAAGGCCCCTCAACGAGCTAAGCAGCGGCCTATGCTTGCTGTAGCTCAGTTCGGGAGATGTGGGCGGGGTTTTCGCCGCTCGTTGCCCCTGTCCTTTACGTATTAACAAAAATTCATAGGCCTGGGGAAGACAACACAAACAGGGGAGGTAAAAATGGGGAATTAAAAAAAAATAGTCGACACGAATGGAATGGTTGACGGACGGATCAGACGCCACACGGTCGCACCTGGGTCCGGGTGTAATGGGACCCTCGGCCGATGGTGCTGCCTCGATCTGCTGGTGGGAGCAGCACTACCAGACCATAATATGGTTCATTACAGGTGGTTCATTACAAATGGCTGACCAACAAAGAAGCGTCTCAGGTTTAGTAAGATGGAATGATATGTGTAGTTAGACTTGCAACATAGTTGTGTGAATTCAAGCACGTTTATTAAACCATCTGAAGCAGCTTTCTTCCGAGGCCATCCCCTGAATGGGGTTAACCGATGTGCTGACAACTCGTCCTTGTAAAAACCACTCCAAGTCAAGAAACCTGGAACAAAAGCCTCGGATTGGACGGATCAACAACGACGACCACGCAAACGACTAAAGGATTATTCTTTCGGATCCGGGAATGTGTGCTCCCTGAACTAGCCGGGGGCCGAGAAGTTCCTCCTTCAACAAGGCGAAAAGTACAAATTGAGCATTAATGCAGTCCAGGAACCAAATTGACTTGGCAGCGAGATCAATGACAAGAAATCGCACACAAGTGGTAAGCCATCGGGCCGCAAGGAGTTTGGAGTAGCATTTATAGTGAACAATTACCTCAAGCCGTCAATTACATTATTGACTTCAAACCTATAAATGAACGACTGTGTGCGACTCGCATTAAGACACGATTCTTCAATCTCTGGCTCATCAGTGTGCATGCCCCCACTGAAGTTAAAAAAGGCGCAGTAAAAGACAAGTTCTACGCTCACCTTGAGACTCTCTTCGATTCATTTCCAACAAACGACGTCAAATTGGTGCTGGGAGACTTTAACGCGAAAGTCTTAAACGAAAGTTGGCACCAGGGGACAACTGGAGGCCACAGCCTCCATGACAACGGCCAACGACTTATCGACTTCGCCTGCAGTAGGAATCTAGTCGTAAGCTCTACGTGTTTTCCGCATCGACGCATTCACAAGCAGACCTGGAAATCTCCAGACGTACATACCGTCAACCAAATTAATCACATCCACATTTGCAGGAGATGGGCGTCTAGTGTGATGGATGTCCGCTCCTATCGAGGAGCCAACTGCGACTCAGATCATCACCTGGTGAAGACGACCTACAGGTGTAGAATCTCCTCAGTGCACCAATCGTGAATCAGCCCTCAAAAAATCTTTGCTACACAACATCAGCCACACAGGCGTCCATGGGTTCTGGCAAGAACTCAAGGGTACTATCAAAGATGTCGCAGAGAAGGTCGGGTGATATAAAGCCCGGCGAGCGCGAAATGACGAAGAATGCAAAAATCCACTTGACGCGAAAAATGAGGCCTACAGACAATGAATTCAACGAGGAACCAGAGCTATTAGAGAAAATTATGACGAGCTACGGCGAATATCGAATAGAATAATTAGACATAAGAAACGTAAATACCTTGACGAGCAGTTCCTGAATATAAACAAAAAATTAGCTAATAGAAACACCAGACAAACGTACAAACTAGTAAATACAATTAAGAACGGCTACCAACCCAGGGATTAGCCTTTGTAAGGACAAGGATGGAAACATCATCAGCGACACCGATGGCATTAACAAACGATGGGCCTCTTATTTTGAAGAGCTTCTGAACCTACCATCTAACATCCCCACACGAGGACGATATTGTTGATCTATGCCCACCCATACAACCCCCGACAGTAGAGGAAGTTCATCTCGCGTTGCGGTCACTAAAACGAAATAAGGCGCGAGCGCTGACGAGATTCCAGCTGAATTACTAGAATTCGGTGAAACGGGTCTAGTTAATGCCCTGCATCAATTACTCCAGCTAATATCGGAGGCCGAAATGATCCCAGACGATTGGCCCAGAAGTACCATCTGTCCAATTCACAAAAAGGGAGATAAACTGCGGTGTGAGAATTACAGGGGCATATCACTAGTTTGTACGTCCTATAAAATTTTGACGAAAATTCTGGAAAATAGAATAAAACCGTTCGCAGAACGAATCACTGGCGAATATCAAAGCGGTGTCATACCTGATCGCTCCACAACCAGCCAGGTCTTTAAGGTCAAACTGATAATCCAGAAGTGCTGGGAATACAACGCAAACGTATACCAAATCTTTGTCGACTTTAAGTAGGCATACGACATTATCGATCGTGGAGTTGTCCAATATCATGCTGCAATTTGGTATACCGGCAAAAATTAGTGCGACTGGCAAAGATGACGATGAACAACCCCGTCTCACAAGTGAGGATCCATAATAAACTTACTGATTTATTTGAAACACGCACTGGTCTGAAACAGGGTGATGAACTGGCACCGACGCTCTTCAACCTAGCACTGGAATACGCTATTCGGGCTATGAATCTGGGGAACATTCCTGTTTCGCAAATTATAGGAGAATTCTCTCTATTGCATTTAGAGAGAATCCTTAATTGCGCCATTTCCGCTTTAGGTAGTCCATTTCCGCTTTAGATTGCAAGAACCCAGAACACACTCGGGGGGATTTCGAGGTCCTAAAGCGGAAATTTCCTGATTTCTATGAAAGTTCTCTCTAATCAAAGAGAGAGAATTCTCCTATTATTTGCGAAACAGGAATGTTTCGAATCAGGACAACAGCAAGGCGCTACTCATCAAGTCGACACAATTAGCGGCGTAAGCCGATGACATTAGCATCATGTCCCGAAGATTCACTGACACAGAAGAACTTCTGCATACACTCGATACCGCTGCAAAATAAATTGGACTACGTATCAGCGAGGGTAACACTAAAATAATGATGCAATTGGCGAAAAGGACACCTGCACAATCGAAAATCAATGTGAGGGATCTCAAAATCGAGTTTGTGAACGACTTCATATACCTGGGTTGCAACTTGTCAAGGGATGCCAACGCAACTGACGAAATCAAGTGACGGATACAGTTAGCTAATAAGACTTTTTTCTCGGTTCTCCCCATAATGAAATTGAAACATGTGCACAGAAACACGAAGCTCCGCGTGTACAAAACCATTATACGACCAGCGCTATGCTATGGCTGCGAAGCATGCACCCTAACTCAAGCCTCCGGAAACATGCTAGACATATTTAAACGTAAGGTTCTGCGGCGAAGTTTTGGGGCCGTTTGCGATCGAGATGGATGGCGCATCCGGTACAACCATGAGTTGTATCAACTGTACGATGAGCTGAATGTTTCGAAAATCGTCAAACTACAACGACTTCAATGGGCAGGGCATGTGATCGCATGCCGAAGAGAGTAATGAGCGCAGAACGAGTCGACGGAGCGAGACTTGCGAGGACGACCGAGAGCTCGTTGGGAGAGCTCAATATATGGGAACGCCGCGCAACTACTAGGCTTCCAAGATAGGAGGACGCGGTCACGTGACCGAGATAATTGGAGGAAAACGATCCAGGCGGCCAAGGCCCGACGTCGGGCTGTCGCGCCACGATGATGATGATTTGTATAGTAAATAATAAATTACTATAAATTACCTTCCCTACTAATGTTTGTTCATCGTGTTTTCATCAATTTACCTCTGCTCAAACTGACCAACACACTTTTAATGCATATGGCTGTTGCCTATTCGGAGTTTTGATATCACCACTAGGTCTGCACGTGTCTAGGGTATATACGGTTCGGACTCGGGAATTTTTTCGATTTCTGTTGCTTTTTTTTGCTGCAAATATTTATTTTTGTGAAACTGCATAATTTCGAGAATCAGATGAGGGGAAAAGGTTTTTTTTCGTGTTTTATTGGAAAGCCGTTTTTTATATGCCGATCGATCTACCAGAGATAAATTGGGTACCACATTAGAAAATCAAGAAAATATCTCGGTTGATCACGTTGCTGCTCCAGACGATTCTTTTATTTATTTATTCTCCCATAAATTCGATAATTTAGTAATTTTTTAATCTTTTTATTTTATCTCTACGCTTTGCTAAATTTTACAAGGCAACGCAACGGCGGCAATAACCTTTTAATAACAGATAATACAGATACTAGCTAATTAATTTTCCTTTTCTTTTTTCTATTCTAATTTAGGCAGGCTGCCCTATTTTTAGATGTGATTGTAGACTACAAATTTGAAAACGCGCTGGCTCGTGTGTGTAAATCGTGACGCATGTTTAAGTTTCTTAGACAGATTTGTTACACAAATTCATCGAAACTTAAATTCACAATATTTAAATGAACAAATTTAGATACCAATAGTTACGTACGGAGCAGCTAGCGAAATGTGTTTCCGTATTTCGATTTTCGCGAAATCTGGCTTAATAAATTTAATGGATAGCGAAATGCTGAACCGACACGACCCCATTGATGCTGATAGCAACTTGTCTCCAGTTGATTCATTTAATCCAGCCAATTTATTTAGGGGATGTTCATCGTTTTTTCCAACCATGTGGAGATGATGCGCGGATTTTTATTAAATGTCCAATGAAAGTGATAAATCCATGGAGGCCGTATCACTCTTATCCCAAACACAGTGCGGTGTCCATAAGCAGCAAACAGAATATGACTAGGAAATCGTTTCGGGAAATTAAATTGTCATGTCATTGCAATTCAAATTGCTGTTGATGAAGATGTCCGTGATTTTCGAACTGATTTGACGGCGATGTCGTCATCTATTCGTAAGTTGATTCATCAAACGGACATTGAACCGTGCCTGGAATTTTATTCTCGATTGTGTCTACTATTGATCCGATTTCAAGTGCGCTTTATGACATGCCGCGCCGCCTTCAATTGTTATTTGCCAACAAAGTAATATTTGTTAGTTGCCGCATTTAAAATGTTGTTTATGCCGGTCCTAATAAATCTCTTTGTCAATTTCGGACAACAAATCAAATAGCATTTCACTAATAAACGAGGATATTCTCTTCAGAATAAAATGGTCACTGGCGGTTTAAGTGGTCAGATTTGATTGTCTGGTTCGTAAATATTTTCATTAGAATGGTTTATGGCTTATTGGATGAACATTTGTATTGGTCACATTGACTTTTCGCCTTCCTATAAAATCTCGTCTGTAACTCTTACAACAAAAAAATAAAATAATAATAAAGTCGGAAAGTTGAGAGCTGCGTCCGCAATACGAGGATTTTTTCAGTGCTCGATGCCCATAGGGATAGGCAATGGAAACGTCCAAGGATTTCTCCAGATTTCTTGAGATGAATTGTCCTACTCTTGAATAAGCTTAGCCTATCATACTCTAATTAAATAACACTAAAATATTTCAACCATTCAGTTAGTTTTGAGATAAAAACATTTTGTAAAATACTCATAATTTTTGGCGTGTCCTTATATACATGTAATGGACGGTCATATGAAATGATACTGTGTTACACAATCCATCCTGTGTAACATTATTGCCTGCTCCCTACAGTTATGTGACCTTCATCATCCTCCCCTTTGTATTGAGGTTTCCCTCTCTAATCCACTGTAGTCTCATAAAAAATAAAAAAATTCCCCCCTAGCTCACTCAAACGGTTGTAAACGCATTACATTCGAAAGACAAAGCCCACAGTAAGTGCAAGCGTTCTCCTTCCCCTTTCACTTTTGACATGGATATGTCTTATAGCTGGGGGTCATCCTAAAAATCTGTCCGTAACACGAAATGTCTGCTGTGCTACTCGGGGGTCAGAAGAGGAAACAAGCCCATTGAATTTTGACTTGTGCTCTTTGTCCCACGCTCTCAATCAACGCGGCGACGCGACGCCATAATCAAAACTCCTGCATACATACCATACCATACATTCAAAATCCTCAAAAATATAGAGTACGCTCCGTACTCCCTAACTTGACTAGGCCCCCAGAACATGTCGCAAGAAGTCGTCTGCTCTTCTCGCTTGACATGCTCACACGCAATTTATGGTCTCCGAATGTATGCGGACCTCCTCCTCTCATTCATTCATATCATTCTCATTCTCACCATTTCATTAAACAAATTGCGCACTCCCGACATGCGCAAGCATAGACCCAATCTGAGGTCACAATGAATGAAATTCCATTTTTACTCATTATTTAGGTCAAGGACGTCCAAGGACTTTCAATGACCTTCAATTTCCGCCAATATTTCATTCATTTAATAAAATAGCCCGCGTTGTACTATCTGAATCACTAGGGTCCCAGAAAAAGTAGCAAGTAGTCAGTTCGACTAACATTTGGATATGCGCAGACGCAATTTGAGAGAGTGTACATAGTTTCCGCCCCCCGAAGATGAGTGAGAGCGGATGAAGTTCATTTGAGCCAAATCGGGTGATCCAGCGACTGTGGTTGTGCATTTGTAATGGCGGCGATTTGAGGTCTGACTGGTCCACAATGTGGGCCCCCACAACACGTGCAATAAACATATAGAACAAAATGGCGGATTTATACTACGCGAGTTAAAATCTCTCAAGCCCCGAAATAGAGAAATATTCGTTGCAGGATGTTATATGTTATTATGTACACTCAGAGGTCTGCAGAAGATCAAATGCCCCCCTTCCGCAAAAATTCCAAAATGTTTAAAATGGCTGAAATCAAAACAAATAAATGATACAAAGTATCTACACTGCATGCAGATATGTACATCATTTCATTTCATTTCATTTATTTGAGTCTTTCTATTATACAGGAAGTTACTTAATGACTATTGTATATGTGCTCTTGACAGCTAGACATATGTCAAAAAATCGTTAAAAAAAAAATACATTATTGGACGAAATTGTGTTTCGCCAATCCATGATGTGATAGATAATTATGTTGGAGTTATTTTGAACTTTTCTCGGAGTCGTGTCAAAGTCAAACGTTTAACAAAAACTGCTATTAAAAACTATTATAATAGCTTCGAACTGTTGTAACGGATAGAAGATGCCCGTAGGGACGGAGCCTTAAGCCGAACATACACCGTCCGGAAAAACTGATCAGGCCCGGGCTTCCGGTTTGTCTGAATATAGAATACACCACACACCATTCGGAATTCCTGCCGGAAAAACTGATCAGACCCGGCCTTGAGGAATTCCGGATCGTGTATGGCTGCTTCAGGCCGCCTCAAGGCGAACTGCAGAATGCATTTTTTATTTCAATATATTAGGTATGTATAAAACTTTGCTTCCGCCGTTTTTCGACACAGCTGTTTATCGGAAAACGGCGGAAGCAAAGTTGTACACCTAATATCTGAAACACGCGTGTGTGGTGAAGGCCTGGCGGGAACAATTTTCCTTCCGTTCGGCTTTAGGTAGCTTAATAACCGTGAAAGTCGGGCCATGCCGTCCGGCAAAGAAAAAGGCCCCTTAACGAGCTAAGCAGCGGCCTATGCTTGCTGTTGCTCAGTTCGGGAGACGTGGGCGGGGCTTTCGCCGTTCGTTGCCCCTGTCCTTTACGTATTAGTAAAAATTCATAGGCCTGGGAAAGACAACACAAACAGAGGAGGTGAAAATGGGGAATGATAACAAAATGAGGCGATAAGGATGGAATGGTTGGCGGACAGCGCAGATTCCTTCGCGTTCGCATCAGGGTCCAGGCGTAATGGGACCCTCGGTCTCTGGTTTCGTACCACCGACAGATCCTTACTCATCAGGTGCTGCGTTATATCTGCCGGTGGAAGCAGCACTACCAGACCATAATGGTTCATTACACTGTCAACTTTTTTGTATTATATAAAGGACAACAAATATTTTGAACAAAACATTTTATATCTTTATTTTGAAAAATAATCTAGAGATAAAATTGAGAAACCGTGATATCCGTAGTATAGAAATAACTATCACACTTATTACAAACGGTTCTGATTTTGGTATAATCTAATCCAGGTACTGATTGTAACGAAAACTTCAAGATTACCTGTACTGCAACGAACAAAATTAACAAGAACTCATTAAAGTATTGTATATAGCAATTTATTTTAACTTTTTTGTACGGTATAAGAGGTATATTTAAGAAACATATCTCAGAGAAAATTTAATAGGAAATTTTTTTACAGAAGATATCCTTAGAAATGTAAGTCTGGGGTGCAGTTGCACCCCGCTCGGGCTTATGAAGGTTAATGGAAACACTATCTTTGCAATAATGGAATATGATTGGTAATATAAGTTTCTGGAATTGCAGATGAAAAAAAACTAAATTACTTAATTTTTTAGAGAAACTATAGTATTTCCCAGTTGAGTTAATCCGTATCCCAAATGAAAAAATCCCTATCCCAAATGAGAAAACTCCTTCCCAAATGAATTAAACTATTTCCCGACTGAAT
This sequence comes from Chloromyia formosa, assembly GCA_964017055.1. NCBI lineage: Eukaryota > Metazoa > Arthropoda > Insecta > Diptera > Stratiomyidae > Chloromyia > Chloromyia formosa. The sequence goes on along the minus strand of OZ024816.1, from coordinate 42,973,937 downwards.
TCAAACAGAGGGAATTTGTTTGTAGCTTCCGATATATTTATTTAAAACTAACTTACCGATGAAATATCTTGAAGGATCACTGAAAATCTATAAATCAAACATTCGTGGGTTCCAGTGATTTCGGACGATATTTTAAGATATGAAAAAAAAAATCTGCGGGCAGAATTTCCATCATTTGATGTACCCTTGTTCTGTTTTACTGGATCTACAATCAATCCTAACTCTGTGCAAAATTTATTTTGGACTGCTAATTTTGACATTGATTTCAACGCTCTTTCCTCTGGATATCTCGCTGTCTACTTTCTGAATTCCTATTTGTAAGTACTGCGGAATCAGGAGGTAAAATTTACAAATGGAATCGTCACAGACACCTCTTTAAAGAGTCCAAATTTGAATTTGCGTAAAAAAAATATTCACTGGAAGGATGCAAAAAAGGTAAAAAAGGGTATTTTTGTTCGTGGATTGGCGTGTGGGGTGTCATCATATCATATCGGAAGCTACATATAAATTCACTCGGTTTGAGTTGAATCGGGAAATAGTTTAATTATATTGGGAAAAAGTTTAATTCATTTGGGAAGGAGTTTTTTCATTTGGGATAGGGATTTTTTCATTTGGGGTAGGGATTTTTTCATTTGGGATACGGATTAACTCAACTGGGAAATACTATATGGTCAATGCATGTTTTACTTTTGCTCTCTAGTCGTACCCTCTAAATATTTAATGAATCCAAAATTCCAAAGAATGTTGAGATAATCAGTTGCTGTAGAGGATGGTTTATTCTTGCAAATATTTATATCGATGTCACCAACAATTATGTGGGGGCTGTAGTTTCTCGAAAAGTTCTAAAAATCATCTAAAGAATTTAGAAATATTTGCAATTCTAAACTTAGTGACCTTTTCCATAGTCCTCCCCGTGGGCGCCCCCGGGTAACGGCAGTGTATCAAACCGCTGACGGTCAAGTCTTAGCGATAACACATTTGGAAAAAGGCAGATAGAAGCAGCCTAAATGGCTGACCAACACCTAAGCGTCTCAGGTTTAATAAAATGGAATGACTTGCGTAGTTGGACCTGCAACATAGTTCTGTGAACTCCAACATGTTTATTAAACCATCTGAAGCAGCTATCTTCCGATGCCATCGCCTGAATGGGGTTAACGGATCTGCTGACAACTCGTCCTTGTAAAAACCACTCCACGTCAAGAAACCTGGAACAAAAGCCTCGGATTGGACGGATCAACAACGACGACCACACAAACGACTAAAGGATTATTCTATCAGATCCTGGAATGTACGCTCCCTGAACAAACCGGGGGCCTGCAACAGGCCGAAAAGTACAAACTGAGCATTACTGCAGTCCAGGAAACAAATTGGCTTGACAGCGAGATCAATGACAAGAAATCGCGCACAATTTTTACAAGTGGCAAACCATCGGGCCGCAAGGAGTTTGGAGTGGCATTTATAGTAAATCACCTCAAGAAACACATTACTGACTTCAAACCCATAAATGAACGGCTATGTGCGATTCGCATTAAGACTCAATTCATTAATCTCTGGCTCATCAATGTGCAAGCCCCACTGAAGTTAAAGAAGATGCAGTAAAAGACGAGTTCTACGCCCGCCTTGAGACTCTCTTCGACTCATTTCCAACAAACAACGTCAAACTGCTGCTGGAAGACTTTAACGCGAATGTCGGAAATGAAAGTTGTCACCGGGGGACCACTAGAGGTCTCCATGAAGAATGTAATAACAACGGCCAGCGACTAAGCGACTTCGCCTGCAGCAGGAATCTAGTCGTAAGCTCTACGTGTTTCTCGCATCGACGTATTCAAAAGCAGACCTGGAAATCTCCAGACGCACACACCGTGAACCAAATTGATCAAGTCCTCATTTGCAGGAGATAGGCGTCTAGTGTGATGGATGTCCGCTCCTATCGAGGAGCAAACTACGACTCAGATCATCACTTGGTGAAGACGACCTACAGATGTGGAATTTCCTCAGTGCACCAATCGAGAATCAGCACTCCCAAAATCTTTGCGGTTGATAAGCTTCTGAGCGATGCTACGGCGATGGCGTATGCTGCCACCCTTGAGGAAGGACTATCGTGTATACACAACATCAGCAACACAGGCATCCATGGGTTCTGGGAAGAACTCAAGGGTACCATCAGCGATGTCGCAGAGAAGGTCGTGAGATATAAAGCCTGGCGAGCGCGAAATGACTGGTTCGACGAAGAATGCAAAAATTCACTTGAGGCGAAAAACGAGGCCTACAGACAATAGATTCAACGAGGAACCAGAGCCAGAAGAGAAAAATATGTCGAGCTACGGCGGTTATCGAATATAATAATTAGACGTAAGAAACGTAAATACCTTGACGAGCAGTTGCTAAATATAAACGAAAACTTAGCTAATAGGAACAGCAGACAAGCGTATAAACTAGTAAAAGCAATTAAGAACGGCTACCTACAAACCCAATACTGGCCTTTGTAAGGACAAGGATGGAAACATCATCAGCGACACCGATGGAATTAACAAACGATGGACCTCTTATTTTAAAGAGCTTCTGAACCTACCATCTAACATCCCCACACAAGAAGCTCTTGACGATATTGTTGATCCAGGCCCACCCATACAACCGCCGACAGTAGAGGAAGTTGATTTCGCGTTGCGGTCACTAAAATGAAATAAAGCGCCAGGCGCTGACGAGATTCCAGCTGAACTGCTAAAATTCGGTGGAACGGGTCTAGCTAGTGCCATACATTAATCACTCCTGCGAGTATGCGAGGACAAGGAGATCCCAGACGATTAGCGTAAAATCATCATCTGTATAATCCACACAAAGGGAGATAAACTTCGGTGTGAGAATTACAGGGGCATATCACTAGTTTGTACATCCTATAAAATTTTGACGGAAATTCTGTAAAATAGAATAAAACCGTACGCAGAACGTATCATTGGCGAATGTCAAAGCGGTTTCAGACCTGGTCGCTCCACAACCAATCAGCTCTTCACAATCAAACTGATTCTCCAGAAGTGCTGGGAATACAACGTAAACCAAATCTTTGTCAACTTCAAGTAAGCATACGACAGTATCGATCGTGGAGTACTGTACAACATCATGCTGCAATTTGGTATACTGGCCAAACTAGTGCGACTGACAAAGATGACGATGACCAACTCCGTCTTACAAGTCAGGATCCAGAATAGACTTACTGATCTATTTGAAACACGCACTGGTTTGAAACAGGGCGATGGACTGGCACCGACGCTCTTCAACCTAGCACTGGAATATGTTATTCTGGATATGAATATGGACAACAGCAAGACGCTACTCATCAAGTCGACGCATTTAGCAGCGTACGCCGACGACATCAACATCATGTCGTGAAGATTGGCCGACGCAGAAGAACTTCTGTATAGGCTCGTTACCGCTGCTAAAAAGTTGGACTACGTATCAACTAAAACAGTGATGCAATCGACAAGGACACCTGCACAACCGAGCATCAATGTGGGGGACCTCAACATCGAGTTCGTGAACAACTTCATTTACCTGGGTTGCAACTTGTCAAGGGACGCCAACGAAACTGGCAAAATCAAGCGACGGATACAGTTAGCTAATAAGACTTTTTTCTCGGTTCTCCCCATAATGAAATCGAAGCATGTGCACAGAAACACGAAGCTCCGAGCTCCAAGCATTACGCGACCTGTGCTATGCTACGGCTACGAAGCATGGACCCTAACTCAAGGCTCCGAAAACATGCTAGACACTTTTGAACGTAAGGTTCTACGGCGAATTTTCGGGGCCGTTTGCGATCGAGATGGATGGCGCATCCGGTACGACCATGAGTTTTATGAACTGTACGATGAGCCGCAAGTCTCGAAAATCGTCAAACTAGAACGACTTCATTGGGCAGGGCATGTACAAAGAATGGACGATAATCGCATGCCTAAGAGAGTAACGAATGCAGAACGAGTCGATGGAGCGAGACTGCCTAGACGACCGAGATCTCGTTGGGAGAGCTCAGTAGGTGTGGACGCTGCGCAGCTACTGGGCTTCCAAAATTGGAGGATGCGTTCACATGACCGGGATAATTGGAGGACAGTGATCCAGGCTGCCAAGGCCCAACGTCGGGGTGTCGCGCCACGATGATGAAATACAGGTGACGTGAATTTTTGAGTTATTTGAAAGTTTAATAGCTAAATGTAACATATTCGCTAATACCCTGGAACTTTTCCCTTTAGATTTCCAGATTTCCGAAGACGATGACAATTTAGAGGTCAGCCGAAGTCAGAAGTTTTATAAAAATTACGTTACGTTAACAAAAATCGCCACCTATTCGCATCTAAGGTCATAAAATTTGATGAGCACAGCGAAAAAGTAGTAAACGTTTTAAACCTCTAGCTCCATGTACGCATTATTCTCTTAAATTTAGCCCTAGGATCTAGGAATGCATAACATAATAATAGCCGTTTTCGAGATAACCGGATAGAGATGATCTCTGAATCGAACGGCCTGAAGCAGTGACGAGCGAACTCAAACAGCCATCATACAGATAATTCGCCGCGTTTGTGGAGGCGAATTGCTCAGTATGGAACGGTCTAGAGGCGTATTTCCGAGAAAGAGGTTGACGTTCAACAAATTTACTCTCAACTTTGATCCAGATGTGATCCAATACTAGACCTGGATCATAGACTGGTCGGTCGTTTTGTATGCGAATAGGCTTTTCTACGGGTGAACGTGGCTAACGTATTCATGGATACAGACGTAGTCTTCCTTTGAAATCTAAGTAAGTTTTAAGCGAAAGGTGCAATCCCATATTTACTAGTATACATTCTGTCAAAAAAGTCTCGGGAATGAATTTTGAAAAAAGCCTGCCCGACAGGATTGTCAATATTCTTTTTGTTGCTAAGTTGGCACAACTGTCCTCTATACTGTCACGGAGTTTGACAGTTATCTGTCATTTAGTTTGTTTACAGTACTCGATATTGTCAGTTCATCTCAAGTGTGTTCTGCGGTTTTTGCAATGGGTGACATTATCGAACAAAAAATTTGTCTTAAATTTTGCGTTGCAATTCCGATCTCACATTTGTAAAACGCATTGTGACTGGTGATGAGACATGGGTTTACGAGTTTGACATGCAAACCAAACGGAATGGCGCCTTCCAACTGAGCCGAAACCGGAAAAACCACGTCAAAGTCGATCAAAAGTCCAATGTTGACAGTTTTCTTTGATTACCGTGGTGTCGTGCACTCAGAATTCTTGCCCGAAGGTCAGAGGGTTAATAAAGAATATTATTTGAGCGTTATGCGGCGATTGAGAGAGCAAATTCGTCGAAAAAGGCCAGATTTGTGGAAAGAAAACTCTTGGATTTTGCATCAACGCACCATCACATAAGGCTATCATTCTGAAGGAATTTCTGACCAAAAACTCAACAAATACCATTGAACAACCACCGTATTCACCTGACATGGCTCCGTCCGACTTTTCTCTCTTCCCGAAACTGAAATTACAAATTCGAGGCACCCCCTTTCACTCGATAGAAGACATAAAACAGAATTCGCAGAACACACTTGAGATGAATTGTCAGTTCATCGAGTACTGTAAACAAACTAAATGACAGGTGACTGTCAAACTCCGTGACAGTATAGAGGACAGTTGTGTCAACTTAGCGACAAAAAGAATATTGACAATCCTGTCGGGCAGGCTTTTTTAAAAAGTTATTCCCGAGACTTTTTTGACAGAATGTAAACTCAAGCCTTGCTCTTCCATTCCCTTCTTCTGCTAAGCTAATGCTCTAGTATTAAAGGACATTAGAGCTTTGGTATTATCATGGAAAAGGTAAAAGGTCATAAAGAAAACGACAAGTGCTTTTGCCCTCAAGATGTTTACATTTGTACCTTTCCTGCTTCGGTATATCTGGATACCATACATTAAAGAAGATGACATTTCATTTCACACAAAAGTAGATAAACTTGTCCTTTCCTTATTGAAATTACTAAATCCCTTAAGTCCCGCAGAATCCCTCACGAGAGTCATGCTTGAATGATGTTAATTTTAATTTTAAATTGATAACATCTCCCAACATTTTACGTATAGTGTCATGAGCATGACCATCAAAATTTCTGATGTTATTGACATCCAGCCAGCATTTTTCATCCATAAAACAAAACCAAGGAGCCTGCTGGAATCCACTTTGTTCCTGAGACTGTTGTATTTCTCCTCCATAGGTCTACTCTGGAGGGATTATGGCAAGATGTTTCTGTCGCTTGAGTAAATAAAGTTGAAATCTGCTTAGTGACAGAAGATTGCATTTCCGGAATTTCAAAATCCACCAGTAAACTGTATGATGTTTTCACAATTTAGATCCTCGAGCGAATACGGAATGTGAATGTGCGATGAACAGATTAAGTTAAAGCTGTCCTTCAGCGGTTGCCATGTAAACATATTGACGGGAGATTTTCTTCTGTCATCTGTTTGCGACATGCTTAAGTGGATTTGTTGTTGGATTGATATATTCGATTCGATTTCGTGAATCAATTTTTTTTATGGAGTGGAATGCTAGCGATAGCAAATGAATTGAATTCGTTGGATTGTATACATGCGTTAATGTACTTTCTGATAATAAATAATTTATGAAATATGACGGATACTTAAAAAAGTTTTGCCATCATAATACTCGTAGTTTCATATTGTTAAGCATATTTATCATCTTCAATGGGATGAAATAGGTGAAATGTTTGGTAAGCCATGCAGACATCAGTACTTGAATACACATTTATGTGCTTCTGCGGTTGCCGAGGAATTATTAAAACATTACTGCTACACGCTCAGTAGCCGTGAAGGCTCGGTCGCCACTATATGATGCCTTATCTGGGATCGAACCTATGATTCCCGGCGACTCAGTACAAGCTGTTTGTGGGTATTATTAGAAGTCCCACAGTGCTCTAAGCTCTTCAGTTAGAGAGGGCATGTTTTGCATAAATAACTATCTAAAATTAACTAAATAGATTCATATGGAAGAATGGCAAGATAAGAACATTTTCATCATCATCATTGGCGCTCTAGCCCACGCCGGGCCCTGACCTCCTAGATTCAGCTCCTTGAACTGTCTCAATCAAGCGTAATAATATCATCCCGTTCGAAAATTGTAGAAACTTCATACAATCTGTTTCAATTGAGGCCTCCCATCGCAGAGTATGGTTGAATTACTTTCCGAAAAGTAATAATTAAAATTTAATTACTATTGTAAATCGAACTTAATAAATACTAATTAATCACTTTGCGTTATTTATGAAAAGTAGGTAAATATTTTGAGCATAATCACTCCAAAATTTTGATTTTTTTTTTTGTATTTACTAATTACAATAATTACTTTGGGTTTTTTGGGAGAAGTAATTAAATATTTTAGATTTAATTACTCCAAGATTTTTATTTAATAAATACTTTTTAATTACTTACTTACTTTTTAATTCCAGGCGGCCAAGGCCCGGCGTCGGGCTGTCGCGCCACGATGATGATGATTTTAATTACTTTGCGTAATTTATGAACTGAATAGTAATTATTACTTTCGAATTATATTTACTTTTCCTGAAAAAGGTAATTACTACACTCAGAAAATCTACACCATTAAATTTTTTTTTTTATATTTATTATTTTGAATTGAATATTTTTTTTAAGTTTTTACCATTAAAATTGGTTAATGAGATTTACGTGGTTACTTTAATAATTTACATTAAGTTAGTAGGCATATTGTAATGAACCATATTCTGGTTTGGTTGTGCTGCCCCCACCGGCAGATCAATGGCAGCACTTGTTGAGTAATGATCTGTCGGTGGTACGACACCAGAAGCCGAGGGTCCTATTACGCCTGGACCCCAATGTGGGCGCGAGGGCAACTAAACCGTCCGCCAACCATTCCATCCTTATCATCTAATTTTTTTATTCCAAATTTTAACCTCCCCTGCTTATGTTGTCTTCCCCAGGCCTATGAATTTCTATTAATACGTAATGGACAGGGGCAACGAGCGGCGAAAACCCCGCCCACGTCTCCTTAACTAAGCTACAGCAAGCATAGGCCGCTGCTTAGCTGGTTGAGGGGCCTTTTTCTTCGCCAGATGGCACGGCCCGAACTTCATGGTCATTATGCTACCTAAGGCTCCGTCCCCACGGGTATCTTCGGATGCCCACCAAACCGTCCGTTCCATATTTAAATAATAAATATGTACGGACGAATTGGTGGGCATCCGGAGATGCCCTGTGACATAATTATGACAATTTCATAATGAAAAATTCGCACAAAATGATTATCACTGATACGTCAATATATCAACTGGTTTTCTAACCCGAGACGATCGACGTAACTCAATAGGCTTTGCCTGATTACTAACATCAGTTGCATTTGATATTCTAGGTGTAAATGATTCATCTGACATAGGCACAATTGACTTGTCGACGTTATCAGTATCAGTAACATCATCATCATCAAAACTTACTTTGATTTTATTTCTAACTTCGACCCTAAGTATTGACTTATAGCTAATTATGTTTTACACATTTTAGCTATTTCTTTTAATTCAAATAATATTTTATATTTTTATCTAATTTACACTATATTTTTACACATATTTATTTATAATGTATTAAATTAATTATTTAAAAGTATACAATTAATAGACGAAAAGATTGACAACTATATGTATAATATATTTTTTTAATTTATTAATTGCAAATCACAGCCAACTACACATTTGATGGAAAAACGGCTGCTAGATTTATTTTTAATTAATTAGACAGTGCCGCTACAATACTCCCTCCCTAGTGGGAACGCACGATAAAATAGAGTGGCGGATGAGTGGCACTTATGTGATAAAGATAAGACACGTAGTATGAGGCAGATCCAATTGAGGCGTATCGAAGTGTCCAGTGACGATGAGGTTCACTTGAATTGTGACGTCGCAATAATGCACACTGCGTTCTACCATAGGCCATACCGGAATTCGTGCTGTGGATATGTTCAAACTGCGCGTTGATTGAAGAATGCTGGAACTGGGAGTAACCGTGGACTATGCCAAAACCAATTGCTATAAAGAGATGCTAGGCTTATATGTCCTCATGAGGAAAGCTGACGCCTTATATCTTCGATTGCGATTGCAATACAATACATGACATTGCTGGGATAGTTGACCTCGGGGCTACAATGCAAAAATGGTGCAGCAGACAAACTGCATGGGTCACAGTGATACTGCACACACTGACAGAGCACGGGCCGAATCCACTGTGGCGTGGCGATGAAATTTCACGTGATACTCGTTATAGTTCTCAGCTAAGGCCGGTTGTCGCGACGACGATGTTGTTCAAAATTTGAGTTTGTTCGAACGTCGGGCTCCTTACATCGGTTTTCACGCAACATTGATTCATATCACGTCGGGGTCACCAAATATAAATAAATAACTGGCGCAACAGTCCAATTTGAACCACGGCCTCGAGATGAGTTAGCATCATCTCATTTTTCTAGATCGTGACGGGTTTTTTTGTGCAGAGGTATGTGATCAGCAACACGCTCAACCGAGTTATTTACCCCATAATGGGTACTCATTTAACAGCTGAGCGGGCCCATAGTCCGATACGTAAATCCCCGGAATCGAACCGGGGCCCAGTGCGTTGAAGGCGAACGTGCTAACCGTTGCGCCATCCCGACTCCCACCACCAAATATAGCTAATTATGTTTTACACATTTTAGCTATTTCTTTTAATTAAAATAATATTTTATTAAAATTAATTTTATAAATTAAATAAAAATAATTTACACTATATTTTTACACATATTTATTTATAATATATTAAATTAATTATTAAAAAACTATACATTTATAATAGACGAAAATATTGACAACTATATAATATATTTTTTTAATTTATTAATTGCAAATCACAGCCAACTACATATTTGATGGAAAAACGGCTGCTAGATTTATTTTTAATTAATTAGACAGTGCCGCTACAGACTCACCCCACTCAAATGAAAGAGTATTAAGATTTTAGAACTTTAGAAGTTTGTATTAATTAAAAACTACATAATTACAAGTGTAATATTCATACTCTAAAATGCAAAACTTAATAAAATACAATTAGCAGTTCCCACAAAATATAATAATAATTTGGGGATTTTGTGGAAATTGAACGCACAAAAGTATTGACTGCCCAACAAATGTTTCGTGGAATAACGGGAATCCCTGTATTATTCTTTTGCCCAGTTCTAATAAAGTTGAGCAGCTGCATATTTAGTGTACTTTACATTTGTTGTACCGAGCTTTTATCGTCTTGAGAAGGTTTCATTTTGCAATTATGCCTAAAGTACGTGAAAGAACCCTGACGGGAAGAAATTTAGTGATTTATTTTCATAAAAAGGGATATTCTCAGAGAAAAATATGAAGCGAGTTACGAATGCCTCAAAGTACGGTGAAAAACATAATAAATAAATATAAAACTGAAAAACAAAAACTGTAGAAAATAAGCCACGTTCGGGTCGACCGAAGATATTAAGTGAGAAAAGTGAACGTCAAATTATAAGACGTGTGAAAGAAAATCCTAGCATAGTGCGAAAGAAATTCGTGGTGAATTTCCACCTTTCCAAGATTTTTTAAAATATAATTGAATGATAATTCACTTAAGGTTTCAGCGACGTTTCGCTACTCTTGTAGCATTTTCAAGCCTGTTATGTTTATATCTAATAATTACATTTAAAATAGAAAAACGAAGACTCAACAAAGATGTTTTCGTTATGAGTACTATAGTGATGATCACTATAGTACTCGAGTAATCTAAGTATTTGGCACATCTAGAAGAAAGCGTGTGTGAAGAAAACCGGGAAAAGAGTTCGATAAAGAAAACTTGCAGCCTACGGTAAAATTTGGCGGCGGTTCTCTGATGGTGTAGGGTTACATGGCGGCAGTTGGGGTGGGAAATCTTGACTTTATAGACCAGTGCAGAGAAATTGGGACTTCCCAACAATTTTATGTTCCAACAAGATAGACCCAAAGCATTGTGCGAGAAATGTAAAGGAATGGATTTTATATAACGTACCCAGATGACTCGAAACTCCGCCCCAATCACCAGATGTTAACCCCATTGAGCATCTATGGGCACACCTAAAGCAATACATCACTAAAATTAAAATTTCAAATAAGAACATGTTGCGCACAGTAATATTGTAAGAATGGAATAAAATAAGTAGTGTCGTAACCAAAAAATTGGTTTATTCGATGCCACGGAGGCTTAAGAGCATTTTAAAATCGAAAGGCTATCTAAAAAAGAACTGAACTTTTATTAGAATTTATGTTTGCTTTTCATTGTACTTAATGAGTCAATACTTTTGTGTGTTCAGTTTCTTCCTTGGATTGAAGTATTATTTATTTTAATTATGCTGTGGGTTATATTTCTGTTAAGTAATTCAGACTTTGAAACATATACCTATATCAAAGTTTCTTAATTTTATTGGGTTTTATTAATTAAACAAATTTTACTTATAAAAATTAAAAAAACAGTTCTCAGGTGCGTAAGGTGAGTCAATACTCTTGTGACAAGCTGTATATGTCGCTTCCAAATACGCCCATCATCTAACTTAATAGAGTAATGTAATTTACCCAATCGATCTATGACATGGCAAAATTTCGATTTGTCACTAGACAGATAATCCCGTATTGCAATCCGGTTGCCAATATCAAATTGACGTACGATTTTCTGATCTGAAGTAGTAGTAGTAGCAGAAGCGGACTTAGCGGGAAGAACAAGATCTATACGTGATCGGATTTGCGTTCCACAAATCAGCATCGACGGCGATTTCCCAGTAGCCGGATGAATGAATCATTTGCGATAAGTCAATAAAATGTTGCATAGACACTTATGAAGATCTTCTTTGTTGTGATCTAAGGTCCGTAGCTTATCCTTAATATGGTGATTTGAAATTAGTTCCTTTGATTCCGACAGTTGATTAATAAAAAAAAATACTTTGTTTCCGTTATACTGTCGGTGTTTTATTTTTCACGATTACAAACACGTGTTTCGGATGCAACGTGCATCCTTCTTCAGTGGTCGTTTAACAACTGTTTGTAAAGTCAATAGTACCTGACGATAAATTTTAAGCATTTTAAAGCAGTTTTGGAATTCATATCCGGGTTCTTCCTCCATAAAATGCAAAAAGATGTGATATCTCCCAAAAACAACTCTGTTGTAAAAAAATTTCCCGCTAAAAGGAAAAAAAACTCATCAGCCGCAAAAAGAATTGAGATGAACATAAATCCGCCAAAGTACTCGTAGCATTGCGCCTTGCTCTAGCGTATGCATATTAAAACCTGATTAAATTAATTAATTTATTTTAACGCTGTTTGGCGGGGAGCTTGCTTAAAATAAAACCAGACCGAAACTTCGCTTCGGCCTGGAGTCCAAAGCGTACATACCCTAGACTTGTACAGACCTAGCGGTGATACCAAAAGTACCAATTGGCAACGACCATATTCATTAAAAGTGAGTTTCCTATATGACAAGTTTATAGGGGAGGTTGGCGATCATTCAGAAAGATCTTGACCATTCTCAAAACCGACTAACTAACCCACACTACAAATATTTGTCGAATTTTTCAAGTCGCTAGCTTCATTTTATCGAAAGTTATGCTTATTTGAAGTCTCACATGTAGGGGAGGTATCGGTTTCCTTTTCCAATCTTGTGCATTTTCAACAACAACCAACTACATCCTAGTACAAGCATTTGACCAAAATTCCAAGTTATCTCTTATTTGAAGTTTCATTTGGAGGGGAGGTAGAAGCTCCTTAGGTCGGATCTTGCCCATTTTCTATACCGACGAATGAAATCTTACTACCAACATTCCGTCAAACTTTCAACTCGCTGGTGTCATTCTATCGAAAGTTATCGTAATTAAATGAATATTTAATTTTTTGAAATTTGTAGGGGAGGTAGGCGTTCCTTTGATCTGATTATGCTCAGCTTACTAGAACTGAAGCAGCTTTTCACCTCAGGATCACATGCCAAAAATCAGGTGTCTAGGTCAATTGGTTCAAGTGTTATAGACAAAAAACCTAAAGTGTAGGGTAGTACGGGGCTCTTTGTAAGAAACTTACCGTTAGTTTTCAACTGATCGATTTTATTTTTCCAGAAGAGTATAAGATTATCATCACGAGCAATCTACCAAAGCGAGAGCTTCTCATGTTTATTTAATCGGGAGTTATAGATACATTTCAGTATTTGACATATGTAGGAGAGGTAGGCGTTCTCTTAGCCTGATCATGCCCATTTTCAATACCAACCAATTAAATTATACTTGCAATATTTGACCAAAATTTCAGGGCTCTAGCTTTATTCTATCGAAAGTTATCGTGCGAACGGACAGGCAGACAGACGGACAGACAGACAGACAGACAGACGGACAGACAGACAAACAGACATGGCTAAATCGAATCAGGAGGTGACCCTGATCATTTATATGTATACATTGCTATACCTCCGGAGCCTCCTTTAAGGTGTTACATATTTCCGTCGTGACAAAAACAATATACCCTATACTAAAAGTCTAGTCTCTAAACAGAGTGTAGTAGTGTGTAGTGTAGTGTAGTCCGAATAGCGCAACGGTTAGCACGTTCGCCTTCTACGCACTGGGCCCCGGTTCGATTCCTACAGAATGCGGTAGTTTTCGATGAAAAAGGGGATTTACGTGTCGGACTATGAGCCCACTCAGCTGTTAAATGAGTACCCATTTATGGGGTAAATAACTCGGTTGAGAGTGTTGCTGATCACACACCTCTACACAAGACATACCGTCACGATCTAGAAAATGAGATGATGCTAACTCATCTCGAGGCCATGGTTCAAATTGGACTGTTCCGCTAGTTATTTACTTATAAACAGATAAGTAGCGAGATCTGAAGAGCATGGAATGGTTTTATTGAATAAAAAAATTAAGTTAATTAAACAAAAGCTGCTCAATAAAACGGAAAATGGAATTGCTTAAAGAGAAGAACCGAGTTGAAACTATGTATAAACCGGTTTTTAGGGTTTTGTAGTAAAAACAAAACCCTTATGAAATCATTCATGCGTCCGTCTGTCTGTCCATGAAATATCTCATGAACCGCTGAAGCTACATGTTTGAAATTTGGTGGAAATATGTAGAAGTACTATAATTCTTTGGAGGAAGCGATGCGTCGTAATAGGTCAACTTTAAGGGGGGGTCCCCCATAGAGGGGAAATGAAGGTCGAAATTTTTTTTTCGTTTAGTGTAAGCAAGTGGGTATCGTAAGAAAGGTACCATCGAGTACATTCCATTTCTGGAATTTTCTTCAAAGTTAAAGAAAGGAAAATAGAGGGAGAGGGGAAAATATGTGATCCGAGTTTGCCCCCCCCCCCCTTCAATATGACAACGTTATACTTAGAAATATGAAAATTTACAGGAAAGCAGTATTTTACTAGCATAGAAAACTAAAAATAATGGAATTTTGAAATCTCATCAAAAAAGGCTAATAATAGTAAATTTCTATTGTTGCAGTTAGCACACCCCCGCACCTCTTAAGCATATCCGAGGTCAAAAATATGGATGGCCAATGCTAATCAACATCATAGGCAATAATGTCTCTAAGTTTAATTACAATCACGTGATATTTAATAATAGTACATTCACTTAAAGTTAGGCATTTTTACACTATTCATTCAAAAAATACACCTACCGGCTTCGAAGGTGAGAGTACTACTTGCATGTTGTGCTGATTCGATACCCCAGGGTATCGATACCAAGTACTTGCACGTACTTCGGGCAAAAGGCATCGATACCTACTTGGTATTAAATCAAAAGCATCGATACCTACTCGAATCGAATGAGTACTTTTTTAAAAGTTACTATAGATGAAACTGGGAGAGTTCAATATTTTTGTTTTTTGTATTCCTGAACACTAAAAGAAAGGCCGAAAGGATAAACGAAATGATGTGTGAACAAAAACCAGTCGTAACATAAAGCTTCGTATACATATGAGCATTCGTGCGCAAACGAACGCTGTGCACGCACGAATGCTCATATATGTAGGATAGGAGCATGCGTGCGCGCACAATTTTATCCGCACGAACACGATCCATCGCTAGCGGATCTCCGTGCGCGTACAACTTTTGTGCGTGTAATTTGGTCTGGACGAAATTCCATCAATATTTCATCATATTTGCATAGCTTGCGTATAATCATGGATTGGACAAATGAGTCTGAAACTCATAGACCAGTATGAGGAACATGCAATATTTTGGAATCCAAAGCATCCCTTACATTATTCCAGGAATGGAAAAGTGGATGCAGGAGTTGAAGATAAAAATTGAATTCGTACACACTTTAGGAAATTTACGCGTACGAATTCTGTGCGCGCACAGCGTTCATGCGCGCAAATATCAACTACACATATGAACGTTCGTGCGCGCACAGCATCATATGTATAGGAAGCTTAATATGCACAGCATAAAGCACATGTCGTATTCGTTTTCAAGTTCCAATGGTAATGAGGAAGTGATTAGTGTAGAAAAGGAGTGAGTGAGAGACAATATACGTGTAACGTATAAAAAACTGGTAAAACCGGTCAAGCCATATCCATACCCATCATACAATGCAATGGATGGCGGCTGGATGACATGGAATATGGCAACGGTGTGGCGTAGCGCGTAGTCTCAATTACTTCCAATGAGCAAGAATAGAGTAAAAGAAGCAGTAGAAATGTGGTTTGTAGCTTGTAGGTAGTTTAATCCGACTCAAGTACTTTGATTCGATCCAAGTACTTTAATTCGATACCTACTCAGTACTTGAGATAAATGTATCGATACCAAATGTACTTGGATCGGAAGCAGAAGTATCGATACCTTACTTGTACTTGTATCGAATCAGCCCCTGTTGTTTTCCGTAGTGCGAATTGCAGTTATTATTAATATACATATTATGGTTAATTACATTTATGAAAAGGTAAAGATTGGTAGGGGGCGATGTGTCGTAATTGGCCAACTGTAACGGGCGGGGGAGGCGGGCGAAACTAAGATCAAATTTTGTTAATCGACTGGTATAGGCAATTGGGGTGTTGTGAAAAAGGTAATTTCGAGTACATTCTATTTTTTTGCAATTACTTTAAATTTGAAGAAAGGGGAACAGTGAGGGAGGAGAAAGTATTAGATCGTAATTGTCCCCCCCCCCCCTCCTTGCACTTCGAGAGTTACACTTGGAAAAATTAAAACTTTCAGGAGGGCATAGCATATAAAACGGAAAATAATGGAATTTGTATATCTCCTCAATCATCTCCTAGGTTAATAATACTGTATTTCCATAGTTATAATTAGCGCACCCCTGCATCCCTTAAACACCTAGGTCCTAGGTCGAAAGTACTGATGGCCAAGGATAACCAACACCATAGACAATAATATGTTCTTAGTTTCATTACAATCACGTAATATGAATGGGCGTGTAAGATACTATATGATGGGTCAGACATTTTAATTATGGTACTTTTAAGCTCACAAAACTTCCCGCCAATCAGCGTTAAAAGAAATTAACAAATTTAATCAGGGTTCAATATGCATACCCTACAGCGAGGCGCAAAGCTACGAGTTCTTTGGCGGAGTTATGTTCATATCAATTCTTTTGGCGGCTAATGAGTTTTTTTTTCTTTTTGGCGGAAATCTTTTTACAACAGAGCTGTTTTTGGGAGATAGAAATTAGGTAAGCTACCTTGAAAGATGATGAACTTCAGCAGTTAACTCGATTCATTTCGGGTGTTTGGCCACAATAAAAAAATAAATTCAGTGGGGAACTGAATCCATTTTGGAACTACAGAAATGAACTTCAGGTAGTTGATAACATTGTTTCCAAGAACCAATCAATTGTTGTACCACAGTTAATAAAGTC
The DNA here is from genome assembly GCA_964017055.1 of Chloromyia formosa. NCBI lineage: Eukaryota > Metazoa > Arthropoda > Insecta > Diptera > Stratiomyidae > Chloromyia > Chloromyia formosa. The sequence goes on along the minus strand of OZ024816.1, from coordinate 42,957,009 downwards.
AAAAATCTTTTACAATACATTCATGATGGTCATCTGGGGATAGAAAAATGCAAAAAACGTGCACGTGGTTCAGTCTTTTGGCCGAAGATCAATTATGACATTGAAGTCATGGTAGAATCCTGTCAAGCATGAAAAAAGTATCAACGCTCAAATCATCATCATCATCGTGGCGCGACAGCCCGACGTCGGGCCTTGGCCGCCTGGATCATTGTCCTCCAATTATCTCGGTCACGTGACCGCGTCCTCCAATTTTGGGAGCCCAGCAGCTGCGCGGCGTCCACACCTACTGACCTCTCCCAACGAGATCTCGGTCGTCCTCGCAGTCCCGCTCCGTCGACCCGTTCTGCATTCATTACTCTCTTAGGCATGCGATCATCGTCCATTCTTTGTACATGCCCTGCCCATTGAAGTCGTTGTAGTTTGACGATTTTCGAGACTTGCAGCTCATCGTACATTTCATACAACTCATGGTTGTACCGGATGCGCCATCCATCTCGATCGCAAACAGCCCCGAAAATTCGCCGTAGAACCTTACGTTCGAAAGTGTCTAGCATGTTTTCGGAGGCTTGAGTTAGGGTCCATGCTTCGCAGCCATAGCATAGCACTGGTCGCATAATGGTTTTGTACACGCGGAGCTTCGTGTTTCTGTGCACATGTTTCGATTTCATTATGGGGAGAACCGAGAAAAAAGTCTTATTAGCTAACTGTATCCGTCGCTTGATTTCGTCAGTTTCGTTGGCGTCTCTTGACAGGTTGCAACCCAGGTAAATGAAGTTGTTCACGAACTCGATGTTAAGGTCCCCCTCATTGATGCTCGTTTGTGCAGGTGTCCTTGTCACCGATTGCATCATTATTTTAGTTTTACCCTCGTTAATACGTAATCCAACTTCCTTTGCAGCGGTATCGAGCGTATGCAGAAGTTCTTCTGCGTCAGCCAATCTTCGGGACATGATGTTGATGTCGTCGGCGTACGCTGCTAATTGTGTCGACTTGATGAGTAGCGTCTTGCTGTTGTCCATATTCATGGCCCGAATAACGTATTCCAGTGCTAGGTTGAAGAGCGTCGGTGCCAGTCCATCGCCCTGTTTCAAACCAGTGCGTGTTTCAAATAGATCAGTAAGTCTATTCTGGATCCTGACTTGTGAGACGGAGTTGGTCATCGTCATCTTTGTCAGTCGCACTAATTTTGCTGGTATACCAAATTGCAGCATGATGTTGTACAGTACTCCACGATCGATACTGTCGTATACCTGCTTGAAGTCGACAAAGATTTGGTATACGTTTACGTTGTATTCCCAGCACCTCTGGAGTATCAGTTTGATTGAGAAGAGCTGATCGGTTGTGGAGCGACCAGGTCTGAAACCGCTTTGATATTCGCCAATGGCTCGTTCTGCGTACGGTTTTATTCTATTTTCCAGAATTTTCGTCAAAATTTTATAGGACGTACAAACTAGTGAGATGCCCCTGTAATTCTCACAACGCAGTTTATCTCCCTTTTTATGAATTGGACAGATGATGCTTCTGCGCCAATCGTCTGGGATCTCCTCTTTCTCCCATACTCGCAGGAGTAATTGATGTATGGCATCAACTAGACTCGTTCCACCGAATTTTAGCAGTTCAGCTGGAATCTCGTCAGCGCCCGGCGCTTTATTTCGTTTTAGTGACCGCAACGCGAGATCAACTTCCTCTACTGTCGGGGGTCGAAGTCTCGAAAATCGTCAAACTACAACGACTTCAATGGGCAGGGCATGTACAAAGAATGGACGATGATCGCATGCTTCAGAGAGTAATGAATGCAGAACGAGTCGACGGAGCGAGACTGCGAGGACGACCGAGATCTCATTGGGAGAGCTCAGTAGGTGTGGACGCCGCGCAGCTGCTGGGCTCCCAAAATTGGAGGACGCGGTCACGTGACCGGGATAATTGGAGGACAATGATCCAGGCGGCCAAGGCCCGACGTCGGGCTGTCGCGCCACGATGATGATGATGATTGAAGAGAACAACACCAATACTCAATACCGTAAGAATACAAGAGATGTGATCTTAAATAAATCGCACGTGAATCAAGACATAACATCTGAGGTAGAAAAGAAAAATGTTAAAGGTCCCACAACTCTGCGCTCAGGAAAACAACGACATAGCCTCTGATCCAGAATTAAAATAATGAAATTATTTAAGACTTGAAATAAATTGAATAATCTTTAATCTTATCTTTTAAAAAGGAGATTTTGTATTTTATATTGTACAATAATACAAAATTTTCTTATATGTATTAGTATTAGTAATAAGACTTTTGAGTTTTACATATTGTATACTGATAGAGAAGTTAATAAAGAGACGTGACCTCGACCGGACCTGTTTTGATTACAGCTAGTGCGCATAACAGTTACCTCATGGCTTTTTAGGGTATGTCAGTGGGAATTTACGGTGAAAAATAATCGTAAAAGCTTGAAAGTATGCGGCGCGCCCGACGTGGGGTCAGTGTCATTTTACCTAGCCGATGAAACACTCAACGGATGAGCGGTCCGAACTCTTCCCCGAACAATTATTAAAAAAATGTAATGCCGATGGAATATCCCCTCTCTCCGTTAAATGCTATCTACACCACTGAAGCGAGTCTATTCAAGTTTCAAGCCCCAATGAACCAATTTTCATTTTTCATATTAATATTTTCTTAATTGTTATGCATGCAAATTCAATAAATTATAATTAGATACATATTCATTATCGTAATCGCGTTCCGACTGTATTTCCTAAATTGTTGAGAGACCGTAATTCCTAATTGAAACAAACTTTTCTGAATCGTTTCAGGGATAACGTCCCTCAAAAAAAATCACAATGCCAGTCCATGGGTTTATCCGGCGACATCAACAGACTGCCAACTTTGTCAATGGTAATGTTGTCAACAAGAATACACCCACGGCTTCTGTCGGCATACTTTCTTTTCTGCCTTATTTCTCTTTTTTTTTTACTGTCTTGCCCTCAAAGACACAAAGAAAAACTTTGCACTTTAAACTTTCTCCCTTGACCTGGCAGTATTACCACTGCATATTTGCCAGATACTGAAAATGAACAATGGCAGCGTTTGCTAAACACATCCCCAAAGTTTTAATGGAAAGAAACTCTGCTGTGACATTTCCTTCCAGGAATCGAGGCAATGGACCAGCTCACTGACCTGAAGCCTTTATGGCAAGGGAGGCTAAAGCAACGGCAATAAGATGAAACACTCTTGGCGTAATAATAAGTACAGCGAAAGAGAATAACAATGAAAATACTTGGCCAGAATAAGGATATTTTGTAATAGATACTATAAAAGCGTGCAGTTGGTGGTTGCATCCTGCATGGCCGTATGCTTTCAATGGTTGGTCAGTAGTTCTTAGTATGTAGCAAAACAACAAAAGCGATGGTCTGACCCATTGCGAAAATCAAAGCTCCAGGAAAAACTTGGCGAAATTAACGTTCTAATTGAATCGTTTTATTTACTTCGGCATGTGTTTGCTAACAGGAAATAAATTTTCGGGGAGCTGTGAAATTATTCCAATAGTGGAAATGTGGAAAATTGAACCTTAGGTTAGGTTAGGTACAGGGGCTGCCGTGACCAATTATCATTGTTGTTTGGCATATACATAAGTTAAAAACAGAGTTAATACGTTACAAATCAACTATATTTTTAGCACTATGGATTAAAACGAAGCTAAGACGTTACAAATTAACTTATAATATCTAGCACTATGTGCTCTGATCCCGTTCTAAGCGCTATGCGCTTTTCTGCTCCGTAAGACGGTCCGAACAAGAATACCTTGAATTCCAAGATCTTGGATTTTCAGCAAATGCATCATTTGCAAATGCAGGCAAATTTAATCATACAATTGTAATACAATAGCATTAGATACAATTTCAGTTTGTTGTTGAATTTAAAGAAATACATAATGTGAAATTTGGAAAAATGAGCTGACGAATAATAGCATTGGGTACAATTACATTTTTGTCGTGTGAATTAATTTAGTGTTGCATTGTGAAACGTTGTCGGAGTCGGTGTTGCCGTAACTACTCCCCCCGTGAAGATGAGCCGTCCGCGGCATTCGGTAAGTTTTCCTCAATCGACTGCAGAAATGCTTCCTGATTGAAGTTTGACAACCGGACCGTATTACTGTGGGATTGCTGGGATCTACCCTTCAAGATGCGCGCCAAAGCGATAACCATTAGTGATGCGGACACAGCGAGGAAAATCAGCATGGAAATCCAGCGGGTATCATGTTTTTCTACCTCTTTTTTTTAGGGTGGCGATTTGCTCCAGATTTCGAATGTTGGCTTTATGTAGAAATGGTAACGATAGTACTGTCAGATGGTCGGTGAAGTTGATGTTTTGGATCCTAGGGGTTTCGGGATTCTGCATTTTGGCTCGTTCGAAGTTGTTGTACATCGTGCTGTTTATGATTATTTTATCCAGGAACATCAAAAGATAGGTACCATTAATCTCTATTGGCAGGTTTCCGCTCTCTTGGATTTCGGCCATTTGATCATTCAACAGGATGACGCCTGGAGCCACTTCAGCTATGGGTTCGATGTGATCAGCTGACGCCAACTTGTATGACGCTGTGTTATTGCGCATAAGTTGTTGCACGCACTGTCCATTAGGGTCATGCTCGCAGAAGGTCGATGACGCCGCTTTTCTGCAGTTCTTTAGCGTTTTGTATGCGTTTCCACACCGAGCGACCGAGTCTGATTCGAATTTTATGATTTTGTTATTCTGGATAACAGGAAATAGTTTAATAAGGTCACAAATGTATTGAATTTTGGGATATTTAATAAAAAAAAAACAATTGATTTCCGTCCAACGCTATTTTCAACTTTGACATAGAGACAATGTCACTAATGATTACGTTAGCAGAGTGTTCAGTTTTCGACTTCGACTTCTTTGTTGTCAAGGATTATTGGATTTATAATATTGGCCTTCCCAAGAGTAATCGAGTAAATGATGTTGTCGAGGTCGTTAATAATGGCTTTATTCCTGCTAAATACAAGCGTGAGAAGTTGTTCGGAGTCCGTAATCGTATTTTTTGTTGTCTGTAGTAGCGTATTTACTCTGTCCGTCAGTTGGTCGATTTTAGCTTTCAGTTCAGTATTTATAAGGATTTGGCGTTCGTTTGCCTCAATAAGCGCTCCCTTCTTGGTCTTCACCTCATAAAAGTCGTCAAAGTCTGGTGTTCCGGCTACGTATTTTAGGGCTGTTCCCAAAAAGTTGATGCTTCCGGCGTGTCGATGGTGGATTTGAAGTATGCCAAGTGGATGGTAAATCTGTTCAACGTCGGCTTGGAGCAGTCTCTTGGCGGAAGTGTTATTATTAAAAAAATGCAGTAGATTTTCGGTTTCCTGTGCCATGGATTCGTACGCGGTAAGGTTTGTTCGATGTACCAACCAGCTGAATTCCTTGTAAACGGCCACTTGGCCACTGGAGATAGGAACATAGTAGGCTTTTGTGTAGTCAAGGATTTTCCCAGGGACTGGGTATACGAATATACCCAAAAGTAGGCTGAAATTAGGAGAAGGGGGCTTATCTTAGGTTGGATTTATGTACTTCTTTGCTGTCTATTAATACGTTAGAGCCTGAGTCTTTTTGGATGGTTTTTTTGATATACAGTTTGGTAAACTAATTTCCTATTCGGTTGTTTGTTTTGGCAAAAACTATATCTCCTGGTTCAAATGTCTGGCTATGTCTGTCTTTGTTGAACCGTGCTAGATCCGATTCTTGGGCGTGCGTTAGTCTGTCCTGTATCTTGTTTCTTAAAGTCATTGATGTGGCATGTATTACGTCGATAGGTCTATGTTTAGTGACGGAGTGGATTGTCCGGTTATACTTTGCAGTGGCAAGAAGTGTAAGTTCAGTTGTATCGTTAATACTTTGGTCTAGCTTAGTACACCTAGCTATTTCGGTGAGGGTACTGTGAAACCTCTCCACCTGGCTGATCGTTACACTGTGAAATCGAGGGGTGGTAATGCTATCTACTTTGAAATGGTTTTTGAAAAGCGCCTGTATCGCATGTGAGTTGAATGTTTTTTCGTTGTTCGAGACTATAATTTTTGTATCGTTAAAAGTATTCAAAATTAGTAGCAGTGGTTCCTTGACATCTACTATCGAGCGAGATTTGATTGGAATGAATATTGCAAATTTGGAAAATTTATCGATACAAGTTAGAAAATGTGTTTTATCTGTTGAATAAATATCAATATGCAGTATTTCCAATGGTCGACTTGGGATAGGTGTGCGCCCGATTTCGGGTTTGGGTGGATGACGTTGGTATTTACCTTCATGGCAAATTGTGCAAATTGCAACAATTTCTTTAAGACATTTCCGGATTTGTGGAAAGTAGTACTCTGTCAGGATTTGGAGTGTGTTCTCCTGCGCGGATCGATGCGCCCTCTTATGCTCTGCTGTCAGAATCTCTACTTGATCGTCAGGATTGAAAACGTCTATGACAGGGCATTTGGCGTAAACGAATTTCACCGATGGGAACATTTTTATCAGCTCGTTTTGAATTTGACCAAGAATGGTTAGGTCACAAAAAATCGCGTTAACTACGTTTGGATTAACAGTCTCCTGGAGGGTTGTATATAGGCTGTCCAGGTCTCTAAATGTGATCGTGTGCCTGATTTGTTTTTTGAAAATAATTTCAGTTACTTTCTTCAGTTCGCTTCCAACCTCCAAAAGCAATTGATTCCTAAAACAGTTTATCGGGTTTGAAACGGAAGGAATTGTGTGCGTAGAGGATTCCTCGCTGTGGACAGTTGAGCCATTCGTTTCTGTTAAATGTTCCAAGGAATTGATATGTTGTCGAGATAATGCATCATCATCATCATCGTGGCGCGACAGCCCGACATCGGGCCTTGGCCTCCTGGATCGTTGTCATCCAATTATCTCGGTCACGTGACCGCGTCCTCCAATTTTTCGAGCCCAGCAGCTGCGCGGCGTCCACACCTACTGAGCTCTCCCAACGAGATCTCGGTCGTCCTCGCAGTCTCGCTCCGTCGACTCGTTCTGCATTCATTACTCTCGTAGGCATGCGATCATCGTCCATTCTTTGTACATGCCCTGCCCATTGAAGTCGTTGTAGTTTGACGATTTTCGAGACTTGCAGCCCATCGTACATTTCATACAACTCATGGTTGTACCGGATGCGCCATCCATCTCGATCGCAAACAGCCCCGAAAATTCGCCGTAGAACCTTACGTTCAAAAGTGTCTAGCATGTTTTCGGAGGCTTGAGTTAGGGTCCATGCTTCGCAGCCATATCATAGCACTGGTCGTATAAGGGATAATGCATCGGCAACATGATTTTCTTTTCCCGGTTTGTAAAAGAACTTAGGTGCGAACTCCTCCACGAATGCCCGCCATCGCTTGATTTTGGCATTCGGGTTTTTGTCAGAGATTGCAAAAGTAATTGGCTGGTAGTCTGTGAATATGTTCAACTGCCTAACTCCGTATAGATAGTTTCGAAGTTTTTGCAGGGACCACACAATTGCTAAGAGCTCGCGTTCGTTAGTTGCGTAATGCTCCTCAGCGGACGACAGGATTCTCAAAATCATTATAATTGGACGGCCGCCCTGTGATAGAACCGCACCAATGGCATGTGAAGATGCATCCGTTGTCAGGTCGAATGGCTTTTCAAAGTTGGGATACAAAAGCAACACATCCTCAGAAGATAAGATTTTCTTGATTTTGTTAAAAGCCAATAATAATGCTTCCTCGTCTACTTCTTGAACGTTTTTAGATCGTGACGTACCTATATTATCGTTATCGTCTCGGAAGTACCTGGTGAGAGGCTTTGCGATTTGTGCGTAGTCTTTTATGAAACGCCGGTAATAACCAGAGGCCCCAGAAAGGAACGTAGGCTGCGAAGTGTTTTAGGAATTGCGTAGTTGACGAAGTCTTTCACCTTATCGGGACAGGTTTTTATGTCCAGAGCGGAAACTGTGAAGCCTAGAAACTCGACTTCTGTTTTAAGGAATTGCGATTTCACTGGTTCGACTCGCATGTTGGTCCTACAGAGCTTTCCCAGAATGCGCTCGACATCTTCCATATGCTGTTTTTTGTTTTTGGAAAAGATAATAATATCGTCGATATAAACGTGACATGTTTTGCCAATCTCTTCCCTAAGAACATCATCTATGGCCCTTTGAAAAATACTCAGAGCATTTTTCAATCCAAATGGGAGTCTGCAAAACTCATACTTCCCATTATTGACTGAAAAAGGCGTTTTTTTCCTATCGTGTTCCGCTAGTTCGATCTGGTGAAACCCAGACTTTAAGTCGATAGTCGAGAAATATGAAGCCTCGCCCAGATTGGCCAAGAGAACAGAAGTGTCCGGAATGGGATATTTATCACTTACTGTTTTTTCGTTTAATTTCCTAAAGTCTACTACCAAACGCATTTTTCTATTTTCCCTTTTCGTCTAATCCTTTTTTATCGACGACTAATATGGAGTTGTTGTAGGGAAACCTAGAGGGTCTAATAATCCCATTTGAGAGCAAGTTTGTAAGTTCCGAATTAACAAATTCATTGACAGGAACCGGGTGTGGATATGCCTTAGAGTAGACAGGAGCGTTATCAGTCGTCCTGATGGTTGCGACAATTTTAGTTGTAAATGGTAAGGATTCATTGGGGTCTGCGAATACGCTCTTATTACGTTTAATCATTGATTCGAAATAATCCTCGAAGTTAGTTTTGGATATAGTCAGTGTGGACGTTTTATTGCTGTTTCTGTAATCGAAATAGGCCAAGTTTTCTTGCTCCCGTCATAAAAAAGAATATCGGACTCTATATTAAGTTTGGCGTTGGTTCTTTGAAGAAAGTTAAATCCGATAATTCCGTCAAAGGCTTCCAGTTCACGAAGGATAAAAAATTCAGCATTTTTTCCGAAAATATTAATGGTACATTTGGTTACCACACGTGTTGTACCATGTATCGATTTAGTTAGAAACGGAATTTCTACCGGTTTCAGGCCTTTTAAAGCAGGATGATTTTTAACATAATTTTTTGTCGCTCCGGTGTCTATGAGAAATTTAAGTGTTTCTCCTGCTAAGGTTCTGGAAACGTAAGGCAGGAGGCATTTATCCCTAAAAAATGAATCTCGTCAGCTACCGCCTCAGAAAATTCTGGACAATCGTCCGAGAGAGCGTCACATTCTTCTTCGTAATAATTGCCATACGAGTAGGACGATTCATGGGCTATTGCCTCAGGGCTCCGTATTGGACACTGTATAGCCCCCTGTTCGTTTAAATTGTTGATACGTTGAATTTTGGGGAGGGTACTGTGCATTTGTTTGTGTCAGAAATGGACCGCTAATTCGGTACAACCATGAGTTGTAAAACCTTTACAACGACCTGCAAATATTGAAATGGTCAGACTGCAAAAATTGCAATGGACGAGGTGCCTACAACACGACGACAGCTGATTGTCTAACCGGATTTTAAAAGAAAACATTAACTTCATCAGGGTTGAGAGGAAGACCTAGAGTTGGGCGGGTGGCTCAGTTTCTGCGAATACCGAACAATCGCTGGTTTTTCGAAATTGGGAGACGCGGTCATTGAACCGAAACAATTGGAGGAAAGCGATTTAGACTGCCAATGACTGACGTCAGGCTTTTGAGCAGCAATGATGAAGGGATATACTCTCTTCTTACCATCCCCTTTTACTAAGTTCAACGAACAAGCACAGAAGGAAGCGATCAAGCACACACACAAATGCAATGCTTTATCCCGATTAAAGCATTTATACAAAAATTTAACTTTCCGACAAAAAACGACATTTGTCAGTGTCCTGATCTTTGAAACCAATACTTGATCCTTATTTCTGAGTCTATATACAATTTCAAAATAGAATGACACTTGCCTTGTTATAGAATTTCTCCTAGGGCTCAAAATAGTAACATTTCAAAATGGATTTTTCATTGGAAAAATAAATGCAGATTTTATAACAGTCATCAAACCTATGTAGAAGTTTGAAAATTCTGCAAAAATTGCTTTAATGTGTTGGCTTTCGAATGGTATTTCATTTTTATGATTTTTGATTTAAGAAATTTATAATACTGGTTTTCAAATTATAAGCAAAAATTGTATTTTTGACCGTTTTTGAAATTTTCGTCAAAATTGAACGACCCCTAGCGCCTTAACCATCCATCTGGAGAAGAACCCACTTAAGAGTTTTTGGTGGGCAATTCGATGTGGTTTAATTCCGTTCTTTCACTTTTTCCGGAAGTTAGTATTTTCCGATGTTATGGGCAAAAAAGCGGAAAAAACTGAATTGTTCGAGCAGTTTCGGGTAGTTTTCTCAGCACGCATTACTTTTTCGACGTTGAAATTCGGATTCAGCGCCCCACAATACATAAACCGAAATTGAGAAAAAAAATTCTATATATTTTTCTCCGTCAAACCGCGTCGTTACTGGACTATTTAGGATAAATTGAGTTTCGTGTTTTCAGACCTAAATTTAAACAAATCATTGCTTTGGAACTTTTGAACGTCATCTTCTATTCCTTTGGATTCATTAGAAGCCTCCGTGCCTCCCCATTCGCACTGAATAACTGTTGTTATCCCCTAGAATGTAGTAGCTATTTTATTTTTAGAGCTCAATCAATCCTTTGATAGCATCATCATGATTCATAGTGGAAATTGTACTCATATAAGTAGTATTTTTTGCCCCAGAATCTTAAACTTGCCGTTCAAGTTGGAATCGTTTACCGAAATCGTGGTTCTTGGGAGCAGTAATTTCACTGGTACTGCTATCTGCCTGCTACAGTACTTGAAACAAAGTGTTACATGTTTGTTACTACTATACTTTTATCTTCGGAAGTGGTTAAAGTTAAACTTTTTATACCCTAGACTTTTAGTATAGGGTATATTGTTTTTGTCACGAAGGAAATATGTAACACCTTAAAGGAGGCTCCGGAGGTATAGCAATGTATATATATAAATGATCAGGGTCACCTCCTGATTCGATTAAGCCATGTCTGTCTGTCTGTCCGTCTGTTCGTCTGTCTGTCTGTCGGTCCGTTCGCACGATAACTTTCGATAGAATGAAGCTAGAGCTTTGAAATGTTGACTAGATGTTGGAAGTATGATCTAGTTGGTTGGTATTGAAAATGGGCATGATCAGGCTAAGAGAACGCCTACCTCCCCTACATATGTAAAATAATTAAATGTATATATAACTCCCGATTAAATAAACATGAAAACCTCTAGCTTTGGTAGATTGCTCGTGATGGTAATCTTATACTCCCCTGGAAAAATAAAATCGATCAGTTGAAAACTAACGGTGATTTTCTTACAAAGAGCCCCGTACTACCCTACTTTTCAGGTTTTTTGTCCATAACTCTTGAACCAATTGACGCAGACATCTGTTTTTGGCATGTAGCCCTGGGGTGAGAAGCGGCTTAGGGTTTGGGAAGTTAGGCATAATCAGATCAAAGAAACGCCTACCTCCCCTACAAAATTCAAAAAATTAAATATTATTTTAATTACGATAACTTTCGATAGAATGACACTAGCAAGTTGAAAATTTGGTAGAATGTTGGTAGTAAGGTCTTATTAGTTAGCACTGAAAATGGGCAAGATTCGACCAAAGGAACCCCTACCTCCCCTTCAAATGAAACTTAGAATAAGCGATTACTTTTGATACAATGAAGCCAGCAGCTTGAAATTTTTGTCAAATGTTTGAAGTGAGATTGAGTTAGTTGGCATTAAAGACGGGTTAGATCCGACCTAAGGAACCCCTACCTCCCCTAGACATGACACTTAAAACAAGCGATAACTTACGACAAAATAAAGCTAGCGACTTGAAATTTTGGCCAAATGTTTGTAGTAGGATCCAGTCTGCTAATATTGAAAATGCGTAAAATCCGACCAACGAAACCCATACTACCCCTACAAACGAAACTTCAAATAAGCGATATCTTCGATAGAGTGAAGCTAGAGACTTAAAATTTTGTTTGTATGTTTGTAGGGTGATCTAATTGGTTGGTGCCAATGATGGGCAAGATCCGACCCAAGGAACCCTTACCTCCCCTACAAGTGAGACTTCAAATAAGCAATAACTTTCGATGGAATGAAGCTAGCGACTTGAAAAATTCAACAAATATTTGTAGAATGGGTTAGTTAATTCATTTTGAGAATGGTCAAGATCTCCCTGAATGAGTCAATGAGCCAACCTCCCCTATAAACTGGCTATATAGGAAACTCACTTTTAATGCATGGTCGTTGCCAATTATTACAATACTTTTGGTGTCACCACTAGGTCTGTACAAGTCTAGGGTATATACGCTTCGGACTAATACACTCATATTTAACTTCATTGACTTGTATGATACCAAATTGGTGACCCTTTTCTCCGTGATAGAATACATATGCACAATGCGATTGAATGAGTCTTATTGTATATCTTCTAAAGAAATGCACTTGAAAGTAACTGCTTGAAAACATTTTGATTTTTAAGATCGCACTATACGAGTACTTGAAAAATAAGCACTTTTAGTACTTTTTACAATGCAAAATACTAAGTTGCAAAAATATGTCAGTTGCAAGAAACATTCAAATAAGTACAAATAAAGCATTGACGACATCAAGTAAAGAATCTTTTCCAAGAAGTTATGTTCCAACAAAGCTCTTCGATAGATTTATAGCCAATCTGTGCTCTGTTCTGTCTGTCCAGAAAAGTGTTTGCTATCTTTTGGCTTGAATTGTGATTTATTGCTGTAAAATTGTCAGTAGCATTTGTTGAAATTTTGGACCGAGCATTTTAAGGACTTGGTAAGAATGAGCTCGAAGGAAACTTGACAAGGACACGAAATCCACTTTGATTGGAAGAAAGACGAGGACATATAAACAAATGGGGATTTGAGATGAAGAAGAAGGTTAAAGTACGTTTAATGTGCTCGTTGCGTGTACGTATAGTCTTAGCAAAGCTGAGAAGGTCAATTCTTCAAACCTATTTCTCCATCAGAGCTGTGGGACTTATCGTTGACGTTTGTCACCTCCAGCGATTTATTTCAAGCTCCGGATGGATCCCGGGACATAGTAGTGGTCTACAAGTAAAGGCCGATTCACATTCGACAGGGACGACACAGTACCATGACAGGCCCGTGATTCCACCGACGAGGTCGAAAATATTCTTTTACGAATTGTAATGGACAGGTGTTGAGGACACCTGAAGTGACCATAGCGACAGAGTCAAAGCTTGCCGAAGTGACCGTGAGGGTCTGGCAGCGCAATCTGATGGGAAATCTTCAGTTGGAAAGTGGCGGCGGAGATGTGGGCGTGGTTTTTGCCTACTCGCTGCCTCTATCCATTAGCACTTTGAAAAATATTCTCGTGCCTTGCTGTACACAAGCACCCACACAAGTACCAAGTCCCAAGACCTTAAAGAAACTAAGAACAGAAATGAGAAAAAAACCGGGCCGAAGCGAGGCAACAACCATATGCATTAATAGTGAATTTCCTATATGACCAGTTTATAGGGGAAGTTGGCACCCTATCAGGAGGATCTTGAGCATTATCAAAATTAATTAACTAACCCACTCTACAAATATTTGTCGAATTTCTCAAGTCGCTAGCTTCATTCTATCGAAAGTTATTGCTTATTGCTCACTTGTAGGGGAGGTAGAGGTTTTGTGCATTGCGTATTTTTAATAACAACCTACTAGATCCCAGTACAGTACTTGCTTAATTTTATCGAAAGTTATCGCTTATTGAAAGTTTCACTTGTAGGGGAGGTAGAGGTGCTTGGATCGGATCTTGCTCATCATTGCCACAAACAAATAAGATCATGCTACAAACATTTGACCAAAATTTCAAGTCTCTAGCTTCACTCCATCGAAAGTTATCGCTTATTAGAATTTTTATTTGAAGGGGAAGTAGGGGTTTCGTTGGTCGGATTTTACATATTTTCAACATTAGCCAACTGGATCCTATTACAAACATTTAACCAAAATTTTAAGTCGCTAGCATTATTTGTCGTAAGCTATTGCTTATTTTAAGTTTCATTTGTAGGGGAGGTAGGGGTTTCTTAGGTCGGATCTAACCCATCTTGAATACCAACTAACCCGAAATCACTTCAAACATTTGACCAAAATTTCAAGTCGCTGGCTTCATCCTATCAAAAGTTATCGCTTATTTGAAGTTGCATTTGTAGGGGAGGTAGGGGTTGCTTGGGTCGGATCATACCCGTTTTCAATACCAACCAAGTAGATCCTACTAGCAACATGTTGTCAAATTTTCTACTCGCTTGTGTCATTCTATCGAAATTTATCGTAATTAAAAGAATATTTAATTTTTTGAAATTTGTAGGGGAGGTAGGTGTTCCTTTTATCCGATTATGCCCAACTTACTAGAACATAAGCATCTTCTTACCCCAGGGGTACGTGCCAAAAATCAGGTGTCTACGTCAATTGGTTCAAGAGTATAGACAAAAAACCCGAAAAGTAGGGTAGTACGGGGCTCTTTGTAAGGAAATTACCGTTTGTTTTCCACTGATTGATTTTAGTTTTTCTGGGGAGTAGAAGATTATCCTCAGGAGCAATCTACCAGAGCTAGAGCTTTTAATGTTTATTTAATCGGGAGTTATAGATACATTTAATTATTTTACATATATAGGGGAGGTAGGCGTTCTCTTGGCCTGATCATGCCCATTTTCAATACCAACCAATTAGATTATACTTCCAACATTTGACCAAAATTTCAAGTCTCTAGCTTCATTCTATCGAAAGTTATCGTGCGAACGGGCAGACAGACAGACAGACAGACAGACAGACAGACATAGCTTAATCGAATCAGGAGGTGACCCTGATAATTTATATATACATTGCTATACCTCCGGAGCCTCCTTTAAGGTGTTACATATTTCCGTCGTGACAAAAACAATATACCCTTTACTAAAAGTCTAGGGTATAAAAAGAATTACTTAAAGGCAATAGCCGTCGACCGGCTCATGTACTTCGACACTACTCCGGGTGCACCTACCCTACTTTTGAGCTCTCATGGCCGAACAAAGTGGAGATCTTCCTAACCACATCAAAAGAGCTGACGTATACGTCATCTCACCAGCCTCAAATGTGGTGTGGGAATTGTAATGAATGACTTTTCTGATGGCCTATTTAAATTGCCAATTGTCAAATATTTTTCTTAAGATATTTGTCAAATGACAATTCAAATTCTTCATCAGGAATTGTTACGAATGCAATTCTGTCATTCTATTTTAGCATACTGCGGGTCGTTGACGCTTGCAAACGTTATATTCTGAGAGAACACAAATTATGTATTTTGCAATGCTGCGTTTACACGTGAATATTTCGCCGAATTGGAACGCGAACACAATAACAATAGCATGATGTTCGCTGCTCGGATCAGGCAATGTTCCCGTCCATTCATTTTCCGAGAATTTTTGCACGAAAATTTTCCCTGCGCGTCTTATGGAAAAAGCATTAAGACGACAAAAGGTATGTTCTGAGTTTTGGTCGGCGAAGATGTTCGGAGCTGTTCAAACCCATTCCCATGATGAATGGGAACAGGCGAAAATGTTCGCCGAACAAAATAGAAATGTACCTTTTCATATGGGGGTATGTTTTCAAACGAGGGCCAACCATTGGGAGAAAATGTATACGCTACGAATCTATTTCAATCGTCTTGCGTTTCATACAAATTGCCTGCAGGTAGACGATGGGTAATTTGCTATGAGTTGTTTGAGTTTTTTTGTTTTGTTTCTAATTTTATGACACCAGGTCAGAAAATAATGAAATAAAGGCAAATGAACATTTTTTTGTGAGGTGTTAGATCGAAATGCAATCAGATGTAAACTGATTGATTAAAATGTAATTTTTTGATTTAACTGGCGGATCCAGAGGGGGGCCATGGGGCCGTGACCCCCCCCCCCCCCCCCCAATCTCAAGAATTTAACTAGAAGATTTACTTTAAAACAAACACTTGAAATTTTTTTTAGGAAATGCCAATTTTTATTCACATAAAGTTCTTATGTACATAAGAATAATTAGTGATTGGATTTATTCATATGTTTTTATTTACGTCAGATAAGGAGATTCACACACCTTAATTTTAGTCGAATCACTAAGTAGCTCCTCTAAAACAAATTGTGGTGTAGTTTTCATTTTTTACACAACTATGTAAATTTGAAAATTGATGTCACGTCGATCACATTAAACTGTTTCAATTTCAATTCGTCACCTTTGTAACGTAAAAGTATTAAAAATTACAAACTTTTCTTACAGTGTAGGGGGTGGTGATTACTAGTATGGATTTTAAGCTCAAAAACAGTAGTGAATACTGCACCAAAAACTGCGCTCTGATCACAAAAACTACCCAAAATGAAGTCATTGAAAAATTGGCAACATTAATAGTTTTAAAATATAATAGTTGAGAAAATGAAGAAAGCAAAATTCTACGCTATTATCGGCGATTAAACGACAGACCTTATAACAAAGGAAGAACAGTTGGCCCTATGTGTTCGATACTTAGATATACATACTAAACATAACTCCACAACGAGAGAAGATTTCCTTGGATTCATTCATGTCAAATCGTCTGTTGCGAAGGATCGAGAAAACGATTACTAATTAATTAGTTGATAAAGGCTTTTCTTTGGAAAATTTGCGCGGTCAAGGATACGATGATCAAGTAAAGTGTTAAATAGTAAGTAGTAAACTAAGTGCAATTGCCGTAGATATATTTAATAGGTACAGAAAAAAATGAAAAAAGGAAAAAAACAACAAATTCTGTAATACTCTACTTTGTCTAATGTTTGAAGCATTTCTAACCTGAACAAACTGAAGATACGGAAAAGTCTTATGTGCTCAATGTTTGAAAATTGAAACTCGAATATCTTGGCGATGTTTACATTCTTAAAAATTAAATTTTTAAATGAATAAATTAATTTTTCGAACAGATAATTGATTCTAGGTTTCGTTAGTATTTTATATCTAAAGGATTGTGTTATAAAGATTATAAAAACAACAATTTACAAGGGCGAAATAATTTTTTTTTTTTTGAGTAATTTGTGCATTAATGAATACATAATTTTAATATTTAGTGATACCGCCCTTGGCTGCAATTACAGCCTCGATGCATGCTCTCTATGCAGACTTTTGCATTTTCCTGCATTTTGGTATTATAATGCCACTCTCTGATAAGTTTCAATTAACTGGGGTTTGGTGGTGATCACTTCTTTGGCGATCGCCCGTTTGGTGAGCTCCCACATGTTCTCTATGGTTTTCATGTCTGGTGAGTTTCCCGGCCAGGATAAAACCGCTACATTTTTTCGGCCAGGAATGTCGTGACACTTCTTGCTTTATGGCACGGAGCCGAATCGTATATGAAAATGCAGTTTTCTGTATTACAGAACCATTCCTTGAGCTCTGGGATCAATCGAGTTTACAGGGCACGCTTGTATTGATCCTGCCTCATGGTTCCCTCCACGATTGAAAGGCGCCCCATATCCTTGGCCGAGGTGTTACCTCACCACACCATAACACTAACTGGGTGTTTAACCATCTCTACAAGGCAGTGTGGATGGAACTGGCAAATAAACCATTGACGGCTATTAAAAAGAAGTCTTTACACGACTCCAGTCTGAAACATTCATATGCCAGTGCTGTTTGACCCATTGCAGTTGCTTTTTCTTTATGGCCTCGGTGAGCTGCGGTTTTCTCATAGGATGACGACCGATCAGACTTACTTCAGTCAACCGCCTTTGGACTGTTCTCTTCGAAACTCTAATTCTCTCATTGTTTATCAATGTCATTAAACGAGCCACACTTTCCTTACGATTCTCAATGCAGACATCTCTGATTTTTCTATCAGTACGGAGAGTGGTGACTTTTTTCCTGTCACATTTTCCTGCACGGTTCGCCTCCAAGAGCTTGTTTTGATCCGTTTTTTTAGTTTTGTTGACAACCGGCTTCGAAACACCCGTTATAGTTGCTATCTGCCGGTGAGAACGTGTGAAGTGCAATATTCAAGTCTGAATTTCTCGACATTTGCGTGGAGACGTGTCTGAAGTCTTACCCATACTGGAAAGTAACGGTTTTGAGGTTACCGTAAAAACCAGCTCACAAAAAGTGAAATTCTCTCATCAAGGTTGAAAAAAAGTTATTCAATACGAGATATTACTCACGTTTTAACTATAGCAGAAAAGAAAAAATTGCGTAAAAATTATTTAAAGCCATTTTAGGCGAAGTCACTGCACAGCACTTGTCAACAAACGACAACCAAATGAACACTTACCTTACTAATTTAATAGAAAATACAAATTTCCAGCATTAAAATTTGGAAACAACTTGTCAAATATATTAGTAATAGTACCAGCAGCAAAATTAAATAAAATAAGCTTATGAAAGCTAATGTTTTACTCAAAAAATATTTTTAATCAAAAAATACATTAATTTGTGTACTGTCCCTAATAATATGGCAACCCACTGTATAGTATGTATAATAATAATAGTCACGTTCGGTAGACCGGTCTATGAACTGGTCTCGTATGGGATCTGGTCATAATGTTGCGACATTGCATTTTGTTAAGTTGATGGCACGGTTTTCACGAAGTGCAAGTGAAGGTCGCCATGCACGGCCAGCCAAACGGCACACAACACCGTCAAATTGTTTCCAACTTGCCAACTGTAAGACTTTGAAGGCACGAACTGACATTTGAGATCCAGACCGTTCTTTTCGGTGTCGGACCGAGATCGAGTGAATCGAACGGGGCTAATATGACTAAGTAAGCTATAGTAAATATCAAATAAGATATTCAAATTCTTATTTAAAACTACCATATATACATACATACATACATGCATACATATGTACATATATTACCGACAAAAACGTTTACAGGCATATTAAAAAAAAGTCTTGGCCCCCCCCAAAATCTATTTCTAGATCCGCCACTGCTTTATTTAGCCCATATTTTTGCATAGTTTGCTTATCGATGTTTAAATTTTCATTTTATAGAGACACAGCGGGTGTCCTACTAAAATGTGAGCACTGTTTGAATCTTTATAACTTCAGTTTTTATCTATTTACATAAAGTTAATATTTGAATTGAAAAATAATCTTCATAGAATTAACAATTTTTCATCCTATCGCGACTGTTGAAAATGATTACCGTTCTGGTCAATACACAGTTGACAACGGTGGGCTATTGATTCAAAAACTTGAAGGAATATTTTATTTCGTGTTGTGGTGCATTATTGCTCAATTGTGGTTTTTAATTGCTCCACAGTCTGTTGTCGGTTTGTTTTTTTGTTGTAGACTTTATCTTTAACGTAACCCCGTACTTTTTTCGGTGACACCCTGTGTTTTTGCATATTTCGCTAAAGATAATTTACCAAATGCAATTTTTGAAATTCTATTCAATAATTGTGCCTATGTTTGATGAAATCTGGCTGTTCCAACTCACTTATTGTAATACTTCCTAAAGTTTGTGTCCTACAATAAAGTGATGTGTGCAAATTTAAAAGAGCATTAAATTTCCTAAAATATAATAGTACAAAAGTCGTCTGTAAACATTAAAAATTGTACGAGAATTAGGTCTTGAAATTTCCAAAAAATTTACTCCCAAAGATTACAAAGCTTCGTTGTATCATACTAGTTCAAAACAATGCCAGATGCCAATCGATGAACTGCTACGCCGTTGAAAATCGCAGTGGATAGGTTGTAAATTGCGGAAGGGTGATATTAGCTGCCTTTTATTCATCAGATTTCGATAAATTTCCATACAAAACGACTGAGCGGTTTTGATCCAGGTCTCGCATGGGATCACATCTGGATCAGAGTTAAAAGTGAATTGGTTGAATGTTAAATTTGTCTCCACCATTTGCTTCTGTACTTTTGTGTACTGATGGTGGTACTATGGTGACTGTTGAAGATGGCTCGTCGCAGACCCGATCCTTCTTCTCACCTGAGTCCTTTCTAAATGAATCGAAAAGGCTATGACAAATATAAACATGCCATGGAATGGAACCCTATTCCTAATGAAGGTGGACCGAGTAAGCGTCCTACAAGCACGTGGCGATGATCTGTGGTGTGTCGCTTAGTCAAACATATAAAAAAAGAAGGATTGAAACATAGCTCATAAACACATGTGAAAACAACAACAAAAAGTGGCCCAATTCAGTGGATAGCTAATTGTCAATGCCTTGTAATATGTGGGTCGCCAAATGCCAAATATTACCCCCCGGAAGTTACCACCCCAAGTTTGGAAAAGTTGAAATTTTTTAAGAGTTCCCTGTTTATTAGCAATAGTTCTAGAGTTCTCGAGGGGGTGCGGTGATAGTTCTAGGGTTCTAATGGCTTTTTTTTTTAATTAAATTTTGGGATGCCAATTTCTCGCAAAAATCTTTATCTTTAAGGACCTCTAGGCAAGCTCAGAACTCTGGGGCGCTGGTGTCCTGTTTCCCCCACTCACCCCTAAAGTGACGTCACAAACTCACCGAAATTTCCAAAATCTTCATCAAATTCTACAGCACTCTTTAAAGGAGGTCAGGACAAGCTCGGAAGTCTAGGGTGCTGATGTACTACATATCCCACTCACCCTTATGCCTTGGTTACACAGTGCGAGCTATCGTGCGAGTTGGCCTAGACAGCTACTGCAGAGCAGCTACTTGCACCATGTGACCGCATCATACGAGTTACTGTCATGTGCGATTCGGTCAGTAGCTCGCATCCGAGTTACTACAACATTTTTTGTTTTGACTCGGCCACTCGCCCCCAGTCAGCGTCAGCTGGTATCGCATACTACGATTCGGACATTCGAAATTGCACCGATTGTGAAATAACAATTGCTCGAAATTAACCGCCGGGTGCATTCGTCTGTAAATTTTGTCGTTTACAGTGTGAGCTTATTGTGCAACAATGGATAGATGGACTTCGGAGCAGAATTTGAAATTTTTCGATTTATACAAGGACCAAACAAACCTGTGGAATTGTTTGGATCCGAGCTATTTTATAAAAACCGAGATTTGCGTAAAGCGTCTCTGGAATTTATTCGTGTAGAAATGGCATTAAAAGACATAAGTGATTTAAATATTTTATGTGTTGCCCCTTTCCTTTGCATCCAATTCCTGACCCAGATCCTTCTTTTTTTCTTCTTTTTTTGTATAACTCTTTCAGCCCGAAGTACGCTAAAAGCGCAAAGTATTTTTGTAACCGCTCTCATCACGATAAAAGCAGTGTTCACTCGTTCACTTCGCGACAACATTATACGAGACATGACATGCTACTGAGATGCAACTACATACGTGCAATAGCTCTCTACTCTGCCGACAGCTCGCACTTGTGTGACCGGGCGATGCGAGTCGAGCTACTCTCATGCGAGTACACAGGTGCAGTAGCTGCCCACTGTCAGGTCAGCAACTCGTACTGTGTAACCAGCCCACTAAAATGACGTCCAAAGCTTGAAAATTTGAAAAAAGTACTCCAAACTTGCTTTGAAACCGCCAAACTCACCGGAATTTGCAAAATCTTCATAAATTTCTAAGGCATTCTTTAAAGGACCTAAGGACAAGCCCAAAACTCTGTGGTGCTAATGTCCTCCGTCCCCCACTCACCCCTAAAATGGCGTTACAATTAGGAAAATTTGTAAAAAGTACTCCAAACTCGCTTTGAATCTCCCAAACTCACCGGGATTTCCAAAATCTTCCAAAATTTCTACAGCATTCTTTAAAGGACCTAAGGAAAAGCCCAGAACTCTGTGGTGCTAATGTCCTCCGTCCCCCACTCACCCCTAAAATGGCGTTACAATTAGGAAAATTTGAAAAAAGTACTCCAAACTCGCTTTGAATCTCCCAAACTCACCGGGATTTCCAAAATCTTCAAAAATTTCTACAGCATTCTTTAAAGGACCTAAGGACAAGCCCAGAACTCTGTGTTGCTAATGTCCTCCGTCCCCCACTCACCCCTAAAATGGCGTTACAATTAGGAAAATTTGAAAAAAGTACTCCAAACTCGCTTTGAATCTCCCAAACTCACCGGGATTTCCAAAATCTTCAAAAATTTCTACAGCATTCTTTAAAGGACCTAAAAACAAGCTCAGAACTCTGGGATACTGATGTCCTCCATCCCCCCACTCACCCCTAATATGACGTCACAAGTATGAAAATTTGAAAAAAGTACTCCACACTCGCTTTGAAACCCCCAAACTCACCGGAATTTCCAGAATCTTCATAAATTTCTACATCACTCTTTAAAGAAGGTCAGGGCAAGCTCAGAACTTCGGGGTGCTGATGTCCTTCGTCACCCACTCACCCCTAAAATGGCGTCACAAACTTGAAAATTTGAAAAAAGTACTCCATACTTGCTTTGAAACAGCCAAACTCACCGCAATTTGCAAAATCTTCATAAATTTCTAAAGCATTCTTTAAAGGACCTAAGGACAAGCCCAGAACTCTGTGCTACTAATGTCCTCCATCCCCCACTCATCCCTAAAATGGCGTAACAATTATGAAAATTTGAAAAAGGTGCTCCAAACTCGTTTTGAATCCTCCAAACTCACCGGGATTTCCAAAATCTTCAAAAATTTCTACAGCATTCTTTAAATGACCTAAAAACAAGCTCAGAATTTTGGGGTGCTGATGTCCTCCAACCCCCCACTCACCCCTCAAATGGCGTCACAAGTATGAAAATTTGAAAAAAGTACTCCACATTCGCTTTGAAACCCCCAAACTCACCGGATTTTCCAAAATCTTCATAAATTTATAAAGCATTCTTTAAAGGACTTAAGGACAAGCTCAGAACTCTTTGGTGCTAATGTCCTCCATCCCCCACTCACCCCTAAAATGGCGTCACAATTAGGAAAATTTGAAAAAAGTGCTCCAAACTCGTTTTGAATCCTCCAAACTCACCGGGATTTCCAAAATCTTCAAAAATTTCTACAGCATTCTTTAAATGACCTAAAAACAAGCTCAGAACTTTGGGGTGCTAATGTCCTCTATCCCCCACTCACCCCTAAAATGACGTCAGAAATATGAAAATTTGGAGGACACCCACCTTTTGAGCATTAAACCCACACAAGAGACTATTCCGTACGGTAATTATTAATTGTAAATCTTCCAGATATTAGTTTAGGTTAGGTTAAAGGGCTGCCATGATTATCCACAGCACACATAGACCACAACTGGGTCCGTTGTGTAACCATACGGGATACAGAATCCCCGATACTACGAACCAGCCTGAGCACACAATAAAACGTTGTAACTGACCACAATAAAACGTTGTAACTGACCAACGTCAGCATTTCCATGTATAATATTAACAATAGTATTTTATTATTGTTGCTACCTTTCTAAAAAGGTTGCTATTCTCAGTATGCCGCCATAGAACGTTCGTTTTGCTAGCTCCAAGGAGAGTGCGAAATATTGTCCACATTTAGCGTAGACCTAAACTATTGGTTTGTTTGGTTTATGACTATGTATGTTCCCACAAATAACATCGCCCGTACAAATATTTCCAAAATACTACTTCATTGCCTCGAGTCAGCAAATGCTAGTAAATGATTACTTGACATATAAAAGATATGTACCAGAAATGAGATACTATAATTACATCTTCATATCGGTGAGAAGACATTTTCAAACAGAGTCAGCAGAATATCTTAAATCATTATTGCTTTTTATGACAATGATTTAAAGTGGTTATCAGGGCAGGTAGCCGAGTCATTACGTGCTTATGGGAGCTAATCTAAAGCAAATTGTGGTGTAGTTCTGATTTTTTTATTTATGTTTTTTTTTGGGATGCTGATTATGAATCTGAGGTTTGCTGCCAAAATTTGTCTGTGAAGTTTGAGTTATAGCCAAAAGAACAACAAAAATGCTTTTTTTCTGGTTTTTTAAAAATATTTTGGAAGCCGTCAACCCTATCAGAAAACTGTGAGACAAAATCAAAGACAAACAAGAAGGTTACTTTTTCCCCTATCTTTGATAGTTTTCGGGATATTCTCACCTGAAAAATACATCAAAAAGCAAACTTCAGATTCGTAATCGGCACTAAAAAAATAAACGACTAAAAAATCAAAACTACACACAATTTTCTTATGAAAGCTGGGCACAAAAAGAAAATTTTTTGTTTTCTGGAAAAGGGTTCCAACGTTTAAAGTGCTATTTTTCAGAAAAACCTAGACGTGTGAAGCTGATTTTAACATCAAGTTTTAGGTAACTTATTGCACTTTGAAAAAGATATAACATAAGTTATTTGTCTGCGGGACACAAACTTTACGATTTATTAAATGATGTTAAGTTTCTTTTCTATTCAGTCGATTTTTTAAGAAATTTGTTTTTGCCAATGTTTAGGCAGCTATTTTTCCCATGCACATCTCATTTATCTGAAATGAAAGGTGATTAAGCTATCAACAAATTTATCCCTTATCAGTTTTCTCAGAAAACCTTGAATTTTTTCTATTTGGGAATAAAAGATAAAGAATAGAAGCATGAAAAATAAACATTTTTAAGAGAGAATATCACGAAAACTATTGAAGATACAAAAAAATGTAGTGCTAATCTTTTTTCTTAAACTGTTCCAGATCTTTCGTTTTTTCGTTTAAGTTTTTCTCTAGGGTCAACCGTTTTCAAGATATTTTCAAAAAAAAAAAGCCCAAAAGGCGTGTTTTAGTTGTTTTTTTTGACAACTCAGATTCCATAACAAAATTTTGGTAGAAAACCTCACGATAAAAATGTCAAAACTTCACCAATTCGATTTAGGGAAACTACTTGATGACTAAGCTAAGACCTCCAACCTGTCGCATGCCACCTATCCTAAAGGAAATTTTAAAATAATTATGCGGCGAGAAATTTGTGACGAATCCATCAAACACATACAGTTATTCTTAAATTCCTACAACTTTCATTAAATGGTCAAAGTGCTCAATGACTTTAATCTTAAAGTTATCATCCTATTTCCATCCAATCTACAACTGCCCAAGAAGAAATTGCGTCACCAATTTTCCTCTAGGTACAGCTCCTGTGCTTGAAATAATAAATTTTCCAGTAAATCCTCTGACAGTTATCTCCTATCGCATTCAATATCTCCCACAAAATGGCATAGACTCACTGTACTGGTGTCTGTCTGCCTTGACCTTCTCCTTCTTCCTGGCATCTATGTATTGGGCAAATGCAAAAACCGATATAAACAGAACAAAACCGCAGAAAAGTTTCACATATCTTTTGAAAAACACACGCACAAATCCCACCGTTGCGAATGAAAAAGTGTGTAGTAACCGGAACAAGTGGATTTCAAGTTAATCCTGCGGAGAATCAAAGTTTCTTACGACGCTGAATAGATAGATTCTTGTAGTCCGATGGTCGGTCCTAACCTATCTCACCCCATGACCATGACTTTACGATATAGAGAATGTGGAGAACTAAGAATGCTAGAAATTGTGGAAAAATCAAGAGCAAGTGTCAATGCTGGAAATCCCTGGTAAGCAGAAACGGACTATTTCAAGAGGGAAACAGAAATAATCACGAAATTATGAGGTCGTTTAAGGCCATATTTCTCATGAATAATTCACAAGCCGACAGGCTCTTTGACGCCCTAACTATGCTATCGACTGTCATATGGTCGTACTAGAATTATGTTGAGTCAACGAAATTGAGTAAACTGTACGGATGGAGTTTACGGCTCCTGGGAATTGTTTTATCGTATCCGAACGGACAAATTATTATGTAAACAATAATCCAATACTTGCCGTAGATTATTTGTCAATGAATGGTCAAATAACCCGACGAAATAAATACGAAGCGAATTAGATTGTCTCTAAGGCACAAGGGCAAATAGTTGGTTTCGATAGTAAGTAAATAGAAATATTCATTCTAATTAATTGTGGTCAATGTTGAAGCGTAGTTCTTGGTCCAATCTAATCTCAATCCATCAGAGCAGAAGGACAATGTGTTTGTCATAATAGCATCCGGTTACTATGTTCCTTTTCATGAAATATAAATTAATTAGACAGGCCAAGAATTCTGAAAGATTGGTCTGGGCTTACCTCGAATTGGATGATGATGAACATTGATTGAACATTAATGATCTCTTCAGTGAAACCACTAAGTTGAATTATCACTATGTAGAATTGTGAGTATGATTCAAAGTTTTGGTATTCCCTTTAACCACTTTTTTAACCTCCTTGCAACATTTAGGCTGCATTTATGCCCAAGAGATTCACATCGCCCGACGCGACAGCCAGTCGTTTTAAATAGCTAATAATGTCGCATACAGCGATGTCGTTGCTAGCGATATCGCCGGTGGAAAGTAGACCTAGTTTTACATCTGAAAATAAGACGAAAAATTAATTGTTTTATTGTACATATTGTAATTTTTCAGTACAATTTATGGTGTTTTGCTGCTATTGTAACCGCCAACCGAACTACTAAAATTAGGCTTACGTTCTAGCGGCAGTTTCGATACCTGTTAAAATGACTACCATTATTTTATACTTTTTTTTATGAAAGCGCAGAATCGAAGCCTTCGTTTCTAGTAAAAATTTAAAAATTATAGAATAAATATGGAATATATTCATAACAACTCAATTTTTTCTCATGATAAAAAGAGCTATAACAATTATACTGCTTCCTATGTGGCAGAGTAATTTTAATTCTGCCACTATTACTGTTAGAATAATTAGACGTAAAAATGTAAATTCTTTGACAAGTAGTTGCTGAACATTAATGATAATCTAGCTAAAAGAAACACCAGACAAGCGTACAGACTAGTAAACACGATTAAGAATGGCTATCAACCCAGGACTAGCCTGATTACTGATCCCTGGTAGGGGATGCAGGAACTGCAACCTACCAAATACAGAGGAACCTCTAAGGCACCTTCTGTGCGTCTGTCCAGCACTCTGTAGGAGAAGATTAGAATGCCTGGGGGTCCATTTTTAAAAAACCTAGAAGGAGTTGCTGGTCTCAGCTTGAGAAGTCATATATTAGGAGCTTTGCTGAGTAAGTATCCTTCGAGCATAACAAAAATCGTTTGGTAACGAGTAAGATCTGAAAGTAATGGGTATCGGAATCACGTGGTATCGCTATGGAGCCAAGCGGTCTATGAGGAGGCTTTTAGGCTGCCATCCAACCTAACCTTACCTACGTCCGTAGGGTTGGAATAATCACCTCGATCCAGCAATTATTAATTGCTAGGTTTGTTTTCTGTTTCAATTCATTCTCAAGAGGGTGTTGTTTTTACCAAAGGATTCAAAATGCCATCTATAGTGGTTTAGTGTATTGGCTTATATCCATGTTACTCAATTGCCCCAGCCTCTTGTGGGGCATAGCGCGTCAACCGTTCCATGTGGCCCAGTTGAGGTTTCGTAGGCATAAACTGGTTTCGGAGAATGCAGTTGCCAGCATGCACCTCCTGCACATTCATAGCCATGAACGTCGTCGTGAACGGGACTCTAACCCGAAACGCCGGTAGTCAAACATGAGACTGATGCCTCAACACACTGCGTTACAGTTCTCCTATATCACTTCATTGCTAAGAATGTCCTTTCCCTAATCAAAAGAGCTCAAATACCTTCAACAGTAGCCTCTTGCATTCGCCTCAATACCCCCAGCCATAAAATACGCATCTTGACTCACTTGATATCACTTTATTGCCAAGAATAGGCGCGTTCTTTTAAAGCTATCCAGGTTAAAGGTAGTTAACCCGAGGTTTAGTGCAGAAATGATACAAAGTATCTACACTGCATGCAGATACATCGGTACATGGATATGTCTTATGCCTACCGAAAGCGTGGGACGTGTTTTGTCGAATGATTTCATCCAGTATAACTATACTGGGATCTTTATAAAACTTACGTCGATATCTTCTACACACCAGGTTCCACGCAGCGTCGGTAGCCAAAGACATATCCATGTTCCGATGTATCTGCATGCAGTGTAGATACTTTGTATCATTTTTTTTGACATTAACTTGTCATATGTATTTCCAATACGATTAGCTTTGAATCTACTACATTCCTTGAAAAATTACGTTCCGTTAGCAATCGTATATGATAATTCCAATGTATTCATTCGTACGAACAGTAACGTAATTTTTTTTCATACGATTGTCGTTCCGTTCACGGAACTCATAATTCGACCCCAGAATTGTGCACTGTTAGTTGATATATCATCGATCGTGATAGTACGCGGTATGCGCGATACAAGTACGGTCGTAAGTTCCTTACATCTCACGGGAAAAACACGTTGGTGACCTTGGTGACACTGATTTCAGTCGGCTGGATGGGATTGGCCATCACAAGAAAGGGGTGGATCCGCCGCGGAAGTGTAGTCCAAGGTCCGTGGAGCAAGCATCTCTTTCGCACTGTCGCCGATGACGAAGCAACACCCATCCATTGAACTTGTTCGCCTCAACCGTCTCTCCATTGCGTGCATACGAGTGTGTGTGTATGTGTGTGTGTGTGTGAAGTTGAAGCTATTTCCCGACCTACCCCAACGATTTTCTTAATGAGTCAGGTTAGTGACTAATTGATGAAAACAAAAAGATTGGTGTGAAGGAGAAGCCATAGCGCTGTGCACGAGTGAGGGAGACAGGTTGTCTGGATGTGGCTGGTGTTGTGAGCAGATTTTAATCACAAGGGGATGGCAGTTGAATGATGTTGACTTGTGTTATGGGTGCCTGGTTGTATAGTCAGTTCATGACGCGATGTTTTTCGATTTTCGTGAGTTCCCTTTGATGACTGACTCGGATTGACTGAGGATCGGCCACTACATTCATATAACTTGGAAAAATTTTCAATGGGCTTGTTTCCTCTTCTGACCCCCGAGTAGAAAAACAGACATTTCGTGTGACGGACAGATTTTTAGGATGACCCCCAGCTATAAGACATATCCATGTCAAAAAACTAAGTATCTGACCCATAGTACAGGGTAAAAGCATGTATTTGATATGAAATGGATTTTGTCTCAGATAGAGTTTGGATTTTATTTAAATGGTGTCCAAAAAACAAACTTCATTCTATTGCATCGAGAACAAGCATTGAACCTATGAAATGCAACTGTGATAGAAGAAACTAATTGATTCCGAGTAGTTTCCTAATATTTCGACAAAAATCACTTTTCCAATTGGAAAAAATGTGGAATTGCACTGAATCTAATCGGGGCGAACGGAACATCGTGGAATGAACGAGCTTCTACCAACCGCTAGATACGACCTAAATAAAAGCTTAACTTGTGCGCTATCCAGGTCAGAATTGGCCCTCGATAAATTAATAAGTTAAACGCTAACTTTTAAAGGGTAGCATTGTTGTTGTATTGCGTGTTATTTCACTAACCTATCCCTCTCTAATTGTCTTGACCCCTCCAGGGACATGGGCGCGTCAACATCGCTCGCATTTCTATGCCTTGTTGACGTTTCAATAGCATATCTACTTTTCGGGAGTGCAGTTGCTAGCATGCACCTCCAATCCGCACCGTCTTTATACTGACAAGCTTGGAGCACTATGAGAGTTCTACTAGTACTCACAGGCAGTTTTTGATCACGCCGAGATTTGATCTCCGAGCTCTAGATTAGTATCGTAGAGCAGTGACCGACCGATCACGGCCACCGAGCGCGATACCAACTAACTAACCTATACAGGTTAAGAAAAGCAAACGAACGCGCCTAATGTCCTCTTTTCGATGCCAAAGGACTCGCAACACAATCCCAAGTAGTGTACCTAATGTACTGCATTCGCCTGAATACCTCCAGTTATATGATATCCATTGCCAAGAATGTCCTTTTTCCTCACAAAAGGACTTAAAATTCTTTGAACAGTATCCCAGTGGATTAGCCTCACTGTCCCCGTTCAGGAAATACCTACATATATACACCTACTAGGTTTGGCTTCTGTTTCATTTCGTGATAAAGGGAGTCATTTTATCCTGACGCACATCTGCAGTAGGACCAAATTATTAACGTGTGGTAGTTATAATACCCCAAGGAAGCTGTACGATGAGTACGATGGTGCGCAGGAGTAGTTGACTCGCTATGCCCCACTAGGGGTTAAGGCAAATTAGTAAGGAAGCTGTGTACTAAATTTGGCTGAAATCGGACGCGGGGAATACCTGGAGGGGCGGTCTTTGAAAAAATTTAGGCGAAGGGTTTGAGCATAACGGAATATATTGTTAATCCTAGCAGCATGCATCGGGCCATATGTCCGTCTATTATATACTTTTCATGGGTCGCAATCTGAGAATATGAAGACTATATAAAGAACGGAAATCAGCTTAAATTGTTGGTACCCCTTTATACACTGACATATTACACACACTACAAAAATGTTCCCCAGGCTGTCAAATAATTTGTTGTGATTTTCAATCATACCGCAACCGAGGGATCAGCAGCTGATAGGAGAAAGTAGGCAATGAAACAAGAATATTGTAAAAAACCGACACAAATTGCAACCTTCAGTCAGTTAATTTGACAAACGAGGGAAAAATTAAGGCAGGTTCTGAAAAAAATGTGTACAAAACACATCTTTAGCATATTTAGCAGCAATTTGTTTTATAAAATTTAAATAAAGGCAGTTACTTACTCGTAAGTAAAATACGATTCAATGCTGTTAGTTATATTGCCTCTAGTTCGATTCTCGAATTAAAATTGCAACAGAATAAAGCAAAGCTTCAAATCCAAAAAGTAAATCAGGTAATTAAATATGAAAATATAGTTTGCCACAAGAAAACCGACAAGAAACATTATCCAGACACTTATTTTATTGTAATAACGAAACCGGAATATAGAGCGCTACGCTCGCAATCCAAGGGTTTTGTAGCAAGCGCTTATTTTGTTATGTATATGTCGGGGTGTGGTAACTGTAACTATAGTAATATACTACAATATTATTAACTTATTTTGAGAAGATATTCAAATCCCATTCCTTTCCATTTTCTTTGCTATTCGGAAGCCACCTTCTTGTAATTTTCATAGTTGTACGTGAAAAGTTATCGAAATGTAGAGGGGTTAGACAAATTACGATCTCAGATTTTCTCCTCCCCCACTGTTCCACTTTCTTAGAATTTAATGCCAAAAATGGAATGTACTCAACATTACCTTTCTCACGACACCCCACTTGCCTACACCAGTCGATAAAAAAATTTGCGGCTAAGTTGGCTTCAAATCCTCTTCCATCGAATGCATTTCGAAAACTCTGTTCTTTGTGACCAGTTTAATTGTCTCATTTGAATTTGCAAATGTAAACAGTTCTAGCTGTCCAAATCTCAGCATATCACCATATCACTTGTTGGGAATTATCGTCCGATAAATTTTTGGTTGGTATTGAAAATGGACAAGAGCCGACCCACGGAACCCCTACCTCCCCTACAAATGAAACTCTGAATAAGCGATAACTTTTGATAGAATGAATCCAGCGACTTGAAATTTTGGTCAAATGTTTATACTAGCATTCAGCTGGCTGATATTGAAAATACGTGAAATACGACCAACGAAATCCCTACTTCCCCTACAAATGAAACTTCGAATAAGCGATAAGTTTCGATAGAATGAAGCTAGAGACTTGAAATTTTGTTTAAATATTTGTAGCATGACCTAATTGGTTGGTGGCAATGATGGGCAAGGTCCAAAGTAACCCCTACCTCCCCTACACATGAAACTTCAAATAAGCTATAAGTTTCGATAAAATGAAGCTACGAGTAAATGCGGTGTATTGGACTGATGACGGATGACCTTACGGCTTGTTAAGCTTTTGAATTCTAGCTGAAAATCATTATTTAGGATTCGTAAATTTTTTTGTTAGGTTCGGATTAACGACTGGTAAGTTTCTAGTTTTGTCGCAAAGTGTATATTTCTCATGAAAACAATAGTTTAGTGGTCTGACAAATGAGTACCAGTTACATGAAGATGCCTATTTGATTTAACGCAAGTGAAGAGAACAGTGACAGTAATGGTCGACTTTTAGAAGTACAGATATTTTGAAGCGGAGTATCCTGCATATATCTAATATGTGCTATTAGTTAAACAGGACGCTAAAATCGTTAAGTTCGGCACTGCTTAGCAGAAAAGTAAATCCAAGATGATTGTCCGCGAGGGCAGTCAAAGGGAATTGCGAAGCTTGAGCACTATTTTGTACTTGGGTTTAACGTTTCTCTTTCTGTGGAACTAAGTTGTTGAAATCGGTATAAGTTAATTTAATTTTGTCCGAATCTGAGATTTTTTTCTCAAACTCGGAAAAAGACAGCATAGAAGTGATTTTACATATAAGAACTCATGAGGGGGATTAATAACCTTGACTACCTTTATCTACGCCTCTGGTTTCAGACCCAGTTGGCGCCCTTTTGATGTGATTAACCGTGAAGTGTAATTTGAGTGTGTTTTGCATGGTAGTCTTCTTCCGCGAAAAATCTTTTACCAACTTGACACTATCTTCAACGGTTATGATTGTGGCCAAATCGCTTAAACCATATGACTTCATTTTCTAAGACTACGAGACTAATCATTCTTGAAAATCTTCGTATACCGCCTTACCTTGAACCCTAGTGGAAAATATCGCGTCAACTACTCTACATCATACTCTCTACTACATCATACTCGGTTCTGGGCAATAGGACGCATCTGCTCCCATGACTTCCCTAGCGTCGCAAAATCTTTTCACACAGATCGGCGCAATAAATTTCCAGGGCTCCCCTTTGGCCTTCATTGGGAATAGAATCCCATTTCATGACAAGTCCTGCAATGTGGTCATTGCAATATGTGACCTATGCAAGGCCATTTTTGCTTGCGTATCTGTTCGTTGATTGGCATGTAACCCATAGGTACACCGTCACGGCTCATCGTATGATTTTGTTCCGGGACAGAAAATTTTTAAAATTCAACCAAGACATGAATTGACGGAAACTTGCAACGTGTTAATTGCCTTGCCCCTCCAGGGGCATGGGCGCGACAACCTCGCTAGCGTTTCAATGCCTTGTTGACGTGTCGATAGCATATCTACTTTTCGGAAGTGCAGTTGCTAGCATGCACATACTATCCGCACCGTTTTTATACTGGAAAGCTCGGAGCACTGTGGAAGTTCTATTAGTACTCACAGACAGATTTGAACCCCGAGCTCTAGATTAGTATCGTAGAGCGGTGACCCAACGACCACGGCCACTGAGCGCGAAAACAAGGCCAGCTTGGTCTTAATACTGAGATAACTACATTGCCAGATTTTTGGCAGCATGTCGAATGCGCAGTTAGCCTGTTTGATACGACGAGCAATGTCCTGCTCCGTAAAGTCTCACTATGGTGGGTTGGAAATAATTATCCTTTAAATGAAAATCATATCAGCGTATTCCAAAAACTCCCTCGAGCAACATAACAAAAGACTCACTCCTTAGGTTATCTGCAAATAATTTGATTTAATTAAAAGTAGTCTCTACTTACGCCTTAATCATGCCCAAATCATTAATGACTTTCACTTCAAGTAATCCAATCGACAATCAAAAAATACCATTTTGTAGATAAATTAATCTGTCTCATTCTTGTACATGCCACCGAATCTCCTTTAAAACCATGTCACTCGCCTGATCGTTTTTTTTTGTCGGTCGCCTCCCAAGAAATATTTTCATGTTAAAGCCTCATAGTAAGCCCAAAAGTCGCCTTATGAGACATATGTAACTCTTATTAAGAGAGAATCGAGTTGAGTGGAGTGGACTATTGCTAATCCAAGCCTCTCGGTATGGATGAGCCCACTACCACCATTTTATTCGGCATTAAACGCCATCCCACCCATGGTGTGCTGGTTTCGTCACAAAATCGATCACTCCTCAGAAACTGCCTTTGATCTCACCCATGCCGAATAAAATGGTCGTAGTGGGCTCATCCGAAGTGAGAGGCTTGGAATAGCATTAGTCCACTCAACTCGTTTCAAAGATAGATACAAAATTAGTATCAGTCATTTTTTGTTGGAACATCTCATTAAGAACTTTTGCTTCAAGATAAAGTAACCTCAGAAAGTGTGCAATTTAATTCTCATAAAAATCTCATAAGACTCTTATATTATTCTTCCAGAGTTAAATTTCAAGAGCAGAACTTTTCATGCTAGCTCTTACGAGTATAAGACCCTGCAATTCTGACGAGTATAGTTTTCTTACTCCTCGCCGAATATTATAAAATAGTAGACTCAGAGGTTTTCTAGCACTTTAATTCACTGATGAGAAATACCTATACTTTCAAAGGCTTATTAAAGATGAGGTAGACTGTATCGCCATAAGCACGAACCATTTGTTTACGGAACAATATTGTGTGTGCATGACACTTAAACCTCTTCCAGCATATTTAGTTTGTCTTCTGTCTAATTACATTTCTGCGACAATCTTCTGTGGAGTTCATGCTGAAACTCATTTATCATGTCCTCATCATTTGAATTCCATTCTTCTGGTCATGGCATTTTCGCACAGGGTATGGGGTGGTCGAACCGTGTGTCAATAAGCAGATTGTCCTGTTTGCCAGAAAGATTAGCCAACTTGTATTTGCTACCGGACAATATAATTAGATCTTGTAAGAAGATATCCGCTTAATGGGAAAGCTGGGTGCTTTTAATTGGGAAAAGATAGAGTGTTTACACAGGTATTGACGTTTCGGTTGTCTTCATTATGCTTTCTGATAGAGTTTCAAGGGCTCTTTTGAAGTTGGAAAATGAAATATGCATGTGATTCATAATATGGAACTATTGCATGACACTTTACACTCAATATCCGTATCCTCAATGTCCGTTAGTTTCGTACATTTTACAAACAAATTAGCTAAACAAGACTAAATAAGCAATTTTCACTTCCCATTACAAACTATTCATCCATTCATTTAGTCCACCTTAATAGCATGCTATCAAAGGAACAAATGGACGTGTAATACGCTCGACTAAAGAATGACCACTCCACTGCCATCAATATTTCCGATGCTCAAGGATTTCAGGTTGCATGGAAAATGTGATTTCCCTTACATGGCCATGACATGCACAGAGCGCAGTCGGAATCGACATCGTCGTATGGAAGACCAAAGGATACTTCCTTGCATTCGGTATTCCAAATGCGGAACTTTTAATCTTATTCCAATGTTTGTCGGTTTGTTGGTCCGTTATGGTCGACTATAACATTCTGTTTTCAACTTTTCCCATTTTACGTCACATGCATAAAAAATGTTCAAAACTAGAATACTAGGGAAGGATAACGTAGTCGATGTATTATGGTCATACATTTTTATTGATTTCTCAATTTGGAGACGAGAGCTGCATAGATCATTCGTTCCGGTTGGTATTCGATTCAATTGATCATCGAAACTTTTTAATGCATTTATGAGCCCGCGCAGACGGCAAACTTTTTAGTTCGCAGAAAAACTAAACTAAATTTATTCAGAAAAAATAGAACACACGATGGTTTAAGTGACCGCACACACAGAAAACTAAACTATTTAGTAATCGCTGTGTGCGCGGTCTCATGAAACACCGTGTGTTAAATTTTACTGACTACACTATTTAGTTTTTTTTG
Source organism: Chloromyia formosa (assembly GCA_964017055.1). Taxonomy (NCBI): domain Eukaryota; kingdom Metazoa; phylum Arthropoda; class Insecta; order Diptera; family Stratiomyidae; genus Chloromyia; species Chloromyia formosa. The sequence goes on along the minus strand of OZ024816.1, from coordinate 42,921,506 downwards.
CGAACTAAAAAGTTTGCCTTGGGCTCTAAAGTATGCAAGGAAATGTGTGCTGCAAACAGCTGCTGGTAGTATTACTTTTGTATTTCTATACAATGTGCTTTCATAATAAAAGCCTTCAAGACCACTTTACAAATTATTCTGAACTACTCGTACTATTGTAGATGTCTGCATCCACGAATAAGACATTCATACTTTAACAATTACATACATACTTAGTTTTATTTTGACTTAAATCTGAAAAGATTAAACACATTTTTAGGACAATGAATGGACATTCAAAAAAGATCGGAACATCTACCGTTCATGTTAAGTCGACCGAAAAATTAGTGAAAAGGTTCTGAAATAGCTTGACACGGACAATATCTCGATACTAAATGATATTAAATGACGTGGAAAGGAAGCACGTAATGGTTGCCTCTAGGCTACGCATTAAAGATAATCAATATGGCCTACACTTATCAAACAAAACATAAAAATCGCTTCTTTTGGGAAATTTTCTGTTACTTATTTGAAAAGGTAAGTATGTAAGTACATACATATTTAAAAAGGGTTTTTGTACTACTTCCAACATATTGAGAAATTTTCGATTTTAAATTCGATGAAATGCCAGAAAATTTTGAAGTACTATAAGTTGAGACAAGGATGAATGTAATAGCGTAATCATACCACGTACCCAAATCTATGAGGGTAAGGTGAAAAGTTCTCGGGCTGACAATGAAAAATTACGATTTTCAGTTAAAAACCAGGCCGAACCTTCGCTGCGGCCCGGAGTCCGAAGCGTACATACCCTAGACTTGTACAGACCTAGTGGTGATACCAAAAGTACCAATTGGTAACGACCATTGGCATTTAAAGTGAGTTTCCTATATGACCAGTTTATAGAAGAGGTTGGAAATCATTCAGGAGGATCTTGACCATTATCAAAATCAATGAACTAACCCATTCTACAAATATTTGTCGAATTTTTCAAGTCACTAGCTTCATTCTATCGAAAGTTATTGCTTATTTTAAGTTTCACTTGTAGGGGAGGTAGGGGTTCCTTGGGTCGGATCTTGCTCATCATTGCCACCAACAAATAAGATCATGCTACAAACATTTAAACAAAATTTCAAGTCTCTAGCTTCACTCTATCGAAAGTTATCGCTTATTGGAAGTTTCATTTGTAGTGGAAGTAGGGGTTTCGTTAGTCGTATTTTCAATATTAGCCAACAGGATCCTATTGCAAACATTTGACCAAAATTTTAAGTCGCTAGCATTATTTTGTCGTAAGTTATCGCTTATTTTAAGTTTCATTTCTAGGGGTGGTAGGGGTTCCTTAGGTCGGATCTAACCCATCTTGAATACCAACTAACCCAATCTCACTTCAAGCATTTGACCAAAACTTTAAGTCGCTGGCTTGATTCTGTCAAAAGTTATCGCTTATTTGAAGTTGCATTTGTAAGGGAGGTAGGGGTTTGTTGAGTCGGATCTTACGCATTTTCAATAACAACCTAGTAGATCTTACTAACAACATTCTAACAAATTTTCAACTCGCTAGTGTCATTGTGTCGAAAGTTATCGTAATTAAATGAATATTTAAATTTTTGAAATTTGTAGGGGAGGTAGGCGTTCCTTTGATCTGATTATGCCCAACTTATTAGAATTCAAGCAGCTTCTCGCCCCAGGGTTGCATGCCAAAAATCAAGTGTCTACATCAATTGGTTCAAGAGTTATAGACAAAAAACCCGAAAAGTAGGGTAGTACGGGGCTCTTTGTAAGAAAATCACCGTTAGTTTTCAATTGATCGATTTTATTTTTCCAGGAAAGAAAAAGATCATCCTCACGAGCAATCTACCAAAGCTAGAGCTTTTCATGTTTATTTAATCGGGAGTTATATACACATTTAATTATTTTACATATGTAGGGGAGGTAGGCGTTCTCTTGGACTGATTACGCCCATTTTCAATACCAACCAACTAGATCATACTTCCAATATTTGACCGAAATTTCAAAGCTCTAGCTTCGTTCTATCGGAAGTTATCGTGCGAACGGACAGACAGACGGACAGACGGACAGACAGACAGACAGACATGGCTAAATCGAATCAGGGTCACCCCTGATCATTTATATATATACATTGCCATACCTCCGGAACCTCCTTTAAGGTGTTACATATTTCCGTCGTGACAAAAACAACATACCCTATACTAAAAGTCTAGGGTATAAAAATGATTTTATTTTTCTACACAATCTCCCTTGACTTCAACACGCTTGGTCCAGCGTTTCTGCAACATCAGTATTCCTTTCCGGAAGTGAGATTCTGGAAGGCTGTGAAAATAATCATCTACGGCCCTCTCAACTTCTTCATTGGATGCGAAGGGCTTACCAGAAACAAATTTCATCAAGTTTGGGAATAGATGGAAATCTGAGGGTGCCAAATCAGAAGAAAAGGCTGGACGGTCGAGCAAATCATACCCCAAATCCCGCAGTTTTCCTTCGCCACGGCACACTTGTGTACAGTTCCAAGTTTCTTCTTCAAGCCAGACCCCTTCTCGCGAATTTTGGCATCCAGCTGGTCAAGAAGTTTGGAGTAATATTCGCCTGTTATTGTTCTGCCTTTTTCAAGGTAATCAATTAACAGGATCCCTTTCGCATCCCAAAATACGCTGGCCATGATCTTTTCGGCAGATGCGATCTCGACTTCGCTTCCTATGGCGTTGAACCACCGGCTTCTACCCACTGCTTCGACTGCTGTTTCGTTTCTGGCGCGTAGTGGTGGACCCAAGTCTCGTCTATGGTGACAAATCGCCGCACAAAATCGATCGGATCCCGATTGAAGGTTGCCGCGAAAATCGCTTGCGCATTTTTTTTGATTGGCATTCAGCAAATGCCGGCACCCATGTTGCGCAGAGCTTTCGCATCTCTAATTCTTTGTGCAAGATGTTTCGCACCCTTTCTTCCGATATCCCCACAGCCTCAGCAATATCACTCACTTTCATTCGCCTATCGTCTAACACGATATCAAGCACTTTTTCGATGGTTTCCGGTGTGGTTGCGGTTTGTGGCCGTCCTTCACGTGGGTCGTCTTCGAGGGACGTGTGACCACGTTTAAATTCAGCTGCCCATTTTTCAACGGTTGAAATCGAAGGAGCAGAGCTCCCCGTAAACTTTTGTTCTTCGGATGAACTCCCTTAGGGGTTAATCTATCCAAAATGAAGAATTTTATGACTGCACGATATGCAAGTTTCTCCATTTTAACGAAAAACACGTAAGACGTTTACTGAAAAAATTCGTGTAAACAAACTACTTGAGAGAAAAAGTTGAAACTTGTCATACGAACTAATGACACGTGCACCAATGCAGGAAACATAAATTTTTGCTGATTGTAACGGTATTTCTCTGTCAGGCGGAGAACTTTTCACCATACCCTCGTAGGTAAATTGTAAATCTCGAAATCCCTTTGCACTGTAATGTCGTTTTCGGTTGTCACCGAGATTGTCTCAAATAACTATTTTTTTCGAGCAACTGTCCCAACAGAAATTGCTCTGGAAAAGATTCAAAAGATCAAATCAAATTTTTAGGTAAGATTGGCACTACTTTTTACTCACACCAATTTCTTTTATTTGACAGAACACAGCTGGTGTCATGACAATCAGTAAATCTAAATATACAGGGTGTCGTGCGTTGGGTGGGCAATAGTGATGTGTAGTACAGTAACGAGTCGCTCTTTTTGAACGACTCATCAGGATGAGCGAAAGATTCCGCACAACGACATAGCCTTCGAGTCGTTCAATTTAAGAATGACTCACTGTAAAATTAATTCCCAAACTAGCCCATCGCATAAATATTACCCAACGCATAACCAATCCACGCTCATTTCTCAATACATATAATGTACTACAATACATTCATTCACTCACATCCCATCCCATTATCTATCTAAAAGCAAAACCACCATCATTTATCTACCAAAGCAATCCCATCTAAATCCATTCATATTCATCTCTATGCAGTATGCAATGCACGCATTGTGTATACTTCTAAATATATACGCAACAACCCATGCTGACTGCAAATGCAAACATATCAAAAATCATTTACTTACGTCGCGTCGCACCGCACAGCCAAGTTTCTCCAAATACAGAAAACAATCCAACATTCTAAAGGAAAAGTATTTGTCTTACGTATCATCATCTCAAGCTCAACTTTAGATGAAACCAAACAAAAATCCGTAGCTTCCACTTCCACTACAGCTACAGTGTAAAGCAGCGTTCTGACGGGGCAAATACATGACATCGTGGCACGCTTTCGATCTCATGCTTGTATCGAGCGTGGACTGGAAAGTGAACTGCCTTGGGTTGTGGACCGTTCACACGACCACGATTCAGTTTATCCCATAAATCATTCGGTTTCAAGCAGTTACACCACTACTATACCCCAGTTTTAAATAAACTGTTTTGTGGCCATAACTTCTAAAATATAAGAAATTTCGCATTTTTGACACCATTTTGACCCCCCTTAAGACCCCACATGCGGGCTGAGGAGCATCCATTTTGACCCCCCCCCCCCCCCTTAAGAACCCCCATCCGGGCTGAGGAGCATCCATCCCCACTATTTGGATGCTCCTCAGCCCGCATGTGGGGTCTTAAGGGGGGTCAAAATGGTGTCAAAAATGCGAAATTCCTTATATTTTAGAAGTTATGGCCACAAAACATGGAGCATTCATCCCCACTATTTGGATGCTCCTCAGCCCTCTCCTTCCCCATCCCCTTCTCCCTTCAGATTTGTTCAAAAAGAGCGATACAAAATCGTATCGCACAAAAAGATTCGTTCAAAAAGAGCGATACAAAATCGAACCGCACAAAAAGGTTCGTTCAAAAAGAGTCAAAAGAGTCAAAACAGCTGCCCCGTTTTCATGGGAAATAGTGGTTCGATCGGTCTGGCTCGAACTAAAGGGTATTGAGAGGTCGCTAAGTCCGAATCTGGGGTCAAAAAAGAGAAAAAAAAATTGGGGTCGCCCATCCTAGGCTGGCAGCCCCCTTTTCATGGGAAATAGTGGTCCGATCGGGCTGGGTCGAACTAAAGGGTATTGGGGGGTCGCTAAGTCCGAATCTGGGTCAAAAAAGAGAAAAAAATTGGGGTCGCCCATTCTAGGCTGGCAGCCCCCTTTTCATGGGAAATAGTGGTCTGATCGGGCTGGCTCGAACTAAAGGGTATTGAGGGGTCGCTAAGTCCGAATCTGGGGTCAAAAAAGAGAAAAAAAAATTGGGGTCGCCCATCCTAGGCTGGCAGCCCCCTTTTCATGGGAAATAGTGGTCCGATCGGGCTGGCTCGAACTAAAGGGTATTGGGGGGTCGCTAAGTCCGAATCTGGGGTCAAAAAGAGAAAAAAAATTGGGGTCGGCCGTCTACGACTTTTATTGAATATGTTATTAACCAAGTTTCAGACTCTTTGCATGACTCTTTTTGAACGACTCTTTTTGAACGACTCATTGGAAAGAGTCAGAGTTTATGTGCTGGCACAGTGAAAAGAGTCATTATGCCCATCACTAGTGGGCAATACTGATAGCTATGTTGTAATAATAGTCACCATTTAGCTTTTTTTTTTTTCAAATAATATTTTTTTATTTAATGTATTTTCAAGACTAAAAATTATAAAAAATATATTCAACAACATATACAATTAATAATATTAAAAATAATTACCTATTTTAAATATAAAAATAATACTTTTTTTAAGAAATTATATATCCTCGTAATGACTGATAAATATGTTTGTTTTTAATATTTTGAAAAAACTATGTATTATATATTAGTTGTCAATAAGTATGATTAGGTAACTTTAATTGATATTATTTAATATTATATTGTATTTGTTAGTTAAATCATCTAACTCGGATCTAGAACTAAGTGAGTTATTGAAATTTTGGTTAATGTGAATTGCCTCTTTAATTCCAGATCCGAGTTAGATGTTTTAACTAAAATGGTATATACGCTTCGGACTTCAGTCTGGTTTTAAGTTCCATTTGTAGGGGAGGTAGGGGTTCCTTTGGTCGGATCTTGTTCATTTTCAATTCCAACTAACCAGATCTTACTAACAAAATTCTAACAAATTTTCAACTTGCTAGTGTCATTCTATCGAAAGTTATCGTCATTAAAGGAATATTTTTTTTTTTGAAATTTGTAGGGGAGGTAGGCGTTCCTTTGATCTGATTATGCCCAATGTACTAAAATTTGAGCAGCTTTTCACTTCAGGGTTACACGCCAAAAATCAGGTGTCTACGTCAATTGGTTCAAGAGTTATAGACAAAAAACCTGAAAAGTAGGGTAGTACGGGGCTCTTTGTAAGAAAATTGCCGTTAATTTTCAACTGATCGATTTTATCTTTCCAGGAGAGTATAAAATTACCCTCACGACTAATCTGCCAAAGCTGAAGATTTTCATGTTTATTTAATCGGGAGTTACAGATACATTTAATTATTTTATATATAGAGGAGGTAGGCGTTCTCTTGGCTTGATGAAGCCCATTTTCAATACCAGCCAACAAGATCATACTTCCACCATTTGACCAAAATTTCAATTCTCTAGCTTCATTCTATCGACAGTTATCGTGCGAACGGACAGACAGATGGACAGATGGACGGACGGACGGACAGACAGTCAGACAGACAGACATGGCTAAATCGAATCAGGAGGTGACCCTGATCATTTATATATATACATTGCTATACCTTCGGAGCCTCCTTTAAGGTGTTACATATTTTCGTCGTGACAAAAACACCCTATGCTATACTATAAGTCTAGGGTATAATAAGCGATAACTTACGATAAAATAAAGCTACCGACTTGAAATTTTGTTCAAATGTTAGTTGTAGGATTTAGCTGGCTGATATTGAAAATACGTAAAATCCGACCAACGGAACCCCTACTTCCCCTACAAATGAAACTTCAAATAAGTAGCTTTCGATAGAATGAAGACTTGAAATTTTGCTCCAATGTTCGTAGCATGATCTAATTGGTTGGTGGCAATGATGGGCAAGATCCGACCAAAGGAACCCCTACATTCCCTACAAATGAAACTTCGAATAAGCGATAACTTTCGATAAATTGAAGCTAATAACTTGAAATTTTGGTCAAATGTTTGTACTGGGATCTAGTTGATTGACATGAAAAATGCGCAAGATTCGACAAAAGAAACCTCTACCTCCTCTACAAGTGAGACTTCAAATAAGCGATAACTTTCGATAGAATGAAGGTAGCGACTTGAAATATTCGACAAACATTTGTAGAATGGTTTGGTTAATTGATTTTGAGAATGGCCAAGATCCTCTTGAATGAGTGCCAATCTCCCCTATAACTTCCCTATAAACATACCATATGAAACTCACTTTCAATGCATATGGTCGTTGCCAGTTGGTACTTTTGGTATCACCACTAGGTTTGTACAAGTCTAGGGTACATACGCTTCGGACTCCAGACCGAGTTTATGAGTGAGGCTGTGTGAGTACATGTGTATAACTTTGTCATGAAGTTTGCATCGCACAGCATGATAAGACGAGTCGATTAAGCTTTGTCCGTCTGCCCGCCTGTCAGTCTGGTTCTATGTAAACTAGTCCTTCAGTTTTAAAGCTATTAAGCTGAAATTTTGCACAAAGCCTTTTTTTCCATTGCACGCTGTAAATATGTCAGAACCAACGGAATCGGAGCACTACGTCATATAGCTGCCACAGGAACGACCTGTCCAAAATTTCGTCTTTGTGAGAAAAACTTTTTTATTTCTAAAGATGTCTTTCTCAAGTTTTACACAAAGCCTTCTACTGCACACTTAAAATATGTTGGAACCAACCGAATCGGACTAGTACGTCATATAGCTGCCATAGGAATGACCGGTCCAAAAATTCGTCTTTGTGAGAAAAACTTTTTTATTTCTGAAGATATCTTTACGAAATTTCATATTATTCAATTATATTGAGCCAGCCAGCCAAACTACGTGTCTAAATTTGGTTGAAATCAGCCCACTGTTTCATATACCCCTCATAGGAACAGTGAAATCGGAACAATTATTACTACTAATTTGAAAGTGGCAAATGCACCATATGTCACATATGTAGCCGAAGGCTAGCTTGTTTTTTTTTTTCAAAATTTGTACAGAGTTTTGCACGACCTCAGTCTACTAAGAAAAAATTGTTAAAAATTATATGTACTTTCGAAAAATTATGAAAACATTTTAAGGCTTCTTAAAAAAAATATAACTGCGCAGCAGTTCAATTTAGAACCAAAGCCCCGAAATGAGTTTCAATAGCATCATCTCATTTACTAGATCGCGACAGTGGGTTTTGTCTTTATGTAGAAGATTGAGATCAGCACCACGCTCAATCGATTTCTTTTTTACCTCAAATAGGTACTCAATTAACGGCTGAGTGGGCTCATAATCCGACATGTAAATCCCCTTTTATCGAAAAAACTACTTCCTTCAGTAAGATTCGAACCAGGGCTCGGTGCATAGAAGGCGAACGTACTAACCGTTGCTCGATCCGGACTAAATCGCTTCTTGCAGTGAAAAATATTTGAAGTACTTTACTGATCATATAAAATAACATATGTGCATTCTAAATCTCATACAAAATGCACACCAAATTTTTCACCGGTTTGAAATTTTTGAATGGATTTCACGGTACTTTTATCTTTATTTACTTTTAAAGACACGCGTATAACACTTACCGCCAAATTCATCGCATATTTCGCTCTGTAATATTTCCCCTTAATCTAATATCAAAACTGCTGTTAAAAAGTGTCAGTGCTGTGCCTTTCATTCAAAACTATATTCCGCACCCTATTATTAAAAAGTGCACCTTTATTGTCCGGCATTCATCGATAATTAAATGAATTTTCGATTCGACTTTCTGTCAGTAGTGCTATTTTGACATTTGTTCTGCAGTGTTATACATAAAATTTCTTATAATCTCTAGAACTTGTGGTTTGTGCCTGTGGTTACTACTCAGAGCTGTGAATTCAAACTTTGAAGCTTTTATAACTTTTATATCACTGTGTGGTTCGCGTATTTTCTACTGCCTAGTAGGGTTGTGAAATACTGCCTGTAGTATCGATTTGAAATATCAATCTTCATTGTAACTAAGGCGAAACTGAAAACATTTGCGAATCTATATAAGTATAGTGTACACCGTTGTTTGAATAACTGTTCTACAATGGTAGTGTGCTCAGCCAAAACGTGCATTGATAAGGCTGACAGTCCCCCTTGATTATCTGCGCAGGGTTCTGTGCCAACTCGTACCATACCAAATGTGTCGGTCTGACTGGTACAGTTGGTGATGTTATACGTGACCCAGAATCTGGAGTCTACTGGTTCTGTTGTTTATGCAGATCCACTTCAATGGCGACGTACGTTGACAGACTTAAGAGTGCAAAACTAGCACTTGAGACTGTCTCTTCCGAACTAGCTGCCGTACAGTCTAAACTCGGTTCGACCATATCTGAAATGGCTCCGCTACTAGTTCCTGCTGATACTGTGCAACCTACTAAATCGAGTTTAGTTGATCCTGTTGGCGTTACTACCCGGTTGCAGCTGAAAACTAATCAAAATCAGCCATCGCCTTTACAATCGCCTGTTCTGTCGCCTCATCATTCCCCTCTTCCACTCACGCAACATCAACATCAATCAATTCAACCTCATCAACCTAAATGCAAGCAACAGCAACAACAACGACAATCCTCCAATCTTTCTATTGGCAATGCAATTGCGGATCCTTCCACTTCAACACATCCTCCAGCGCCTTCTGTTTGTTTGTCGGATCCACCATCAATCAACATTATCTCTGATGTTGCTCCTCCGACTTCTTCAAGCCAGATTGGCACTCTTCGGGTATGTTCTCCACCAAGACAGTTGTTTGTGTCCAGGCTTGCTTACGACACCACGGAATCTGAAATCCATAACTACATTGTCAGCAAGCTTGGCTACAACCCATCAATACTTTTTCTGCCTCAAGTTGACGAAGGATAATATACCACACAAAGTTTTGTCATCGTTCAAAATAACCTTGCCTAGCGACTTACTACCACCCTGCGATGAATCCTTCTGGCCGCCTGGGGTTCTCCTTAAGCATTTCGTTAAACGGAATTTTCAACGTCGACGAGTTGCCCGGATTACAAAGTAATAAAACATTTTAAATTTTCTTTTTACTATCAAAATGTTCGCGGCTTAAGGACCAAGCTTCACAATTTAAATATTTTTGCTCTGTCTGCTCAGCATGACATTTTGTGCTTATCGGAAACTTGGCTAAATTCTTATATCAGCAGTGGAGAGCTTCTAGAAGGCTATGACATATTTCGCTGCGACCGCAACTATGAGCTTTCTGGGATGTCTCTTGGTGGCGGTGCCCTTATTGCTATACGGCGTAACATTGAGTGTGTCTTACTATCCATCACCGCTAGCGAACCTTACGACTGTGTCACTACTATAATTCGCTCTTCTAGCTATACTCTGCTTCTCATCTCCTGTGTCTACGTTCCCTGCAACTCTGCTTTGTCTGTCTATGAGAGTCTTTTCACTCATTATTCCAATATAATTAATGTTTTGCACCCTGATTCCCCTATAGTTATCTGTGGCGACTTTAATCTTCCCAATATCAGCTGGCCTGACAGCCCGGGATATCCTACTTCTTCCTCTTCACCTACACTTTTCCTGTCGCTTTCTTCGTTCATGGAGTTCTGCGCTCTGTTACAATTTAACATTACCCGCAACTTCATGAATCGTACACTTGACCTCGTTTTAAGCAACCCTCCTTTGACATGTTTGTCTACCTCTTACCCGAGTACTGCCCTTCTTTCCTGTGATGCTTTTCATCCTCCCTTCGAATTTGAAACGAATATTCAGAATAAACCCTCGCACGGACATATCAAGAATCCCCATTACAACTTTCGGAAAGCTAACTATGATGCTATCTTACTTGTACTAAATCAAATCGATTGGTCAAGTATGCTCCTGGGTCTCAATTGCAATCTTGCCGTTGATACTTTCTACCTATACAGCATTCTACAGAGTGTTATTCACGAGTTTGTTCCTCTTCTCTCTTCTAAGCCCCGTATAGGTCCCATTTGGTTTACTAGGAACATACATAAAATTATCAGAAAATAGAACCGTATTCACTCTAGATATAAACGTTTTAAGCGTCATTCAGACCTGATACGGTTTCACAAAATTCGTGCCAAAACAAAACGCCTCATCCGAACGGCACACACCGCTTACCTTGAAAGCATCGAAAAAAGTGTCAGCAATAATGAGAGCCAGTTGTTCTGGTCTTATGTAGGGAATATGCGGTCATCTTGCTCTCGCCCTTGTTCCATCTCCTATGGCAACCAAACTGCCAATTCACCTAAAGAAATTTGCGAACTATTCGCTTCATATTTCTCCAGCACATTTCGTCAGTCCAGCTATTCCACTTTCTCAAACTCTGTCCAATCAGCCAATATTTCAACACTTTCACCCATTGAGTCTTCCTATGTTGATGTTCTCATCTCTTCCCTTAAATGCAGCTCATCTTCAGGCACCGACGGTATACCTAATTATTTGCTTAAGAAAACTCGTAGTGTTATTTCCCATCCACTTGCTATAATTTTTAATAAAAGTCTTCAAGAAGGTATATTCCCGTCTCAATGGAAATCGTCCTACATAGTCCCAATTCCTAAAAAAGGTGACTCCAACGGTGCTTCCAACTACCGCCCTATCTCCCTCCTTTCAAGTTGTTCTAAACTCCTTGATCGGATTCTCTTCGACTACGTATACGACTGCTTTGGACACTTGATTTGTCCTAATCAGCATGGATTCTGTAAGAAAAAATCTACAGTTACCAACTTAGTAGAATTTGTTGACTTTGTCGCTAAATCCTTTAACAAACATCTTGATGTCCATGTCATCTATACTGACTTCTCTAAGGCTTTCGATACGGTCAACCATGGCATTCTGCTTGATAAACTGCTTGCTCTTAATTTCCCACCTTTTCTTGTTTCATGGCTCGCCTCTTATCTTCTTGATCGCCCTTCCAGTGTAGTTTTCAATAACACAGTTTCTTCTTCTTTTTGTCCTTCGTCTGGCGTTCCACAGGGCTCAATCTTAGGGCCGCTACTTTTCCTATTCTTTATCAACGATCTACCATCTCTTCTCAAGAACCCTTCTCTACTTTACTATAAGCTTTATTCGTCTGTTTCTTGTCCTGGAGATTGCTTAGCGCTGCAATCAGACTTAGATCTTCTATCTGCCTGGTGCTGCTCTAATCAATTACAACTTAACGTCTCCAAATGCAAGTTTATGGTCTTTTCGCTTAAACCTTATCCTATCACGTTTCCTTATAAAATTAATTCCATCGACGTTGAAAACGTGTCACTATTTAATGATCTTGGCGTCACTTTCGACTGCTGGCTTCGATTTAATGAGCACTATTCTCTTACTATAAACAAGGCATCTAAAATGACGGGATTCGTCCTACGCTGTTTTCACGATTTTCGTTCCATTTCTACCTCTGTTAACCTCATTGTTTCACTTGTCCGTAGCATTTTAGAATATGCCTCTGTTGTATGGTCTCCCTCGTCATCCGTATCTTCCAACTCCTTAGAATTTCACTCGTGCCTTAATGTATAAATTTAATCTTCCCTACCTTCCCTATGTCGAACGTCTTACATTTTTTAATTTGTTATCCCTGCAAAAGAGAAGGATATTTCTAGATGAGTGCTTTCTCTTCAAATTGTGCCGTGATTTATTACTCTCATCGCTTCAAGAGTGTACTATCTTCCGTGTTCCGTCCTACAATACGCGCTCGAACCTAGTCTTCGATCCTCCCACTGCTGAACTCTCCGCATACATGAACTCGCCTCTACTTCGGGCAATGCGCAATTATGATAGACTGGAACTTGGTCCTCTAGCTGTTTCAATTTTTTCTTTCAAACGACTGCTTCTACAAAAAGTTTCCGATACTGACATATAGTTTTGTAAGTTTTTGTTTTTTTTTTTATTTTAACTTTTCCTTAACTGATAAACTATATTCCTTTGTATTTTTGCTTTTCTTCTTTCTTTTATACTTTTTTTTCCTTCACATTTAATACTGAAGTCGTTTTTCTTTTTCTTTTTTATGTATTTTCCTTATTATTATTATTCTTATTATCCTTTTTTTCCTTTTTTAAATTTTATTATTATTTAAGCTATGAATTAACATTAATTTATATTGTATTTACTGTATTTGCTGTTTTTTGGATTCTCTTATCCTGTTGAGTGATTAGCTTGATTAAATAAATAAATTAAATGATTTATCGTCGTGTCTGGAGTTTGGGGTTCATATGCAGGGTGTCCGGAAATTGGCGCATAAATTCACTGCCACGTAACTTCCAGCAAAATTATTATGGAACATTTTCTCGAATTCTTACCACTTTAACGGATTTGGCATTTACATTATTACTATTAGGGAAATTGCCTACCACGAATTACTAAAACACAATATCTGGAAAACTACGCTAGGAATGCTCAAATAAACGTCAATTAGAGCCAATATAGTGTTTTCAAATACAAAATTTAATTGGTGGAAACTAGACAAGCGGTTTAGCTATAATAAATCTGTAGTCAAAATGTTTGCTTTGTTCAGAAATTTTCTTTCCACAACCATTTTTTGGAATTTTTGCATACGTAATGTACTTGTCCTGTTTTAGAAATTAATTCTTTATTTTCTTATGATCAAATCGAGTTAACATCATTTAATCCAATTTTTTTTTAGTTTCTGACAGTTTAGCTCTTTGAATGTAGGAAACAGACTTTTTAGTGCGTTAGAATGTCGTGCACTATGCCAGTTTTACATTACTAAAAACGCAGTAGCAGAAAAACTGCGCAAGCTAGAATTTTCAAATAACCACCTAGTCTTAACTATTGAATAACCCTTATTTTCAAAATTTATCCCATAAAAATCAGAGGAATAGTTTGTGGATTGTACCCCTATAAAGTGCAATTTTTTCGTTATTGTTCAAAGTCTTGCCCTTTTATAACTTTTTCTGGAATTTTCGTATACATAATAATAGGCGCGTCTTTTTTTAACAGCCACGCGGAACAGAGCAGGTTAACATCATGAAATTATATTAACAACTTTATCTGAGTTGGTCTGGATAGAAGATTAGTGCAGGAATTCTACTGTGTTAAAAAATTTTGTGTTTTGAAATCCAGGCGGCGCAGGTGTCGAAGTTTTCGGAAGTTTACAGTTTCCTGCCAATAAAATGTTGATTTTATGTTATATATTATTATATAAAATAGATATAACATAAAAAATGATTCTGCTTCCTAAAGGAAATTTGTCAGATTGTATATGTACTAAGGATTTAAGTTTCCTCTTGAAATTTAAGTTGACGTTTGAGTGCTAACTAAACCAAGACACACTCCCAAGCAAATACATGCCCCGTTTTCGTATTCGCTACTCTGATATGTTCTACATCTTTTTTTGTGCCTCTTGATCTGCTCTATCCTGCTTTGTACGAATAAATTGCAGCTAATATAAAAGTCTTATTTCAAAAATCGAACATCTATTTTCTTATGAGCAAATCGTGCCTAGATCATTCCATACTAATTTCTTAATTTTTGTCGGTTGCGCGCCTATGAATCAAAATCGTTTAGAAAATTTAGATCGAGATTCTTGAAATAAAAACTTGTGTTTGCACAATTTGGAGAAAAAGTGATAAAAATGCAAAATTAAAAAAAACTTATTTTATAGTGGTAAAGAAAACTAAGGAGGGCAAAGGACCTCTTCCATAGTTTTCCCCAGTGCGTCTCAGGAAGTAGGCGAACGGTGGAGCTGCAACATAGTTGTGAGAATACCATTACGTCACACCCAGCTGAAAGATCATCAAAAGAACGCGCGATCAAAAACACCATTGGAGACCTACCTCTGCGCTATATAAACAATAGCTCCCGGCGACACTTAGGACACCAAGGAAGATTGGGTATGTGGGCAACCTGCGTACCTGAAATCAATTCACACTCGAAACATTAAACGAGCCTCGAATACAACGGACTGATCCACCGGCAACAACTTTTGGCTACAAACAACGGACCACGATCGGTTTTTGGAACGTTCGTACGATGTGGGGCGAGTGCAATATTGCAAGGTTCACTGAAGTCAAACGGGAAATGACCGCATATAACATCTCTATAATAGGACTGAGCGAAACAAGATGGCCTGGATCGGGATTGACTTTGTCACCAAGCTCCCAAACAGTACTGCTCTACTCTGGGAATGAAGATGATACGTCGCCTCGAATGGCAGGCGTCGGAATCCTGTTGACTAGGGAGGCACGCCTGTCTCTAATTGACTGGAATCCCATATCACAGCCAGATCCAAATCCAGGGTAAAAAGATCACAATAATTCAGTACTATGCCCCTACTGAGCTAGCGGGTCAATCAGCTAAGGACGCTTTTTATCAACGGCTTGACGATACCTTCGACAAGGCTCCCGAAGGTGACATAAAAATAATCGCGGGGACCTCAAAACCAAAGTTGGGTCTGACAATGTAGGCTTAGAACACCTAATGGGCAATCATGGACTAAGCAACAGGAACAAAAATGGCGAGATGATCGTGGAGTTTTACAACTCACGTCAACTCGTCATCGGCGGTAACCTGTTCAAGCACAAACGCTGCCATTTAACAACCTGCACCCCTCCGTATGTCAGAACACAAAACTAGATTGACCAAATAGCTGTTTCCAAGACATGGACGAATTGTCTCTTGGACGTCAGTTCGAAGCGAGGTGCTGATGTTGCCAGCGACCACCAACTTATTATTGGAAAAATACGCTTACGAACGGCAGCGATCCAGCGCCGTCAAAATGCACAAATCTTGCCACGTTTTAATGTGCAAAAGCTTAAAGACCCATCTACCTATATAAGACGTGCATATGCCACCGCCTTGCACGGGAGACCAATTGCACCACCACCTTGTGAGAATCCTACAATTGATGATAGATGGAACGTCGCTAAGGTGCAAGGAAGCGTAAGACGGGACAAGCGAATTTGCATCAACGCATTAGTAGAGAAGGCAGAGGAAGCGGCTTACCGCGGTGACAGTGGAACTTAAACTTATCAAGCCACTAATTGGCAAATCTTTTGCATCAGAACATCCTGTGAAAGACAAAGATGGGTCTCTACTGGTAACTGAAAAACATCAACTGCGGAGATCGAGAGAGCACTTCGTTGTGGTCCTCAACAACACCTTTGGACCTTCGAATGCATCTTCATTAGTAGCAGAAGATATTCCGCAAATAGCCAGAGTTGATACTATTATATCGATGGATGCGAGTAAGGCCACAGGGATATATGGAATTCCGGTGGAACTTTTTAAAGCGGATGCGAATGCTATTGCTGATATTCCTCCCCCCTTATCCAAGAGTGTTGGGAAACCGAAACTTTCCCCAAAGAGTGGAAGAAGGGCGTCAATATTAAGATTCCGAAAAAATGCGACCTAAAGGATTGCAATAATTGGCGTGGGATCTGTCTTCTCCCAGTAATTTCCAAACTGATGGTAAAAATAATCTTGAACCGGATCAAGCAAAGAGTTAACCGCACATTGAATGATGAACAAGCCGGCTTTCGCGAGGGCTTCTCATGTAGCGACCACATCAACACCCTCCGATTTATTATTGAACAATCCGCAGAGTGGAGATCCCCATTACATCTCATGTTCGTCGACTTCGAGGATGCGTTTGACAGCGTTGACCGGAAGTACATCTGAAGGGCTTTACATAGGAGAGGCATACCAGATAAAATAATTTCCCTCATAAAGGAGTCCTACCAGGGAGCCCAATGTCACGTCTTATACAAGGCTAAGCTATCAGATCCTTTCGAGGTGCATAGCGGAGTGAGACAAGGCTACATTTTGCCATCTATACTGTTTTTAATTGCCATTAATCATGTACTAAGCGGCGCGCTTCAAGAACACCAGAACAAAGGTATAAGAAGGAAGTTGTTCAAATACCTTCAACACCTAGACTATGCTGATAATATTTGTCTTCTATCAAATAAATCGGATCAAGTAGCTCTAATGTTTGATGCTCTGCATTGAGAAAGTCATAATGCGGGGCTTAAAATCAACGCTGCCAGACTAAGTACTTGACCTTGGATCCAGGGAGGCAAAACGGAATTTGTGTTTCGGGGCAGGCAATAGAGAAAGTTGACAATTTCTTCTACCTCGGAAGCGTAGTTACAGCAGATGGTGGAGCGGATGCTGATGTACAGTCCCGCATCAACAAGGCTCGAGCAGGTTTTTTCAGTTTGACTCCTTTCTGGCAAAACAACAACATTTCCAGACGCACCAAACTCCGGATCTTCGATACCAAGATAAAATCGGTGGTTCTATATGGCTGTTCAACTTGAAAGGTGACCAATAAGATAAGAACTAGATTGCAAACTTTTGTGAACTAGTGTCTACGGCGCATCCTACACATACGCTGGCCGGCGGCCATATCTAACGACGACTTCCGTAGTATTACTAGTCAGGGCAGGATAGACACTTCCAGTAAAAGGTGAAAGTGGCAATAGAAAGGTCACATTCTTCGAAAAGGGCCGAACAACATTTCTCAACAGGCCTTCGATTGGAATCCGCAGGGAACCAACGCAAGTTGCCGTGTTGGACGACCTAGTAACACCTGGAGAAGGTCAGCTGAGTGAGAGCGTGCCTCAATAGGCAAGTCGTTGAGGGAGCTGAAAGCGGTGACGGCGAAAAGGACGAGGTGGAAAGTCAGCGTGGTTAATGCCCTATGCCCCACAAGGGGTTAACAGGAACTAGAGACAGAGAGTGAGTACATCCATTTACGGAACCATATCTCATAAACAATTTTTCTCGCTTTTCGGCTTTACGGGATGTAAGACTTAGTTCAATTAATATATGCAATAATAATACCTAAAGAAAGCGATACTCAAAATACTCGTATTCGACCAGTTTTACTATCAAAGTCAACTATTGAACTTCAATTTGTCGCACTACATCCCCCATCCAATCGATTAAACTTTTATTGCCCCATAAACTCACATGTAACTGCTGTTACATGGACATCTTGGCCATTGACTTGAACATTTTTTAAAGATGTCTCGCCCCGTTTTACGAGCTACTGTTACTGAAACAGTTTCGAGCTGAAATAAAGATTGTTAAAGATAATCGAGCGTGGCAGACTAATGCAGCAGCTCTATTTTACGCTGACTATCCTTACATCGTCAACCCTCGTTATTCCCTCGATTTTCCTCTAGAGAAATTTTCAATGATTTTCTGCAACTATTAATTCCAACTTTCAGTTTCGTTTACGTCGAACGAATTTTTGGTCACCTTTTTCGAGTAGATAAAAATCGAAAGTACGGGATGCGGTATGGCATATAACTTCTCTCGAGTGAAGGGGGCAGGTGTTGGGTCGAAAGTCGGGTCAATTTATGAAACAGAAGGACTCTATGCTCCTAGAAAGTGTTTTGTAGTTTATGGTTCAATACTTCGTTTCTCGTCTAGCGTGGGAACTACATTACAAGGATTGCGACGTATAAATTGTCGCAATAGTAGGTAAGCTGATATTTAAGGTGGGGTGGTGAAATGAGCTGATCGTTTTAGAACTTCAATCACAATGTTTAAATTGCGGGACTATCTTCGAGGTTTGATTAAATCGATCTAGCTCGCGACGATGTAAATGTATCCGTTTAGCTATTTTAGTTTTGGTACTTTTAGCTCCACTTGCGATGCAGAACTGGCTTAAAAAATTGGGACCATGTCGTATTGTTGTCTTCGCTAATAGTGTTGATGGTGATAATTATATTTTATGTTACATAAATACCTCATCCCTTTCTGAAAATCTGCATTCGCTTCAACCTTTGATTGTAGCGGAATAAACGCGCTTTTATTAGGAGGTTACTGCCTTTTGACATTTTTCAAACCAAAGTCACAAACCTACAACTGACATCTGTTATAATTAGTACCTCTCCGTATGGTCGGTATAAAAACACCACCACCACGAATAATACGAACCCCTGACTTGGTCGAGCTGCTTCCCCCATGGATTAAGGCAGCTCCTGAAGAGTAATCAATGGTGTGGACGAAACCAAGTGACAGAGGAAGAATTGGCTTTAAGCCGATTACTTTTGTGTCGTAGTGGAGAGCGAGTTTGAGTCATTTTTCACTTAGACTCGCAATGACCCACTCCACTATCACTCCATAGAACTTCCCCTCTGCCAGAAGATTTGTATGTATTGACAAATAGTATAAACTACACAGTACACAAGAGAATCAATACATACAAATCTACCGACGGAGGTGGAGTCAGCTTTCTTGTGTATGTATTGATTCTCTTGTGTATCTATACGGTGTAGTCTATACAATTTGTCAATACATACAAATCTTCCGGCAGAGGGGAAAGTTCTATGGAGTGATAGCTCTTGTAGAATGTCAATCCTCTTTGCCTAAACTAAATGACATGTTTACGAAATATTTTATGCAGCATACCCCGACAATCGTTCGAGTTTATCCATCTGGATGCGCCTACACGGAGGCCGCGGGGTGACGGTTGCTCGTCGACTCTGTTTGTGCTTGGGGTGATCTGTTGCGGGTGCGGCCGGCAGAAACCCCACCCCCCTTCAAGACGGCTTACTTACTTGGAGGTACTTAGTAGTCCTTTAGCGGGTGGTGTTCCTGCCGTCCCGAGCACAATTTTCCGCTGCGAAAATGGCGGCTGGAGCTGTATCTTTTTATTGGTTGCCGTTGAGTCCTCTTTCGCGCTTTTTGTGTGGCTCCAATTTTATGGCCGTATCTGAGGAGGGATTTTTCCTAGTGATTGTACTCGACTTAAGTTTTTTTCTGTATTTTTTTTTACTTACCGGGAGGGTTTTCCGGACTTGTAAATGCACGTGTTCACGATTCGAAGGCGGCTCTTTGTCAAAGCCGTGCGAAGAAAATTTGGCGCCCGGGGTGGTCATGCGGTCATTTTATAAATTTGTACAATACAAATGTCCTTTTTGAAATGGGCTATTGAAATTCCCAAATATCAAACTCGTTTTCGGCGCCCCCTGATAATGGCGCCCGGGGCGGCCGCCCCCTTCGCTCCTCCCTTCGCACGGTCGGGATATTTTTAGTTTCCGAGGCACGGGGTAAAAAAATCGTTTCCACTCGGATTTTTTGTCACTTATCACTCGCGTCACCCTATAACTCTCAAATTTGCAAAAAAAAAAAATGTTATTTTTAATCTTAATTTTTTAATTTTTTTCCTTATTTTCTTGTCCTAATGATTTATACTGATTGTTTGGTGTGTTTAAAACTGTAGCGAGCGTTCATGTTTGTGCAATACTGAGGGTTGCGATCCCTTAAGCGCGGAGCGAGCGGAGCCCACGCAAGGGGATTTGCGAATATTTCAATTTTCCATACCTCCAATATTCCAAACACTCAGTATAAATTATGAAACAAAATTAAAAATAAAGAAAAATTAAAAATTTAAATTAAAAAAAATTGTTTTTTTTTTTTTTGCAAATTCTTGACTTTTAGAGTGACGCGAGTGAAAAGTGACGAAAATCCGAGTGAAAAGTGATTTCCCCTGCCGGGGCCCCGTAAACTAAAAGGTTGCCCGATCCGGAATTCCCCTCGGGAAAAACTGATCAGGCGTGGCTTTCCGGATTGCCTGAATATGGCCTTCATCACAGACGATCCGGAATTCCTCTTCGGAAAAACTGATCATGCTTGGCCTTGAGGAATTCCGGATGCGTATATCGAAATTTGGCAGGTCCAGGGGTTCTGAAGGAGGCCGGATGCACAATAAAACAAAACTCAAGTGACTAGATGTACTCATAGATGTGTGAACGCACGTTCAGATATAAGATAGGTACGTAATTTCAGATGCAAGATACTCGAATCTGAATATTCAAAAATGAATGCATCTATGGATTTTCTTAATGCTGATGGAAGGCAGATGCTCATCGACTTGATTGGTTTTTGAAAACCAACTTTTCAGGTGGAATACTCCGAATGACATGATGATTGGTAGATACAAGGCAAAATTATTCATCGAATTTTGTTTTTGAATAACTTTTTTAATAAATAAAAAAAAAATGATTTTGAGTGATGGAAATCTTTATTTTGACGTTTACAATTTTTTCTGTTAAGTGGAAAATATGATATGCCGCCAGTGTTGATACAAATTTGTGCCCGATTTAACGCATTTCCCATGACTTTCCGCAATATTTCCGGTGATACCTGTTCACATTCCTGTCGAATACTCTCCTGATGGTCTGCGATTGTCTGAGGCTTGTTGTCATAAACACGCGACTTCAAGTAGCCCCAAAGAAAGAAGTCTGGTATGGTTAAATCGGGCGATCTTGCTGGCCATACCAAATCGATAAAACCGGAGATTACGCGACCAGTAAACGCTTCCTTCACAATATCCATTGTGGCTCGTGCTTTGTGTGCAGTTGCACCGTCTTGTTGAAACCACGTGTTCACCAAGCCCCGCTCACGCTCGGTAGTCAAAAGTCGTTTATCATGGTCCCGTAGCGTTCGCCAGTAACAGTGACTGTATTGCCGATGGCTTCCTCAAAAAAAATACGGCCCAATCAATCCTCCCTCGTGAACGCCGCACTACACAGTGGCTTTGAGTGGATGTAATGGCTGTTCGTGCATCACACGCGGATTTTCAGTGCCCCAGAAATGAAGATTTTCTTATTGACGTAACTGCTTAAGTGGAAATGCGCCTCGCCGCTCATGATGATTTTCGACACAAAATCGTCCTCTTCGTTGTTGAGATTGAGGATGGCTTGACAGTAATTCACAAGCGACTGACGGTCAGCAGGCATTAACTGATGCACTGTTTGCACTTTGTACGGGAACATTTGAAAGTCTTTCACAAAAATTCACTGTAGGGTTCGTCTGGTGATGCCCAATTGCGTGGTCCGTCGTCTGGCTGATGTTTCATCGTTCCAAGCGACATCGGCAGCCACAGCCGCGATATTCTCGGTCGAACAACCAGTCCGGTGGCGGCCACGCCCTGCAAGGTCTCGTGTGGCTCCAGCCTGTTCGAGTCGAGCAGCTAAGCGCCGGATTGTTGCCCACTTGGCGCGACACGATTAGGAAATCGACGTCGAAATTCACGCTGCACCAACACCTCCGACCGATTATTGGTTAAAAAAATCAACACAATTATTCCATGCTCTTGCGGATTATAGCGCACCATTGCTTGTCTGTTTGTATACTGCAGCTGTCTAGTTCACAAATATCAAATATGATTCAAGTACGACGCCATTTGCAAAAATTAGAACATCTTCCGATAGGATGATTAATTTTGCGCCACCTTGTACATTGAAATAAGCTCCTCCAAACATTCAATCCGGGCAGTTTTTCTGTATCGATTTTCAGTTGTGCATCTGGCCGCCTTCAGACCGCCTTGAAGCCGCCTGAACAGTCCAAATTTTGACATACACGATCCGAAATTCCTCAAGGCAAGACCTGATCAGTTTATCTGGAGAGGAATTCCGGATCGTCTATAGCGGCCCGGATCGAGCCTATCCAGAGCTTGACAGGTTATATTCTGACTATACGAACAGGTTGTATGCTGACTATATGGACACGGCGGGTGTTTTGGGGTACAACGAGGGACAAAAGGAAATGCAATTGGGCACAAGGGGGAAGTATGAGGAGAATGCGAGTTTGACAGGTTTTATGCTGACTATATTGACCGGACGGACGGATGTTCCAGACACTGCCCAATAATGTAAAAGCCGACAGACTTCGAATAAGACGTTGAGAGAGGAACACATTAATTTTAGGTGCAAATACATATATCAACTAGTAGTCCATAAATCCTTGCATTCGAATACATTAGTTAGAAAAGGATACTCATAGTGGGCTGAGAGAGGAATGGGGAGCTAATACTAACTCAAAAGTAACGCTGTAGCTGTCATATTGCTACATTTGTCATTGTATAAGTGAGAAATTTTTAATTTTTTGTATGTATTAGCTGCCTAACTACAGGGAGTCATGTTGTTATTGGTTACCGAGAGCGGAGAAATATTTTGTTTTGTTGGCATCCTTTTCTCACTAATGTCCTTGTGAATTTGTATCGATTTTGACTTATTCGCACAGTTTTGCTGTCAACTCAGACTTATACAATAGGTACATTCGTTCTAAATGCGTACGTCATAAGCTGCGTTTCCATCGAGCAAACGAAAAAACATGACCGAACGAACGAATGATCGTGCGTTCGGGCAGCTGTGGAAAAACAGTAATTAAATCGTTTCCACCAGCCGTACGAATGTTTGCTCTAGCTGTGCTCCGAACGAAGATTTGGTCACGCTGAACATCATTTGTTCGCACGATGGAAACGGTGCATTTATTCATTTGCGTGTTTGAGTTGGTTTCATGGCACCGCGTTTTCAATTTTGACGATGGACGAGGATTTAGTGGGTGCTTCTTCTGCGTTTGTGGTCGTTTCTTTGCTGCTAAGAAAAAAGAAGAAAAAGAAAAAAACAATTCTGTGGGTTTCCAAATTCCTCTAGAAAAGAATGACAGTCAATGTAGAAACCCTGCTACAAGAACTGAATGATGAACCCGAACTTGGACGGTTCCAAAATTTTTGACGCATGGAGTTCGACGACTAAAAAATAAAATTACAAAACAAGATACTAACTACATACATAGATGCAATTCCGATCGGTATAGTATAGGTAGTTCGATGAACTCCAGCACTTTTTCGTTGTTCCACTCCATTGAAGAAATAAAATTAACAATTAAGTACAAACAAACCAACGAACGAACAAAAGATCGACCTGGCCCGGTCACTTGAGAATGGCGAGCTAACAAACGAATGTTCATTTGTTTGGACGCTTAGCTGTTTCCACCAACTGAACACGGCGAACGAAGATTCGCCCGGTCGCCGCTCAGAACACGGGCGAACGAACAAGGATTCGTTCGTCTACCGTTTCCACCAGCCGAACAAACACAATTCGTTCGTTCGCCTGTGTTCGCTCGCTCGGTGGAAACGCAGCTATATATGAATTGCCAGTCTTACGCATACACATATATACTGCGAAATTTAAAATTTTGTACTAAGTTTGTCGGCTTTATATTAATGGGCAGTGGTTCCAGGGAAGAGGGCGTATGACAGTGTCGCGAAATGTATGAAAAAGTGGACAAAAATCAATATCTCGAGAACGGGTAAACCGATTTGAATGAAGTTTGGTACAAGTATTAAGTAGTTCATTATCTTATTTATATGTAAATTTCAAATTGATTCAATGACATATTTTAGAGATATATGTAGTTAATATTATACCGAATATTATAGGTAAGAGTTTATTTAATTTAATATCTTGAAAGCGGGTGAACCGATTTTAATGAAACTTGGTACAAATATTGAACAGTTGATTGTTTTGACTAAGAATAATTTCCAAGATGATCAATTGATGCACTTAGGAGACACAGTGGCCTCAATTAAATACCTTGAGGGCGAAGCAAACCCGATTTCTGTAAAACTTAGTACGCATATCAAACAGTTGGCGAACTTACTCTTCACTTACTTTTTATACCCTAGACTTATAGTATAGGGTATATTGTTTTTGTAACGACGAAAATATGTAATACCTTAAAGGAGGCTCCGGAGGTATAGCAATGTATATATAAATAAATGATCAGGGTCACCTCCTGATTCGATTTAGCCATGTCTATCTTTCTGTCGGTCTGTCTGTCTGTCCGTCTGTCCGTCTGTCTGTCAGTCCGTTCGCACGATAACTTTCGACAGAATGAAGCTAAAACCTTAAAATTTTGGTCAAATGTTAGCAGTATAATCTAGTTGAACGGTATCGAAAATGGGCATGATCAGGCCAAGAGAACGCCTACCTCCCATACATATGTAAAATACTTAAATGTATCTATGATATAACTCCCGATTAAATAAACATGAAAAGCTCTAGGTTTAGTAGATTGCTCGTGAGTGTAGCCTTATACTCTCTTTGAAAAATCATATCGATCAGTTAAAAACTAACGGTAATTTTCTTACAAAGAGCCCCGTGCTACCCTACCTTTCAGGTTTTTTGTCTGTAACTGTTGAACCAAATGACCTAAACACCTGATTTTTGGCATGTAACCCTTAGGTGAGAAGCTGCCTCAGTTTTAGTAAGATGGGTATAATCAGATCAAAGGAACGCCTACCTCCCCTACAAAATTAAAAAAAAAAATTTTCCTTTAATTACGATAGCTTTCGAAGAATGACACTAGCAGCTTGGAAATTTGTTAGAATGTTGCTAGTAAGATCTATTTGGTTGGTAACGAAAATGGGCAAGATCAGATCCAAGGAACCTACCTTACAAATGAGACTTAAAATAAGCGATAACTTTTGATAGAATGTAGCCAGCAACTTGAAATTTTGTTCAAATGATTGTAGTAGGATTCAGCTGGCTGATATTGAAAATACGTAAAATCCGATCAACCAAACCCTTACTTCCCCTACAAATGAAACTTCAAATAAATGATAACTTTCGACAGAATGAAGCGAGAGATTTGAAATTTTGCTTAAATGTTTGTAGCATGATCTAATTGGTTGGTGGAAATGATGGGCAAGATCTGATCCAAGGAACCTCTACCACCCCTACAAGTAAAACTTCAAATAAGCGATAACTTTGGATCAAATTAAGCTAGTGACTTGAAATTTTGGTCAAATGTTTGTACTGGGGTCTAGTTGGTTGTTATTGAAAATGCGCAAGATTCGACAAAAGAAACCTCTACCTCCCCTACAAGTGAGGCTTTAAATAAGCAATAACTTTAGATAGAATGAAGCTAGTGACTTGAAAAAGTCGACAAATATTTGCAGAATGGGTTAGATAGTTGATTTTGAGAATGGTCTACATTCTCCTGAATGAGTGCCAACTTCCCCTATAAACTGGTCATATAGGAAACTCACTTTAATTGCAAATGGTCGTTGCCAATTGGTACTTTTGGTATCACCACTAGGTCTGTACAAGTCTAGGGGATATATGCTTCGGTCTGGTTAAATTTCAGTTTGGTATGATCTCGCATTTCGAACATATAGGCCATCATAAACTTTTTCGAATATTCATCATAGACCTCCACATTTATGGGAGTATTTGCCTGATAAAATTGAAATTTCGCTCAAGAGAGAATTGTAATACTGGCAAATATTATGATACTATAAGTCTTTGCCTTAAAGATATTATCGACTAACTGGAAATTGCACATTGCTCTTTATACTTGCTTGAATTATATCTTAGAATTAGTTTACTATTCTTTAATTTATTTAATTTATCATTATCATTATTATTTTTTGTCCTAGACTGTAAGTACGGCAAATACGAAAAAATTTTAATTACGCCTAAAATGGCAGCTAAAACCAAGCAGGCAGTATTTTAAATGAAAGTATATGTGTGTATCTTAATGGAACTGCTGACCTTCCGAAACATTTTGCATTGGTATTTTTTTTTATCCTTCTTCAGAATTCCTTTGGAATTATTTTCATTTTTTGAGTTTATTAATATATTATTACTACTTTTCTTTTCTTTTTATACTCTAGATGAAATCTGAGAGTATTATAAGTTTGCCACAAAGTTTGTAACGCTAAGAAATAAGGCTCACAGAAAAAAATGAATGATACAGAAGTTCATATTATCACTCGAATATCTCAAAACCGGATGTCCGTCTGTCCGTCTGTCCGTCCGTCCGTCCGTGACCTCTCTAGCTCGAGAACGCGTTGAGCTATGAAGTTCAAATTTTGCACACGTTATTTTTGACAAAAAATGAAGGCTAAGTTCGTGAACGGGCTAAATCGCTCCACCCCTTCTACCCCCTCCCATACAAAATGACACATTTTTGAAAATTTACAATAATCAGATTTTCTCAGAAACTATAAAACATATTGCTTTGAAATTTTTAATATATCACTTTTATGATAATTGTAACCTATGTTATAAAACTTATTGTAATCCTCACCCTCCTTCTACCCCCTCCCATACAAACTGCACTATTTCATGAAATACGTTAAGCCAATTTACTCAGTACGTATACAATTTATCGGGCTGAAATTTTGCACTTAACACTTAATTAACAATATCAGTTAGATTCAAAAAAATTAATCGATTACCCTTACTCCGTCTACCCCCTCCCATACAAAATGACACATTTTTGATAATTTACAATAATCAGATTTTCTCAGAAACTATAAAACATCTTGCTTTGAAATTTTGAATATATCACTTTTATGATAATTGTATATACTAGATGAATACTCTAGATGAAATCTGAGAGGTGATGGGATCAACAAAGTCTTAACGATGCATCCGAGATTGCAACCAAAATTATTTATTGGCTTTAACCAGGTTCAAATTCATCTAGAGTATTGCATGATTGGGGTTTACCCCAATCGTAGTTCTTTTATGTTTTCTATAATACAATAGTTTTACTATAAGCCTGGAACTCATTCTATCAGATATTACCAGATATGGTATAATTTCACTATAGTTTCTAATTTTATGATAGCTGGAAATAAAATAATTGTCTTATTAAATGTGACTTTAAAAAAAGGCTAATTACACCCAAGTTGGCAGCTAAAGGCACACTTACCCTAGTTTAAATGAAAGTATATATGTATATGCAGCTTAACGAAACTATTAACCACCCAAGATGTTTTTTTAATCCCTACTTAAAGTTAATTTTTGGAATTAATATAATTTTTTTTTATTATTTATTACTTTTAATTTATTTTCCAACTTTTTTTTTATATAAGTCTGAAAGCCTAGCTTCCATTATATCAGAAAAATATAATTTTGGGTTTATGGTTTAAGAGAAACGATGCGCAAATTCCGTATTATTATTTTTATGTCGGAAAGACTAGTTAAAACACCGAATTTTGAATTTGCAAAAAAAGGTTTATTTGGATGCATTTCGGGCAGCCTTCCGCCCATCTTCAGCAACACGACTAAAATTTTTCAATAGTTGTTTTGATTTTAAAACAAAGCGACACATTAAGAGACACAAATACATATAAAATTAATAAATTAAAAGTCAAAAAAGAAATACGTTAACATTAATTTACATTTAGATAAAAAAAAAAAAAAACACAAAAAAGTTAAAAAAATAAAAGCTATGATGAGAGTAAACTAAAAAGTATAGATTAAAGTTGTTTCAAAAAATTAAAAGTTAATCCAGGGTAAAAGTCAAGTACAAAGCATAAAAGTCAGTATCGTTACGTTAAAACAAGAGATGAAAGTCCAATTATGTTACAATGAGGCTGTCTACACCAGGCACAATTGTTCCAGGCACAAAACCGGTTATGTGCCTGTCTACACGAAGCACATCGAAACGAGAACAACTTGTATACATGTAGGGCTTTTTCAATTTATTGATTTTATGCTATATTGTGGAAGGATGCGAAAAGTGCGTGTATTGGTTGGGAACAATTGTTGTGCTTGAAATTTTCGAGCACAAGTTTTGTTCCCTTCCAATACCTTTCCCTTCATGCATCTCGCCTACAAAAACCGGTTTTGTGCCGGAACAATTGTGCCTGGTGTAGACACCCTCATTGAGTCAAGAGAGCTTATAGAGAAAATATGAGTAAATTAGAAGAAGAAGAGTCATTATTTCAGCAAACGAAACAACTCCGACTCGATGTTGCCTTTGTCCAAATTTATCGCAGTTTCATCTTCGTGGATATACATACTTTCATATGCATCTAGTTTTTGATCGTCGGTGATGCATTTCATTACGCGAATGGAACTTGTTGAAATCGGCAGGTGTTGTTGCTCTATTATGTGCGATGCGAAAGCAGATCTCTTTGGGTCGTTGTTCAACACGTATTGTTTGTGCTCCTCAAATCGTTTTCTGATAGATCGTTTTGTCTGCCCATAGTAGTTTTTATCACAATAGCCGCATGCTATTTGGTAAGTGCCGGGCTTGTCTAATGGGTCTGTCCGATCTTTCAAGCTAGTTATGTGTTTTTTTAATTTGAAGCGATTTGAGTGAACCATTTTCATTTTGTTTTTATGGAACGCTGTTTTTTGACCATTAGTGATCTCTGGAGCAAAAGTGACCGAAACACGTTTTACATCAGCTGATCGGTTGATGTTTTTATTTTGGGTGAAAAGTGTTGACAATTTCATTTTAGATTGTTTCCGGGCATGCGTTTGAATGATTTTTTCAATAACGCTCTCGCCATACCCGTTTATTTTGGCTGTTTTCAAAATGAAATCGCGTTCTCTCATGTAATTTGGGAGGGATAGGGGAAGACTCGCTAGACGGTGTGCCATAGAGTGAAACGCAGCTAATTTATGTTGGATTGGTGCGTACGAGTCACTTGTGATGTAACGTGATGTTGCTGTGGGTTTATGGTGCACTGCGACCTCGATTTTGTCTTGGTTTCGTTGTAGCTCCAACTCTAAAAACACCAGCTTATTTTCCCTTTCCACCTCACACGTGAAATTTATTTCCGTATATTGAGCGTTTAGTAAGTTTAACGTGTTGGTCAGTTCGTTCTTTTTGACAATTGCGAATACATCGTCTACGTATCTGTGCCAGATTCGCGGTAGCAAATTACGCTCTTTTAGGTCCATTTCGAGTTTCGCCATGAAGACCTCTGATATGAGCGGTGATAGTGGATTGCCCATACTTGTGCCGCAGTAAATTTTGAAGAACCGATTTCTGAAGGCGAAATAGTTAGTATCTATACACATTTTCGCAGTTTCCATATAGACGTTAAGCTCATCCTCCGAAATGTCTTGCGCCGATAAATGTGTCCGCAAAGCCATTAGAGCTTCCTTTATTGGGATGGATGGAAAAAGAGCTTCGACGTCAAACGATACCAGAATTTCATTTTCGTTGACTGTAGTCTGCTGGATAAAATGTGCGAAGTCGATTGAATTTTTCACAGCACAGCTATTGAAGGTCGGGAACTTTTTCACCTCAGCGACTAACCAACTTGCGATTTTGGTACAAGGTGCAATAGTAAGAGATACAATTTGTCTCATTTTGTCGCCTGGCTTGTGAACTTTGGGTAAACAATACAATTTCGGAACTTCTGGGTTAGAAACTAGGAGTCGCCATTTGAGATTTTCTCCAAAAGTTTTGCTAATGTTTTTCCGGGAAGTATTAGCGGCTGTAACCATTTTGTTTAATGGGGATTTTGCTACTTCTTTGTAGCCGTTGTCTTCAATTAATTTTAGCACTCTTCTCTCGTACTCTTGGGTGTCCATGACAACGATTTTGTTCCCTTTATCCGCTTTCATTATGCTAATGTCTTTTTGACGAAGATCTTTCATGATGTCGGCCTCTTTTGAACGGGGAAATTTTTTCGTTTTGATGTTCTTCTGGATGCATTCTTTCGTGCGTGCGCGTATTCCATTTTTTGTCGCTTCCGATTTGTGCTTCAAAATGGTTTCAATGTCCGCAATTACGTCTCTGACTGGTGGTATTGTTGGATGTATCCCATAGTTTAAGCCTTTATTTAAAAGGTTTAATTCTTTTGTTGATAAATCTACACTGGAAATATTAATCACTGCGTCGTTAACTGGAAGCGGTTTGGTGAATCTTTCTTCTCTCTTTGGGGATCTTCTAAGTAGCTCGTTGAATTTTTTGTTCTGACTTTCCGTCTTCTTCTTTACTACATTTTCAATTTTTGCTGCTGTTTTTAGTAGAAACTCGTACCAAACGCAATTGTGACTCGCTGTCACAGTGTTGTTATGGTAAACTGATGATAATTCTAAATGCAGAGAGTACAACCGAAGTTCCACTTTCGATAAATTGGCATATTTAGATTTTATTTCTAAATTCAGCCAATTTCTTTGGGCCAACTCAATCACTTTTTTAGTCACATTATTATCGACCGAGGTTTTGATTTTAATGAAATTAGGAACGATTTTATGTCTTTTACATCTCTTCAAAAAAGCGATGTCTACCTTCAAAACTTCTACTTTCGTTTTTAATCGAGTAAACTCGTTTCTTTTTAACGTTAACGTATTTCTCTTTTGACTTTTAATTTATTAATTTTATATGTATTTGTGTCTCTTAATGTGTCGCTTTGTTTTAAAATCAAAACAACTATTGAAAAATTTTAGTCATGTTGCTGAAGATGGGCGGAAGGCTGCCCGAAATGCATCCAAATAAACCTTTTTTTGCAAATTCAAAATTCGGTGTTTTAGCTAGTTTTTCCGACATAAAAATAATAATTTTGGGTATCTGGTACGTGCATAGGAACTAACAGGCATATCGCAACTCATACATCACTTTTTAAATGTTTCCGATTTGTGAACTTTGGCGAAAAAAAAACTAGCAACCTAAATATATAGTTTTTAGCAGCTCTAATATGTCCTGTAATGGATAGAATGCTTTGGAACTACTTATAGTAAAAACAAAAAAAAATGGATTTTTTAGATTTTTTCCATTACTTTTTACCTGATCGGATGTGGTGGAATTACTTCAGAGAAATCACCATATATTGTACGGTGATTTCGTCTCCGTGTATCCCTGTTAGTGGAAACGACCCAGATTTTTGATTTTCGTCTTTAAAACGAAACTCTCCCTTAGCTAGAATGAACCATATCTCATACTCATTCTCAATTTCCAGGCGCCTGCCACCGTTGTCGTTCTTTCTGTCTACAAGCACCCTATTACGTTTAATTGCGACACTCTCCTTGACATTTACCAGGTGAGAATTTTCTTCAGTTGCATAAAGTAATGATACTTTACAGAATCCGTCTGAATCTGAGTCTTAGCTGGATTTTACGAGTATCTTTAGATTTTCCCCCCATTTATCAACGGGATACAATTGAAAAAATAAAAAAAAATATGACCAGTCCGGTCAAGTATTTTATGACTGTAGAAAACGGTCTTTAATGGAGCTTTGATCTCGGTTAAAGACGAGTCCTTGAATGGAATCCTGTTCAATGCCTTCAAGTCAATTGCCATTCAGAAGAGGTTTTACGAGGGGCATAAAAAAATTTACGTAAATCGTCGAAAGATGTCGAAAAAGAGACGACGACGTTGAAGTTTGATTGCCATTAGCATGGAACAAGAGTGACGAAAATGAATGCCAAGTTTGGGTACTATTTAGCGGATGGTGAGACATGTGTGGTGTACTATATGTGTAGATGGCTTTTCTCGGAAGAAGCGCGTATGCCAAAGATTTATGTGAATCGGTCGTAAAATATGATTGATAGATTCTTTGCGAGAAAGTGCTGAGAATGCCGAATTTCTGATTGGCGGAGGAACTATTGGCAATTGTTTCAAATGGTGATTTTATGCAATAGTTAAATGACTGATGGCGATAGACTTGCAGGCGCTGAAAAATATCGAACGGTGAAAAGGATATACACTTGTGGCCGAAGTAGTAAAGTAATTGGCATGCAATTATGTATATTGGGTGTACAACTTTGCATCCGCCGTTTTTTCCTGGAATTACATAAAAGCTTAATTGTCAAAAAGTACTTACAGATGTATTATTCAAAGTACTGTCCATCGCTAGTGACAACTTTCGCCCATCTCTCCGGCTATTTTCGGACTCCATCTCGGAAGAAGGAGGCGACCTTCGACGCGACTTTTCGACTTTCGACTTTCTCGTACAAACGAAAACTCTGATCAGCCAAGCCGTGCGCCATGGAACGAAACAGATGGTAGTCGGAAGGAGCGATGTCTGGGGAGTACGGCGAGTGGGGCAAGATTTCCCATTTCAGGGTGTCCAAGTATGTCTTGACCACATTTGCGACGTGTGGCCGAGCATTGTGATGATGGAGGATGACTTCGTCGTGTCTCTCTTGGTACTGTGGTCGTTTTTCTTTTAATGCTCGACTTAAACGCATCAATTGCATTCGGTACCGATCTCCTGTGATAGTTTCATTCGGTTTCAGTAGCTCGTAGTATGTATATCACACCGAGCTGGACCCACCAAATGCAAAGCATAACCTTGGCGCCGTGAATATTCGGTTTTGCCGTCGACGTTGAGGCATGTCCGGGCATTCCCCATTACTTTCTGCGCTTGGTATTATCGTAACGGACACATTTTTTGTCGCCGATTACGATGCGATGTAGAAATCTCTTCCGATTCTGCCTTTGAAGCAGTTGTTCGCATGCAAATAATCGCCTTTCAATATCTCTCGGTTTTAACTCGCACGGAACCCAATCTCCTTGTTTCTGAATCATGCGCATGGCCTTGAGGCGTTTCGAGATGGCTTACTGAGTCACTCGCAGTGATTCGGCCAATTCGTCTTGCGTTTCGCACGAATCTTCATCGATCAGTGCTTCCAATTCGTCTTTGAAATTTTTTTCTCTCCCATCACCATGCTTGTCCTCGACATTGAAATCGCCACTTTTAAAACGTTGAAACCACTCACGATATGTTCTGTCACTCAGAACAACCTCACCGTAACTATCTGAGAGCATTCGATGAGCCTCAGCTGCAGTTTTTTTTTTCAAATGGAAACACAAGATCCAAACTTCCCGGAAATGACGAGAACTTGGCTCGAAAACAGACATTTTGAATCGCGAATCTTATTAAAAATGCGAACAACTTTTACTAATGCGGGGATGTCGATACGTTCACAGACGTCCAAACTCACTTTGTGACACTTTTGAACTACATTTGCAGTTTGACCAGCCCTCACCGATGCAGCCGTCTGTCGGAAAACGGCGGAAGCAAAGTTGTACACCTAATATATTGCATCATTGGGTGTGATGGGTCAATGACGCTTCAATACCATGGGACCTAATCCAAATGAAAGAAAGGAACGGTGGAAGAGGCCATGTTCAGCCATCGAATAGGCTCACAAAGAAGACACAATATTGGATAAATTTAATTATTGCATGATAAAAATCATTCTTAGTTCGTATGTCAAGATTTAAGTAAATTCAACTATGTTATGTGTTCAGATGCGTAGGTAAACCAGTTTTTTTTCATTACTGACAACATGTAGGCTTGACCGAATAATTTTCCAATAGAAATTCTTCAATTTCCTCCAGGAACACTTGAGTATATACATATTGTTCGTCATGGATTTTCTTTGCTACTCACTTTATTACTCTCCAGGTGCCATTCAAGCGCAAACACCGTGCAGTTATCGTGCCGATTGATGCTATTTATTATTTCAAAAGTGGGATTTCAAGTTTGATCGCTCATTAATTCAGTGACTACAGTCATGCTTGGGTAGGAAAACAAATAATAGAAATGACTAACATTAATCACAGCCGAGCGCTTCCAAACGATAAGATATATGAAAACGCAAGATGCCAATTCGAATCACGTACAAATGAAATAGAAATCGCTTCATTCTGAACATGGACGATAAATCCACAAGGACTAAACATATAGCAACCGTAGGCAGAAGCTTTAGGGGACCAGTTGATTAGTCCTGCTACGTTTCAAGGATTTTATTGAAGAAATTAGAAAATGTATTGAGCTGTGTAATAGTGATCGTCAATGCCTAACTTGAATATTTCAACGCTGAAAATTGCGACAATTTTCTATTTATCAGCCATTCGCCATTCTAGTATGTCGACGCCGTTCCAGTATTAGCTGAAAAATGACTTGAGTATTTTTAAATTTCCGAAAAACTGTTTAACGTTTGTTATATTTATTATAGACTCACTTAGTGGAGGTTGTTTTTTTTTATCCACATAAAGCTACATACGAATTAATAGTTAATCACGGCGAAGATTGGAAATTGTTTTAACTCTAATTTCTCTTACCGTCGACAATTAATCCACTGTTATACTGTATGCAAGTTGTCCGAAAATCAAAGTACTTGGATGAATTCCACGTCCGAGATTGGAACGATAAGTTATTTTCTGTAATAAATGAAAAAGGACACAATTTTTTAGAATAAATAATTATTTCGTATTGGATGACTGTTTGATCATACATATTGATCCTGTAATCACACTATCTCCCAAAAACAACCCTGTTGAAAAAAAAAATCCCCGCCAAGAATAACTCTTCAGCCGCAAAAAGGATTGATATGAACACAATTGAATTAGTTAATTTCTTTCGACGCTGATTGGCGGGGAGCTTCGTAGCCTAAAGCGTGATCCACACGCAATGACTTATCCATCATTTTGTCGCAACAACATCGTTGTCATAAATCCCTTCGGCGGTGAGTTGATGAGTCCAACAAGAAGCACATATATGTAGTTCCATTTGCGCGAATTTTACGTTTTCACTAGTAAATTTGAGAGATGATTTCAGTCCCGACCGACAGAAAAATTAAAATTAACCCTCTGTGCCAGGTAGGGTGGAATGGTATGGAATAGAACTATCATTCCATTTTTTGCTAACAAAGATTTAAAATATGTTATGAAAAATCCAACTTTTTGTTCAATTTGTATAGAGTGTGTCATGCTTATTGCACATGAAATGCGTGCAATGAATGGACTTAACCTTGCTGAGGTGTGTCTTGCATACCCCACCTGGTACACAGAGGGATAAATTAATTTTCGTTTCAGTCGGGATTAAAATCATCGCTCGAATTTACTAGTGAAAACTTAAAATTGGCGCGAAAGAAACCGTATGTGTCTGTTGTTGGACTCGTCGAATCAGTGACAATGATAATGACAACGAGGTCGTTGCGATAAAATGATGGATAAGTAGTTGCGCGCTTAAAGCTCTTATGCCAAGCACTGTTGTCTTCTCGCCCGAATCTCGTTATAAAGCTAGCTGGGTGGGAGCTCCCACCTTATAATAGCCCTCATATACGATGCAATCCGTCGTCAGATCGATCTGACGATATTGTGTCCGTCAGATCGATCGCACAGTGTATGTGACTATCGTTGACAATTTTTTGACAGTTCCGTATAATTTCGATCGTCAGATATTTTGTGGTAATCCATCGTCAGATCGATCTGACGATGGATCGCACATGGCGGGTCTAAAAGACTAAAAATGCTCTTCAGTCCAGAAGTGATTAATAGACTATTTTCTACTCCGTTCATCTTCAAATTGTTCAATTTATTTTGTTTGATGGAAGCTCCCCGCCAAACAGCGTTGAAAGAAATTAACTAATTCAATCAGGGGTCAATATGCATACCCTAGAGCGAGGCGCGAAGCTACGAGTACTTTGGCGGTATTGTGTTCATATCAATCCTTTTTGCGACTGAAGAGTTTTTCTTGGCGGGGATTTTTTTACAACAGGGTTGTTTTTGGGAGATATCACATCTTTTCGCATAGCAGTAGTAGTAATCCAGATGGCGCAACGGTAAGAGCGTTCGCCTTTTATACACTGGACTCCGGTTCAATTCGATTCCTACTGAATGCGGTGCGAATCGCACACAGCCATTCATTTATGGGTTTGAAGTCAGTAATGTGCGGTTTGAGGTGATTGTTAACTATAAATGCTACTCCAAACTCCTTGCGGCCCGATGGTTTGCCACTTGTAAAAATTGTGTGCGATTTCTTGTCATTAATCTCGCTGCCAAGCCAATTTGTTTCCTGGACTGCAGTAATGCTCAGTTTGTACTTTTCGACCTGTTGAAGGAGGGCCTTTTCGGCCCCCGGTTTTTACAGGGAGCGTACATTCCAGGATCCGAAAGAATAATCCTTTAGTCGTTTGCGTGGTCGTCGTTGTTGATCCGTCCAATCCGAGGCTTTTGTTCCAGGTTTCTTGACATGGAGTAGTTTTTGCAAGGACGAGCTGTCAGCACGTCGCTTAACCTTATTCAGGGGATGGCCTCGGAAGATAGCTGCTTCAGATGGTTTAATAAACGTGCTGGAGTTCACACAACTATGTTGCAGGTCTAACTACGCAAGTCATTCCATCCTACTAAACCTGAGACGCTTAGGTGTTGGTCAGCCATTAAGGCTACAGCTATCTGCCTTTTTCCAAACTGTCTTATCGCTAAGACATTGGCCGTCAGCGATTTGATACACTGTCGTTACCAGGGGGCGCCCACGCAGAGGACGATGGAAAAGGTCTTTTGCCTCCCATTGTCCGTTAGAAAATCAGGCTAAAATGTTTGAAATGTTCCCAGGAGCATGTGAAATAAACTCCGAAGATGGAATATGGAATATTGCCACATGTTGGCGACTGATGAATCTGCCTGCGGTGGAAACCTCGAGAAACGTTCAGTGAGTGGCTTCGAAGATTCCCTCCGAAATTTGAAGGATTTAAGGTGTGGGGATGTTTTTTTCCGGTCACGAAGGTGGTGGCAGTAGCAGTTTACCTGCAAATACTGGAAAATTAATTGAAGTCTTGTGCATTAGGTATTCACACATATTGGCTTTCCTCAAACTCTCCGCTGGACACAAAATCTTCCGCCGCCAACATGTTGCTTAAATTTCAACTATCCCGGAATTATTGCAGTGTTTTTCATCTTCCAAAATCTGGCTTACCGACTGGCTTCCAGGTACGTAAGCCAGCTTTCGAAAGAATTTTTCTCATCCAACTTGTTGAGATTTGCATACTCGTTGTCGAAACAAGATCGTTCCTAAAACCAAAAACCCTTATCGCATCAACACTACAAATACCACTTCGAAAGTTTTCTAAGCGAAACAAGAGAGACCTTTTGTGTAGATTCACCATTATGAAAAGGATATGTTTCAACTGAAGCAAGGAAAGGGGAATATAGTGGATTCTGTAAATGAGATTTGATTGTCTAGGTCTTTTATTCAGAAAATCTGCCTACCAATGACTTCTTTTTGGTTTAAAAGACGAGTCTTGGAAGTGTATAAAATAGTACTGAATATTTTAGAGACATGGACGCGAACGACTATTTGGAAGGTATAAAAAGATGGGACTATCTTTAGGACAAATTAAGCGATCTAAAAATAATCAGGCTGAAAAGTTAAACGCAAATTGCATGGTATTTTACTTTTTAAAATGTTTTGCGCGAACTTTTCTTCAGGCAGCCTTGTTTTTTTTTCTAATTTTAAAGATAATTGCTTTGTACCTGTCTAAATCTGTAAGGCATTACAGAATTCTCGCAGAAATAAACCGAAATAAAAGGTTTTCATACGTTTCTTTCGAAGGCAACGGAGCCGCCTGAGACCGTTAGCATAATAGGGGGCCAATTCTTTTTTAAATAATTATCTCGAACAAAAAAAAAATCATATAATACATTAAGCTAACACTGAAATCCTGTGGTGCATATAAAACCATACAAACTAAAAACAAAAATATTAAAACAAATGCTGAAAGGTCATGTATAAAAGCGCTGAAACTCAGTCAATGCGCGTTAACAGGTGCGTTCCGCTGCACCCCCACTAACGCAAATTGCAAAAACAACTATTGTATAGTTATGTTATTTATATAATGCGGCATAAAACTAGCCGCATTTATAAGCTTTGTGCTCGGCAATTAAAAAAAATATTGACACTTAAAAATGGGGGGTGTAGAGGAACGTTCCGCTACATTCCCACTAGAAATGATGAACTAATCTCATTCAAACTAGCCCTGTGCGATTAATCGCATGATAATCGATTATTTCTGATAATCGATTAATCGATTATTTCGAATAATCGAAAAAAAAAAACGATTAATCGATTAATCGAAAAATACGATTAATCGAATTTTTTCGATTAATCGATTATGATCGATTATGATCATATACGGATACGATTAATCATATTTTTTCGATTAATCGATTATAATCGATTATGATCATATACAAATACGATTAATCGTATTTTTCCGAATAAAGGAGTATTTTGGCGGGAGGATTATTGAGCAAGGCAGCCAATGATGTAGAAAATGTATCTTTTATTGGCAATTTATCTTTTTTGACAATGTATCTTTTTTGCGTTAGCGATGAAATGTAGAACATTTGAATGGAAATGACGTATGACGCGCAGGTTGTGGCTATGAAGGATCTTTGAATGTACGTGAGGCGAATATACGTCTTCATATTAATGTGCTAGACTACTGATGATAGCCTTTTACGTCCTTTGGTAAGGAAAAGGACATTCTTGGCAATGGAGTGGAATATAGGCAAGATGGGTGTCATAGGAATCTTGGAGAAGTGGCGAATGCTCTGGAGTAGTGTAAATTGCATTTCCAGTCCTCTGGTGGTGGGAAAAGGACATTCTTGGCAATAGAGTGGAATATAGGCAAGATAGGTATCACTGGAATTCCGCTGAAGAGACGAATGCGCTAGAGTAATGTAAATTGCATTTCGAGTCCTTTGGTGGTGGGAAAAGGACATTCTTAGCAATGGAGCGGAATATAGGCAAGATGGGTGTCACAGGAATTGTGCTGAAGAGGCGACTGCGCTGGAGTAATAGAAATTGCATTTCCAGTCCTTTGGTGGTAGGAAAAGGACATTCTTGGTAATGGAGTGGAATATAGGCAAGATGGGTGTCATTGAAATCGGGGTGAAGAGGCAAATGCGCTGGAGTAGTGTCAATTGCATTTCGAATCCTTTGGTGGTGGGAAAAGGGTATTCTTGGCAATGGAATGGAATATAGGCAAGATGGGTGTCATAGAAATTATGCTAAAGAGGCGAATGCGCTGGAGTAATGTAAATTGCACTTCGAGTCCTTTGCTGGTGGGAAAGGCCACTCTTGGCAATGGAATGGAATATAGGCAAGATGGATGTCACAGTAATCGTCCTGAAGAGGCGAATGCGCTGGAGTAGTGTAAATGGCATTTCGAGTACTTTGGTGGTAGGAAAGGATATTCTTGGCAATGGAGTGGAATATAGGCATTATGGGCATCATAATAGTCGGGGTGAAGAGCCGAATGCTCTCGAACACTTTAAATGCCTCGAGTACTTTTGTGGTGATAAAAGGCCATTCATCTCGACGGAGTGTAATATAGTCAAGAAATACGTGAAATGGAACAAAAGGTTGACATTGCTAACATAAGGTTTGGGGAGGAGCGCTGACTGCGAGTCTAAAGTTTGAACTTCCAAAAATCAAAAATAAAAAGATATTTTCAACTGTCACCCTCTTTTTCATAAACACGGCGTATCTTGCTGAAAAAAAAGCCTAATAGGAAGTTGTTGTTGTGGTAGCGATGCTCCTATACTGTAATTCTTCTTGCATCGAGGGAGTTTGGCAGCTCTTGGCCGTTGAAAAACGGGTCGTTCCGGTACGAAGAACCGGCTGCCGCAGGAACGCCTAATAGGAAGTAGTTTGGTTCGCTGATTGGGTATGTGAAGTCAAAATTGCAAAAATTCCGGAATAGCTCCACATGTTTCCATTTTACTGCTACACCAATAGAACTTGTAGTCACACTTTCAATGCAAAATGATGCCTGCGGTAATAAGATATATTTAGTTTAAAAAAATAAAATAAATAACTGGCGCTTGAGTTCAGTTTTGAGCCAAAGCCAAAGTTAACATTATCGTTAACATTATCTCTTTCACTAAAGCTTGACGGTGTGTTTTGTGCAGAGATGTATTATAAATTCTCAGCAGCACGCTCGGCCGAGCTGTTTAAATGGGTACTCATTCAACAAGATTGGTTTGGGAAAGGCAGGGTCTTGGTATAAGACAGCTCGCCTCCTATTGACATTGTACACTACAAACCCCTCGGATTGCAGGCAAAGTTTCGTGCTATTATGATACCATAATTTCTGGTACTGCAAAAAAAAAAAACACAAAACAAATGCTGCTCGCTTGTTTTTTTTTGTCCATATCACAAAATAATCGATTAATCGAAAATAATCGATTATTTTCAATTATCGATTAATAATCGATTATTTTGAATAATCAAACAGGCCTAATTCAAACCCATGTCAGAGTTACGTGCTAGCTATGTGCTAGTTATGTAAGGCATTTAAAAGTTTTGCGATCGTCAAATAAAAAAATATTAGCGGTTCAAAATCGGGGGTGTAGAAGAACGTTCCGGTGCCCCCCCAAATAGAAATAATGAACTTATCTTATCCAAACCCATGCTAGAGTTACGTGCTAGTTATGTGCTGCATTTAGAAGTTTTGTGCTCGTCAATCCAAAAAAATATTAGCAATTCAAAATGGAGGGTGTATAAGAACGTTCCGCTGTTTAATTTTGTATCGGAAAGTTGCTAGAACTAATAGTTACAGAGTTACAAGCAAAGAAAAAAAAACCAAAAAAACTCCCTTTTAACCCCCTCCCCACGCGCGAGCTCGCACCATACCAGCAGAAACTTTTAGTTTAATATCCTCCACCAACAACAATCGTGAAGTTTCAAAATTTCTTGAATTTTTTCCTACGGTCACCAAATATTGGCAGACGGTATCTAATTTTTTTTTATCATCCGTCACCGTGTCTCACTATACGAAGTAGGCCCCCTCATGAACATTTGCCAAGTAAATGCGACGAATGCCCCAAGTGTTTTTCATGGATGGACATCCATCATCATGGAAATTTTGAAACTTGGCACGATTGTTGTTGGTGGAGGATATTAAACTACAATAAAAGTTTTTGCAGGTGGGGTGCGAGCTCGCGCGGGGAGAGGGGGTTCAAGGGGAGTTTTTTTGTTTTTTTTTCTTTGCTTGTAACTCCGTAACTATTAGTTCTAGCAACTTTCTGATACAAAATTAAAGAGCGGAACATTCTTATACACCCCCCATACCCCCCATTTTGAATTGCTAATATTTTTTTGAATTGACGAGCACAAAACTTAAATGCGGCACATAACTAGCACGTAACTCTAGCATGGGTTTGGATAAGATAAGTTAATTGTTTTTATTTGAGGGGGGGGGGGGGTGCAGCGGAACGTTCTTCTACACCCCCCATTTTGAACCGCTAATATTTTTTTTTAAATTGACGATCGCAAAACTTTTAAATGCCGCACATAACTACACAATAGTTGTTTTTGCAATTTGCGTTAGTGGAGGTGCAGCGGAACGCACCTCGCGTGTACCTACTTCAGGAGAAAGATACCTCGTGCCGGGCCCACATAATTCCCTTTGCACATACCTTTTATGGTCTGTCAAATAAAACATCTGATCGAGCCCGCTGCGATTGAATTCGACCTGCCGCTATGAACAACTCATTGCTGATGAGAGACAAGATAACTGGTGACGTCACCCGAAACAACTGTTGCTTGAAAGAATACTAATTAAACTTTCTTTTGCTCTTAAAAATTTTTTGTTAATGTGCTTAAATTATCTATTCGTTGTCCAAAGTTCCTGTACTGTGTGTGTAGTGTCTCCCTTAAATGAAATTCTCCGTTGAAAGAATGGGAATAAACTTCCTCTTCGAACGGCCGTTGTGAAGCTATGGGTAAGTCTTGGCATCTAATTTAATTATACGAGTATAAACATACAAGTCATACTGGCATTTTGGTTTGTTTTTTTTTATTAAATTTGGTTTGTAACCTAATGCAATGGGAGGTATTATTGTTTTGTATCGAGTAATCATTTCTAACTAGAAGCTGTTTTCTTTTTTGTACGTTAAATTTTGTTACCCACACTACTTTTTTTTTAATAAAAAAAAAAAGGACAATCCTTTGATGGAGTGAGATGAAAAATTGTGTTTTCCTGAAGGAATACCCCTCTTCTTCCTTTCGTTTGAAATCTAGGACCAGCGGTATCGGCTTAAACATAATGATATCGAATATCGTCTGAATGTTGTTGGTGGGTGTAGAGGGCCAGAGTCCCAAACAACTGGACTCTTGCGCGGAAAAAATGAGCTAGTCGTTATCGCCGTTTACCATAAAGTTTCTATCCGGTGTTTTTTATACCCTTCACGGATGTGATAGGGTATATTAACTTTGTCATGAAGTTTGCAACGCACAGAACGAAGCATCTCCGACCATATAAACTATGTAAATTCTTGATCAGTATGATGAGACGAGTCGATTAAGCTTTGTCCGTCTGTCTGTCTGTTTCTATGCAAATTAGTTCCTCAATTTTGAAGTTATCGCGCTGAAATTTTGTTCAAAGCCTTCTTTCTATTGCATGCTGTAAATATGTGTTGTGTGGAACCAACGGAATCGGACCACTACGTCATAGAGCTGCCATAGAAACGACCGTTCCAAAAATTAGTCTTTGTGAGAAAAATTTTTTATTTCTAAAGATATCTTTTCCAAATTTCACACTAATCAATATTATTCTAAGCCATGTCATATTTCCGCATTTGGTTGAAATCGAACTACTCTATCATATAGCTGTCATAGGAACGACCGTTCCAAAAACAAGTTTTTGTAATAAAAACTTTTTTATTTCTGAAGATATCCTTTTTTTGTTTTGGTTCCCGCTAATCATTTCATTGGTTCTGTACATTTTTTTACGTACGTGATTCTGTTCAATGTTAATGAAAAAGGAGGTAACCGGAAGGCAAAGAACCCCCCCCCCCCCCCCCCCCCCACACACACATCTGCCGATCAGGGCTAGGACAATCACGTACCGCTGCCTTCCAGGTCAATATGCTTACGTTGCTTCCTCCATATGGCATCCTCTTGATGATGGCCAATTTAAGCCTCATTACAGAGTCTTTGTGTGTGTGTGATTTTTACACTACTAATTTGCCTCTTGCGCGCCATCGTACTCTGTTCTGGGCAATGGGACGCAACTCCCCAAAAGACTTACCCAGTGTCTGACACTCCATTGCCACAGATCGACGCCATGTGATTCGAGGACCCCCTCTTGGTCGGCCTTGGCTGGAAATGGGGTTCCACTTCATGGCATGCAAAGCAATGCAGTTATCACTCTTCCGCAATGTGTGACCTATCCATTGCCATTTTCGCCTGCGTATCAATTCGTCGATTGGCATCTGACCCGTACGCCGACTTAGCTCTTCATTTGATATTGTTTCGGGCCAGAAAATTTTTAAAATTCGACGAAGACATGAGTTGACGAAAACTTGCAGTTTTCTGGTAACACCTACGGGAACTTTCCATGTACTGCTCCCATACAAAAGCACTGATAGTACCAGGGAGCGAAACAGGCCCAGCTTGGTCTTGATGCTGAGATAACTGCACCGCCAAATTTTGGACAGCATGCCGTATGCGCGTTTAGCCTTTTTTTTTTTTTTATACAGGCGGGGGAATCTTCTATAAGATACCGATATCGGTATGTCAGATTTTTACTGACTAAACCCCACAGGGTGGACAGTATATTTATATCCAACCTACGCGAACACCTGTGTCTCCCCCCTTGCCCTGTGGAACCACCTTTCGGTATTACTTCGCAGGGAAGGGTACTGGCTGTTAGCCTACGCTAACTTGCGCAGGCCTGCGCCTCTCCTCCTCCCTTCGGAGCTCGATATGAATGCTGCACACTGCACGACTCACGGCATCCCAGTTGCTCGTGGA
The DNA here is from genome assembly GCA_964017055.1 of Chloromyia formosa. Classification (NCBI taxonomy): domain Eukaryota; kingdom Metazoa; phylum Arthropoda; class Insecta; order Diptera; family Stratiomyidae; genus Chloromyia; species Chloromyia formosa. Next base: position 42,877,321 of record OZ024816.1, on the reverse strand, counting down.
TAAGAGCATGTGCTCAACAAGGTTCTCCGGGCTGATTGTTGCGCCCAATTCCGCTTCTAGTGTTTCGCGGTTCCTAGCGAATCTTGGGCAGTGGAACAACACGTGCTTAGGATCCTCCTCTATTCCAGGACATCTCGGGCACTCCGCCGATTCGTCAATCTTGAACCGGTGCAGATATTGTCTGTAGGCGCCGTGACCGGTTAGGAATTGTGTCAGGTAATGGTTTACCTCACCGTGTTTCCTATTCATCCAACTCTCAATTCGGGGGATGAGTGTGTAGGTCCAACGACCTGTTTGGGCTTCCTCCCAACGTACCTGCCATTTTCTTAGAGACTCGTTTCTTTCTCTTACTCTCCGTGCTTCCGGAACCCCCGCTGGTTCCAAATGACGACTTTCATAGAGCCGGTTCATTTCGTCGGTTAAAATATCTATTGGAATCATTCCAGCAACTACGTAGGCAGCTTCATGGGATGTCGTTCGATAAGCGCAGCACACCCTCAACGCACTCCTTCGGTAGACTGAGCTTATCTTTCGAATGTTTCTTGCGTGAACAAGCGCCCCAGACCACACCGGTGAAGCATACAATAGTATTGAGGTGATGACTCTAGACAATAAAAGCCTTCTACTCGGTCTCGGGCCCCCTATGTTAGGCATCATTCTTGCCAGTGCGACAGTTGCATTAGCCGCTTTTTCACAAACGTATTTGAGATGCTCCCCGAAGGTCAGTTTTGAGTCGATCATTACTCCCAGGTACCTAATAGCTTTTTTGGAAGTGATGATGGTACTTCCGACTCTGATTTTCAAAGAGTTCCTCTTTCTGCGATTGCTAATTAGAACAGCTTCCGTTTTCTGCTCTGCCAGCTCAAGTCCCACTTTTTCAAGCCACAGCTTAATTGTTGTTATTGCCTCGCCGGCATACATTTCTGCGTAGTCCGAGTCCTTAGCTACCACAACTACCGCAATATCGTCAGCATACCCGATTATTGTCACGCCCTTAGGCCTCGGGAGGTTAAGAATGTCGTTATACATTATGTTCCTTAATTCGGGCCCAAGAATCGATCCTTGTGGAACTCCTGATGACACATTGTAATCCTTGGGTCCCTCACCTGTATCATACTGGAGGATAGGATTTGAGAGGTAGCTCTTTATTAGCTCGGCTAGGTAGGCCGGCGCGCCCATTTTATGGAGAGACGTGTGGATGTGTTCCCAGTTGGCGGAATTGAAAGCGTTTTTCACGTCCAATGTCACCACAGCACAACATTGGTTCTCCCGCAATGCCTCCTTTGCCAAGGTAATCACCGACATAATCGCGTCAACCGTGGATCGGGCTTTGCGAAAGCCGAACTGTCCGTCTGAGAGGCCTCCTTTTTCCTCCACGGCCTGGGATAGCCTGTTGTCGCTCAAACATCTTTCCGGCAGTGTCCAAGAGACAGATTGGGCGGTATGAGTTTGGTTCACCTGGCGGCTTATTCGGTTTGGGTATCAAAACCAATTTCTGTTTTTTCCATATATTTGGGAAAGTTCGTTCCTCCAGGCAGGCTCCAAATGTACCAATGAACTTCTCTGGCACCGTGCGAATTGCCACCTTCAACGCTTTATTGGGAATACCATCCGGGCCTGGTGCTTTTGAATCATCAATTTTAGAGGATACGTGTAAAAGCTCAGTTACCGTTATGGCCGGAAATTCGTCTCCATTCCCAACGTTGTGCTCTCTTGGTCGCACTTCGTGACGAGGAAACAAAACTGATATTATCCTCTTCAATAGAATGGGACATTTTATTTCGGGTGGTTTTTGACTTATTTTTTTCATCACCACTCTATAGGCCGTTCCCTATGGATTTATATCCGCATCATCGCGGAGCAATCTGAAACAGGTTTCTTTGCTTCTTTCAATTGCTTGCTTGAGGAGTTTTCTTGCAGTCTTATATCGTGCGACTAAGTCTACGTATCCCGGCGAGTCCGCTGACCGTTGACTTAGCCGACGAGCTTTCAGGCATTCGCGACGCAGGTTCGCGATCTCCTCGTTCCACCAGTAGTTTTCCTTGCGCTGGCGAGTGCTTCTCCTCACAGTCATTGACGCGTCGCAGGCTTCCGCAATCTGCTTCATTAATTTTTCGGACCTGAATGATGCCTGGCCCTCGATAAGGCCCTGTTGATGCAGGACCTCCTCAAATATTTCCTCGTCGAAGGTCCTTACGGACCATCCCTTCGTTGTCGGGCTTGATCTGACTTGGCTGGTTCTAACAACAATCTCAAAGAAGATGGCCTGGTGGTCGCTGTGGGTATAGTCTTCGCTGACATACCACTCCGTTTTAGGTGCCAAGGAACTGCTGACGAATGTTAGGTCAATGATGGATCCCGTTCCTGCACGTCTGAATGTATTGCTGGTACCCGAGTTCATTAGCACGACATTGAGCCGAGCGAAGGCATCGAGCAGCGCGCGCCCTCTAGCGTTCGTCTCGCGGCTTCCCCAATCAGTAGCCCACGCGTTGAAGTCCCCTGAAATTACTACCGGACTGTGCGTTCTGGCGTCGTGCACTATGCGATCCAGCAAATTCTCAAATTCTGCCAGGTCCAGTCTAGGTGGAGCATAGCAGCTATACACGTGAATGCCGTTAATCCTAGCTCTTACAAAACCATTCATTGGTTCCTACATGCATCGCTGCAAGGCGTGGCTTCCGCATGCCCAGATAGCTGCCTGCTTGTCTTCGTCAGTCACCCAAATTGAGCTGTTTAGGTTTTTGTATTGGTCACATATAATTGCGAAGTCAAATCCCTTCTCCCGTATGGTTTGCGACAACAGATCCTGCGCCGCTTGACAGTGGTTTAGATTCAGTTGTATAAACTTCATTTACGGATCCGCTGAACAGCCTCTTGGTATGCGGGGCATTTGGCATTTCCTGTGAAATGCTTGCAGTTTTTTCTGCTAGCTTCGCGACACAACACACAGTTTGGTTCTTTGTCACATGTATTTGACCTATGACCTTCTTCTCCGCATTTAAGGCAGCAGTTTGACCTATCTTGCTGACTTGTACAATCCCTCGCGAAGTGTCCAAATGCGAAGCATTTAAAGCATTTCGTTGGGGATAAGTGCTCTCTTAAGCGGCAGTTTGCCCATCCGACTTTGATACGGCCGTGGTCCAGCACCTTCCTAGCTACATCAGTTGGCAAGCTGATTGTAGCAATCTGGGTGCCTCCATATGCTTGTCTTAGTGACTTTACTGCCTCGGGTTGAATTTTCACCTCCAACCGCTCCAGGAATGCCTCGCAGATATCCTTCTTAGTGGTCACCTCATCGAGATCGTGACACACTAGCTTCATCTCCTGTCGTAGTGTTTTTACGTCCGCTGCCGACCCCAGGACCTCCGACACGATGAGCTTATATTTCTCGACCGAAGTTTCGCCTTGTGTTTTCATTTCAAAGAGGAGTTCGCCTTTTTGAGTGCGCCTTATATGAGAGACGTTGTCTCCCAACTCCTTCAAACCTGGCTCGGATTTAACTTTTTTGAGTATGTCCGCGTATGACATGTCTCCGCATTGAGATATGACCATAGCGTCTGGCCTACTCTTGATCCTCCTCTTTTGCTCTTTCTTTTTCCCTTTTTTACCGTTCTGCTTCCGCTTCTTTCGCTCAACCTTTGTCCAACAGCTCGGGTTTCTATCCGGGGTCAGGTTTACTAGACTTGACTCCTTTTCCGGGAGCTTGGCTGCTTCCTTTGCTGGGGACGGTTGCTTGGTCGTTTTTGTTTTTGGGGATTGCGCCTTCTTCCGTTTAGGAGTTTGCGGGGAATTCGCGTCCTCCATATTTCGCCTACGCTTCAGCATTTCCGCTACTACTACCTTTGCCTTAGGAGAAGTTTGAGTTCCCTTGTTCATCCTGGGCTTGGTAGTAATGGCACGGGTTTCGCGGTTCTTTTTTCCAAGAATCTGCTCCCTTGCCCCGTTGTACATAATTCGGACGTTTCGGGCTCTCTCCTTGACGCCGCTGTGTACGTTGGATTTGGTTTCGATAAAATCCACGAGGTCGGCGATCAGCTCTCCCAATTTGCCGAACATGTCGGTTTCCGGTGCCGACTTTTGGCCCTCATTGCGGCAGCCCATTGTGACTAGCGGCAAGGGACGTTGCTGCGGAGATCTTTGAAGCTTTGCGCTGTTTTGAGAAGGATTAACTATATCTCCCTCAACTCCTGCTTCTGTACGCGTGGTTTGACTTACTAAAGCAGACCGTTGCCCCGCTACTTTAGAAGTTGTAGCACGCTCTCTGGATACTTTAGCTGCGGCTAATGTACTTTTTGGAGGAGAGCCCCGGGAACCCTGTGGGGATCTTTGGAGCATTGAGCTTCTTCTGAAAGGATTTTCACCCGAAAGATGTACAAAACCCTCCTCCACACCTGTGGCTTTATGTACTACAGCAGCCAGTTGCGCCGCTACTGTAATACTACTGTCGGGGGGTATCGACGACCGGGAGTCCGCTCGCTCGTTCCCCCGACCGGCTGTACTGGGATTCCGAAGCCCTGCACCGTAAGAGAGGATTTCCTTATCTTCCTCCATGTTAGTATTTTTGTTGAGGGTGTCCTTCCCCAAAGCAATCTTGGTCCGCGGATGAGACTATTCATCCACTACCTTTTGTGCCAATCATCCAGGCACGTAAGAACCCTTGACAAACGAAAAAACAATAATAGACGAGCACGGTTAAAAACACAAGTTTTCACAAATTCGACAAATTCGCAATTTCACTGTTTGACCGTCTATTTCGGCACAAAAAATTACAACTGTCGTTCTATCCACTTCTCATAAATAAAGGCAATTACGAGCGCTTGGATTTTCCACTACGGTGCTTCTCCAGCTGTTGAAATCTGCGGTGTAGTTCCTCCAGGTCCTCATAGTCTGATATGCCAATTTCACTTGGCGCAACAGACTACTCACACACACTAGACCGGTTTTCCGCGTTTAGCCTGGTAGATACGACAAGCGATGTCCTGCTCCGTACCACCATTTTCGGCAAAGACGAAGTTGTCCACCTTCTCCACAGGCTGCCCATTAATATTGATGGCAATAGGTGTCGGATTTCTTTTTCGCAATGGCAGGCTAAAAACCTTGGTCTTGTTGGTATTAATCTTTAGTCCAACCTTGCTTGCCACCCTCTCGAGATCTAACGCCATTGCGGACAGATCCATGATTTTGTGGGAGAGTAGGCATATGTCGTGAGCGTAGTCAAGATGTTGTAGATAAGATGTCAAAGTCCATTGAATTCCTCTGTCGAGTCCGGATAGGGCTGCATGCAACACGTCGCCGATCACTATGAGGAATAGGATCGGTGAGAGGATGCACCCTTGCCGAACTCCACTGCGAATCTCAAAGTCCCCCGACACCTTACCTTTATGCAGAACGCGACATTTCGCGCCGTCATAGGTTGCCTTAATAATAGCCACAAGCTTCTCAGGGATGCCTCTCCTGCGCAAGGCCGCCCATATAAAGTCCCGGTTCACACTATCGAAAGCATTTTCGAAATCGATGAAAAGCAAGTGAAGCGGAGAATCGTATTCAGCGCATTGCTCGATGATGATTTGCAAGGTGTTAATGTGATCGACACGGGAGAATCCGGATCGAAAACCAGCCTGCTCTTCATCAATTGTGCTTTCTAAGTTGGCCTTTAGTCTTTCCAGGACGGTTTTAGCTATTATCTTGGCAACGGCAGGAAGCGCACAAATGCCTCTCCATTTATTACAATCTGTGAGGCTACCCTTCTTTGAGAGTTTGATGATCAAACCTTCCTTCCACTCAGTGGGAAAGGTCTCTGTATTCCACGCTTTATCAACAAGTGGATGCAGCAAATCGGCAGTTACGCTTGGCGCTGCTTGATAAAGTTCGGCGGGGATACCGTCAAGTCCGGCGGCCTTTCCTCGTTTTAGTGCAATAATTGCAGTGACTATTTCCTCTTTAGTCAGGGCAGTGGACCGTAGCACATTTTGATGGTTAGCTAAATTATCTATATGAGGGGGAACTTCACCAGAGGTTACACGTTCAAGACCGCGGCGAAGTGTTCTTTCCACCGCCTCATTTGATCTTCTTCCAAGATAAGTAGCTTTCCATCACTATCTTTCACCGGATGTTGGCAGGAGTTACAACCACCTGTAAACTCCTTGATGACACTGTATATGGCGTTTAAGTTGTTACTTCTTGCGGCTTCTTCTGCTGACGCTAAAAGAGAATTGGCATAAACTCTTTTATCGCGTCGCACACTACGCTGAACTTCTCGAGCTTTCTGACGGTAAAGGAGTTCGATGCTGCCTCGATTGTCGTCTGATGATGCAGCTAAACGAACTTTCAGCTCCTTTCTTTCAACAATCCGCTGCCAAGAAGCGTCGGACATTCAGGGCTTATTCCGGCAATCCGGGTTTGTGCCAAGGATGATATCTGCGCTATCAATGTACGCATTTTTTATGGCATCCCAGTTTTCATTTATGTCACTATCTGGGTGACTAGTTATCTCAGCTGCTTTTTGCGCAAGATGGACATTATATTGTTGTAAGACAGCTGGATTTTTTAATCGAGCGGTGTTGAATTTGCGGCGCCTGGATCTTTCGTCGCTGGGGCGGCGCACGGCTGCAATACGCAATCGAACATTAGCGATCATAAGATAATGGTATCTTCCCATCCCAATATCGGCACCCTTCTTGTTTCGCACGTCCAGGAGGCAACTCTTGAATCTTTTACTAATGGCAAAATGGTCGCTCTGATTTTGTGTTCTGCGCCGATCAACAGAGGACCAACTGATTTTGTAGTGGTTCTTATGCTCAAACATAGTACCACCGATGAAGAGACTGTGAAAGTTGCAGAGCTCTACAAATCTTTCACCGTTGTCATTACGATCACCAAGACCGTGTCTCCCCATCACATGTCTGAGCCCATAGTTATCAGCGCCAACTTTCGCATTCAAATCACCCATAACCATTATAATGTCACCTTTAGGTGTTCTGCTCTGAACGGCGTTTAGTTCTTCGTAGAAGGAGTCTTTTGCCAAGACATTGTCGGGTTCAGTAGGGGCATAACATTGTATTATTGAGATGTTCCTCATTTTGGTCCGGAACCTGGCGGTCAAGATTCTGTCAGAGACCGGCTCCCAGGATAAGAGACAGTTTCGCGCGGCTCTGGTTAAAAGGAGCCCCACACCTGACTCACGACGACTACCGGTAGCTTTACCGGAGTACAACATTACAGTGCTGCCCGTTGGAGAGATGAATTCTCCGCTGTTCCACCATCTTATCTCACTAACTCCTAAGATATTTAATTTGTACCTCAGAAATTCACTCTCTAATTGAAGAAATCGTGCGTTCTGGGGACCTTCTGATCCATTGTCCAGGAGAGTACGCACATTCCAGAATCCAATCTTTGTCATTGTACGATATGTCACCGTATTTTACACAAGCGTAGTCAAGGGGTAGAGTAAATGCTTTCGACATCATCCAGCAATTTTCAAAATTTCCTGGTAAGTATAGAAATTACTACCAATATACAAAAACAACCAAATGCAGATTATTTATTCCGCCTGCACTCAATTAAAATTGCTAATGACGAAAAAACAGCAATTAATACCTCAATATATTTATATTTATCTCTTGTTTGTCTACTATTAATTTGTCACCTCGAATAAGTTTGCAATATGTTGACAATTTTATTAAACATCGAAAATTATTGTGCAGGACAGCGGCATTCATCGACATGGCATTTCCGTCTTGTCACGCTAACAAGTTGCACGTTGAAGACGAAATCCCCATGCATGTGTCGACAATTTGTCGGGGCGCTTTTTGGTCAACCATATAGTCTGACTTTACCCAGATTTAATTTAAACTTTTTCACATACAATAAATTTCGTGGCCAGCCTCGTTCCATTCTGGCAAATTGTTTTATTCGGCTTTTCGCCGGTAATGTTTACACGGTATTTTGTGAAAATTAAAAGGAAATCGGCGGAAAATCAACATGGCTATAATTTGAATGAATTATAGTGTGTCCAACGCCTGAACACCTCACTAGTCCGTCATTGTGATTTATATGAATAGACAGTTTATATAATTTTCCTAATAATTTTAACGGTGTCATTAAATTCCAGATGTACATTCAGAAATATATTCTGCGCATCATTGTACGATTACATACTATAGTTTAATTTAATACACATTTTCAATGGAAGCGTAATAAAAATGTTGCTTAGTTTTCTTTTCGAAAATTTCGGCCGTCTTGTCCATCCCAAAAGTCCCAAATTGTCTAACAAAAAAGAAAACGGAATACAATGGCCGTGAATAAACGCCTGGAATGAGCCTATCCTTTTTATGTTCTGTTTATTGTATTCCGACAAGTTTCTGCAAGGAAGAAAAATTTACGACTTTTAGATGCTTCACCCGATACGAAAAGGAAACTTTATGATGAATCATTTTCTATTTTTATTGTTTCGAAATATTTGCTGTGTTAGAAGCCCATAGAATTTAAAAAAGTGTATAGAAGTCTGTGTAAGTTCATAGTGGCTGATTGGATATATACATGTGTGTATAATAATCGCATTTAGTTGTATGAACTCTGGCACGTTATGAATCAATCACCTGCAGAAGCTACATCCCAGGCCACTTTGAAATAGGGTGCAGAAATGGGTCGATAACTTATCCTTGTAAAAGCATGTCAAGAAATCTGGAAAAAAGCCTCGGACTGCATGGATCAACCGCAACGACCACACAAACGTACACCTGATTACACTTTTGTATCCTGGAATGTACGCTCCCTTTACAAACCAGGGACAATTAAGGCTCAACAAAGACAGTTTGAACAACTCAAGCTGAGCATCACTGCATCAAGGGTAGCACTGTAATATTGTACTCCGGTAAAGCTACCGGTGGTCGTCGTGAGTCAGGTGTGGGGCTCCTTTTAACCAGAGCAGCACGTCACTATTTTTTATCCTGGGATCCGGTCTCCGACAGAATCATGACCGCCACGTTCCGGACCAAAATGAGAAACATCTCAATAATACAATCCTATGCTGCAACTGAACCCGACTGTGTCTTGACGAAAGACTCTTTCTATTATAATGGTTATGGGTGATTTGAATGCAAAATTTGGTGATGATAACTATGGGCTCAGACATATGATGGGGAGTGAAACATTTGTTGAGTTCTGCAACTTTCACAATGTCTTCATCGGTGGTACTCGCACTATGTTTGAGCATAAGGACCACCACAAAATCAGTTGATCCTCTGTTGATCGAAGCAGAACACAAAATCAGATCGACCACTTTGCCATTAGTAAAAGATTCAAGAGTTGCCTCCTGGACATGCGAATCAAGAAGCGTGCCGATATTGGCATGGAAGAGACCATTATCTTATGATCGCTAATGTTCGATTGCGTATTACAGCCGTGCACCGTCCTACCGAAAAAACCAAGCGCCGCAAATTCAATACCGCTCGACTAAAAAAGCCAGCTCTCTTACAACAATATAATGACCATCTTGCGCAAAAAGCAGCTGGGATAACTTTTCACCCAGATAGTGACATAAATGAAAACTGGGATGCCATAAAAAATTCGTACATTGATGGCGCAGATACCATCCTTCGCACAAATACGGATTGCCGGAATAAGCCCTGGGTGTCCGACGCTTCAAGGCAGCGGATTAAAAGAAAGCGGAAAGAAAAGAACTAGAGGTTCGTTTGCTGCAGCATCAGACGACAATCGAAGCAGCATCGAACTCCTTTACCGTCAGAAAGCTCGAGAAGTTCACCGTAGTGTGCGACGCGATAAAAGAGTTTACGCCAATTCTCTTTTAGCCTCAGCAGAAGAAGCCGCAAGGAGTAACAACTTAAACGCCGTATACGGTGTCATCAAGGAGTTTACAGGTGGTCGTAACTGCAGACAACATCCGATGAAGGGTAGTGATGGGAAGCTACTTATCTTGGAAGAAGATCGAATGAGGCGGTGGAAAGAACACTTCGCCGCGGTCTTGAACCGTGTAACCTCTGATGAAGTTCCCCCTCATATAGATAATTCAGCTAGCCATCAAAATGTGCTACGGTCCACTGCCCCGACTAAAGAGGAAATAGTCACTGCAATTATTGGACTAAAACGAGGAAACGCGGCCGGACTTGACGGCATCTCTGCCGAACTTTATCAAGCAACGCCAAGCGTAACTGCCGATTTGTTGCACCCACTTGTTAATAAAGCGTGGAATACAGAGACCTTTCCCACTGAGTGGAAGGAAGGTTTGATCATCAAACTTTCAAATAAGGGTAGCCTCACAGACTGTAATAAATGGAGAGGCATTTGTGTGCTTCATGCCGTTGCCAAGATCATAGCAAAAATCGTCCTGAAAAGACTAAAGCCCACTTAGAAAGCACAATTGATGCAGAGCAGGCAAGTTTTCGATCCGGATTCTCCCGTGTCGATCACATTAACACCTTGCAAGTCATCATCGAGCAATGCGCTGAGTACGATTCTCCGCCTCACTTGCTTTTCATCGATTTCCGGAAGGCTTTCGATAGTGTGAATGGGATTCTACATGGGCGGCCTTGCGCAGGAGAGGCATCCCTGGGAAGCTTGTGGCTATTATCAAATAGGATTGATAATACTACAAGAGTTATCACTCCATATAACTTTCCCCTCTGCCAGGAGATTTGTATGTATTGACAAATTGTACAGACTTCACAAGAAAGCTGACTCCGCCTCCGGCGGTAGATTTGTATGTATTGATTCTCTTGTGTATCTATACTGTGCAGTTTATACTATGTTTATACAATTTGTCAATACATACAAATTTCCTGGCAGAGCCGAAACTTCTATGGAGTGATAACTCTTGTGGAATCTATACTATTTGCTATTATTAAGGCAACCTATGACGGCGCGAAATGACGCGTTCTGCATAAAGCTAAGGTGTCGGGGGACTTTCAGATTCGCAGTGGAGTTCGGCAAGGGTGCATCCTCTCACCGATGACATTCATCATAGTGATCGGCGATATGTTTAAGGCAGCCCTATCCGGACTAGACAGAGGATTCCAATGAACTTTGACATCTTTGCCACAATATCTTGACAACGTTGACGACATATGTCTACTCTCTCACAAAATCATGGATCTGTCCGTAATGGCGTTAAATCTCGAAAAGAAGGCAAGCAAGGTTTTGCTAAAGATTAATACCATCAAGATCAAGGCTCATAGCCCTCCAATGCGAAAAAGAAAAACGACACCAATTGCCATTAATATTAATAGGCAGCCTGTAGAGGAGGTGGACAACTTCATCTACCTGGGTAGCATTGTGGCCGAAAATGGTGTAACGGAGCAGGACATCGCTCGTCGGATCAACCAGGCTAAATGCGCCTACGGCATGCTGCCTAAAATCTGGCAAAGCAGTTATCTCAGCATCAAGACCACGCTGGGGCTGTTTCACTTCCTGGTACTATCAGTGCTTTTGTATGGAAGCAGTACATGGAAAGTTTCCGTAAGTGTTACCAGAAAGCAGCAAGTTTTCTCATGTCTTCGTCGAATTTTAAGAATTTCTTGGCCCGAAAGAATATTAATTGAAGAGCTAAGTCGTTGTACGCGTCAGACGTTAATCGACGAATTGATACACAGGAAAAAATGGCAATGGATAGGTCACATTTTCCGGAAGAGTGATAAATGCATCGCTTTCCATGCCATGAAATGGAACACCATTTCCAACCAAGGCCGACCAAGAGGTGCTGTTAGAATTACATGGCGTCGACCTGTGGCAAAGGATTGTGAGGCGCTGGGTAAATCTTTTGGGGAGTTGCGCCCCATTGCCCAGAACAGAGTACGATGGCGCGCAGGAGTAGTTGACGCGCTATACCCCGTTAGGGGTTAAGTCAAAGTAGTATCACTGCAGTCTGGGAAACAAAATGGCTTGTTAACGGGATTAACGACATGAAATCGCATGCAATCTTCCAAAGCGGAAAACCGTCCAGAGTTAGGGAGTTTGGAGTTGCCTTTATTGACAACAAACAATTCAAACAGCACATTATACATTTCAAATCCATCGATAAAAGAATATGCGCGATTCGTATCAAAACTTTAATTTTTAATCTCTGGCTTATAGGCCAGTCAAATTAAATATTATTAATAATAATGAGGGAAAGATCTGGAAATAATTTTAATCCCTTCCATAGATACTGAGTACATAGAAACTGAGTTCTCACGGTCGTAGAAGGTAAGCTTAACTTTTGGAGGGCGAAAATCCGAGAAATTTGAGCCCTTTTTTCAATATTATCGTTATAAATCCTAAACGGAGCCTCGGGTCGAAAAACCTTGCAGGAGTAAATTAAAGACCGTTGAATTCTGCGTTCAATGCACTGCTCAAAGTTGAAATTCGGTTCAGTAGCGTAGTTAAAATCGATAGTCAAAAAACGACAATTTTCGAGGCTCCCGAGAAAAATCACACTTTTTCACTTTTCAAGCTCACAGATCTTTGCAACGGATCTTCCAAATGGAAAAGCTTGTCTGTAAAAGTTGGAGACAATTTGATTGTGAGCCTAACGTGGCCAATATTTTTCAATTCGGGCCATTTTTAGAGTAGCTGTGAGCAAAAATTCAAAAATGAATGCTCATCGATTTATGCCTTAAAAGCTCTATCTCGGTAAGTATAACAGTTAGAAGTTTTATTTTAGTCTCAAATTGTAGACAAATTACTCCAGTCAAATAAAGTTTTACAAGATTTCTTGTGAGACTAGTTTAGGAGATACTGAAAAGAAACAGGACAAGCCAAACAATTAGGTACATTTTCAACATGGTGGCGGGGTACGTCGTGTTAGGGGGGAAATAGAAAACTCGAATTTTTAAACAATGTTCCAACTCAAACAATATATCAAAAATCGAAACTACCCTAATTAAAGCAACCAGTGTTATAACATTTTGACTGACCAAAGTATTTTAACCTTTGCAGAATCACCGACTTTTTTTTAAATAAAAACGCAATTACTCAAAAACTATACCAGCTAGCATATTCTTGTAAAAAGTGAATCGCAGGTAATATCCTACCCTAAAAACGGAAAATAGCCTGTCGAAATCAGATAAACTGTTTATTAGATATAGCTCGAAAAATTAAGAAAGATATGTAGCCCACGATCAACATTTTGCTGTTTTATCTTATTTTTCTCGAGTTTTCACCTAAATATTATACTAATTTTATCAAAAATAAAAACTTCCTGTTTTGTTGTAAACAATTTGTTTTAACATTATATAATACTAATTTTTAAATTTCGAGTCATTTACAGCCCTTTAATTAAAAAAAATAATTTGTTCACACTTTTTTTAGTTTATTTTCCAAGGCCATATCTAATTAATATTTTATCTGATTTCTACAGGCTATTTTCTGGTTTTAGGATAAGATATTACCTGCGATTCATTCTTTACTAGAATATGCCAGCGGGTATAGTTATTGAGTAATTGCGTTTTTATTTAAAAAAAAGTCGGTGATTTGGCAAAGGTTAAATTACTTTCATCAGTCAAATTGTTATAACACTGGTTGCTTTAATTAGGGTAGTTTCGATTTTTGATATATTGTTTGAGTTGGTACATTGCTTAAAAATTCGAGTTTTCTATTTCCCTCCTAACAACACGGGCCCCGCCACCATGGTGAAAAGGTGCCTAATTGTTTGGCTTGTCCTGTTTCTTTTTAGTATCTACTAAATTGTTCTCACAAGAAATCTTGTAAAACTTTATTTAACTGGAGTAATTTGTCTACAATTTGAGACTAAAATAAAACTTCTAGCTATTATACCTACCGAGATAGAGCTTTTAAGGCATAAATCGATGAGCATTCATTTTTGAATTTTTGCTCACAGCTACTCTAAAAATGGCCCGAATTGAAAAATATTGGCCACGTTAGACTCAGAATTAAATTGTCTCCAACTGTTACAGACAAGCTTTTCTATTTGGAGCATCGGTTGCAAAGGTCTGTGAGCTTGAACAGTGAAAAAGTTTGATTTTTGTCGGGAGCCTCGAAAATTGTCATTTTTTGACTATCAATTTTGACTACGTTACTGAACCGAATTTCAACTTTGAGCAGTGCATTGAACGCAGAATTCAACGGTCTTTAATTTACTCCTGCAAGGTTTTTCGATCCAAGGCACCGTTTAGGATTTATAATGATAATACTAACAAAAGGGCTCAAATTTCTCGGATTTTCGCCCTCCAAAAGTTAAGCTCACCTTCTACGACCGAACTACGAACTCAGTTTTTATGTACTCAGTATCTATAGAAGGGATTAAAATTATTTCCAGATCTTTCCCTAATTATTATTAATAATATTTAATTTGACTGGCCTAATACATCTTTTTCAGATATATTTCGATGACCTTAACCGAACGAAAATAAATCTTTGATGTCTAAGGAAAATGCTTTCCTTCCAGACTAAACTTCCAACCGTACAGATCTAATACAACATTTAATAAACCAAGAAAATCATACTCTCATATCCTTGTTGAGTGAAAGAAAAATGTGATTGATTAGGATTCTATATTAGATTTCATCGAGGAATATCTTTATCTGTTTGTGGCTTCGCTCAATGATACACTTTTATTGTTCCAAACCACTTCAATATCCTGATGGATATTCGTCATAGAAAATAAGCTGATTTGATAGCATCCAGCATAGACCATACTCAAACTCCCTGCGTCTCTGCGAATCCCTGACACAGTTCGGAAGGTCGGCGTATGGACCAAAGGGAAATTTCTTTCGTCAAAATATTGTATCTCAACGGGACGGCAGATAAGTTTGTGTTGTAACCTTCATAGAACTCATTAATGTCTTCCACATGGATGAATTGGAAAAATTACTAAATCCCTAAAATTATGTATATTATGTATAGAGAATTAATAAAGTCATCATCATTCAAGGATCTTTTAACCTTGAATTTTTGCCTGACGTTAGAATGAGGCCGAACCATTTTCGGAGAATACCAAGGACCAACTTGGATCGCAGTTAGGAATAAGCAAAACCGAAACAACAACAAGGCAAAAAGTTATATCTCACCAGTTTCCTTTTATTAAATGAAATGATGGAATTAAAAAACTCCAATGGTCGGAATTGCGTCAAATATTTTAACCGGTTTCTTCCAGGGGGCGCGGCATAAATTTTTCAGGCATCGGGAATGACTGATTAAATACTATATTAAATAGTCTTACATACATCGACTATCCGCCCAACGCAAAAGTGTGAATGTTATCGATATGATTCATCCGCATAATAATTGAAAGCATATTCCTCTTTTAGGAGTTGACATCTGGCCTTCATCAAGTTAAGCTCGTTCAAGTGGTTTCTTAAAATCAACATTTAATCAGGCTTTCATGGGCCATCGAGCCCTGAAAAATGTGGAAAAGGTTGCGATATTAGGGTATGTCTAAGAATATTTTATTATTTTCAACCTAAGTAGTACACATATTGAATAATCGTCATCATGGCGTGCGGCATGTGGAGTTAGCCAAAAATATCTGTTGTTAAGCACATCGGGCTCCTGTTTTACTTCGGTATAGTCTTCCTGTGGTGGTGAGATTTTCCCACAAATTCCCCATTTATCAAGACAGTTTGGACCTGTTTAAGAAAGTTAGGTTAAGGTGACCTCGATCCCCACGCCGCCGTCACTAAGGACACAATTTTCAGTACGTACACTTCGTTAAGATCACTTCAATGAGTCTGGATGTGCATCAAAACGTACACCCCTAGCAATGTTGGGGTTTCGGGTTCGAATCCCGTCCACGACGACGATCGTGGCCATGGATGTGCAGGAGGTGCATGCTGGCAACTGCATTCTCCGAAACCAGTTTATGCCAACGAAACGTCAACTGGGCCACATGGAACAGTTGACGCGCTATGCCCCACAAGGGGTTAGGGCAATTAAGTAGCAATGTTGGGGAAAAAACTTTCTACCAAAGTCTCCTTAAGGAAGACCAACAAAACGTCACATGGGACTCCGCGAATGGCAGCGTCATCTTAACCCAAAAGGGAAATGTGCAACCAGAGCCTGCACACCCCGTTTGTCCTAGCTCCGATTATAGCAACATTAGCCATCGTTCCAACAGTGCCTTTGGCAACACTGTTAGCGATCATTTACCCGAACAGATCCTACCTGCTGGGATACTGAGCTTGAAAATAGCGCGTAGAGTACCATGTTCCTCGACGCTAAATATTCGTCAATAGACTTTGATTCTGCCACAATAGAGAAAATTATGACCGGTTCTAATATGTGTATTTAAGTTAGCCACCGGTAGACTTGTAGCAAATAAGATAAGACTTTCTAAATGTAATATTAAGTCCTTTAAAAACAATAGCAATTGGTTTGGAGTATTAAAATCAAGGACACGGAGATACCCGTCACTTTGGCGATTTCCCTGAAAAATATTTTAATAATTGGTGTCCACCTATTTTTATAAAAAAACGTACACGCAAGAACTAAAAAAAAATGCCGGACAAGTTCCCGTGTACGGAATACCGAGTTACAAACGCTTGGTGAACGCCATAGAAGCTCATAAAAAAATTATGAATACGCTCAGGAACACGGCAGCAGAGGGATATTCTTTCACACCCAAAAAATGAAAAAATCTCATTCATTCAGAGAGGATCCAGGTCTCAGTTTCTCTCTGGTGATATAAGGGACTTGAAAGGGGGCGACCGGTAGCGCAGTGTGTTAAGGCATCAGTCTCATGTTTGAATATCGGCGTCATGGGTTCGAAATTCAAATCCCGTCCACGACGAAGTTTGTAGCCATGGATGTGCAGGAGTTGCATGCTGGCAACTGCATTCTCCGAAACCAGTTTATGCCGTCGAAACGTAAACTGGGGCATATGGAACAGTTGACACGCTATGCCTCACAAGGGGTTAGGGCAATTGAGAGAGAGGGATACTAAAGGAATCGCCTGAAATTCAGCCCGGAAGAATTACGAAAGAGCAATTCTCGACCTCTTGGTCTAGAAACAACCAAGTTTGCCTCCCTTCTTCAGTATTGTCTTGAGTAAAAAACCAAACCAAAGCTTCGCGCTGGAGTCCGAAGCGTATATACCCTAGACTTGTACAGACCTAGTGGTGATACCAAAAGTACCAATTGGCAACGACCATTTGCATTAAAAGTGAGTTTTCTATATGACCAGTTTAGATGAGAGGTTGACAGTCATTCAGGAGGATGTTAACCATTCTCAAAATCAATTAACTAACCCATTCTACAAATATTTGCCGAATTTTTCAGGTCGCTAGCTTCATTCTATTGAAAGTTATTGCTTATTTGAAGTCTCACTTGTAGGGGAGGTATAGGCTCCTTTTGTCGAATCTTGCTCATTTTTAATAAATACCAACTAGATCCCAGCACAAACATTTTGACCAAAATTTCAAGTCATTGGCTTCATTTTATCGAAAGTTATCGTTTCATTTGTAGGAAAGGTAGGGGTTTCTTGGGTCAGATCTTGCCCATCATTGCTACCAACCAATTAGATCATGCCATGAACATTTATGCAAAATTTCAAACCTCTAGCTTCATTCTATCGAAAGTTATCGCTTATTTGAAGTTTCATTTTGTAGGGGAATTAAGGGTTTGGTTGGTCGGATTTTACGTATTTTCAATATCAGCCAGCTGAATCCTACTAGAAACATGTAACCAAAATTTCAAGTCGCTAGCTTTATTTTATCGTAAGTTATCGCTTATTTAAGTTACATTTGTCCCCTGGTAGGGGTTCCTTGGGTCAGATCTGCCCTATCTTTAACTTAGTAGTTTTTTCTACAATAATTCTTATTTTAAATGGCGAAATCCGTATTTTTTTCAAACGTGTTTTATGATAACATGTGACAAGGAACACGACGACTTGTCACTAACCCTGTATACATAGGGATATGCGTAAGGATATAAAGATATAAGACGCATACTATAACAGATAAGAGACTGATCCCGGTACCGTTTCAGTGAGTGACCGAGATGTAAAATGATGTGCATCTTTGAGCAAGCTAGAGAGAGAGAGAGTCGCGGTATCTAATCCCGAATCATATCGTACTATAGAAGGGAAATTGACCGGAAAAGACGCACGACATTGTGATGTAAAAGTAGCAATTGATTAGAAATGTGGTATTCATAGAACTTAGTTGACACACTTTAATATATGAGAAAATTAAATGGACTATTTTGTAATTCAGCTTATTGAGAAAAACTGATTAAATGAGAGAACTGAAGATTATAAGATAAGTGCTGAAAAATACTACAATATGAAACCCAAAGAGGCCGTAAAGGGCCGAACGTCGTTATCAATAACGTATATTTCGCGCGTTCGTTTATACTACCGTGTAGGTCAAGGTTAGGTTTCGAAACTTCGAAAATGTCTAATTTTCCATTATAAAGTCGCTATTTAGCGATGCAGGCGACATTTGTTGACATTTCTTTCAGTGTAGGTTTAATTCCGCGTTAAGTTTTCCAGGTTAATGTATTGTTGTAAATACGTGCTGTGAGCCTGAAATAACCTACACTGTTGTACGAAAGAACGCGCCTATTGTTTTAAAATACACATGCTGGGAGAGTGTAACCCTACCACAATTGTCCCGAAAATACCTATTTGAAGATTCTAATATATATAAATACATATCAATTAATCAAACAACAGTGCTTATTTAACACAATTTCTCCCTGTATTCATCCGAACTTCGACGCATTTACTTCAACTTCATCAATAATAAGCCAGTCACAATGTAAATGGATATTAACATCGCTGGCCTTGGACAAGATTAATTGAGATAAGTCCGCGAAATGATTTACAGGACTTCATCATCGTGGTAATTATCCTAGTGATGCAGACTTAATCGTCAACCACCATGATTAAAATAACAGTGCTATTAACTCTTTGCAAGGGTAGTCTCATCCAATAAACTGGCTAAAGGACGAATGGAAGGACATAAGCCAGTTCAATATGGGTCAGAGTTGTAGGCCTTCTCTAGTGATTATTATGCTAGACGCGACTCCTGTCGCTGAGATGATTACCACGATGTCGCAAAGTATTATGATGTGATATTAATGACAATGTCCTGTCCTCAATGTCCAAACACTACCGAATGTGACGAGATGAAAGAACGAAGTGGCCTTAAAGCGATCCTTTGATTTATGCGACATAAGTGAATTTATGATGTATGATTAAGCGGATAATGTGACGGTCATTTACAAAATTGGCTAATCCTGATAAATGTCACGAGATATGTGTTTTAAATGAGGGTCTCAGCCAGTGATGTAGCCATATAATATGTGCAATATTATGCGTCTTAAAAAGGAATTAAAATACAAGACGGGTTGACGACTTGACGTGAATATTTAATAAGTAAAAACGATAAATTTTATAATTCAAAACTACGAACATACCGACTTTATGTGACACTAACCAGGAAAAATCTTTCATGTGGTCTACATAAACATAAGGAATTATTTATAACTTAAGTTGATTGTAAGCAGCCAATATTTTTCAATTGATTTTGAAATGCTTTGAGAGCGCGACGGCACCATCGCCCATTTCAGTTTCAGATATTGTTTTATTTCAGTTCGAAGAGAGGATCCTTTCAATTCTCAGTTCTTGGTAAATTATCCAACAATTGAACAAAATAGAATCCATTCTAAACTGTTATTGAAACTGACGCGTGTGCTTACACATAAGAAAATTATCAGAACCAAAGTGAAGCAAACGCAGCTCCTCCACCCTTTTTCGCAGTTTCACCATCAGCTTTAGTTCAATTCTCTGTTCAGTTTTTCGTTCGTTATTGGTAAAATGAAACTGAAATTATCATCTAAAAGGCCATAAGGCCGAGTTTAGAAGCTGCGGGAGCACCTGCGGTTTACAAACTTACATTGAATTTAAATGGAACAAACCGCGGCACTAGCCGCCGCGGTCATAAAGTATTGACATGGATATGTCTTATAGCTGGGGGTCATCCTAAAAATCTGTCCGTCACACGAAATGTCTGTTTTTCTACTCGGGGGTCAGAAGAGGAATCGCCCATTGAAAATTTTTCTTTTCTGGTTGTGCATGTCGTTTGAGTGAAGTGGTCATTGTGCATGGCTGTTGCTTGTAGATCCGCGCGGGCGGCGCGCTTGCGGGAATCCTGTGTGTACATGTTGGGATGTTGATTTGATAGCGATAAAGGTTGACGTTGTGGACGGCAAGAAATAACATAGTGTACGGGTGAACAGGCGCTCTCTGTGCTCTCTGTCCCACGCTCTCAGTCAACGCGACGCCATAATCAAAACTCCTACATACACACCATACCATACATTCAAAATCCTCAAAAATATAGAGTACGCTCCGTACTACCTAACTTGACTAGCCCCACAGAACACGTCGCAAGAAGTCGTCTGCTCTCCTCGCTCGACATGCTCACACGCAATTTATGGTCTCTCAATGTAACTATGCGAAATTTCGCTCAGGGCAGCGGACCTCCTCCTCTCATTCATTCATATCATTCTCATTCTCACCATTTCATTAAACAAATTGTGCACTCCAGACATGCACATGTATAGACCCAATCTGAGGCCACAATGAATGAAATTCCATTTTTACTCATTATTTAGGTCAAGGACGTCCAAGGACTTTCAGTGACCTTCAATTTCCGCCAATTCCCATTCATCATTTAATAAAATAGCCCGTGTTGTACTATCTGAATCACTAGGGTCCCAGAAAAAGTAGCAAGTAGTCAGTTCGACTAACATTTGGACATGTGCAGACGCAATTTGAGACAGTGTATATAGTAAACCATTATACGACCAGTGCTATGCTATGGCTGCGAAGCATGGACCTTAACTCAAGCCTCCGAAAACATGCTAGACACTTTTGAACGTAAGGTTCTACGGCGAATTTTCGGGACTGTTTGCGATCGAGATGGATGGCGCATCCGGTACAACCATGAGTTGTATGAATTGTACGATGAGCTGCAAGTCTCGAAAATCGTCAAACTACAACGACTTCAATGGGCAGGGCATGTACAAAGAATGGACGATGATCGCATGCCTAAGAGAGTAATGAATGCAGAACGAGTCGACGGAGCGAGACTGCGAGGACGACCGAGATCTCGTTGGGAGAGCTCAGTAGGTGTGGACGCCGCGCAGCTGCTGGGCTCCCAAAATTGGAGGACGCGGTCACGTGACCGAGATAATTGGAGGACAATGATCCAGGCGGCCAAGGCCCGACGTCGGGCTGTCGCGCCACGATGATGATGAGTTAGAATCTCTCAAGCCCCGAAATCAAGAAATATTCGTCGCAGGATGTTATATGTTATGATGTACATTCAGAGGTCTGCAGAAGATCAAATGCCCCCTTCTGCAAAAATTCCAAAATGTTTAAAATGGCTGGAATCCAAACAAATAAAATAGCGCGCATTGTACTACATATCTGAATCAATAGGGTCCCAGAAAAAGTAGCAAGTAGTCAGTTCGACTAACATTTGGAAATGTGCAGACGCAATTTGAGAGTGTGTACATTACATAGTTCCCGCCCCCCGAAGATAGAGAGCGAGAGCCATCGCTGATGAAGTTTATTCTATCCAAATCGGGTGATCCAGCAACTGTGGTTGTGCATTTGCAATGGCGGCGATTTGAGGTCTGACTGGCCCACAATGTGGGCCCCCACCACACGTGCAATAAACATATCATAAAACAAAATGGCGGATTCGTACTGCACGAGTAAAAATCTCCCAAGCCCCGAAATAGAGAAATATTCGTCGCAGGATGTTATAGTTCCGGGCAGCTCATCGTGACATGATGTACATTCAGAGGTCTGTAGAAGATCAAATGCCCCCCCTTCTGCAAAAATTCCAAAATTTTTCTTGTGCATTCTCTTTGTGCGTGTGTTGGAATGATTTGTTTACTTTTGTTAGTTTCCCTTTCTGTTTGCCGGACACAATTGCATAGAGTCGCACGCGTTACTTGAGAAACGGATTGTGTGTGCCGAACCCGGACTGTTGATTAAAGGGCGGGATGAGGCGGATAGTGTGGGAGCGATTTTGCAATAGATACACAAACACAATACACGTCCGATTGGGAAAAGATGGTGGGAAGCGTGATTGCGATTAGCAGAAACTTACTAAGAGAAATGTCGATAGGCTGCAGTCTGCAAACTGTACCGAACGGGTAGATGGAACAGGGTGCACGAGAGGAGGTGAATATTGCACGCACGCGATGCAAACGAAAACGAAACAATCCCGCGAGAGAAAGGAGCCCGAGCGGACAGGACAAAGCAAAGCAGAATTTATGACGAGTATCTACACTGCCACCAGATACATCGGTACATGGATATGTTTTATGCCTACCGAAAGCGTGGGACGTGTTTTTGCGAATGATTTCATCCAGTATAACTATACTGGGATCTTTATAAAACTTACGTCGATACCTTCAACACAACAGGTTCCACGCAGTCGGTAGTCATAGACATATCCATGTTCCGATGTATCTGCATGCAGTGTAGATACTTTGATTCTTTTATTATTATATTCTGGGGGATAGCCGAAGCAGACCACTAACGTTTGGGCCCCTTTTCGCCCCCTCCCAGTCATCAGTGGCTTCCAGATGTCGACTGATAGTTGTCAACCTCTTTCTTCATCATTGAGTCCCGTGTTATTACTAGCATTTGTTTAAGGCTGAGTTCACTCATGGCTTCCACACTTATCGTGTGCTTGCCTGTGATCCTCAACCTCGTGCTAGCCAGTGCTGGACATTCGCACACAATGTGTGCTGCCGTCTCGGCCTCCTCCAGGCATAGCCTGCAAACGTCATCTTCCTCGATTTTCATCTTAGCCAGATGAGCCTTAAAATTACCATGCCCTGTGACCAAGGCAGTTATGCAGCTTAGGGTACTCCGTTTATAACTGAGCACCTTTCTCGCTTCCCTGCCTAAAGGGCTGGTCATTGCATTCCGAGCTTGTTTGCAAGGGACTAGCTCCTGCCATCTTTGTTGATGCATGGAGTCCATCCACTCCCCAACCTTCGCTCCAATCATGCCGTTCCCCAGAGCAACTCTGGGTTCTGGGCCAATGAAAGTTGCCGCAGATCCCTGTTTTGCTAGGGCATCCGCCACCTCATTTCCTGTTGTACCTATGTGTCCTTTTACCCACATCAGCGTAACCTCATTTTCTGAAGCACACGTGTTGAGCTTCCGGACACACTCTAGTACCAGTTTAGAGTTTATGTTCGTCTGCTGCATGCGTCTGATCACCGATTGGTTGTCCAATGCAATAAGGATTTTCTTCCCCCGCACCTGACCTTCAAGCAGGTGGTCCAACGCATGCAACAAGCCAAGCATCTCTGCCTGGTATACGGACACATACTCTCCTAGACTAAGCGCACATGCTAGGTTTAGCTCTTCAGAGTAAACCCCCGCCCCCGTTTTACCGTCCATTAAAGAGCCATCAGTAAAAATGCTGATGTCATTGTACATACACTCATTGTGTATGTTTCCATCTGCAATATGAGTCTTGTGTAGTCTTTCAACTACCCTACGTCTACTCATGCCTTCTACCGGCATTAGAGTCTCCCTGACCTCATCATGAATAATGTCTAGGATGCTCTTATGATCGCTGCTAGCGATGCCACATGGTATCCATGTCCATGCGTATTGCCGAAAGCGCCGCCGTTTTCTTTATAAATAAGTCCAACGGCGGCAGTCCCAACAATGCCTCCATTGCCCGCGTTGGTGTGGTGCGCATTGCACCACATATGCTTACGCAAGCTATCCTTTGTACCCCATCCAGCTTCCGCTTTGTGGTATTCCGCATATCTTGTGGCCACCATACCACTGATGCGTAGGCTAGAATGGGTCTTACCATCATTGTGTAAATCCAGTGTGTCGCTTTAGGTTAAATTCCCCTCCTACGAGCACACACCCTCTTACATTGATGCCAAATCCTTTTCGCTTTTTGGATCTTTTCATCAACGTGAACATTCCAAGTTAGTTTCGCATCTAAGGTAACTCCTAGATGCTTCATTTCCTTGGACACCTTAATTTCCGAACCAATAAGCCGTAAGGGAGTTATCTCTATGTCTTTCCTCTTACGAGTAAAAATCATAGTGTTTAATTTACTAGCGTTTATGGTTAGCTCTTGCTCATTACACCATTCTTCGGTTACTTTGAGAGCTTGTCCCATGCAACCTAGCATTGTGTCCATGAACTTTCCACTGACCGTAAGTGCCAAGTCATCGGCGTATCCTACAGTGTGTACGCCCATCGAGTCCAGCTCCAGAGAAGACTGTCCACGGTGATGTTCCACAGTAGAGGCGATAGAAGACTTCCTTGTGGGCATCCTCGGACCACCTTACCCCGCATCCTGTCACATCCACTGCTAAGATTTACCGCCCTCTGCTTAAGCATAGATTCGATCCATTTAATTATAATGTAATCAACCCCTCGCTCAGTCAGGGCGTTCCTTAGTTTGGTAAAGGAGATTTTATCAAAAGCACCCTCTATATCCATAAAAGTAGACATAGCGATCCCGCCATTGTTAATCTCTCTCTCTGCAACTCTAACAAGTTCGTGTAGAGCGGTTTCCGTAGATCTGCCTGCTCTATAAGCATGTTGGCACCTACTCAGAGGACTATACATTAGCGATTTGTTCTCCAGGTAGTCCACCAACACTTTTTCCATTGTTTTCAATAGGAATGATGTAAGGCTAACCGGCCTGAAGGACTTTGCCTCTGTATAGTCTTTCTTTCCCGGCTTAGGCAAGAAGACCACCTTAGCCTCCCTCCATGTCTTCGGGATATAGCCTGCTGACAGACAGGCGACGAATATATTCCGGATCCTATCTAGTAGAGCGCACATGCCCCACTGTAATACTGCCGGGAATATTCCGTCCATTCCAGCCGTTTTAAATGGAGCAAAAGAGTTTATAGCACTTTTGACTCCATTTGGAGTTATTATCCTCTCAGCTTCTTGTTGACTTACCCCACCAGTTCCCTTGTTAATTTGGGCGCATGGTTGGTTTGACTTGAAACTTCCAGGAAAATGTACATATCTCCATCAGCGTCTGCAACGTTTCTTCCACTGTTTCTGTCATGGAACCATCAACTTTGCGTATCAGCCCCATTTTCGAAGCAGTGTCTTTCGATATCATCTTCTGTAATCTGCATACTTCCCACGTATCCTTCATGCTAGAGCAGAATTCCTTCAACGTATTTCGTTTCCGAAGACGTAAGGTTTTTTTCAGCTCACTCTTTTTATCCTTGTATAGTTCCCAAGAGTGAGAGTCTCTCTCCCTCATGTAACGGTTAAAGGCTTTCCTTGAGTCTTTTTTCATAGACTCCAGTTCCCTACTCCACCATGGTGTTGGGTCATTTTCGTCCACTACTGTGGAGGGACAAGCGTGTTCGAAGGCGCGATTAATAGCGGAGTTCAGTTGTTCCGCTGTTCGCTCTCTCTCGACCGTATTCCGAGGTATTCCGTCTTGAATATCCTCGACTTGTTCCTATAAATATGTCTCGTACTTAACACGATCAGTATTTTTTGGCACTCTTATACGTTTGCGTTCGCAACTCCGTTTTCTGTCATACAGAATTTCAAACTGGATAGCCCTGTGATCAGACATGGTTAGCCTGTCCACCACTCATACGATCACTACGGCCATAAAGTAACAACTACTAGAGATGGAACTTCATACGATTTAAGCAAAAGCGCAGCGCCAATTGAGACGCAAATAATCAAATGAAAGTTGCTTTTAGTGGAATGAGGACGACAGCACTTTAAAAAGCTCTTCAAATGCCAACTGCCTAGTACGTTTCATCGTATGAGTAACATGCTTGCTATTCAGCATTACTACTTTGCCTTAACACCTACCGGGGCATAGCGCGTCAACTACTCCTGCGCGCCATCGTACTCTGTTCTGGGCAATGGGGCGCAACTCCCCAAAAGACTTACCCACTACCTGACACTCCTTTGCCACAGATCGACGCCATGTGATTCGAGTACCCCCTCTTGGTCGGCCTTGGTTGGAAATGGGGTTCCATTTCATGGCATGCATAGCAATGCAGTTATCACTCTTCCGCAATGTGTGACCTATCCACTGCCATTTTCGCCTGCGTATCAATTCGTCGATTGGCATCTGACCCGTACGCCGACTTAGCTCTTCATTTGATATTGTTTCGGGCCAGAAAATTCCTAAAATTCGACGAAGACATGAGTTGACGAAAACTTGCAGCTTTCTGGTAACTCCTACGGAAACTTTCCATGTACTGCTCCCATACAAAAGCACTGATAGTACCAGGGAGCGAAACAGGCCCAGCTTGGTCTTGATGCTGAGATAACTGCTCTGCCAGATTTTGGACAGCATGCCGTATGCGCGTTTAGCCTGGTTGATACGACGAGCGATGTCCTGCTCCGTACCACCATTTTCGGCAACAATGCTTCCCAGGTAGACGAAGTTGTCCACCTTCTCCACAGGCTGCCCATTAATATTGATGGCAATAGGTGTCGGATTTCTTTTTCGCAATGGCGGGCTAAGAACCTTGGTCTTGTTGGTATTAATCTTTAGCACAACCTTGCTTGCCTCCCTCTCGAGATCTAACGCCATTGCGGACAGATCCATGATTTTGTGGGAGAGTAGGCATATGTCGTCAGCGTAGTCAAGATGTTGTAGATAAGATGTCAAAGTCCATTGAATTCCTCTGTCGAGTCCGGATAGGGCTGCATGCAACACATCGCCGATCACAATGAGGAATAGGATCGGTGAGAGGATGCACCCCTGCCGAACTCCACTGCGAATCTCAAAGTCCCTCGACACCTTACCTTTATGCAGAACGCGACATTTCGCGCCGTTATAGGTTGCCTTAATAATAGCCACAAGCTTCTCAGGGATGCCTCTCCTGCGCAAGGCCGCCCATATAGAATCCCGGTTCACACTATCGAAAGCATTTTCGAAATCAATGAAAAGCAAGTGAAGCGGAGAATAGTATTCAGCGCATTGCTCGATGATGATTCGCAAGGTGTTAATGTGATCGACACAGGAGAATCCGGATCGAAAGCCAGCCTGCTCTTCATCAATTGTGCTTTCTAAGTGGGCCTTTAGTCTTTCCAGGACGATTTTAGCTATTGTCTTGGCAACGGCAGGAAGCACACAAATGCCTCTCCAATTATTACAGTCTGTGAGGCGACCCTTCTTTGGAAGTTTGATGATCAAACCTTCCTTCCACTCAGTGGGAAAGGTCTCTGTATTCCACGCTTTATCAACAAGTGGGTGCAGCAAATCGGCAGTTACGCTTGGCGCTGCTTGATAAAGTTCGGCTGGGATGCCGTCAAGTCCGGCGGCCTTTCCTCGTTTTAGTGCAATAATTGCAGTGACTATTTCCTCTTTAGTCGGGGCAGTGGACCGTATACGGACATTTTGATGGCTAGCTAAATTATCTATATGAGGGGGAACTTCACCAGAGGTTACACGGTTCAAGACCGCGGCGAAGTGTTCTTTCCACCGCCTCATTTGATCTTCTTCCAAGATAAGTAGCTTTCCATCACTATCCTTCACCGGATGTTGGCAGGAGTTACGACCACCTGTAAACTCCTTGATGACACCGTATACGGCGTTTAAGTTGTTACTTCTAGCGGCTTCTTCTGCTGACGCTAAAAGAGAATTGGCATAAACTCTTTTATCGCGTCGCACACTACGCTGAACTTCTAGAGCTTTCTGACGGTAAAGGAGTTCGATGCTGCTTCGATTGTCGTCTGATGCTGCAGCCAAATGAACTTTCAGCTCCTTTCTTTCAACAATCCGCTGCCACGAAGCGTCGGACATCCAGGGCTTATTCCGGCAATCCGGGTTTGGGCCAAGGATGGTATCCGCGCTTTCAATGTACGCATTTTTTATGGCATCCCAGTTTTCGTTTATGTCACTATCTGGGTGACTAGTTATCTCAGCCGCTTTTTGCGCAAGATGGTCATTATATTGTTGTAAGACAGCTGGATTTTTTAGTCGAGCGGTGTTGAATTTGCGGGGCCTGGATCTTTCGTCGCTGGGGCGGCGCACGGCTGCAATACGCAATCGAACATTAGCGATCATAAGATAATGGTCTCTTCCCATCCCAATATCGGCACCCTTCTTGTTTCGCACGTCCAGGAGGCAACTCCTGAATCTTTTACTAATGGCAAAATGGTCGATTTGATTTTGTGTTCTGCGCTGAGACTGTGAAAGTTGCAGAACTCTACAAATCTTTCACCGTTGTCATTACGATCACCAAGACCGTGTCTCCCCATCACATGTCTGAGCCCATAGTTATCAGCGCCAACTTTCACATTCAAATCACCCATAACCATTATAATGTCACCTTTAGGTGTTCTGCTCTGAACGGCGTTTAGTTCTTCGTAGAAGGAGTCTTTTGCCAAGACATTGTCGGGTTCAGTAGGGGCATAACATTGTATTATTGAGATGTTCCTCATTTTGGTCCGGAACCTGGCGGTCAAGACCCTGTCAGAGACCGGTTCCCAGGATAACAGACAGTTTCGCGCGGCTCTGGTTTAAAGGAGCCCCACACCTGACTCACGACAACTACCGGTAGCTTTACCGGAGTACAACATTACAGTGCTGCCCGTTGGAGAGATGAATTCTCCGCTGTTCCACCATCTTATCTCACTAACTCCTAAGATATTTAATTTGTACCTCAGAAATTCACTCTCTAATTGAAGAAATCGTGCGTTCTGGGGACCTTCTGATCCATTGTCCAGGAGAGTACGCACATTCCAGAATCCAATCTTTGTCATTGTACGATAGCCAAAAGTCGTAACCGTTGAGTCAGTCCTTATCCGAGGCATAGTTGACGTTTCGTTAGCATATAAAGATTTCGAATAGTGCAAGTTGCTGGCATACACATCCTGTCCTTTGATTGTCGGTTTTAACGACAGGCCCTCAAAGGGAAAGGCCGTGGTATTTTTTCACACCCCACACCACAGGGGTACCTCAACCAAATCATCGCACCGCCATCACTGGCGGCTTGACGTGGGTTGGCAATGGTCAGTGACAACTGCCGTTCCAGGGGGCGCCCACGCGGAGGACTATGGAAGAGGAATTTTTGCCCCCCACTTCTTGTTAACAATCTCTATTCTTTGTCGCGGTTTTGTAACGATAGGATGAGGGTCGATATTCTACAAGAGCTTTCACTCCATATAACTTTCCATCTGATACAAGATTTGTATGTATTGAGAAATATTTTAGTATAGACTACACAGTATAGATACACAAGAGAATCAATCCCTACAAATCTACCGACGGAGGGGGAGTCAGCTTTTTTGTGTATGTATTGATTCTCTTGTGTATCTATACTGTGTAGTCTATACAATTTGTCAATCCATACAAATCTTCTGGCAGAGGGGAAAGTTCTATGGAGTGATAGCTCTTGTAGAATATCAATCCTCTTTGGAATTAGTTCCACTGCTATGAAATAACTGTGCAAACTATCAACCTTCAGTGAAGCGCCAAATACTCAATTGTTCTAACCCCTTGTGGGGCATAGTGTGTCAACTGTTCCATGTGGCCCAGTTGACGTTTCGTTGGCATAAACTGGTTTCGGAGAATGCAGTTGCCAGCATGCACCTCCTGCACATCCATGGCCATGAACGTCATCGTGGACGGGATTCAAACCCGAAACGCTGGTAGTCAAACATGAGACTGATGCCTCAACACACTGTTCTACCGGTGGCCCCAAAGCGCCAAATAGACGGTGTAACATGTGTAATGAACCACCTGTAATGAACTATATTATGGTCTGGTAGTGCTGCTCCCACCGGCAGATCGAAGCAGCACCTGATGAGTAGTGATCTGTTGGTGGAACGAAACCAGAGGCCGAGGGTCTTATTACACCCGGACCCAGATTCGACCGCGTGGGCGTCTGATCCGTGCGCCAACCATTCCATCCTTATCGACTATTTTTGTTATTCCCCATTTTTACCCCCCTTGTTTGTGTTGTCTTCCCCAGGCGAATGAATTTTTGTTAATACGTAAAGGACAGGGGCAACGAGCGGCAAAACTTCGCCCACATCTCCCTAACTGAGTTACAGCAAGCATAGGCCGCCGCTTAGCTCGTTGAGGGGCCTTTTTCTTCGCCAGATGGCACAGTCCGACCTTCACGGTCACTATGCTACCTAGGCTCCCTCCCCACGGGCATCTTCGGATGCCCACCAAACCGTCCGTTACACATGTTGCATGATACATGTTACGCTACGCCCACTGGATTGTTCATTTTCATGCGACATGGTGGCTTTGAAACCAAAAACAAAGCTAAACACGGTGTAACATGTGCCCACGACGCAAAAGTTTCTGATACATGTTACACCGTCTAAAGGACGCTTAACTTAGGCGAATGCTAGCTGTTTATATTTCTATTGTGATAAAAGCCAGCAAATATTATGAATTTAAAATAACAATGTAGGCTAGCTGTGGATTATTTGCGCTTGTCCTACACATTAGACAACATTTGTAAGTACGTACAAGGCATTCGTATTGTAATAATCCTTCTAAACATTCATCATTCTAGGACGGACCCTAATTCCAAAAATGTTCCAGAATCCAAGCCACAAATCTTGTGGAATAAATGGTGGATATCCAACTATGTGTGATTGAGGAGTAGGACGATTGCTATCAGTCAAACACTTTTCGTAGGAAGTTTGCAATTCATTAATGTTAGTTAGTCAAGGCAAAAGGAAAATCCTATTTTACATTTACGAGTTAGACAAATTGGATGGCTTTTCTCGCCACAAAGTTGGATCTTGCGAGAAACTAACTAATCATTTGATACTCAGAGTCAGACTAGCAAATGCCTCCCAGACAGATTCTGATGATTAAAAAATTTTCTGCAGAAGTCATAAAAAGTAATTAAGATTGTCCTGATTTCGTGGTGACGTCAATGACAAAGATTAATTACATCGCCATCCGAACGGGATAATGCCTTTGCGGCTAACCACCAAGTGCGTGCATGAGCTCAACATTATGAAAAGTTTTCCCACTTGCCTCCAATGTCGTTTTTGCCTATGAGTATTTTGGGAACGTTTCTTTTTTGTATATTTTATCGGACAAAAAGGAGTCGAGCGAAAAATTGATACAACTGGATTTCCTTATGAAAGAAGATTAACGGTTCGTTACATGGTGCTTTTCTTTTGTCATGGAGAGGAGAATAAGATAAGTTGAAGATACGAGTATTATAATACTAGACATGGTGACTTTTAGTTTGCAGCGAAAGGAAATTACTGGGGTAAGGTTTTGATTACTTAATAAATTAATGACCATGATTTAGAAATAAATTGGTTACATGTTGGTGACCTATTAGTATGGGTAGTATTTGGCTGCAATATTCCGCATGTATTTCTTTTAATGAAATGTAATTCATATTATAGATTATTAACAACGTAACAAAATACAGCCCTTATTTGCGGCATTGCCAGGCGTTAACAAGTTTTTGAAAATTTCCTCCAAAGGGTTTCATAAAAGATTATTAACAAATTCATCAAAAGTTTTATCTTTGAAATCAAAAACGGATTCGTTCTATAATCACTTTTTATTACTGTTCCCTGACGCGTTTCGCTCTTTCGAGCATATTCAGAGGGATTCATTTATTTATTACAATTGCCTGTGTTCTTATACTATCTTAACATAGCGTGTACATAACATTATTCAATACATCCTACTTAAGAGATAATAAGAAGGTCATTTACTCTAATTGCTGAAAAAACCAGGATATACTACATAGAAGGTAATGTTACGTTAGTGTAGATGTTGTGACGCAATGTGATTCAAATTTAGCAAACGAGAATGGTTGAAGTCCAGATCGTCATTAAGTAGTGTTTTGCTCTGTTTATTTCAAGGGCTTCAAGAAGGTTGAGTTTTTTCCCTTTTGAGCAGGTATTAAACCCCAGAGGTTTAAAGTTGTTCCCGAACGTATGACCTGTTTCCTTTAGATGTTTCGAAAAGTTGGAGAACCACTCCTTAAACCTTGTATATATTGAAGTCGTTCGTCTGACACTCTGGGGTAGACAATGTTGTTCGCCATTTCGTTAATCTTCTTTTTTATTAGGTTATTATCCATGTGGTGGTCAAAACCATTATTGGTAGAAATTTTTCTTATAAGATTCAACTCCAATTCTCTATTTGATTCCGACATTGGGATGAAGAACGCGCGGTGGATCATGGATCTGTAAGCCGCTATTTTGTGCGGCCATGCGCAAGTTGAGTCCTCGGGGATGGTTACATCCGAAAATGTAGGTTTCCTGAATATTTTGAAGTCGAACTTATTGCTTGAGTAGGAAATGGTTAGGTCTAGGAAGTTAATGATGTTATTAACGCTTTTTTTCCAGGGTAAATTTGATGTGAGTGTTCACCGTGTTAATGAAACCGAGAAATTTATCGAACTGCCTATCTGTGCCTTTGAAACCTACTATTAGTTGGGACGCTAAGCGACATAAATCGACGCCACCTTGCAAAATATGATAGAGAAATGCCGTTTGGTACGAATGTTGGTGGCGCCCATACTTTCAATTTAAGAAATGGAGCCACCTTGGACCCCGCGGCAGAGCGGCTGTGCGGGCGAAAAACCGCGAAATTTGAGCCCTTTTTTTAATATTGTCCTAATAATTTGTAAACGGTGCATCGGATCAAAAAACTTAATAGGTTGTAAATTAAATAGCATCAAAATCTACATCCAATGCATTGCTCAAAGTTGAAATTTGGTTTAGTAGTATAATCAAAATCGATAGTCGAAAAACGACACTTTTTGAAGCTTTGGTGAAAAATCACACTATATCGCTTTTCAAGCTGACATATCTCTGTAACGGATACTCCAAATGAAAAACCGTACAAGTCAAAGTTGAAGATATTTTGATTTCCGGTTTAACGTGCCCAATACTTTTCAAATCGGTTCATTTTTAGTGTAGTTGTGAGTGAAAATGCTGGAATGCTTTCTTAGCGATTCCAACTTTAATAGCTCTATAGCGGTAAGTATAGAAGCTGAAGTTTTGTTTTTGTCTCAATTTACAGATAATTAAATCTTGTTAAAAAAGTCTTTGCTTGATAGCTTGGCTTGATAGCTTAGGTCATATTTACGCTTTTTAGGGTTTTGTAGAAAAAAGAAAACCCTTATGAAATCAGTCAGATGTCAGCCTGTTCAAAGAATATCTCGAAAAGAGCTGAAGCTACCGGTATGGAATTTGGTAGAAATATGAAGGATTACTACAATTTGTGTCATAAGGCTTTTCATTAGTGGCCAAATTGCAAGGAGAGAGAGAGTTATTCGCCGCTTAAAGCACATATATGAAAATTTCCAGGATGGCGGCATATAATTAGGATAGCGACGTTAAATATCCAGGGTGTTGATATCCTTAGGAAAAAATTTAATAATAGTATATTTCGATAATTTGATTTGCTACTCTCTGCATATCCCGTAAGTGACCTTAAGAGAGACGTAATAATGCCAATCCGTTAGCAAAGGGTGCAGGTATCTTGTTATAAATACAATTTGCATGTACATACATAGTCATAATTAATCAACTAGTCGAGAATAAAAAACAATAAAAATTATTATGATATTGAGTTGTAAAGAACAACTCAATTCGTTGTATTGCCGGAATCAATAATTAATTAGTACTGGTCGTTGTGTTGCCTCCAGTTTGATTCACGAAATAAAAATTGTAGTTTCATTTAAAACATCGAATCGATATATTTCGGGCTAGGCCCATCATCAGGGTTCTACAAAGGTTGGAAATTACAATTTTTATTAATATATAAATATAGACAATAAATAAAAATAGATAAACCTTAGATATCGAACAATAAATTAGTGAACAAAGATAGGAAACGTCAAATGCTTATATGTAAACAAGAAATGACAATAGCAAAAGCTACAAGTGTACTAAAATAAGAGAAAAATATCACAGACTAGATGGCGGGTAAATTATTTGAAACCCATTTTAATTAAATTAAAATATGTGTCCGAATAATGTTTTTTATCCGTTTTCTCATTGCAAACACTACTTTCATATTTGATTATATGATTCACTTCTTGGATTTGAAGTTTTGCTTTGTTCGGTTGTTGTACTAATAAGTCCGGCGTCGTATATAAAATTGACTGTAAAAATTGCGACAAAACGTACATTGGCGAAACAATTCAAAAATTAGGGACGAGAATCAGCCAACATAAAAATGACACCAAGAAGGATTTAAATGACAACCTGTCTGCATTGGCAAAACATTCAATCAAAAACAAACACAATTTCAACTTTGACGAAGCAAAAATATTAGTACAACAACCGAACAAAGCAAAACTTCAAATCCAAGAAGTGAATCATATAATCAAATATGAAAGTAGTGTTTGCAATGAGAAAACGGATAAAAAACATTATTCGGACACATATTTTAATTTAATTAAAATGGGTTTCAAATAATTTACCCGCCATCTAGTCTGTGATATTTTTCTCTTATTTTAGTACACTTGTAGCTATTGTCATTTCTTGTTTACATATAAGCATTTGACGTTTCCTATCTTTGTTCACTAATTTATTGTTCGATATCTAAGGTTTGTCTATTTTTATTTATTGTCTATATTTATATATTAATAAAAATTGTAATTTCCAACCATTGTAGAACCCTGATGATGGGCCTAGCCCGAAATATATCGGTTCGATGTTTTAAATGAAACTAAAATACAATTTTTATTTCGTGAATCAACCTGGAGGCAATACAACGACCAGTACTAATAAAAATTATTTTTGTCCGCTATTGCCACATTGTGCACCGTCGAGTCAGTAAGCGGATAGATTTGAAACCGATTTGTTTTGTGTTTCGTGACAATTAGTAATGTGTTACAGTTATAAAAAGTGAAAGTGCGTATGATAGATGCTGATTGTTATTTGGTGAGTTTGACGGACACCTAAAAATAGCATCCCTTCGAGCCATGAAATTCTGGCAGGCTGTGGAAACGCAGCAACATATTCCATCTCCTGGAGATTGGGGGTGGAAACTAGAAGTAGAACGTTGGCTCCCATTATGGATAACAGCGCCGGATGCTGCAAGGGCATGTGCCACTCTTCAGCGTTGCAGGTGCAAGACACCCTGCACGAGTAACTGTTGCTGCAGGAAAAAAGTGTGTCCTGCACAAAGTGGTGCACCTGCAGTTGTGAGTCAGCCGCTGTAGAGTAGCATAACATACTTATTGTGTATTTACAACGCTTCATCTTTGATGTTTCCTCAATGAAGTAAATATTTTCTTCATTTAAGTTTTAAAAAAATCCGGAAAAAATGCAAATATTATTGTAACTTATGACCGCAAGGAATAGCGGTTGCCTT
Organism: Chloromyia formosa; assembly: GCA_964017055.1. Classification (NCBI taxonomy): domain Eukaryota; kingdom Metazoa; phylum Arthropoda; class Insecta; order Diptera; family Stratiomyidae; genus Chloromyia; species Chloromyia formosa. The sequence goes on along the minus strand of OZ024816.1, from coordinate 42,842,030 downwards.
CATTCGACTCAGAATGACCAAATACATTAGGAATCAACTTACAAGTGGCATACAAACTTATTATTTTCAAATTATTTGATAAAAAACTTAATTAATAAAAAAATAATCTGGAAAAAATGTGTATATCTTTCGAACTAATGGTCGTATGGAAGTGCGGTTAGTTTCATTCTACTCAAAATGATCAAATACATTAAGAGCTAAGTTAAAAGTGGCATAAACGCTTTTTACTTTTAACTTATTTAATACGTAAGCATATTTACTTAATCACAAAATCTGGAAAAATGTGAATATCTTTTGATTTAATGATCGTATGGAATTAGGGTTGGTTTCATTCGATTCAGAATCACTAAATACATTAGGAATTAATCTAAAATGGGCAGAAAAGCTTTTTATTTTTAACTTATTTAATAAAGCAGCTTATCAAACTAATATCTTTTTTTATTTAAATGAGAATATCTTTTGAACTAATGATCGTATGGAATAGCGGTTGATTTCATTCGACTGAGAATGGCCAAATACATTAGGAATCAACCTAAAAATGGAAAAAATCCTTTTATTGTTAATTTTTTAATAAAATAAATATTCAACAAAAAAAAAAAAAATCTGGAAAAATGTGAATAAGTTTTGAACTAACTGTTGTATGAAATTGCCTTTAGTTTCATTTGACTCAAAATGATCAGATACATTAGGAAACAGCCTTAAATTGGCATCAAAGCTTTTTATTTTCAACTTATTTAATAAAAAAAGCTTCCTTAACAAATCCAAAAATGTGGAAAAATGTGAATATCTTTTGAACCAATGGTCGTATGGAACCACGGCTAATTTTATTCTACTCAGATTAACTAAATACAATAAAAACCAACCTAAAACTGGCAAAAAAACCTTTTATTTTCAACTTACTTAACGAAAAAGCTCATTTAACTAATAAAACAATCTGGAAAAATGTAAATATCTTTTGAACTAATGGTCGCAAAGAATTGCGGTTGGTTTGATTCGACTCAAAATGACCAAATACATTAGGGACTATCCTAAAACTGGCACAACAGCTTTTTGTTTTCCACGTATTTAACAAAAAGACTTATTTAATTAATAACAAAATCTGGAAAAAAGTGAATATCTTCTGAACTAATAGTCTTATGGAATAGCGGTTGATTTAATTTGACTCAGAATGACCAAATACATTAGAAACCAACCTAAAATGTCATATAAGTTGCTTGAACATTGAAATTATGGAAGAAATTTAATCATTTAACTAACTAATTATTTCATTAATTAAATTAGTCTGACAAAAAAACTTAGCAAAACTTTTATAAACAAAGTTAAAGTATCTAAGAATTGAGGCTAAACCAAAACTTTTAGCTGTTATATTTATCGAGATACAGCTATTAAGGCTCAAATTGCTAAAAACCATTTTTGCATTTTCGCTCACAACTGCACTAAAAATGAACCGATTTGAAAAGCATTGGGCCCGTTAAACGGGAAATCAAAATATCTTTAACTTCTACTTGTACGGTTTTTCATTTGGAGTATCCGTTACAGAGATATGTCAGCTTGAAAAGCGATAAGAATGATTTTTCTCCAAAGCCTCAAAAAGTGACGTTTTTCGACAATCGATTTTGATTATACTACTAAACCAAATTTCAAGTTTGAGCAATGCTTTGGATGTAGAATTTGACGCTCTTTAATTTAAATCCTATTAAGTTTTTTGATCCGATGCACCGTTTACAAATTATTAGGACAATATTAAAAAAAGGGCTCAAATTTCGCGGTTTTTCGCCCGCACAGCCGCTTTCCGCGGGGTCCAAGATGGCTCCATCTCTTAAAATGAATGTACCTATATAGGGACCACGAACAATCATAGCAAATGGCATTTCTCTATCATATTTTGCAAGGTGAAATCGCTTAGCGTCCCAACTATACCTATAATATCATCCACGAATCTGTACCAAAAAGCAATATGCGTTTTAGCCAGGGGAAGTGATAGAATATTGGTCTCGGAAAAGTGCATATACATAGATATCCGCTAGGAGCGGGCTGAGTGGTGAACCCATAGGCAACCCTTCCCGTTGTATGAAGGTGTTATCTTTGAATTTGAAATAATTTTGTTGGAGACAGGTTTCAAGGAGGTTCAGAATGTCCCTTTTCTCTAGGGGGCAAATATTTTCCCCGCTCAGGATCGTTCCAACCAATGTTGGGCATTCTTTTGAAGGTATGTTCGAAAACATGTTGGTAACATCAAAAGAAACAAGTTTGAAATGTTCACCTGCGAGGGGGAGTGAATTTAATTTCAATGTAAGCTCAACAGAATTTTTAACTCCGTGCGTAGGATGACATTGGGATAAGTCCCGAATTTTATCATTCAGTTTCTTGGCTAGGTGGTAAGCTAGCGCTGTGATATACGGAACCACAGGCCGACAGGGGTTCCCTTCCTTGTGAACTTTGACGAAGCCGTAGATTTCTGGGGCTTCTGTGTTCATAAGGATAACCCTTCCCTTTTCCCAATCATTTGAAAAGAGTGCGGTAGCTCTGGAAAACTGAAAGTTTTATGTCTTTTAGAAATTGCGGTGTAGGATCTTTCTTAAGTATTTCAACGCTAAGTTGAGAAATGGCCGTTTGTATTTTTGTTGTATAGTCAGCCTCGCGCAATGTCACAATTGAATAACCTTTATCCGCTTTTGTTAATATAAGGGAGTTTTCTTCTATTTTGCCTTAAAGTCCTTTCAATACTGTTTCGGCATTGGTTTTCTTGGGGGCAATCTTGAGCGATGAAATTATTTTTGCTAATTATTCTCGCGTAAGGTTGGAGTCCGGGATGTCTTTTTCGCTTCTGAGGATACCCAATTCTGAGTGAACTGACAGAATATCTCTGATATTGACGCCAGTCTCCGCTACGGGAGAGAACTTATGTCCTTTTCCCAATAGTTCTGTTTCAGAATTCTGAGCAAACTACCAGAATATTTCTGATATTGACTCCAGTCTTCGCTACGGGAGAGAACTTATGTCCTTTTCCCAATAGTTCTGTTTCAGAAGAAGTGAACTCAACGCCTGAGATGTTAATAACCTGGAGAAAATTCTTTGTTTTCAATGTTATTGTGTAAGGATCTTGCCTCTGTCTTGTTGTTCTCCTTCTTGAGTAATGCTTCCAATTTACGTTGGTGTTGTGTGTTTCTCTTGTGATACCTCTGCTAATTTTTCTCTTATCCAATCGTCTAGACCAGGGGTCGGCAAACTCCGGCCCGCCGCTGGTTTTCATCCGGCCCGCGCGTTAATATTGTTTTTGACATGGGAAAATCAAATAGTTAAATAAGCATTTTTTTTATCTCAACCGTAATTTTTTTGTGTATACACAACGTTGGCTTACTTCGGTGGCTGGGTCGCGGCCCACACAGGTGCATTGGCGACCCACTTCAACATTTGTTCGAAATTGCAAGAAGTGGGCTAGGTCAACACGACTAGAATTGTGTCGACCTGGTTTGCACCTACGCAAGCAGAACGCGATGTTGGCTTGGTTCGCGAATGTGTAAGCGGGTCGTCACCGAGCTATCGAGGTAAGTATTTAGAAAATAAGAAGGAGTAGTTAAGAATCCAGCTAGCAGGTAAGCCGTCTTGTAAAATAAAACAAGTATAGACCATCAAACTAAAACCTTGTATGTATTTTCTCTGAAATTGGATTTATCCCGGAGTATCCACGAAGGGAAGAACAACATCTACAACATTTTGGCGCAGCCGGTTTTTGGACTGGAACTCTGGATTTGCGATTGATGAGCGAAAAACAAGGTTAAGGCGGCTTACCACTGTGGCACTCATCGAAGTGATATTTTATGGATTAACGGAAACGATACACGCAAATTAATTATTATTCTACAAAATAAAAAGAAAAACTAACAAAAACACCACGAACTGAAGTGATATTGTGTAAATTAGCACGAAGTTATAATAAGTGAATGAAAGACACAGAAAGAAACAGTGAAATTGTATAATAAAAAAAAGAAAACATTAACAAATAGTGGAAAACATTAGTGAAAGGCTTTAACCAAAGCAATACAATAAAAACTAAATTTGCAAATAAAACACAAAAAGTTAGAAGTCCCACAAACGTAAGTCCTTGCCAGCTATAGAGCGTAGGTATTTGGCAAACAGTGGGCAGTGATATAAAAAGACCCGGATTCCTCAACTATAGGGCGCGAAGCTTGCCGGGCACGACAACAGAAAATTTGAAGGAGTTGATGTCAACAGACAGAGAGGCAGCATTACCACCGCAACCATCGACTTCGGGCCTGCTACAGCTGAGAAGCAGGAGTATAATTAGAGGAAGCGATAGCAAATTAGGTGAGTACCTTCAGTCGTTATATGTTAAGGTGAGAGCTTCTGGCGAATTCGAGTCAAAAGATCTCGCAAGATTGGATGATCTCTATAGAAACGCGGAAGTAGAACGCGCAAATAAAATAGAGCAATTGAGAGAGGCCTCTAGAAAGTTCAAAACAGAGGTAGAACAATTCGCTGGACGCTCGCACTCTTATACAGAAGGTACTAGTTTTAATAATAGCATAAGAAACATTAGTGATAGGGACTTTAATTTAAGTTGGTCTGGGCCGTCATTGTGTAGAAATTACGACTCGGACTGTGATTCTAGTGACTCGAGTGAAAACGTTTTTAAAATGACCGCGAATTTTGAAAAAGTGGCTAAGCTGACATCACAGTTAGTTCCTATATTCTCGGGTGAGCAGCACCCTAAGTTAGTAAGCGAATTACTGACATTTTTGGGTTGTTGCTCACAAGTGATAGAATGTTTAGATGCTGCGGAGAGGGAGGTTTTTATAAAATTAGTGCCAACCCGGTTGCGAGGTGAAGCGTACCAGTTGTTTGCTGGTAGCACGCTTAAGAGTTTTGAGGACTTGCAAAATTTTTTGTACAGTACCTACTTGCCAAGAGAAACCTACCATGAGTTGGTAAATAAACTGGTTACATGTAGGCAATTTCCTGTTGAGAGTTTTGTGAACTTTGCGAATAGGGTACGCCACTTACTTTCCGAATGTAAGGAGGCAGCGCGTGCAAAGTACGGTGAAGCCGCGTCTGTGAGCATTTTGAAACAGTTGGAAGATTTCGCGATTTCAGCAGTGAAAAGTGATGCATGCAATGCACACCTGTGTACTTACTTACTTGCCTTGGAGGAAAAAACCTTAGAGGAGTTAATTATAAAAGCATTGAACATGGAAAAACTGCAGCAGGGGTCTGCTTATTTCTAACAAATGCAGTTTCCAAGTTTTGTGAACCCGGCATGGTCCTCATCAGGTATTCCTCAAACCATTGACCAAAATTATTCGTCGAGTTATCCATTCGTCCAATCATCAAGTCTGGATTTGGGTTATAACCCAACACCACATGTCGATCCGGCAAGAAGTTGGCCTAAACCAATTCCACCATACATCCCATCCCAATTTCCCCCTAAAAATGAAAACCCGTTCCACAATTATATGCCAAAAATAAGCAACAATGTTAGTGCAGCAGCTAAAGTTAAGTGTAGTTTCTGCGGTTATACAGGGCACACATATGACGTCTGTCTTAAAAGGAAAAATGCTCCCATCTGTAACCGATGCGACGATTATGGGCATGAGGCTCGAAATTGTTCTAAGCAAAATTCCAACCAAAAGGACAGAGACCGTGTAGTGAATGTGGTGCAAGCCACATGTGATTTCTGTGGTCGTAAGGGGCACACTACAGCCGATTGCTCGTTTAAGAAAAAATAGGAACAGCAAAACCAACAGACATCGGGAAACGAACAACGGCTGGCCAGACAGTTCCCGAGCCAGCGTGTAGATTAGGGTCACGAAAAATCAAACCAAAAACACTTAGTGGAGCATCAAGAGGTAATTTAAATGCTTCACCAAGCGCAGTTCCAATAGTAGAATTACCGTTAGATATAGCACGCAATTCGACTGTAAAGTTGGTCGTAGACACGGGTGCTGAAATTAGCTTAATAAAGCAGAATGCAGTCAATGAAAACACTTCAATTGACGCCCCTTCTGTAACACTCAGCACCGCCTTTGGAAAAGGCGAAACGCTGGGTAGTTGTAGAGGTAACATTACCTTGGGGAGTGATGAAAAGTTCGATATAGGATGCGAATTTCAAGTCATTGACAAAAAAGCATCTGTCCCTGAAGATGGTCTGATAGGCAATGATTTCTTATCGAAATATTGCTGTATCGATGGCCCGAACCAATCTTTGAATTTTGTTAATGTGGGTCGTGACGGTACTACCGTTTCCGTCCCTTTCAGCGCAAACCCGAAAAATAATCCGCAAAGTGTTAGTGTTGGAGAAATATTGCCACTGGTATATCCGGGGAATAAAAGGAAAATTTACTTTAAAAAACCGGTCAAAATTCCTTCCAGGTGCAAATTACCAGTTAATATTCCAATGAAACTAACACAGGATATGGTTTGCAGTGCTAAGGAGATCTCACCCCAAGTTTATTTGGCGAATGGGTTGCTACGGTCGCATGAAAATGGTACTGTAGTTGGCATACTTAACGCAACTGACAGAGAAGTAGATTCACAGAAAGTTGCCAAGGCAAAGAACAACAGGTGAAAAGGTTGGCCCAAACCCCCCAAGTCCGTGAATCAGTACAAATAAACTCTTGCACCAAACAAGAGTACCTGCTTGGCTCAAGATTGAAGCGGATAGAGGAGGAAATCAATTTAGAAAAAACTCTCAACAACGAAGAGAGGAGTTCTATTGTTAAAATTTGTAAGGATTTCAATGACGTCTTTTGCTTGAAAGGAGATAAATTGACATGCACTGATGCTATCATGCATACAATACCAACTGCAGTGGACACGCCACCATCAAACCAAAAAAAACTACCGATTAGCAGAGTTACACAGGGAGGAAATCCGCTGCCAGGTGCTCGACATGTTGGAAAATGACATTATTCGTCCCAGTAAGAGTCCCTGGAACTCCCCACTCCTGGTAGTCCCCAAGAAGGCCGGATCGGCGGGTGAACAGCGATGGCGGGTGGTCGTCGACTTCCGCAGGCTAAATGAAAAAACAATTGGGGATGCCTTCCCATTGCCTCGTATTGAGGACATATTAGACCAACTCGGGAACTCCCGATATTTCACAACCCTCGATTTGGCGAGCGGTTACCATCAGGTACCAATTGAGCCTGGCGACTCACCAAAAACCGCGTTTAGTACCGCCTACGGTCACTACGAGTTCAAAAGGATGCCATTTGGGCTCAAGGGAGCACCCGCTACATTTCAGCGTCTGATGAATCACGCACTAACTGGTCTTCAGGGGTTGGAATGTTTCGTGTATCTGGACGATATAGTTATTCATGGCCGCAACCTGGAAGACCATAATGAAAAACTAAAAAAAGTTTTGCTCAAGCTCCGTGAGCATAATTTAAAACTACAGCCCACAAAATGCCAGTTTCTAAGAAGAGACGTGGTCTACCTGGGGCATAGATGCACCAGCCAGGGAGCTTTGCCTGATCAGTCTAAAGTATCATGTGTGCAAGACTTTCCCGTGCCGAAAACAATCAAACAGGTCCAATCGTTTCTGGGATTGGCAAACTACTACCGAAGGTTTATTCCTAACTTTTCGAAAATAGTTCAGCCGGTTACCAACCTATTGCGAAAAGGTGTTAAGTTTGATTGGACAAACGAATGTGAAGAGGCATTCCAGACAATAAAAGAAGCTTTGGTTTCACCCCCGGTTTTAGCCTATCCGGACTTCCGCAAACCTTTTAACCTCACTACGGACGCCAGTGGTGTAGCCCTAGGCGCGGTTCTTTCTCAAGGCGAACCAGGGAAAGATAAGCCTATTGCGTACGCAAGTCGTACACTTAATAAAGCCGAACGAAACTATTCAACTACCGAGAAGGAGTTGTTGGCCATCGTGTGGGCAGTGCGCAATTTCCGAAGTTATTTGTTGGGTCGGAAGTTTACCGTGTATACTGACCACCAACCACTGAAAGGGATATTTAAATCCAAAGACCCGAATTCCAGACTTTTGCGTTTCCAGCTCAAATTGTCAGAATTCGAGTTCACGATTGAGTACAAACCAGGGAAAAGTAACACTAACGCAGACGCGTTAAGTCGGATGTTTCCAGATGAACTCTTTACTAATGACAAAAAATTTATGGATACCCCGGAAACTGAAGTGGAACCAACCAACAAAGTATCAACAGGAGAGAGGGTAAATCCTGGGTCAACATGTTTGGCCGTAACGAGAGCACAAAAAGCTACAGAAAAGGAACAAATGGCTGAACGTCAAGATTCTCAATTAACTGACAACAGCAATGAGAATATTGAAGTCGTCGCAGAGCAAGGGAATTTTCGAACTAACGCCGAGGTAATAACCGACCCTGAAGAGAAGCGAACCATATTGCATGATTATCATGACTCGCAGTTCGGGGGCCACCGAGGTGTTATAAAAACCTATAAGCGGATACGGAAAAAGTATACATGGAAAGGATTTTTTAGCGACATAAAAAAATACGTTAAAAAATGTCCGAAGTGTCAAAAGAAGAAGGCAAGCCGGGAATATCGCATGCCATTGGTTCTGGCAAACACGGCCAGCGTACCTTTTCAAAAGGTATACCTAGACATTGTAGGTCCTCTTAGACGCACGAACGAAGGAAATATTTATATCCTTACATTCCAAGACGACCTTACCAAGTTCGTTGATTGGTACGCGCTACCAAGTATGGAAGCGGAAATCGTGGCTAAAACCTTTTTCGAGCAAATAATTACCAGATATAGAATACCGAAAAAAGTTATCACAGATCAAGGTGCAAATTTCATGAGCGACGTATTCAGGCAGACGTGTAAGCTTCTGAAGATTAAGAAATTAAATACGTCAGCTTACCATCCGCAAACGAACGGTTCTCTAGAGCGGGCCCATCGCCCCTTAGCCGATTATCTCAAGGCTATAACGGATGAGAACCCCGAAACTTGGGACGAGTTTTTACGAACTGCTGCTTTCGTAGCCAATAACAGCGTGCATGAAGGAACTAAGTTAAGCCCAATGGATTGTTTATTCGGGTTCTCGGCGGATGTTCCTTCGAATTTAAAAAGGGAACCTGAGCCAATATACGACCACGAGGTTTACTATAACATCCTAAAATACAAATTGCAATATCTGCACAAAGTGGCTAGGGAAAATCAAATTCGTGGTAAACTTATGCTCGGTTCACATTATTCCAGTCCAGTAATCCAGTCCAGCAATCCAGTCCAGTGCTGAACTGGATCATATCGTCTACATGATTCCAGTCCAGTAGTCCGGCGAGTGTGTTGTTGATTCGGTAACTATAGTGACAATGATTTCTGTACGAGCTGGAATGAAAAAGTAGACCGACAATCCAGTCACTGGACTGGATTACTGGACTGGATTGCTGGATTGGATTGCTGTCCAGTGCCGGTTCACATTATTCCAGTAGCAATCCAGCGCTGGACTGGATTACTGGACTGGATTGGCTACTGGAATAATGTGAACCGGGCATTAAAGCGAAAGATTACTACGATCAAACAGTTAGACCGATCTACTTCGTCCCGGGGGACAGGGTATTGTTGAAAAATAATGCGAAGGACCATAAACTCGCCGACTCATGGACGGGTCCCTTTATGGTGACAGGAGTCCCCAGTGATGTAAATACAACTATTAAGAAGGGGCGGAAAACTGTGACGGTACACAATAACCGCCTGAAACCTTACTACGAATAATCACCCCGGGTTGTCTTTTCCTCTCTTTTCCAGATGACCATGGTAACCGCCATATTGACCATCCTTGCCTTCTCAGTGATACCCACGTTTGCAAAAACCGCAGTTTACAAAAGAACCCAGCTGAACGACGCGGGAATATTTTTTGAAAACTTACGGAAAGCATATTTCTACCACAATACATGGAATATTTTCACTCAACTCGACATCCATGACATGGACCGTTATGCACACCTGTTAGAACAAACCGAGAGTAGCTTGAACTTGCTTTGCGCAGAATTCAATTTCCCAGCCTCGGCTAACCTGCCTAACTTCAAAGAGCAATGCAACAACCAAAGACCGATCGTTGACGACTTGATAAAAACCATTCATAGGAGGGCCGACATATTGTCGGAATTGCTTAGAGCACCTCGATCCAAGAGGTCAATATTCGATGGAATTGGTAACGGACTCCACTACCTTTTCGGGACAATGGACAGCGACAATGAACGAACAATATATAGTAGACTAGACTCGTTAACGAAAAACGATAAACAATTACTAGAGTTACAAAAACATCAAATTTCTGTGGTAAAATCATCCCTAGAGCACCTACAAAAACCCATAACTGTGCTCGAGAAAAATCAGAAAGAGACAGTGATTGCCATAAACAAGCTCATATACAACGTAGGAAATGCAACTAATTCGCAAAAGATTGACGAAATTTTAGGGTCCCTTACTTTGCAAATCCTTGAAATAGAAACACGACAACAATTAATTACTGATGTTCTCTTAGCATTGAGGAATAATCAGTTACACCCGTTTCTCTTCCCTCCGTCGAAATTAATCGAAGCATATCAGAAGGCTCATGAGGTTTTCGTAGATTTCGGGCTAATTAGCCAAGTGCAACAAATAAGGACGCAAGTTATGAATGGGACAATGGTTATTCGGATAACCTTTCCAATATTAGACTATCCTCCCTTTAACATCAACCGTATTCAGCTCTTCCCAGTTACACTTCCGTCCAACCACAATGTAATCCTTAACATTAAAAATTTTCATATGGCCGTCAACCGAGCGAGACAGGAATATATTCTATTAGACTCAATAGAATTCAGTAGGGTCATTAAAGTAAACCAAAACTTGAATGAGAGTGTATTCATTGGCTTGATTCCAGGACCCATTTACAAGGGGAACGTATCAGGAATATGCCCACTCAATTATGCAATGGACCCCTTCATTGAAACGCATTGCTGCGAATGGTTAGCCCTGAATGAACCCAAACATTATTTAGTCAAATTAGAAAAGAAAAACTCATGGCTTTACTCGTTTCCGACAGCACTCTCGGTCCACATATCCTGCAAGGACAAGTTACTGAGTGATGTCCTAGTAGGTAATGGATTACTCACTCTGAAGGAGCCCTGTTCTCTGCAAGTCCTCGAGCAAATTATTTTGTATGAAAAAGAGGATAGTGGAAACATAACCTTGGTCACACCACCTCTCGCCCGAACCCCAAATTTGGATTTCCATGATGCGTCGACATTAAATGGGAATGGTTCTAATAAGGGAAAATTACTTCTACTCAGAGGACTGGACACCGGTAAAACACTCCAGGAAGACTCCAAGACTTTACAGGAACTTTACGACCAGGTAAGAGCCCAAGAAACGCAAATGACTACCGCCTCAACGGAACTATTTGCAATAACCTCTCTCTCGGTAGGAAGTATATCGCTAGTAACCATAATAATCGCATGCTTTGTTGCCGTGGTTTTCAAAATTCGCAAAATGAAGAGAAAGAGTGGGAAAGAACAGACCGTAAATATAAATTTAAACGAACTGACGAAACTAAACGATACGACAAAATGTACTACGAGCACTATTGGAACTGACGAGACGCAACTAGAACGAGCGGCCACGGATCGTAAGCGGTCTAATGTACGCTTCAACCAGATCATTTAAAAATTTAAGAAAAAAAGGGGGTAAATAAAAAAAAATATAAATATGTAACTACTTCCAAACTTGTAAAACTGTCAACCAATTTAGTATGCGTTAGATTTTATGTTAACTTTTACATTATGAATTTTATACAGTTATTATATTACAAATTTAAATTATGTTCTCATATTAGCTTATATTAACTTCAATTAACTTCACCTAACTAGTCTTAAAAACAAAAAGGGCAAAAGTTGTTAAATACATAATAATTATGAAAATACATATCAATTTACTGTGAAAATTTTATCAGAAGAAAAAAAAGGTATTGTAATTGAACCCCGTCAGCGTTAAGGAAAAACTCATGTTAACTTATTGTGGAAATTCTGTTAATGAAAAAAAAAGCTTTGTCACGAAAAAATGTTATATAATATTCGATCCAGCTGAATGTTGTGCGAGCGATGCATACTACACAATCCGCGCACTTCTTTGGTTTGTTTCCGTCAACAAACCATTTTCTTCAGGGGGTAGGAAATGTTGTGTATTATATGCATCGCACGCACAACACAACGTTGGCTTACTTCGGTGGCTGGGTCGCGGCCCACACAGGTGCATTGGCGACCCACTTCAACATTTGTTCGAAATTGCAAGAAGTGGGCTAGGTCAACACGACTAGAATTGTGTCGACCTGGTTTGCACCTACGCAAGCAGAACGCGATGTTGGCTTGGTTCGCGAATGCGTCACCGAGCTATCGAGGTAAGTATTTAGAAAATAAGAAGGAGTAGTTAAGAATCCAGCTAGCAGGTAAGCCGTCTTGTAAAATAAAACAAGTATAGACCATCAAACTAAAACCTTGTATGTATTTTCTCTGAAATTGGATTTATCCCGGAGTATCCACGAAGGGAAGAACAACATCTACAACAATTTGTTGGAGTTGAATTTACATAAATTTATTTGGTACATTAGAGACTCAGTTAGAATAATCATCCAAATAGCAATCCCTTTCCAGTTCCGAGGTAAGTCATATGGTAACAATCGAATATAGAGTCTGTGGTGGGATCTTTGAACAGAACACTTGGATTTCAATCGCTATGGACGTCTGTCACAGTGTATAAATGCCATTTAGATGGCCTGTGCAAGGGAGACTTTAATTCAGACGCCCTAACATTGCAGATAATAATGTAGGCATTAGCATACGTAACGTAACGTACTCTTAATAAGATAAGGCTAGTGAAAGAGTGTTTCAAGCTCCTCGAATGTCTGATGAGCACCAACCTGGACTCCAATGACTGCAAATTTTGATTAACTTTATTGAATCCTACAGCCTGGTTTATAGCTGCGGTTTTTCTTACATGACTATCCAGTGCAATTCAGTCCAACGACAATAGCGACAAGACATTGACTTGAAATATCAATGGAGTAGATGTTTTCGTCACCCTGCATACGGAGGGCTAAACAGAGTAGGCATATTTTTAATTTGTCTATCAGTATTGGCTTGTAGAGATTCACATTTTACTGCCAAGCATTGCAACGAAAATGCAATCGCTGAAATTGATTTCCACTTTAAGCAAAGTACTAAGGTCGCTTTCGAGCGAAGTCTCATACAAAAATTATCAAAACTTGTAAAAATTTTGCTCTCAGTATTAACATATTTCATTCGAAGCAAAAAGTCTCCACATCATTATGAGCAATTTTCACGCGAAAACAATTACTTTGCACTTTATTTCGCTTAAAAACTGGTCTTTGGAGTAGAGGTAAAGTTCAAGTGTCGTGTAGAGCTCCGCCGCGTCCAGCTACTGTGTACACTGTCACTTTTTCGTGGGAGAGATAAGTGCAATTTTTTAATTGAAAAGGTTAGTACCAGCCTTTAGGCAGTACGCTGTTCGGTGACGCCGATAAAAATCTTTGGGTAGGTTGCAGGAATGTACAATATTATGTAAATAAGGCGGATATCCACTGAAGATTCATCCTCAGTCACAACAATGCAAAAAATAAGTATACTTGAATTCTCTCTAATTTCGGCACGAGAAATTGACCAATTTTTTCTCTTATATCTAACAGTTAAATTGCTCATAATTTTGACTCAATTTCGTCTACATCTACATCGCGCAGGGTCATCGTGGTGTGTGCTGATGAAATGAGACTGAATTTTCTTGATACGCTGTCCTTCATCTACGAAGTTTTGCTAAAACTCTGGTTAGGGTCTGATAATCAAAGTCAAGAACACTGGACTGCGATCTCAATTTGTAATGTTTTATTGATCTAGTTGTGTCAAAGGCCAACATTATTCCTTCTTCAATTTTGATTAAAGATCAGAGCTCAATATCCCTGCCTTGCCCTTGGCACAGCAAAGGAAACATTTATTTTTATTTTTTGATCTCTATATCGATATAATGAAAAATGAATGGCTGCGCAAATCAGCATGAGCAAATTTATCAAAAACTGCACATTATTCGCCATAAACTCTCAAATATATTGCCGAATATATTGCATTAAAAACCCAAATAAGATAAAATATGTTTGATAATTTGCTGTGCTAAAAAAAGTTACAACTACATACTAACGAAAATGCAATTCTCGAATATATCCCTGAGGTTGTAGTGTTGAAAACAAAACAGTTCCGTATTTCAAAATGTATTTTACTGCAAAGAGAAACTTCCATCTGACATTTATTGGTAATAGGTTGACCACACTGATAAGCTTTTGCATTTCGAATTTCCTATCCGGCCCGCTGAGCCTAAAATTTAAAAAATCTGGCCCTTTGCCAAAAAAGTTTGCCGACCCCTGGTCTAGACAATCGAACTCGACACGATGAAGCATGGATGTTAATTCGGCATGTGCGACCTTGAAGTACTGTCGGGTGATGTCTCGGCGAGTTTTATCATCACTTTTTTTATCTTAAACAGTTTTCGAAATAACGTTTTGCGTAGTTCCTGTAACTTCAAGAATATAGGAACTTGTGTAGCCTTATTTGTGTCACTACGCTACGTACAGCGTATTAGCGTGCGTTTACACGTGAACATCTCGCCGAATTTGAACATTACCGCGGTAATGTTCTTGAACATTAGGACTAATATACCAACAACTACCAGGTAAATTTCGTTGCCGACACACACGGAAGGCACGAAGAATAATGGGTTGCTACAAAGATACATATTTGCCCATGGACCCGTAAACAGAAAATTACCCTTCGTCTGTTTGTTGTTATTTGGTAATAATATGCGTAGGTATTGTTGATTCGTAGTGTTGTTGTGTTAGTTATGAGACCTTTTTTTTGAAAGCATTGTCTTTATTGAAGAGATCAGTAGATATCGGGTATTCATTTTTCTACCGCAAGTTCATATTACTGGGTTATGGTTTTTGACTTGTTATTGTTTTGCATTGGGAAATCAATTTGATGGTGAAATTTATGGATGAAAGCAATGATCACACGAAGGCGAAGTTTAATTTAGATTCTTTGGAACTCTATCTAAATGCTGTAAATCAATTAATTTGTACGTATGTCACGTACATTGTATGGATTTTTTTTATTTTAGTTTAAGTGAATAAAGTACAAGTAATATGCAAAAATGTACCAACATGGAATTGTGGTTTTGTGAAGGAATACATTACATGCAGCCTAGAATTACAGGTACGTACATACATCCACATTTTTGTGTAGTGGAGAAAATTTCTTGTTTATGGCCCGTCGCATATAAAATTAGATTAGACGGGAATAAAGTGCGATGCATGTTGTTTGTTCAGTGTAGAGACAAATGAAATAGACTATTGCTGAAGGCTTTTTGAGTCTCTGTATCTACCTGTTTCTCAGTAGATACTTTATCTGTTGCCCAATAGGGGCTGTATCTTTTGGTCAATAGATAATGAGTCTGTTGCTCAGCATATACTGTGTCTGTTAGCCAATATATATTGCATCTGTCGCTCAGTAGATACTGTATCTGTTGGTCAGTTGGTACTGTATCTGTTCTTTGTAGACACTGTATCTGTTAATCAGTAGATAGAAAATGAGAGACCAGTTTTCATCCAGGTCTTGTATGGGATCACATCTGGATCAGAGTTGAAAATGAATTAGCTGAAATAAACTTTTTTCTCCGCCATCCGCCTCTAAACCTTTCTATACTGTGCCCGTAATTCGGCCCCATGCGGCGAAGTGTCTGTATGATGGCTGTTTAAGTTCGCTCGTTGCGTCGTTATTTTTGATCTGACACAGAAATCAAAATGACTCCAAAATGAATAATTACACCAATTGTACGTTTCGGGTACATGCCATACATTTGGTGGTATGCATAAAGTGAGTCGAGTGGAGTAAAGCTGAGTTGACAGAATTCCACTCAATTTTCACTGTGGAGCGGAAAGTAGTTTTATGCATACAAATTTTTCACTCGATTCACCGAACATAGCAGACTCAGGAATGTCCTCAATAGACTTCACTCTTGAGTATATCCTCATTATTATGCATACCACCCATTGCCTAGGTTCAGGATTCTTAACGTTGCAATTACGTTTCAAGTATTTAGCAAATGCATGTCAAACGATAAAAAGGGAAATCAACCAGAACAATTTTCTGATTCATTTCACTAGTTTGTATTTTACATTTAACCAACTTAGAACGTTTAGGGTTTTCACGGAACGCACCCATTGAAAATATTGAT
Organism: Chloromyia formosa; assembly: GCA_964017055.1. NCBI lineage: Eukaryota > Metazoa > Arthropoda > Insecta > Diptera > Stratiomyidae > Chloromyia > Chloromyia formosa. The sequence continues at coordinate 42,825,746 of OZ024816.1, read as the reverse complement.
CATACGGCAGAGATTAATAAGATCTTTTTTGTAGTACAATTTTACGTTTTAGAATCAATTGCCTACCTAAATGTATACATCGATAAGCAAATTATACGAAAATATGGGTTAAATAATATACCTACATCTTTATACTAATATATCTATCTAATATACCTACATAGCTCAAACAGTTACATTTTAATCAATCAGACTTACATCTGATTGCATTTCGATCTAACACCTCACAAAAAAATATCCATTTGTCCTTATTTCATTATTTTCTGACCCGGTGTCATAAAATCGGAAACAAATCAAAAAAAAAACCCAAACAAACAACAACTCAACTCAAATTACCCATCATCTATCTGCTGGCAATTTGTGTGAAACGCAAGACGATTGAAATAGATTCGTAGCATATACATTTTCTCTCAATGGTTGACCCTCGTTTGAAAACATACCTCCATATGAAAAGGTACATTTCCATTAAATTCGGCGAATATTTTCGCCCGTTCCCATTCCTCATGGGAACAGCTCTGAACATATTCGCCGAATGCACCTTTTGTCGTCTTAATACTTTTTCGATAAGACGCGCAGCAATATTCGGCGAAAAAGTTCTCGGGAAATGGATAGATGGGAACATTGCCTGTTCCGTTCGGCGAATATAATGCTATTGTTATTGTATTCACATTCAAATTCGGCGAGATGTTCACGTGTAAACGCACCCTTAGAATATTCTTCCGTCATCTGGTCTCCTTCTACCTCTGTTTCTTTTGAATTATTATAACCTTTACGTAGAAAGTTTACTGGAACCTTAATATTCAAATTCAATCTTTTTTATCGATCATACCCCGATCACCTTAATTTACTTTACTTAATGGGCACTATGCATAAAAGCTAGTGAATACCTTTACTAGACAATTTTGATTTTTATATGCATAAAATTTAAGTAAATGCTTGAGAACAGGCATTTACTAAGGGACATAGCTTTCACTAGATGCGGATGAATTTCACTAGGATAAAGTATTTCATATGTATAAAAACTAGTAAGTACTTATTTTTTGTAGTATTGACTTGACTTTTTTTCAGGTTGGTCAATAGCAACTTGAAAATTTGGGAGCAAACACTTTTATGTGTTAAATACGAAATTTTGCAGCTATAATCAAATAAGGTTACAGTCATGGGTCTCACTCTGAAGCTATCAGGTCGCTGTATTTACCGAATTGGCTAAATTTTTACGTATTAAATCTGAAAAAGTTTACTAGAAGCGAAGAAGCTACCTAATCTAATTTTGAAATGCTTTACCGTTTTCAGAAGGAAAACGAAGAGTGGTTAATTGAATACTTTATTGGTAATCAATTACTATATGATTTTACTCGAACGATCAAATAGTTTCATAAGAAGAGGGAGAGTTTCACCTCAAGAAAAGATGAGGATCTTTTTAAAATACTTTAAAGATACCGGATTTCAGGGATAGATTAACGCTAATGTTCGATTGCGTATTGCAGCCGTGCACCATCCTACCGACGAAAAACCCAGGTTCCGTATGTTCAACACCGCTCGACTAAAAAATCTAGCTGTTTTACAACAATATAATTACTATAAATATTTTGCGTAAAAAGAAGCTGTGATAACCAGTCACCCGGATAGTGACATAAATGAGAACTGGGATGCCATAAAAAATGCGTACATTGATTGCGCAGATACCATCCTTGGCACACGGATTGCCGGAATAAGCCTTGGATATCCGACACTTCATGGCAGCGGATTGTTGAGGGAAAAGAAATGTAGGTTCGATTGGCTGCAGTATCAAACGACAATCGAAGCAGCATCGAACTCCTTTACCGTCAGAAAGCTCGAGAAGTTCAGTCTTGGAAGAAGATCAAATGAGGCGGTGGAAAGAACACTTCACCGCGGTCTTGAACCGTGTAACCTCTGGTGAATTTCCCCATCATATAGAAATAGATAATTTAGCTAACCATCAAAATGTGCGTATACAGTCCACTGCCCCGACTAAAGAGGAAATAGTCACTGCAATTATTGCACTAAAACGGGGAAAGGCCGCCTGAATCGACGGTATCCCTGCCGAACTTTATCAAGCAGTGCCAAGTGTATCTGCCGATTTGCTGAGCCGACTTGTTGGTAAAGCGTGGAATCTCTCTCTGGATCCTGTCAACCCCTTGTGGGGCATCGGGCATTAACCACGCCGACTTTCCACCTCGTCCTGTTCGCCTCCATCGCCTTCAACTGACTCCACGATTTGCGTAATGACTTACCCTCGATCTCAACTGATCTTCTCCAGGTGTTTCTAGGTCGTTCAACGCGGCGGCGTGCATTGGTTTCCTGTCGGTTCCAATCGAGGGCCTGTTCAGCAATGTTTTCCGGCCCATTTCGAGACCTATCCATTGCCACTTTCGCCTTTTTATGGAGCTGTCTATCCTGTCTTGGCCTGTAATGAACAGGAGGTCGTCGTTAGAAATGACTTCCAGCCAGCATATGTGCAGGATGCGCCGTAGACACTGGTTCACGAAAGTTTGCAATTTAGTTGTTATCGCCCTGGTCACCTTCTAAGTTGAACAGCCATAAAGAAGCACAGATTTTATATTGGTTTCGAAGATCCTGAGTTTGGTACGTCTAAAGATGTTGTTGTTTTGCATTGCCACTTTCGCGGTGCAGGGCATCCGTTATTGGAACTAGATGATCCGATATATTTGAAAGAAGACAAATATCGTCAGCGTAATCCAGGTGTTGAAGGTATTCAAACAGGTACCATCTGATACCTTTGCTCTGGTGTTCATGAAGCGCACTGCAGAGTATCGTCGTAAATTGCAATCAAAAACAATATAGGTGACAAAATGCAGCCTTGTCTCACTCCGCTATGTACCTTACAGGGGTCTGAAAGCTTACCCTTATGTAAAACGTGACATTGGGCTCCGCTATAGGACTCCTTGATGATGGATATGATTTTATCTGGTATACCTCTCCTATGTAAGGCCTTCCAGATGTATTCCCGGTCAACGCTGTCAAACGCCTTCTCGAAATCGATGAACATGAGATGTAATGGGGATCTCCACTCTGCGGATTGTTCAATAAAAATTCGGAGGTTGTTGATGTGGTCGCTACATGAAAAGCCCTCGCGAAAACCAGCCTGTTCATCGTTCAGTGTGCGGTCAACTGTATGCTTGATCCGGTTTAAGACTATCTTTGCCATCAGTTTGGAGACTGCTGGGAGGAGGCAAATTCCACGCCAATTATTACATTCCTTCAGCTTATCTTTCTTCGGGATCTTAATAATGACGCCCTTCTTCCATTCTTTAGGGAGAGTTTCGGTTTCCCAACACTCTTGGATAAGGGGGAGAAGAATATCCGCAGTAGCGTTGATATCCGCCTTAAAGAGTTCCACCGGAATTCCATCGATCCCCGGGGCTTTACCCGCATCCATTGATTCCTGTTTAGATGGTGTGCTGGTATCAGCTTTGGCTATTTGGGGAATATTTTCTACTTCTAGTGAAGATGAGTTCAAGTGTCCAAAGGTGTTGTTGAGGACCTCAATGAACCTCCACCGTCGCATTTGGTCTTCATCAGTGACCAGTAGGGACTCGTCTTTATCTTTCACGGGATGTTCAGTTGCAAAAGATTTGCCAGTTAATGGCTTGATAAGTTTTTAAAGGGTCCCACTGTCACCACGGTAAGCCGCTTCCTCTGCCTTCTCCGCTAATGCATTGATGTTGTTGCGTTTGTCCCATCTTACGCTTCTTTGCACGCCTTTCTGAAGAGAACGGTATTCAGCTCTAAGTTGATCTTTGACTGCGTCGTCAGTAGCTGAGTTAATTTGTTCTTTATTTCTCTTGCGTGCCGAGATTAGAGACCATGTAGAGTCACTAATTAATGACCTTCTACCTCGCTCCAATCTACCTGCAAAAGTTTCATCGCACGAAATAAATGAGTCCTTAGCGACTTTCCATCTATCATTAATTGTAGGAGTCTCATAAGGTGGTGGTGCATAAGCTCTTTCGTGCAAGGCGGTGCAATAAGCACGTCTTATAGATGGAATACAGAGACCTTTCCCACTGAGTGGAAAGAAGGTTTAAATATCAAACATCCAAAGAAGGGTTATCAGAGACTGTGATAATCGGAGAAGCATTTGTGTGCTTCCTGTCGGTGCCAAGATAATAGCTAAAATCGTCTTGGAAAAACTAAAGGCCCACTTAGACAATTGAAGAAGAGCAGGCTAGTTTTCGATCCGGATTCTCCTGTGTAGATCACATTAACACCTTGCGAATCATCATCGAGCAATCTGCTGAACGATTCTCCGCCTCACTTGCTTTTCATCGATTTCGAGAAGGCTTTCGATAGTGTGAACCGGGATTCTAAATGGGCGGCCTTGCGCAGTAGAGGCATCCCTGAGATGCTTGTGGCTATTATTAAGTAAACCTATGACGGCGCGAAATGTCGCGTTCTGCATAAAGGTAAGGTGTCGGGGGTCTTTGAGATTCGCAGTGGAGTTCAGCAGAGGTGCATTCTCTCACCGATCCTATTCCTCATAGTGATTTGCGATGTGTTGTATGCGGTCGTATCCGGACTAGACAGAGGAATTCAATGGACTTTGACATCTTATCTACAACATCTTGACTACGCTGACGACATATGCGTACTGTCCCACAGAATCATGGATCTGTCCACAATGGCGTTAGATCACGAGAGGGAGGCAAGCAAGGTTGGGCTAAAGATTAATACCAACAAGACCAAGGTTATAAGCCCGCCATAGCGAAAAAGATACTTAGAACACTTATTGCAATCAATATTAGTGGACAGCCTGTGGAGAATTGGGGCGACCGGTAGCGCAGTGTGTTGAGGCATCTGTCTCATGTTTGATTACCGGCTTTTCGGGTTCGAGTCCCGTCCACGACGACGTTCGTGGCCATGGATGTGCAGGAGGTGCATGCTGGAAACTGAATTTTCCGAAACCAGTTTATGCCGAGGAAACGTCAACTGGGCCACATGGAACAGACAGAGAGAGCCTGTTGAGAAGGTGGACAACTTTGTCTACCCGGGTAGCATTGTTGCCGAAAATGGTGGTACGAAGCAGGACATCGCTCGTCGTATCAAACAAGCTAAATCTACATACGACATGCTGTCCAAAATCTGGCAAAGCAATTATCTCAGCATCAACACCGAGCTGGGCTTGTTTTGCTCCCTAGTAATGTCAGTGCTTTTGTATGGGAGCAGCACATCGAAAGTTTCCGTAAGAGTTACAAGAAAGCTACCAGTTTTCATCAGCTCATGACTCCGTCAAATTTTAAGAATTTTCTGGTTAAAAAAATATCAACTGAAGAGCTAAGTCGGCGTACGGCGTCACATGGCGTCGATCTGTGGCAAAGGAGTGTCAGGCGCTGGGTAAGACTTTTGGCGAATTGCGACCCATTGCCCAGAACAGAGTATGGCGCGCAAGAATAGTTGTCGCGCAATCCCCCACTAGGGGTTAGGGCAAAGTAGTAGTATGTTCGGGAATGTGCTTGTGTCAACAAGATAGGGTTAAAAACGCCGTCAAAAACACTCTAGCACATTAACCTCATATCGCCTATTCGGCCGAAACCCGAACTTCCAAGATTTTACTTCATGTCCATAAATGTGCTTAAGTCAACACCAAGAGTTAAGCCCGTCTTTAACAACACTCCAGTGCATTGGCCCCATCACCCCGATTCGAACGACACCCGTATATCCCGCAGTTCTTTTCCAAGAACGTCTTATGTCATCAATATAGTAAATGGTCAAAGAACGCTATCACAAACACTCCACTCCAGTGCATTGGCCTCACCACCCCGATTTAGACGACATCCGTATTTCCTAGATAACACTTCATGTCCAATAATATGCTCATCTGAACACCATAGGGTTAAAAACGCCTTCAACAACACGCCTGCGTATTGACCTCATCACAACAATTTAGGTCGTCTAAATTGAATTTCCTAAATTTCACTTCATCTTCAAGAAAGTAATTGATCATGTAAACACCATAGGGTTAAAAATACGACAGTGGTGTCGGTCGACCCCAACACCAAGTGCTTAAAAGACCGACACGCTAACCACCAACCCACGATGTGTCTATCAAATTATTTTCGCATTGTGCAACACACATATTAAGTGCGTTTTTTTAACAGCTATGCAGAGCAAAGCACACAATTACACTAAAAATTTGAACTGAGCTGCTCTGGATAGAAGGCTAGTGCAAGAATTCTACTCGGTTAAGTAGTCTGCATTTTGAAATGCTGGTGGCACAGGCGTCGAAGTTTTCGGGCAGTTTGCAGCTTGGGAAGCACATAAAATTAATTTCCTCTCAATAAAATGGTCGTTTTGTGTAATTATATGAAATAGTAAACATTCAAAATAATTTTGCTGCCTGAAGGAAAATGTCCGATTGTGGATGTACTGAAAATTGATTTGACGTTTGAATTCTAACTAAACCAAGACACACTCCCAGCAAAGACATGCCCCGTTTTTGTGATCGCTACATTAATTTGCGCGCTATCTTTTTTTTCGCTTATTCAGCTCTACTCTACTCTGTACAAAAACGCGGCTATTATATGCAATACAAATGTTTGAGATTGTGTAACAGCGACGCGAGCGACGCCTCCGGTACGTGGCAGTAATGCCAATTAATTTTTTTCGATTCACTACCCATCAAAATTATACGAGTAATTCATGCACTTCCAGTCCGAACATTAGATACATGCCAATATTATAAAACAAAATCCAATGACCCGCGGGCTCATGAATAAGTATTGATGCAAAACTTTTCAACTGCATCCCGCTGTTCAACTTTAAGAGTCAATCCAACCCTCATAAATTACAATCCAATATACAGACAGATGTATCCAAGGCCTGATGATCATAAATTATAATATATCTCCTCAAGGTATCACTAAACTTTAAGGACGTCACTTTCTCTTTTAGTACAACATAATATCTACTGCGTTTTGCCATGTTTTGCTGCTCCGAATTACCAATTATATCCTTCCGCTTTTTGGCCCAGGATAATTCCAAATAGGAGAAGAATAGAGATGGTTTTATTGATCCACATTCTGTGGGGCACGGTTGCGCGAAAACAACAACAAACTAAGCGGCAGTAATTAAAATCATAACTGGTGTCTATTAAAGATTTTATGACCGCCCCAGGGCCACTTTGACAAAGAGGAAGTTTTGTCAGTATCTTTTTGTTTCCGTTAAAGAAACGTTTCATGCCATTGGCTGTCATACTGAGGAAGCGCAATCATGGCCCATTAACTGCAAGGGAGTGTGGTAGAGTTAAATTTATTATTGAATTCCGAAAAATGACAGCCTTTAGCTGTTCTCGGCGAAAACAGCTACCACTTTTATTGCAGCCAATCTCAGAGAGATATTTATCTTGAAACTCGAATCAATCGGGCCAAGGACTTTATTGGAAATGTAATAATTGATTTAAAGAAAGGACAATGTACGAGTTGATAGAATTTCGAATGGATGCACCACAGTGCATCTTATGGCTGGCTCATCTTTCAATCTAAGTGATTGACAGAGCGTTTTATTGTTGGATTCCAGTAAAGAGTAGGATAGTGGGTGCTATGCAGAAAAATATTGTACGTGCGTGTCATGATTGCTGCAAGTGCAAATGAGAGGAAACAATATTTCGAAATATCTTCGTTATTTCACTAAAAGTTTAAATTTAACTCTGCTGAATACGTAACCTACTTAATCCCGTTGAAATTAAGTAAACCCCTGCTATTCACAAATGTTAGTATAAGAACTGTAATATGATTAAAAGTTTTCAAAATTCGGTAGCACTTCAAATTTGATGGTTGTAATAATTTACATAACGAAGTATGTGTTAACTTCAATTACAACTCGAGTGTAACAAGACTTACAATATCGTGTATTATGGAGTGTACTTGAACGGATGACGAAAACTCGCGCAGTTTCCAAACTTCTTTGGCAAAGTTTTCAATGGGTTAAAACTATATTTTCATTTGGAACATAGTTAGATTCATGCAGAAACATTCCCATAAAAATAAGACTTGGCGAGTTAAACACTTATGTGAGGAGTCTCCGCAATTGATTTGCATAGGATGATACTTTTCACTAGTGAGCAAGTGTAAATCATTTCATTTCATAAGAACTATTCGCCATTTGTTAGTCGATACAAATCGTCAAAATCCGATTGCAAAGCGCTACATATTTGTGATTCTAGATTTTGAGATGGAAGCTACAAGATTAAGAGGTAATTACGCACATTAACTACTCCGGCCTCACCTTGAAATGTTAGTATACTGTAGAGATCAGTATGTTCGACAAGAATACACATGTATACGAGCACATGTTGGGTGCGGAAAGCATATCTTTATGACTGCTACAAAGAATGGCCCATCGCTGTCAGTCGCTATCATGAATCTGGGCAGATATCGGTTTGTGGCGATGATGGTTGCCAGCAAATTGCTCACATTAGCTTTCAAAACCATTTTCTGCCATCCACTATCGCGGATAACCGCTATATGCATAGATATACCTATACGATGACAACGGCTTCCAATGGCCGGGGATGGGCCATTATCTGTAGCATTCATTACATAGTTTTCTAACGCTGAAAATTTATGGAAAACTATGTTGAGTTGAGGGTGCTCACCTCCGATGACTTTGAAATTTTAGAATGTTATACAGTTCAGCATGCTGACTAAGAATATACAGGGTGTAACTAGTACTGAGGTTCAAACGAAAATGGGAGATAGAGGAGCTTGTCTTGAGTAGAGATAGTGCGATTTGAAGGACGAAGGATTTTCATCGTACCTGTGATCACTGTTTGATCTCTAACTTCTACTGTACTTAGCGTAACGTAATAATTCTGGGCTCGTTGGAAAGGACACAAATTCTTCTTTCTAATTGCTATCAACTGTGTCAATCAGTGTTATACTATTTGAGAAAAATTCATTTAAATGACACAAAAATAATAAAAAATTAAAAAAAAATACAACAAAGTCCTGTTTTCTCCAAGAAGGACCTGATTAACCACCAAATTTTATTACATTTTCGGAAAGCCCATAAATATAAGTTTGCAAACAGAATTTCTTCATAGGTTGAATTGTAAAGGAGCGGGGCTAACAGCTATCAAGCACGTTCCCTTCAAGTAAATCTGGTTGGACACCCGTCATTCGCCGAAGGAGTATGATTAATAATAGTGAGGACGAAATAAATGAGTTGAAGTATAGTTTTTTACGTTTATTTAGTTTATGCCGAAGGTATGATATGTATCACACCTTCGTTGTAACTTATAGTGTAAATGCCACTTTGAAATTAGTAGTAAAACTTGTTCCGATTTCATTGTTCCTATGAGAGGTATATGAAATAGTACGCCGATTTCGACCAAATTTAGGAACATGGTTTCGTGGTCAATATTATTGAATAATATGATAATAATTTGGTAAAGATATCTTCAGAAATAAAAAAGTTTTTCTAACATAAACTTGCCATTGGAATGATCGTTCCTATGACAGCTATTTGATAAAGTAGTTCAATTTCAACCAAATTCAGGAATATGATTCGACTCTCTTCTCTAGTAGTAGTAGTTGGGGGGGGGTGTGTCAAAGACCTTTTCCATAGTCCTCCACTTTGGCGCCCCCTGGTAACGGCAGTGTTTCAAATAGCTGACGGCCAATGTCTTAGCGATAAGACAGTTTGGAAAAGGCAGATAGCTGTAGCCTGAATGGCTGACGAGCACCTAAGCGTCTCAAGTTTAGTAGGATGGAATGACTTGCGTAGTTGGACCTGCAACATAGTTGTGTGAGCTCCAGCACGTTTATTAAACCATCTGAAGTAGCTATCTTCCGAGGCCATCCACTGAATGGGGTTAAGCGACGTGCTGACAACTCGTCCTTGCAAAAACCACTCCATGTCAAGAAACCTGGAACAAAAGCCTCGGATTGGACGGATCAACAACGACGACCACGCAAACGACTAAAGGATTATTCTTTCGGAACCTGGAATGTACGCTCCCTGAACAAACCGGGGGCCGAGAAGGCCCTCCTTCAACAGGTCGCAAAGTACAAACTGAGCATTACTGCAGTCCAGGAAACAAATTGAATTAATGACAAGAAATCGCACTCAATTTTTACAAGTGGCAAACCATCGGGCCGCAAGGAGTTTGGAGTAGCATTTATAGTGAACAATCACCTCAAACCGCATATTACTGACTTCAAACCCATAAATGAACGGCTGTGTGCGATTCGCATCAAGACTCGATTCTTCAATCTCTGGCTCATCAATGTGCACGCCCCCACTGAAGTTAAAGAAGACGCAGTAAAAGACGAGTTCTACGCCCGCCTTGAGACTCTCTTCGACTCACTTTCAACAAACGACGTCAAATTGCTGCTGAGAGACTTCAACGCCAAAGTCGGAAATGAAAGTTGGCACCGGGGTACCACTGGAGGCCACAGTCTCCATGAAGGATGTAACGACAACGCCAGCGACTTATCGACTTCACCTGCAGCAGTAATCTAGTCGTAAGGTCTACGTGTTTCCCGCATCGACGCATTCACAAGCAGACCTGGAAGTCTCCAGACGCACATACCGTTAACCAAATTGACCACGTCCTCATTTGCAGAAGATGGGCGTCTAGTGTGATAGATGTCCGCTCCTATCGAGGAGCAAACTGCGACTCAGATCATCTCTTGGTGAAGACGACCTATAGATGTAGAATTTCCTAAGTGCACCAATCGAGAATCAGCCCTCCCAAAATCTTTGCGGTTGATAATCTTCTGAGTGATGCTACAGCGGTGTCGTATACTACCGCCCTTGAGGAAAGACTATCACCTATGCTACACAACATCAGCAACACAGGCGTCCATGGGTTCTGGGAAGAACTCAAGGGTACCATCAAGGATGTCGCAGAGAAGGTCGTGGGATATTATGCCCGGCGAGCGCGAAATGACTGGTTCGACGAAGAATTTTCACCTGACGCGAAAAACGAGGCCTACAGACAATGGATTCAACGAGGAACCAGAGCCAGAAGAGAAAAATATGACGAGCTACGGCGAATATCGAATAGAATAATTAGACGTAAGAAACGTAAATACTTTGACGAGAGGTTGCCGAATATAAACGAAAACTTAGCTAATAGGAACACCAGACAAGCGTACAAACTAGTAAATACAATTAAGAACGGCTTTGCAAAGACAAGGATGGAAACATCATCAGCGACACCGATGGTATTAACAAGCGATGGGCCTCTTATTTTGAAGAGCTTCTAAACCGACCATCTAACATCCCCACACAGGAAGCTCTCGACGATATTGTTGATCTAGGCCCACCCATTCAACCCCCGACGGTAGAGGAAGTTGATCTCGCGTTGCGGTCACTAAAACGAAATAAAGCGCCGGGCGCTGACGAGATTCCAGCTGAACTGCTAAAATTCGGGGGAACGAGTCTAGTTGATGCCATACATCAATTATTATTGCGAGTATGGGAGGACGAGGAGATCCCAGACGATTGGCGCAGAAGCATCATCTGTCCAATTCATAAAAAGGGAGATAAACTGCGGTGTGAGAATTACAGGGGCATCTCACTAGTTTGTACGTCCTATAAAATTTTGACGAAAATTCTGGAAAATAGAATAAAACCGTACGCAGAACGAATCATTGGCGAATATCAAAGCGGTTTCAGACCTGGTCGCTCCACAACTGATCAGTTCTTCTCAGTCAAACTGAGGTGCTGGGAATACAACGTAAACGTATACCAAATCTTTGTCGACTTCAAGCAGGTATACGACAGTATCGATCGTGGAGTACTGTACAACATCATGCTGCAATTTGGTATACCAGCAAAATTAGTGCGACTGACAAAGATGACGATGACCAACTCCGTCTCACAAGTCAGGATCCAGAATAGACTTACTGATCTATTTGAAACACGCACTGGTTTGAAACAGGGCGATGGACTGGCACCGACGCTCTTCAACCTAGCACTGGAATACGTTATTCGGGCCATGAATATGGACAACAGCAAGACGCTACTCATCAAGTCGACACAATTAGCAGCGTACGCCGACGACATCAACATCATGTCCCGAATATTGGCTGACGCAGAAGAACTTCTGCATACGCTCGATACTGCTGCAAAGGAAGTTGGATTACGTTTTAACGAGGGTAAAACTAAAATAATGATGCAATCGGTGACAAGGACACCTGCACAACCGAGCATCAATGTGGGGGACCTCAACATCGAGTTCGTGAAAAACTTCATTTACCTGGGTTGCAACTTGTCAAGAGACGCCAACGAAACTGACGAAATCAAGCGACGGACACAGTTAGCTAATAAAATTTTTTTCTCGGTTCTCCTCATAATGAAATCGAAGCATGTGCACAGAAACACGAAGCTCCGCGTGTACAAAGCCATTATACGACCAGTGCTATGCTATGGCTGCGAAGCATGGACACTAACTCAAGCCTCCGAAAACATGCTAGACACTTTTGAACGTAAGGTTCTACGGCGAATTTTCGGGGCTGTTTGCGATCGAGATGGATGGCGCATCCGGTACAACCATGAGTTGTATGAAATGTACGATGAGCTGCAAGTCTCGAAAATCGTCAAACTACAACTAATGGGCAGGGAATGTACAAAGAATGGACGATGATCGCATGCCTAAGAGAGTAGTGAATGCAGAACGAGTCGACGGAGCGAGACTGCGAGGACGACCGAGATCTCGTTGGGAGAGCTCAGTAGGTGTGGACACCGCGTAGCCGCTGGGCTTCCAAAATTGGAGGACGCGGTCACGCGACCGAGATAATTGGAGGACAATGATCCAGGCGGCCAAGGTCCGACGTCGGGCTGTCGCGTCATGATGATGATGATAGATAGTATTGATTCTTGTGAAATTTGAAAAAGATATCTTAAGAAATAAAAAAGTTTTTCTCACAAAGACGAATTTTTGGACCGGTCGTTCCTATGGCAGCTATATGACGTAGTGGTCCGATTCCGTTGGTTCCGACATATATACTGCGTGCAATAGAAAGAAGGTTCTGTACAAAATTTCTCGATAGCTTCAAAACTGAGGGACTAGTTTGCATAGAAACAGACGGACAGACGGACAAAGCTTAATCGACTCGTCTCATCATACTGACCAAGAATATATATTGTTTATATAGACGGAGATGCTTCCTTCTGTGCGTTGCAAACTTCATGACAAAGTTAATATACCCTATCATATCCGTGAAGGGATGAACAAGAACAATAAAATAGTCATTCAAGAAGTATGGGAAAACGAAATAAATGCAGATACGTTGACCAGGCTATATGATAGTATAAACAAATGAATGAAAGCTGTCATAAATACGTGTTTAGATAAAATTATTTATAAAGAAGTACAATTGTCAAAAAGTCACTCTCTCTAGTATTTTCAGTCTTATCTTATCATTGGATTTTTTTAATCGTCAAAATATCAATTCAGTATAGCAAACACAGGTAGGAGGTGCATGCTGGCAACTGCATTCTCCGAAACCGATTTATGCCAACGAAACGTCAACTGGGCCACATGGAACAGTTGACACGCTATGCCCCACAAGGGGTTAGGGCAACTGAGTATAGCAAACACAACAAGAAATACATATTTCCACAATTTGACAATAACCTTTGAAATTCGGATGAAAAAAAAAGAAAATCGGTTAATTTGTTATTTCGGGTTCTCTTTTTGTCACTGGGTTTATACAGGTTAAGAAAAGCAAAAGAACGCGCCTAGTGGTGAAAGACACTTCAGCCGAAAGACAAAGTATTGTCCGGGTCAATACTTTGTCTCTTGACTGGGTATTATTATTATATTCTGGGGGATAGCCGAAGCAGACCACTAACGTTTGGGTCCCTTTTCGCCCCCTCCCGGTCATCAGTGGCTTCCAGATGTCGACTGATAGTTGTCGACCTCTTTCTTCATCACTGAGTCCCGTGTTATTGATAGCATTTGTTTAAGGCTGAGTTCACTCATGGCTTACACACTTATCGTGTGCTTGCCTGTGATCCTCAACCTCGTGCTAGCCAGTGCTGCACATTCGCACACAATGTGTGCTGCCGTCTCGGCCTCCTCCATAGGTATAGCCTGCAAACGTCATCTTCCCCGATTTTCATCTTGGCCAGATGAGCCTTAAAATTACCATGCCCTGTGACCAAGGCAGTTATCCAGCTTAGGGTACTCCGTTTATAACTGAGTACCTTTCTCGCTTCCCTGCTTAAAGGGCTGGTCATTGCATTCCGAGCTTGTTTGCAAGTGACTAGCTCCTGCCATCTTTGTTGATGCATGGGGTCCATCCACTCCCCAACCTTCACTCTAATCATGCCGTTCCCCAGAGCAACTCTGGGTTCTGGGCCAATGAAAGTTGCCGCAGATCCCTGTTTTGCTAGAGCATCCGCCGCCTCATTTCCTGTTGTACCTATGTGTCCTTTTACCCACATCAGCGTAACCTCATTTTCTGAGGCACGCGTGTTGAGCTTCCGGACACACTCTAGTACCAGTTTAGAGTTTATGTTCGTCTGTTGCATGCGTCTGATCACCGATTGGTTGTCCAGTGCAATAAGGATTTTCTTCCCCCGCACCTGACCTTCAAGCAGGTGGTCCAACGCATGCAACAAGCCAAGCATCTCTGTCTGGTATACGGACACATACTCTCCTAGACTAAGCACATGCTAGGTTTAGCTCTTCAGAGTAAACCCCCGCCCCCGCTTTACCGTCCATTAAAGAGCCATCAGTAAAAATGCTGATGTCATTGTACATACACTCATTGTGTATGTTTCCATCTGCAATGTGAGTCTTGTGTAGTCTTTCAACTACCCTACGTCTACTCATGCCTTCTACTGGCATTAGAGTCTCCCTGACCTCATCATGAATAATGTCTAGGATGCTCTTATGACCGCTGCTAGTTCCAAAGCGATGCCACATGGCATCCCTTTCCATGCGTATTGCCGAAAGCGCCGCCGTTTTCTTTATAAATAAGTTCAACGGCGGCAGTCCTAGCAATGCCTCCATTGCTCGCGTTGGTGTGGTACGCATTGCACCACATATGCTTACGCAAGCTATCCTTTGTACCCCATCTAGCTTCTGCTTTGTGGTATTCTGCATGGCTTTTGGCCACCATACCACTGATGCGTAGGCTAGAATGAGTCTTACTATCTGTGTAAATCCAGTGTGTCGCTTTAGGTGAAATTCCCCACCTACGAGCACACACTCTCTTACATTGATGCAAAATCCTTTTCGCTTTTTGGATCTTTTCATCAACGTGAACATTCCAAGTTAGTTTCGCATCTAAGGTAACTCCTAGATGCTTCACTTCCTTGGACACCTTAATTTCCGAACCAAAAAGCCGTAAGGGAGTTATCTCTATGTCTTTCCTCTTACGAGTAAAAATAATATGGTTATGGTTTATGGTTAGCTCTTGATCATTACACCATTCTTCGGTTACTTTGAGAGCTTGTCCCATGCAACCTAGAATTGTGTCCATGAACTTTCCACTGACCGTAAGTGCCATGTCATCGGCGTATCCTACAGTGTGTACGCCCATCGAGTCCAGCTTCCAGAGAAAACTGTCCACGGTGATGTTCCACAGTAGAGGCGAAAGAACACCTTCTTGTGGGCATCCTCGGACTACCTTACCCCGTATTCTGTCACATCCACTGCTAAGATTTACCGCCCTTATGCTTAAGCATAGAGTCGATCCACTTAATTATAATATAATCGACCCCCCGCTCAGTCAGGGCGTTCCTTAGTTTGGTAAAGGAGATTTTATCAAAAGCACCCTCTATATCCATAAAAGTAGACATAGCGATCCCGCCATTGTTAATCTCTCTCTCTGCAACTCTAACAAGTTCATGTAGAGCGGTTTCCGTAGATCTGCCTGCTCTATAAGCATGTTGGCACCTACTCAGAGGACTATACATTAGCGTGGTGTTCTCCAGGTAGTCCACCAACACTTTTCCCATTGTTTTCAACAGGAATGATCAGGAATGATGTAAGGCTAACCGGCCTGAAGGACTTTGCCTCTGTATAGTCTTCCTTTCCCGGTTTAGGCAGGAAGACTACCTTAGCCTCCCTCCATGCCTTCGGGATATAGCCTGCTGGAAGACAGGCGACGAATATATTCCGTATCCTATCTAGTAGAGCGCCCATGCCCCACTGTAATAGTGCCGGGAATATTCCGTCCATTCCAGCCGTTTTAAATGGTGCAAAAGAGTTTATAGCACCTTTGACTCCATTTGAAGTTATTATCCTCTCAGTTTCTTGTTGACTTACCCCACCACTTCCCTTGTTAGTTAATGTACCTCCATCAGCGCCTGCAACGTTTCTTCTACTGTTTCTGTTATGGAACCATCAACTTTGCGTGTCAGCCCCATTTTCGAAGCAGTGTCTTTCGATATCATCTTCTGTAATCTGCATACTTCCGACGTATCCTTCATGCTAGAGCTGAATTCCCTCCACGTATTTCGTTTCCGAAGACGTAAGGTTCTTTTCAGCTCCCTCTTTTTATTCTTGTATAGTTCCCAAGAGTGAGAGTCTCTCTCCCTCATGTAACGGTTAAAGGCTTTCCTTGTATCTTTTTTCATAGACTCCAGTTCTCTACTCCACCATGGTGTTGGCTCCTTTTCGTCCACTACTGTGGAGGGACAACCGTGTTCGAAAGCGCGATTAATAGCGGAGTTCAGTTGTTCCACTGTTCGCTCTATCTCGGCCGTATTCCGAGGTATTCCGCCTTGAACATCCTCGACTTGTTCCAGTAAATATGTCTCGTACTTAACACGATCAGTATTTTTTGGCACTCTTATACGTTTGCGTTCGCTGCTCCGTTTTCTGCCATACAGAATTTCAAACTGGATAGCCCTGTGATCAGACATGGTTAGCCTGTCCACCACTCTCCAATTCTGAACTCTGTCAAGCATATTAACAGAGCTTAGGGTAATGTCGATCACCTCAGCATCCACGAAGGTGGGAGCGACCCCCTTGTTTGCTACCAGCAGATTGTACCTTTCCACAAATTCTAGCAGTTGCTGTCCTCTGGGATTGTCATCTGTGCTGCCCCACACGGTGTTGTGCGCATTGGCGTCACAGCCTATGATCAGGGCCATATCTCTTTCTTTACAATATCTTACCAGATTTTCTACTTCTTTTGATGGAGGTGGTTCTGGTGCATCATAAGGGAGATATGCTGATGCAATTAGGAATGATCATGCACCACTGCCGATCATTACTACCGTAAGATCAGGTGAGCAGAGATGCATCATTTGTACTGCACGTATTCCATGACGCACCAGGATGCATGTCCTTATTTTACCGTCCACCTGTGCATGGTACAGATTTGCGGTTTGCTGTGACAAACCCCTAATTTTGTTTTGTAAAATCCAGGGCTCCTGTATCAAAGCTATGTACAGTTTCTCTTCATCAAAGCATATCGTCATCATAGCTGATGCCGCTTTACTGTGATGAATATTCAGCTGGCACACAGTTAGTGTTTCTTTGTGCGGGCCCGCCACCATCCCTGATAGACTCCTCCCTGCGGAATCATCTACCGCCGCTCTAACTGGGACATTCAGCTCACCAGACATTCCTCTTGAATTTCACAATGGCTTGATCAAGACCGCAGTTAAGTTTCCCCCTTGCGTTCTCAATAGCCTTCGCGTCCTCTTTTGGACACCATACCGTGAGCATCTTGCCCCCCTTCTCTGCATTGCCAAATTTTCCCTCGTAAGTAACCCTCCACTTGGAAGGCTCCTTCACGCATTCATTTTGCCTTTGCAGCCTCTTCAGAATGATATCCTTGCTGTCGCTACAACCATGAGCAAAGATGATCATCCTTACCTCGTCACGCAACGCATGCAAGGTCCTAAAGTTCCCTCCCGCGATAAGTTGGTGATACCCAGGGTAAGGTCTCTTCCTGCCACTTGTGCAAAAGATTGCTTTCCCTGGCTAGGTTT
The DNA here is from genome assembly GCA_964017055.1 of Chloromyia formosa. Taxonomy (NCBI): domain Eukaryota; kingdom Metazoa; phylum Arthropoda; class Insecta; order Diptera; family Stratiomyidae; genus Chloromyia; species Chloromyia formosa. The sequence continues at coordinate 42,807,800 of OZ024816.1, read as the reverse complement.
CCCTTTCTTGCTTGACTTCGGCCTCTTAGTACTGTTTCCACTACTGCCTGGTCGCTGGCTCGCACCTTCTACTGTTTCACCTTGGTTAATCTCCCTTGCGGGTGGTCCACTAAGTGGAACAGTCTTTCCACGAGGACTCTTCTGCCCCCGTGGTTGGCCCGGTTTTGAGTTTCCAGGGTTGCCGCCCTTGAATCTCTTCACCGGTCTTTCCACTTACGGAGTCGACTCCTCATGCCCTAACTCATCGAGTTGATTCGAGATCTTCCCGATAGCCTGCCTTTCCCATCGACGCCTCCTCTTCATCCTCTGTTTCTCACTTTTTGTGATCCGCATTGGTTCGGAGTCGGCAGATCGATCGTTGATCAGAGTGCACGTTGCCTGAACTAACCTCTCCGCGCCTTCTGGCGTGTCATTGTCCGTTCCAACAACGCCTCCATTTTCCCCTGGAGCATCTTCTTCAGAGACTAACCTCTTCAACCCTTGCGAGTCGTCGCTGTCCGTCTCATTGGAATTCCTCCTGCCACTTTCTCCAAGAATGTCTTTATTTATTTCCATATTCTTGCTTTTTATTGATTCAGGTTTGGGTTTCCCGTTCTCGGACCACAGCCGAGGCAACTGCCAGCATATTGCTTCCCGCTACTCCCCGCCCCTATAGGAACATTATTACGATTCGGCCGTCCTTTCCTCACTTTGTGCCGCGAAGCAGACTCTTTCGCGACCTCCCGAAAGTTCTGTAGGCATTCATGCCGCTCTGCACCTGCTACCCTTGAAGCAAATCAAAGTTTCTCTCCTAGTCTAACAGATCGCTACTCTGTAGACCGCGGTTCAACAGGTGCAAGAAAGGAGCAAAGTGAAGTGTTGGATCCGGAACCCCGCAGGTGAACTTTCACCTCAGTCACCAGCTCCAGTCTCATACCTGGTCGCCGTGTCACCTATGCAGAGAGTTTCATAGGCGCCCCTCTGCCAACGTACGGTCGGGGAGACAGTTTACACTACCCAAGAAAAGTAAGTGGAAAAGCAAATGGTAAGCAGTTAAAATAATCACTATTTTTTAAATTTTTATATTTTTTAAAATATTTGCTACATCGAAACCAAGGAGGTCATCCTTAAATCAACATTTGGGCAATCCATAGTAGTACAAACAGGCAGCTTTTGTTCACAACGAGGATCGAATCTCCATTCTCTGAAACGTAGAGCGGTGACCAAACAAGCGCGTCAATTTGTGAAATTTGAAATTTTTAGTTCTTCTGAACTTCCGTTCGTCCCCCGGTAATTTCAAATTAACTTCTTCAGAATATATTTTAGGAATTTAAAATTAAAAAAAAGTGACCTGTCTAAAAGGGGGTGCTCCGAACTTTGGGATGATGTGTGACATGGGAGATTGGGATGAAAAATTGTTCAAAAAGGATACATAGTACCATCTATTAATTAACTGCATAAATGACATTTCTCCCCGTATTCTGCAATTATATACAGTAAAAATACATATCTTGGGGCTAAATATTTGGAGTTCCGTGAATTGTCTTCAGAATGCTCATTGGCAATACCAGCCCACACTTCGCCTCCACAATTTATTTATTCTGCGTAATTAACTTATTATTCCAGGTAATGATAGGGACAGGCATGTCGAGGGCTGTTTAACAGTTCAACCACTTGGTCGTCTATTTTTGCGAGCTCAAAACGTATTTGCAACCCACTGTCATCTAATTCCTATCAGGGAAAAAAAAAGAAGAAACAAGCGACCCTTGCAAGGCTAATTTGCATGAGATTAAGTCACCATTGTTTTTAGCTTCAGCATGAAAATGAAGTAGTCGTAGCTATTTGTGGTTTGCGGACATCAATTAGACGAGGCTACCCAACTTAATTGGAAAATTGCAACTAACTGTGTTGGAAAGACATAAAAAAAATAAAGGAAGTGAGTGAAAGATATCGGAAGTGATAGGGAGTGAGTGTTCGAGAAAAACAGTTTTAGCTTAAATTGCTGGATATTTTAATTTCGAGCAGTCATCCATTGGCAGTTAAAGGCGAAATTGTAGATGAATTTGTTTAATATGTATTAATATATCGCCTGCCGGAAAGAATAGTGGCACAACTCAAAAATATCATTTTTTGCATAAAAAAAAACTCGTTCAAATCGTAAGTAAGTTGTGACCCGATGTAAAATACTATAATAATAAATGAAAACGTTTTCAAAACTTAAAATATGACGATTCTGTGAAAGTCGGCCACAGCCACAACATCTCCCTACTTGTCACAGGTAGGCGGCTAAATGGGAGCAGGAGGTGCATGCTGGCAACGTGCATCGACCGAAACTGGTTTATGCCAACGAAACGTCAACTAAGTTACATTGAATGGTTGACGCGCTATGCTCCACTAGGAGTTAGGGCAAATGAGTATGCGCAGTTTCAGCCAACTGCCAACCAGATTCTACTACAAACATTTGAAAAAAATTAAAAAAAAACCAATGCATTTCGATCCTCTCGATAATTTAAAAACAAAGAAGCTAGCTTTCCGCTAATGAATTATATGAAATTTGGAAAAGATATCTTCGGAAATAAAAAAGTTCTTCTAACAAAGACGGACTTTTGGACCGGCCATTCCCATGGCAGCAATATGACGTGGTGATTCGATTTCGTTGGTTCCGATATATAAACAGCGTGCAATAGAAAGAAGGCTTCGTGCAGGATTTCAGTTTGATAGCTCCAGCTTAATCGACTCACTTCATACTGAAGTACTTAATATGGTCGAAGATGCTCCCTTCTGGGCGTTGCAAACTTCATGACAAAGTTAATCTACGCTATGACATTCGTAAAGGGTATAAAATGTCGCAATGCATTTAAAACATCTTGTAATTTGAAATTTCATATCCAAACATACTCCAATTTGAAATGGACACCCGCTTTCCTCTGTTGCTTTGTTGACATATTGGACACCTCATTTGATATAATGATGCAGTATACCTACCTGCTCCCTCACTATCCACGAATCCTTGATCGAATTAGTGAATTCCAGTGAAAAAAAAAGTTGATGTCGCGAAACACGAACATTTAAAAAAATAAAGAAGTGACATAAGAGTCTATTTCCAATATCAACAGGAAAAGAGAGGACGCCTCGCTACATGGCTTACGGCCCAAGCGATGGTTCCGATCGGATATATTAAGAAGAAACGTCAAAAACTATGCCGAGATATTTTTTTCCCATTGTACAAATGATGTATACTCCAACTTAATACATATTCGGTGTTTTTTTACAGACCAGAGTAGAGCAGGATAAGCCCCAAAAAACGCTATAGAGCAAATTAGTTATTAGTAGCGGGAACGAAAACGGGGCATGTCTTTGCTGGGAGTGTGTCTTGGTTTAGTTTAGCATTCAAACGTTAACTCAAGTTTCAAGGAGAAACTTAACTCTTAAATACAGATACAATCCAACAAATTTCCTTTAGGCAGAAAAATCATTCTGCAGATTTGCTTTTCCATATAATTACACGAAACGAAGTTTTATTGACAGGAAATGAGTTTTACATGCCTCCCAAAGTGTAAACTGTCTAAAAACCTGCGCGGCTACATTTCAAAACACAGACTACTTAACAGCGTAATGTTCTTGCACTAACATTCTACTCAGAGAAACTCAGATCCAATTATTACTGTGATTGTGCGGTCTTAACCTGCTCTACTCTGTATGACTGTTAAAAAAACGCGCCTATTGTGAATTTACCCGAATTTTAAGTTTATATACTATATATATATATATACTTTTGCCTTAGCCTCTAGTGGGATATAGCGCAATTACTCCTGCGCGCCATCGTAATCGCTTCTAAGAAATGGGACGCATCTGCCCCACGACTTACCCAGAAACTCACACTCTTTCTAGGACAAACCCTTAGTCAACGTTCATGGGAAATCGGGTCCCGGTTCATGGCATATCCAGCAATGCAGTTATCATCACCCATGGGGCGACCGGTAGCGCAGTGTGTTGAGGCATCAGTCTCGTGTTTGACTACCGGCGTTTCGGGTTCGAATCCCGTCCACGACGACGTTCGTGGCCATGGATGTGGGAGGAGGTGCATACTGGCAACTGCATTCTCCGAAACCAGTTTGTGCCGACGAAACGTCAACTGGGCCACATGGAGTAGTTGACGCGCTATGCGAGATTTACAATGTTTAAGCCCGCTATTCGGTGCTGGCTCGTGGATTTTGGGCGAGTCGAATATTCAAATTGGATCGCGGTGGATCGCTGCGCCTTAAACTTGAACCCCATACACTACGGATTTTGGTTCGAACCGGAATCAATTTGACTTTTGGACTCATGTGTGTGTCTATCCTAAGACATGGACTTTCTTAGCTAGGGCCGTTCTATTCGTGAACCCATCATTAGTCAATTTTTTTTTAAGTGCAAGAGATATGTGAATTATTATTCACTCCAAGAAGCTGTTTATTCTGAGCACACTACTATTTGCCCTAACCCTTAGTGGGTCATAGTGCGTCAACAATTCCCATGTGGCTTAGTTGCTAGCATGCACCGCCTGCCTATTTAGTCGTGGCTTATTGTTAAACTCCACACCACAGGTGGAAGACAACAAAAATATGTATGTCCACGACAAGGACGGAACTCACGAATTCGAGTTCCGTTCATGAAATATCAGACTGACGGCTCAACGCACTGAGCACCTCAATTCACGAAAAGTTCACACAACGAGTCATTCCGACAGTCAACCAAAAACATTTGAAAAGTTTTTGTGCCATTACAATGTCACATTTGGGTGTTCTGCTTTAGACGACGTAAAGTTATTCGTAAAGGAGTTTTTGGCCACAACATTCGCCATACTCGTTGCCCTTTACGTATTCACAAAAATTCATAGGCCTGGGGAAAACAACATAAACAGGGGAGGCAAAAATGGGGAATGATAAAAATTGAGGCTATATGGATGGAATGGTTGGCGAACGGCGCAGATTTTCTTGCGTTCGCATCAGGGTCCAGGCGTAATGGGACCCTCGGCCTCTGGTTTCGTACGTCGAACCACTGACAGATCCTTACTCAGCAGGTGCTGCCATAGATCTGCCGGTGGAAGCAGCACTACCAAACCAGTATATGGTTTATTACAAGATCGAAATAGAATGTCAGAGCAAGCTTATCATTGACTGTGAATTTGCCTCTTGCTCTTTAAATTTCAATTTCATCATCATCATCGTGGCGCGACAGCCCGACGTCGGGCCTTGGCCGCCTGGATCATTGTCCTCCAATTATCTCGGTCACGTGACCGCGTCCTCCAATTTTGGGAGCCCAGCAGCTGCGCGGCGTCCACACCTACTGAGCTCTCCCAACGAGATCTCGGTCGTCCTCGCAGTCTCGCTCCGTCGACTCGTTCTGCATTCATTACTCTCTTAGGCATGCGATCATCGTCCATTCTTTGTACATGCCCTGCCCATTGAAGTCGTTGTAGTTTGACGATTTTCGAGACTTGCAGCTCATCGTACATTTCATACAACTCATGGTTGTACCGGATGCGCCATCCATCTCGATCGCAAACAGCCCCGAAAATTCGCCGTAGAACCTTACGTTCGAAAGTGTCTAGCATGTTTTCGGAGGCTTGAGTTAGGGTCCATGCTTCGCAGCCATAGCATAGCACTGGTCGTATAATGGTTTTGTACACGCGGAGCTTCGTGTTTCTGTGCACATGCTTCGATTTCATTATGGGGAGAACCGAGAAAAAAGTCTTATTAGCTAACTGTATCCGTCGCTTGATTTCGTCAGTTTCGTTGGCGTCCCTTGACAGGTTGCAACCCAGGTAGATGAAGTTGTTCACGAACTCGATGTTGAGGTCCCCCACGTTGATGCTCGGTTGTGCAGGTGTCCTTGTCACCGATTGCATCATTATTTTAGTTTTACCCTCGTTAATACGTAATCCAACTTCCTTTGCAGCGGTATCGAGCGTATGCAGAAGTTCTTCTGCGTCAGCCAATCTTCGGGACATGATGTTGATGTCGTCGGCGTACGCTGCTAATTGTGTCGACTTGATGAGTAGCGTCTTGCTGTTGTCCATATTCATGGCCCGAATAACGTATTCCAGTGCTAGGTTGAAGAGCGTCGGTGCCAGTCCATCGCCCTGTTTCAAACCAGTGCGTGTTTCAAATAGATCAGTAAGTCTATTCTGGATCCTGACTTGTGAGACGGAGTTGGTCATCGTCATCTTTGTCAGTCGCACTAATTTTGCTGGTATACCAAATTGCATCATGATGTTGTACAGTACTCCACGATCGATACTGTCGTATGCCTGCTTGAAGTCGACAAAGATCTGGTATACGTTTACGTTGTATTCCCAGCACCTCTGGAGTATCAGTTTGACTGAGAAGAGCTGATCGGTTGTGGAGCGACCAGGTCTGAAACCGCTTTGATATTCGCCAATGACTCGTTCTGCGTACGGTTTTATTCTATTTTCCAGAATTTTCGTCAAAATTTTATAGGACGTACAAACTAGTGAGATGCCCCTGTAATTCTCACACCGCAATTTATCTCCCTTTTTATGAATTGGACAGATGATGCTTCTGCGCCAATCGTCTGGGATCTCCTCGTTCTCCCATACTCGCAGGAGTAATTGATGTATGGCATCAACTAGACTCGTTCCACCGAATCTTAGCAGTTCAGCTGGGATCTCGTCAGCGCCCGGCGCTTTATTTCGTTTTAGTGACCGCAACGCGAGATCAACTTCCTCTACTGTCGGGTGTTGAATGGGTGGGCCTAGATCAACAATATCATCGAGAGCTTCCTGTGTGGGGATGTTAGATGGTCGGTTTAGAAGCTCTTCAAAATAAGAGGCCCATCGTTTGTTAATACCATCGGTGTCGCTGATGATGTTTCCATCTTTGTCCTTACAAAGGCTAGTCCTGGGTTGGTAGCCGTTCTTAATTGTATTTACTAGTTTGTACGCTTGTCTGGTGTTCCTATTAGCTAAGTTTTCGTTTATGTTCAGCAACTGCTCGTCAAAGTATTTACGTTTCTTACGTCTAATTATTCTATTCGATATTCGCCGTAGCTCGTCATATTTTTCTCTTCTGGCTCTGGTTCCTCGTTGAATCCATTGTCTGTAGGCCTCGTTTTTCGCGTCAAGTGAATTTTTGCATTCTCCGTCGAACCAGTCATTTCGCGCTCGCCGGGCCTTATATCCCACGACCTTCTCTGCGACATCCTTGATGGTACCCTTGAGTTCTTCCCAGAACCCATGGACGCCTGTGTTGCTGATGTTGTGTAGCATAGGTGATAGTTCTTCCTCAAGGGCGGTAGTATACGCCACCGCTGTAGCATCACTCAAGAGCTTATCAACCGCAAAGATTTTGGGAGGGCTGATTCTTGACTGGTGCACTGAGGAGATTCTACATCTGTAGGTCGTCTTCACCAAGTGATGATCTGAGTCGCAGTTTGCTCCTCGATAGGAGCGGACATCCATGACACTAGACGCCCATCTCCTGCAAATGAGGACGTGGTCAATTTGGTTGACGGTATGTGCGTCTGGAGACTTCCAGGTCTGCTTGTGAATGCGTCGATGCGGGAAACACGTAGAGCTTACGACTAGATTCCTGCTGCAGGCGAAGTCGATAAGTCGCTGGCCGTTATCGTTACATTCTTCATGGAGGCTGTGGCCTCCAGAGGTCCCCCGATGCCAACTTTCATTCCCGACTTTCGCGTTAAAGTCTCCCAGCAGCAATTTGACGTCGTTTGTTGGAAGTGAGTCGAAGAGAGTTTCAAGGCGGGCGTAGAACTCGTCTTTTACTGCGTCTTCTTTAACTTCAGTGGGGGCATGCACATTGATGAGCCAGAGATTGAAGAATCGAGTCTTGATGCGAATCGCACACAGCCGTTCATTTATCGGTTTGAAGTCAGTAATATGCGGTTTGAGGTGATTGTCCACTATAAATGCTACTCCAAACTCCTTGCGGCCCGATGGTTTGCCACTTGTAAAAATTGTGTGCGTAAATTTCAATTTGACTGCAATATTCTCTTCAATAAAAATTGTTGGCTCCGTTCTAACAAACCCAAAAAAGAATACACCTGGCAGCAGTAGATTTGGTTTTGAGGTAGTTTGAGTACACTTTATTGACCTGCAGTGTTCAATTTCTTAATTCTACATAATTTTATCCTTTTAACCATTATACTGACTCCTCATAAATATTGCAATAAACCGCACTTTGCCATTGCCTTAAAATTGTAAAGAGTTCATTATCCTATCCCATTTTTTGTTTGTCCAAACACAAATTATGCTGATTATTTGTCATTTTTGCCGCAATTCAACCTTTTTCACTGACCCATGAAAGAAAAATTGCCCAAAATTTTGTTAAGGTAAAGAATGGGCGAATTTTCCAATGACTCTCGAACACAATCCTTCCATTGTAGGCATCCGTATACAAACAAGACTAATTACCGACACTGTTGAAAAGACGAAAATTTATGACCGTTCTGGTCGGCCTTAAGGGACTACAAGCTCTTAATTCTCTTCAAATTCTTGTCATTAGCACTTGAGGGTTGAGACAAAATCGCCATGAAGAATTGGCCTTTCCAAATCTTAATCAAACTGTTCAGTTGAAGTGAAAGGTCTTTTTGTCTGAAACATTTTCACATTTAAGGCAAAATGAAATGTGGAGCAAACTAGGATTTGCCGGGAGGTTTACGGCTTTAACACAAAGGGAAGATACATTTTTTTTTATTATTTTTGGAATTAGTTAGTGCTACTTATGGACGTTTGGCCCAGCAAAAAGAATTGTAAGGCTTATAATGTATAAGGGATAAATAAGTAATATTTTTCCCCATATCTTTTTTAAAACCTTATTCTAATGCGGATGTATATCTTAATGTCATTAAGTTGTGAGCTTGTATTCTTATATCATACAAGCATTAGTTAAGCTTATACTAATAGTTATGTAAGAAACACTAACTGTGTGCCAGCTGAATATTCATCATAGTAAAGCGGCATCAGCGATGATAACGAGATGCTTTGATGAAGAGAAACTGGCCATAGCTTTAATACAGGAACCCTGGATTTTACAAAACAAAATTAGGGGTTTGTCACAACAAACCGCCAATCTGTACCATGCACAGGTGGACGGTAAAATAAGGACATGCATCCTGGTGCGTCATGGAATACGTGCAGTACAAATGATGCATCTCTGCTCGCCTGATCTTACGGTAGTAATGATCGGCAGTGGTGCAGGATCATTCCTAATTGCATCAGCATATCTCCCTTATGATGCACCAGAACCACCTCCATCAGAAGAAGTAGAAAATCTGGTAAGATATTGTAAAGAAAGAGATATGGCCCTGATCATAGGCTGTGATGCCAATGCGCACAACACCGTGTGGGGCAGCACAGATGACAATTCCAGAGGACAGCAGCTGCTAGAATTTGTGGAAAGGTACAATCTGTTGGTAGCAAACAAGGGAATCGCTCCCACCTTCGTGGATGCTGAGGTGATCGACATTACCCTAAGCTCTGTTAATATGCTTGACAGAGTTCAGAATTGGAGACTGGTGGACAGGCTAACCATGTCTGATCACAGGGCTATCCAGTTTGAAATTCTGTATGGCAGAAAACGGAGTAGCGAACGCAAACGTATAAGAGTGCCAAAAAATACTGATCGTGTTAAGTACGAGACATATTTATTGGAACAAGTCAAGGATATTCAAGACGGAATACCTCGGAATACAGTCGAGATAGAGCGAACAGTGGAACAACTGAACTCCGCTATTAATCGCGCTTTCGAACACGCTTGTCCCTCCACAGTAGTGGACGAAAAGGACCCAACACCATGGTGGAGTAAAGAACTGGAATCTATGAAAAAAGAGACAAGGAAAGCCTTTAACCGTTACATGAGGGAGAGAGACTCTTACTCTTGGGAACTATACAAGGATAAAAAGAGGGAGCTGAAAAGAACCTTACGTCTTCGGAAACGAAATACGTGGAGGGAATTCTGCTCTAGCATGAAGGATACGTCGGAAGTATGCAGATTACAGAAGATGATATCGAAAGACACTGCTTCGAAAATGGGGCTGATACGCAAAGTTGATGGTTCCATGACAGAAACCGTGGAAGAAACGTTGCAGGCCCTGATGGAGGTACATTTTCCTGGAAGTTTCAAGTCAGACCAACCATGGTCTCAAACTAACATGGGAGCTGGTGGGGTAAGTCAACAAGAAGCTGAGAGGATAATAACTCCAAATGGAGTCAAAAGTGCTATAAACTCTTTTGCTCCATTTAAAACGGCTGGAATGGACGGAATATTCCCGGCACTATTACAGTGGGGCATGAGCGCTCTACTAGATAGGATCCGGAATATATTCGTCGCCTGTCTTTCAGCAGGCTACATCCCGAAGGCATGGAGGGAGGCTAAAGTGGTCTTCCTGCCTAAACCGGGAAAGAAAGACTACACAGAGGTAAAGTCCTTCAGGCCGGTTAGCCTTACATCATTCCTGTTGAAAACAATGGAAAAGGTGTTGGTGGACTACCTGGAGAACACCACGCTAATGTATAGTCCTCTGAGTAGGTGCCAACATGCTTATAGAGCAGGCAGATCTACGGAAACCGTTTTACATGAACTTGTTAGAGTTGCAGAGAGAGAGATTAACAATGGCGGGATCGCTATGTCTACTTTTATGGATATAGAGGGTGCTTTTGATAAAATCTCCTTTACCAAACTAAGGAACGCCCTGATTGAGCGGGGGGTTGATTACATTATAATTAAGTGGATCGACTCTATGCTTAAGCAGAGGGCGGTAAATCTTAGCAGTGGATGTGACAGAATACGGGGTAAGGTAGTCCGAGGATGCCCACAAGGAGGTGTTCTTTCGCCTCTACTGTGGAACATCACCGTGGACAGTCTTCTCTGGAAGCTGGACTCGATGGGCGTACACACTGTAGGATACGCCGATGACTTGGCACTCACGGTCAGTGGAAAGTTCATAGACACAATTCTAAAATAGGTTGCATGGGACAAGCTCTCAAAGTAACCGAAGAATGGTGTAATGAGCAAGAGCTAACCATAAACGCTAGTAAATCAAACACTATGATTTTTACTCGTAAGAGGAAAGACATAGAGATAACTCCCTTACGGCTTTTTGGTTCGGAATCAAGGTGTCCAAGGAAGTGAAGCATCTAGCAGTTACCTTAGATGCGAAACTAACTTGGAATGTTCACGTTGATGAAAAGATCCAAAAAGCGAAAAGGATTTTGCATCAATGTAAGAGAGTGTGTGCTCGTAGGTGGGGAATTTCACCTAAAGTGACACACTGGATTTACACAATGATGGTAGGACCTATTCTAGCCTACGCATCAGTGGTATGGTGGCCAAAAGCCATGCAGAATACCACAAAGCAGAAGCTATTGTAGATGGGATAGCTTGCAATGCGCACCACACCAACGCGAGCAATGGAGGCATTGCTGGGACTGCCGCCGTTGGACTTATTTATAAAGAAAACGGCGGCGCTTTCGGCAATACGCATGGAAAGGGATGCCATGTGGCATCGCTTTGGAACTAGCAGCGGTCATAAGAGCATCCTAGACATTATTCATGATGAGGTCAGGGAGACTCTAATGCCGGTAGAAGGCATGAGTAGACGTAGGGTAGTTGAAAGACTACACAAGACTCACTTTGCAGATGGAAACATACATAATGAGTGTATGTACAATGACATCAGCATTTTTACTGATGGCTCTTTAATGGACGGTAAAGCGGGGGCGGGGGTTTACTCTGAAGAGCTAAACCTAGCATGTGCGCTTAGTCTAGGAGAGTATGTGTCCGTATACCAGGCAGAGATGCTTGGCTTGTTGCATGCGTTGGACCACTTGCTTGAAGGTCAGGTGCGGGGGAAGAAAATCCTTATTGCACTGGACAACCAATCGGTGATCAGACGCATGCAGCAGACGAACATAAACTCTAAACTGGTACTAGAGTGTGTCCGGAAGCTCAACACGTGTGCCTCAGAAAATGAGGTTACGCTGATGTGGGTAAAAGGACACATAGGTACAACAGGAAATGAGGCGGCGGATGCCCTAGCAAAACAGGGATCTGCGGCAACTTTCATTGGCCCAAAACCCAGAGTTGCTCTGGGGAACGGCATGATTGGAGCGAAGGTTGGGAAGTGGATGGACTCCATGCATCAACAAAGATGGCAGGAGCTAGTCACTTGCAAACAAGCTCGGAATGCAATGACCAGCCCTTTAGGCAGGGAAGCGAGAAAGGTACTTAGTTATAAACGGAGTACCCTAAGCTGGATAACTGCCTTGGTCACAGGGCATGGTAATTTTAAGGCTCATCTGGCCTAGATGAAAATCGGGGAAGATGACGTTTGCAGGCTATGCCTGGAGGAGGCCGAGACGGCAGCACACATTGTGTGCGAATGTCCAGCACTGGCTAGCACGAGGTTGAGGATCACAGGCAGGCACACGATAAGTGTAGAAGCCATGAGTGAACTCAGCTTCAAACAAATGCTATCAATAACACGGGACTCAGTGATGAAGAAAGAGGTCGACAATTATCAGTCGACATCTGGAAGTCACTGATGACCGGGAGGGGGCGAAAAGGGACCCAAACGTTAGTGGTCTGCTTCGGCTATCCCCCAGAGTATATAATAATAATAATAGTTATGTAGGCTTTACTAAATTTTACATTTAAACCTTACTATAATTTTTATAAAAGCCAACGCTAAATTTAATTTTCCACAAAAGCCTTACATAATCATTAGTAAAAATACTGGCTCAGCTTGGGGAAATTTACAGTTTCATAATGCGTAGATGAAGATCATACAATAGTAGGTAACGCTTCCATTATCATTAATATAAGAATTGGATAAAGTATGTGAATTTGCCCTTTATAACTCTTACATATTCAAGTTAACACAACTTCCTCTTATTCCCATTCAAGTTAGCACAACTTCTTCTTATTCCCATTCATCCAATCGGACATTTACCTTCCCGGGCATTCACCACTCCTTCGTAGCAGACCCGCGTTGCCAATATGTATTACCCAATAATTTGCAATACACGTTGAATTGGATGAGATAGCTTTCTTATAATTGTCAAACTCTTTATTTCGCGGTTTTGGCTAAGTCAGCATAACTAGAACTAGGTCACGTAATTTCAAAGGTGTAATTTTAAGATTAGCAAAAGTGAATTGTTAGTTGTCTTCGGGAATAGAATAAATCAACCTGCTGATTGTAACAAAAGGCGTGTTTTTTTGGGAATTTATCGCGTGTAGGGTAAAATAACACACGCGTTACACCAACAACATTAACCTGGATAGCTTAGTAGGGTGGCTACCCTACACTCGATAGCCCCTCAATAACTTCCACATGTATGACAGATAGTGACGTGTGGAATCTAATGTGTTGATGTTGGCACGCTTTCGTTTTTGTCAATCAGCCAAGTTTATTGTTAAACTAATATTACGTTTTGCTCTGATGAGCCCATGCCTATTATTAAATAATACATTTTCAATAGTATTACTAAAAATATCAGTAGAACAAAATAAATGAAACCGGAATATAGAGGGCTACGCCCGCAATCCGAGGGTTTTGTAGCAAGCGCTTATTTTGGTATATAAATATCGGCTCGTTGCTCTTCTTGATACCACTCAGATGGACTAAAAAAAAACATAATTAAAATGTCTTACCCACTTACATTTTACATGCCAATTCATATTACGTGATTGTAACGAAACTTAGAACATATTATTGCCTAAGGTGTTGGTTATCGTTGGCCATCAGTACTTTTGACCTCGAACGTGTTTAAGGCATGCAGAGGTGTGCTAACTGTAACTACAGAAATAAACTATTACTACTATTACCTATTCTGAGAAGATATACAGATTCCATTATTTTCCATTTTATATGCTATTCGGAACCCACCTTCCTGTAAGTTTTCATAATTCTAACAGTCTCGAGATGCCAGGGGGGGGGGGGCAAATTACGAACTAATATTTTTTCCTCCCCCACTATTCCCCTTTCTACAAATTTCAAGAAAATGCGAAAAAATGGAATGTACTCAACATTACCTTTCTCACGACACCTCACTTGCCTATACCGGTCGATAAAAAAAAATTTTGAGCTTAATTTCGCCTCTATGTGGACCCCTCCCCCCTTCCACTCGGTAAAGTTTGCCAATTACGACGTAGCACCCCCAACTAATCTTCACCCTTTCAAAAATGATTAATTAAATAACTGCAATTCGCACTACGAAAAACAACATGAAAGTAGTACTCACACCTACATATGAGGCCGGTAGGTGTAATTTTTGTGTGGATAGTGTCAAAATGCCTAATTTTAAATGAGTGTACTATTATTAAATATTATGTGATTGTAATGAAACTTAAAGATATTATTGCCGATGATGTTGGTTATCATTGGCCATCAATATTTTTGACCTCGGCTGTGCTTAAGGCGTGTAGGGGTATGCTAACTGCAACTATAGAAATGTACTATTATTAACCTTTTTTGTTGAGATATCAAAATTCTACGATTTTCGGTTTTCTACACTAGTAAAATGCCGCCTTTCTGCAAATTTTCATATTTCTAAGTATAACGGTATCGAAATGCGAGGGGGGGGACAAACTCGGATCACATATTTTCCCCTCTATCTCTTTTCCACTTTTTTCAAATTTGATGAAAACCGGAATGAAATGTACTCGGTGTTACCTTTCTCATGATACCCCACTTGCCTATACCAGATGAAAAAAAAATTTTGACCTTCATTTCCCCTCTATGGGGACATCCCCTTAAAGTAAGCCTATTACAACGAATCGCTTTCTCCGGCGAATTATAATAATTCTACATACTCCCACAAAATTTCATGTATGTAGCTTCAGCCGTTCGTGAGATATTTCATGGACAGGCGGACAGACGGACAGACATTTGACCGATTTCATAAGGGTTTTGTTTTTAATACAAAACCCTAAAAAGATAAAAGATAATAATTTGCTGGGGATCGAACCCGCGACCAATCTGGATAGAGATGCACTTATAGCTGTCACTGATAAATAACTCGTTTGAATGATGTTTGTTAAGTTAGAGCGGTACGCCGAGCTTAGAAACGTCCGCCGTCGCAATAAATAATCGATCCGATAATCAAACTGAAATTTCATTCGAATTTTTAATTTATTTTCACCACATATGAGGCGCACCACTCGACGTCAGTATAGACAACTTGCCGATTCGGAATTTAACCTGGATGCTACCCTAGAGCGTTTTTTGCGCAACCTGGACAGGGTCCCTACACGGTTACGCAAAAAACACGCCCAAAGAGTTTTATTTTTTTGGCCTCCACGAATCATGTGAGATAACTTAGGTAGATTATAGTAAAGCAGTGGCGGATCTAGAAATCCATTTGGGGGGGGGGGTGCATTTCTTTTAAGGTAAATGAAGGCCTTATAATTCCGTAGCTAATAAACAATATGATTTTTCTTTTTATTGAGTGAACATTATTGATTGAAATAAAATTAATGTAATGTGGCCATTTAGTAATGTTCAGATATCGATGCGGACAAATAATGGCAATGCTGTTATTCATTTGTATGTGTATATGTCGTAGGCTTTTAGCAAAACCCATCTGTTTGCAGTTGTGAAATGCAAACAGTGTATTGATTTGATTACATTGTATACCGTCGTCATTTAGCAAATAAATCCCGACAAATTGTAAATAAAATGCTGGAAACTTCCACTTCGCCAAATGCCTAATTTAAGCATTATCGTCATTTAGTGCAATATTTGTTGCCGCCAGGTGTGATGTATGTAAGCAGACAAACCAACCTTACATACATCATCAAAACATTAATTTCATTCTAGTTTTTTAATCAAATAATAACAATTCGGTGGCCATATAGTAACCCAAGATGCCGGCTAAAAGTGCAAAGGCGATGTTACCATATTTGCTGAAACTGCATGGAATACCGCCGATGAACGATGTGTTTAAAGTTCAACAGTATTTTCCGGGCGATTTATTTCATGAAATCGATTTCGCTAAAAGCCTACGACATTTCTATTGGAACCTACCTACATATCAAACCAGCTTATGCTGGCGATGTAACGGTTGAGCCGTATGTCAATCGTATTCCTACGGTCGTCTAGATCCTTCCTTCCTTCTTCTTCCAGCAAAGGCCGGACAATGATAGAGAAGGTAGACAAAGCTCTCCTCATCATCCACGTCTCAACAACTTCTGCAGAAGTCATGATAATGCAAGCTCCACGATTGAGCACCGAGATAACCCCTACAACCCTGCCGATGTGTTTCCTACTCAGCGAAAACAGTATTACAGAACGGCTGGGATCAATTATCGGCCAAATCATTCTCGTTATTTGATATGTGTTGGCGAATCTTATATTAGCCATGTTCGCAGCAGCGGTCTTAATCGACAGTTTGAACTTGGCATTTGGCAATTTAATGTCCTCACGTCTTTCGTCAACCGCACCAGTTGTACCCTCCCGAGCCAGTTCATCCGCCCTGCAGTTACCCGCAAAACCAATATAAATCGGGATCCAACAGAAGGTGATATTGAAAAAGCCGCTTTTGATGTTTTTAGATGTCGTCAAGTCGGAATCGCTGCGCGACTGTCCGTGTAAATTGTGATGTTTGTCACAGTAGTGACATGATTGCCTAGCCAGGACAGGACTTCCGAGACCGCCGAAACCTACGCCTGTAAGGCACTGCGAAATCGGGAAGACGGAATGAGTATATTCCTACCGCGATCCATTTGTCGGTCTTAAATCCATAGATGACTATGGATTCGGTGATCAAGGGCATATCCGCCGTCCATAGACTCCTCGACGGAATCAGACTAGTGAAGTTTTTGCCAATATGATATTTTGGAATAGTGTAGTACGTCTCTCTGGTAGAGATCCAGATTCTTCAGTATAGTAGAGCATCCCACATTCAGTGCACGCCACTGGGCATCCTCGCAAGCCTTGTTTGCCGCCAGTGGTTCACCAAGAATATCCAATGGGAGCAAACCGAATATCATGTCTAGTATCCGGCTAACGGAGTTGTTCTAATCACAATAGGCTAATACTTTGAGTGCTGTCCACCACACACTGATACCGTACAATAATTTAGGACGTACAACAACCTTTCAGTTACCATCGTGTTACGAAAGTAGTGAGATGCGTTCAAAATGTCGCGGAGAAATCGTCAGTATTTAACTTTGTTAGAGAAAAAATAAATTTTAGATAAGCTTAACTCTGGGAAGCACAGTTACTATGGCAGGCGACCTTATTTTACTACCCCCATCACGTTTTCTTTCCGGACAATAATAACGTTGTAGAGCTAATATCTGCAAAAACGGAGTATCAATCCTACCTGAGCAACTTCTACCCAAACTACCCTCATGCCGGTTTGTAAGCAAAAACGCATAAAATGTAGAGCGCTGCGAAGGGTTTCCGAATTTGTGATCTTGCCTCCTCCAAACTTGCCGCAACATCCTGACAAGAGAGTACAAAGGTGAATTTTTGGATCAAGGATCTACCCCCATCGCGTTTACGGTTACGTTAGATGAAAGGTCTTGACATCCTCTTTTCGAAAAACCAATCCTCCCTTGTCTAAACTTGCCGGAAATACATAGGTAGCATGAGTGCACAAAGCTTGATATCCTCTTTCCGAAAAACCAATCGATCCTGCATAGCGATAGCTTGCCAGAAGTAGGTGGCAGGAGAGGTAATCGGAGCGTACGAACAAACTTATTTGAGATTTTACCCACTTTCGCGAGGTTGGACTGGTTTTTTAGAAAGGGGACATCAAGACCTTGGATTTGACACCTAATTTGGCGCAAATCTCAATGAGGGTAGTTTGTCGACCCCAGCTATCACATTCGCGCACTCCTGCTTCCCACTTCAAGCCAAGCGTTCGCGAGGTAGGATTAGTTTTTCGGAAAGACGACATCAATACATTTGATTTGACACCACATTTAGCGCAAACTTCGATGGTTGTAGTTCGTCGTTCTGCAACATTAGTTTTACACGTTCCTGCAGCTCACTTTCGGCAAGTGTGGACCGGTCAAGATTCATCTTTCGATAAGGGGATGTCAAAACCTTTGATTTAACATCATTAACATTCGACATATAAGGGAAAATGTGATGGGTACCTTTATGTCAATGGTGTGAACAATGCGATTCTTATAATGAAATTTGTAACCTTACTGAGATTCAACAAAGGATTACTATTATGCAGATGCAGAAACAAATCACAGTTGTTTATTTAAAAATAAATAAAAATTAATTGACATTATAATTAAATTATGTAATTAGGTACGTATTTGAGCAATAAAGACAGATAAAATACGTTTTAAAATATGTTTCATTCGCTGATATTAATGATTCGCTTATATTAATATGGGTCATGCATTTACCCAGCAAGACATTTGTCTCCGATCCCAGTGGAATCGAAAAGTCTTCGATCCTATAGTGCAGGGGTCGGCAAACTTTTTCTGAAAAGGGCCAGATTTTTTAAATTTTAAGCTCAGCGGGCCGGGTAGCAAATTCGAAATGAAACTGCTTACCGTGTGCCAGCAGCGCTAGTCGTTAGCCGTATCGTATCTATTACGTCCAAATCCAATGACGAAATCGATATGTGTTTCTGCAAATGACCGCAAACCTGTATCGATTTCGTCAGTTCGAAGTAACGAAACACATAAGATATCATTTCTGATATAACTAGATGTAGACGAAATTGAATCGAAATTATGAGCAATGTAACTGCTAGATAGAAGAAAAATAAACGGTTATTTTTTTCGTGGCGAAATTAAAGAGGATTCAAGTCATTTCCTTATTTTTTGCATTGTTGTTATTGAGGGTGAGTCCTGAGTGAATTCCCCCTTAGTATGTAATACATATACATATATTTGCACCATAACCAAAGCTTAACGCCGAATAACGAAAAACCGTATTGCCTAAAGTGGAAATCTATTTCGGCGATTGAAATTCTTGATAGAGGAGACCACAGTAAAATGTGAATCGCTGCAGGCTAATATTGCTAGACGAATTGAAAATATGCTGTGTTTAAACCTCCGTATACAGGGTGACGAAAGCGAAATGTTCCACCCACACTGACATTTCAGATTAACATGTTGTTGAACTGAATTGCACTGGATAGTCATGTAAGAAAAACTGAGCTACTATATACCAGGCTGTTAGATTCAATAAAGCTCATGAACATTTCCGGACCGACACTCAAATAATATCGTTTATTTCAGGAAACACTTTAGATTCTTTAAAACAATAAATTTATAACAAAAACAAATTACCAAAAAGTATCACCAGTCCATCAAGCTAAACCTGTCGAAATAGGCACAGTTGTATTACTATTTTACACCGCAAATGCCATCGGAAAACATATTTGCTTCGTTACCTGGAATTGACGAAATCGACGCGAGTTTAAATTCATTTAATCGCATCACACGCATCAATTTCGTCACCGGATCTGGAGTAGTGAATACGTTAAATGCGTCATCCTGCAAACAGTACAGAGTGGTCTTGTTGATATTCAAGTTTCCTGCAAATAATTATGTTTCACTGAAAATTGGAAGCTGGGTTGGTTTGGTTTCATTCTGCATACAAGCTTAGTATGCATGTGTAGATTAGCTTGACAGCGTGTCATTGCGTTGCTAGCCGAAACACTGTAGAAGTTCGCGCCCTTACGGGACAAATCCTTTTTATCTCCCAAATTCCCTCTATTTTAATTAGTCTAAATTCATTGGACAAGTATTTGAAACGTGAGAGGCGCGAATCACAGCCGGTACGCAGAATGAAACCAAGTAAACCAAACTTTCAATGATCAGGTTGGTGTTCACCAGATATTGAAGGACCTCGAAGCACCGTTTTACTAGTCTCAATAAGATCTTTTATAAGAGTGTATACGTGCTCTAATGCCTATATTATTATACCACAGATAGCAATCCGAATTAATATTTCCTTGGCGCAGGACGTAACGGCATGAAAGTAGACTTAATATACTCTGGACCAGACATCCATCGCAAGATCCTAGTGTTTAGTTCAAATACCCCACTATAGACTCTGTGATCGGTTTTTACCATATATTGCTATTTGGATTATTATTCCAATTGAGTCTCCAATGTAAGAAATAAATTTGTTTTAAATTCAACTCAAACACACTTCGTTGTGATAAACAAAAATTTTTAAATTATGTGTTTGTATAAATTTGTCATATCAAAAACAATATTAGCTCGCGGGCCGGATTTGGCCCGCGGGCCGGAGTTTGCCGACCCCTGCATAGTGGTTTGTTTCCGAAGCTGGAAAAATTCAAATGTTTTCAATTATGTATCGAATTAGCCTGAAATTTGAATTCATTTGAAAGTATCTGGCAAATACGGAATATGTTGTTTTTTTTTCCATAAGCCTAGAATACAATCCGCCGTTAAATTAAAAGTGCCGTGAAATCAATACATAAAGAGATTTCACAACACTTTTAGATTCTGGACGAATTGTATATCAGGCTTAAATAGATTATACACATTTATACAGTCATCGATCCGAATCCGATCTCACTGTCGATTCCTCGTTGGCTACAGTCATCGGTCCTGAATCGATTCCAGTCATCGATCCGGATTTGATTCCACATTGGCTACAGTCATCGATCCCAATTCGACCCCAGTATCGATTCTACGTTGACTCCAGTCATCGATTCTCCATCGACTACCGCCTTCGATTCCTGTCCTCATTTTCGGTATAGCAAAAGCGGCCATGCCCATACAAATGTCTCCGACGTGTCTCCGATGAAGTCATCGATTCCTTAGTAGACAGTCATCGATCCAGGACCGATCAAGTGTCGATTCTTGTCCGACTGGGTATTTGTTAATTTAAATGAGCGTCTATTGTACTTATTCGAGTTCGTCATTATCTACAATATATCACGTGAAGAAAATCAAGTATGTAATATCAATTAATTTATGACTACATATTTTTTATCCCAAAAAAAAAAACTTCGTTTTTTTTTCAAATCTTCTTGCAAATTAAATAATAGTCTGATAAACCCAAATATAATAAAATATATGTAAATTCCTACGTGTAGCTTCTTTCAAAAGGCAGCTTAAAACCCTCATTTTCAGTTGTTAAATCCAATCAAATACCCTACCTCTTAATGACCCATAATACTGCGGAATTCATTAATAAAACCCTTCAGTTTCTATCATATCCTTCAAGTTCACTTTCAACATTCTTCGCCAATAACTTCCATAATTTACGACAAAAACAACAACGGGACCAAGTAAATTCTCCGGATAATTTTCGGCAATGTCGATGGAGCTTAGAGGTGACAAAAGCCGCCCATAACTCGCGATGATATGTGACATCAATTTACCCATAAGAGGCTATTCTCTTCGACAGATACTCGTATGATGCTTCGGCTGTTTCGTTTTATAGCCGCCGCTATTTGTCTGCGGATTGTGGGTATATCCGAAAATATCACAAGGATATCGATTGCTAGATTAACATCAATAACGCCGCATTATGCTTATTCCATTTCTTTTCTCAAAGTTGATTTGAAATTCTGAACTTACGACAAAAGGCCTAAATAGTGTAGCTTCCGCCTTCTGTACAAATATATTCTGGGAAACTTGTGCTACGGATGCTATTGAATTGGTTATGGTTGTAGCGATGTTATCAGGATGACTGCGATGAAGCCTTGTTGTGCGAATTGCAAATTTGATTAAATCTTATGTGTGCCGGGTATGAAAACAGTCACGAGGAATTCTTTTTTTTTTTCTTCTTTTTTGCTAAATCAGCACTATATGTATAAAAGATTATTTTCTAGTTCCTTGAACTTCGAATGGGTGTTGCGAAACTATCTGACATTCATTATATTTTATATGCCCATTTGTATCTTCCTAAGGGCAATTGTACAATTTCGAGATGAAACTAAAACATCAATTTCCTGGTGTATCTTATTTTGGTATGTTCTATTTCACCGGGCGACGCATTGTGGTTCTTTTCTTGGTTAGTAGTGGCTTTACTGCTGTAGATTAAAGAGCGAGCGAAGCGTTTTACTGACATGACGGTAGCAACCTCTTATGCAAGCCATAGACGCACGTACCAATCCGTCGGATTGGTCGCAAGTCAACCACTGATACGCGAACCGTATTCATACAATTTTACTCAAGAAAAGTAGTCAAACAAGTTATTCTCTATCGCCGCCACACGCTCCGCATAAGTGTACAGCGACAGCCCGCGAGTTAAGGCACACCTTTATCTCTGCCAACCTTTGACCCTCAATTTATATGAATAAATATTTTGGAAAACGAATGTACGAGTATTAAGATATAAGAAAATAGAGATAAGAAAAGATGCATTTTTGAGACATGTGTATTAGAGATAAGAAACATGTTTGTTAGGGAAAGATGTATTAAGAATAGAGATAAGCTAGTGTTAATGTATCATGTGTAAGAAATGTATAAATATCGAGAACACTTTGCAACAGGGCAGTCAAGTGAAGTAGATTTTGGAAAGCGGTCACGCTGATCGATAATAAAACGTAAACCAACATTAAACATCTTTTTTTGTATTTCACAAGACGACCGAAAATAATTGGGGGCTCAACCGGGATACGGTTAAAATCATTGTAATATTGAAGTAAAAAAATTAGTGAATTAAATCAGGATTCAGTACCGCCGTTTGTATAGACATAAGCCGCGAAAAATCCTGCAACCTAAACTAAAAATAAACTTTCAACTCAATGACCGTATCCAGCCAATAATTTCCTGTGATAACTTCGACCTGAGTGTCAAACCAAAGAAGCCGTGATCCTGCAGTTAAGTGACATCGAAACATAGCAGAGGCATCTGAATAATTTCGAGCGAAGTGATCGAGTATCCAGGAGACGTCAACCACATCGAAGGACGCTAAAAATTCGATTCCTGAGGTATCTTACAGTAAGTAAGGCTAAGGATTTATTAAATTAATATCTATTAAGGCGATTGCATGCCGAGCTGAATTTTAAAAGAATTCGCTCACGCCCGAACTTTTCGAGGCGGATTAACTGATCAAAGTGGACGAGATAATTAAGTCCTTTAGTAAATTAAATTTCAAACGTGAAGAAACTAAAAGTAAATCTGACATGGATCTACCAACTCTACGAGCTAAACAAGAAATCCTTGAAACTCAAATCGTACAATTATCCCAAATCGTGAATAATCAAAAAGAAACAATAGATAATCAAAATCAATTACTAGCACAGTTAATAGCTGTACATAATTCAACTCCTGCGACTTCAGAAACTAGAACAGATCAAATTTGTACTTATGAAAATCCTAAAGACGTTAATTTCGATATGTTCAAGAGTCTTCCCATATTTAATGGTGAAGGAAAAGAATATCGTTCATGGAGGAAACGTGCCATGATCCTTTATAAGTCAGTTGAAAATTTAGAGAATCAGAATGTGTTTAAGGAAGCTTTAGTTTTAATTCATAATAAAATCACGGGCGCAGCAGCTCAAGTATTACTAAATAACAACACTCCTCACCATTTTAAATCTATTATTGAACGTTTAGACGCAACCTATGCCGATAAACGACCACTGTATATATTAGAAAATCAAATGTTTTGTATTAAGCAAGGTGGGAACAGTCTGGAAGTATTCCACAATAAGTTAAATGAGCAATTAAATTTAATCATTTCAAAGATCGAAATGTCATATACTGAATCTAATGTTATTAAAGCTTTAGTTCTCGAGATGGAATCAAAAGCCGTTCGAACGTTTATGTTAGGTATAAACAGCATGGCAACTCGAAACATGCTTTACGGGCAAACCCCGCAAACTTTAGGCGAAGCCTATGCTCTCGCACAAACCATGTACCATGATATAGAATACCAGAATTTAGATCGACAAAACTTCAGACCACACCATACACCTCCAAGACCACACAATTCCTTTCCACAAGACCAACAACATTTCGGACACAATAATAACCAATTCAGACCAAATCATAATTTCCAACACTTGAGACCTCCTCAACATAACAACTACAACCAACAACATAACAATTTTAATCAACAGAAACTGGAACCTATGGACATAGATAGTAGTAACAGATTTAAGCGACTTCAAAATAATAATCCACCCTTTAAAAGAGAAGCAGGAAATTCTTCTAACAAATTTATACACCCACAAGAGTTCCAAAGAATAAATCAAGTAGCAGATCAGGATAATTCCTCAATAGCAGTAAACCGAGGAAATGTTAGGGAAGAAGTAGATGCAAGTCCTTTTTTAGAATTATAAAAGGCTTGCCTTGTTTTAAACTCAGATTAAAATCGGATAGCAAGCCAATTGAAATATTCATGTTAATCGATTCTGGTAGTACGAATAATTACATCAGAGAAAGTTGTAAGTTAGGGAAAAACATTAAGTTAGACAGACCCATTGAAACCCGAACGGATCAAGTAAGGTGAAATATAAAAGAGAAATATATATTTTAGGAGAGAAGTTGACATTTTTCGTGTTAGACAATTTTGATGATTATGAAGCATTAATCGGGGTAAATGGAATAAAAAAACTGAGAATGAATCTGAATTTAGCAGACATGGGACTGACAATATTTAGCAGGAAGAAGAAAGAACCTATAGAAGAAATACAAAGGATAAATTATACATTGAATGACGAGAAATACAGGAAACAAATTGACGAGATAATGAAGAACCATAGAGCAGACGAATTTTTACCGTTTACGACTACAATTCAGGCGACTATCAGGACGAAGGACAGCTCTCCAATTTGGACCAAGCAGTACCCCTATCCCTATAGTGATAGCGAATTCGTAAACAAAGAGATAGAGAAGTTGTTGAAAAATGGAATCATTAGACCAAGCAAGTCACCATACAACTCACCTGTATGGGTCGTGCCGAAAAAAGGGACTGATGAGAAAGGTAACCCTAAACGTCGACTAGTGATCGATTTTCAAAAACTCAACGCACAGACGATAACTGATAGATACCCAATACCAGATGTGAACCTGACTATTCAGAATTTAGGCAAGGCAACTGTATTTTCGACATTGGATCTTGAATCAGGATTTCATCAGATTAGGGTAGACGAGAAGGACATTGAGAAAACAGCTTTCAGTATAAACGGAGCTAAATATGAATTTGTGAGAATGCCGTTCGGATTGAAGAATGCACCGAGCATTTTTCAGCGTTGCGTGGATGACATTCTAAGACCATATATAGGGAAATTTGCATATGTCTATATGGACGATGTGTTAATATATTCTTCCTCTCCCGAGGAACATATTAAACACATTCAAATCATAACAGACGCCTTAAGTAGAGCTAATATGAAGCTATCGTCAGAGAAAAGTCATTTCTTCAAATCAGAGATAGAATATTTGGGGCATATTATCAAAAAGAATAAAATCACAGTGGATCCGATAAAGATTCAAACCATTGAATCCTACCCGACTCCTACTGATCTTAAATCTCTAAGATCATTTCTAGGACTAGCATCCTATTACCGAAAGTTCATTCAGGATTTCGCCAAGACTGCGAAACCATTGACTTTATATTTGCAAGGAGAGAACGCCCAAGTCGGAAAAAATAGAAGCAAAAACGTTACAATTAAGTTGAATCAAGAGGCTAAGGAGGCACTTGAAAGATTAAAAGGAAAACTGAAAGAAAAAGTAGAATTATACCAACCTGATTAACGCAGACTTTGAGAAACGATTTGAAATAATTAGACGAGCTGGTACACATTATTCGTACATTTTAAATGAAGTTTATATCGAACTAAAGAATCTGATCGAAGCCATTAACTTAGCACGAAATCAAATTTTCCTCGCGACAATTTTAAATTTAGACGAAGTCCGAAGTTTAATCCAAAAAGAACATGCCACTATCCCTATTATAAACGTTTTGGAATATTCAAAAATTTTCGTTATTCAAATTGAAGATTCAATTATATTTATATACAAATATCCTATCATAACCAACAAAATGGAGTACTATCAAATAACCACTTTAGGAACTAAGTACGGAAAGTATATTATGAACAAGGAAATTGGTGTACTAAATAATAAATATATTTCTGTCGAACAATGCAAAAACTATCTAAACAAAAATATATGCAAACTATCCAAGCCTAACAATTGTACTATACCGATGCTTGAAAACAGAAAATCTTATTGTAATATTATACAGGAAAACAATGCAAACTTTGTAAGGATCAATCCCGGTTCTATAATTATATCTGGAATAAATAAAATCGACAATCAGAGTTTAATAGGTATATATTTAATAACTTTCACAGATCACGTAACAATAAATGAAGAAACCTATGTAAATTATGAAGAAAAAGTAAAAGAAATTTTGCACAATTTCGAATTAAGAGAAGTAGAGATATTAACGGTATTAGAATCAGAATCTGAATTTAAATTCTCAAATATACAATCATTGAACAAATTTATAATACCAATTGAAAACAATCCTATAAGAAGTTCACTTATAATAATTGGAGTAATAGCAGTTTCAGTCTTAATAATATTTTTGATCATCAAATTATTGAAAAGATGTAACGAATATAAGCAAAATAAAATCAGAAAACGAGAATACGAAACTTATCTAAAAGTCTTAAAAGAAAATAATGCCGAGCACCTATATAAAAAGTGAGGACACTTTTTCTTAAAGAGGAGGAGAGTTAAGGCACACCTTTATCTCTGCCAACCTTTGACCCTCAATTTATATGAATAAATATTTTGGAAAACGAATGTACGAGTATTAAGATATAAGAAAATAGAGATAAGAAAAGATGCATTTTTGAGACATGTGTATTAGAGATAAGAAACATGTTTGTTAGGGAAAGATGTATTAAGAATAGAGATAAGCTAGTGTTAATGTATCATGTGTAAGAAATGTATAAATATCGAGAACACTTTGCAACAGGGCAGTCAAGTGAAGTAGATTTTGGAAAGCGGTCACGCTGATCGATAATAAAACGTAAACCAACATTAAACATCTTTTTTTGTATTTCACAAGACGACCGAAAATAATTCGCGCGACTACTTTTTCTGATACCATATTGTAGTTGTTGTTTGGGTTGGCTCTGAGTTTGTGTCGAGCTCGATGCTCAACACAACGAACCCGACTCCGAGCCCAGACCCGACCCAACAACAATTTCAATGTAGAATCCGACCGGTATTTGAATAGGTGAATTGTTGTGAATGAACGATTACGGTGTGTGTCAAAATACAGTATGGTCTGCTTATTGACGAATTTTTCAATGCAGAATTTATAGGCACGATATTATATACGTATACATATACGTACATATGTGAGTATTATAGAAGGCTCCCTGTAATTGAGATTGGGTAGATCTTCACTGTCTGTTTAATGAAAGTTGCACAGGTGCAAGAACAATTACAACCTGCAGGTAAATGCGAACTATGCAATTAGTATACTGATAAACGTGGAAGTATAATTTGCGAAATGATTCAAATAATTAGGGTTGGAAACTTGCACAAATTTTGAATTGTGCTGTAAATGGTAAGTGCGGGGCTTATAGCGAATCCTATGGTGTATTATCTATTACAGATTATGTAACCTATAAAGTGATGAATATATGCAAATATGTGAAATGTAGTAGAGGACCTCATTTTTGTGACCATTTTACGGGATGATGGTAGCGGGGAGGTGAATAGTCAGTACCACGTTTGGCCCGCATTTACTAATAATTCTTATGAAATCAATGAACTCATTTTCAACTGAGTCGACTGGTAATCGGCGAGAAAAGCGACAATTCGAATTTGCTGTCAGCAGGGTGAGGACCTTTCGCTTGACAGACCAACGTTGGACCTATGGAGCTACACGGTTACATATTAATTGTATGAGACAGTGGTAGCACGGATAACGTTAAAACTACCAAAGGAATTCGGCAAAAGATCGAATTATTGTTCATAATAGCTGCGGTTTTGTAGCAGTCCAGATCAGGTGCAGAGCAACAATCGCACAAATTACAATAACAACCAGCTTATATGTATCTTGTTTACAATAATTCTATTTGATAGTTTCTTTGTTATCTCTGATACCACTGTCAATACACAGCCTTTCAAGAAGTACAACGAGACACATACTAAATTATGAATGAAGAAAGTGACCAGTTGGAAAAAACGATGATTATAGGAAATTCAAGGAAAGCACAGCACGGTGTGTAGATAGGTGCATTGAGGACCATAAATTCGGGAGTACTTTACCTTTTTTTATGACCTTGTCGGTCTTTTGCATAGTTTCCTAATGCTAATGGTTCTTCATTCATAATTTGGAAAGTGTCTAGATGTAGTTATTGACATGTGATATGTGAAACCCGTGAACAGACATCGACAGTAGTAGCATGGATAACAATAAAACTATCAAAGAAATTCTAGTGCAAATCGAATTATTAACAGGTATCTTTTTGTCACCTTCTGACAATTAATATTTAACTGTGGTTGCTTCAAGGGGAGAAACCATTTACCCCATCATCCCGTAAAAAGGTATCGAAAATGAGGTCCTCTACTACATTTAGCATCTCATATTCCGACTTCGGAGTAAAAAGAAAATGCTTTATCGTACAGTATATATAGGTATAGATACTACACCATATAGGATCCGCTTAAAACCCAAGTCTTACCATATACATCACAATTCGAAATATGTACACGTTTCCAACCAACCAACAAATTATATTCCCACGATTATCAGTATAATTACATATTTCCCATTTACCTGCAGGCTGTAATTATTCTTGCACCTGTTCAACTTTGATTAAGGAGACGGTGAAGATCTTCCCAATCTTAATACAATAACAACGAGACTTCTATAATACTCACATATGTACGTGCATGCATATGTATATAATATAAAAATAAATAACTGGCGCAACAGTCCAATTTGAACCACGGCCTCGAGATGAGTTAGCATCATCTCATTTTCTAGATCGTGACGGTTTTTGTGCAGAGGTATGTGATCAGCAACACGCTCAACCGAGTTATTTACCCCATAATGGGTACTCATTTAACAGCTGAGTGGGCTCATAGTCCGACACGTAAATCCCCGGAATCGAACCGGGGCCCAGTGCGTTGAAGGCGAACGTGCTAACCGTTGCGCCATCCGGACTACACTGTATATAATATCGTGCCTATAAATTCTGCATTGAAAAATTCGTCAATGAGCAGACCATACTGTATTTCGACACACACCGTAATCGTCCATTCACAACAATTCACCTATTCAAATACCGGTCGGACTCTATATTGAAATTGTTGTTGGGTCGGGTCTGTGCTCGGAGTCGGGTTCGTTGTGTTGAGCATCGAGCTCGACACGAGCTCAGAGCCAACCCAAACAACAACTACAATGTGGGGTCAGAAAAGGTAGTCGCGCGGGCTGTCGCTGTACACTTATGCGGAGCGCGAGTTATGTTGCTGATTGTACTCAACAACAAAAAAAAAATATTTATACTCTTACGAGTTCCTCACTTGAAATAAGAACACTGGTTTTTTATTATTTAAAAGAAACACTTTATTCAATAATAACTTTGTTTGACTGCAACTAACTATTACTGAACACCAACTGAACACCAACTGGACCGACTGGAACTGAATACTGTATTAGAACTAACTTGGACCAGAGTGGTCTCCTGCTTAAATAGTATTATTTTGATTAGGTCTGCAGTTTGCATTCTGTTCGGTGATCGTATCATTGCTTACATTTGGACATCTGCATGATACGATGTCTTTGTTTGTCGCATGGACCGACACCTGCATTTATGCTGATCTAAGCAGATATGCTTTTATTCTTGAAATGAAATCTTTATTATAAAAGTGCTGAATATGCATAATATTTATATTGATAAACAATTATTGTTGGATGATCGTATGACTCATGGGTAACTTAATATGTTATATGTTTATAAGAAATATTTGATATTGTATAGTGAGTCATACTTATAATGATTTGAACTTAGTAACTATAATGTAAGTATTACAATATAAGTTTTAATTAAACTTAGTAGTTATATCCTTATTATTAGGATTAGTATTGAGGTCTTGAGGGTTATGTGTAACTCCACCCTCCTTAAGATTGCTGTTGTCCTCAACAGTGTTTTTTATCGGTTGTAATTCTATATCCTTTTTGTTAATTATTTTAATCTTGATTGATTTATGGCATTTAAAGTAAATATATATTATGAAGGATACAGTGAGTATGATAATTATGAACAATAATGTTGTTCCGATTGCAATGGAATTTCTTTTATGTTCAAATTTTATTTCTTCGATTTTTTCTAGATTTTTAATATCTTCAAGTTTTAAATCTTCGACATTAATTGCGTAATTGAATTTTGAAATATTTTTAATTGGTTCCAATGTTAAAATTTGTTGAAATTCTTTTATTTGGTTTGTAAATAATTTGCCTGCAATCTCAAGTTTACAATTATTAAATCTTATTATGTATGTTCCATTTAAGTAATATGTTTTTTCATTACAATCTTGTTTTATCTTAATATCTATGTTAACAGTAAGTATTAATCCTTTTTCAATTTCTATTACATTATTATCATCCTCATATGCTCTTATACAGTTAATATTTTTACATTTTAAAAGATTATTTAAAGATTTAGTCCTTTTTTCTGGTTCATAATATTCTCCATGGTAAAGTACAACTTCTTTAATGTCTATATCCAAAGTTTCTGATTTTGAGTTAGGTATTTTTCTTACGTAATAGGATAATAGGGGCTGAGTCAAAATAGGGATGCTAATGACAAATATTATTTTTCTTTCTTGTGTTAATACATTTATTGTTATTTCCTTTAATTCCTCTACTGATAAATTATGAAAGTCTATTTCGTCGTATGTCAATATGGATCTAGTCATGATTCCTGTTTTTGCTGAGTTTACATTGTCAATTATTTTTTCTAATTCGTCCTTTATAAGATCAAGATTATAATTTAGTTGAATGGTTGTTAGAATTTTATTTATTGTTTGTGTCTGATTATTAATGTTAGCTAGAGACTGATTATAGGCTTTGTTAGTTTTGTTAATGTTGTCAACAATTTTGTTAAGGTTAGATTGAAAAACGTTGTTAACTTGAATTTGATTATTCATTGACTCTATGATAGCGTGATTATTTGTATCTATTATTCTCAAATGTTCTGTGATCTCTTCGTAATCGTCATTGTCCATTAATCCAAATAATAAGTTATAAATTTTTCCGATGGGATTAATTAATCCGCGTTCCTTTCTACTAACAATTACAGAATTTTGTTTGTCAGGTAAATATGTCATTGTAGTTTGTCTAGTACTTTGTCTGTTATCGTATTGTCGTTTTGGTTTAGGTGTATTAATTTGCATTGAAACTTGTTTAGCTTTCTCTCTATCGAAATGTAATAATTTTAGTTCTCCTTTTATAGATTTAATTGTTTCTGTCATATGGGGGTCGGGATAGATTTCGTTAGTTATTTCGTCTAGTGCTTTTTCGTATTGAACTAAGTCTATTTTGTGATAAATTCTTTTATAGTCTTTGATTAATCTAATTGGATCTTTTTTTATTAATATTATTCCGGATTCGGTTTGTAGTTTTTCAATTGTAATTTCTGCTTGTATAATTGTAAACGTTAGGATCAATAAAAATGGTATGAGTTTTGGTGTCCAATGATTGTTGGGTGTAGGTTTCTGTAAAGGCAAAGGGTTTTTATTGTAATAATTTTCCCTGTATTATTTCTAGGATAATTTTCTGTCTAAAGTATGGGATATGACATTGAGAGTAGTCTAATTTATGATTTCTGGCAATGAATTCTGCTGCTATGCAAGTAAATATACCGCAATCATTTGCGTTTTCCTGTTTTGGGGCGTTTCGCACATTTTCTTTTGTGAATGTATTTATATCGAGGACTTTACACAACTTATCTTCTGATTCGTCTGCTAAATATTCACCTAATGTATCTAATATTCCATTATCGCTGCTTCCTGATGAATCATAATATTTTATTTCCTTATTTCGTAGATCAATCGTAGCTAAACACCAATGTCTTCCATTTACGTGAACCGGGATTAGAATTATATCATATGAGAAAATATCTACCTTTCGCGTCCATTTCTTGACTGCACTAAATCCTTTCTCTTTGAGTGTCGGGACAAAGAATGTGTTCATGATATATACTTTGGGTAGGTTTATAGAGTCCTTGTTTCGTTTACTGATAAGGTTCAAATAGAAATTAATTATTTGATCATTTACCCATTTTTGATCAATTAAAGTAGAGATGTCGGCTCGAGTAATATTTAGATTGAAATTTGACACAAGAGTCTCGTTTAAGGGGCCATTATATAATGCATTATTGATGATTGTTTTCTGTTCTAATGTAAGCGTATTCGGAATGCTTACTGTATTTGATATTTCTGATATTGGTTTTGATTCTGTTCTCGTATGCTTCTTAATTCTTTTTATTCGAACTGGGTGTATCTTATTTTGATGTCTACCTTTTCTTGTTGAAATTATATTTCCTAAATTATCTTTTATTATCTCAATTTTTCTGTACTTAGGTTTTTCCTTATGACGTTCATTTTTGTAGTTTTTGATAAATACTTCTTTTTGATCGATTTCTGGTAATTTCTCTCTATTTTTATTGTGGTAATCAATCCATTTAGTCTTTTTATTAATCAACAATTTATTTAGTTTAGGTTTATCTATTCTACCATATTGTATGTCGATTGGTTTTGCTTGGGTTACTGAATGTATATTGGTATTATAATGCTCTGTTGCTTTTAGAACTCGTTGCACAATATTTAGTTCGGGTTCGGTTATCGCTAATGTTCTAATTTGCTCTAATAATGTGCTATGACATCGACTCATGTCTGAATTACCTGTATGTGATTTTGGTGAGTTAAAATGAATTTCAATATTTTCTTTTCTGAAGAAGTCTTTTACGTTTATCATATTGAATTCATTATCGGCAACTATCTTTCTGGGTTTTCCTAGTATAGCATTTCTTTCTCTAATAAGTTCTATGAAAGTTACTGCATTTTTATCTGTAGTTTCTTTAACGTATAAATGTTTCGAAAACTTATCTATTGTAGTAAAGAATTGTCGTTTACATATAAAGAATATGTCAATATGTACTATTTCATTTATATCCTCGGGGGTTTCTGTTAGTTTGAATTCTGGTTTTAAAGGTTTTCTGTCATATTTTACCAAATTACATACTTCGCAATTATTTATATATTTTGTGATTACTTTTAATATTTTATCAAAGTGATATTCATTTTTAATTTCTGCGTAATTTTCTAAGATCCCACGATGATTACTTTTTTCGTGTATTTCCTTGATTTTCTCCAAACATTGTTCTTCACTAGTTAAATCTATTGCTTTATTTGTGCATTTAATGAATTTGAGGTATTTATTATTTGAATATAATTTTATTATTGTTACTTGCACTTTGTTCCATGCATGGTCGTCTAGTTCGCAAAATATTCCTACATATCCTTTCTCTGGTATGTATCTCCTAAGTATATCTATTATTTTGTTTTCGTTACTTATGTCTTTCTTTTCTATGAATATCTTTCGCTTTTTGTTTATTGATTCAAGTTCCTTACGCTTTCTTTCCACTATTATTATTTGAGTTTTATATATATTTACTATTCCTTCTCTAATTGCTATATGGTCATTTTCATTCTCTAGACAACTGTGTATAGTTACATGTTCACTATCGTCTATTTCCATTGCGTTTTCTCGATTATTGTTGTTGGTTAAAACGTTAATTTCGCCTTTTTCTGCGTCAATTCTGCTCAAGAAGTCTGCTACTTTATTATCCTTTCCTTTTATGTATTCAATATTGAAATTGAACTCGTTCAATTTTATTTTCCATCTCTGTAATTTAGAATTTGGTTCCTTAAAGTTGCTAAGCCATACAAGGGGTCTGTGGTCTGTTTGAATGTCGAATTTTATACCGTATAGGTAGGGTCTAAAATATTTAGTTCCCCAAACAATAGCTAATAATTCTTTTTCTACTGTCGGATAATTTCTTTCATGCTCGTTTAGAGTTCTGCTAGCATAGGATATTGGATGTCCTTGCTGAGATAGTACTGCACCTAAAGCTTTATCTGAGGCGTCAGTAGTAAGCGTGAATTTTTGTTTAAAATCGGGGTAATGTAATATGGGATAATTAGTAATTAGATCCTTCAACTTCTCAAAAGCCGCGATGTAACTGGGATCTTCTGTATTAATTTTTCGATTTTTCTTTAGAGCATCTGTTAAAGGTAAAGCTACTTTTGCATAGTTATTAATAAACTTTCTATAATAACCGGTGATACCTAAGAAAGATTTTATTTGTTTTGTGGTACTAGGGATTTTTAAATTTCGAATAGCATCAATTTTTCCAGGATTTGGCTTGATTCCTTCGGTTGTCAATATATGACCCAAATACTCAGTTGATTTGGCAAAGAACTTACATTTGTCTGGTTGAATTTTAAGTTTGTTTTTTCTCAAAGCGTCAAATATTTTTTTTATGTTAATCTCCATTTCTTGGAGTGATGTGGCAAATATCAAAATGTCATCCAAGTATACTACGCAAATTTTGTTGATAAATTCTCTAAGAACTTCGTTAATCATGCGTTGGAAAGTTGCTGGTGCATTTTTGAGACCAAAGGGCATTCTAATGAACTCATAATGACCTTGTGGGGTTGAAAAAGCTGTTTTACGACGGTCATGTTCGCTGACTTCAATCTGGTGAAAGCCTTTCGCTAAATCCAGAGTTGTAAAATACTGTGCTTTTCCAAGTTTGTCAAATATCGATTCAATGTTAGGAATCGGAAATTTGTCATCTATTGTTTCCTCATTTAGTTTTCTATAATCGATAACTATTCTCCACTTTTGCTTTTGTGAGTTATCCATTTTTTTTGGAACTACCCATATTGGAGCATTATAAGGGGAATTTGAGGGTTGGATGATTTTTTGTTTTAGCATTTCGCTAATTTGAACTTCTACTTCCTTTTCATGGACAGGCTGAAAACGATAGATTCTGGAATAAAGGGGTTTATTGTTTTTGGTGATTATTTCGTGTTTTGTCTGAGTGGTACAGGAAAGATTTTCTCCTTCCTTATAGAGTAGATCCTCATATTCATTGAGTATCTTTTTTAGCGAATTTACTTCCTCTCTATTTAACTCATTAAACAACCTATCAAGGTTATCCGTCGAACTGAGCTCACTCTGAAAATTTATCTCTTCAGGGATAGCATAATTAAATTTTAATTTTTGATTATTAGCTTCCATGGTTCCTTCTCCCAAATTTAATTTAACGTTTAATGGATACAGTAGATTTTGACCAATCACTGCTTTAAAGGTTTTATCATGGAAATCCATGACGTTCCACAGAATTTTGTGAGATTCAGGAAGTTTAAACTCTACTGGCATGTTGGTTTTTATTTTTTCCGTGACATGGCATGTGCCACCTAAGCCGTTAACTATTATATGATTATTTAATTTTAATTTTTCTATAAAGGGAAAACATTTTTTGTCTATACTAGAAATTGAAGCGCCAGTATCTATAAGTGTTGGAATTACTTCATTCTCTATTTGTAAGTTGATTACTGGTAAAGGGTTTCCGAGGCACATTGCTGAAAATTTACATCCATAGGTTCTGGATTATTGTCCCTGTTCCTGTACATGTTCGAATTGTCAACTTGCATCAGTTCTTGTCTGTTATTTTGATTATTTTGTGGGCGATTGTAATGATTAAAACGATTATTGTAATTGTTTCTAGAAGGATGATAGTTATTTTGTTGGCGGTGCACAAATGAATTTTGATTGTGACGGTTATTTTGATTTGAATTTGGATTATACCGATTATTTGGATTTGAATTTTGATTATAATTTCTATGATTTGGACGAGTACGAGGGTTAATGTTTTGTACTGGATTGTAATTGTCAGTGTTGTATTGAATTTCTCTAAGGATATTGTATGCCTGGTTAAGTGTTTGACAATTTCTCATTTCAATTAGAAATGATTTGTATTCTGGCAGAAGGGATTTAAATTTGTTTAAGACCAACCCTTCGTTTCGGACTGGGTTAAACTCTAAATGTACAATTTGTTGAGGATCTTGTAGGTACTTAGTATTTATTCTATTTAATAGTTTATTTAAAGTATGATATGCGTCGTCGACGTTTTTGAAGCTTACCTTATGTATCCTGTTGATTATGCTGCTGTATGATTCGTTAACTCCGAATGTTGAGATTAGGATTGCTTTAATTGATGACCACGTTGGATCTGTTATTTTTTGAATTGTGTTTCTGGCTGCTCCTTGAATTTTGTGCAGGACGAGTCTGAATAGATACGCTTGATGGTTTCCCTGAGCCAAATTGAGAATGGTTTGTGCTTCCTCTAGCCACGAAGATAAAGCGTACTCTCTGTTGTCTCCATTATATACCGGTAGTCTGCGTACTTCCTTTAGTAATTCATCGAACGAAAGGTCCAATGGCAATGGTATTTCCTGTTCTGCCATTGTTTATATATTTTGTAGATGTGTTTAATTTATTTTATGAGACTTTTTGTCTCCACTGTACAGTTTATGGTACTGGAGGACCTTGTTACTCTTTTATATTAGAATTCCTCAGTGTTTACCACAGGGAATCGAGCGCTTTTTCTTAAAATGCAGCTCACTGCTTTGCAATACAGTATATTAATTGGTGTAAATTTTTTTTTTTTTTTATTTTATTATTTTATTGATTTTTGTTAAAATTAGATTTTCTCTAATTTGGGTTTTGTTTTATTAAAAAGTTTTGTTTTTTGTTCCTACCCTAATAGTCTAAGTTTTCCTTAGCTACTTTTGTGGGCGTACTTTTCAAAACTTTTGTTTATTTTACTTCGACCAGATTTTCTCTAATCGAAGGAGTTTTTAAGTTCACTTTCACTTTACTTACGATTGTGAATGCAGGTAGGTTTTTTAAGTCAAAGGCGGATCCTCCCTCCTTAGACGAACGACTGCGCCAGTTATGTTGCTGATTGTACTCAACAACAAAAAAAAAATATTTATACTCTTACGAGTTCCTCACTTGAAATAAGAACACTGGTTTTTTATTATTTAAAAGAAACACTTTATTCAATAATAACTTTGTTTGACTGCAACTAACTATTACTGAACACCAACTGAACACCAACTGGACCGACTGGAACTGAATACTGTATTAGAACTAACTTGGACCAGAGTGGTCTCCTGCTTAAATAGTATTATTTTGATTAGGTCTGCAGTTTGCATTCTGTTCGGTGATCGTATCATTGCTTACATTTGGACATCTGCATGATACGATGTCTTTGTTTGTCGCATGGACCGACACCTGCATTTATGCTGATCTAAGCAAATATGCTTTTATTCTTGAAATGAAATCTTTATTATAAAAGTGCTGAATATGCATAATATTTATATTGATAAACAATTATTGTTGGATGATCGTATGACTCATGGGTAACTTAATATGTTATATGTTTATAAGAAATATTTGATATTGTATAGTGAGTCATACTTATAATGATTTGAACTTAGTAACTATAATGTAAGTATTACAATATAAGTTTTAATTAAACTTAGTAGTTATATCCTTATTATTAGGATTAGTATTGAGGTCTTGAGGGTTATGTGTAACTCGCGTCGCGGCGATAGAGAACAACTTGTTTGACTACTTTTCTTGAGTAAAATTGTATGCATACGGTTCGCGTATCAGTGGTTGACTTGCGACCAATCCGATGGATTGGTACGTGCGTCTATGGCTTGCATTAAGCAGCGGTGCACGCGAAGCCCAAGCAAGAGAGTGCGAAATAATCTCATTTTAAAACACACTATTGATACTTCTCTGAAAATTTTGTTTCGTCTGATTATTTGATTATAATAGTGGATAAATTCCTATTTCACCGGGCGACGCATAGTGATTCGCTCCTTGGCTAATAGTGGCTTTATCGGTGTAGCGTATACAGCGAGCGTTCTAAGGCGATATACTAAAGGTTGCAGCCCGTTAAACACACTATTAATGAAAGACTCGAACCACTATTGCTCACCCGGTGAACTAGGAATGCTCCTGATAGTGTATTCATGTGTTCTTCAGAAACGTGTAAGCAGCAAAAACCGACAAAATTTTTCTACGAGAAATTTTTAATGAAAGACGATTAGATATTCGAACATTTAATTAATAAGTACATTGAACAATTTGAACACAAATGTGGTTTGTTAGACATGTTCGGTTCTAAGATATTTTGGGAAACCGGGTTTTACTATAGTGGTCAAGCAGATCATTAGAAAATCGACTCATGGGTAAAATTAAATTCAATTTTACAGTCGAAGTCGAGGAGGATGGATTTTGGCAGCATGAGTTGCTGAGATAAATTTCCAACGAGTGGTGAACAATTTTCGTGGTACGAAAACTACCAGAGTTACAATTATCTTAACCGAATCGTGAGATGTTACGACTGAAAAATTTGCAGGATGACCCCCAGTCATAAGACATATCCATGTCAAAATCGTAACGGGTATAATGCATCCAGATACACTCCCCGACAATAGGATAATCGCACTTAAAAGTGCAATATAGTTTTTCGTATGTTGGGTGTATTTCGATAAAATTTTATATTTAATAATCTTTTGTGATGCTGCAACAATGAATCGAAAATGTAGCCAATCAAAACGGTAAATTTTGCGACTCTTAAAACTGTGACAATAGGATAGACGTAATAAAACCAGTGCTTATAGTTATACACTTCGCGGATGTGATAAGGTATATTAACTTTGTCATGAAGTTTGCAACGCACAGAAGGAAGCATATCCGACCATCATCATCATCATCGTGGCACGACAGCCCGACGTCGGGCCTTGGCCGCCTGGATCGTTGACCTCCAATTATCTCGGTCATGTGACCGCGTCCTTCAATTTTGGAAGCCCAGTACTTGCGCGGCGTCCATACCTACTGAGCTTTCCCAACGAGATCTCGCTCGTCTAGGCAGTCTCGCTCTGTCGACTCGTTCTGCATTCATTACTCTCTTTGGAATGCGATCATCGTCCATGCTTTTTACATGCCCTGCCCATTGAAGACGTTGTAGTTTGACGTTTTTCAAAACTTCCAGCTCATCGTACAGTTCATACAACTCATGGTTGTACCGGATGCGCCATCCATCTCGATCGCAAACAGCCCCGAAAATTCGCCATAGAACCTTACGTTTAAATGTGTCTAGCATGTCTCCGAAGGCTTGAGTTAGGGCCCATGCTTCGCAGCCATAGAATAGCACTGGTCGTATAATGGTTTTGTACACGCGGAGCTTCGTATTTCTGTGCACATGCTTCGATTTCATTATGGGGAGAACCGAGAAAAAAGTCTTATTAGCTAACTGTATCCGTCGCTTGGCGTCCGTTGACAAGTTACACCCCAGGTCTACGAACTCGATGTCGAGGTCCCCCACATTGATGCTCGGTTGAGCAGGTGTTGTTGTCCATATTCATAGCCCGAATAGCGTATTCCAGTGCTAGGTTGAAGAGCGTCGGTGTCAGTCCATCGCCCTGTTTCAGACCAGTGCTTGTTTCAAATAGATCAGTAAGTCTATTCTGGATCCTGACTTGTGAGATGGAGTTGGTCATCGTCATCTTTGTCCGTCGCACTAATTTGGCCGGTATACCAAATTGTAGCATGATGTTGTACAGTACTCCACGATCGATACTGTCGTATGCCTGCCTGAAGTCGACAAAGATTTGGTATACGTTTACGTTGTATTCCCAGCACTTCTGGAGTATCAGTTTGACTGTGAAGAGCTGATCGGTTGTGGAGCGACCAGGTCTGAAACCACTTTGATATTCGCCAATGATTCGTTCTGCGTACGGTTTTATTCTATTTTCCAGAATTTTCGTCAAAATTTTATTGGACATACAGACTAGTAGTATGCCCTGTAATTCTCACACCGCAGTTTATCTCCCTTGTAATGAATTGGACAGATGATGCTTCTGCGCCAATCGTCTGGGATCACCTCGTCCTCCCATACTCGCAGGAGTAATTGATGTATGGCATTAACGAGACCAGTCTCACCGAATTTTAGCAGTTCAGCTGAAATCTCGTCAGCGCCCGGCGCCTTATTTCGTTTTAGTGGCCGCAACGCGGGATCAACTTCCTTTATTGTCTTGGGTTGTATGGGTGGGCCTGGATCAACAATATGGTCGAGAACTTCTTGTGTGTCGTTCCTACGGTAGCCGGTTCTTCGCACCGGAACGACCCGGTTTTCAACGGCCAAGAGCTACCAAACCCCCTCGATGCAAGAAGAACTGCAGTATGTATTCGAAGCATCGCTACCACCACCACCACCAAAACTTCTTGTGTGGGATGTTACATGGTAAGTTTAAAAGCTTTTCAAAATAAGAGGCCCATCGTTTGTTAATGCCATCGGTGTCGCTGATGATGTTTCCATCCTTGTCCTTACAAAGGCTAGTCCTGGGTTGGTAGCCGTTCTTAATTGTATTTACTAGTTTGTACGCTTGTCTGGTGTTCCTATTAGCTAAGTTTTCGTTTATATAGGTATTTAGCAACTTCTCGTCAAAGTGTTTACGTTTCTTACGTCTAATTATTCTATTCGATATTCGCCGTAGCTCGTCATATTTTTCTCTTCTGGCTCTGGTTCCTCGTTGAATCCATTGTCTGTAGGCCTCATTTTTCGCGTCAAGTGAATTTTTGCATTCTTCGTCGAACCAGTCATTTCGCGCTCGCCGGGCTTTATATTCCACGACCTTCTCTGCGACATTTCTGATGGTACTCTTGGGTTCTTCCCAGAACCCATGTGTTGCTGATGTTCTCTGTCATAGGCGAAAGTCTTTCCTCAAGCGCGGCAGCATATGCCACCGCCGTAGCATCGCTCAGAAGTTTATCAACCTCCAAGATTTTGGGAGGGCTGATTCTCGATTGGCGCACTGAGGAAATTCTACATTCGCAGATCGTCTTCACCAAGTGATGATCTGGGTCGCAGTTTACTCCTCGATAGGAGCGGACATCCATCACCCTAGACGCCCATCTCCTGCAAATGAGGACGTGACCAATTTGGTTGACGGTGTGTGCGTCTGGAGATTTCCAGGTCTGCTTGTGAAAGGGTCTATGCGGGAAACACGTAGATCTTAAGACTAGATTACTGCTGCAGGTGAAGTCGATAAGTCGCTGGCCGTTGTCGTTACCATCTCCGTGGAGACTGTGACCTCCAGTGGTCCCCCGGTGCCAACTTTCATTTTCGACTTTCGCATTAAAGTCTCCCAGCAGCAATTTGACGTCGTTTGTTGGAAGTGAGTCGAAGAGAGTCTCAAGGCGGGCGTAGAACTCGTCTTTTACTGCGTCTTCTTTAACTTCAGTGGGGGCATGCACATTGATGAGTCAGAGATTGAAGAATCGAGTCTTGATGCGAATCGCACATGGCCGTTAATTTATGGGTTTTAAGTCAGTAATGTGCGGCTTGAGATGATTGTTTACTATACAAATGCTACTCCAAACTCCTTGCGGCACGATGGTTTGCCACTTGTAAAAATTGTGTGCGATTTCTTG
Organism: Chloromyia formosa; assembly: GCA_964017055.1. Taxonomy (NCBI): domain Eukaryota; kingdom Metazoa; phylum Arthropoda; class Insecta; order Diptera; family Stratiomyidae; genus Chloromyia; species Chloromyia formosa. The sequence continues at coordinate 42,766,271 of OZ024816.1, read as the reverse complement.
TCATTAACCTCGCTGCCAAGCCAATTTATTGCCTTGACTGCAGTAATGCTCAGTTTTTACTTTTCGACCTGCTGAAGGAGGGCCTTTTCGGCCCCCGGTTTGTTCAGGGAGCGTACATTCCCGGATCTGAAAGAATAATAATTTAGTCGTTTGCGTGGTCGTTGTTGTTGATCCGTCCAATCCGAGGCTTTTGTTCCAGGTTTCTCGACATGGAGTGGTTTTTGCAAGGACGAGTTGTCAGCACGTCGCTTAACCCCATTCAGTGGATGGCCGCGGAAGCTAGCTGCTTCATATGGTTTAATAAACGTGGTTGAGTTCACACAACTATGTTGCAGGTCCAACTACGCAAGTCATTCCATTCTACTAAACCTGAGACGCTTAGGTGGTGGTTAGCCATTCAGGCTGCAGCTATCTGCCTTTTTCCAAATGTCTAATCGCTAAGACTTGGCTTGGCCGTCAGCTGTTTGAAACACTGCCGTTGCCAGGGGGCGCCAAAGTGGAGGGCTATGGAAAAGGCCTTTTGCCCCCCCCCCCCCCTCCGACCATATAAACTATATATATTCTGGTCAGTATGATGAGACTAGTCGATTAAGCTTTGTCCGTCTGTCCTGAAATTTTGTACAAAGCCTTCTTTCTATTGCACGCTATATACGAGTATTTGTCGAAACCAGAAAGTTATATCGGCAATTAATTTTGGAAAAATGAAAAACGACGAATATTGCAAAGTTGTAGTGAAAGGATTAACGTTCACAAAGAAGCAGCCAAATAACTTTTGCATGAGAAGCAATAAAGTAATACAAACTTTGAGAATCTTTGAAAAAGAAGGGGTCCCTAATTTTGAAGGCACTATTATTGAAAACGTAGAACCATTCTTTGCTGATCCAATAGATTCAACTTTATTTAATATATTTGTTAATAGTAATATAGATAAAGGACCTGCAATTCAATTTAAATACGACGAAATTGAGTGTAAATTAATTTGTTTTCAAAATTCAGAATCGGTTGGTATCATTATGCATTTGTTGATTCACGTTTCTGTATTTTTAATAAATTTTTACTTTCCAAAGATAATCCACCTTTGACATCACCGCAGCGTAACCCACATCGGGATATTGTAATGAATTTGGATAACACCATTGTGCTTGAAATTCCTGGTGACTCACAAATATTTGATTTAAATTTAGCTACGAGAAAATTTGAAAAGCCTGCAACGAGAAAAATTGAAAACCCAGCAACGAATATTCAGACAATATTAAATAAATTGCGTGAGTTACGCAGCATTGCTGAAAAAACTAAGCAGAATCAGGAGAAAAAACAAGCAAATGCTCGCCCGACTGACGCAGGAAGTTGTCGAAAATGTATTGCCACAGCTTCCTTTTGATAAAAAAAATGGAACTAGAAGAGTTCGATTGGAAGCTTGTTGAAGATCAAAATCAAGAAATCAACTGGTAAAAACAGCTGATTTCGTATGTTTATCTTAAATTAATGATCATTTTTCCTTTTATAGAAACAGTTATTTATGAGATGTGGCAGCGAGACAATTATCGAGTTTTTGAGAATCAACCTTAAAAAATTTATTACGGATGATTTATTTAAAGCTTATACTTGGACTGGCACCAAAGAGAAGCAAAGCATCCAGACCTTTTCATTAGTCAGCGTTTTGGGAGGTAAATACAATAATTAATTAATTAATATTTTAAAGTCAATGTTTTCCAAAAGGTTCTTCTTCTTCCTTGCCATTTCATACCACTCTGCGGCTTCGCGTTGCTCTGCCCGTGGTGTTGGCACTTCGCCCGTTCTGGCGGTATAATCTCAGCTTCCTTCTGCAGGCAGCTCGGTCTTGGATCGTTTCATCGCCGAGATTTATGCGTTGTTGTTGTTGCTTCTTCATTTGATCGATCCACGTGTGTTTCCGTCTGCCTCGGGGTTTGGGTCCAGCAAATGGAACGTTCATTGATATTGCCTTCATAACTGGGTTCTCAGGTGGACGCCTTAGAACATGGCAATACCAATCCATACGACGATCTTCAAGCTTTTCGGTGATCGGTTGCTCGACAAACAAGCTGCCTCGGATGTAGGTACTTTTGATGCGATCCTTTTTGGTCACACCGGCTGACATCCGTAGCATTTTCATTTCGGTCGCAGTCATTTTACTCTCGTATGTCTTATACATAGTCCAGCATTCAGACCCATACATGAGTGCGGGACGTACGACCGCTTTGTACAACTTGCCTTTCAGCTTTCGTGGCATCTTCTTGTTGCAGAAGAACCCAGAGTTTTCTTGCCACTTCATCCAACCGACACTGGTGCGATGTTTGATGTCGTCATCGCAGTTAGCTTCCTTGTTGATCATCGAACCCAGGTATTTGAACCTTGTACAGGACTTCAGCTGCTCTCCTTTAATGTCGATATCTGGTATCGGTCTGTCTGGATCTGAGAAAGGACAGCAAAGGTACTCAGTCTTTGCTATGCTGATCCTCAGTCCATGATCCTCCAGTATCTTACACCACTTGGTCAGTGCAGCCTGCAAAGCAGCGATATCTTTGCTACCCAGAACAACGTCATCGACGAAAAGAAGGGATATTTCCAGGCCATCAGAGATGAGTGTTAATAAATAGAACATGATGATGTTGAAGAGCAAGGGACTCAATACACTGCCTTGGTGAACTCCGACTTTAACCAGAAATTCTTCAGACTCTCCAGCTGTGCATCTAACTTTAGTAGTTGCCCCATCATACATGTCTTGTATCATCTTTACATATGCCTCAGGGACCTTAAGTGCTCTTAGGGCCACCCATATCAGATCACGAGGAACTCTGTCGAAGGCTTTTTCCAAATCGATGAACACAAAGTGCAAGTCCGTCCGTGCATCACGGTGCTTTTCCATCGTAACACGCATGCACTGGATAGCATCGACTGTGGACCGACCCTCCACAAAGCCGCATTGATTGTCATCCAACCGTACAATCTCTTTCAGTCGATTGCAGACAACTCGCTCGTAAGTCTTCAATGTGTGAGATGTTAACTTGATTGCCCTATAGTTGTTGAGCTTGCGTGAGTCACCCTTGTTCTTATAAAACGGGAGAAGAAAGCTCTTCCTGAAAGCGTCTGGCATCGGTTGCCCCCTTTTAATTTTGTTGAAAAGAATAGTGAGCCATCTAAGCCCGACATGATTCATCTTCAACCAAAATTTCAATGGTATTTTGTCCGGTCCGGCTGCCTTTCCACGTTTCATCTGCATCATTGCCTTCATCGCCTCCTCCACTGAAAAGTCAGCGATATCAGTGGTGTTTGGCTCCGCAGTTTGAAAAGCTTCTCGCGGAAATTCTTCGTTCAAAAGTTCTTCGAAGTACTCACGCATTCTGCTACAGATTGCTGAGTCTTCAACCAGTAGCACTCCTTGTGAGTCTTCAACGTACTTTGGCGCCTGAATCTCTCGAGCGTTTCTTCTCCTTTGGGCTGCGACCTTATATATCCCGGCATTGTCTTTAGGTTTCTCTTGCAATGACGGTCTCTTATCCGCAGCCTGATCTTCTAGTTCTTGGTAGAACTTCTCTGCTGCAATCGCCTTTGCTTGAGCCACCTTTCGCTTTACTTCCTTTCTGCATCTATCGTATTTCTCCCGAAGTTGAACCTTCTCGGCTTCACTGCTTGTCCTGCATGTTGTCCAAGCCTTGAATGCGTTCGATTTGGCCAGCACTGCTTCTTTTGTTTCGGTAGTCCACCACCATGTCTCCTTGTTCGTGTGGAGTGGGCCTTTCGAAACTCCCAGTGTCTTTTCAGCCTCACCTACTAACATCTCCTCCAAAGCATTCCACATTTGTGTTGGACTTTGCTCGTCGCAGTTAGTGTTGTGTTGAAGCCAATCCTCCATTTTAGCAATGAAAGGAGTTACAACAGATTCAAAGCTTTCGTTGTTGAGATTATGCCACTTGATTTTCTCGACTGGCTTGGGGATTACTTGCGGTCTTGTTCCTCCTTTCAAAATAAATTCTGTCAGGAGCAACCGGTGCTGGGTGACCGCAGATTCACCCAAGATCACTTTGCAGTCTTTCACCCAACTTCTCATGAAATTTAGACACAGATGATAGTCTATCTGCGTCGCATGAGCTCCACTGTTGTATGTGATCAGGTGCCTTTGGTTCTCAATGAACCATGTGTTGAGGATGACCAGACCGTGTGATCTACACATAGTCAGGATAGCCTCACCTTCATCATTTCTGGCTGTAGATTGGCTACCCTTCCCACCATGACAGTCCTCGTAATAGGAGTTCGATTCCCCCACATGGCCATTTAAATCCCCTCCGCAAAAAACCAGCTCAGTATCTGGTATACTTTGGAGTAGTGTGTCAACGTCGCTCCAAAATGCCTCCTTTTCCCTTTGCTGTAAACCCACTTGGGGGGCGTAGGCACTTATGACATTCCACACTCTTCCGCAGATAACCAATTTGATACTCATCAAGCGGTCGCTTATCTTCGAGATACTCACGATGCTGCTACGAAAAGCCGATGTCAGAATAACACCAACCCCGTTTCTATTATTCGAGTTTCCATAATAGTACAATTTGTACTTTTTGGAATTCGTCAAAAAACGAGCTCGGTCGACTTGGTCGTTTCGCCACTTGGTCTCCTGCACGCACATAATGTCTATCCTTCTCCGTTTCATGACGTCCTCGAGTTCTTCGCTCTTTCCCCTCATGGATCCGACATTCCAGCTTGCAACCCTCAGCTTCTCTAAAGTGTACATGGACTGCCTCATAGCGCCCGCCCCCGGAATCCGTCGGGCTCTGACTCGAGCAATGTTCGCATTGGCACGAACAATGTTCGCACTGGCACGAACAATGTTCGCCCCGGGATCACTCAACTGTGCATCAGAAGTGGTGCCCAGCGGGGTAGTGCTTCTAGCGAATTCTACCATAAGGCCTTACGCCCATTCTTTTACACCTATCTGGAGAAAGGTGGAGTTGGGTGGCACTAGTGTGTGGAAAGTAAATTTATATGGACTTTCCTTTTACATCCGGCGGTGGTCTCCAGACCCGGCAACCCACTCACACACACTGACCTTTGGGAGGTCTTAAAGATGTCGAATAGTGCCGCAGGCTCATGTAGAGGTGTTATTATTGCCTGCACGTGATCGGTCCTTTTAGTCGCCTCTTACGATATCAAGGTAGGACTCACCTAGGGGTGCATATTCTAAGCCCGTCACCCCACGGGGTGTTTTCCAAAAGGCTCATTAGAATATTATTGAATTTAAACTGAGGCGAAATTTTAAGTACCTTTATCTTTTACAGGAGCGTGTCATCAGGCTATTCCGTCAACAACAGATCAAAACATCTACCGAATCATTCAACAATATGTTCTACATGCTGCAGATCGATTAAACAAAAAAGTGAGGAGGACGAAACAAATTCCAGAATGAATGTTGCAATCAAACATGCGAATTATTTTCTTTTTGCTGATTTTTGTTTGTTTGATTAAAGTTTTTTTTTCTTCTATAAGCTTCGAACTGAACTCAACTAGCTGTATTTTGCTATCAATGGGGAGCTCTGGAAAAAATCTATTTCGTGGTGTAAACTGGCAGTAAAAGTTAAATTTCTGACTTATACTCCCGCAACTCTTTGGTTAGAGTCACAACTACCTGCGTCAGTCGAGCGAGCATTTGTTTGCTGCAAAAACTAGGCAGGATAGTTTTTTCAGCAATATTGCGTAACTGACGCAATTAATTTAATACTGCCTGAATATATAATGATGTTACCCAAATTCGTGGCAGCATCTGTTACATATACACGAAAACCCAAAATTATCATACAAAAGTTTTCTAAACTAACAATAATAATTACAATTGAATTAATTCTGCGAATAATATCCATTATGCTTATTTTTTTGCTCAAAAATATATAAAATTTTGTATTACTTAAAAGTTGCGTATTATTGTGCATTTTTTTTCCTAAAAAAAATTTGCTTATCAGAAAGAAGAATAGGATAGGAATAGAAATCGCATTCTTATCGCGGAAGACAGATATTGTTTGCTGGGATGGGGCATAGCGCGTCAACTGTTCCATGTGGCTCAGTTGGCGTTTCGTTGGCATAAACTGGTTTTGGAGAATGCAGTTGCCAGCATGCACCTCCTGCATATCCATGGCCACGAATTTCGTCGTGGACGGGATTCGAACCGTAAACGCCGGTAATCAAACATGAGACTGATGCCTCAACACACTGCGCTACTGGTCGCAATAAATTTCATAGCCAGAGGAGATTGCACTTATCCGTTCTCGACTGTGTAGTATTTCGAACCAAGCTCGCAGATTTGTCAACCGGTCAACTTTAAATTAAACGAGAGTAATGAGTTAATTATCCTCATTTGCGGTCAATTTGGCACACACGACATTTGAGGTTTTTATACCCTAGACTTATAGTATTTATACCCTAGACTTATAGTATAGGGTATATTGTTTTTGTCACGACGAAAATATGTTACACCTTAAAGGAAGCTCCGGAGGTATAGCAATGTAAATGATCAGGGTTACCTCCTGATTCGATTTAGCCATATCTGTCTGTCTGTCCGTAGTATGATCTAGTTGGATGGTATTGAAATTGGGCATGATCAGGCTAAGAGAACGCCTACCTCCCCTACATATGTCAAATAATTAAATGTATCTATAACTCCCGATTAAAAAATCATGAAAAGCTCTAGCTTTAGTATATTGCTAGTGAGGGTAATTTTATACTCTCCTGGGAAAATAAAATCGATCAGTTGAAAACTAACGCTACGGGTAGTACGGGGCTCTTTGTAAGAAAAACAAAGAGCCCCGTACTACACTACTTTTCAGGTTTTTTGTCTATAACTCTTGAACCAATTGACGTAGACACCTGATTTTTGGCATGTAACCCTGAGGGAAGAAGCTTCTTAAGGTTCTGCAAGTTGGGCATAATCAGATCAAAGGAGCACCTTCCTCCCCTACAAATTTCAAAAAATTAAATATTCATTTAATTACGATAACTTTCGATAAAATGATACTACCGAGTTAAAAATTTGGTGGAATGTTGCTAGTAAGACCTACTTAGTTAGTATTGAATATGAGCAAGATCCGACCCAAGGAACCCCCACCTCCCCTACAAATGAAACTTCAAATAAGCGATAACTTTTGATAGAAAGAAGCCAGTGACTTGAAATTTTGGTCAAATGTTTGAAGTAAGATTGAGCTAGTTGGCATTAAAGATGGGTAAGATCCGACCTAAGGAACCCCTACCTCCCCTAGAAATGAAACTTAAAATAAGCGATAACATACGACAAAATAAAGCTAGCGACTTGAAATTTTGATCAAATGTTTGTAGTAGGATCCAGTTGGCTTATATTGAAAATACGTAAAATCCGACTAACGAAACCCCTACTTCCCCTAGAAATGAAACTTCAAATAAGCGATAACTTTCGATAGAGTGAAGCTAGAGACTTGAAATTTTGTTTAAATGTTTGTAGGGTGATCTAATTGGTTGGTGGCAATGATGGGCAAGATCCGACGCAAGGAACCCCTACCTCCCCTACAAGTGAAACTTCAAATAAGCAATAACTTTCGATAGAATGAAGCTAGCGACTTGAAAAATTCAATAAATATTTGTACTAGTATGGGTTAGTTAGTTAATTGATTTTGAGAATGGTCAAGATCCTACTGAATGAGTGCCGCCAACCTCCCATATGAACTGGCCATATAGGAGACCCATTCTTAATGCATGTGGTCGTTGCCAATTGGTACTTTTGATATCACCACTAGGTCTGTACAAGTCTAGGGTATGTACGATTCGGACTACGGCCTGGTTTTTTTTTTTGATGTTATACGCTCGATATACGAGTATGCATAGTTTACAATGGATATGTTCGACGACGATCTCTAAAGATCTATTTACCCGTGAGCAATATTGAATAAACAAATCAATTTTTTTTTTTGGAAACTTTAGCTCTCAAGAGCCGCCAAACCCACCGGAGGATATCCAGACTTTTCGTTTTTTTCGTTCTGTATTACAAAGAACCGAACATGTTACTTACAATGTAACCAAAACGTTGCTGGCGCCCCAGCCATATGCATTTTGTTATGCGATCGAATGATTTGCATAATAAAACTTGCAATTGGACTATTTATTTTAATAAATAAAACCGACAATTCAATATCCTTTCGTCTGCTCTGAACTGGCACAAACTTCCTCCACTCTCCCGGCTATTTATCACCTCCTCCAAAAGCCTCACCCCAACAACTCGGCGATTACACCGTCAGAATTTCTGAAACACTTGAAATTTTTGAGTTATGGCATCATCCATTCTCATTTGGTAGCGATTATGCCAAGTCACGTTTGCCGCAATCTTTTGTGGATGAGTGGTCCATTATTGTCGGATTTAATTGACTTATGACACCAATTTGCAAAGGGGTGCTAATGTTAGGAATTATTATCCTTGTGACTAAATAGCTGCGATGCAAGATCCTTCGTAATTACCGACAGAATTCCCTCTACCTCTACATATGCGGTAGAAACTCTTGCGAGAATCTTTAACAGAAGAACCTTAAATGCAAAAAAAAATCCAGTTCAGCTGAAGCACGTCCGTTGTTTACGTGCTTTGTGTTTTACCCAAAACTTGAGATGTGTAATCAATTTTCATTCGGTACCAGGAATGTATGCCCTGGGATTTAACTGATTTCTTACAAAATCCTGTTGAATAGATTACTGGATGAAAAGTGACAATCTAAACATTGTGAGGGTTTACCGCTAAATTTGAATTTTATTTTCGCTGAAAAAGTTTCTAGAAGATTTATTCGAGTTTGCATTAGTTCAAAGATGGGATTCAGAGGTATCTGCCGTAAAGCCGATGACTTAAAGCTCAGACATGAGTATTCTTCACTTAAGTTAGAAGTTTGTAGTCAAAGTCGATATAAAGTATGTACGAGTATACAAAATGCTCTAAATTTTGTGTTTGCATATATGACACGTGGGAAAATGAAAAGTTAGATATTTAAGAAATTATAAGATATCTACACTTTTCATCCCAGTAATTTACTGTATTATATAGAATGCCAGGACCATGAAAAGATTGAAATATTGGTTCGTTTGTTTGGTGAGGCACTTCCCGTCGTCCGATCTCAACCAAATTTGGTACGTCGCTTCTCTGGATAATTTTAGGCATCACCCAATGACAAAATGACGTCAGGGCCATTTTGGTGCTTCTGCAGGTGCCCGTTAAGACTACAGGACTCTCTATTGGAAGTTACATGGTTACCTGCTGAAAATATGCGTTTTGTCTTTTTTTTCTCGGGGGGATGAGACCAATGGTTTGGACATAACGGACATAAAAGACATAGTGGGCGAAAAGGACATATATAGGTATATACATATAAATATGGGTATTTTGCAAATAGCAGTGATGAGTGGACATGTATCATCTGAATGAGATAAAAAGCTTAAAAGAAATAAAGGTCGTTAAAGCCAGTAGGTCATAAAGTCAAAGGCAATTGAAACCAAATTTTCTAATATAAACCAGTATGCATTCAGCTTGAAAACAATTCAATCATGACGGTCCAAAAAGCACCGATGGCCACCAACATTTTTTGTGCTATTTTATTCAATTTCTTTTCTGTCATATGGAATGACGCTGGGAGGTTATAATGGCTACTGCAGACTGCTGGATGTCTTTGGGTAGTAAATTTAAAGGATAAAATTCATTGAGTTTTTATACCCTTCACGGATGTGATAGGGTATATTAACTTTGTCATGAAGTTTGCAACGCACAAAAGGAAGCATCTCCGACCATATAAACTATATATATTCTTGGTCAGTATGATGAGACGAGTCGATTAAGCTTTGTCCATCTGTCCGTCTTTCCGTCTGTCTGTCTGTCCGTCTGGTTCCATGCAAACTAGTCCCTCAGTTTTAAAACTATCAAGCTGAAATTTTGTACAAAGCCTTCTTTCTATTGCACGCTGTAAATTTGTTGGAACCAATGGATTCGGATCAATACATCATATAGCTGCCATAGGAACGTCTCGGTCCTCCTGCTATCGCCTCCAGTTTCACACCTTTTGGGTTCGATGTCCGTCCATTCGCTGTACGTGTCCCGCCCTGGTCCAAGTACCAGGGCATAGAATCTTCATTCCAATAGAACATTTTCAAAATGTATTTCAAGTGGAACGCAGAGGTTTAAAACTGTGTCAAACACTGATAGCCAAGCTGGTGCAGTCCTGTCAGGATATATTTAAAAGTGTAGAATTCTTAAATAAACTCACATTTTATTGCATCCCTGGGTATTCTGGAATTGAATCCAAAGAACAATCAGACGATCTTACTAGACAGCTGCATTCATCGGCCCAAACCCTTTCAGTGGATTACAAATCTGCTACGGCGCATCAGGAATAAATCATCATCATCGTCGTTGCGCGACAGCCCGAGGTTGGGCCTTGGTCGCCTGGATCGTTTTCGTTTCGTTGGCGTCCCTTGACAAGTTGCAACCCAGGTATATGATGTCACTTCTTACCAATCGCCTTCCTACTTGAGTAGAGCGCAACAGTGGCTTTATTCACCCTCTCAACCACGTCAACTTTCTATCAAAGACAAGACCCAGGAACTTAGCTCTATCACTGAAGGCCACCATCCAAGGATGGAGCCTCAGCAGGAGGCAGCTCTTGTCTTCTAGTAAAGAGCACAAGTTCAGTCTTGTCAGGGTTGACACCAAGGCCACAGTGGCCCGCCCATTCAGTGAGAATGCCTAGAGCATTCTGCCTCAACTCATTAAGGACTCCCGGGAATCTTCCGGAAACAGCAATGGCAGCATCGTCAGCGTAGGCCGTCACACTGAAACCAAGCTCTTCCAATCTCAAAAGCAGTCCAGGTTCCAAAGAAGAGGGGACAGTATGCCACCTTGGGGGGTTCCCCTGCAGACATATCTACTGATGGATGATGTACCCATAGTGGTACGTATAATCCTAGATTTTAACAGCAAACTAATGAATTTGCAGAGCGAGTCATCAACCTGCAGTTTCAAGAGCGCTTCGATGATTGCACTAGGTTTTACATTATTGAACGCTCCCTCGATGTCTAAAAACGCAACCATGGTGTATTCCTTGTATTCAATGGATTTCTCAATGCAGCTAACTGGAGAGTGAAGAGCAGTGTCCACTGATCTTCCTTTCCAGTAGGCATGTTGCGATAAAGATAGAAACTGAGGCGGAATGGTGTTCCGAAGATGGACATCGATCAGCCGCTCCAATAATTTCGCGTGGCAGCTACGCCCAGCTTTCGGGATGAAAACAACTAGAACTTCCGTCCAGATGCGCGGAACGCAGCCCAGTGTGAGACATGCAGTTAGGATGATCTCCACCCAAGGATAAGCAATATCCGATGAGTTCTGCAAGTCCGCAGGTATAATGCCGTCGGGTCCAGCGGATTTAAACGGTTCGAAACTGCCGATCGCCCACAGAATCTTTTCTTTCGACAGAATGGACGCAACATCACATGCTGTCGAGTGGCAAGAATGTAAGGCCCCAGCAGAGCTAGCCGCCATGCTGCCAGGAAAGTGCGCGTCAAGCAAAAGTTCAATGGATTCTTTGCTTGACGATGTCCATGAGCCATCCTGCCTCTGCAGAAAAGTAGGCATAGGTGGGTTCGACGACAAAGTTTTACGGAGTGTAGAGGCCTCGTTACAACCTTCCACGCGTTCGCAGAAACTCTTCTACGAGTTACGTTTAGCGCCTCTCAACTCTTTCTTGAAAAGGCTGAGTTGCCTTTTATAGGATTGCCAGTCAAACTCCAGCCTAGAAACTTTTGCCTTGTTAAAGGCTTTCCCGCATATAGCCCTAAGCTCGGATAGCTTACCGTTCCACCACAGTGGTTTCTTTTTTCCTGTATGTGAGCTAACAGGACACGATGAGGATACCGCTGCCTTGATTACACCGGTCAGTGTATTAACCATGCAATCCAGTTCATGTTGGTTAGAGGGTTGAACTAGTAAAGGCGGCAGCAATTCCAAAAAGTCTTACGATGCTTCGGTCAGTTTGTTCGTCTACGATTTAAGGTGCGTGGAGTGAGCGCAGGTCGTTCAGCAAGGCTAAATTGTAAGTATCGATGATCCGAGAATGAGTGTTGCTCAGATACTCTCCAGCCGCTGATCAAGTGGTAAATGTCCTCCGAGGCACACACACGCGTAACTAACAACCAACGTCAAACTAGCTCTAACGATTCGTTACCCGGCGGATAACAATAACGATTGTATTATTTTCCGGTCCCGCTTCCGATCGGATACTCTACGACGACCGACTTCCGAATGAGTCTCAACTAATACCACTTCCCTGGCGACATCTGCCTTTATAGGTATAGCTGGGTCCCTGTTTCCAGAATAGTTTGGATCGTTCGAGACTCTGCTGCTAGACTCGTGTTTCCACTAGTTAGGTAAGATTCCAGATGGTTCGAGAATCCGCTAGTGCTCGTTCAGTTGGTACTTGCCATCGGTGGTTCGAGACTACCTAGGTATGATAGAACTTAGTACAGTCTGTGTCATAAGAGAGAGGTACTCCGTACATACAACAATTTGAATGATATTACAAAAATTTTTTAGTCTGGATGGCACAATGGTTAGCACGTTCGCCTTCTACGCACTGGGTCCCGGTTCAACTCCTACTAAATGCAGTAGTTTTCGATAAAAAAAAGGGGGATTTACGTGTCGGACTATGAGCCCACTCAGCTGCTAAATGAGTACCCATTTATGAGGTAAATAACTCGTTTGAGCGTGTTGCTAATCAGACTCCGCAGCAGAAGACACCGTCATGATCTAGAAAATGAGATGATGCTAACTCATCTCGAGGCCATGGTTCAGATTGGAGTATTGCGCCTTAGTTATTTAATTATTTATTTATTACATAAATTTAAGAGTATGACGTCAAAATATACCGAACAACAATTTATGTGCATCTAAAATTATCCTTTCGTGCGTATAAATATTGTGAATAGTTGGACACGCTTTACTAGCATCACTTGTCAATAATTTAAATTATGTGCATTTCCAAAACATCTAAGCAGTTCTAATAATAAATATAATCTAATCTTCTTGAATTTAGGACAAGATTCCCATTTGGTTTCATAGAAATTCGGACGGATTACCAGTGTTCGGCTATGTTAGATGAATACTTGTTCATACATGCTGGCCGATTATGGACGTGTATTAGCAATGAGGGCCTGATGGGATGGTGTTCCCACAACAGTCGTGTGTAATGTACTGTATATGAATATGGTGTTGATCATCCCATTAATAATTGTCATTGGAAATGTAGAATGTACCCAGAGATAGATGACCATAGAAACATGTGGACTGAACTGCTTAATTAGTCCAGGCAAGGAATGAAAAATTCGAAAATGGAGTAATTTTAAATTTGGCACAATTTTTGGGGACGAAAGTTTGCAGAAATTTAAAGAAATTTGCTACCTTCCACTCAGTGGGAAAAGTGTCTGAGTCCACCGCTTTATCGAGAAGTCCTTTCAGTAGCTCAGTAGTTATGATTGGCGCTACTCGGTAAAGCTCGGCAAGAATACAATAAAAGTGACTGAGCAACTTTAGTTTAGCTAAAACCGTAAAGCCATCTCCACGATACACTATTTGTATTTACCTATATGTATATTTTATTTAGGAATGCTTTGCTACAGTCAACTGAGGCTAGGGCCTGCATCAAACAATCGCATGCTTTGAACTAAGTTATAACCAGTGAGTCAGCCCGAGGCCTAGTTGACGTTGTGTAATGACCCACATCCGGGTAGTGCTGCTTCCACCGGCAGATCGATGGCAACACCTGATGAGTAATGATCTGTCGGTGGTACGAAACCAGAGGCCGAGGTTCCCATTACTTCTGGACCCTGATGTGAGCGCGAGGGCATCCATTCCATCCTTATCGCCCCATTTTCATTATTCCCAATTTTTGCCTTCCGTGTTTGTGTCGTCTCCCCCAGGCCTATACATTTTTTTTAATACGTAAAAGACAGGGGCAACGAGCGGCGAGAACCCCGCTCACGTCTCCCGAACTGAGCTACAGTAAGCATAGGCCGCTGCTTAGCTCGTTGGAGGGCCTTTTTTTCGCCATACGCATCCAGTCCTTTTTGGTTGAAAGAAAACCCTCTCCCTGACACCGACGCGCTATCAACTGGGACTTTTCAGAGGGCTGTCGTCATCAGTTGCACCAACCAAATTTTAAAACTACAAGAATTTTTTACATGTCCTCCTTTTGCGGCGTTCATTGCCTGTACTAAATAGACAAGAGTAAATAATGAGGTGGTGATCACAAATGTCTTGAAGATTTAGCAAACATGGTTTGTAATGTCACATTACGGGTTATAGTGTGGAAATTAGCCAATTTGTGGGACACAAAATATAATTATGTTCTAATGAGAATAATCTATGAAATATGTAAAATATACGCCAAGCGAAACACGAATGAGGATATGTGTTTCGTCTTGAAATGTTGTTGAATCAATGACTAGTAAATATATTTTCAAATATGATTCATTTATGATGCGTATTGTCATAAATATAGCCCAGAAACAACCCTGTTGTAAAAAGCTCCCCGTCAAATTAAAACTCATCAGCCGCAAAAAGAATTGATATGAACATAATTCCGCCAAAGTACTCGTAGCTTTGCGCTTCGCTCTAGGGTATGCATATTGAACCCTGATTAAATTAGTTAATTTCTTTTAACGCTGTTGAACTGTTGGATTGTACTGACGAAGGACACAACAACTGGTGTCCGAAATGTGCATTTACTAATAAAAAAGAATTCCGTCTTAAGAAAAATCAACCAACTAGTTTTTCTTTAAGTGTACATTTGCACATTAAAAATAAAAATTAAAAATAAACACTCGGCATGACAGGAGTTAGAACCCGCGACCGCACCGAGCATGTTCTATAATTCACCACGCTACTAATGCAGCTACACACACAGCTCAACGAAAACGATGATCTGTTCACACTAAACTTAAGTATGGAGTTGGAATTCAAAGAATTCACATGTTCATACACAAAATTTACGAATTCGGCAGCTTCTTTCGTTTTACCCCGTACCGAGCCATAAGGTGTTTACACATAAAAAAATAATGCGGATCGTCCGCATTTGCGATGTTAACCAACTAAATCTTAATAGGAAGGGTATGCTAAATTTTGACGTCACTGACTGTATTCTGTCATGAGTTATCGTGCGGTTCTCCATGTGAAGAAATCAATGTACATATTATATTTTATGTGCCGAATGCCATGGGACTTTTTTTGTGCAATCCATAGTTCTAAAAATAATCAATGAAAACTGAAGAAAAGGACTTTTGATCCACTCTCCCCTACACTTCCGGACTCCCTTTAATTGGGAACTTTGGAGCACATATTCAGGGGACTGTCCCTGAAGCCGCTTCTAAACGATGCTACGAACACCTTCCAACGTTGGACGCTTGATGGTTCGTAGCATCGTGGGGCCGAATGTCGAGCTACGAGCTTCTAATGTCAAGTGTTGAACGTTCGCGTTGGAAGACGCTGGCTCTGTTGGCGAATTTCGTACCCGAATCAAATGAATTCGAACGTTCCAAAGTTTGAACGAAACAATTGCCGAGCCGTTGAGCAGAAACATTTGAAGCAAGCTCGGTTGCAAGGCACGACGAATTTGGTAAACCGGATTTTTTTTTTAATTAAAAAGTAGCAACACGACAATACCACCATGGCGCCAGCAACAGATGTTATCTCTTCTTCCTTCCGCCATCACCGGGATAAGTGATTTCAATTTAATTTATTAATTGACAACTCGGCCAAACCGTCAAACATTTGAATCGAACGATCGAATTGCCGTTGCCGCTGAGAAGATACATTTGTCGCTTCAATTGTCAATTCAAATTCAAATATTTATTTATCCTATTGTAACATATTGTTTGAACAGTCGTTTTAATCTAGATACCGGCTGTAGCCTTAACTCTATAGTAATGTGTAAATAGCATAATCCGTTCAGATAATTTAATTCCATTAATTAGGTAGTAATATTGTAAGGAAAAATTGGAGAAAAAAAACCTTATGTGTAAAAAAAAAAAAAAATATTTATGTATAAAATCTTAACCTAGGAATTACGTGTAAGCTTAAAGGATATGGCTAAGTCTAGGCTTAATGGATGTGTTTATGTTTAATTACATGCGAGCTAAAGATCTGATAATATTGTTATCAATGTTTAGGCAGGTTGCTATAAATTTAGAGTTTCTACTGACAATTATATCGTTTATTTTCTTAATTTTAGTTTCATTATGTAGTCTTTCGGTTGAATAATAAAATGGTTTGCTGGTAATATGTTTTAATATTTTGTTTTGGGTGATTTGCAGCTTTGTTTTTATTGTTCTAGAGTAGGTACCCCATACAGGTGAACCGTAAGTGGCGATTGGTTGAATAACCATCTTGTAAATAAGTAGTTTGTTATCGGTGGATAGCTTTGACTTTTTATTTAAGAGGGGATACAGCGAACAAAAGGATTTTCGCATTTTCTCGGAGGTCATTTCAACATGGGGTTGACCTGTTAGTTTACAGTCGAAGACTAATCCTAGGTAGGTTAGATGGGTCTGCCATGTGATAGGATCACCAAGAAAGTTCAAAGGAGAGCTTGGTTTGTTTCTTCTTTTCCTTTTCTTGGTGAAGAAAACAGCTTGAGTTTTAGAGGTGTTTAGTTGGATTTTCCACCTGAAGTAAAACTGATAGAGTATTTCCAGTTGCTTTTCGAGCTTAGATGATATGACAGTGTGATCGTCACCATCACAGAATATGCAAACGTCGTCTGCGAAGCATGCAACTTGGCAGTCGTTGGTTTTTGGGATGTCGGCTGTAAAGATATTGAAAAGGACCGGACTGAGGCATGATCCCTGAGGAACGCCTGCCGGTATTGCCTTTATGGATGATTGTGATTTTCCAATTTGAACGGTGAACGTTCTATTGTGTAGGAAGGATTGTATAAGTACTACCAAATATGTGGGAATACCGAATTTGATCATCTTAAATAGCAGGCCATTGTGCCATACTGAGTCGAACGCTTTCTGGATATCAAGAGTCACGACACCGACTGATTTCTTAAGTTCGAACGATTTTCTGATATATTTTTGGAGTCGGTAGGCTTGATGGGTGGTTGAGTAATTTTTCCGAAAGCCAAATTGGAATTCGGGTATAATCTTTAATCGTTCAGCTACCTCGTTAAGCCGTGTTAGAATAACTTTTTCCAGAACTTTACTGATGGCTGGTAAAAGACTAATTGGCCTATAATTTTCGGGTAGTCGAGGGTCTTTGCCTGGTTTTGCAATTGGGATTACACTAGCATGTTTCCACACTGAAGGAAAGTGTGACGTCACCATGCAGGCGTTCACTATAAAATTAAGCTGAACTAACGCTTTTTTAGGCAGGTTCTTCAAGGCAAAGTTGGAAATTTTGTCAAAACCAGGTGCCTTTTTAACTTTCATATATTGGATAATTTTTTTAATCTCAGCTGGGGAAGAAAGGTAAATAGGATTGAAGTCACTAGTGACGGATGATAGGCGATTAATGTGTTCACTCACCATTTAATGATGTGTTTGGTTACCAAAGTGTGCAGACATTTTATGCGCGTTGTGAAATATATTAGAGATCATTTCAGCTTTTTCCTTGTTATCAAAAACCAAATATTTTTCAACCGTACGTAATGGTGGTATTAATTTGCACCGCCGAAAGACTTTATTTAATTTCCAGATCTTTCTATTATTTTTTGGGAGACGTCTTAACATATTGTTCCATTTGTGGTTACGGTTGACAAGTATTCGGTTTTGAATAAGTTTGGAGAGCTTGTTCACCATAGTTTTCGTTGAGGGGTTTCGATGTCGTTGCCATCTACGTCTAAGTAGATTGCGAGTATGAATAAGTGCCCTGGTGTCGTTATCAATTATATCGTTAGTCAGAGTAGTTTTCTTTACAGTGAATGACGCAAAATCTAAGGCTTCAATTGTCAAATCGTTTGATTCAAACGTTGGATCCAATTTTGGATCGAACGTTGGACGCATCGTTTAGAAGCGGCTTAACAATTGTGCAAAGTTTCTTTTTCCTATTTTTCGTTCGTAGCCTTTACTAAATCGATTGTAATTCTGCGAATGTTCTCCTGATTACAGATTAATACTAGAAAAATTTGAAAGAGTTAAATCTTAAAGTGTGCTCTTAAGTCCACCATAGACGATCCGCAACTCCTCTCCAGAAAAACTGATCAGCCTAGCCTTGAGAAATTCCGGATCGTATATGTCGAAAGGCGGACGGATGCTCAATAAAATAAAACTCGATTGACTATACGTACTCATAGATGTGTGCACGTATGTACGTATTTTCAGATATAAGATAGGTACGTAATTTCAGGTACAAGATACTCGTATCCGAATATTCAATTCTGAATGAATCTGTGGATTTTGTTAATGTTGTTGTTGTTGTTGTTAATGGAAGGCAGACGCTTATCCACTTGACTGGCTTTTGAAAACCAACTTTTCAGGGCGAATACTACGCTGACTGGTACATACATTGAGATAAACCCCTCCAAAAATGCAATCCGGTCAGTTTTTCGGGATAGATTTTCAATTAAATTTCGACTGAGTTCCTCAAGGCCAGGCCTGATCAGTTTTTCCGGAGAGGAATTCCGGATCGTCTATGGCGGCCCTTACTGTCTTGTCAATTAACCAACTAATGATTTCCACTTATAAATTGTGAAGGCATTTGTCTCGGATGTAAAAAAAAACTGGAAAATTAATCATTGCCTTCTTACCCAAGTCGTGGTAGTTGAATCCCGTTCTAATGCTAGCCCTAGCTAATGACCTGAGTAATCTGTTGGTAAGTTTTGATGGCGGATTTGATTAATTTCCCAACGGTCAGCGTGATAAGAAACTGAAGGAAACCAAATACATGTCAAAAGAGTTGAATGAAACATTCATTCAAGCTAAACTCTTGGGACATGTTGGTTTGAGACGAACTTTGTTATAGCAAGAAACGCGCGATGTCAGATATCGTTGAGGAAATCAATTTTCTAACTTTTACTGTTTTCATTAATCATCAGAGACAGACAACTAGGTTTTCCTTGAGGTGACAATTTTCTGAAAGCGAATCAGTTTTTCCGTGATTGGAAGGTAATTAAGTTGTGAAAATATAAGAATTAAGCTGTGAAAACTATTTATTTAGGCTTTCTAGGTGCTGTTCGTAGTAATGGGCGGAATTCAACAGTGGCCAAACCGCGAACACTTATACAGGAATCAATTGAAACCTTCAGTACATGTCTCACATTTAGTTATCAGATAGATCATCTAAATACGAGGACGCAATCCAACAACAAAAAGTCAAATAAACGATTTCCAGTATACAACAACGAACAGAAATATAATATACCCACATCTGTGCAACTCATCTGTCCACTCCAGAGTATATACAATAATTAGCAAGATATTGTTACTGCTTGCACCCCTAAATTCACACTCCGAATAATTTCCTTACATTGGCGAGCCATACAACACAATTAGATTTCAATAAAATCCCACCATGTTTCATCCAAACTACAACCGTCTTAACGTTCCACCAATTTATCCCTTAATCCTGACACTTGACTATATCAGGGACGTTTATTCAATATCAAGAATGTCGAGTGCTGGCCAAAAGAGAAATAGCAGGATTTGACCACTCCTTTATCATAAGAAATTCAATTGGCCGTTTAGGAGCCCACGATGTTGTTGGCTAGACTAAAACCATTTGTTCAGGTCTGCTAAATTTATTTTGTCCTTCCATTCCTAGGACAAGCAAGCAGCAATGATAGTCGACTTGGCACTTGAGTCTGCATGTTTTTCGATATTCGGTTTTTCAGATACGGAGAAAGAGACTAGGATTGCTATTGTTTTTTCAAAGAAGATTTTATTAGCCAACGGTCAGTGATAGTATGAGCTCGTGATATAGCAACTTCTTCTGTGACCGTCGTCCTTTGAGCAATTTTTTTCGTCAGATAGTTTGCAAGAGCTTTCCCTGAACATAAGTCATAAATCATAGACAAGAAAGAAGCGCTATTGCAAAGAAATAAGACAACTCAAAGAAGAATGACATGACAAAGTTCAACATATGTACTATGTCTAAGGAAGTCAGATAACAGATAAAGGAATAAAAATGGTATTTTGAATTGTGCACATTCATTCATTTGTAATGAATGAATAAACATTTTAAACATAGTAACTAAAAGGTGAATATGATTATACCTCATACCTTAGCGTGCGTTTACACGTGAACATCTCGCCGAATTTGAACATTACCGCGGTAATGTTCTTGAACATTAGGACTAATATACCAACAACTATCAAGTAAATTTCGTTGCCGACACACACGGAAGGCATGAAGAATGATGGGTTGCAAGAAAGATACATATTTGCCCATAAACAGAAAATTACCCTTCGTCTGTTTGTTGTCATTTGGTAATAATATGCGTATTGTTGATTCGTAGTGTTGTTGTTTTAGTTATGAGACCTTTTTTAGGGTTTTGTAGTAAAACAAAACCCTTATGAAATTGGTCAAATGTCTGTCTGTCCGTCTGTCCATACATACATGAAATTTTGTAGGAATGTGTAGAATTACTATAATTCACCGGAGAGAGCGAATCGTCGTAATAGGTCAACTTTAAGGGGAGGTCCCCATAGAGGGGAAATGAAGGTCGAAATTTTTTTTTCGTTTAGTACAGGCAAGTGGCGTATCATAAGAAAGGTACCGTCGAGTACATTCCATTTTTGGATTTTTTTTCAAATTTGAAGAAACGGGAAAAGAGGGAGAGGGGAAAATATGTCATCCGAGTTTGTCCCCCCCCCCCCCCTTGCATTTCGAGACCGTTATACTTAGAAATATGAAAACTTACAGAAAAGCGCCATTTTACTAGTGTAGAAAACCTAGATTTCTAGAATTTTGAAATTTCAACAGAAAAGGTTAATAATAGTACATTTCTATAGTTTCAGTTAGCACAACCCTGCACCCCTTACGCGTACCCGAGGTCAAAAATATTGATGGCCAATGATAACCAACATCATAGGCAATAATATTTCTAAGTTATAATCACATAATATTTAATAATAGTACATTCATTTAAAGTTCGGCGTTTTGACACTATCCATACAAAAAATACACCTACTGGCCTCATAGGTGTGAGTACTACTATACTTTCATGTTGTTTTTCGTAGTGCGAATTGCAGTTATTTAATTAATCATTTTTGAAAGGGTAAATATTGATTGGGGGCGCTGTGTCTTAATTGGCCAACTTTACCGGGTGGAAGGGGGGTCCACATAGAGGCGAAATTAAGGTCAAATTTTTTTATCGACTGGTACGAGTATAAGCAAATGAGGTGTCGTGAGAAAGGTAATGACGAGTACATTCCATTTTTTGGCATTTTCTCGAAATTTATAGAAAGGGGAACTGTGGGGGAGGAGAAAATATTAGTTCGTAATTTGACCCCCCCCCCCCCCCTTGCCTGCATTTTGAGACCGTTATACTTAGAATTATGAAAACTTACAGGAAGTGGGTTTCGAGAAACATATAAAATGGAAAATAGTGGAATTTGCATATCTTCTCAGAATAGGTCAATAATAGTTTATTTGTATAGTTACAGTTAGCACACCCTTGCACGCCTCAAACACGTTCGAGGTCAAAAGTACTGATGGCCAACGATAACCAACACCTTAAGCAATAATATGTTCTAAGTTTCGTTACAATCACGTAATATGAATTAGCATATAAAATGTAAGTGGGTAAGACATTTTTATTACGTTTTTTCTATCCATCTGAGTGATATCAAGAAGAGCAAGGAGGCGATATTTATAAACCAAAATAAGCGCTTACTACAAAACCCTCGGATTGCGGGCGTAGCCCTCTATATTCCGGTTTCATTTTTGAAAGCATTGTCTTTATTGAAGAGATCAAGATCAGTAGATATCGGGTATGCATTTTTCTAGCGCAAGTACATATTACTAGGTTATGGTTTTTGTTTTGCATTGGGAAATCAATTTGATGATGAAATTTATGGATGAAAGCAATGATCACACGAAGGCGAAGTTTAATTTAGATTGTTTGGAACTCTATCTAAATGCTGTAAATCAATTAATTTGTACGTATGTCACGTACATTGTATGGATTTTTTTTTATTTTAGTTTAAGTGAATAAAGTACAAGCAGTACAAGTAATATGCAAATATGTACCAACATGGAATTGTGGTTTTGTGAAGGAATACATTATGCAGCCTAGAATTATACATTACATTACATTTTTGTGTAGTGGGGAAAATTTCTTGTTTATGGCCCGTCGCATATAAAATTAGATTAGACGGGAATAAAATGCGATGCATGTTGTTTGTTCAGTGTAGAGACAAATGAAATAGACTACTGCTGAAGGCTTTTTGAGTCTCTGTATCTACCTGTTTCTCAGTAGATACTTTATCTGTTGCCCAATAGGGGCTGTATCTTTTGGTCAATAGATAATGAGTCTGTTGCTCAGCATATACTGTGTCTGTTAGCCAATATATATTGCATCTGTCGCTCAGTAGATACTGTATCTGTTGGTCAGTTGGTACTGTATCTGTTCTTTGTAGATACTGTATCTGTTAATCAGTAGATAGAAAATGAGAGACCAGTTTTCATCCAGGTCTTTTATGGGATCACATCTGGATCAGAGTTGAAAATGAATTAGCTGAAATAAACTTCTTTCTCCGCCATCCGCCTCTAAACCTTTCTATACTGAGCCCATAATTCGGCCCCATGCGGCGAAGTGTCTGTATGGTGGCTGTTTAAGTTCGCTCGTCGCAGATCCGTGTCGTTTGTTTTTCATCTGACACCGAAATCAAAATGACTCCAAAATGAATTTACACCAATTGTACGTTTCGGGTACATGCCATACATTGCCTAGGTTCAGGATTCTCAACGTTGCAATTACGGTTCAAGTATTTAGCAAATGCATGTCAAACGATAGAAAAGGAAATCAACCAGAACAATTTTCTGATTCATTTCACTAGTTTGTATTTTACATGCCATCTCCACCTGAAATTGAACTGAGTTCAAAGCCACTTGGAACGTTTAGGGTTTTCACGGAACGCACCCATTGAAAATATTGATCATACGGCAGAGATTAATAAGATATTTTTTGTAGTACAATTTTACGTTTTAGAATCAATTGCCTACCTAAATGTATACATCGATAAGCAAATTATACGAAAATATGGGTTAAATAATATACCTACATCTTTATACTAATATATCTATCTAATATACCTACATATATAGCTCAAACAGTTACATTTTAATCAATCATACTTACATCTGATTGCATTTCGATCTAACACCTCACAAAAAAATATCTATTTGTCCTTATTTCATTATTTTCTGACCTGGTATCATAAAATCGAAAAAAAAAACCAAAAAAACTCAAACAAACAACAACTCAACTAAAATTACCCATCGTCTACTTGCTGGAAATTTGTGTGAAACGCAAGACGATTGAAATAAATAGATTCGTAGCATATATGTACATTTTCTCTCAATGGGTGACCCTCGTTTGAAAACATACCTCTATATGAAAAGGTACATTTCCATTAAATTCGGCGAACATTTTCGCCCGTTCCCATTCCTCATGGGAACAGCTCTGAACATATTCGCCGAATGCACCTTTTGTCGTCTTAATGCTTTTTCCATAAGACGCGCAGCAATATTCGGCGAAAAAGTTCTCGGGAAATGGATACATGGGAACATTGCCTGTTCCGTTCGGCGAATATAATGCTATTGTTATTGTATTCACATTCAAATTCGGCGAGATGTTCACGTGTAAACGCAGCATTAGACAGACGACGCACACGAATGATCATCCCCATTCGAATGATAATTCGATTTCAAGTGTGTCTTGCGGATGATCATTCGAACATCATCCGAATGATAATTCGCGAATTACAATTGGCATAGTAAACGTAATTCCGTGTTTGTGTATGCAGTGCCACCTATCCGACAAATTGTCATTGAGTAGGAAAAATATTCACTCGTTGCTATGCAACAAAAACAATAGGCGCGTTTTTTTCGTACAGAGCAGAGCAGAGTAGGTTAAGCGACGAAAAAAACGATCCAGAGCAATTTAACGGAGTAAGTTTTTGTCTTTGCGAATGGAGTGTGTCTTGGTTTAATTAGAATTCAAATGTCAACTAGAATTTCAAGAGAAAACTTAAACCCTTAGTACATATGCAATCGGACAAATTTCCTTTAGGCAGAAAAATTATTTTGTATGTTTACTATTCCAAATAATTACACAAAACGGACATTTTATTGAGAGGAAATGAACTTTATGTGCTTCCCAAACTGTAAACTGTTCTGAAATTTCCACGCCTGCGCCGCCTGCATTTCAGATCTGGAACTATTTGACAGAGTAGAAATCCTGCACTAACGTTCTATCGAGAGCAACTCAGATCAAATTGTTAGTGTAATTGTGTGGTCTTAACCTGCTCTGCTCTATATGGATCTTGAAAAAAACGCGCCTAATATTTATTCGAAAAAGTCAGTGCTAAGCTGATTTCGCAATGACAGTTGGAATGACGTTCACAGTAAAGTGTGTATGTCCAATTCGTTATTGCCAGCAATTCATCATTCGCGGAATAATCATTCGGGCACAACGTGTGTCATATGTATAAGTATGTGCTACTTGTAATATTAATTAATAAAAAAATTCCTTATTAAATTAAGTGACACTTCTGAAGCCTTTCTTCTTCGTTAGATGTTTATGCCAAATGGATTTTAAAACAAGCTAGCCTTTGGCTAGCTTGTCGAAGGTATGATATATACAAATACAAAAAAGTTTTTCTCACTAACATAGAATTTTGGATCGGTCGTTCCTATGGCAGCTACATGACGTAGTGGTGTACAAAATTTCAGCTTGATAGCTTTAAAACTGAGAGAATAGTTTGCATAGAAACAGGCAGACAGACAAACGGACTAAGCTTAATCGACTCATCTCATCATACTGACCAAGAATATACCTATATATATATATGTAGTTTATATGGTCGGAGATGCTTCCTTATGTGCGTTACAAGCTTCATAACAAAGTTAATATAGCCTATCACATTCGCGAAGGGTATAATGAAAAATAGAGTACACGAAACTCTCGTATTTTTATACCCTCCACGAATGTGATAGGGTATATTAACTTTTTCATTAAGTTCGCAACACACAGAAGGAAGCATCTCCGACCACAAGTTTTCTTTCTACTATTATTTGGGCGAACTTCTCTTTCTTTGAAATAACACTTCTGAAACACGGATTCGCTCTGACACGGTTATTGAATTGCGGTTGCCCTCGTACAACACAGGCTGCGTATTTTAACGAATCCACTTATACAATTTGTTTTCATCATGTTTCCACTGTCTTTTCATGAATGACCTTGATCTAGTTAGCTATGGTCAACGACCACTGCCGTTCCAAGGTTCCCACTATTGAAGAGGATCTTCCATAGAAGGAAATGGCCTTGTTATAAATGGTTGCAGTACTGTCAACTAAACACCTGTAATGAACCACCTGTAATGAACCATATTATGGTCTGGTAGTGCTGCTTCCACCGGCAGATCTATGGCAGCACCTGATGAGTAAGGATTTGTCGGTGGTACGAAACCAGAGGCCGAGGGTCCCATTACACCTGGGCCCCAATACGAGCGCGAGGGCAAGCGAGCCATCTGCCAACCATTCCATCCTTATCGCCTCATTTTAACCTCCCTTATTTGTGTTGTCTTCCCCAGGCCTATGAATTTTTGTTAATACGTAAAGGACAGGGGCAACGAGCGGCGAAAACCCCGCCCACGTCTCCCGAACTGAGCTACAGCAAGCATAGGCCGCTGCTTAGCTCGTTGAGGAGCCCTTTTCATCGCCATTTCGTCGAAAATTCGAAATTCCTTATAGTTTAGAAGTTATGGCCAAAAAACCGAATTTTAAAATACTAGGGTATAAAAACAAAAAAAAGTAGACTGAGGAGTATAAAAATAGTGGGGATCGATGCTCCGAGGCCCACGGGCATGGGGGTGTACAGTGTGGGGGGGGGGGGAATTTCGTCAAAAATTCGAAATTCCTTATAGTTTAGAAGTTATGGCCATAAAACCGAATTTAAAAAAAAACTAGGGTATACAAACAAAAAAAAGTAGACTGAGGAGTATAAAAATAGTGGAGATCGATGCTCCTAGGCCCACGGGCATGGGGGTGTTACTGTTGGGGGGGGGGGGGGGCAAAAATTTAGTCAAAAATTCGAAATTCCTTATATTGTAGTTTAGAAGTTATGGCCAAAAAACCGAATTTAAAAATTATGTACAATACAAATATATGAGCTTGTATCACAGCGACGTGAGCGCTTCTCTGTTTTGGGTGGCAGAACAAATAAGTATATTTTTTCGATTCACTACCCATCGATGCGTCGTCGTCGCTATAAAAGTTACACTTTAAAATATCCTAGAAATGGATTGAAGTGATCTTAAGTTTAAAATCAACATCTCTCCTTTGTTAAATTCTATATGTTTGACTTCATACCGAAGCTTTGAAAGGAAACGTTCCTGCCATAGCCACGTCAAAATAACCAACTCCTTGAAAATTTGCATAATTTTCATATTACCTTAAATGGTTGACTTTATACTGAAGCTGTTACTCCTCCCATTCCATTTGCTTTCCATTCACAGAAAATTAAATCAGTACAGTACATGTACGTTAATACCTTTCGTTCTTGTATCAACATTTCTGCACAGAGATGCTTACTAAATGGCTACCACTCGACACACGTTTACACAAGGATCCATTTAAACAAACGCTTTGTTGGGTGCCACTTCAGGTGGGAAACTTTTCACATTTCCTTGATTTGATTTTATTGAAGTTTACATGTTTTTTTTAACCAGATTGTCACTTACTTAATGACATTCTACGAGAAAAACTTCGCAGGACTCCACGAATTTATTATTGTGATGTTTTGTACTTACTTACGTAATATGAGGAGGCTTCAACATAATAAATAAATCAAATTCTCATAAATACTCAGAGCTGGGGTCTTTTGCTTTTGGGTCCAGCCAACAACCAACAAAAATTTTTCGAGCGAAACCTGTGACTAACCTTGGACGGGTGATAAATGGGTGCTAATTGTAATGTTATGTTCACTGCGTTGATCCCTCTAGAGGCATGGGTGCATCAACATCTCTTGCATACCCGTGCCTTGTTGGCATTTTGATAGCATGTTTTTCGGATGGTGCAGTTGCTAGCATGCACCTGCTACCCGTCTTTCAATGGCAAGCTCGGAACACTGTGAGAGTTCGAGTAGTACCCACAAGTAGTTTTTATTGACGCGCCGAGGATTGAACCTATGTTTCTCTAGATGTAAAATCGTAGAGTGGCAAATGTGAACTCACGGCGACCGAGTGCGTCAATCGTGAGTGCGAAATAATTGATGTATGTATGTAGTGTATACAGGTTGTGCAAAAAGTGCCGCCCACAGATTTCAACACGCTATTTCTATTCCAATTCTAAGCAAAAAAGTATTAAAGAGGAGACAGAATGTTGACACTCACAGCGACGTTCAACAACCAACTGGGGAAAGCGCTGCTAGAGTGAGTGGTCAGCCGAACTCGCAGACTCGCATATGCACACTGTTATTTGAGCTAACTCGTCAATCTGACGTAGTGTAAGTATTTTAGTGTTAAAAAGTAATACCTTTACCTAGTGTAAAAGACAGTATGGTTACAAAAAACATACAATCAAAAAAAAAAATATTTATTACTCCAATGGGTGGTGTGAACATTGATATCATATTAGGTCTATTAGTTATGCTTCTTAATGCGTTGCACAGTGGTTTATGAGAGAAAAAAAGACCTAAAAAAATATGTTGTTGTTTTTTTCTTATTAGTAAGTCTTCATAACTAGTTTACTACATAGTACGTTTCAAACAAAAGTATATCACATTTTTCCACAAAATTTATAAACAGGGTTTGAACATGGATGAAGGGTCAATATAGTGTTTTTCTCTTAAAATTAACGATAACTTTAGCTCCTTACCAATTGTATAAAACTTAACGAAACCCCGAAATTTGCTAGAATTATGCATTAAGCTAGTATTCCTTATAGTATAAAAGTAGAATTCATTTTTTTCCTCCGCACCTTCATAATTAATGAAACCGGAAAATAGAGGGCTACGCCCGCAATCCGAGGGTTTTGTAGTGTCCCATGCCAATAGGAGATGAACTGTCCTACTTTTGGAGATGCTTAACCATTCATGTTAAGACAATATTGCAAATTGTAAGATTGCATAAAAAATATTGAAAATAAATTGTTTGAATAATTATAGAGAATAGAGTCAGCGACGAGAATACCCCCCCTCCCTCCTACCCCCCTTCCCCTCCTCCCACCTCTCCTACCAATCATTACCCTTTTGAAAATGGTTAACTCCAATTCGCTCTACGGAAAACAATATGCAAGTATGTTGTACTCGTAGTACTAGTATGTAGTACAAAAGACCTGTTATGTGCATTTTTTGTATGGATGATATCAAAATGACCAAATCTAAATGAATATACTACTATTAAATTTTACGTGATTATTACGAAATTTGGAGATATTATTGCACATGGTGTTGATTATCGTCGGCCATCAATATTTTCGACCTCGGATGAGTTTGAGAAATGCAGGGGTGTGCTAACTGTAACTATAGAAATATACTATTATTAACCTATTTTGAGAAGATATCAAAATTCCATAATTTTTTTGTTTTCTGTGCTAGTTGAAAGCCATCTTCCTGTATGTTTTCATATTTCTAAGTGTAACGGTCTCGAAATGGTAAGGGGGGTGGGACAAATTACAATATGATCTCATATTTTCCCCTCTGCCTCTTTTCCCCTTTCTTCGAATTTGATGAAGTCGCCAAAAATGGAATGTACTCTGTATTACCTTTCTCATGATACCCCACTTGCCTATATCAGATGAAAATGAAACCGGAATATAGAGGGCTACGCCCGCAATCCGAGGGTTTTGTAGCAAGTACTTATTTTGGTATGTAAGTATCGGCTCCTTGCTCTTCTTGGTACCACTTAGGTGGATAAAAAAAAATAAAATGTCTGACCCATAATATAGTATCTTATATGCCCCATCATATTACGTGATTGTAATGAAACTTAGGACATATTATTGCCTATGGTGTTGGTTATCCTTGGTCATCGGTACTTTTGATCTCGGACGTGTTTAAGGGATGCAGGGATGCGCTAACTGTAACTATGGAAACAAACTATTATTAACCTATTTTGAGGAGATATACAAATTCCATTATTTACCGTTTTATATACTGTTCGAAACCCACCTGCCTGGAAGTTTTCATTTTTCTAAGTGTAACGGTCTGGAAATGCAAGGGGGGGCGGGCGAATTACGATCTAATAATTTATCCTCCCTCATTGTTCCCCTTTTTTCAAATATAAGTAAAGTAAACTCAACATTACCTTTCTCACAACACCCCACTTGCCTATACCAGTCGATAAACAAAATTTGACCTTAATTTTGCCCTTCACCCTCCCCTCCCCCGCCCGTTACAGTTGGCCAATTACCACACATTGCCCCCTACCAATCTTTACCCTTTCATAAATGTGATTAACCATAATATGTAACAATAACTGCGATTCGCACTACGGAAAACAACATGCAAGTAGTACTCGCACCTTTGAAGCCGGTAGGTGTATTTTTTGTATGAATAGTGTAAAAATGCCTAACTTTAAGTGAATGTACTATTGTTAAATATTACATGGTTGTAACGAAACGTAGAGGCATTATTGTCTATGGTGTTGGTTATCATTGGTCATCAATATTTTTGACCTCGGGTGTGCTTAAGGGGTGGAAGGGTGTGCTAACTGAAAAAATTGAAATGTACTATTATTAACCTTTTTTGAAGAGATTTTGGAATTCTATTATTTTCGGTTTTCTATGTTAGTAAAATGCCGCTTTCCTGTAAATTTTCATATCTCTAAGTATAACGGTTTGGAAATGCAAGGGGGGGGGGACAAACTCGGATCACATATTTTCCCCTCTCCCTCTTTTCCCCTTTCTTTAAATTTGAAGAAAATTCCAGAAATGGAATGTACTCGACGGTACCTTTCTTACGATACCCCACTTGCCTATACCAAATGAAAAAAAAATTTCGTCCTTCATTTCCCCTCTATGGGGACCCCCCCTCAAAGTTGACCTATTACGATGCATCACTTCCTCCAGAGAATTATAGTACTTCTACATATTTTCACTAAATTTCATACATGTAGCCTCAGCGGCTCGTGAGATATTCCATGGACAGACAGACAGACAGACAGTCAGACAGACGGAGGCATGACCGATTTCATAAGGGTTTTGTTTTACTACAAAACCCTAAAAAGTGTTGACCTTAATTTCCCCTCTATGGGAACCTCCCTTAAAGCAGCAACCCACCTACCTCCCCTCTTAAACTTCTCTCCCCTACCACTCCTATACCACCAATCTCCACCCTTTCAGAAATGGTTAACTCCAATTCACTTTACGAAAAACAATAAACAATATTCAAGTATACAGTAATAGTACTCGTACGAGTATGTTATGTGCATTTTTTGTATGAATGGCATCAAAATCTCAAAATTTAAATGAATGTACTATTATTAAATATTATGTGATTGTTATGAAACTTAAAGGTATTATTGCCTATGATGTTGGTTATCATTGGCTATCAATATTTTTGACCTCGGGTGCGCGTAAGGGGTGCAGGGGTGTGCTAACTGCAACTATAGAAATGTACTATTATTAACCTTTTCTGATAAAATTTTAAAATTCTAGAAATCTAGGTTTTCTACGCTAGCAAAATGGCGCTTTTCTGCAAATTTTCATATTTCTAAGTATAACGGTCTCGAAATGCAAGGGGGGGGGGGGACAAACTCGGATCACATATTTTCCCCTCTCCCTCTTTTCCCGTTTCTTCGAATTTGAAAAAAATTCCAAAAATGGAATGTACTCGACGGTACCTTTCTTATGATACCCCATTTGCCTGTGCCAAACGAAAAAAAAATTTCGACCTTCAATTCCCCTCTATGGGGACCTCCCACTAAAGTTGACCTATTACGACGATTCGCTTTCTCCGGCGAATTATAGTAATTCTACACATTCCTACAAAATTTCATGTATGTAGCTTCAGCCGTTCGTGAGATATTCCATGGACAGACGGACAGACAGACATTTGACCGATTTCATAAGGGTTTTGTATTTACTACAAACCCCTAAAAATTAAGGATGCTGATGGTCGACCAACAGAAGCAACTTTTAAAACTTTGCTAAAGCACGTCTTTTGAGCTCCGGCGAGCTACGTTTTACGACTGGTTTTAAAATGTCTATTAGGGTCCTAAAACCATTTCCATTCGCTCTCTCCAACATTCAATTCAATTCAATTCTTTATTTGCAGCTTATATTCTTTACATAACATAGTTTCTACTTGCAAGAGATAAACTTGAGCGCAAGTGCGGTTAATACATCTGTGTTTTAGTATAAAGGAGAATATACACTTTCCATACAAACCGTGGCCGTTTTCACAATAACGTTACTATGACACCCATATAAACATATTTGGCCGTGCGGATACTAAAAATATGAAACATTTGCAACATTACACAGAATACTGTTAGATAAATCGGTTTGAGGGATTATTCTATTGAATAATAGAAAATAATAGATAATAGAGAATATGACCTTTGTAGTAGAATTAACCCGAGGATTACACACTGGGGTCACTGTAGACTCGAGCATTTTTATACCCTAGACTTTATAAGTACAGGGTTTATTGTTTTTGTCACACCGAAAATATGTAACACCTTAAAGAAGGCTCCGGAGGTATGGCAAAGTATATATATATGTATATAAATGATCAGGGTCACCTCCTGATTCGATTTAGCCATGTCACTCTGTCTGTCTGTATGTCCGTTCGGATGATAACTTTCAAGTGAAACTTAAAATAAGCGATAACTTCCGATGAAGCTAGTGACCTGGAACTGTGGTCAAATATGTAGTTGTACTCGTAGTTGGGTAAAGTTGATTGATATTGAAAGTACGTAAAGTCCGACCAGCGAAACCCCTACTTCCCCTACAAATAAAACTTCAAATAAGCGACAACTCTCGATAAAATGAAGCTAGTGACTTCGGTCAAATGTTTGTACTAGGACCTTGTTGGTTGTTATTGAAAATGTGCAAGACCCGACAAAAGAAACCTCTACCTCCCGTACAAGCGACTCTTCAAATAAGCGATAACTTTCGATAGAATGCAGCTAGTGACTTGAAAAATTCGACAAATATTTGTAGTGTGGGCTAGATAGTGTATTTTGAGAGTGGTCAAGATCCTTCTGAATGAGCGCCAACCTCCCCTATAAACTAGCCATACAGAAAACTCACTTATAATATGGTCGTTGTCAATTGATACTTTTGGTATCACCACTAGGTGTGTACAAGTCTAGGGGATATATGTACGTTTCGGACTTTCGGTTTTTCATAGTTTTGGTTGTTAATAATTATCGTAAGTTGTTTACTTGCCTTTGTAATTTAGGTTGCTTTGTGCAAACGTTAACCCTCGAATTACACACGGTCCCTAACGACCCCAGCAATTTCTTTCTGTTATTATTTTTCAAAATAATTATCGTAAGGTGTGTTACTGCCATTGTAATTTTGGTAGCTCTGTACCAGGGTCAACCCTCAGATTGCACACTGGGGTCCCTGAAGGTCCTAGCAG
This sequence comes from Chloromyia formosa, assembly GCA_964017055.1. Taxonomy (NCBI): domain Eukaryota; kingdom Metazoa; phylum Arthropoda; class Insecta; order Diptera; family Stratiomyidae; genus Chloromyia; species Chloromyia formosa. Next base: position 42,733,467 of record OZ024816.1, on the reverse strand, counting down.
TTTTTTTTTTGAATATTTCTGTTTTGCAAAAATTAGGAGAATTCCCTCAATTCGATTCCTCTGTCTACTCCAAATAGGGCTGCATGTAACTCTGGTTATAATGAGGTGAGAGGATGTACCCTCGTCGAACTGCACTCCCAATCTCAAAGTCCTCAGACACCTGACATTTATGCAGAACGCGACGTGCCTCTCCTGCGCAAAGCCATCCATAAAGAATCTCGGCTCACACCAGGAAAGGCTTCTTAATCAATGAAAAGCAAGTGATGCAGAGAATCATACTCAACGCATTGCTCGGAGATGTTTCGTTAGGTGTTGATGTGGTCGACTCAGGAGAATCCATACCGAAACCCAGCCTGCTCTTCATCAATAGGCGCGTTCTTTTGCTTTGCTTAACCTGTATAGGTTAGTGAAATAACACGCAATACAACAACAACGCCACCCTATATAGATTGGCGCTTAATCCAGTGATTTATGGAGAGGAAATCCTGGATAGCGCACGAGTAAAGCTTTGATTTAGGACGCATCCTGCGGTTGGTAGAAGAAGTTCGCTCATTCCACGATGTCCACTCTATTTTCACCTCAGTTGACCTCAATTAGAATCAATCGAATTCCACATTTTTTCAAATTGGAAATGGCATTTTTGTCGAAATATTAGGAAACTACTCGGAATCAATTATTGTAGTTTCTTCTGGCACAGTTGCGTTTGTTTGCTCTTGATGCAATAGAATGAAGTATATTTCTAATATTTTTCAAAGAGTGGAATTATGCCACCACTTAAAATCCAAACTTTCTCTGAGATCAAATCCATTTCATGTCAAATACATGCTGTATGAGTCAGATACATCGTTTTTATTTGCACAAAAGCTCGGGTTAACTATCCTTGACCTGGATAGCTGCAAAAGAAATTGCTTCCTAAATTAACTTTTAGTCTTTTGATGTCAATTTTAGCTACTATCTTGACAACGACAGGAAGCACATGCTTTTCAAATTATTGTCTGCAAGACCACCATTTTTCGGAAGTTCAATGATCAATCCTTCCTTCCACTCAGTGGAAAAGGTGTCTATGTTCCACGCTATATCAACAAGTTCAGTGCAGCAGCTCGGCAGTTATGCTTGTCGATGCTTAATAAAGTTCGGCAAGAATATCGTCGAGTCCGTCGGCCTTTCCTCGTTCTAGTGCAATAATTGCAGAGGTAATTTTCTCTTTAGTCCATGCAGTTGACCGTATACGCGCATTTTGTTTAGTTAAATTATCTACATGAGTGGGAACTTCACCAGAATTTATGCGGTTCAAGACAGTGACGAAGTGTTCCTTCCTTCGCCTCATCTGACCTTCCTCTGAGATACTTAAGTAGTTTTTCATTACTATCCTTAACCGGGTGTTGGCAGGAGTTACAACCACAAACTCCTTGAAAACCCCTTATACGCTCCTTGCGGCAGGACGAAATCGTTGTAAAGGATTGGCGCAGGAGCTTATCTGCTCCATAAGCAAGAAGAGGGATAAGCTTCGGTGTGAAAACTGCAGAGGCATCTCGCTAGTCTGTACGTCCTATAAAATACTGTAGAAAGTTCTGGAAAACTGAATCAATTGGAGAGTGTAAAGGTGGCCTGGTGGAGGCCTGGTCGATCAACAAACAAAAGAAGTTGAACTACGAATAAACAAGGGCAAAACGAGAATAATGATGCAATCAAGGACTAGGACGCCACCACAATCGAACATTACAATCGGGGATCTCAACATTAAAAATAAATAACTGTCGCAACGGTCCAATCTCCAAGGCCTCCAGATGAGTTAGCATCGTCTCATTTTCTAGATCATGACGGTGTGTCTTGTGTGGACGTGTGGAATCAGCAACACACTCAACCGAGCTATTTACCCAATAAATGGGTACTCATTTAACAGCTGAGTGGGCTCATAGTCCAACACGTAAGTCCCTTTTTTTTATCGAAAACTACTGCATTCAGTAGGAATCGAGCCGGAGCGCAGTGCGTTAAAAACTCTCGGATTTTTCATAAGGCAAAGGGATTTGTAACTCAGCAAATAAAAACTGCGTATGCAATGAGATCTAAGGAAGAAAGCTTACTTGAAGTAGACAGCTTATATTCATATATTATTTAGACGTGTTCTACCTCGAAGATAACTAAGTTATTAAGTTCCCAAATGTCTGAAACTGGAACCTTGATTATCAGAAATCTAGCAAGAAGAGTTTGGTCAGTGGATATGTAGCTAAGTGAGAGGCTTGGAAATGCAACCACATTGGTCAATTCACTCACTATCAATACGTAACATACAACTTCAGTTTTATTTGCCACGACGCGAGGCGCCGCACTGATGCCCTCGAATATTTGGAAACGCATTTGACTTATCAGATTGGCTAGTGCTGCCGTGATATACATAATTCAACTAGTTTGCCTTATATCCCAGTAGGATATAGCGCGTCAACTTCTCTAATTAGCCATCGAATTTGCCATCAGGCAATAGGTCTAATCTCGTTCCATGACACACCCAACAACTCACACTTGTCGGTCGCCGATCGGCGATTCAAGGACGTTCCAAACGTCGGCATAAATTGTGTAGTTGAGTTCATTGGCGTTTCATTTCATAACACTTCCAGTACAGTAGTTATGGCCCTTACGCAATGTAAGCCTCTGCCATTTTCGCCTGCATATCAAAACTCTGATTGTCAATCATCTGGCCTGTACGCCGATTCAGCACTTCATTTTTTAATATTGTTCTAAGCCAGAAAATTTTTAAAATTCGACAAAGACAAGAGTCGGTGAAATATTGTACCTCACTAGTATTATTTACGGAAAGTTTTCATGTTCTGCTCCCTTGCAATAACACAGATAACCCCAGGGAGCGAAATAGGCCCATTTTGGTCTTAACGACGAGCTTCTTTGGAAATATGTACTGCCACCTAGGAAGTCGAATTTATCCACAGGCAGTCCATAATACCAATGGGTCGGATTTTTAGTTGGCAGCACAACCACCTTGGTTTTGTTGGCGTTAATATTTCCTAATAGGGGTAGGGGACTCCTTCTCGAGATCTAAAGCCATTCCGTTCAGATCTATGTTTTTGTCAGAGAGCAAGCATACGTCGTCAGCGTAGTCAAGATGTTGCAGATAAGATGTATTCATTTCTACTGCGTAATCTGGATAGAGTTGTTGTTGTTAATTGCCTTGATCCCTTCAGGGGCATGGGCGCGTCAACATTTCCAGCATTTCTATGGCTTGATGACGTTTCGATCAACTGCAATTGCTAGCATGCACCTCCTATCCGCGCCGTCTTTATACTGACAAGCTCGGAGCACAGTGAGAGTTCTATTAGTACCCACAGGCAGTTTCGATCGCGCCAAGATTTGAACTCCGAGCTCTAGATTAGTATCGTAGAGCGGTGACCGAACGATCACGGACACCGAACGCGATTGAAATTGGATTGGAGAGGGGATACCCTTGACGACAGCCACTCCCAGTCTAAAAGTCCCCCTAGACCTTATATACACCTTCAATAGCCATAAGCTTCATAGGGATCCCTCCAGAGCCGCTCACATAGATTCCCGATCCACACCGCCGAAAGCCTTTTGGAAATCCGTGAAAAGCTGCCGGTGTGCTGAGCTGTGAGATTGTATTTAAAAGCCGCGGCGGCTGCCGGTTGTTTGCCTTTATAGACAGCGGGTGCCGCTGCTCAAACAGCTTGTTAAACCGCAACTTCGAAACGGCGCCTTGCATACACTTTTAATAGTCACAAAGTTTTTAGGGATGCCTCCATAGCTGCTTACATATGTAGATTCCTGATCAACACTGCCGAAAGCCTTCTCGAAATCCATGAAAAGCAAGTGAAGTGAGATTGATACTCGGCGCATTACCCGATGACAATTTGCAAGGTATTCCGTGATGTTGCTTAAAGGCTTGTTTTCCAAGCCTTGCTTGGTGCTTATAACAAGGGACTCAGTCATATGATGGGAAGAAACGGCCTTGGTGATAGTAATGACAATGGTGAAAGATTTGTAGAGTTCGGCAACTTTCATGGTCTCTTCTTCGGTGGGATTATACTTGAACATACAGACTGCCACAAAATCACCTCAGATCAACAGAGGGCCAGTTGATCGGCACAGAATACAAAATGAGGACGACCACTTTGCCATTAGTAAAAGATACAAAAGTTGCTTTTTGGACGTTCGAAATAAGAGGGGCGCCGATATTGGGATGGGAAGAGACCATTATCTTATGATCGCTAATTTCGATTGCGTATGGCTGCCGTGCGCCGTCCTAGCGACGAAAGATCCAGGGGTCGCAAATTTGACACCGACCGACTAAAAAATCTAGCTGTCTTTCAATAACACAAGGACCCGCTTGCGCAGAAAAGCAGCTTAGATAGCTAGTCTCATCAAAAATACGTATATCGGCAGCGCAGATATCATCGTCGGGATAAACCCGGATTGCCGGCATAGGCCTTGGATGTTCGACGTATCATGATAGCGGATTGTTGAAAGCAAGCAACTGAAGGTAGGCTTAGCTCAAAAATCAAACGGTAATCGAGGTAGCATCGAGTTCTTTTATCGTCAGGAAGCTCGAGAAGTTCAGCGTATTGTGCGATGCAATAAAAGAGGGTATACTAACTCTCTCGCCTCGGCAGAAGAAGGCGCAAGGAACAACAACTTCACGGACGTATACGGTGTCATTAAGGAGTTTAAATATGGTCGTGACTCCTTGCAACATCCAGTGTAGGATAGTGATGGAAAGCTACTTATCTTAGGGGATAATCCGATGAGGCGGTGAAAAGAACATTTCCCCACGTAACATCTGGTGAAGCTCCCCCTCATATAGATAATAATTAATTAGCTAAACATCAAAATGCGCTTATACGCTTAACTGCACTGACTAAAGAGGAAATTGTCGAGATAAGGCCTCCAAACTCGACGGCTATCCTGCTGAACTTTGTGATGCAGCGCCAAGCATGAATGCCGAGTAGCATCCACTTATTGATAAAGCGTAGAACACAGAGACCTTTCCAACTGAGTGGAAGGAAGGAAGGATTGATCATCAAACTTCCCAAAAAGGGCAGCCTTACAGACTGTAATAATTGAAAAAGCATTTGCGTGCTTCCTGCAGTTGCCAAAATAATAGCTAAAATTGTCCTGGAGACAAAACAACTTAGAAAGCACAATTGATGAAAAGCAAGCCGACTTTCGATCCGATCGATTCATTAGCACCTTGCGTCCTGGAATGCACCGAGTGCGATTCTCAGCTTCACTCGCTTTTCATTGATTTCGAGAAGACTTTCGATAGTGTAGACCGCGATTATATGTAAATGGGCGGCTTTGTACAGGGGAGGCATCCCTGAGAAAATTGTGGCTATTATTAAGTCGACCTATGATAGCGCATAATGTCGCATTATACATAAAGGTTAGTTGTCGGGGAACTTTGAGATTCAGAGTGGAGTTCGGCAGAGGTGCTTTCTCTCACCTATTCCTCGTAGTGATTGGCGGGTGTAGTATGCAGCCCTATCCGGACCACACAGAGGGATTCGATACACCTGTACATATTATTTGCAACCTCTTGATTACGCTACCGACATATGCCTACTCTAACAAAATCAGACCTAAACTCCATGGCTTTAGATATCGAGAGACGAGGAAGGTTGGGCTAAAGATTAACATCAATAAAACTAAAGTTCTTAGCCCGCCGTTACGAAAAAGAAATCCTATTCCTTTTGATATTAAAGTCAATTGACAGTCTGTGCAGACTGGACAAGTTAGTCTGCCAAGGAGGCATTGTTGCCGAAAATGGTGGTACGAAGTAGGACATCGCTCGTCCTAACTTGCCTAAATGTGCATTTGGCACGCTTACCAAATCTGGCAAAGCAATTGTCTTAGTAGTAACACGTAGTTACGCTCTTTGGTACTCTCTGTGCTGTTGTATGGGAGTAGCACACAGCTATTTCCGTGAGAGTTACCAACAAACTGCAAGATTCAGTCAACTCATCTCTTCGTCGCATTTTAAGAATTTTTTCTGCCGCGAAAAAATATTAAATGAAGAGCTGAGTCGGCGTACGGGTCACTCGTCAATCGACGAATTGATACGCAGGTGAAAACGGCAGTGGATAGGTCACACATTGCGGAAGGGTGACAACTGCATTGCTAGACATGCTATAAAATCGGAACCCATCCCCAGTGTTGTCCGGCCAATGGGGCGTCCGAAAGTCTCATGGCGCTGATCTGTGGCGAAAGTCTGTGCGTCGCTGGGTAAGTCATGGGGGAAGACGCGTTCGATTCGCCAGAACACAGTTTATTGTTGCACAGGAGTAGTTGACGCGCTAAACCCCACTAGGTGTTAAAGCAAAGTAGTAACGTGCTGAATTTTAATTTTCGGCGAACAAATTGCAATTTCAGGGGGGAGCCGAAACTGCAAACAGGGTAATTAACAAAACACTTTGTTATTAGCTGTTAACGCACTAGAACTGAGATTCCGCAACGTGATTGCATTTTTGCAGAAAAACACAAATCTCGACGGAACATTTATTTTTCACAGGTACGTGTTCCATGTGTGAAATTCTCTCCCCGCTGTGAATGTGAATCAAACCTTTAAGAATATTTCCTTGTTGTCGCACGATTCAGCCTTGATGGTACTATATTACGGCATTTAGGTGTTTGTTTATTGCGGCTTATTTTGACGTTTCGAGAGAAAAGTTTGCATAGTGTTCGTTTGTTCACTATCCGTGTTACTACTAATCTCGTTGCAGCGTGAAAATTTCTCCTAATAATGTCTCTTTGAATGATATATGTTAGCACTGACAGAGCGAACATCTTTCGTGGGAACACAACTTTTGACAGTTTTTGTATGTGACTTCGCAAGAAAAACTGATCTTAGAACCTTTATCAGTGATTTGCTTGGCTTGGTTTTTTTTTTGCTTCGCTTTGATTCCCTCGTTTGTCACTGCTTCAGTTTCTTTGCTTATCACTGTTTTACTTTTCTCACTTATTCCAGCTTCCATTTGCTGTCCTTGCTTATCACCCCTTCGGTTCGCTTTGGTTCTCTCTCTTATTACTGCTTGGTTTCCACCAATCATTTGCCTAAGTTTCGGTTCGCTTTGCATCAATCGCTCACCGCTGCTTCGTCTTTTTTTACTTACACTTGCTTCCTTTTTCCTGCTCGTTTATCACTGCTTCGTTTCCCAAGTCTTGGCTTTTCTTCCCTATCACAGTTCTGCTTCAGCGCTTAGCAGCGCTTTGCTTCGATTATCAGTTTCCGCTTATTGCTGCTTCGTTTCGCTTCGCTTTCCTTCATTATTACAGCTTATGACTCCTTCGCTTTAATTTCTACGTTTAACACTGCTTCGCTTTCTTCTTTATCACTGCTTCGCTTCATCTTTACTGCATCGCCTCGCCTCGCTTTGCTTTCTTTTTTTATCTTACGCTTATCGACTTTTCTGCCTCATCCCACGCTTACTCGTGCTTAACAGTATTTTATCACTTGTTAATAATTCGCTTTGAAAAAAGTTATTTACACGCCATGCCTCAGGTTACCAGCTGATGATGTGCTAAACATCATGTTAGGGCAGTTGATTGACCTTCGACTAAAAATATAATATATTTTTCTGCGCTTCTACTTACTCTGTAAGTTGTGGACATTTATATAGGAGGCCCCAGCACTTTCTCACACATTTTGAGGGGTTATTACTGGATTTTCTCCATCAATTTGTCTGTTTTTCATTCGCTGATGATTTTTTTTCTCAGCCTTGGCCACCAAAGGTGGAAAAGTCATCTTTTAGAGCAGTTTCTCCTCTTTAAGCTGGTATCCGCACCTTTGGTGGCCAAGCCTGAGAAAGTTTACGGTTTTGATTTCGCTGCAGCACTTTTCCGTGCATTCTGCGTGGTTTTTGCAGGATTTTTTTTTCTCCGCCATTTTTACTCTTTTTCATTCGCTGATGATTTTTTTCCTCAGCCTTGGCCACCAAAGGTGGAAATGGCATCTTTTAGAGCAGTTTCTCCTCTTTAAACTGGTATCCGCACCTTTGGTGGCCAAGCCTGAGAAAGTTTACGGTTTTGATTTCGCTGCAGCACTTTTCCGTGCATTCTGCGTGGTTTTTGCAGGATTTTTTTTTTCTCCGCCATTTTTACTCTTTTTCATTCGCTGATGATTTTTTTCCTCAGCCTTGGCCACCAAAGGTGGAAATGGCATCTTTTAGAGCAGTTTCTCCTCTTTAAACTGGTATCCGCACCTTTGGTGGCCAAGCCTGAGAAAGTTTACGGTTTTGATTTCGCTGCAGCACTTTTCCGTGCATTCTGCGTGTTTTTTGCGGATTTTTTTTTCTCCGCCATTTTTAACTCTTTTTAATTCGCTAATAATTTTTTTCTCAGCCTTGACCGCCAAAAGTAGAAATGTCATATTTTAGAGCAGCTTCTCCTCATTAAAGTAGTATTCCAATTTTTGATGACCAAGCCTGAAAAATTTACGGCCACGATTTGAATAGAAAGTGTATATTCTTCTTTAATGTATAGGTATACATGGCGTTATCATTTTAAATGTTCCTATCAAATTACATGTATATAGAGCTAAAGCCATTTTCGAGAGAATTAGTTTTTTTTCGTGAAATGCCGTTTCTGAACCACTGTGCGTTGTGGCGTCAGTCCAGTGAATCCTTCTTTCCAATCAAGGGTTCAAATCCCGCCGTGAGAATGGCTGGCGTTCGAGCCATTTGAGCCGATTGAATGAAAATTTCCATTGATTCAACGTATGGATAATTTTCCTTCCATTCAGAATATTTTGAAATTCACCTAACGATGAATAATATCCGCACGGAAAGTATTCTATTTGCACCGAAAAGGTAGGTAATTTGTTACTGTGTCTGTATCTGACAGTTTCAAATCGAGTGGTCTGGCATAAATCAAATGGTTTGGCCGCAAGTGTGAACCCAGTAAACCCTTTTCAAGTCTTTTTTTTCTTTGCGATTTGTTGCAAAAGCCACTAAACTAAAGTTTCGGTTGTAATGCTGCCGATTGAATGAAAATATCCAGTGATTCACCGAAAGGATAATTTGCTTTAACCATTTTGATGGGTAATTTTCCATCCATTCAAAATATTTTGAAATTCACCTAATGGTGTATAATATCCGCACAGAAAGTATTCTATTTACACAGAAAAAAAAACGCCATAATAGCACACCGAATCGGTGAATTTTGCTAGGTAATTTTTAACTGTGTATTTACTATATCTGATAGTTTCAAATCAAGTGGTCTGGCAGGAATCAAGTGGTTTCGCCATAAGTGTGAACCCAATAAACTCATTTTAAAGATTTGTTTTTGCCATTTTTCTCTAAAGCCACTAAACTTAAGTTTAACCCGAGATTCTGCCAAAAGTTCGGTTCGTATTCACGAGCACTTTTGGTGCAATCTTCCCTACGACCTTTGAACAAAGAAAATAAAATCCAAATATTAGAAATTGCTTTAAGTACGATAGAGTTTAAAGTAATTTTTACTGGGGTTGAATGTTTTTCCCGTCTTTCCCACTTTCCACCCTTCAACACGTCTGATAAGAGAATAAAATTTTTTGAAGTTGAATTAAACGGCCGTCCAGTGTAAGCGTATTTGAGCGGCGACGCGCGCGTGTTTCATGGCCGCTTGTTAGCGCGAGAGCGCTTGGCCGCCCCTTCCGCTTCCAATGGACGGCCGCCCTTAAGCAGCGAAGCTCGTGTAGAGAGCGGAGCCCACTCAAGGGGAGTGCAAAATCATCTCAATTTGAAACACATTATTAGTCAAAAATGCGGACCACTAGGAATCGCCCAGCGACCTAAGAATGTTCCTTGCTTATAAGCGTACCGGTAAATGGGGTCTTTTTTAGGTCAATTTAACCCCATTTGGTACCCAATTTCCACCCTTCAAAGCGTTTGGCGATTTTTTGTAAATTTCTTATCTTGGAACATTAGCGTCTTTTATATTACAATTTTAATTTTTTTTTCCATTTGGGTGTACAACTTTGCTTCCGCCGTTTTTTCCTGGAATTAAAAGCTTTATTGTCAAAAATTATTTACAGATGTATTATTCAAAGTACTGTCCATCGCTAGCGACAGCTTTCGCCCATCTCTCCGACAATTTTCGAATTCCATCTCGGAAAGTGAAGATGTTTTTTGACGCGATCCATGATTGGATCCATTTTTCGACTTCCTCGTACGAACGAAAATTCTGATCAGCCAGGCCGTGCGCCATGGAACGAGACAGATGTTAGTCGGAAGGAGCAATGTCTTGGGAGTACGGCGGGTGGGGCAAGATTTGCCATTTCAGGGTTTCGAAGTATGTCTTGACCACTTTTGCGACGTGTGGCCGAGCACTGTCATGCTGGAGGATGATTTTGTCGTGTCTCTCTTGGTACTGTGGTCGTTTTTCCTTTAATGCTCGACTTAAACGCATTAATTGGTTTCAATAGCTCGTAGTAAATCACACCGAGCTGGTCCCACCAAATGCCAAGCATTACCTTGGCGCCGTGAATATTTCGGTCTTGCCGTCGACGTTGAGGCATGTCCGGGCATTCCCCATGACTTTCCGCGCTTGGGATTATCGTAACGGACCCATTTTTCGTCGCCGGTTACGACGCGATGTAATATAGAAATCCCTTGCGATTCTGCTTTTGAAGCAGTAGTTCGCATGCAAATAATCGCCGTTCAATATCTCTCGGTTTTAACTCGTACGGAACCCAATTTCCTTCTTTCTGAATCATGCCCATGGCCTTGAGGCGTTTCGAGATGGCTTGCTGAGTCACTCCCAGTGATTCAGCTAATTGTTCTTGCGTTTGGCACGAATCTTCATCGAACAGTGCTTTCAATTCGTGGTTATAAAAAAAAAATTCTCTCCCACCACCATACTTTTCCTTGGCATTGAAATCGCCACTTTTAAAACGTTGAAACCACTCACGACATGTTCTGTCACTCAGCCTCAGCTGCAGTGTTTTTCAAATGGAAGCAGAAGATCAAAACTAGAAAACAGCGATTTTCAATCGCGAATCTTATTAAAAATGTGAACAACTTTTACTAATATAGGGATATCGATACGTTCACAGACGTCCAAACTGACTTTGTGATACTTTTGAACTATGTAATGGACACGGAGGACGAGGGGTGGTTTCGGCCGTAAAGGCCGGAGGTCATCAAATGTGAAGAAAAACCCTCTCCAGACACCACCAGATGACGTGCTCTGGCAAACCAGCCCAGTGATCGGGAGTAGCGGGTGGGCGGAGTCCGAAGCGTATATACCCTAGACTTGTACAGACCTAGTGGTTATACCACAAGTACCATTTGGCAACCACCATATGCATTAAAAGTGGGTCTTCTATATGGCCAGTTGATAGGGGAGGTTGGTACTGATTCAGTGGGATCTTGACCATTCTCAAATCAATTAACTAACTAAACCATTCTACAAATTTTTTTTTTGGATTTTCAGGTCGCTAGTTTCATTCTATCGACATTTATTGCTTATTTGAAGTTTCACTTGTAGGGGTTCCTTGGGTCGGATCTTGCCCATCATTGCCACCAACCAATTAGATCACCCTACAATTATAATCAAAATTTAAAGTCTCCAGCTTGACTCTATCGAAAGTTATCGCTTATTTGAAGTTTCATTTGTAGGGGAAGTAGGGGTTTCGTTGGTCGGATTTTATGTACAATATTTTCAAAATTAGCCAAGTGGATCCTACTACAAACATTTTACAAAAATTTCAGGTCGAGCTTTATTTTGTCGTGAGTTATCGCTTATTTTAAGTCTCATTTCTATGCCAAAAATCAGATGTCTACGTCAACAGGTTCACGAGTTATAGACAAAAAACCTGAAAAGTAGGGTGGTACGGGGCTCTTTGTAGGAAAATTACCGTTATTTTTCAGCTGATCGATTTTATTTCTCCAGGGGAGTATAAGATTACACTCATGAGCAATCTACCAAAGCCAGAGCTTTTCATGTTTATTTAATCGGGAGTTATATATACATTTAATTATTTTACATATGTAGGAGAGGCAGGCGTTCTCTTGGACTGATTACGCCCATTTTCAATACCAACCAACTAGATCATACTTCTAATATTTGACCAAAATTTCAAAGCTCTAGCTTTCTCCTATCGGAAGTTATCGTGCGAACGGACAGACAGACGGACAGACGGACAGACGGACAGACGGACAGACAGACAGACAGAAGCTAAATTGAATCAGGAGGTGACCCTGATCATTTATATATACCTATATACATTGCTATACCTCCGGAGCCTCCTTTAAGGTGTTACATATTTCCGTCGTGACAAAAACAATATACCCTTTACTAAAAGACTAGGGTATAAAAATAGCACGTCCGCCCGAATAAATATCAGAAATAAACTAAGCTGGGGCATCCCCAAATATACACAAAGAGAAAGAGATAGAACTAGGGGTGATGTCTGTACATCAAACTCCCAAAAAAGAAGCAAAATACCAAAAGTCCCGTGAAGGGACACAGGGCTGCCCCAGCCAATCTACAACCAAGTCAATATAAAACCAGGCAGAGTCCGAAACGTGTATACCCCAGACTTGTGCAGACCTAGTGGTGATACCAAAAGTACCAATTGGTAACGACCATATGCATTAAAAGTGAGTTTCCTATATGACCAGTTTATAGAAGAGGTTGGAAATCATTCAGGAGGATCTTGACCATCAATCAATGAACTAACCCATTCTACAAATATTTGTCGAATTTTTCAAGTGGCTAGCTTCATTCTATCGAAAGTTATTGCTTATTTGAAGTTTCACTTGCAGGGGAGGTAGGGTTTCCTTGGGTCGGATCTTGCTCATCATTGCCACCAACAAATAAGATCATGCAACAAACATTTAAACAAAATTTCAAGTCTCTAGCTTCACTCTATCGAAAGTTCTCGCTTATTAAAAGTTTCATTTGTAGGGGAAGTAGGGGTTTCGTTGGTCCGATTTTACATATTTTCAATATTAGCCAACAGGATCCTATTGCAAACATTTGACCAAAATTTTAAGACGCTAGCATTATTTTGACGTAAGTTATCGCTTATTTTAAGTTTCATTTCTGGGGGAGGTAGGGGTTCCTTAGGTCGGATCTAACCCATCTTGAATACCAACTAACCCAATGTCACTTCAAACACTTGACCAAAACTTCAAGTCGCTGGCTTGATTCTGTCAAAAGTTATCGATTATGCCCAACTTACTAGAACTCAAGCAGCTTCTCAACCCAGGGTTACATGCAAAAAACCAAGTGTCTACATCAATTTGTTCAAGTGTTATAGACAAAAAACCTGAAAAGTACGGTAGTACGGGGCTCTTTGTAAGAAAATTACCGATAGTTTTCAACTGATCGATTTTATTTTTCCAGGAGAGTATAAGATTACTCTCACTAGCAATATATCAAAGCTAGAGCTTTTCATGATTTTTTAATCGGGAGTTATAGATACATTTAATTATTTTACATATGTAGGGGAGGTAGGCGTTCTCTTGGCCTGATCACGCCCATTTGCAATACCAACCAACTAGATCATACTTCCAATACTTGACCAAAATTTCAAGGCTCTAGCTTCATTCTTTCGGAAGTTATCATGCGAACGGACAGACAGACGGACAGACAGACAGACATGGCTTAATCGAATCAGGAGGTGAGCCTGATCATTTATATATATACATTGCCATACCTCCGGAGCCTCCTTTAAGGTGTTACATATTTCCGTCGTGACAAAAACAATATACCCAATACTAAAAGTCTAGGGTATAAAAAAAACAGGGGGATACCGTCCAATCAGGACAGATCCTTCCCCCTTTCAGTCTACTAGGACCTAGATGTTAGTTGGTCCTTTCTATGGGTCCCGGGTGTCATGGGCCCTCGCCTCTAAACCCTTCCCTACCATGGGATTTCAGGCATAATATTAAAATCCCCCCCCCCCAGTAACTTAAAATTCAAACGGGAGAGAGAGAGAGAGAAAAGAAAATTTAGGTCTAGCCTCTCATTTTACCTAGGCAATCATTTTTATAAAATCCTACAAAATTCATGATATCGTAAATTATTTGTTATAGATATATAGTATATAAGATATTTGAATTGTCTATTCCACGGGTTTCCTAAATGTGTAACATTAATTTCATTATATAAAAAAATTAGACTATTCCAATATTTCCAGTCTATTCTTTTCAAAAAAAAAAAATAATAGCAATAATTCCTTTTTTTTTAGTTCTTCATCATACTTGATACAAAAAAAATACAAAAGAAAATGTGTTATGCGAATAAATGGCAAAAACCACTTGTATACAATTCCCGAAATTCAATATGAATTGCGCCAAAGTTCATATAATGAACACTAACTGCGTACTCTTAACTACTGATACCAAAATGTGGGTTTAACTGCATTTTCCTTAGTTCATTATTTACTCTCACTCTTTTCCTTTTCCCCCTCCCGCGATGGAGGGTTTTCCCCCCTTTCTCAAACGGATCTGCTCCTCAATCTTCCCCATCTCCTCCCAGAGTAGATTCGCTACGGCCCAGGCTGGTGAGTTGAACTCATCCTTCACTACGGACTTAAGGTAGTTCAGATGTTTTCTTAATTTCACCAGCTGCCCGCCTCGTTTCCTCTTTACCTGCAGCGGATTTGCCGCCACACGGTCTTTGATCAGCTGCGCCTCTTTAGCAGCCGCGATCCGATCCCGGTATTGCTGCAGCGATAAGGGCAATGGTCCTGATGGACCGGGTTGTAGTCCCTCCTGGGGGCCGCTCATACCGCCACGTACAGGAAAAGAAAAAAAGAAGAAAAAGGTACACCCTTGTGTGCTCCGCTAAGTGACAAAAAGAAAAAATAATAAACAGAAGTTAAGCCAAAAAAAAAAATGAGCCGGCAAACTTAATTGCCCAAGGGTCGAGTCTCCGATTACTTCAGGCAGAGTTACTTGCCTTGTCAGTATATCGCCTTTACAGGCGATCATCCATCGCCCTCGTCTTGGCTTTGAATACGGCCTTTCATAGCAAGAAGGCTAACCGTATCCAAAGCTCAAGATCGTTGCAAGCGCATGCCTTACTCCTGTCTCCGAAATTTCATTGCAGCATCGAAGACACAAAATACTAGAATCCCCAAACCACTCACTTCGGAATGGTGGGTGTCTGCAATACCAGTGATGGGTGTCCTGGGTAACTGCTGTTGTATCTTCGGTACTGCACTGAGATTTCGGGGAGAGATCCCGCAAATCAGTATAGCGGCGGAAAGAAAAAAAATTAAATAAATGGCACATTACAACTACTTTTTTGACTAGCCCTCATCGATGTAGCCGTCTGTCGGAAAACGACGGAAGGAACCCACTTTCGGAGGGTTGCCAGACTTCCCATTGTGCCTTGTTACTTATAGCGTAACTAAAACTTTGCTTCACAAGCCCAACTACTTGATAATGACAAAGAAATACTCCTCCGCATCCTTCATCACTTCCCAAGACTTCTGATTCGAGATAATGATGGTGCTCCTGGGCTGGTCCTCAGCAAATTCTTATGAAATCCTTTGCTTAAAACACTGAACTTACATTTTGAAATATGTATGTAATAAATTTCGCTCCGATGAAACTATGAAACGTAGGTCAATAGTCGAACGCTATATCATTCTCAAACTATATTACTTGACACTAATTGACAGGATACTGTGCAGATAATACGACGTCAATGCAAGGAAAGGTCAAAGTATTTCATTTGCTGTCTTCCAGGCTGAAGTCTATCTTATGTCCGACGACAGTTGGATTGTGTCTTAATTGGCATGAAAGCAAGTGGCATGATTGGCAACAAACGGTGATTTGTCCGTATCCAAGTATACATAGAAATATATAGTACGAGTATAATAATTTAACCTAAAACTTTGTCCGTAACAAATCATTGTAACTTTTCGTTGACAGCGAAATCAGATACAAATAAAAAACTGTAATTTATTGACAAATAAAACTCAATTCTCTCTTCTATTTGCTTCTTCTGGAAAGTAAATTAAGGATAGAAACAGAAAGCAAGGTGGATATGGAACAGATCCCTGCAAATATATTATAGACTGAATCTGATAATCCGTTAAATAAATTGGTCTTAGCAAACCGAAATTGTGTTGATGCTTGCACTACCCCATTACTAGATCAAAATAATAAATTTTCCGATAAAAGAAAGTATCCGGAATAGATCATGAATTACTTCCCGATTCCTGTTTACTCTGAAACGAATTTCCTTACATCCAATTCTTCCTCACATGATTTACTAGGAATTGAATCTTTTCGCTGATATTGTGCATAGCTTTCATTCTGGAGCGTACAAGCAAAAGATGAGTGTGTTTTGGGTTAGGGTTGTCTGTTGTACAACTCGATTTGACAATAAAACTGGGTAATGTAATACGACAGTTGGTAACTCAAAAACACAACGGCAATCGCAAGAAGTCCCTAGAAACCTGTGAATCATTTTCGGTCGTTAGCTTCCTTGAGTTTATCACTGTTTGGCGTTCACACATATATCTTCCATTTCCTGCTGTGAAAGCATCTCATGGCGACTCCATGGCTGAGTTGCTTTTAGTCGAGCACACAGTTCGTTATACACGGACTGTGATTGCCAAACGCTATAAGGAAATAAGAATACCGTATACAATACATAAAGGAATTTCTAAGGCTCCTTTCGAAAAAGCTGTCTTTAGTAGTTGGCAACAAGTGGAAAAGGTTGTCTTATGCATATGTATTGAAATTTATGACTAGGATCAGATCAGCATATGTATGAAGGAGCTATAGTTGAATCAATTAGAACTATTTGTAATTCAGTTTATCAACCTTTTCTGCATGAATATACCAAATTCGACTTCCAATGAATTCATTTGGAATTGAATGTATTACATATTTATTCCGACGATAGATTGTAAGTTTTGGAAAAAAGGAGAAAAGTGAAATTGATTAATATGACATGTTTCATTTACAAATTACAAATGGTGGAAATTCAAAATGTACAGAAATACTCTACTCTCATTCTCATTTACAATTTATTTACATTTAGTTTCAACTTTTCTTTTCATTTTAAATATTCATTAAGAAATTTTAAATAGTTCTCTCAATATTTTCGTTTGTATTTTTGTTTTTTATTTACTATCCACTGTTAATAACCTAAACCGTTTACTTGATCGCGATGATAATTTCGAAAAGAAAATAACACGTATTGGATGTGGAGAATCTCCTGTTACACCACCAGTACCGGGATGCTCCGTTATGCGGCGTCTTCATGCGACCGAGTCTTTTGCGAATTCACAAAAAAAACCGGCCGGAAGAGTTCGCATCACCCCTATGCCGCCACCTAATCTCCTATATTTCGTACATCCGCATAAGCGCCACTGATTCGTTTCCGGATCATATACTTCGATTGTCTTCGGATGTGCCGAAACATCGAACCCGCCCAATATCTATCTCTAATCAGAATCACATAACTGTGTGAAGCAGGGGATCGGGGTAGGTTTGTTTTGGGGACTGTGGTCCGTACTGTGGTGAACGTTAACCGCGGCGCGACAGCCTGAGGTCGGGCCTTGGCCGCCTGGATCGTTGTCCTCCAATTATCTCGGTTACGTGACCGCGTCCTCCAATTTCGGAAGCCCAGTAGCTGCGCGGCGTCAACACATACTGAGCTCTCCCAACGATATCTCGATCGTCTAGGCAGTCTCGCTCCGTCGACTCGTTCTGCATTCATAACTCTCATTGGCATGCGATCATCGTCCTTTCTTTGGACATGCCCTGCCCATTGAAGTCGTTGTAGTTTGACTTTGACTTCCAGCTCATCGAAGAGTTCATACCGGATGCGCCATCCATCTCGATCGCAAACAGCCCCGAAAATTCACCGTAAAACCTTACGTTTAAATAGACACATGTTTCCAGAGGCTTGAGTTAGTGTCCATGCTTCGCAGCCATTGCATAGCACTGTTCGAATAATGGTCTTGTACACGCGGAGCTTCGTGTTTCTGTGCACATGCTTCGATTTCATTATGGGGAGAACCAAGAAAAAAGTCTTATTAGCTAACTGTATCCTTCGCTTGATTTCGTCAGTTTCGTTGGCGTCCCTTGACAAGTTGCAACCCAGGTATATGAAGTTGTTCGCGAACTCGATGTTGAGGTCTCCCACATTGATGCTCGGTTGTGCAGGTGTCGTGTCTTCGATTGCGTCATTATTTTAGTTTTACCCACGTCGATACGTAGTCCAACTTCTTCTGCAGCGGTATCGAACGTATGCAGAAGTTCTTCTGCGTAGGCCAATCTCCGGGACATGATGTTGATGTAGTCGGCGTACGCTGCTAATCGTGTCGACTTGATGAATACTTGAGCGTCTTGCTGTTGTCCATATTCATAGCCCGAAAAGCGTATTCCAGTGCTAGGTTGAAGAGCGTCGGTGCCAGTCCATCGCCCTGTTTCAGACCAGTGCGTGTTTTAAATAGATCAGTAAATCTATTATCGATCCTGACTTGTAAGACAGAGTTGGTCATCGTTATCTTTGTCCGTCGCACTAATTTGGCCGGAATACCAAATTGCAGCATGATGTTATACAGTACTCTCCGAACGATACTGTCGTATGCCTGCTTGAAATCAACAAAGATTTGGTATTTGTATTTCCAGCCCTTCTGGAGTATCAGTTTGACTGTGAAGAGCTGATCGGTTGTGGAGCGACCAGGTCTGAAACCGCTTTGATATTCGCCAATGATTCGTTCTGCGTACGGTTTTATTCTATTTTCCAGAATTTTCGTCAAAATTTTATATGACGTACAAACTAGTGATATGCCCCTGTAATTCTCACACCGCAGTTTATCTTCCTTTTTGTGTCATCTGTCCATGATGCTTCTGCGCCAATCGTCTGGGATCTCCTCGTCCTCCCATACTCGCAGAAGGAATTGATGTATGGCATTAGCTAGACCCGTTCCACCGAATTTTAGCAGTTCAGCTGGAATCTCGTCAGCGCCCAACGCTTTATTTCGTTTTAGTAACCGCATCGCGAGATCAACTTCCTTTACTGACGGGGCGGGTTGTATGGGTGGGTCTAGAACAACAATATCGTCGAGGGGTCGAGAGCTTCTTATGTGGGGACGTTAGATGGTAGATTCTGAAGCTCTTCAAAATAAGAGGCCCTTCGTTTGAAGTGTTGTTTTTCCTCTTACGATTTCCGAGTATTAAAAGGCTCAAGTTTTTTCCATTTAACCAATATATTTCGGGCTATAAGCCCATCATCAGGGTCTTTTTTCTACAGAAAATACAATGCGGTTTAATTAATATAATATATACAGGGTGTTACTAGTACTGAGGCTCAAACGAAAATGGGAGATAGAGGAACTTGTCTTGAGTGGAAAATCGTTCCACACGTACTTCCGTTTTTGCACCTTTAAGGAGATAGCGCGATTTTAAGGACGAAGGATTTTCATCGTACCTGTGATCACTGTTTGATCTCTAACTTCTGCTGTACTTAGCGTAACGTAATAATTCTGGGCTCGTTGGAAAGGACACAAATTGCTCTTTCTAATTGCTATCAACTGTGCCAATCAGTGTTATACTTTTTGAGAAAAATTAATTTAAATGACACAAAAATAATAATAAAATAGAAAAAAAATACAAAAAAGTCCTGTTTTATCCAAAAAGGACCTGATTAACCACCAAATTTTATTACATTTTCGGAAAGCCCATAAAATTTCACTATAAGTTTGCAAACAGAATTTCTTCATAGTTTGAATTGTAAAGGAGCGGGGCTAACAGTTATCAAGCACGTTCCCTTCAAGTAAATCTGGTTTGACACCCGTCATTTGCCGAAGGAGTATGATTAATAATAGTGAGGACGAAATAAAAGAGTTGAAGTATGTTTATTACGTTTATTTAGTTTATTACGTTTACAAATAATTTTAATCGGTCCGGTATTTCTTCCCCCATTTCTCAATTCCACCAATTATGCCGAAATTTTGGAGGAAACTTTTTCCAGACCTCATAGAGTATTTACCACTCCGTGTACTGGTCAGATTTTGGTATCAGCACGATGGAGCGCCAGCGCATTATGCTGCTAATGTCCGTCGGTAGCTCAACGCGAATTTTCGGAATCGATGGATTGGTCGTGGCGGTCCCATTGCATGGCCTCCACGATCTCCCGACTTAACTTCCATGGACTTTTATGTCTGGGGGTATTTGAAAAGCATCATCTACGCAGAGGAAATTCATACACGAGAACAGCTCATTTCCCGTATCACCGAAGCATGGCATCAGTTACGAGCCCAACTACTGCGTGTGAACCCCACCAATGCCATTCATTGGCGATACCACTTGTGCTTGCTCCACAACGACGGACATGTTGAGATTATTTGTAAACGTAATAAACTAAATAAACGTAATAAACATACTTCAACCCTTTTATTTCGTCCTCACTATTATTAATCATACTCTTTCGGCGAATGACGGGTGTCAAACCAGATTTACTTGAAGGGAACGTGCTTGATAACTGTTAGCCCCGTTCCTTTAAAATTCAACCTATGAAGAAATTCTGTTTGCAAACTTATAGTGAAATTTTATGGACTTTCCGAAAATGTAATAAAATTTGGTGGTTAATCAGGTCCTTTTTGGAGAAAACAGGACTTTTTTGTATTTTTTTTCTATTTTATTATTATTTTTGTGTCATTTAAATTAATTTTTCTCAAAAAGTATAACACTGATTGGCACAGTTGATAGCAATTAGAAAGAACAATTTGTGTCCTTTCCAACGAGTAAAGAATTATTACGTTACGCTAAGTACAGCAGAAGTTAGAGATCAAACAGTGATCGCAGGTACTATGAAAATCCTTCGTCCTTAAAATCGCGCTATCTCCTTAAAGGTGCGAAAACGGAAGTATGTGTGGAACGATTTTCCACTCAAGACAAGTTCCTCTATCTCCCATTTTCATTTGAGCCTCAGTACTAGTAACACCCTGTATATAGTTTAGATGACAAACATTGGCAATTACTTAAAATTAACAAAACAATTGTCACCGGACAAAGACTTTGTGGTTAACAAAAAGTTAAATAAATGTCAATCTAGAATACAAACAAAGATATCACAGGTGTCAGTTAAAAAAATGATACAAAGGGTGGTATGCATAAAGTGAGTCGAGTGGAGTAAAGCTGACTTGACAGAATTCCACTCAATTTTCACAATGGAGCGGAGAGTAGTTTTATGCGTACAATTTTTTCACTCGATTCACCGAACATAGCAGACTCAGAAATGTTCTCAATAGACTTCACTCTTGAGTATATCCTCATTATTATGCATACCACCCAAAGTATCTACACTGCATGCAGATACATCGAAACATGGAAATGTCTTATGCCTACCGAAAGCGTGGGATGTGTTTTGTCGAATGATTTCATCCAGTTTAACTATACATATACTGGGATCTTTATAAAACTTAAGTCGATATCTTCAACACAACAGGTTACACGCAGTCGGGAGCCAAAGACATATCGATGTTTCGATGTATCTGCATGCAGTGTAGATACTTTGTATCATTTCCCACCAAAAGCCAATAACCTGTCTTCCAAGAACCAATTCCCGATAAACCCGCCCCAAATCAAACTTAACACCCCCTTTAAGAGACAGAGAGACATACCCCATTGAAAACTAACGTCCCCATATGAACCGGATACACCGGTTCTAATGAAATTGAACACCCAACCACATGAGACAGATAGACACGCCCTATTGAAAGTCAACATTTATGCTGCTAATACATCGTACCGTATGTAGAGCTTTTGTTCTATGTTTATAGCACGTAGTATAAATCCGCCATTTTGTTCTATATGTTTATTGCACGTGTGGTGGGGGCCCACATTGTGAACCAGTCAGATCTCAAATCGCCGCCATTGCGAATGCACAACCACAGTCGCTGGATCACCCGATTTGGCTCGAATGAACTTCATCCGCTCTCGCTCATCTTCGTGGGGCGGGAACTATGTACACTCTCTCAAATTGCGTCTGCGCATGTCCAAATGTTAGTCGAACTGACTACTTGCTACCTTTTCTGGGACCCTAGTGATTGAGATAGTACAACACGGGCTATTTTATTAAATGATGAATGGGAATTGGCGGAAATTGAAGGTCATTGAAAGTCCGCCCGTTCACCAGTACACTATGTTATTTCTTGCCGTCCACAACGTCAACCTTTATCGCTATCAAATCAACATCCCAACATGTACACACAGGATCCCCGCAAGCGCACCGCCCGCGCAGATCTACAAGCAACAGCCATGCACAGCCACTTCACTCAAACGACATGCACAACCAGAAAAGAAAAATTTTCAATGGGCTTGTTTCCTTCTCTGACCCCCGAGTAGAAAAACAGACGTTTCGTGTGACGGACAGATTTTTAGGATGACCCTCAGCTATAAGACATATCCATGTCAAAATGTAAACATAGAATATCACAGGTGTCAACTTTTTGTCGATATATTTGTCAAATAGTAGACTTAAAGACTAATTTATTTGAAATTCATTTTTAATTAGATTGAAATAGGTGTTGGTGTAATGTTTTTTATCGGTTTTGTCGTTACAAGCTGTGCTTTTATGTCTAATAATCTGGTTCACTTCATGTATTTGAAGTTTGTTGTTGTTGTAGTAGCGATGCTTCGAATACTGCAGTTCTTCTTGCATCGAGGGGGTTTGGCAGCTCTTGGCCGTTGAAAGACGGGTCGTTCTGGTACGAAGAACCGGCTGCCACAGAAACGTATTTGAAGTTCCGTTTTATTCTGTTGGTTTTTAAGGATTTTCGCTTCGTCAAAGTTAAATGTACATATGTTTGTTTTCGATGGAGTGTTTGGCTAGAGCTGACAAATTATTATTGAGTGATTTCTTTGTATCATTTTTATGTTGTTTAATTCGCGTGCCTAATTTTTGGATGGTTTCTCCAATGTACGTTTTTCCACAATCGTTTGTTAATGCCATCGGTGATGATGTTTCCATCCTTGTCCTTACAAAGGCCAGTCCTGGGTTGGTAGCGGAAAGGAAAGGAAAGGCCAGGAAGAACTTGTTCCACACTTTGTGCACATCTTCAGATGTAGCTTCGTGCTTACATTCCCAGTGCTTGGAGATCAGTGAGGTTAGTTTTTATTCCCCAAGTGAGAAATAGACCTATAGACAACTCTAAATCGTATCAGCCTATTAAGGCCGGGCCACATATTTCATGCACCTATCCGATCATACTCCTGTCCGATTTTGCCCCAAGAATCGGATCGGTCCGTGATCGGAAAGCGGTGAACACACATATCCGACACATATCCGACTCCACTCAGATTTGCGGCTCTATCTTGATACAATGCTCACTCGCCATTCAAAGCTCAAACCAAAAATGCAATCGAAAGTGCAAAACAGTCCCATACGAAACTGAAACACAAAGAGAAATACACAAATACGCATCGATCGACACATCATGCAGTCGGAAAAAGAATAGTCTACACAATCGGAGCATGATCGGATACTGGATCGGAGTCTGGTAGGAGTATGATTGGTCGCGTGTCGGAAATGTATGAACTAAAGGTCGGGCCACATATTTCATGCACCCATCCGATCATACTCCGATCATACAGTCAGACGAGTGTATGAGATGGAAATGACATGGGATTTCAGATGCGTTAGTTCACACATTTCCGACACGCGACCAATCATACTCCCACTAGACTCCGATCCAGTATCCGATCATTCTCCGCTTGTGTAGAGTAGACTATTCGTTTTCCGACTGCATGATGTGTCGATCGAGGCGTATTTGTGTATTTCTCTTTGTGTTTCAGTTTCGTGCGGGACAGTTGTGCACTTTCGATTGCATAGCATTTTATCAAGATAGAGCCGCAAATCTGAGTGGAGTCGGAACAGAGTATGATATGTGTGTTCACCGCTTTCCGATCACGCACCGATCCGATTCTTGGGGCAAAATCGGACAGGAGTATAATCGGATGGGTGCATGAAATACTCGTTTGTGGCCCGGCCTTAACGCATCTGAAATCCCATGTCATTTCCCGCTCTTACACTCATCCGACTGTATGATCGGAGTATGATCGGATGGGTGCATGAAATATGTGGCCCGGTCTTTAGCCTGGCATCATTCATGCTGAGGACCATGGAGAAGATTCTCGATATTTACATCAGGACATTGCTCCTTGTGAGAAACTTGTTTCGCCCCAGACAGTTCGCCTATCAACTTGGTAAACCTCGTGGGAGGAATTGACGGAGCCTTTTCAGCTAACAAAACGGCTCAGAGTGTGTTTCTTGACATTAACAGATCCTTCGACAACACCTTCTTCAAGTCCATCGAAAGTGTCCTCGGAACTAGAGGAGCCAATTTCACCACCACAGTTTGGGTGAAACGTATGCTGTCCTCTTGAAGGGTCAGCACTACGGTGAGTACCCTCTCAGCAAATGTCATGCGGGGACGCCCGCAGGGTAGAGTGTTACAGTCGCGTCTGTGGGGCCAAAACCATGCATATTGTACAAGATGCTAGCTCCCGCTTCTGCGAAGCTGATAATGAGACTTCACTGCACGTCCTTTGTACTCAATTGCCCTAACCCCTTGTGGAGCATAGCGCACTGTTCCATGTGGCCCATAGTTAACGTTTCGTTGGCATAAATTGGTTTCAGAGAATGCAGTTGCCAGCATGCACCTCCTGCACATCCATGGCCACGAACGTCGTCGTGGACGGGATACGAACCCGAAACGCCGGTAGTCAAACATGAGACTGATGCCTCAACACACTGCGCTACCGGTCGCCCTTTGTGAGTGCGAAGGTCTTGCGCACCAACGCTCGACTGCTTCGGCATAACATTCCCTTTGACTGAGGACACCTTCTCTATTAAACTTGGCTATATCAGTCCATTTATCGAGAAGAGTCGACTGAATCAAGTGATCTAGTCTAGCTTGTCGATAGACTGGGCTTCAGCAAAATAGTCTCGCAAACGGTCTCAGTGCTTGTGGTTTGAACACTTTCCACGGCCCTCCCCCAGCTATCTATCTATGGGTTGGCTGTAGGTTGGGTGTAGAATGCCAGACCCTAACATCTGTGTCGAAACGGTGCGTGAAATAGTTAAGATGAATGAATTTCAGTTCTAAATTTATTTATTTTTTATCCCTATAGGTTTTATTTGTATTGTGTTGTCCATGGCATGCGAGTCCCTTATTAATGTTAATCAGTACCAGAGGGTAACAGGCTGGCCACTCCTATTTCTCCCAAACAGAGCTAGAGCCAGCACTTGTCACCGTCGGTCTTGTTGATGAAAATTGTCCTTCGTGGTCCACCTGACCTTCACAGTCAACCAGTTCAGTTCCCTCCATTCAGCCTTCGTTCTGCAAAATTTACACTTAGGACAGGCTTGATGCCCTGAATGACTCCTCTCTTACCATTGACTAGACTGGCGGCTGTAGCTTGTCTTGAACGAAGTTCAAGTCAAACAACAATCAACCTCTCCTCGCCGAATTTCTTGTTCAACTACTGAATAAAAAAAAATTGGCACAAAAATAGAACAAACAGTTTCATAAAAAAAAAAGAAAAACATCAAAAATTAAATTGATGATTCGTTTATTAGCCATTAGCTTCCAATTTGCTTAACAAGACATTAAATACACATATTCGTACTCTATATAAATATTTACTTACGAAACTCGTCACTCAGCACGTTAGAAACCTAAACACATATTAAAACCAGAATAAAAATAAAATGATTTTTGATCGAAATTAATAAAAGAAAAAAAAAACTTGAGCACACATCCGAAGTTTATGTTCACGGTTTTCATGTCGCGAAACTACACCACCCGGCATAAGTATTTTGATATTGGCCACTGTAATGTTATCGTTATTTTGTTTCACTCTCGCTTGATGTAACGGATCTTTCCTTATGTTCCACATTTTTCACCAATATGCAGCAATGCGGCCTTGACGGCATCGCATAACATCATTTGTTTGACTGAAACTAAAAACTAAATTCTTCAATTAATAGTTGTGAAATTCTAGATGGCTACCAGATTTTTCGTTGTGATCGTAATTTTGATGTTCTTGGAAAGTCTGATGGTGGGGAGCTCTTATCGCCGTACGCAGCTCTTTCGAATGTTCGTTGATATCTACCAGTGACTCTTTCCCTTATGACTGTGTTACCGTTTCAGTTTCCATTTCCCCTTCTTTATCTCTACTAATTTCATGTGTCTATGTTCCTTGCAATTCTTCCTTGTTAGTTTATGACAGCCTCTTTAAATACTTCTCCGACCTTATTAATATATTGCGCCCTGATTCATATATTATTATCTGCGGTGACTTCAGCCTCACCAATGTTCGCTGGCCTGATTCGCCAGGTCTTCCATTATCCTCGTCTTCACGATCCCTTTTGTTGTCATTATCATCTTTTATCGAGTTCTGCAATCTATTGCAGTTTAATACTGTTCGCAATTTCATGTACCGTAAGCTAGATCTTGTCCTAAGTAATTTACCTTTGTCCTGTTTGTCATCCTCTAGAGCCACCTTTGCCTATTAACCAATGGATCCATACCATCCGGCTCTCATAAATAACCTCAACATTCCCTTTGAACCCTTTCGTTCGAGCAATCTTTATGCACGACTTGATTTTAGGAAAGCCGACTACTTAACCATCAATCAAAGGTTGAACGAAATAGACTGGAGTAGAATTCTGTTTGATCTTAATTGTGAATCTGGGGTATTTACATTTTATAGCTTCCTTTATAATATTATCTATGAGTTCGTCCCACTTCGGGCCTCAAAAATACGTAGAGGACCCGTCTGGTTTACACCCTTAATATATAAAATGATACGCAGAAAAAATCGTGCTCGTTCTCGCTTCAAGCACTCTCAGCGTCATTCTGACTTCTTAGCTTTTCGTCTTCTCAGATAAGACGAAAAAACTTATTCAAAGTACCCGTTCTGCATACTTTTTAAGCATCGAAAGCAGTGTCAACAACAAGGAGAGTAAGCTCTTTTGGTCTTACGTCAGGAATATGCGGTCTTCCTCCTCTCACCCATCTTCCCTTTCAAAACGATAATGTGACTGCAAATACTCCTAAAGATAAATGTGAGCTTTTTGCTTCCTTCTTCTCCAGTACCTTCCGCCAGCCCTCCATGTTACTTACCTCACTTCCGACATGATCCGCTCTCATCATAGTCTGTTTCGCCTATAATACCGTCCTACGTTGACCATCTTATCTTATCTCTTAATGTCAACTCTTCTTCTGGGCCTGACGGGATTCCCAACCTATTCTTGAAGAAAACACATAGCTCCATTTCCGTTCCTCTGGCTATTTTATTCAGTAAAAGTATTGCAGAAGGTGTTTTCCCAACTCAATGGAAGTCATCTTATGTTGTTCCTATCCCAAAAAAGGGTGACCCCAACTTAGCTGCAAACTACCGTCCTATTTCACTGTTATCGTCATGTTCCAAACTTCTTGAACGGATTGTTTTCAACTACATTTACGATTTTTTTGGCCATCTCATTTGTCCCAATCAACATGGTTTCTCTAGAAATAAATCTACAGTCACTAACTTAGTTGAATTTGTTGACTATGTTTCCAAATCTCTCAATAAACACCTCGACGTTCATGTAATTTATACCGATTTCTCCAAAGCCTTTGATACAGTGAATCATCGACTTTTACTGAATAAATTATTTGGTCTTGGGTTTCCTCCTCACCTTGTGTCTTGGCTCTCCTCCTACCTTCTCAACCGTTCCTCTCAAGTAGTCTTCAAAAGTCTATTTTCTTCTTCCTTTTGTCCGTCGTCTGGAGGCCCTCAGGGTTCTATTCTCGGACCCCTTCTCTTTCTGTTTTTCATCAATGACCTACCACCGCTGCTCAGTTGTCTTTCTTTGCTTTATGCCGATGATTGCAAGATTTTCACTACCATCTCTGACTTTACTGATTGTTTTGCTCTACAAACCGATTTGGACTGTTTATATTCTTGGTGCATTTCAAATGAACTACATCTGAACATCTCCAAATGCTCGGTCATGACTTACTCCTTGAAATCTTTTCCAATTTCGTTTCCCTATAAAATTAATTTCCTCCCTCTACAATACACTTCCTCGTTTAATGATCTCGGCGTTGTCTTTGATTCCAAATTAAGATTTACTGAGCATTACTCCTTCATTATCAACAAGGCATCCAAGCTTTCTGGATTTGTTTTGCGTTGCTCGGGTAACTTTCGTTCCTTCCGCAGCATACTTGAATATGCCTCAGTCGTTTGGTCCCCTCCTACCTCAGTATCAACCGAAGCCTTGGAACGTTCAACGTAAGTTCACCAGATCCTTATTGTTTAAATTTAAGTTACCATACCTTCCATATCCTGATCGCTTGAGCTTACTCGAAATGTTGTGCGTAAAAGAAGAATTTATCTCGACGAATGCTTTCTCTTTAAGATTTGCCAGGGCCTTTTGCTTTCATCGCTTTCTGAAGACATCAATTTCCGTCTCCCTTCATATTACACACGACCGGTAGCCATCTTCGAACCTCCCAATGCCCAACCTTCTGTTTATATGAACTCTCCATTACCTAGGACCATGTGTAATTATGATAGACTAGGTCTTGGCCCTTTACCCAATTCATTTTATACTTTTAAACGCCTACTGTTACTTAAAGTATCATCACATGAACTAAATCACTGAATTAGCTTTGAATTAACTATTTGTGGTTTATATTTTTCCTTTTATTTGATACTTCTGTTAATATTTGATCTAGTTTTTATTTTCCATTTTTTCTTATTTTTAATTAACTGACTGAATTATTGTAGCATTGAATTAACTATTTGAAATTTATGCTTTCCTTTTTTTACCTCTGAAACTACTGTTAAGATATTTTCTATTTTTTTTTCTTCTCTCTCTGTTTTAAATCTTATTTCTTCATATTCTCTACTTTTTCTTATTATATAATACTGTGTTATTGGGATCTTATCCTGTTCAGTTAATAAATGAAATAAATAAATAAATAAGAATGCAAAAGTTTTTGGTAATTGCTTTATGCGCTCTTAGCCTTAAGAGCTAAATGTAATTTGAGAGTGAAATTTTGAATGACATAAGTATTTTGTCATCACGCGATCTAGCTTATTTTCGTTGTTCTAGTAAGTTTAAAGTAGTCTCCAGTCGATGTATGATTAATTTCCTAATCTTTCCTTGGCTTTTAAAAACTTTTATTTAATAAATACATATGAGACAAATAGCTGAATTAACTGACTTTATATGAACTCAAATTGTAGCGAAATATAATTTGGGTACTTCTGGAACTAATGTCGCTAAAAAATAGGGTTTGTAGCGTCAAACGCTTTACTATTAAGCGAATAAATATAAAAAAAACTTAAAGTGTGAGTAACATGCCCCGCCCAGGTATTAATTGTATAAAACTATATACCATGAGTATGAACCGATTTTACGAAAATGTCAAGTCGATCCACAAAAACACCTAAACCTAAGACTGTAAGGGTAAAAACAATAAGATTATATTTTTTTTTAAATGGTTATATTGCATCCGTATAATATATTTACATTAACATTCGCCTAATTGCCGATTCAGATGTGATATGCTTGTGGTGGGCCGCCGGACTAACATTTATTTTAAGAATAAACTGCCATTTAGCACAATTTGATTTTCTCAATATCTGTTTAGCGTTATTAATCGGATAAACGCTAACCGTCTCCTGGCCTTCGATTAATCTTTTATTCAAAACAAAACTTACGAGTAACTCCTGGGTTCCGGCCGAAAATTTATCCTAAAGAAAAACCCAACACCTTATCCGGATACTGAGATTTTGGCAGCTAGATCTGCTCACTTTTTCAAATGAAAACAATGAAAGTGGCCATAAAGAACAGAGTTCCTGGAAATTCATTCGAATGAAGAGAATTTTCAGCAAACTCAACTGCAAATGGATATGCTGGGAGACTGTACAAATGCAAAGTAGATTTGTGGGCGGTAGAATTCCGCCAAGAAAATCAGCTGATTCTGCCATAATTGCGGTCTGAGATGAGTTTCATACTTTATGACTTGGTATTTTAATCGACGTATGAGAAAACGAAAACGCTTATCGGGCTGTTTATATTGTAGTTTCGATGAATTTGTATCCCTGTTGGTTAACAAAGTGTTTAATCGGATATTGAGAAAACGGGCCAGGAGTACAAATGCATAATTTATGTGGATGACCAGGTCCAGCTTGATATCAATTGATTAATCAAATATGCCGTCAACCAAGTACGCACATTTTCTTGGAAATAGGACAATTCAAATTGGAATTGTTTGTGACACTTGGTTTCATTCTGCACACCAACTTAGTATGCGTCTGTAGCTTAGCTCGGTAACGCACCGAGCATTTTTTGCTACTCGAAACACGGTCTCTGCGGTTCGGACAATTCGCCATCACTATCTCTTACGGAAGCAATACATGCTGCCAAGGGGAAGGTGGCCATTCCACCTGTGGATCCTCATGTAAACCACTTCATTTCGCCTGCCTGGGCTGATCGCCATCGCCAGGTGTGCAGTCTTCAAACTAATTCAGAACACCATTCTAGCCAATAAAGAAAATAACCAAATGTCACTGTTCATCCACTGTAAAATTTCAAATCCACCACCATCCATGCATCCCAAACAAAATACAACAACTACGTACTTAGTTGTTAGTTAGTTAGTAACATGCACAAAATGAACACCATGACACTATGGGCCGTTTTCTTAATGTCTAGTTAAATCTTATCCTGTAGATAGGTGGTCAGGTCTGTGGGGAAACTCATGGGCAAGTCTACATAGCACCTCCGCGTGGTGGCCGCTGGTAACTTCGCGAATAGCGAAGGCTGAGCTATGGGGCCGGTTGCGTGTACTATCACATTACGCGAGTACCGCCGTTTTGCGATATGTAAGCAATCGACACACTCCCTACTTGGCCAACTCTTGTGTTCTATAGTTTTGGCGAAGGTAGCCCATACGGCGTGTCAAATGTCCTAAATCCCCGGGGTGTTATGCGACCGTGCCCATCGGGGGAAGGTGACCAGGGACGCAAATGGTCATCACAAACGGAGCAAGTTACTGCCACACATCTGTACAATAGTCAGTTGTATGGGTAGAGTAAACTGTCTCCCCGACCGTACGTTGGCAGAGGGGCGCCTATGAAACTCTCTGCATAGGTGACACGGCGACCAGGTATGAGACTGGAGCTGGTGACTGAGGTGAAAGTTCACCTGCGGGGTTCCGGATCCAACACTTCACTTTGCTCCTTTCTTGCACCTGTTGAACCGCGATCTACAGAGTAGCGATCTGTTAGACTAGGAGAGAAACCTTGATTTGCTTCAAGGGTAGCAGGTGCAGAGTGGCATGAACGCCTACGGAACATTCGGGAGGTCGCGAGGGAATCTGCTTCGCGGCACAAAGAGAGGAAAGAACGGCCGGATCGTCATAATGTTCCTATAGGGGCGGGGAGTAGCGGGAGGCAATATGCTGGCAGTTGCCTCGGCTGTGGTCCGAGAACGGGAAACCCAAACCTGAATCAATAAATAAAAACAAGAATATGAAAATACATCAAGACATTCTTGGAGAAAATGGCAGGAGGAATTCCAATGAGACGGACAGCGACGACTCGCAAGGGTTGAAGAGGTTAGTCTCTGAAGAAGACGCTCCAGGGGAGAAGGGAGGCGTTGTTGGAGCGGACAATGACGCGCCAGAAGGCGCGGAGAGCTTAGTTCAGACAACGTGCACTCTGATCAACGTTCAATCTGCTGACTATCAGGGATGGTGGCGGGCCCGCACAAAGAAACACTAACTGTGTGCCAGCTGAATATTCATCACAGTAAAGCGGCATCAGCGATGATGACGAGATGCTTTGATGAAGAGAAACTGGACATAGCTTTAATACAGGAACCCTGGATTTTACAAAACAAAATTAGGGGTTTGTCACAACAAACCGCAAATCTGTACCATGCACAGGTGGACGGTAAAATAAGGACATGCATTCTGGTGCGTCATGGAATACGTGCAGTACAAATGATGCATCTCTGCTCGCCTGATCTTACGGTAGTAATGATCGGCAGTGGTGCAGGATCATTCCTAATTGCATCAGCATATCTCCCTTATGATGCACCAGAACCACCTCCATCAGAGGAAGTAGAAAATCTGGTAAGATATTGTAAAGAAAGAGATATGGCCCTGATCATAGGCTGTGATGCCAATGCGCACAACACTGTGTGGGGCAGCACAGATGACAATCCTAGAGGACAGCAGCTGCTAGAATTTGTGGAAAAGTACAATCTGCTGGTAGCAAACAAGGGGGTCGCTCCAACCTTCGTGGATGCTGAGGTGATCGACATTACCCTAAGCTCTGTTAATATGCTTGACAGAGTTCAGAATTGGAGAGTGGTGGACAGGCTAACCATGTCTGATCACAGGGCTATCCAGTTTGAAATTCTGTATGGCAGAAAACGGAGTAGCGAACGCAAACGTATAAGAGTGCCAAAAAATACTGATCGTGTTAAGTACGAGACATATTTATTGGAACAAGTCGAGGATATTCAAGACGGAATACCTCGGAATACGGTCGAGATAGAGCGAACAGTGGAACAACTGAACTCCGCTATTAATCGCGCCTTCGAACACGCTTGTCCCTCAACAGTAGTGGACGAAAAGGACCCAATACCATGGTGGAGTAGGGAACTGGAGTCTATGAAAAAAGAGACAAGGAAAGCCTTTAACCGTTACATGAGGGAGAGAGACTCTCACTCTTGGGAACTATACAAGGATAAAAAGAGGGAGCTAAAAAGAACCTTACGTCTTCGGAAACGAAATACGTGGAGGGAATTCTGCTCTAGCATGAAGGATACGTCGGAAGTATGCAGATTACAGAAGATGATATCGAAAGACACTGCTTCGAAAATGGGGCTGATACACAAAGTTGATGGTTCCATGACAGAAATAGTGGAAGAAACGTTGCAGGCCCTGATGGAGGTACATTTTCCTGGAAGTTTCAAGTCAGACCAACCATGGCCTCAAACTAACATGGGAGCTGGTGGGGTAAGTCAACAAGAAGCTGAGAGGATAATAACTCCAAATGGAGTCAAAAGTGCTATAAACTCTTTTGCTCCATTTAAAACGGCTGGAATGGACGGAATATTCCCGGCACTATTACAGTGGGGCATGAGCGCTCTACTAGATAGGATCCGGAATATATTCGTCGCCTGTCTTTCAGCAGGCTACATCCCGAAGGCATGAAGGGAGGCTAAAGTGGTCTTCCTGCCTAAACCGGGAAAGAAAGACTACACAGAGGCAAAGTCCTTCAGGCCGGTTAGCCTTACATCATTCCTGTTGAAAACAATGGAAAAGGTGTTGGTGGACTACCTGGAGAACACCACGCTAATGTATAGTCCTCTGAGTAGGTGCCAACATGCTTATGGAGCAGGCAGATCTACGGAAACCGCTCTACATGAACTTGTTAGAGTTGCAGAGAGAGAGATTAACAATGGCGGGATCGCTATGTCTACTTTTATGGATATAGAGGGTGCTTTTGATAAAATCTCCTTTACCAGACTAAGGAACGCCCTGATTGAGCGGGGGGTTGGTTACATTATAATTAAGTGGATCGACTCTATGCTTAAGCAGAGGGCGGTAAATCTTAGCAGTGGATGGGACAGAATACGGGGTAAGGTAGTCCGAGGATGCCCACAAGGAAGTGTTCTTTCGCCTCTACTGTGGAACATCACCGTGGACAGTCTTCTCTGGAAGCTGGACTCGATGGGCGTACACACTGTAGGATACGCCGATGACTTGGCACTCACGGTCAGTGGAAAGTTCATGGACACAATTCTAGGTTGCATGGGACAAGCTCTCAAAGTAACCGAAGAATGGTGTAATGAGCAAGAGCTAACCATAAACGCTAGTAAATCAAACACTATGATTTTTACTCGTAAGAGGAAAGACATAGAGATAACTCCCTTACGGCTTTTTGGTTCGGAAATCAAGGTGTCCAAGGAAGTGAAGCATCTAGGAGTTACCTTAGATGCGAAACTAACTTGGAATGTTCACGTTGATGAAAAGATCCAAAAAGCGAAAAGGATTTTGCATCAATGTAAGAGAGTGTGTGCTCGTAGGTGGGGAATTTCACCTAAAGCGACACACTGGATTTACACAATGATGGTAAGACCTATTCTAGCCTACGCATCAGTGGTATGGTGGCCAAAAGCCATGCAGAATACCACAAAGCGGAAGCTAGATGGGGTACAAAGGATAGCTTGCGTAAGCATATGTGGTGCAATGCGCACCACACCAACGCGAGCAATGGAGGCATTGCTGGGACTGCCGCCGTTGGACTTATTTATAAAGAAAACGGCGGCGCTTTCGGCAATACGCATGGAAAGGGATGCCATGTGGCATCGCTTTGGAACTAGCAGCGGTCATAAGGGCATCCTAGACATTATTCATGATGAGGTCAGGGAGACTCTAATGCCGGTAGAAGGCATGAGTAGACGTAGGGTAGTTGAAAGACTACACAAGACTCACATTGCAGATGGAAACATACATAATGAGTGTATGTACAATGACATCAGCATTTTTACTGATGGGTCTTTAATGGACGGTAAAGCGGGGGCGGGGGTTTACTCTGAAGAGCTAAACCTAGCATGTGCGCTTAATCTAGGAGAGTATGTGTCCGTATACCAGGCAGAGATGCTTGGCTTTTTGCATGCTTTGGACCACCTGCTTGAAGGTCAGGTGCGGGGGAAGAAAATCCTTATTGCACTGGACAACCAATCGGTGATCAGACGCATGCAGCAGACGAACATAAACTCTAAACTGGTACTAGAGTGTGTCCGGAAGCTCAACACGTGTGCCTCAGAAAATGAGGTTACGCTGATGTGGGTAAAAGGACACATAGGTACAACAGGAAATGAGGCGGCGGATGCCCTAGCAAAACAGGGATCTGCGGCAACTTTCATTGGCCCAGAACCCAGAGTTGCTCTGGGGAACGGCATGATTGGAGCGAAGGTTGGGAAGTGGATGGACTCCATGCATCAACAAAGATGGCAGGAGCTAGTCACTTGCAAACAAGCTCGGAATGCAATGACCAGCCCTTTAGGCAGGGAAGCGAGAAAGGTACTTAGTTATAAACGGAGTACCCTAAGCTGGATAACTGCCTTGGTCACAGGGCATGGTAATTTTAAGGCTCATCTGGCCAAGATGAAAATCGGGGAAGATGACGTTTGCAGGCTATGCCTGGAGGAGGCCGAGACGGCAGCACACATTGTGTGCGAATGTCCAGCACTGGCTAGCACGAGGTTGAGGATCACAGGCAGGCACACGATAAGCGTAGAAGCCATGAGTGAACTCAGCTTCAAACAAATGCTAGCAATAACACGGGACTCAGTGATGAAGAAAGAGGTCGACAATTATCAGTCGACATCTGGAAGTCACTGATGACCGGGAGGGGGCGAAAAGGGACCCAAACGTTAGTGGTCTGCTTCGGCTATCCCCCAGAATATAATAATAATAATATCCTGTAGATAAACGCTAAAGGGCACTCATCTTCCGGTTAAGAATTTATCGGGCAATAGTTCCAAACAGCTGATACGGGCTGCTGAGATTTTGACAGCTAGAACTGTTTACGTTTGCACATTCAAATGAGACAATTAAACCGGTCACAAGGGACAGAGTTCTGGATATTCATTCGAAGGAAACGGATATGAAATCAACTCAGCCTCAAAATAATGCTGAGAAGTGACACAGACGTAGGGAGAGTGAGCAGTATTTTTTCTTGTCAATGATATCCAAGTAACATAGTCTCCGCACCCTCTCCATTTTCCGTATGTTGCTTTTTGTGTTGAGTGCTGTCCACCAGACCACAGCTCCGTACCTTAGTATCGGACTATCGGTTCTACGACGGCTGTGTACATCCAGTGGATGATTTTCGATTTGAGGTTCCACCATTTACCAAGCAAGCTTTTGCAAGTGTAAAAGGCGATGTTGGCCTTCCTGATACATTTCTCGGCGTTACGACTCCAGTTAAGTCTACTATCCAGCAGCATCCCTGTAGTAGTAGGTCAAATGATAATGTAGTAGTAAGTCAAATGAAGTCAGTTGAATAAATATTGTTCAAGAGACAACATCCTCTTTCTATTGTCGGACCAATCAACGTGGGCGCCCATCATAAGATATTACATGGCGCAGCCGCAGCCGGTGAAAAGTAATTTTGAAATATAATTAATTTAATAAATGGGAGTAGCCAAATAGGAACACGTGAAAAAACATGAGGGAGGCCACCAAAATCAGTACGATATATTGTAAGAGACAAGATGGACATAGTAAGAAAAGTGGACGAGTTGCAATTGGCGGGAAACATGGCGGAAAATTGGCGCATATTTTTCCAAAATTTCAAAATATTCGGAACTGCAATCGACCTGGACGGAAAGAAAGAAAAGGTAGAAGTGGCTATTTTCTTAAATGCTATCGGCCCGGAGGCCGTCGAATTATTCAACTCATTCAATTTGGGTGACCCCACTACTCTAACCTATGAAAGCGTGACGGAGGCTTTTAAGCAATTTTGCAAACCAAAATCTAACGAGGTCTACCAAAGTTTTTTGTTCCATAGTCGCAGCCAATCACAAGGGGAGTCGTTCGATCATTTTCTATTGGATTTGAGAAAAATGGTAAGGAAATGTGGATTTAAAGACGAAAGCCGAATGGTGTGCGACAGAATTGTCCTGGGGACGTGCGATAAGGCATTGCAGAGGAGGCTCCTTGATATCACGGACTTAACAATGGACAAGGCTATTGAATTAGCACGGTCAGCGGAGGCTACTAATAGGCAAGTAGGCAAAATTCAAGGGGAATGTGTGGCGGTAGATATGGTAAGAAGTGGTCGCCAGCGTGATTTTGGAAAAAATAGTCCGGATGCTGAAAAAGATAAATTTAATAATAAAAAAGTGGATTCTAAAAAATATTCAACAAAAGAGGTTATAAAAAATTGTAATTTTTGTGGAAGTAATCATGTGAAGGGCAAGTGCCTGGCATATGGCAAATATTGTAATAATTATAATGGCCGCAACCATTTTACAAAAGTGTGTAAGAAGAAACAAGTAAACACAATACATAACGAAAATAAAAGTATGTTAGGTGAAAGTGGTGATTTGGATAGTCGTAGTGAA
The DNA here is from genome assembly GCA_964017055.1 of Chloromyia formosa. Classification (NCBI taxonomy): domain Eukaryota; kingdom Metazoa; phylum Arthropoda; class Insecta; order Diptera; family Stratiomyidae; genus Chloromyia; species Chloromyia formosa. The sequence goes on along the minus strand of OZ024816.1, from coordinate 42,696,333 downwards.
TCCAGTTGTTATTTAGATTCAGTAGATCATATAAGCGGCAAAAATCAGGCATGGTATGAGCTGGTTAGCATTCAATCAATTGCCATCAGATTTAAATTAGACACAGGCGCATCAGTGAACGTATTGCCTATGAAATAATTGAAACAATTAAATTCAGTTAAAATAATCGAAAATAATGAAAGGCTAATGCCCGGTTCACATTTTTCCAGTAACCAATCCAGTCCAGTAATCCAGTCCAGCGCTGGATTGCTACTGGAATAATGTGAACCGGCACTGGACAGCAATCCAATCCAGTAATCCAGTCCAGCAATCCAGTCCAGTGAGTGGATTGTCGGTCTACTTTTTGATTCCAGCTCGCCCAGAAATCATTGTCACCATAGTTACCGAATCAACAACACAATTGCCGGACTACTGGACTGGAATCATGTAGACGATATGATCCAGTCCAGCACTGGACTGGATTACTGGACTGGAATAATGTGAACCGGGCATTATAGCGTATAATGGGACAGTCATAAAAACAGTAGGTACAGTTGATTTACTATGCACTATACGTAACGGACAGGTAGAGTTGAAATTTTTCATTATTGCTGAGAATACAGTTCCAATTTTGGGTCTTGAATCTTGTATCCATTTGGGTCTTATCAAGCGAATTAATTCGATTAAGTGTCTGACAAAAGACGCACTATTAGAAAAATACAAAGAGAATTTTTGTGGGCTGGGGTGTTTCAAAGAGAATTTCAATATTATTTTGAATGAAAATGCAGTCCCTTCTGCGAAGCCTGCAAATCGAATTCCGTTAGAATTAAGAGTTCCATTAAAAGTGGAATTGAATGCGCTATGTGAGAGAAATATTATTGAGAGAGTTGAAAGTCCAAATGAATGGACTGCTAATATCGTGATTGTTGAAAAACCAATTCTTTCAGAATCTGTCTTAATCCCAAGGAATTGAATCTTGCTATAAAAGATAACTACTATGAAATTCCTACATTTCAACAAATAATAACAAATTTGGTAGATAGAAAATTCTTTTCCGTTTTCGATCTTAAAGACGGATATTGGCAAATTGCATTAAGCGAAAAATCGAAAGAGTTATGCACGTTCACTACGCCGTTTGGGTGCTACCGCTTCAAAAGATTACCTTTCGGCATAAAAATTGCCCCAGAAGTTTTCCAAAAACTAAACGAGGATAATTTTGGCGACATCAAAAATGTCACGGTTTACATCGATGACATTTTCGTTGCAGCAAAAACTGAAGAAGAGCATGATAAAGCAGTGGAAGAAATAATGAAGAGGGCGAAAGAAAGAAATGTAAAATTTAATACTAGAAAAAATCAGTGGAAACAAAAAACAGTGTCGTTTTTAGGGCATACGATAACTGAAAATGGAATAGGATGTGATAAGGCGAGATTACAAGGTATTGACGATATAGGCTCTCCTAAATGCAAAAATGAGTTAAAAAAATTGATGGGTTTTATTAATTATTTAAGAGAATATATACCTAATCTGGCAGAAATTAGTACTCCATTGAGGGAATTATTAAAAAAAATCAGTGACATTTAAATGGATGCCAGTGCATGATGATTGCTTAAACAAAATCAAAGATCTAATTATAAATGCGCCTCTGTTGAAACCATTCAACTCTAAAGAAAAGATAACAATTCAAAAAACGGGATGGGGTGTAGTCTATTGCAAAATAAAAGGCCAGTTTGTTTTGCGTCTAGAAGCTTGACAGAAACCGAGTCAAGATATGCACAAATTGAAAAAGAGATGTTGGCGATCGTTTATGCTTGCCAAAAATTTCACTCATATATTTATGGAAGATATGTAGAGATCATCACTGATCATTAGCCTTTACTTGGCATTATGGGGAAAGACTATAAAAATATTCCTTAGGCGAGGTTACAGCGAATGAAGCTCAAACTTGAAAAATATAGGTTAAGCGTCACTTATTTACCTGGGAAGTTGATGTATTTAGCTGATTGGTTGTCAAGAAGCCACTCAAAAGAAGCTGGTGAACATGAGGAAATTGAGGGCTTAGGTGAAATGGTACACACCATTAATGTCAGTGATGAGAAAACAGATTTGTTTAAAAGAGAAACAGTAAAAGATATCTTATTGAGAAACTTAATTGAAGTTATATTGAATGGTTGGCCAAATCGTAAAGATGAATTGACTGAAAATATAAGGTTCTTATGGAAGAACAAAAACAATTTATTTGTCGAAGAAGGGATAGTTTATTTTGAGGATCGGATATTTGTTCCGCAATCATTATATAGCATAGTGCTTGAAGAACTACATAAGTCCCACCAGGGAATAGAGAAAACTAAACGAAGGGCAAGAAAACTTCTATATTGGCCGAATATGAATCAGCAAATAGAGTTAATGATTACGAATTGTAAAATTTGTCAAAAACATAGATCTGCCAATATAATAAAAAAACCTCTATTAAATTACGAAGTGCCCGAGGGACCCTATCAGAGAATTGGGATGGACATAATGGAAGTAATGTCGAAAAAGTTTTTAGTCATCGGAGATTATTTTTCTAAATATTTGGATATTATACCACTTGTTAAAAGTACTGCCACTGCAATTAAGTTGAAATTGGAGGTAGTATTTTCCATTCATGGTTATCCAAGGGAAATCATTGGAGATAATGTTCCGTTCAATTCATTTGAATTCAAAGACTGGGCTTCAGAATTGGATATAAAAGTTGTAACAACAAGTCCTCGATATCCTAAGTCAAATGGATTCGCTGAGCGTATGGTGCAAGTAGCAAAGAAATTGGTTTTAAAATGCAAATCGGAAAAAACTAACTTGTGGCAAGCTTTGCTTGAATATCGAAATATGCCTATAAAAGTTGTCGCGCTCGCTGGCCGTGATCGTTCGGTCACCGCTCTACGATACTACTAATCTAGAGCTCGGAGATCAAATCTCGGCGCGATGAAAAACTGCCTGTGAGTACTAATAGAACTCTCACAGTGCTCCGGGCTTGTCAGTATAAAGACGGCGCGGATAGGAGGTGCATGCTAGCAACTGCACTTCCGAAAAGTAGATATGCTATTGGAATGTCAACAAGGCATAGAAATGCTAGAGATGTTGACGCGCCCATGCCCCTGGAGGGGTCAAGGCAATTAGAGATTAGAGAGAAACAAGAACCCTTGTGCCTGGGAAAATTACATTTTTCAAACATGATGAAATAACTAACAAAGTCATACCAGTTCTGAAGAAAAATTATACTAATAATAAGAAATATTACGACCAAAATTACCGACCTGAAAAAAACTTTGAAAAGGGAGAAAAGATATGGTTAAAAGATGGAAAATATTGGGTTGCTGCTACTATAATAGATAAACACCAAACACCACGTTCATATATCATACAAAAGGAAGATTTGTTGTTAAGAAGGAACTCCTCTTTTATTAGGAAGCGAAAAGATCCGGGTTCTACTCGTATTATGCGCAGTCATGAAGTAAGGAATTAACGATTTAAAATAAATTTAACTATACCACACCTGATCGGATTATGTAAATAGTAACAACGCAATTGAGAATATTAATGTAATAAATTTAGTGTGATTTTCTGAACATATACATAAATATAAAAATAAAAGAATATCCTAAACGAATAAAGTTTTTGATAACTTGAAAGGGTAGATGTACCTAGTAGTAGGTCAAATGATAATGTAGTAGTAAGTCAAATTATAATGTAAATGAAGTCAGTTGAATAAAGATTGTACAAGAGACAACATCCTCTTTCTATTGTCGGACCAATCAACGTGGGCGCCCATCACAATATATTACAATCCCCAAGTACTTTGCATGGGTTAATAAAGCTAACTCGGTGTCACCCATCTTTGACAAGATAAATTCCTGAATTCTGGGTTTCCTTGTGAAGAAGACTAGTTTAATCTTCTGAGTATGTGCACTTAGATCTCTTCTGTCCGCCCACCTTAGTAGCTTACTGAGGGCCATAGTTGTAAGTTCCTTCCGGAGTGTCTCTCATCGTACTCTTGGTGACTATAGCACCTCCACATTCATGTACATATGGTTCGAGAATGAGGTTCGATCCAGAACCCTCCAGTTCTGAACTTCGTATCACTATTTGAGTGTAGCGTTTCATCTAGGACGTTCTCGCTAGTAGATTCCCCATAAGTATATTCCCCTCCACGATTTGCAATTTTCAAATTATAGTTGAGTTGAAAAAGTAGTAGTGACTCACCTCTCTTGATGTCGTCCTTACTTCCCCATATCGTGTGGTGTATGCGATAACTTTCGATAGAATGAAGGTATCGACTTGAAGTTTTGGTCAAATGTTAGTGAAAGTATCCAGTTGGTAGGTAATACCTTCCTTCTAGGTATTAAAGTGGGCATGATCGGACCAAGGCAACGCCTATCTTCCCTGCAAATGTTACTTAAAATAAATGGCAACTTTCCATAGAATGGAGCTAGCGAACTAATGTTCCTTCATCGTGGATTCATCGATAAACCTCTGCTCAAACTGACCATATATAGTATAGGAGACACCCTTTTAATGCATTCGGATGTTGTGTATTTGAAGTTTTGGTGTTACCACTAGGTATGCACATCATCATCATAGTGGCGCGACAGCCCGACGTCGGGCCTTGGCCGCCTGGATCATTGTCCTCCAATTATCTCGGTCACGTGACCGCGTCCTCCAATTTTGGAAGCCCAGTAGCTGCGCGGCGTCCACACCTACTGAGCTCTCCCAATGAGATCTCGGTCGTTCTCGAAGTCTCGCTCCGTCGACTCGTTCTGCATTCATTACTCTCTTAGGAATGCGATCATCGTCCATTCTTTGTACATGCCCTGCCCATTGAAGTCGTTACTAGGTCTGCACAAGTCTAGGTTATATACGCTTCGAACTCGTTTCATATATTTTCCTATAACGAAACGAATTAATCAATGAAGCTCAAAATTTGTTGTGGGGTTGCTGCGAGAAACTGCCTGGGAAATACTCTACTACTAACTGTTAGAGAAATGGTCAAAGACACAAAATACAAATAAACTACATTAAATCTCCCACAAATAACATCCGAATTGTTTCTCTCTGAAAAGTAAAAATTCATAGGAAAACATACGATGTAAATATATTATGTACATACGGATTTACATATGTACGTATGTATTTGTATTTCCGCATTTACATTGCCCGGAAGATTGAACCGAAACTGGTGACGTGGCATGAGTCCAGCCAAACACAAACGACACGAAACATTACCAAAAGCATCAATAGCTGATGGTGATATGAAGAATAAGGGCTTCTTTTAGAAAACTCCATTGATTTCACCAGATTGTATTCATGGATTAAATTTCCAGATTTCCCTTTATAAGCAACTTTCTATTTCAATGATAGGCAAATATTCGAGATTAAATCTCAGGAAAGATTTTCTAGGAAGAAAATCAAGATATGTACCATAAATTGGTGAGTTTGAAACGGTATAGTTGTTGAACCTTTCCGACTTGGAAAATTAAATCAACCGTGTTATTGTATGTTTTCCTTGTCTTGATCTCGATTCGAAATAAATCAACAGTTTTATACTTGAATGGAAATGTCCATTTCGGTATGTAACGAACTGAAGAAAAAACATAAATTTTGTCTAAGTTAATGTATGCCATGCTTCCACCAATGCCAAATATGTAACTTAAGCAAACTTCAGACTAGCAACTTTTTGAACTTTTTGAAATTTTAAGTTTCGTGTTTGTGCACTGCGTGTGCACCAGAAAAGAGGTGCTTACGGTCAATAATTTTGCATAAATACCAGATCCCGAGAATTATGTAAAAAAAAATCCTCAAAAATATGCTCCTCTGAGGTTTGCTTTACTATGGACCCGATTACTAACTATATTGAATTTGAAACGTTAAAGTGTCATTACGTATTACTTATTACAATTTCCTATCCATCTCTTATTTTATTTAACTCATTATTGCCCAATCGGTAATTTCACTTACCAGAATTTTAAGAAAGCATATATGTAGCTTCGCACACACAAAATGAATCGCCAGTTGCAAAAAGGGAACAAGTTCAATATTGGGCGAAAATGAGATAAGCACGCTATATTGTTCCTCTTTACTACTTTGCCTTAACCCCTAGTGGGGCATAGCGGGTCAACTACTCCTGCGCGCCATCGTACTCTGTTCTGGGCAATGGGGCGCAACTCCCCAAAAGACTTACCCAGCACTCCATTGCCATCGACGCCATGGCCTTGGTTGGATCGGGTTCCATTTCACTGCATGAAAAGCAATGCATTTATCACTCTCCCGCAATGCCATTTTCGCCTGCGTATCAATTAAATGATTGGCATCTGACCCGTACGCCGACTTAGCTCTTCATTTGATATTGTTTCGAGCCAGAAACTTCTTAAAATTCGACGAAGACATGAGTTGACTAAAACTTGCCGCTTTCTGGTAACACTAACGGAAACTTTCCATGTACTGCTCCCATACAAAAGCACAGAAAGTACCAGGGAACGAAACAGGCCCAGCTTGGTCTTGATGCTGAGATAATTGCTTTGCTAGATTTTGGACAGCATGCCGTAGGCACATTTAGCTTGGTTGATACGACGAGCGATGTCCTGCTTCGTACCACCATTTTCGGCAACAATGCTACCCAGGGAGACGAAGTTGTCCACCCCCTCCACTGGCCGCCCACCAATATTGATGGCAATAGGTGTCGGATTTCTTTTTCGCAATGGAGGGCTAAGAACCTTGGTCTTGTTGACGTTAATTTTCAGCCCAAATTTGCTTGCCTCCCTCTCGAGATCTGATGCCATTACGGACAGATCCATGATTATGTGGGAGAGTAAGCAAGTAACGGGCACACATTACGACATTGCCTGTACTCATATTTCAATAAGATAATGGCCTGCGTGTCGTTCAAGGAAATGTGCATCGCACATGACTAGAGATAAGGATTCTTTGAGCTGCGCGTCAACTAAGATAAGATAGATAAGATACTGTTCAATAAGATAATGGCCTGCGTGTCGTTCAAGGAAATGTGCATCGCACATGACTAAAGATTTATACTTTGACCTGCGTGTCGTTCTTCGAAATGTGCATCGCAGATGACTAATAGAGATAAGGACTCTTTGACCTGTGCGTCAACTAAAATAAGACAATATAGTTATGCGTAGGGCATATGACTCACAGGGAATATGTTATGTATTTTCCCTGTGCAATCATTAGATATATAAGCAAGTAGTTCGTAAGGAGAAATCAGTCTTTAGTTTACAATAAACGAGATCGTACGATCTTAGTATAATAACGAAGCTCTGTTTTATTTAAAAACATAATTAGCATATATCGTCCATATAGAGTCCCGGTTCACACTATCAAAAGCTTTCTCGAAATCGATGAAAAGCAAATCTAGCGGAGAATCGTACTCAGCGCATTGCTCGATGATGATTCGCAAGGTTTTAATGTGATCGACACAGGAGAATCCGGATCAATTGTGTTTTCTAAGTGGGCCTTTAGTCTTTCCAGGACGATTGTAGCTATTATCTTAGCAACGGCAGGAAGCACACAAATGCCTCTCCAATTATTACAGTCTGTGAGGCTACCCTTCTTCGGAAGTTTGATGATCAATCATTCCTTCCACTCAGTGGGAAAGGTCTCTGTATTCCACGCTTTATCAACAAGTGGGTACAGCAATTCGGCAGTTACGCTTGGTGCTGCTTGATAAAGTTCAGCAGGGATACCGTCGAGTCCAGCGGCCTTTATTCGTTTTAGTGCAATAATTGCAGTGACTATTTTCTCTTTAGTCGGGGAAGTGGACCGTATACGCACATTGTGATAGTTAGCTTAATTATATATTTGAGGGGGGACTTCACCAGAATTTACACGGTTCAAGACCGCGACGAAGTGTTCTTTCCATCGCCAATTTTGATCTTCTTCTAAGATAAGTAGCTTTCCATCACTGTCTTTCACCGGATGTTGGCAGGAGTTACAACCACCAGTAAACTCCTTGATGACACTGTACCTATATATGGCGTTTAAGTTTTTATTTCTTTCATCTTCTTGTGCTGAGGCTAAGAGAATTCGCATAAACTCTTTTATCGCGTCGCACACTACGACGAACTTCTCGAGCTTTCTGACAGTAAAGGAGTTTGACGCTGCTTCGATTGTCATCTGATGCTGTAGCCAAACGAACATTTAGTTCTTTTCTTTTAACAATCCGCTGCCATGAAGCGCCGGACATCCAGGGCTTATTCCGGCAATCCGTGTTTGTGCCAAGCATGGTATCGCTATCAATGTGTGGGTTCAGAAGATACTGAGCAACTTCCGCTCAACTGATCATGATTAACTGATCACCGAGCAGGAAAAATTTCTGCTCTCCGCTCACACTTTTCTTCTTCTTCTTTCTCCTTGACTTTCGTATGAAGTGTGTGTGACAACGAGAGTCGCGTTCAGCAGGCACAGACTGCATAATCGACAAGTTCCGGAACTGCTCGCGAGCAGTTCGTGCTCTTCGGTAACTTCTGAACGCAGGCAATGTACGCATTTTTTATGGCATCCCTGTTTTCATTTGTGTCACTATCTGGGTGACTAGTTATCTGAGCTGCTTTTAGCGCAAGATGGTCGTTATATTGTCGTAAGACAGCTTAATTTTTTAGTCGAGCTGTGTTGAATTTGCGGCGCCTGGGTCTTTCGTCAGTACGACGGCGCATGGCTGCAATCGAACATTAGCAATCATAAGATAATGGTCTCTTCCCATCCCAATATCAGCACCCTACTTGTTTCGCACGTCCAGGAGACAACTCTTGAATCTTTGACTGATGGCAAAGTTTTCAATCTGATTTTGTGTTCTGCGCCGATCAACAGAGGACCAACTAATTTTGTGGTCCAACTAACTATGCTTAAACATAGTACCACCGATCTAGGGACTGTGACTCATTCGGAGATCGTATCCCAGGATAAGATACAGTTACGTGCTGCTCTCGTTAAAAGGAGCCGCACACCTGACTCACGACGACTACCGGTAGCTCTACAACATTACAGTGCTACCCGTTGGAGAGATAAACTCTACGCCGTTCCACCATCTTATCTCACTAACTCCTAAGATGTTTAAGTTGTACCTCAGAAATTCACTCTCTAATTGAAGAAATCGTGTATTCTGGGGATTTTCTGATCCGTTGTCCAGGAGAGTACTCACATTCCAGAAGCCAATCATTATCATTGTACGATAGCCAAAAGCCGTAACCGTTGACCGTGGCGTAGTTCGACGTTTCGTTATCATATATAAGATATCGGATAGTGCACGTTGCTGGCATTCACTGTCCTGTTCTTTGTTTGTCAGTTTTAACGACAGGCCGTTAAAGGGAAAGGCCATGGTATTATTTTACGCCCCACACCACCTACTGGCAATTTTGGAGTAAAAAGGGGTATACGTCCTCTAATAGCTTATGTTAGAAATTTTTTTAGAAATGTTCGTTAAGTGTGAAAAAGGAACACGCGACGGACGTGGCCGCTTTATACACTGAACAGCCTGTTTAAATTTTGAAATAACGGATAATTGGCTCAGAATTTCATTTTCATGTCTTCATGGCATGTTTAAGGTTTTTATGGTATTCCAATTCAACACATGATTGCTCGTAACTTTAGTTTTATTTTGTTAGCTTTTAATAATTATAATATGAGTGAATCGGTCGAAAGTGATTTCAGTGAAACAGTGAATCTTGTAAAAAGCAGAAAAAAGGGAATACGCCGTCCTGAAGAATATGAACGAAACCAGAGAAAGAAGGCCCGAGTAGAAGGAATGCCATATAAAAACCCGAGAGGAGTTATGAGTTCCGGAAAAACCTTAGATGACTTCACCGGTATTAAACTTTGGTTAGTAACATTACAATCTGGGCTTTACACGTTTATTGTTAGCGGGATATTATCATACTGTTGCAGTTGCAATCATTAATATCTATAAAGCATCGACGAGAGTCAGTTAATTGCAGCAAGGCAGCTCTTTCATAAATAAATTGTCTATTAAGGCTGAGCAAGACTTACATCTTCAAGGACTCCTGGAATCGGGGGTCATTCGTCGACGACGCCAAAAATCTAACACTCTCGAAAGTAAAACGAAAACTAAAAATAAACTTATCAAGTACCATGAATAAAGCTACGCAAACATTACTGCGGCAGCTTGTTCTACGCACCGGAGCGACCCGTTTCAAAATGGCCAAGAGATGCCAAAACCCTTCATTGCAAAAGGAAAGTATGTTTTTATGTTACATGCCTTGTATCGTCTTTTTTTATGTTCACTGGGAGCAATACATCTCGGCGCAACTGCTCTCAGTGCTACTTTTCCGCGCCGGCATTGAGAGAAACCCTGGTCCGTGGATCTGCTGCGTATGTGACAGAGTGCTGCATCCAAATGCGACTACGGTGAGATGCAATTGCTGCAATCGGTGGTGCCACCTAAGATACTGCTGCGGACTCAACCATCACTGGCACTGGAATTCCTCCTTTACTGCCGGTCAGTTTAGGAACAGAGGACTACTAGCAAGAACCTCTTCTAACACACCTCAACATTCAACACCATCGAGCACTCAGACAGGTTTACAGCCATCTCCGATGACTCCCGCTAACAGTTCCAAGAGGATTTCTCAACATAATTTTACGCCTTACATAATCCATACGCTCTCACTCGTCCAACTCAATTGCAATGGGCTGTAGAACAAAATCGCTGAACTCGTATCATTCATAGACAGACATCGCATCCAAGTTGGAGCCATACAGGAGACGAAACTGCACTCCAACTCACATGGCAACTACGCTATTATCAAGAAAGACAGGTTGACCAACGCTGGAGGAGGACTTGCCTTCATCATTCACCATTCGCTCAATACCGGGAAATTGATTAGTAACGATATCATGGAAGTGCACGCTATCGCCATAAAATCGGGTAATGTTGATATTGAAGTTTAAAACATTTTCATTCCACCGGTATCCAGCTGTCCCTCAGGATACCATGTATCAACCATCTCCTTACCTGGCAACATCGCCCTCCTGCTCGGTGACATCAATGCTCACCATGAACTCTGGCACTCCAACCTTAACAACGACGCCAGAGGAATCTCAATAGCTGAACAGCTTTACGCCTTCGATTTCTGTACTCTGAATGACGACACCCCCACTCGCATCGCCGGTACATGTTAAAGTTCTTCAGATGCCACGATTGCTAGTGAAAGCCTCATAAATGAAACACAATGGGAGCCGGTCCTAACACTATCTTCAGACCACTTACCAATCGTGATAAGGCTTGACAAACCAACAAACATCATATCTGCCGAACGCCGCACGTTTGTCAACCACAATAAGGCTGATTGGAACTCGCTCTGCTAAAGCCAACTGGCGTACGTACAGCCGAATCCAACATAAGGAAAGTCCTGAGCAAAGCGGCTGCAGAGTTCATTCCTGCTGGACGGATTCCGAAAATTCGATCCAATTTTCCAACTACTGCCGCCAGATTGGCAGGCGAGAGATACAGCATCAGGAGCGTAAATTTGGACGACCCCAGAATCCACGAGATGAACTGCGAGCTCCATAGACAAGTAGCTGAGCTGAACACAGGAGGTCAAAATGGAGCACCCACCTGAATAACTGCAACCTAACCACAGGTTGTGCAAGTTATGGTCGACTGTCCGTGCCCTTTCCAAACAGAAAGGAAACGTCGCCATTCAGGTCGGTGAAAATTCAATAAGTGATCCTACCCACTGCGCAAGTCGTTTCAATAAACAATTTATTGAACACCCCGCACCGGACAGACTTAAGCGCAAAATTCGTAGGAAGATTCACAACCGAACCATCGACAGCATACCTGTTTTCACCACGGACGAAGTGGTTGCAGCTATAAGGAAAGCGAACAACTCGAAAGCATTGGGACCAGATGGCATTTCAATGACTATGCTGTATGCTCAAACACCTCGATCTGCCAGCCATCAACCATGGAGGAGCATGGAAGAGGATTTTTGGATTTTTGGAGTGAGTTGAAAGCAATGGCGGCGAACAGGAGAGGTGGATAGTCCGCGTGGTGAATACCCTATGCCCCACAAGGGGTTAACAGAAACCAGAAAAAGAGAAATTGAAAGGACTATTATTCTCATATTTCAAAACTACAAGCGTTTGCATCATAGTTTTTTCTTATAATATATGTACGGAACAATTGTCCCTAGTTGATAAGCAAAACCATCAACACCTAATCCTATTTATTTTTATTGCCTTACGCCGAATTGCGCTATCACAGAGCAAATCAATCATGACGCATAAATCCTTGATCATATTTGTGAATTATAGCCGTTTCAGTCTAGAATTGACTATTTGATTTACATCATACCCTTGCGATAAAGAAAACTTTCAGGCTCTAGACTACGTCAAAGTAAATTTGTTTTGCTCATAAATACACCGTGGAGCTCAAGGAGAAATATACCAAAAAGATTCTATAACAAATTTCACCCATCATAAGGATGCGAGCATTTCCCAGTGAGCTTTACACTTTTATATTGGCAAAACGCGTAAAGCACACACCACCCGTATACACAGATTTTCATTGGCCCAAAATCCACGACAAGAATGATGGCAGCGATAAAGGAGCATATCTGAAACAATTTCCCACACCCATATTCGCATCAATCGGAGTATTCCCATTTCCATCATAGGCCAATCCATATACGATTTCAGTCAGCTCCTTTTCATGAATTCATCGAAGAGAAAATGAGGAAAATAGCCTGAATTCCATTTTGTGGCTAACACTCGAATTTATGGCTCTTGAAAATATTCTATAGCAGAAAAGATACTCAACATGTTAAAGGAAATCCCTAAATAGATTTTCCACGCTGCTGTCGAGATACAGACAACAGGCAGGATCAAACTCTTAACTCTTTCTTCTATCAATCAACCTAATCGAAAAATGAATCTGAAATCTGAACTTTCTCACTCGCCCTCCGAAACTTTGGCAACAACCCAAGTATCTGAGAATAAGATCGGATTGATATTGGAGGAAATTGAACTGCTTGCGAACTGTAAAAGTGGCGACCAGACAGAATAACATTACAGCGGGTCGTAAAATGCTTCGCAACGAATTCCCTTTTATGTGCCCCATAATAATATTCAGAAAAAAAAGGAGCAGATTCTGATACAGAAATTCATCGCTTGGCCTTATCAGAGACGCTTATCAAAATCGTCGGAGCTTGCGGTTTGTATTTTTCCGAAATTTCCAAACGCTATTGGACCAAGCTAAACAACGAATCACCCGATGGGCATTGATTTGAAGATTTACTAGCATAAGGTGGGTCAGGGCTCCCGGGTTGGGTCTATTCGGCCCCAACAAATTATCTGATATGCAAGTTCGCTGTATATTTGTTTTCATCCTTGTCTGGAATGTTATCAGTTTTCTTGCCCTTGGAATAAGACATTTACTTTAGACGGACCAACATAAAGGATAATAGGTTCAGCAATAACCGTTTATAACACTTTTTAATACTACTCACTCATTTCCTCTGATCGCCAGATTGGAACTAATACCGGAGCCTCTTGTATTGTGGTTATATGTTAGGACTCAGTTAACATCAAAAAATAATAGAAAGGACAAGTTAAGTACGTACTCGAAGTACGTACTTAAAAAAAATTAGACGTATTGCAAAATTGTGAAAATGTACTTATTACAGTTTGATCCTAGGACAATCGTCTCAATATTTGCTTTGTGTTTCAACTGAAATGATCCATAAAGCACTAATCCCAGTATATTAATCAATGTTTTGACATCTTTATGTAGAAATAGCGCTATAAGTGAAATTATCCAGAACTGCACACTCTCTTCCTGGATCTGTTTTTTTGCGGGGTATATTCCGACAGTCACATTTAAAAATCATCGGGTTACGGATGATTAGGCACGATCTTCGACAAGGACCAAGTTCAATGAGCAGTTTGTTTGGAGAATTGTTTAGATATCCTCAACACTCCACTGATTGGTCTTTTAAGCTTAAGCCAAGCGATGAAACTCATAACAATTCTACACAGGGATTGTGTCACTAGCTGCTTTCACACAGCGGTCGGTTTAAAGCGAAGGTGCGGCCGGCCAAGAGCTGTCACAACCCTTTCGATGCAAGAAAGAAGGAAACACTGCACTCTAACGCCACCACAGTAAGGTGTAATGTTGCAAAAACTAGTGCCACCTAAGGAATTGCTGAAACACTATAGGCCCATATTCCTACCCTTCCTTCACAGCGAGCCAATGTAGATTTAGAGGACAAGAAGTTCGCAGCTGTCCCCTACGACAGTAACCTCCATAACTCCTGTCCAGCCTGTGGCCTCACTCCACATGATTCTAAGCACATCTTTAGTTGTCCAGTGGCTCCCACGCGTTTGACTCACATCGCGGTAGAGGTCAATCCCACCGAGGCAGCTGCATTTCTCCATCTGGACATTCAGGAAAAAAGCATGGACATCCGAACTATGTAACATATACACTTGTCTGATATCGAACGCGTCGCTGCCACAACAAAAGCCGGTCTAAAGTTTAAAGTCGGTTTCTTCGCATCGGAGCGACGCGTTACCTGACGGCCAAGATCTGCCAACTCCAATTCCCAACTATGCACCTCTCCATCTCTCCGCTCATCATTCCTGAAGTTTGGAAAAAAGGAAAACCTATCCAAGGCGAATCATACCGCCCCATCACACTACTGTCTTCCGTTGCCTAAACGCTTGAAGCTATACTACACCCTACGTGCAACTCATGTCTAACTGGCCGACCACCAACATGGCTTGCGGAAAATGCACAGTACTACGAGGGGGCTGTCAACCAGGAACGTCCATGTCTCAGAACCGTCCTGGTGGCATTTTAAGACCTTGGCTAAGGACTTTTTCGAGCCAGACGTTGAATCAAAACCAAGTATGGGTATTTTCTGAATCGGGGTGATGAGGTCAATCGGACTGGGGTACTGTTGGTGGCATTTGGAGTCCTTCGTTGAAGTCAAAAGGATCTTATTGGACATGAAGTGAAGCCTAGGCAATATAGTTTTTTTTTTAATCGGGGCGATGAGGCCAATGCACTGCAGTATTGTTGAAGGCATTTGGAGTCCATGGACACACCGAAACCTACTTGGCTACGAATTAGAACGGATAGTAAATATATTATAGCTTTGTATCATATGCATTTGCGCAAGACAGGCCAAAGTTGCCGATGATTAGCGATAGTCTTTTTGTGT
Organism: Chloromyia formosa; assembly: GCA_964017055.1. NCBI lineage: Eukaryota > Metazoa > Arthropoda > Insecta > Diptera > Stratiomyidae > Chloromyia > Chloromyia formosa. Next base: position 42,681,118 of record OZ024816.1, on the reverse strand, counting down.
TATGTTTTGTAAATCGTCGATTTCATATTACTTAGACTTTTTTTAAATTTTTTTTCTATTATTTAAAAATTCAATATGAAAAATAATTGCATTTGCGCAGAATTTTTCCAAATTCAATTGGATGGGCTTTCCCAAGTAGTTGCGTCATTGCAAAGCCAAGATGAAATCCCTTATAAATTCTAGTAAATTTTGCAATAGTCATTCAGATATTCAGATAAATAAAATAAAAATAAAAATAAATCGAAGAAAAAAGTAAAAACGACAGGACTCCATCTGAAAGGAGAGAAGCTGTAAGTGAAGCAATTGTTGTTCCTAACACGGCTTCTCAAAATATTTCACCTTCTAACGCTCATCAATCACCGATTGATAAACGTGTTACAGTGTGCAAAAAGAAGGATGGAGTTTAAAAACCTTCCGCTGTTGGTGATGGCAATTCCGTCGTGATCAGAGTTGGTAAAAATCAAAGTGGGCGACACAAGAGAATTTATGGTACACAAGAATATTCATGGTACCAATAATTCTCTTAAAAGTGTTCCCAGCTTCAAAGTTTTACACATTTCCAGGCTTCATACTTCCGTGAAGGCGGACGATTTGAAGGAATATGTAGCTTAAGCTTAATTAGCTTAATTTATCGGATACAACTTTTGATTCGGTTTACCCTTTGGAATACCTTGGGTATCACAACGGACCCATATGTGGTCTAAGTGTGCTGTGTTCTTCACGGCAGCCTTTCTAACCTAACCTAACCTACCCTTTGGTAGATATTTCGAAATTAACTTCGATTAGTTTTTCTTTAAAAATTCCTCAGAACGTTCAAAACAAGTATTTTCCGCTAATTTTTGACCAAATATAATTATGCAGATATGTCTCATTTCAATTTAAAAAAAAAATGCGAAACGCGAAAACAAACCCCAACCGAAAACCTAAATTTAACAAATCTATTTTCGGTCTACCATCGAAATATCGGTGGTCTTCGTTCCAGAACGAATGACTTTTATCTCGCAATTTCGCAAGAATATTATCCTACGACATGTTTAACCGAAACTTGGTTTCATTCTGAAATTTCGAATGAGGAACTTTTTGTAAGTAACTATCATATTTTTCGTCGAAATCGTTAACAAAACTCAACTAGAAGAGGGGTGGTGTTTTGATTGCTGTCACGACAGCTATTTAGATTTACCATCGCAGAGTACTAGTTGGGACGCTAAGCGACATAAATCGACGCCACCTTGCAAAATATGATAGAGAAATGCCGTTTGGTACGAATGTTGGTGGGGCCCATACTTTCAATTTAAGAGATGGAGCCACCTTGGACGGCGGCAGGGCGGCTGTGCGGGCGAAAAACCGCCCTTTTTAGGGTTTTGTATAAAAACAAAACCCTTATGAAATCGGTCATGCGTCCGTCTGTCCGTCTGTCTGTCCGTCTGTCCATGAAATATCTCACGAACCGCTGAAGCTACATGCATGAAATTTGGTGGAAATATGTAGAAATACTATAATTCTCTGGAGAAAGCGATGCGTCGTAATAGGTCAACTTTAAGGGGGGGTCCCCATAGAGGGGAAATGAAGGTCGAAATTTTTTTTTCGTTTGGTATAGGCAAGTGGGGTATCGTAAGAAAGGTACCGTCGAGTACATTCCATTTTTGGAATTTTTTCCAAATTTGAAGAAAGGAGAAAAGAGGGAGAGGGGAAAATATGTGGTCTGAGTTTGTCCCCCCCCCCCCCCCCCCCTTGCATTTCGAGACCGTTATAGCTAGACATATGAAAATTTACAGAAAAGCGGCATTTTACTAGCATAGAAAACCGAAAATAATAGAATTTTTAAATCTCATCCAAAAAGGTTAATAATAGTACATTTCTATAGTTGCAGTTAGCACACCCCTGCACCCCTCAAGCACACCTGAGGTCAAAAATATTGATGGCTTATGATAACCAACATTATAGACAATAATATCCCTAAGTTTCATTACAATGACATGATATTTAATATAAATAGTAGTACATTGACTTAAAGTTATGCATTTTGACGCTATCCATACAAAAAATACACCTACCAGCCTCACGCATAGATATGCGTGTACTAATTGCATGTTGTTTTTCGTAGTGCGAATTGCAGTTAAATAATGAACCAACTTTGGAAGGGTGAAGATTGGTGATTGGTGATCCTAACAATGACTATTCACACAATTAATTTTTTTAGGATTTTGTGTCTTAAATCTTACAAAATCGGTCAAATACCCGTCTGTCCGTCTGTTCATAGAATATCTTACGAACGGCTGAAGCTGCACACATAATTCAGCGAGAATGTGTAGAAATGCTATAATGTTCTGGGGATAGCGTTGGGGTGTAATTGGCCAACTTTAGAGGGGGGGGGGGGTCCACATAGAGGCGAAATTAAGGTAATTTTTTTTATCCACTGGTATAGCCAAGTGGGGTGTCGTGAGAAAGGTAATGTTGAGTACATTCCATTTTCGGCATTTTCTTGAGATTTGTAGAAAGGGGAACAGTGGAGGAGGAAAAAATATTAGACCGTAATTTGTCCCAGCCACCCTGAATTTCGAAGCCGTTACACAAGTTTGCAATTTTCAATGTCGTCTTAACATGAATGGTTAAGCATCTCGAAGAGTAGGACAGTTTATCTCGTATGCACACATATCTATCTACAGCTTCTCGTATTAAAACTATTACTTTGAGAGGTGACAGATGCAGTCTTTTTGTGAATTGGCATGTAAGATACTATATCATGGGTAAGACATTTAATTATGGTGTTTTTTTCAGCTGAGTGGTACCAAGAAGAGCAGGGAGCCAATATTTAGATACCAAAATAAGCGCGTGCTACAAAACCCTCGAATTGCGGGCGTAGCCCTCTATATTCCGGTTTCATTTTAATATTGTCGTAATAATTTGTAAACGGTGCCTCGGATTAAAAAACTTAACAGCATATAAATTAAAGAACGTCAAATTCTACATCCAATGCATTGCTCAAAGTTGAAATTTGGTTTAGAATTATAATCAAAATCGCTAATCGAAAAACGTCACTTTTTGAGGCTTTTGAGAAAAATCACACTATATCGCTTTTCAAGCTCACATATCTCTGTAACGGATACTCCAAATGAAAAACCGTAGAAGTAAAAGTTGAAGATATTTTGATTTCCGGTTTAACGTGCTCAATACTTTTCAAATCGGTTCATTTTTAGTGTAGTTGTTAGTGAAAATGCTGGAATGCTTTCTTAGCGATTCCAGCTTTAATAGCTCTATAGCGGTAAGTATAGAAGCTGAAGCTTTGTTTTAGTCTCAATTTACAGATAATTAAATCTTGTTCAAAAAGTTTTTGCTTGATAGCTTAGGTCATAGTTACGCTTTTTAGGGTTTTGTAGAAAAAACAAAACCCTCATGAAATCAGTCAGATGTCAGCCTGTTCAAAGAATATCTCGAAAACAGCTGAAGCTACAGGTATGAAATTTGGTAGAAATATGAAGGATTACTACAATTTGTGTCATAAGACTTTTTATTAGTGGCCAAATTCCAACCATAGAGGAGAGAGTTATTCGCCGCTTAAAGTACATATATGAAAATTTTCAGGATGGCGGCATATAATTAGGATAGCGACGTTAAATAACCAGGATGTTGACATCCTTAGGAAAACGTTTAATAATAGTATATTTCGATAATTTGATTTGCTACTCTCTGCATATTCCGTAAGTGACCTTAAGAGAGACGTAATAATGCCAATCCGTTAGCAAAGGGTGCAGGTATCTTGTTATAGATACAATTTACATGTACATAATCATAATTCATCATATCTTTTGAACTTATGGTCGTATGGAATAGCGGTTAATTCCATTTGACTTAGAATGATCAAATACGTTAGGAACCAACCTAAAGTGTCATAAAAGATGCTTAAACTTTGAAATTATGGAAGAAATTGAATCATTTAATTAACTAATTATTTAATTAATTAAATTAGTCTGACAAAAAACTTAGCAAAACTTTTATAAACAAGGTTAAAGTATCTACGAATTGAGGCTAAACCAAAACTTTTAGCTGTTATATTGATCGAGAAAGAGCTACTAAGGCTCAAATCGCTAAAAAACCATTTTTGAATTTTCTCTCACAACTACACTAAAGACGAACCGATTTGAAAAATATTGATCACGTTAAACCGGAAATCAAAATATCTTCAACTTTCACTTATACGGTTTTTCATTTGGAGTATCCGCTACAGAGATATGTGAGCTTGAAAAGCGATATAGTGTGATTTTTCTCCAAAGCCTCAAAAAGTGACGTTTTTCGACTATCGATTTTGATTATACTACTAAACTAAATTTCAACTTCGAGCAATGCATTGGATGTTGAATTTGACGTTCTTTAATTTATATGCTATTAAGTTTTTTGATCCGAGGCACCGTTTACAAATTATTAGGACAATATTTAAAAAAGGGCTCAAATTTCGCGGTTTTTCGCCCACACAGCCGCTCTGCCGCGGGGTCCAAGATGGCTCCATCTCTTAAAATAAATTTACGGGGACCACGATCAATCATACCAAATGGCATTTCTCTATCATATTTTGCAAGGTGAAATCGCTTAGCGTCCCAACTGTACGATTAATACTTTAAAAAACATTTAGAAAATATTTCCAAAATTTCTGCATCTTTTAAACAAACTGATAAATTGATCGTTGTTGTGGATTTCAACTTTGGTAACATAAGTTGGTATTGGAATGAAGGAGAAAAAAGATTTTTGCCACGCGATCTACATCTCGAGTGCGAATATTTCCTAAGAGATTGTGTTTTTGCCATGGATTTGATGCAAATTAGTTATGTCGAAAACTCCATGGGTAGAATTTTATTTTAAATGCTTCCGTAAATAGAGTAGATAACCCACTTTTGCCGGATTCAGTACATCATTATGCTCTTCTTTTAGATTTTATCTTTTATGACTACCTTCAAGAAGAGTTGGTTGTCACTCCTAGTCGAAATTTTGAAAAAGCCAGACATGCTAATTTGAACACTTACTTTTCTGATGTTGACTGGTCTTATATTACCTCAAATAAAAGTATTGTTGAGTATTATAGTATTTTCAAATCAAAATTATCTGAAGCTATTCAAAAATATTCTCCTCTAAAATATTATAATAATGAAACCGGAAAATAGAGAGCTACGCCCGCAATCCGAGGGTTTTGTGGTGTCCCATGCCAATAGGAGATGAACTGTCCTACTCTTGGAGATGCTTAACCATTCATGTTAAGACGATATTGCAAATTGCAAGCTTGCGTAAAAAATATTGAAAATAAACTGTTTAAATAATTATAGAAAGTAGAGTCAGCGACCAGCATACCTGCCTCCTCTCCCAGCAATCTTTGCCCTTTTGAAAATGGTTAACTCCAATTCGCTCTACGGAAAACAATATGCAAGTATGTTGTACTCGTAGTACTAGTATGTAGTACAAGAGACCTGTTATGTGCATTTTTTGTATTTATGATATCAAAATGGCCAAATCTAAATGAATGTACTACTATTAAATATTACGTGATTATTACGAAACTTGGAGACATTATTGAACATGGTGTTGATTATCGTCGGCCATCAATATTTTTAACCTCAGATGAGTTTGACAAATGCAGGGGTGTGCTAACTGTAACTATAGAAATATACTATAGTATTTCCCAGTTGAGTTAATCCGTATCCCAAATGAAAAAATCCCTATCCCAAATGAAAAAACTCCTTCCCAAAAGGAATTAAACTTTTTCCCAATATAATTAAACTATTTCCTGATTGAATTCAAACAGAGAGAATTTGTTTGTAGCTTCCGATATATTTATCTAACACTACCTTACCGATGAAATATCTTGAAGGATCACTGAAAATCTATAAATCAAACATTCGTGGGTTCCAGTGATTTCGAATGATATTTTAAGATTTGAAAAAAAATAAGCTAGACTTTGGCTAGCTTGTTTTGTGGTTCATTTGCCTTTTTGAAATTAGTAGTAAAACCTGTTCCGATTTCACTGTTTCTATAAGAGGTATATGAAATAGTGGGCCAATTTCAACCAAATTTAGGAACGTGGCTTAGCAGTCAGTACGATTGAATAATATGCAATTTCGTAAAGATACCTTCAGAAATAAAAAAAAATTTTCTGACAAAAACTTGTTTTTGGGACGGTCGTTCCTATGACAGCTATATGATCGAGTAGTCCGCTCTCAGCCAAATTCGGAAATATGATTTTGCTTAAGATACTATTGATTACTGTGAATTTTGAAAACAATACCTTTAGAAATAAAAAAGTGTTTCTCACAAAGACGAATTTTGGACCGGTCGTTCCTATGGCAGCTACATGACATAGTGGTCCGATTTCAACCAAATTCAGGAATGTGATTTAGCTAAACATACTATTTATTAGTGTGAAATCTGAAAAAGATATCTTTAGAAATAAAAAAGTTTTTCTCACAAAGACGAATTTTTGAACCGGTCGTTCCTATGGCAGCTATATGACGTAGTGGTCCGATTCCATTGGTTCCGACATATATACTGCCTGCAATAGAAAGAAGGCTCTCTACAAAATTTCAGCTTGATAGATTTAAAACTGAGGGACTGGTTTGCATAGAAACAGACGGACAGACGGACAAAGCTTAATCGACTCGACTCATCATACTGACCAAGAATATATATATAGTTTATATGGTCGGAGATGCTTCCTTCTGTGCGTTGCAAACTTCATGACAAAGTTAATATACCCTATCACATCCGTGAAGGGTATAAAAATCTGCGGACAGAATTTCCATCATTTGATGTACCCTTGAACTGTTTTACTGGATCTACAATCAATCCTAATTCCGTGCGAAATTTATTTTGGATTGCTAATTTTGACATAGATTTCAACGCTCTTTCCTCTGGATATCTCGCTGTCTCCTTTTCGAATTCCTTTCTGTAAGTACTGCGGATTCAGGAGGTAAAATTTACAAACGGAATCGTCACAGACACCTCTTTAAAGAGGGAAATTCGAATTTGCGTAAAAAAATATTCACTGGAGGGTGGAAGGATGCAAAAAAGGTAAAAAAGGGTATTTTTTGTTCGTGGTTAGGCGTGTGGGGTGTCATCACATCATATCGGAAGCTACATATAGATTCACTCTGTTTGAATTCAATCGGGAAATAGTTTAATTATATTGGAGAAACGTTTAATTCATTTGGGAAGGAGCTTTTTCATTTGGGATAGGGATTTTTTCATTTAGGATACGGATTAACTCAACTGGGAAATACTATATTATTAACCCATTTTGAGAAGATTTCAAAATTCCATTTTTTTTTTCTGTGCTAGTTGAAAGCCAACTTCCTGTATGTTTTCAAATTTCTAAGTGTAACGGTCTCGAAATAGTAAGGGGGTGGGACGAATTATGATCTCATATTTTCCCCCCACCTCTATTCCCCTTTCTTCAAATTTGAGGGAGACGCCAAAAATGAAATGTACTCGGTAGTATATTTCTCATGATACCCCACCTACCTATACCAAGTAAAAAAAAATATTGATCTTCATTTTCTACCTCCCTCCTCCACTTCTCTCCCCTCCCACTCCTATCCCACCAATCTTTACCCTTTCAGAAATGGTTAACTCCAATTCACTTTATGGAAAACAACAAACAATATTCAAGTATGCAGTACTCATAGTACGTAGCAAAGGCCGGTTATGTGCAATTTTTCTATGGATGGTGTCAAAATGTCAAAATTTGAATGAATATACTATTATTAAATATTACGTGATTGTAATCAAACTTAGAGATATTATTGCCTATGATGTTGGTTATCATTGGCCATCAATATTTTTGACCTCTGGTGCGCTTAAGGGTTCAGGGGTGTGCTAACTGCAACTATAGAAATGTACTGCTATTAACTTTTTCTGATGAGATTTCAAAATTCTATTAATCTAGGTTTTCTACGCTAGTAGAATGGCGCTTTTCTGTAAATTTTCATATTTCTAAGTATAGCGGTCTCGAAATGCAAGGGGGGGGGGACAAACTCGGATCACATATTTTCCCCTCTCCCTCTTTTCCCGTTTCTTCAAATTTGAAAAAAATTACGAAAATGGAATGTACCCGACGGTACCTTTCTTATGATACCCCACTTGCTTGTACCAAACGAAAAAAAAATGTCGACCTTCATTTCCCCTCTATGGGGACCTCCCCTTAAAGTTGACCTATTACGACGATTCGCTTTCTCCGGCGAATAATTCTACACATTCCTTCAAGTATGTAGCTTGAGCCGCTCGTGAGATATTCCATGGACAGACGGACAGACATTTGACCGATTTCATAAGGATTTTGTTTTTACTACAAAACCCTAAAAAACAAAGAAATCCTTGGGCTACCAAGGAATTAGACCAGCTTAAAAATTCAAAAAATTAAGCGCATAAATTATTTAAAAATTCACAGTGTCTTGTTAACAAAGCTAACTTTTTTAGATTGAGGAAAGAGTATGAGTTGTTGAATAAATATCTTTAAATACAATATATTACTCGATCGGAGCAAAACATAAAGAATGGTAGTAAGGCTTTTTGGAAATTTATAAACAGTAAACGAAATAATACAGGCATTCCGAAAAATTTAATATTCCTTGGTAATTCTTATTATGATGTTCAATCGATATGTGATGGCTCTGCAAGTTTTTCCAATTCGGTTTATGATATGCCAGGTTCGGTTCCGTTGGAATTGAATAACAATGTCATGATTGCATTCTTAATATTTTTCGAAAGTATTGCATGCAGTCATTATGTCGTCCTTTAACGAAAATTTTAATACATCATTGTCTACAGGTGTTTCCCTTGATGAATGGAAGGTCTCTTTTGTTACTCCTGTCTGAAAGAAGGGCCCGAAATATCATATTGACAATTATAGGCCTATGTATAACCACATCGTCGGCTATCCCGAAGCTTTTTGAACTGACTGTTAAAAAGAAAAGGGATGTTTTGATCAGCCGGTTGATATTGCCATGTCAACATGGCTTTTTTAAAGGTAGATCAACTACAATAAATTTAGTTTCCTTTACTAAATTTTGTTCCTGATTCTATGGAAGAGGGAATGTAGGTTGATGTGGTGTATACCGATTTTTCGAAGGCTTTCGATAAAGTTGATCACAACATATTACTTCGCAAATTAGAAAATTTGTGTATACAGTCGACTTTTCTTAGCTGGGTGAGATCCTATTGTAATTAACTGATAGGACTCAGTTGGTATACTTAAACGGCTACACATCGCGCTCTATGATAAGATGTACATCGGAAGTACCACAAGGAAGTCATTTAGGGCCGATATTCTTTTTAGTATTTGTAAATGATATCATCCAACATTTTGAATACGTGCAGGTGTGGCAGTTCGCGGTCGGCGTCTTTCAAAAATTCAAAAGCAGCCAGGACATTTCAATTATCCATAAGGAGAGGTGCCCATTGGGTGAGGTTCAGTTTTACTATACATAAGAGTATTCGTAAAATGATGTTTTATGTTAAAAAACGAAGGATCAAATCACGCAATAATTTTATTGAAAAAGTTTACTAACTTTTATACAAAGAATAGTTATAGATATGATTTATTAGTGGGGACAATATTTTTTGGAGGGGTATTGCTCCTCCTACAAAAGTATTGGAGGGGCTGCTCCGACATCCCTGGTGACGACCCAAGCTTTAATCACATCGACAAAACCCCACCGCCACGATACATCAGTCTCAACCTGAAGGACCTCGAGAGGGTAGTCCAAAGATTTAAGAGAGTTCCCTTTGATAATACACTCGCTCAACTACGTTCAGGCTGGTGTTCACGCCTTAATTCGTACTTGCATCGAATTGACCACCGCATCCAGAACACCTGCCTGGCATACAATAGTACTCCTCACAAAGTTGAGCACATCTTCAACTGCCCAGCGGCAGCGATCCACCTTACACCTAGAGCGTTACGGGGCAACCCTATCGAAGCAGCTGCGTTCCTTCAATTCGTTTCTAAGGAAACAGAACCGACCACACAAATTTTATGGCACACACACTGTTAAATTTTATTTTGCTACAACAACAACCTGTCTAAAGCAGACTAAACTGGTTAATATTGTGGCGTTCACACCTAGCAGTCTGCGATCTAAAAGCCTATGCCTCGATCAGTCAGAATTTTAGTCGACTTGACCTTTCAACTTCAATAAAAATATTCCGAAGCTGGAACAAATGTTAGTAAGTGGTAAAAAGAAGTAAACCAATTACCACAATTAAGTAATAAAACTTTCACTAATAATAAAATACTTTCTTTTAATTCCATATAAATAAATCAGCCTTCAATACAAATACGAAAAGGAGATAAACGTGTACTTTCTTTCATACGAGCATATCTAAAAAAATATCCATAGGTATATACTAAGTACATGTAATTGGGAAGCCTTATCTTAAGGGATACTTTTTTTTTCAAAATTTATGTATCTAAATTGCATTCACACTTCTCATAGAGACGATTCAATCACACAGTTACAGATATACACAATTATAATTCGAAATGATCCACTTGAATAGTTGGTTACACTCTAAATCTCATTTTATCTCGTCAAACTCAGAAGACTAGCAACGAAAAGAAGTAAAAATTGAATAGAGCTGAGCACTCTAGGCGAGGAACTTTTCGGCGTTTTGGCTACAGGACGAATTTCATTGGACTCATCCAATATAGCTGGCGGTAGAGTTCGCGGAGTTGTTGTTGGCTTTAGTGTTGTCGATGTTGTAGTCGGAGCGATTGTCGTTATGGGTTTTGGGTTCCGTTTACATTTCGCTGAAATGACAAATAAAAAATAATCAATCGTAGGCAGAGTCATAGGTTTGTAAATATAACTTACACGTCTGATGAATTTCCATTCCAAATCGAAAAGGATTTACATTTCGTTGACAATTTTCGCCAGCCTCTCGAATCAAGATCTTATTATCGGGTGTCATAGCTCCTACGAAACATTCATACGTGCCAACGTCCAAACGTTTGGTGTATGTATAGATGATGTTGTTTTCGGTCCACTGGCCCAGACATTGGTATTTTCGTTCTGGGAAAAAGATGTGAAGATTAATAAAAATATTGAGGTTTTAGAGAGTTGTAGCAATTACCTTCATAAACCTCTTCATAATCACATGCATACACTTCGTGATACATGATATCCTCAGAAGTACATTCAGATGACAGTTTGGCACATAACGTTGTTGCATCCGGAATAACACCTTTGAACTCACCACTAACCGGACATGGTGAATATTTATAACTTTGATCCAGACGCCCTTGTGTCAACCACAGAGAACTATTAAAATTCTCCTCGGAGCATATTGATTCTGAATAATTTCTAGACAACTCAGATCCAATTTTCAATTCAATAATGTTTGGGCCCCTGTCTTTAATTTGAATACACTGGTAAATCTCTTCGTCGCTACAGATAGAAAGAAATATGATTAAAGAATAGGCCCATTTTCCACAAGGAAATCTTGAATTTTTACCATTGAGTACGGCTAAATACCAATATATGGTCACTGACATTCGCCACACATTTCATCGTGTAGGTTTTAAAAGAGGTCTGATCTCGGAATATTAGTGTATCATCCTTGACAGTGATATATTCGAAGTGTCCTTGCAACCATTCTGGGAACCTGCAGAACTTATCGTGGGGCCAGCGAACATTCAAATCAGGATAAAGAGACAGCATTTCAGTATGCGGGACCTCGGCTCTGTTATTGTTGATCGCTTTATTTATTGCTGAGCATGTGGAGTCCTTGCTGAACGAAATGAGAATATGTCCAGTTGTGGGATCCTCCGTGTAAATCTAAAATACAAAAGAGCATATTTATAGTTTAAGCCTCTCACTCGGAATTGCAGAACTTACCGCACAACGATATTGTGGCCCCAGTTTGTCTTTTGACGGACTTGCATTCATCAACGCTACATATTTCTCACTGTTCTCATCTTGCCAATGGCCCAGACACTCGAATGTTATTTCTGTAGAAGAATTTGGGAACAAAGTTTATGTTTCATGAGTTTATGCTTTACACACGATTAAAGTTTTATTAAAATTACCGTGATCTTCGAAGGAGCATTTTCGGAACCTTAGATTCATTGCGGATCCTGATGGACAATTATCCAGCTCTGAATTCATAGTTGAGCACTCCATGAAATCTTCCTGTCCATCGTCCACGTTGTAATTGAGCTTGAATCTACCATTGATTGGACAATATTCTCTGCGAATCTCTTGACCGTTGGCGTCGAAGTGTTCTGTGAGCACAAACAAACATAATATATAGGGTTCACACTGTGGAACGTTTAGGTGATTCTTACTGTATAAAATAATTTCAGTATAAAGCGATGGATCCTTAAGAGTGTTCTCCGTTGGACAGGAAGCGATGGCCTTATCCTCATTCGCGTAGCATTTGGAAATGTAATCAGCGTCCGTAGTTCGTGCGCGAAGAACATTTCTTGACACTAGTTTCAGATTGAAGCACCGGAAGCACGTTGTTTCTTCGGACTCGGAACTAATCATCAAAATTACGTTATTTTCAATTCGCTGTTGGCATACACCCCAAATCGGAATTGAATCTTCGGTGATGTTAACTTCACTGTACAGGATTTCATGATTGGCCACAGCACCTTGCGTCACGAACGATCCTTGCAGTTCGATAGAGAAGTAGCATGATGCCGAACCTAGAACGGACAACAGAAATTTAAATTTCGATACTTTGAAATTCAGCGAAAGATTTAATAATTATACTGAGCGGCACGGAATGTGGGCCAAAACAAAAACAATCAGACAACCGAATTATTTGCAATCACAAATGAAATTTCCAAGTGGCAGTTTACCAAAACCTTAGCGTATGCAACGCTCAAAATATGATAATGCAGTCCACAGCCCAGCTAATGCAGTAGAAAATCAGCTGATTTTCTTGGCAGAGTTTTGCCGCCTGTTCTATTGTCTTCTATGTCTGTGCCATCCCTCAGCATTATTTTGCGGCTGAGTTGGCTTCAAATCCTCTTGCTTCGAATGAATTTCCAGAACTTTGTTCTCTGTGATCAGTTTAATTGTCTCATTTGAATGTGCAAACGTAAATAATTGTAGCTGTCAAAATCTCAGCAGCCCGTATCAACTGTTTGGAATTATCATCCGAAAAATTCTTAACTGGAGGATGAGTGCCGTTTAGCGTTTATCTATAAGATAAACTTTAACTGGACATTGTGAAAACCGCCCTAAGAGAGTTAGTACAAAAGTTGGCTAGTTCAACTTTTTGTGATACTTAAAAAACATTTTGTTACTGGAGCGCAAAAAACACTGACGAGCTAAAATTCAACATTCAAATTGTAGTTCATTTAAGGTTTTTATACCCTAGACTTTTAGTATAGGGTTTATTGTTTTTGTCACGACGGAAATATGTAACACCTTAAAGGAGGCCCCGGAGGTATGGCAATGCATATAAATATATAAATGATCAGGGTAACCTCCTGATTCGATTAAGCCATGTCTGTCTGTCTGTCCGTCTGTCCGTCTGTCTGTCTGTCTGTCTGTCCGTCTGTCAGTCCGTTCGCACGATAACTTCCGATAGAATCAAGCTAGAGCCTTGAAATTTTGGTCAAATATTGGAAGTATGATCTAGTTGGTTGGTATTGAAAATTAGCGTGATCAGGCCAAGAGAACGCATACCTCCCCTACATATGTAAAATAATTAAATGTATCTATAACTCCCGATTTAATAAACATCAAAAGCTCTAGCTTTGGCACATTGCTCGTGAGGATAATCTTCAACTCTCCTGGAAAAAAAAATCGATCAGTTGAAAACTAACGGTAATTTTCTTACAAAGAGCCCCGTACTACCCTACCTTTCGGGTTTTTTGTCCATAACTCTTGAACCTATTGATGTAGACACTTGATTTTTGGCAAGTAGCCCTGGGGTGAGAAGCTGCTTGAGTTCTAGTAAGTTGGGCATAATCAGATTAAAGGAACGCCTACCTCCCCTACAAATATCAAAAAATTAAATATTCTTTTAATTACGATAACTTTCGATAGAATGACACTAGCAAAATGAAAATTTTTTAGAATGTTGTTAGTAACATCTACTAGGTTGGTACTGAAAATGGGCCAGATCCGACTCAAGCAACCTCTACCTCCCCTACAAATGCAACTTCAAATATGCGATAACTTTTGACAGAATCAAGCCAGCGACTTGAAATTTTGGTCAACCGTTTGAAGTGAGATTGGGTTAGTAGGTATTCAAGATGGGTTAGATCCAACCCAAGGAACCCCTACCTGCCCTAGAAATGAAACTTCAAATAAGCGATAACTTTCGATAGAGTGAAGCTTGAGACTTGAAATTTTGTTTAAATGGTTGTAGCATGATATTATTTGTTGGTGGCAATGATGAGCAAGATCCGACCCAAGGAACCCCTACCTCCTCTACAAGTGAAACTTCAAATAAGCAATAACTTTCGATAGAATGAAGCTAGCGACTTGAAAAATTCGATAAATATTTGTAGAATGGGTTAATTCATTGATATTGATAATGGTCAAGATCCTCCTGAATGATTGCCAACCTCTTCTATAAATTGGTCATATAGGAAACTCACTTTTAATGCATATGGTCGTTACCAATTGGTACTTTTGGTATCACCACTAGGTCTGTACAAGTCTAGGGTATATACGCTTCGGACTGTTTTTTTTTTTTAATTTGTAGTCATTCTCACTTCCAGAACACGATGTCGATGCTCAAGCTGTGTTGCTTCGTGGACAAGGGAAAAATCAGCGGGATGTTACTACATCTTCTAGAGTACTAACTTTTTTTTTTTTTAACTTAATACCAGAGGCACCGACTGTTGGAAAATATTGGGGGGCACAAACTTTTCGTATGTTTTTGATTGACTGCCGGATTGCCTTGTTGTGTGAACTTTTTGTGCATCCTCACAATAAACTGATCCATTCATGAAATGACAATTAACGTATCTCTTGCACATGAGTTCACCCAACTCCTGAAGATCCTCAAGCGGGAATAATTCAATACGCAGATGACACTCTAATTTTCGCTGCTGACACCGACCCACTAGCGGCCGCCTTAAGGGTCAACAGCTGCTTAATCCAACTGGAGTCGTATCTCCAAAGTTGGGGTATCCGTATTAACGCAGAACAAACGCAAGTTTGTCTTTTCAGGAACCCGTCCAGATTTTCCGGTTGAAGAACTTTAGTCAATAAAGCAAAAAAAGTTGTCATTACGGTAGGCAACACGCCAGTCCACCCTAAAGCCTCTTTGAAATATCAATATCTAGGGGTCTTGTTTAACAAGTTCCTCCGGTTCAACCCCCATGTCCACGAAACAGTTAAGAGAGCTTAGACTATTAACTTCAATAAAATCCGATACCTCTTTTCAAGATGGGTGGGATTGTCGAGGAGGGTAAAGGTAATCACTTACAAATCCCTCATTCGCCCTATTCTTACATATGCCTCACCAATTTGGCTCACCTGCTCCCAAACAGCAATTAAGCGAGCAAAAATTTTGATAGAAAAGTTCTACGCCTTTGTACCGGAAAGCGTCGGCGCTTCTGGACTCCCCAAAAAAAAATATTTCAAGAACAGTGAAGTATACAGCTGCGCCCAAATTGAAAATATTGCAGACAGACGATTCTACCAAAAGGCAGAGCAACACCCAAATATTAATATCAGCTCTCTATTCAGGGCGGCCGAGAAAGCGTCACAGTTACTTCGGATCCATCTTCTTCGATGAGCTTGAGGCCCAGCGCCATAGTGAAATCCACTAATGATGCGATCTTCCGCAACCTCTATAATTATAGTGGCCGGCAACATCGCAGACATTAGTGGACTGCACGCCCAACGTGACCGACGCTTCTAGACTGACGACATGACCAATGACACGACTGTCGATCTACGGGTAATAAAAAAAGGAAGAAAAGTCGTGGTGCTCCAAAGAAGCGGCAAAAGAAGAGCTTCCTTTTATATCTACTTAATTTTAATAAGTAATTTTTAATATTTAGAATTGCCTTTTTTTAGTTTAGTTTGTTAATTTTTCTTTTGCTATTTCTTTTTGAATTCCGTCTAGTTTTAATTTTGAGAATAGTTTTAAAGTAGTATGTAAGTTCTAGGTAATAAGTTTTATCATAAATTAAAATAAAAAAACCAGGCCGAAGCGTATATACCCTAGACTTGTACAGACCTAGTGGTGATACCAAAAGTACCATTTGGCAACGACCATATGCATTAAAAGTGAGTTTCCTATATGGCCAGTTTATAGGGGAGGTTGGCATACATTCATGAGTATCTTGGCCATTCTAAAAATCAATTAACTAACCCATTCTACAAATATTTGTCGAATTTTTCAAGTCGCTAGCTTCATTCTATCGAAAGTTATTGCTTATTTGAAGTCTCACTTGTAGGGGTGGTAGAGGTTTCTTGGATCGGATTTTGCCCATCATAGCCACCAACCAATTAGATTACCATACAAACATTAAAAAAAAGATGCCAGGTGTCTAGCTTTACTCTATCGAAAGTTATCGCTTATTTGAAGTTTCATTCGTAGGGGAAGCTGGGGTTTCATTGGTCGGATTTTACGTATTTTCAGTATTAGCCAACTGGATCCTACTACAAATATTTGACCAAAATTTCAAGTCGCTAGCTTTATTTTGTCGTAAGTTATCGCTTATTTAAAATTTCATTTCTAGGGGAGGTAGGGGCTCCTTAGGTCGGATCTAACCCATCCTTAATGCCAACTAACTCAATCTCACTTCAAACATTCGACCAAAATTTCAAGTCGCTGGCTTCATTCTATCAAAAGTTATCGCTTATTTGAAGTTTCATTTGTAGGGGAGGTAGGGGTTCCTTTGGTCGGATCTTGTTCATTTTCAATACCAACTAACAGGATGTCACTACCAACGTTCTGCCAATTTTCAACTCGCTAGTGTCATTCTATCGAAAGTTATCGTAATTAAAGTAATATTTAATTTTTTAAATTTTGTAGGGGAGGTAGGCGTTCCTTTGATCTGATTACGCCCAACTTACTAAAACCCAAGCAGTTTCTCACCTTAGGGTTACATACCAAAAATCAGATGTCTACGTCAATTTGTTCAAGAGTTATGGACAAAAAACCTGAAAAGTAGGGTAGTACGGGGCTCTTTGTAAGAAAATTGCCGTTAGTTTTCAACTGATCGATTTTATTTTTCCAAAAAAGTATAAGATTACTCTCACGAGCAATCTACCAAAGCTAGAGCTTCTCATGTTTATGAAATCGGGAGTTATGGATACATTTATGTATTTTACATATGTAGGGGAGGTAGGCGTTCTCTTGGCCTGATCATGCCCATTTTCAATACCAACCAACTAGATCATACTCCCAACATCTGACCAAAATTTCAAGGCTCTAGTTTGATTCTATCGAAAGTTATCGTGCGAACGGGCAGACAGACAGACAGACAGACATGGCTAAATCGAATCAGGAGGTGACCCTGATCATTTATATATATACATTGCTATACCTCCGGCGCCTCCTTTAAGGTGTTACATATTTCCGTCGTGACAAAAACAATATACCCTATACTAAAAGTCTAGGGTATAAAGAATAAAAATCAAAATTTAAGAAAACGGTTTAAGCACACCAATACATAACTATCAAGATTGCAAATAAAAATATACGAGTACTTCTGTATAGTCAAGATTATGGCAATAACCACGCCAAATTTAGTATAAAATTTAAGAATTAGGCAGGCCAAATAGAATCAGCTGCCCGAAAATAGCTAAGACTTATTCTTAAGTTAGGATGTAAGCTCAGTTAACGTTGTGTTGAAAGGCTTTGAATATGCAAAATAAAACCTTCAAAATGATGATGATGATGTATCTCTTAAGAGATGTGCTTCTACAGACAGATCGATGGCAGCACATGACGAGTAATGATCTGTAGGTGGTACGAAACCAGAGGCTAAGTGTTGCATTACACCTAGACCTCGATGCGATTGCGAGGGCAACTAAGCCGTCCACCAAACATTCCATCCCTATCGCCTCATTTTTTGTATTCCCCATTTTTATCTCCGTTGTTTGTGTTGCCTTTTCCAGGACTACGAATTTTTATTAATACGTAAAGGACAGGGGCAAAGAGAGACAAAAACCCAGCCCACGTCTCCCGAACTGAGCTACAGCAAACATGGGCCGCTGCTTAGCTCGTTGAGGGGCCTTTTTCTTCGCCAGATGGCACGACCCGGCCTTCACGGTCATTACGCTACCTTAGGCTCCGTCCCCACGGGCATGTTCGGATGCCCACCAAACCGTCCATTAAAAGTTCTGCAACTTTCACAGTCTCTTCATCGGTGGTACTATGTTTGAGCATATGGACCACCACAAAATTAGTTGGCCCTCTGTTGATCGGCGCAGAACACAAAATCAGATCGACCACTTTGCCATTAGCAAAAAATTCAAGAGTTGCTTCCTGGACGTGCGAAACAAGAAGTGTGCCGATATTGGGATGGAAAGAGAACATTATCTTATAGTCGCTAATGTTCGATTGCGTATTTTAGCCGTGCGCCGTCCTAACGACAAAAGATCCAGGCGCCGCAAATTCAACACCGCTCGACTAAAAAATTCAGCTGTCTTACAGCAATATATGTAATGACCATCTTGCGCAAAAACAGCTGAGATAACCAGTCACCCAGATAGTGACATAAATGAAAACTGGGATGCTATAAAAATGCTTACATTGATAGCGCGGATACCATTCTAGGCACAAACCCGGATTACCGGAATAAGCCCTGGATGTCCGACGCATCATAGCAGTGGATTGTTGAAAGAAAAGAGCTTCGTTTGGCAGTAGGATCAGACGACAATTGAAGCAGCATCGAACTCCTTTACCATCAGAAAGCTCGAGAAGTTCAGCGTAGTGTGCGACACGATAAAAGAGTTTATGAGAATTCCTTTTTAGGCTCAGCAGAGGAAGCCGCAATAAATAACAACTTAAACATCGTATGCAGTGTCATTAAGGAGTTTACAGGTGGTCGTAACTCCTGCCACCATCCGGTGAAGGACAAGGATGGAAAGCTACTTACCTTGGAGGAAGATCAAATGATACGATGGAAAGAACACTTCGCCGCGGTTTTGAACCGTGTAACCTCTTGTGAAGTTCTCATATATGTAGAGAATTCAGCTAACCATCAAAATGTGCGTGTACGCTCCACTACCCCGACTAAAGAGGAAATAGATGCTGCAGTTATTGTACTAAAATCACAACGGGCCCTTTGGTGGCCTATGTGTGCTGCGTCATCCGCGGCAGCCTTTTAACTTAACCTATTGTACTAAAACGAAGAAAGCCTGCAGAACTCGACTGTATCTTTGCCGAACTTTATCAAGCAGCGCCAAGCGTAACTGCCGACCTGCTGCACCACTTGTTGATAAAGCGTGCAATACAGATACTTTTCGCACTGAGTGGAACGGAGGTTTGATCATCAAGCTCAGTGGCGTGGCGTCCATGGAAGCAAGGGAAGCATTGCTTCCCTTATATTTGGCGATTGGTGGAAAATTTTCTAAATAATTTTTTCTGAATCGCGCAAAAAAGTCGCGAAAAAAACTCTTCGGCACAGTCTATGTAAATAAAAGTTCCAAAGAAACTAATCGCGAATATCTTACACAGCCGAATTGGTAACACCGCGAAAACCACCACACCACACCAAGAAGAAGACACATGGAAGCATATCAAAATTTGCATCTATGAGCGTTTATTTTTTTCCCCAGTAAACCTACTGTGTCGCGATAAAAAAAAATTCACGTACACGGTAGGTTGGAAGCACTCAGGAATTTGCTTCCAAGTTCCCCTCACATGTAGTAGAGGAAAATTTTGCCTGCAGCGGAGCTGCTGGCGCATGGACGCTGGGGAACTTTTCTTCCCATTTCCTCTTTGTTCGTATTTTCTTGTGGACTGAAAATATTTGCTGTGTTGCAATGCGTATGTGATGTGCTATATGAGTTTCACAAGGGTTACCAGAGTAGGATAGGAATTGAATTGTGGAAAAAGTTTCGATTTGAAATATAATGGCTTCATGGTTAAAAATTATTATTGGTAAATTCGAGAAGAAGTGATTTCGCATAGAATTATTAGTGTATACGAGTATTAGTAAGAGACGAACTCAATTATAGGGATATTTATGCATATTTCAATAACTTATATCTAATCGAAAACCATTTAACGGAAAATTCCAAGAAAAAATAAGTGGTAATACTGCCTCAAGTCATTGACGTCACAAGGAATTGAATGAGCCGTTAAATTTAAAACTCATTTGCTCTAGTGTAGTGCTTTAGTGTAGTGCGATTTGTGTGCTTTTTGTTGGTGAAAAGGTGAAGGGGTTTTTTAACCGGTCTAGGTGCTTATAATTGCTTATAGTGTTTTGATTTGTTTTTAAAGTAGCATGGATCAATATTGTGTTGTTGATGATCTTTTTCGATTGTCTTTTGGATCTCGATCTTTCGCAGAAAAAAAAGACATTATCGAAAAGGGTCGACCGAAACCGATTTTGGAAATTGTTTCTAAAACAAAAAGATGTACTAGGCATTTTACTGCTAAGATTTATGAAGATACGGAATGGATTACCGGTTGTAAGACCAAGCAAAAATTATTTTGTTGGCCATGCTTGTTATTTTCAAATGATTCAAATGTTTGGCGAACTACCGGGTTTTGTGACTTAAATAATTTACATAAAGCTGTGGACAGGCATGGTACGAAAAGCGTTGATCATTTAAAGTCAGTACTTCTTCTTTCCAAGTTCGGTTCCGGTCCTAGAATTGAAGAATTATTAAGTAGCCAACATAGATCTTCAATAATATTGCACAATGAGAAAGTTTCGAAAAATCGAGATATACTAAAAATGCTAATTGACGTTGTGTGCCATTTAGGATGTCAAGAACAGGCATTTCGTGGTCACAATGAAAATGTGAATTCTTGCAATAGGGGAAATTACGTTGAACTTTTAAATCTTTTAGCTAAATATAATCCGGACTTGCGAGCTCACTTGGAGCAAGCGACTGTTTTTTCCGGAATATCAAATTATATTCAAAACGATCTCATTAGTAGCATTTCTAAAATTTTATTAAAACAGATTTATAATGAAATTCAGCAAACTAAATTTATAGCAATAATATTAGATGAAACAACCGATGTTTCATGTCGTTCTCAACTCTCAACAACCTTTCGTTACATTACTCCTTCCGGTGAGGTTAAAGAAACTTTCATAACTTTTACAGATATTTCTGATGATCAGACTGCGTCGCGTTTATTTGACCATGTTTTAGATGTTGTTCAAAAATTCAATTGCGGTAACAAACTTATTTGTCAAAGCTATGACGGGGCTTCGGTAATGTCTGGTAAAATAACTGGATTACAAACACGTGTAAAGGATGTGTATAAAAACGCAATATATATTCATTGCTTCGCTCATCGGTTAAATTTAGTTTTATCTAAATCATGCGATAAAATACGCGAATGTCGATTTTTTTTTCAATCTATTACTTGTTTTTCAACATTTTTTAATCATTCAACAAAGAGAACAGTTGCACTAGATTTATTCCTCAAAAAAAGGCTTCCAAAATTAGCTCCAAAACGTTGGACTTTTAATGGTCGATTAGTTTTAACCATTTTTGATAATTTAGATCAATTAAAAGAACTCTTTGAATATATCATTGAAAATGAGAGTGGAAAGTGGGATGGCGAGACCGTTAATAGCGCAAGGGGACTTCTTGTTTTACTTACAGATTTTCAGTTTGTTTTCCTGCTCAATGTTTTTTCTAAAATTTTTCCACAAACCGACGTACTTTTCGATATATTTCAAAGTAAACAAACTGATATAATGTACTGCATTCAAAAAATTACAGATATTGAAAATCAACTTCAATCGTTAAGAAATAGTTTCACGGAAATTTGGACCCAAACCACATCTATTTGCGAAACTCCACAACGCCGGAAAAAAGCCAGGTGCCTTGTTGACAGTAATGAAAATGTTGAACTATTCTTTACACGTATTTATGTCGAAATTATAGATAATATTACCGCAGAAATAAATTCAAGATTTTCATCCTTAGCAAGTTTCACATTTTTAAACCTATTAGATTCTTCTAAATTTAACCAATATTTGAAAACATTTCCGGATAATCTTTTACTAAATTTAACTAAAACTTATGCTGATATATTTGACCATATTTCATTAAAGACTGAACTCATTGTGCTTTATTCTGATTCTGATTTGCAGGGAAAATCTTTTCAAGGTATTTTTAACTATTTCATTAATAACAAATTAAAAGATAGCTTCACACAATTTTATAAATTAATATGTTTAGTTTTAACATTACCAGTAACCAGTGCGTCCGCAGAGCGCAGTTTTTCTTGCTTAAAAAGGATTAAAACGTATCTTAGAAATTGTACAGGCGAACAACGGCTTAGCGACTTGGCAATAATGTCAATTGAAAAGGTTTTTATACAGATATTATAGATGAATTCGCAAAAAAAGAAAGACGAATAGAATTAAATTACAAATAATAGTATGTACGGATCTTATTATTTATTTTGACTTGTAATATATTTATTGCCCAATTATTATTATTTTATTTTACTCACTAACTGTGATTTTTTAAATAGTAAATAGTTGAATTATTTTTAATTTTTATTGTATTGTTATTGTTTTTATTATTCAAATTTTGATTCGCTGAACATGATTACTTTCTTTATGAGTGTATGGATATTTATTTTGCAATTTTTTTGCTGTTGTTGTTATTGTTATAGTAGTTCTAATAATTCGAATATGCTTTATTTATATACTTATAGTTACAGCTTTGCTTTTTTGATAAGTCTACCAACATATAATTTTTACAATTATTTATTTAAAAGTAAATTATTATATATTGGTAGCATGGGAATTAAAATGCTGATAAAATACAGTATACCTACTCTCACGTCCCCGTTCGTGATTCCTGGGTGCTTTTATATTAGAAATGTTAAAAGTAGCTAACGAGAGGGGTTCAATTAATACGCAGTAAATTTGTGGAAAGCATAATAATAGTAAATTTTTAATACCAATTGCTTCCCCTAGTTGAATTATCACGCCACGCCACTGATCAAGCTTCCAAAAAAAGGTAGCCTCGCAGACTGTAATAATTGGACAGGCATTTGTGTGCCTCCTGTCGTTGCCAAGATAATAGCTAAAATCGTCCTGAAAAGACTAAAGGCCCACTTAGAAAGCACAATTTATGAAAAGCAGGCTGACTTTCGATCCGGATTCTCCTGTGTCGATCACATTAACACCTTGCAAATCATCATCGAGCAATGCGCTGAGTACGATTCTCTACTTTACTTGCTTTTCATCGATTTCGAGAAGGCTTTCGATATTGTGAACCGGGATTATATATGGGTGGCCTTGCGCAGGAGAGGCATCCCTGAGAAGCTTGTGGCTATCATTAAGGCAACCTATGACGGCGCGAAGTGTCGCGTTCTGCATAAAGGTAAGGTGTCGGGGGGACTTTGAGGTTCACAGTGGAAGAAACTCTTGAATTTCTTGTAAAAAAAATTTGCTTGGCTCAGTTCAGGCTACATCCTGTTTACCCATTTTACACCAGAGGTCCATCAGGCACCGGTTAGTGTTCTTTGTAGAGTAATGAGCGTGGTTTTCATCCCGAAACACGGGAATAAACCGGAAAAGCTACCGAAATCTTACAGACCAATCAGCCTAACCTCGTTTATTTTAAAATCGATCGAAGGACTTTTGGATCTGAATATACGGCAATCAATAGAACATTCATTTTCTCTGCATAGAACTCAGTTCGCCTACACGAAAAGCAAGTTGACAATGAAATTGCTTTTAGTGCTTTCCTTGATATTGATGGTGCTTTCCGCAACACTAGCTATGCCAGCATATCCAGACCACTTGACTCAGGAACGTATGGATTGATGCCATGCGGCGTGGGCGCGAAAGCTACTCAACACTGTGGAACGCCTGAATATACGTTAGCGATCTAAAGGGCTGTCCTCAGGGAGGGGTTATCTCTCCGCTACTCTTGTCACTAGACGAGTTGCTATCTAGGTTTTGTTATCAAACAATCGAGGTTGATAAAAGAGTGTTTTGATATCCTTGAATGTCTCGCAGCCACCAACCGAGTAACTCTTTATTGGGTTCCGGGTCAACAGGGGAGTTGATGGTAACGAAGCTGTGAAGGGCTCATCCTCGCAATTCAGCGGACTGGATCCCTACTCAAGCCTGTCGGGCAATGGTCAGATAACACAAAACTTCAACACTGGAATAACCTTCCAGGACTGCGGCAGTCTAAAGAATTAATATGTAAATCAATTTTAACGACGCCACCCGTTTGAGTAGGGCGGACTTGAGACTGATTGTGGGTTACCTTACGAAGCACCACTGGGTGCAATATCAACTCAATATCATGGGTCTGTCCAGCGAGACGAAATGTCGGCTATGTCCAGAGGACATCGAGTCCACTATACACATTCTCTGTAAATGACCAGCGGTTGCTCGGTATAGGAGGATTCTTGGAAAAGTAACTATAAACGCAGATGTCATCAAGAGTACCCCCACAAAGGAGTTAATGGTGTTCATTAGGTTAGTGGAGGATATTTTGCCCTAATTAAAAGGCTATGGCACAATAGATTATTTTTCGGTCGCAGTACCCACTGTATGGGTAACATAGCTTGAAAGAGAACGGAAAAAATAAATAAAAAAGATTGAATCGAAATTAAAAACAAAACAAGCTAGCCGAAGGCTTGATCAAAGGTATGACCACGCCTTCAAAAGTCTGTGCAGATATAAGTGATAAACGCAGAATGGCTCAACCATTCTGCATTTACCACTTTGAAATTAGCTGTAAAAATTGTTCCGACTCAACTGTTTTTATGAGGGTATTAGGTATATGAAATAGTTGGCCAATTTCACCCAAATTTAGGGTTGGTGGTTTGGCGGTCTGATCGAATAATCTGAAATTTGGTAAAAATATCTTTAAAAATAAAAAAAGTTCTTCTGACAAAAACTTACTTTTAGACCGGTCGGTCCTATTACAGCTATATGATATAGTAGTCCAAATTCAACCAACTTCGGGAACGCAGTTGGGCAATAGATGCCATTGAAAAATATGAAATTTGGATAAGATATGTTTAGAAAGAAAAAAGATTTTCTAACAAACACAGACTTTTGGACCGGTTGTACCTATGGCAGCTATATGACGCCGTGGTCCGATTCCATTGCTTCCAACGTACATATATACAGCTATGCACAAAATTTCGGATCGAAAGCTTTAAAAATGGGAGACTAGTTTGCATAGAAACAGACGGACAGACAGACGGACAAAGCTTAATCGACTCATCTCGTCATACTGACCAAAAATATGTATAGGTTATATGGTCGGAGATGCTTCCATCTGTGCGTTGCAAACTTCATGACAAAGTTAATATGCCCTATCACATTCGTTAAGTGTATAAAAATGCAATGGGCAGCCGGTTGTGACGATACTGTTCCTGGAAAATTCATGCTTGTCTACAACAAAAGTCAAAAGTCTCAGCCCCTTTTTATACCCTAGACTTATAGTACTATACCCTGTATAAAAAGGGGCTGAGGCTTGGACTTTTGTTGTAGACAAGCAAGAATTTTCCAGGAATAGTATCGTCACAACCGTGTTTTTGTCACGACTAAAATATGCAACACCTTAAAGGAAGCTCCGAAGGTTTAGCAATGCATATATATAAATGATCAGGGTCACCTCCTGATTTGATTTAGCCATGTCTGTCTGTCTGTCCGTCTGTCTATCCGTCTGTCTGTCCGCTCGCACGATAACTTTCGATAGAATGAAGCTAGAGCCTTGAAATGTTGGCAGTATGATCTAGTTGGTTGGTATTTAAAATGGGCATGATCAGGCCAAGAAAACGCCTACCTTCCCTACATATGTCAAATACATAAATGTATCTACAGTCATACAAAAAAGTATTCGTACACACGTCGTATCGTGCTTTACTGTCCTGCAACAGTTAAAAGAGCTACATTTTTTTAACAAAAAATGCCTCTAACTCTTTTAGCAACACTACTTTCTTATATTAACTTAAAAAAAGTACTCTTTTCTGATCGTGTCAACAGAAAAGTGAGAAGCAGTTATGCAATTCCCGAAAATTGAATCAAAAAAGTATTCGTACAGCAGCAATGCAGAAAGAATAATGCCGTTATTCCGTTGCCGATGGCGATCATTCGTATTCTGATCAGTCTTGTGATAATTATCAAGTATTTATCAATTGTTGTTAAGCAAATTTGTAGTGGATTTCCATTAAATTCTTTATTATGGGACGAAAAGGTAAAGAAACGACAGAAGGAGAAAGGAGAATTATCCTTTCCTTGCACAATCAATGCAAATCATTGCGTGAAATCAGCGTTATTTTTGAGAGACCACGCTCAACCGTTCAAAGCATCATTGATAGATATTGTGTCACGGAAAGTCTTACGAGTCAACCAAGATCAGGAGGGCCAAGATTATTAACTACCAAAGATGAACGCAGTATATGTAGAAAAGTGCGACAAAATTCGAAAATTACAGCTTCAGCGATTGCGGCAGAGGTGGCGGAAAAAGATAAAATAGACGTTTCTGGAGAAACAAGCAGAAATGTGCTCCGCCGTGCCGGTTACAACTCTTGAATCGCTAGAAGAAAATATTACAAAAGCGAAAAAATAGGAAGGATCGATTAGATTTCGCCAAAACGATGCGAAATCATGGAATAGACTTCTGGGAAAAGTTATATTTGCTGATTAGAGTAAATTTAACATTTTCCCAGAAGTCTATTCCATGATTTCGCATCGTTTTGGCGAAATCTAATCGATCCTTTCTATTTTTTCGCTTTTGTAATATTTTCTTCTAGCGATTCAAGAGTTGTAACCGGCACGGCGGAGCACATTTCTGCTTGTTTCTCCAGAAACGTCTATTTTATCTTTTTCCGCCACCTCTGCCGCAATCGCTGAAGCTGTAATTTTCGGATTTTGTCGCACTTTTCTACATATACTGCGTTCATCTTTAACCGTTAATAATCTTAGTCGTCATGATCTTGGTTGATTCGGAAGACTTTCCGTGACACAATATCTATCAATGATGCTTTGAACGGTTGAGCGTGGTCTCCCAACAATAACGCTGATTTCACGCAATGATTTGCATTGATTGTGCAAGGAAAGGATAATTCTCCTTTCTCCTTCTGTCGTTTCTTTACCTTTTCGTCCCATAATAAAGAATTTAATGGAAATCCACTACAAATTTGCTTAACAACAATTGATAAATACTTGATAATTATCACAAGACTGATCAGAATACGAATGATCGCCATCGGCAACGGAATAACGGCATTATTCTTTCTGCATTGCTGCTGTACGAATACTTTTTTGATTCAATTTTCGGGAATTGCATAACTGCTTCTCACTTTTCTGTTGACACGATCAGAAAAGAGTACTTTTTTTAAGTTAATATAAGAAAGTAGTGTTGCTAAAAGAGTTAGAGGCATTTTTTGTTAAAAAAATGTAGCTCTTTTAACTGTTGCAGGACAGTAAAGCACGATACGACGTGTGTACGAATACTTTTTTGTATGACTGTATGTATAACTCCCGATTAAATCAACATGAAAAGCTCTAGCTTTGGTATATTGCTCGTGATGAAAATCTTATACTCTTCTTGAAAATAAATAAAAAAAATAAATAACTGGCGCAACAGTCCAATTTGAACCACGGCCTCGAGATGAGTTAGCATCATCTCATTTTCTAGATCGTGATGGTTTGTGCAGAGGTATGTGATCAGCAACACGCTCAACCGAGTTATTTACCCCATAATGGGTACTCATTTAACAGCTGAGTGGGCTCATAGTCCGACACGTAAATCCCCGGAATCGAACCGGGGCCCAGTGCGTTGAAGGCGAACGTGCTAACCGTTGCGCCATCCGGACTACATTCTTGAAAATAAAAACCGAAATTTGTTGTAGAATGTTGTTAGTAAGATCTATTTTACTTGGTTGGTATTGAAAATGGGCAAGATTGGACCCAAGGAACCCTTACCTCCCCTACAAATGAAATTTCCAATAAGCGATAACTTTTGATAGAATGAAGCCAGCAGCTTGAAATTTTGGTCGAATGTTAAAAGTAAGATTGAGTTAGTTGACATTAAAGATAAACGAGATCCGACCCAGGGAACCCCTACCTCCCCTACAAATGGAACTTAAAATAAGCGATAACTTACGACAAAATAAAGCTAGCGACTTAAAAGGTTACATGTTTGTAGTAGGATTCAGCTGGATGATATTGAAATATGTAAAATCCGACCAACCAAACCCCTACTTCCCCTACAAATGAAGCTTCAAACAAGCGATAACTTTCGATAGAATGAAGCTAGAGATTTGAAACCCTTCCTCCTCTGCAAATGAAACTTCACATAAGCGATAACTTTCGATAAAATGAAACTAATGACTTGAAATTTTGGTCAAATGTTTGTACTGGAATCTAGTTTGTTGTTATTAAAAATGCGCAAGATTCGACAAAAGAAAACTACCCCTACAATGAGACTTCAAATAAGCAATAACTTTAGATAGAATGAAGCTAGCGACTTGAAAAATTCGATCAATATTTGTAGAATGAGTTAGTTAATTGATTTTGAGAATGGTCAACACTCTCCTGAATGAGTGCCAACCTCCCCTATAAACTGGTCATATAGGAAACTCTCTTTAATGGAATTGGTCGTTGCCAATTGGTACTTTTGGTATCACCACTAGGTCTGTATAAGTCTAGATTATATACGCTTCGGGCTCCAGGCCGAAGCGAAGCTTCGGTCTGGTTTTATTTACAATGGGACTGGATAAATTTTCTCCTTAAATTGGCTTATTATATTTGGATTTAAAAAGCCAACAGCATTCGAATTTTCCAGTTTTTTCCAACTATCAAATGAGATAGTTGATTTCTCTCACTCAATTAACTCATAATTTGTGTGATTTTTTTTTACTCATGTCCGCCCACCAAAAATTATAAACACTTATTAATTCGTCAATTTCCGCTTCCTTACCTTCTCCCGTTTTGTTACTGTTTTTCATTTTATATACAATGTTTAGTCCGGAAGATACATACTTTCGATATCAAATTTCCAAGCGTCGGATCTGTTTACTACTTCTCATATCCCGGGCACAAAGAAGGTCCCTGTCCCTTTCTGATTGCATCTCCCATATCAGTTTTCATTATAAAAAAATAAGACAAAATCCTGGAGAACCCATATGGCACACATTTTGAGTGATTTTTGCAATAAATATTTTGTGACTAATATTTCACTACTTCAGAGAAACTTGGAAAATGTTCAAAACTATCTGGTTACCAAAAAATGGAATGGGTGAATGCGCACAGATTGTGATTTCTTAACTTGATAGATTCCACTTTGCAAAACAATAGAATGAATGTTAGAATGGAATTGAGATTTGTGAGAAGTGGACTATGAATGCATTCTTCCGGTTAGATTGAAAGTCATCAAGCCATTGTATTCTAAGAAGAAAATTTCATACAAATAGATTTTTAATGGAATAATATGTATGGTTTGTAGGTCAGTTATAAAAATTGCAGTGGAATATCTTATATGGACATTGTACAAGCTGTGGCTATCTTTTGCTAAGAAAATTTATCACAAATTCCAAGGAAGTATCAAGTCAAGGGGTCAAGCGTACTCGTAGTTAAGGGGAACTGATTGCGCAAAGAACGATGTCGCTGACCCATATAGGGCAGAAACATACATTTGACATAAAGTGGATTTTGTATCAGTTTAAGTTTAGATTTTAGGTTGTCTAATCTCACTGTTTGAGAAAAACTACTCAATTGCCCTAACCCCTTGTGGGGCATAGCGCGTCAACTGTTCCATGTGGCCCCGTTGACGTTTCGTTGGCATAAAGTGGTTTCGGAGAATGCAGTTGCTAGCATGCATCTCCATGTTTGAGAAAAAGAAACGTTAAAAATAACCTTCATTCTAATACATCAAGAGTAAGCATTAAGCTTATCAAATACGACTGTTATAGAAGAAACTAATTGATTCCGAATAGTTTCCCATTATTTCAACGAAAACCTTTCTTCCAATCAAGAAAATGTGGAATCCAATTGCGGTGGAATGAAGCGAAAACAGAGTGGAACGAACTAACCTCTAGGAGCAGCCGCGAGATGAAGCCTAAATAAATGCAAACAGTGTAAAGCTTTATGTTCCTGCTGGTAGAGGGTCCATGAGTGTAGGGGAGAGGAAGTCAATGGTGCTTTTTTTCAGTTTTTCTCGGATATTTCGAAAACTACAAGTTCAACAGAAAAAAGTTCTAAAGGCGAATTAAAGCACATAAAATTTCCTACAAAATGATATATCATACATTAAACTATAAAATGCATATTAAAACCCCATAAACCAAGGAAAACTAAAAAAAAACATTAACCCCCTCTCCCCTACACTTCCGGACCCTCTATCAACGGGGACTTTGGTGTATTTATTCAGAGGACTTTCCATATCAATTGTGAGAAATTTCAAAACTACACGATTTTTTTTTCAACCAGAGTAATTTCCTATCTAAAGTAGCACCGAGGTATTTGGCGGAATCCGTCAGGAATACTGGAGAGTTGTACATGGTATTTCTGGTATTTTTTTCTTCGAAAAGGGAACAATAACTGCCTTATCTGGGTTAACCCGTAGACCGTTGTCGTTGCACCATTTTCGTACTGCGTTTAATGCCGATTGGAGAATTTCCGTTCGGACTTCTTCGAACTTTCCCCCAACAGTTACAATGAGGTCATAGGCATATCCCTGAGTTGAATATCCCATTGTAGTAAGCTTCCACAGTAAGCAGTCTGCTATGATGCCCCACAAGAGGGGAGATAGTTCCCCTCTCTGTCGGCATCCTCTAGTAACGTTTGCGGTTGCTCCTATCTCCGTGATGACTATTGATGATGATGATAACATCTTTTTCACCCAAAGTACCATGGTATTGTATTATCTGCTCCCTTTGCCCCGATTTCAGAGTCAATAAAAGAGAAAGATGTATTATCTAGCACCATCAATATTCAGAAAGGCACATACCGCACGTCTCCTCCTTGACTCAATATCTCCTAATAGACAGTGGAGAGCAGTTTCAGTGGATTTACCTGGCTGGTATGCAAACTACTTACTCCAGTTTGAGCGAGATGACTCAAAGCGCACCACCACATCGACTGAGTAGCTAATATCTTTCTCTACAATTGCACACCCAGGAAAATGCGTATCCAGAAGCAGTTCCACTGTGCTTTCGGCATCCTCTGTGATACTACCATCTTGTATCCTTGGAGTGTTGACTTGATTGGTGCCTTTTTTAGTCAGGACATGATGTAGTCTGGCAGCATAGTTGGTATTATCGACACCTTCGCAGAGCTTTATCCAACACCATTTCTTGACACTGTATGCACTTTTGTTGTTGAGTGTGAGCGAGGACCGGTACTGTTCTCACTCCCCAGTGCGCTTCGCTTTATCGAAAAGTCTTCTAGAATTCTTGCGTAGTGCAGATAGTTCAGAGTTTCGCCATGGAAAGCCTCTTGAGTTGAGCTTATCAGGGGACAATTTTCCTCATAAGAGGATGTGATTGCCTCCGATACATTGGACACTAGTGTTTCTGAGCTAAGCTGAGCCACCCTGAGACTTCCACCTCCTCCACCATATTGAGTTTTCCACGCAGCGAGACTGAGTATCCGTCCCAGTCAGAGCGTTGTGAAATTCTTCTGCTTGAATTGAGTTGGTTCGGCGCAGTTATGTCAAATCGAATATGCTTATATTCGGACGAAGATGGTTCATCCGAGGTATGCCAATTCTGTACCCAATTGGAGATGTTGTTAGTCCCAAACGTAATTACAAGAACTTCCCGCTCGTTGTATCCCTCTGCATTGAATTATAGAACACAGTGCAATCACAACTTCGGCTAAAAAATAATGAGTCATGTCATGCTCAAAAACACAAGCTGTCTCAGATTCAAAGCCCATTTCAATTTTCCAAATGGCCAGTAGAATCGGCATGCAAAGTTTGGTGAACATCCGTTATACGATCTAAGACAAACTCATTTTCAAAGATGAGATATGCTATGTTGACAACAAATCAACCCTACCTTAATTTTTAAGATTTTCATCCAAATAGTTCAATATATGCAGTAACTATTTACTTAAACAATTGAGTCTCAGAAAAGATCTCAAGTTTTCGCCTAGCCTCCATAGAAATTACCCCAACAGCCTTCTAGAAAAATATAAAAATTTGAGTTGTTGATGTAGGGTGGAATTCGCAGATTCTGGTTGATCTTCTGTCTGATGTTTGTGAGATGTTTCCTGAAAGCCTTAATCTTACCAAACCGCACAGAACATAAAACTAAAAACTGTCAAAACTGACAATTGGAAGTTCGAATACTCTTAAAAAATCACCCTTTACTATTGTAAGAAAGTAAACATACATTTGCCAGCAGGCAGTGTAGTATTTTTGAGATCATGCGATGCTAAATACGACGCTGACTCATTTACAATATCGTCTGTGCTTATATTAAGCATAGGCCATCTCGGTGTTTAAGGTGGGTCGGAATGATTAATTTCCTTTGAAAAAACAATTTTAATATTCACTACCGACTCTGTTACAATAATGATGAATTCTTCTCAGTATCTATTTGTTTACCAGATCTTTCTTATTTTTAGCAGCAAGGCAATATCTGGAAAAGGTCTTGCGTTGGATCAAAATAACTTGGAAAAGTGTGTACAATATGTATTTTGATTATAAAATCCATTCGAAGTACATTTAATTATTTTTATTCATAAAAGTGCGTACACTCTAGTAAATATAGTCGGATTGACCTTAAATACTTCACCGACAGAACGGAAAGGAGTACGCCGAGTATACGTCACATATTTTTATGCAGAGAATTCTGCATGTGGCACGAACTAAGGTAGGCAATTATCTAGTGGTGTGATGACGATTGTTATGACTTCCAGATTTTTTAGATATTATCCTCTATGGAAAGGAGAAAAAAGTCAACTTTGCTATTTTTATCGGGTATAAGCATGAAAATGTCATTGCAAAGAGCACAATGAGCATTTCCACTTCCATTTCTGTTACTTATATTCATTTTGAAATAACTATATTGGAGCGAGGAGACGCAAAAAGTAGATTTTTTCATGTTTCTCCCAAAATGATTGACAACATCATAGACAAGAAACCTACCAGTTTCACATCCATCACATAATATTTACCAAAACAATGTTTAAAACTGTGCATTTTTCCTTCAGAAATAAATGCTCATACTTAGCTTATTAAGCAGAGAAAAGTTTAAGCAAAGATCTCGACATTTCCAAAAATACACTAGAAAACCGTATTGTTGGTGCAACCCTCTGTACTACGGCTTCATTTTCTATACCCTTCAAAAAGGGTATATAAGTATATAGCATTTCTGGCACTGTTAAGACTTTTCCCCAAATGCATTAGACTTTGTCTCAAATGCATTGGACTTTTTTCCAAATGCTTTCGACCAACGGCTAGCCGCAGGTCTCGTGTAAATCGAGAACAAATAAAGGTTGTGGAAGAAGGAGGGAAGGATAGTTGTAGCCTCAATTGCTGAGTCTCACCTAAGCGTCTCAGGTCAGTACGGGGAGGAATGCAATGATACCGGTCAACAATTTATCGATTTCGCCTACAGTAGGAATCTTATCGAAAGGTCCACATTTTTTGACCACGTCCTCAGTTGCGAAAGGTGGGCGTCCAATGTATTGGATGATCAATCCTATCGAGGAGCAAACTGCGATTCAAACCATCACTTGGTGAAGGCAACCTATCGGTGTAGAATTTCTTCAGTGCACCAATCGAGAATAAGCTCTCCCAAAATTTTCGCGCATGACAAGCTCTTGAGCGATGCTACGGAGCAGGCATATACCGTCGCCCTTGTGGAAAAACTATCACCTATGCTGCACAACATCAGAAACACAGGTATATATGTACGTGCTCTACGAAGAACTCAAATACCATCAAGGAAGTCGCAGAAAAGGTCGCGGAATACAAAGCCCGTCGAGCGAAATGGCTTAACAAAGACTACAGACAATATATGCAACGTGCCAAAAAGAGCCAAAAAAGAAAAATATGACTAGCTACGGCGAATGTCGAACAGAATAATTAGACGTGAGAAACGGAAATAGGTACTTTGACGAGCAGTTGCTGTACATGAATGAAAATCTAGGTAATAGAAACACCAGAGAAACGTATAGACTAATAAATACTGTTAAGAACGGGTACAACGGGTATCAACCCAGCACTAGCCTCTGTAAGGACAAGGATGGAAACATCATCAGCGACACCGATAGCCTCAATAAACAATGGGCGTCCTATTTTGAAGAGCTTTTGAATCCAATATCTAACATTCCCATACAAGAAGCCCCAATCGATGGAGTTACTATTGATCATGGCCCCACTACACAACCTCCGACAGTAGATGAAGATGATCTCGCCTTGCAGTCACTCAAACCAAATACATAAATCGTTGGGCACTGACGAGATTCCAGCTGAGCTGCTAAAATCCGGCGGAACGGGTCTATTAAATGCCATACACTTCTGCGAATTTGGGGGGACGAGGTAATCCTAGACGATTGGCGCAGGAGCATGATCTGTCCCATCCACGAAAAGGAGGTAAATTGCGGTGATCCAATTACAGAGGCATCTCACTACGTCCTACAAAACACTGACGAAAATTCTGGGGAATATAGGTAGAATAAAACTCTAGACCAGAACGAATCTTTGGCAAGTATCAAGCCGGTTTCAGACCTGGTCGCTCCACAACCGCTCAGCTTATTACGGTTAAGCTAATTTTGTAAAAGTGCTGGAAATACAACGTTGACGTGTACCAAATCTATGACAACTTTAAGCAAGCATACGGCAGTATCGATCGTGGTGTACTGTACAACGTCATGCTGAAATTTGGTATTCCAGCAAAACTAGTACGGCTAACAAACATGACGATTTGCAACTCCGTCTCACAGGTCAGGATCCAGAACAGATCATTTTGAAACACGTACTGCTTTGAAGCAGGGCGATGGACTGGCGCCGACGATATTCGTGTAATGGATACGAACAGCGAGACGCGACTCACCAAGTCCAAGTCGACACAATTGACTGCATCCGCAGATGACATCAATATCATGTCCCAAAAACTGACCGACGCAGAAGAACTGCTGCATACTCTCGAGACCGCTGCAAAAGAAGTTAGACTACGCATCAACGAGAACTGAATAGTTCAATTTCTACCTACACGATCCGATAGGCCAGGACTGATCAGTTTTTCCGGAGAGGAGTACCGGTTCGTCATATGAGCGTGTAAACAGTCGTCCGTTTTGTTAGAACGACAAAATGTACGATTAGACGGAGCGTCTAAGCCGCGCGAAAGAATTGGCAGTAATAATTTTAACAAATTCTCCTGCATGTGAATCTGGCTTTCTCACCTTTTAGCTTTAGATTAAGATTATGCAAGGAAGGCCTCTATTGAGTCTTTCAAACTAACCAGGGCTCGCGTAAAAAGATTTCTTCTTTTTTATCGAGGAAGCAGATGGTAGGTTAGGTTAAAGAGGCTGCTGTGCAGAAGGACAATTTGGAATGTTGTGCCAGTTATTTATTTATTTATTTGAGAACCTAGTCGTCACACCAACCGGAATTTTCATAAAGTGATGTAGATGAGCAGCTGTTACATCTTTTTATTTATCCAGGTCAGTGAATTAGAAAATCCCAGAGTGTCCTGCCTTCTACTGGCCAAAGCAGGACAAGAGCACATGAAGTGATGGATGGTTTCCTCCTTCTCCTCGCCCACACAGCTTCTACAATAGTCATTGTACGGAAGTTGGAGATAACTAGCGAGATCACCGATTGGGCAGTGTCCCATTACAATCCCCGTCCTGAGAAGTCTTTTCTCCAACAACAACAGCTCTAAGGAGTCGTTAGGATTAAAAACAGTTCAAATTTGTCTCACGACATAACAGATACCGACAGTTAGCCACCTGATGTAAGCTCGGTTAACCGCATTCATAGCTTCTGGCATTCCAATAGAGGCCTCTTGGTAGTGCGAAAGCAACCCATGATTTATTTAATGGTAGATAGAACTGTTCATTTGTGGAAAATTGATACATGACATAGACATTCTAGGTGGGTGTTTTTTTTAACAACCATGTAGAGCAGAGCAGGTTAACACCACACAAATACCTATACGACTACCTTAGGTAGTGCTCCGTCCTACCTGTTGTGCGCTCGAGCCTGTAAACTATACCCGATGAGCGCTTGGTTCTGTGCTCATAAAATCTAAACAAATGCGAATTTCGCCCTGAAATTTTGGCAACGTATTCTTGGATTGCTAAGCCAACAATTTATGCAATAAAAAAAGTGGATTGTTTAACCTCCCAATGTGGTTTCGCCTCTTAAGATCGCGACTGGGACGAGCTTGTAACATACGGTTAAATAAATAAATAAATAACTGGCGCAACAGTCCAATTTGAACCACGGCCTCGAGATGAGTAAGCATCATCTCATTTTCTAGATCGTGACGGTTTTTGGAGCAGAGGTATGTGATCAGCAATACGCTCAACCGAGTTATTTACCCCATAATGGGTACTCATTTAACAGCTGAGTGGGCTCATAGTCCGACACGTAAATTCCCGGAATCGAACCGGGGCCCAGTGCGTTGAAGGTGAACGTGCTAACCGTTGCGCCATCCGGACTACAGTAACATACGGTTAATGTTGTATTATTTTTGGAGGTCAGGAGCGTACATCTCCAAAACCTTAGCGAATTCGCTCAAATTTTGTTCAAATTCGGTCGATTCAAGTCAGTGTTTAGATATGATATTTAAAATCGGGGCCACGGAAACTAAAAACACCCTCAAAAATGGAGTGTACTCGGCGGTTCCTTTCTCACGATCACGATACCCCACACTTGCCTATACCAGGCGAAATATGTAATTTTTTTCTACCTTCAGTTCCTCATGGGGAAGTGAATTATAATAAATACATAAGCATATTATATTTCCACGAAATTTCATGCATGCAGCTGCAGCAGTTCGTGAGATATTTCATGGCCAGACAGACGGACGGACATTTGACCGATTTTATAAGGGTTTTGTTTTTAGCCCTAAAAACATAGTTCAAGAGTAAACTCTATTTTGACTGGGCTAAAAAAAGATGAAGAGTACAAGCAAAACCGACTCACCTTTCACACCAACTGGACTTTCCACTCGTCGTCGTCGTTTTTCGTTCGATAATAAATCCCAGAATTTTCGTATCGCGTGGTATTGAAAAAATCACCCATTTCCTTAAGAGCGGCATGCCACACCACCACGGTTCTCGAAGTGGAAAGTGCGGCGTCGAGGTATTTAATTACCGATTGACCATAGTATATAGCTCATGATTTCCCTTACCGATGCGATATTACATGCCAGCTATGCCAAAGCTTCAGAAATCGCCTTATTCTCCGCCGGGAAAACGTTACGAAAATCCAAAATATGAAAGTAGAGTAGACACCAGCGCCAATTACCTCCATTGTTTTTGAGCCATCAATGAAAAGACTTATGGCTTCCAATTGCAGGAAATTATTTACGCCCCACTCATCTCTCGATGGAATAAGGCTTGTATAGTCCTTGTAGTCGGGCGACCAGTAACTCAGGTGAGTAGAGGCATCAGTCTCATGTCTGACTACCGGCGTCTTTGGTTCGAATCCCGTCCACGACGACGTTCGCGGCTATGGATGTTTGTGTTGTCTTCCCGTTTTGATGCGGGGCGTAATAATAAGCCACAGTATCTTCCGACTTGTCGCAGGTAAGCGGCTAAATGGGAGAGTAGGAGGTGCATGCTGGCACCTACATTCTTCGAAACCAGTTTATGCCAACGAAATATCAACTGTGCTACATGGGACAGTTGAGGCGCTATACCCCGCAAGGGGTTAAGGCAATTGAGTATAGTCCTTTTTGCGAATGAATATGAAAAATTGAATTCAGTTTTTGAAAAATAAAAAACGTGCGAATGCGAATTCTGCTTTTAAAGTACCGTTTAAATCAGGGGGTTGGATCATTGCCAAAATCGTGTAAAAGCGAAATCGTGTAAGAAAAAGTACCGTGTAAATCGGGGGATATTAAATATTATTTATTATATTATATACTTTCTAAACAAGCTAGCCGGAGGCTAGCATCAGGAGGTGACCGTGATCATTTATATATACATATATACATTGCTATACCTTCAGTCAGAGCCTCCTTTAAGGTGTTACATATTTTCGTCGCGACAAAAACAATATACCCTCCTATACTACATGTAAGTCTAGGGTATAAAAAACATTGCCGTGAAATTTTATCTTTCAATCCTGGAAACCAGCTATGTGGGTTTAAACGGGTTTATAAATTTTTGGTATTTACAAGATCATAATATATAAGCTCGAACTTCGAAACAATCAGAAAGATATCGTACGTTTCTTCTAAGAATCAGATATTTAGTTATATCATCGTGAGGGGATATCCAAATAAACATTTTTTGTTAAATCTAGGCAACACGTTGTAGTTGGGACGGTAAGCGATTTGACCTTGCAAAATATGATAGAGAAATTCTATTTGGTATGATTGTTGATGGTCCCCATACATTCATTTTAAGAGATGGAACCATCTTGGACCCCGCGGTAGAGCGGCTGTGCGGGCGAAAAATTTGAGCCCTTTTTTTAATATTCTCCTCATCATTTGTAAATGGTGCCTCGAATCGAAAAACTTAATAGGATTTAAATTAAAGAGCCAAAATACATCCAATGCAATGCTCAAAGTTGGAATTCGGTTTAGTAGTATACTCAAAACCGATAGTCGAAAAACGTCACCTTTCGAGGCTTTGGAGGAGAATCACACTATATCGCTTTTAAGCTCACATATCTCTGAAACCGATGCTACAAATGGAAGAACTCATTGAACAAAAGTTGAAGATATTTCTATTTCAAGTTTAACTAGCCCAATACTTTTCAAATCGGTCCGTTTTTAGTGTAGTTGTAAGCGAAATGCGGAAATGGTTTTTAGCGATTTGAGCCTTAATAGCTCTATCTCGATAAATATAACAGCTAAAATTTTTGGTTTAGCCTCAATTCGTAGATATTTTAACCTTGTTTATAAAAGTTTTACTAAAAAAAGCTTTTTACTTTAAACTTATTTAATAAAAAAGTTTTTTTTTTTTAATTAATAACAAAATCTGGAAAAATGTGAATATCTTCTGAACTAATGATCGTATGGAATTACGGTTGATTTCATTCTACTACTAAACCAAATTTCAACTTTGAGAAATGCATTGGATGTAGAATTCGACGCTCTTTAATTTAAGTCTTATTAAGTTTTTCAGTCGGAGGCACCGTTTAGAAGTTATGAGGAGAATATTAAAAAAGGGCTCAAAGTTTCCGGTTTTTCGCCTGCACAGCCGCTCTGCCGCGGGGTCCAAGGTGGCTCCATCCCTTAAATTGAATGTGTGGGCCCACCAACATTCGTACTAAACGGCATCTCTCTATCATATTTTGCAAGGTGGCGTCCATTTATGTCGCTTACCGTCCCAACTACTGCGTTCCGAAGCAAGAAAAAATTGAACAAAAAAAAGACATTATGTGCAGTGCACACATCTTTTATTTATTGTATAGGTATATATATTCCTCGAATCACATAATCTAACTTGACCCTATTATAAAATAAGTTAAGCGATGTTGAATTATTGTATAGGTACGTACTATTTATTGGATAATTGAAACAACATGGCTTAGGTCAACCAAATTATTTTTCCATTGTTACCAAAATGATCACCCTAATTACACAAGACTCACGCAATAGATTTGAAAATAATTTTCAGAATTCTTGCCATTCATTCAACAGCCAAAACTGATTTATTTCGGTAAAAATAAAGCAGTCCCACGGAGAGTTTAATGAAGAAAACACGTAAGAAGTCAAAAAATCAACGGTCAAACAGCCAAATTCCTGAAAAATTGGTTAGCGAGCCGCAATTTTGTCAGACCACCGTATATCTTTAGAGGTTTGCGGCTGCTATACGAGTACATACCCTTGTACGAGAATGTACCTTAATTGCAGATACAGAGTTAAAAGGCCTCACAAGACATAATGGCAAGTGGCTCGTACTAATGCCATCAATTCTCTCCGTACGAAAATAATTGCAATAATCCCATCCATATAACGAGTCCCTTCTTTGCCGGCCATCATTTTCCAATCTTCTTTTTATTTCGTTGGCCGATCGTTTTTTTGGCGTCATTGTGCGTCGTTTTTCTTGGATTCATTCATCTATTTCACAGGTAAATTATCATTGGCACAACATCGTTTTGATTGCCTTTCTGCTGGCCAGGTAATCAGAGGTAGGCAACCTGTCGATATGGGAAAACGATGAGGTAGAAGATCGAATAACATTGATGAATGGACAACAAACAGCAAAGGAAGTGAACTATCAAAACAGTCGCAACCTTAGGGCAGTAATTCTTTAATACCGAAAAATATTGGTTCGAAGTAGATTGGAGATGCTGAGGAACTGGTTAAGTTTGTTGAAACCAAACGATGGGAAAAAACTTATTGGCGTACCAAGTGTATGTATATATGTATGTATGTAAATAACTATTAATTAGTCCAATCTCGAGAGGTTTTAAATGGAAACAATTACCTTATGGCTAAATTTATTATGGTTTAACCTGTAGTGGTTGGAGAATCTAAAACATTTCACATGCCGCTTGATCTACTATAGGCATGTTGACTGTCACGTGTCAGTTCAAAGGAGACGATGAGTACTTTTCGTTGCTAGTATCTTTTCAATTTAAAGTATCCACTACCAAGTGAGGGGCGAAATAGATACATGCTGCATCATTTTGCGGTGAGGTTCCGTAAAACAAAGAAATAAATACACCAGTAAACATTTAGCAACTCAACATGCCTATAGCCGATAAAACAAAATTTGCCCCGCCCCCCCTGCCGGAAAATATTTGTCTACGTTTTTAAGTTCTTCGACCACTACAGATTACGCCACAGGGTAGTTATTTTTATTTGAAGCCTGAATTTACTATATACAGTGGCGGACAAAAGTCTACGGCAGCACCTTATATTGAGGTTTTGGTTAATTGGAAGCTTTAATCAAAAATCCGTTGATGCACATTTTTTCAGTAACGTAAATATATTTATAAAAAACGAAAACAAAAACTTTTCATAACAATTTTAAAGAGAAATCCATAAAAACATAAAAAATTGAATGGACAAAAGTCTACGGCAGTCAGTGCTGGCTGACTTATACACAAAAAATTTCCAACTAAACCTAACTGTATTTCTTCAAAATTTGTTTATTTGATCTTACTGCCATTCAGTACATGTGCGGCTGCAACTCTACTATAGGTTTATCGCTAGTTTCGAACTGTTAAGGACCGCGAAATGTCATCGCGAAAAAAAATTTCTAGTGATGTCCGAAATTTGATCGTCCAGTATAAAAAAATGCTCGGAAATTGCGAAATAACAAACTAAAACGAAGTTCTGTTTATACCATTATCAAAAAATTTTAAAGCAGTGGTTCCATTGAAAAAAAGCCGCGAACTGGCCGACCGAAAAAGCTTTCACGCAGAGACATTAGTTCAATTTGAAAAGAAGTGAACAAAAATCCAAAAATAAGTGCTCCAGATTTGGCGAAACAAGTAGCTGCGGTAAGGAAAAAGGATGTCCATGCAAGAACAATCTCGAGAGGATTAAATTTTAATGGGTTTCAAAGCAGAACTTCACGTAAAAAAACCATTAATATCCGCAAAAAACCGACTTCTGCGGCTAGAGTTCGCCAAGGCCCATATCAACAAGGACAATGATTTTTGGAATCGAGTCCTTTTTACCGATGAGTTGAAATACAACATGTTCGGGTGTGATGGTCGCAGTAAAATATGGAGAAAAAAGAATACGGCATTAGAGACCAAAAATTTGATTACTGTCAAGCACGGTGGAGGTAATGTTATGGTTTGGGGAGCCATAGCTGCATCTGAGGTCGGCAGATTGGCTTTTGTTGAAACTACTGTGGACCGCTATGTTTACAAGAGCCTGTTGGAACAACATTTAAGGGCATCAATTGAGAAGTTATGCCTTGGAGGTAGCTAGATTTTCCAAAAGGACAATGATTCGAAGCACACAGCACTTTTCGTCAAGAACTGGTTGTTGTACTACGCTCCCAGGCAGCTGAATACGCCTCCCCAAAGTTCGGATTTAAACCCAATAGAACATGTATGGGAGCTTCTGGGGCAGAAAATTCGAAAATGTTGCGTAAAAAATAAAAATTTGTTGAAGGAAGCGCTCAATACAGAATGGGAGAAAATTACATCCGCAGAAACTGGTAATTTAGTCGCATCTATGCCCCGAAGACTACAAGCAGTAATTGATGCTAAAGGGGGTCCAACCAAGTATTAAGCCAGCAAATAATTTTAAAAATTCCGACACGTTTAGTTGGAAATTTTTATTGTATAAGTCAGCCAGCACTGACTGCCGTAGACTTTTGTCCATTCAATTTTTTATGTTTTTATGAATTCCTCTTTAAGTTTGTTTTGAAAAGTTTTTGTTTTTGTTTTTTATAAATGTATTTATGTTACTGAAAAAATGTGCATCAATGGATTTTTGATTAAAGCTTCCAATTAACCAGAACCTCAATATAAGGTATTGCCGTAGACTTTTGTCCGCCACTGTATAGGTATATATTGCCTGGGCTATAATATGATATGTATACGGTTTGATTCGACCAGGAACAAAAACTGGAAACATGCAATGCAGTTTTCATTGGGTATTTTATGTTTCGACTCAAACGTGGTTTGTATAATAAAGAAGATCATCGCTTGAGTAGCGAATTGAAGCATGGGGATTATAGGCCTCTGCGAGCTTCCAACAATGATTTTTAAATGTATGT
The DNA here is from genome assembly GCA_964017055.1 of Chloromyia formosa. NCBI lineage: Eukaryota > Metazoa > Arthropoda > Insecta > Diptera > Stratiomyidae > Chloromyia > Chloromyia formosa. The sequence continues at coordinate 42,638,148 of OZ024816.1, read as the reverse complement.
CTCTTCTTCATGCGGTTTGTTTTTGTAATTCATTCATAATTCGAACACCACACTAAAGAACATACACAATATAAACTGCACCAAATCGCGGCATACTACCAGTGCAACAATAAGCGTTTTTTTTGTGGTTTTTGGCTCGAATGGTTGTCCTTGTCCGGTTTCTTTTCATGTTCTTCCGAAACAGGTATCACATGTATGCTTACGCGTTGAGACATGTTCCAGGCTATTATCTTCATGGATTCACAGGGCGAAAAATGTGAATGAACATACCTTTAGCTTCAGTGGGTTCCCTACTTTTGAATGAACCTGTTTTTTTTTCTCGGACGAGAAGGTTTCAGGACGAAACTATGAGCAGTTAACCTATAACAACACAATTACTTGAACGTGAGGCGACATTGGGACAATCCTTAAAAAACACACTTTGTCACTGAAGAATTTCTTCTATAGAGGCGATTTTTTAGATAAAAACTAGTCTATTGAGATGTCAATGGCCACACGAAAATCATTAAATCGCTCCGGCCATTGAGCGCTGTCGGTAGTTAATGCTGAAATCTTTGTATCTGCCCAATAATCACAATGACTAAGCGTGACCCTCCTGTTGTTATTGTCTGTTAGAAGAGGTAATAGACGAAACGCAAATAAATCGTCAAATCACCACTCTTTCAGAGATACTCCTCTTGTCGGCACTTGGCATTTTGTTAGTTTCTTTCAATTTAATCAACAGCATGTTTTTATACCCTAGTTTTTTTCTTCGCATCAGCTCCATCCTGACATTGTGAGCTGAAAGTTGAAATTAATTAACCGAATCGGTTGATGAATTGAGAGGTTGGCGATTGAAATTGTGCCGGACATACCATTTGTGCATATACTCGAATACGTACATATATGTAGCTAGACAGGAGAAAAACCAAAAAATCAAGTGGAAATTTTAAAAATCACCATACACTTCAAAATGATGAATGAAAAACATCTTAATTTTCGATAATCACCGTACTTCTTGTTGATTTACCCGATGGAATGTTACTTCTAGTCTCAAAAAACGTCTTCCGAACAGGCGACCGAACGTGTTCTAGATGTTAGATGCGGACTAAAAAATATAGTTTCAATTATTCATGGTATTATTTGCCTCATTTAGTTTGAGTTGACTTCCCATGGCTTCACAATTTTCACGGTGTTTTTTATTTAAGATTTTTATTTTAAATTGGAATTTAATACATTTGAACTTATTAGAAATTTTGAAAGAAGTCAGACACCCGGACGCGCAAGTAACGCAACGGAAGGGGAAGGGGGTTTAGGATGAAATGCTTAAAAATTGCAATGAAGAGATAGCTGTATATGGAGTTCTTCAAGACGGTTTAATTTAAAATCTAAAACTAAATCTCCTAATTAAACTCATTCAAAAAACGTGACATGAACTGGGGTCTGGTGGTCCAGGATGCCAGGATACATGACCAAACCCAGAAAGTATTATCGGAGAAAAACCATACGAGGTTCGAATGTTGTTGCAAGGTTAGTTCCTTTGTTTTCTGCAGTTCTTTAAATGTTTTTCAATAAAAAGACGACATCTGCAGTATAAGGGAACAACAGTCTTTTAATTGAAAAACATAGGAGGTTCTTTAAATTAAGGAAAGTCTGGGCGGTAGCAGCGCCTGGAAAAATTAGTTACAATACGAATATAATGATCTGAACTTCTCGCCGTTACGCTTTTCTCTTAAGAAAAATATGGGCCGATACCGCATTGCTTTCACTTTCGATGAACGCGTGAAGTTGTCTTTGCCGCCCTTGACCTGTTTGTAATACGAGTACTAGCTGTGTTACAAAACTATGTTCCCACAAAACACTAACAGCATTGTCCCCGACAGGGCCCGCGAAAGGTGTGTGGAATGTCTTGAGACCGCGACACACAGAATTTTTGGTGTATTGAATCCAACACAGGAGAAAATCCAAAGGATTTGATCCGTATTTTCATGTCTAACAAAAAAATCCTAAATTACCTTAGTAAAATAATATTATTTTGTTATTATTCCACATCCCTTTGAATAATTTGCTAATGTTATGTGTTTGGATCGTTAATTTCGAACAAATTTAATTCCAGATTTCAGCATTTTAGTGCCGCTTTCCAAGGGCGGTTTTGGTATGTATTTTGTTATTGCGCAACATCAAAATACATAGGAAAACCGTCAACTGCGGCCTAGAAAAACCGCCCTTGGAAAACTTGCATGTTCTGACAAATAAATTTTTAATGTTATGAAACATTTTTTTAGTTAGAATCAGAAAATATTGATACAAAAAATGAAACTTAAGTCGTTTTCGCAGGCCCGTGCGAAGGGCGGGATGTCCCAAGCTTGATTGATATCGGTCTAGAGTTCCTCAATTTCTTCGTCAGTGTGGCTGGTTGTAGGTGCGTAAACTTGAATAATCTGTATGGTGTATCTCTGTGAGAGTCTGAGTGTCAGGCTGGCTACGCGATCCGAGACAGTTTTTACACTAGCTACTATATTTTGTGCTGCCATCTTTTGTTTATTAGGAACCCTACTCCAGTAGTTCTACCTAATTGCATGCCCTGGTGGTATAAGAGGTTGCCTGAATTAAGTACTACTATTACTACCATAAATGTGCATTTATATTTTATACGAGTGCACATACAGTGCTGAAAAAACACGACTTTATCATAATAAAACAGAGAATTATATATATATATATTATAATATAGAATGTGCAGGGCTTGCACATTACGCAAGCAAAAATTTAAAAAAAAATGTGGTGGTAAATATTTATTTTTTCAGAGCAAAACAAAAATGTTGACTTAACAAATTTATAACTATTAAATCGGTTGTCTAATTTCCACGAAAAAGATTTTGTATTTTAGAGCATCGTATTTGATTCGCTTCGAGAGAGAGAGGGATTTGCTTCGCTTAGTTCCTTATTTGACTATTCTAGCTAGCGTAGTTTTCTAGATATTAGGCACGTTTTTCTCAACAGCCATGCAGATCAGAGCAGGTTAAGACCACACAATTACACTAACAATTTCATCTGAGCTGCTCTGAATAGAAAGCTGGTGCAAGAATGCTGCTTCGTTAAGAAGTCTGCGTTTTGAAATGCGGGAGGCGCAGGTGTCGAAGTTTTCGGGCACAAAAAATCAGTTCCTCTCAATAAAATGTTCGTTTTATGTTATTTTCCGGAAGAGTAAACATACAAAATAATTTTGCTGCTTAAAGGAAATTTGTCCGATAGTATCTGTACTAAGGATTGGATTTAAGTTTCCTCTTGAAATTTGAGTTGACGTTTGAATGCTAAGCTAAACCAAGATACACTCCCAGCAAATGCATGCCCCGTTTTCGTCTCCGCTATTCGAGTTTGCTCTATAGGGGGTTTTCACTTATCCTGCTCTACTCTGCTCTGTACAAAAAAACGCAGCTATTGTGTTTTTAGTAACGCGAGGTAGGCAAATTTCACAAAAAAAAATTAAGCTTAAGCATTCGAACAAAAATTCCTTAATATTTTTTCGCTCGAAATTGCTTAGGGAATCAAGTGGAAGTGGGTTTATATCCCAATTTCCCGACAATTCTAGTAGATTCAACCAGCTGATTTGATGGGATCTCAATAAATTTATTTTACGGGTCTTACGAATCCAAAGGTAAAGTTCAAAAGGAAACAGATACTTTTCTAACAAAGCGATAACCATATTTTAATTGTTAGTACATCAGTTACAGGGAAAATGTCAATTTGACAACAATTTAGACATGAAAAGCATATTCCCGCCCATGTAAGAACTTAAGAAAGTATTACGTTCCTAGGACCAATGTCAATACATATTTGTACGAAAAAAATCGGATTTTCGTATTAATTTCAAATCCGGCGCTCATTGAAAACCCATAAGTAGCATTCTGCTTTGAATGGGAAACTCATCTTGAATAGAAGCACGTATGTACTCGTACTTAGAAACAAGCAGAAATCCGACGAAGTGACATAATGCCTGGAAACCCCGTTGACTAATAACAAGTACATGTCATGCCATTCAAGTCAATCCCTCTAAGTCTACGCGTTAACATAATGTTGTATACATATTTGTATTTGTACCGGTGATTTCAACAGGAGGGTTGATTATTATCGGATTCCAAGCAACAACAACAAACCGGCACATATTACCCGTACGTGAACGTATGCAAATTTCAATGGGGTGCTGATATCATGCTCTATTTGGTTCGATTTCGAGTTCAATTTAGTTCCGATCCGAAAGCTGCCGGGTAGCAGTCTAAATATGCATGTACGGGTACATAACCTTAATATATGCCATTATAGCCACCCTTGTGACAATGCACATCACGTATATGTCATACATCACGTTTTAATTATATTTTGATTTGATTGGATTCGGAAGGTTCGTTGTTCGCTAGCTTCAACGGCTATTCCACCTCAGTTGACGAAGAAACAAATCCGTTTGTGGTTTTCAACGGATTTAGTTCTCAGTTCCTTATGCGGCGTTTCAGTTTCAGGCTGGGATAGTTGTATAAATTAGGTAATCGTACTACAGAATGTGGTATTAGAGGTCAGGATGTGGTAAAATTTGAATACACGAGTACGTGCATAGTGCGTATTTGATACTTTTACTGCTAATTTTTGTTTGTGGTTTAAAAACTTCCGAAAATGCATGGTGCTGTCTGGAAATAAAATCCTAGTTGCAATGTATGTACACCTTATAATACTGAACCAAGTTCACTGACTTTCGGATTATAATGAAAATTTATTTATTTTCTGAATACAATAAGTGAGCTTAGCCAATTGTACTAAATAAGCTGAAAAATTATAAATTTGCATAGGAAGTTATAAATTGTAGAACGTGTAAAGGTCGATTCAGACACATCAGTCACGTCACAGTTCAGTCAACCTTCCGAATCATAACCGTCGCCGTCAAGTCACAGTCAAAATAGCGGCTGTATTCACATATAGCCGTCAGGGTATTCAGACCGTAGTCAGTCATTTTTTGTGTATGCTCTCGAGTGTACCTAGATTTACCATCTATTTTTATTTCATTTCCAATTTGCTTCCATATCTTGTTTTTATATGCTATTTCCATATATGTATTTATTATTCGATAAATCGTACAGAACGGGGTAATTTCGAACCAACTCGATTAAATTTTCGTCGTCGCCCATGTTCACTTTCTAAACTGACGTCCGTCAAACACAAAAAATATCGTTGGGAAGAAATGTGAATTTGACTGTTCGGTGACGGAAGCGCGACTGACGGTTCTGATTCGTGACTGCGCCGGCTCAATGTAGACAGCGCCACTTGACTTTCAAGAAACGATATTTTTTGTGACTGATACCGGACGGTTCTGACGGAACTGTGACTTGACGTGACTGATGTGTCTGAATCGACCTTAAAGGGACTAAGCAAAGGCGGTTAAATGAGGGGAGAGGTTTTCCTAACATTTTTATAGACGATGGAAACATCAAGGCTGGATTTTGTTACCGGCCTCTCCGATTGTTCGCCACCTTTTCCCCGATTAAGGCTGGTACTAACCTTTTCATGTGAAAACGTTGCAGTGACAGTGTAAACTTGCACACAGCACATATCCGCGGAGCTCTAGACGACACCTGAATTTCCCTTCTTCCCCAAAAGACCGGGTTTCAAGCGAAATAAAGTGCAAAGTACATAATTGTTTTTGCGTGAAAATTGCTCATAATGTGTGAAGACTTTTTTCTTCGAATGAAATATGTGGGAACGAAGGTTTTGACAGTTATTGTCAGAGATTTCACACGAAAAGCCGACCTTAGTACTATGTTTTACCCATTGTTAAACTTTTGTCATGCTGGTCTTTGACCCTTGACAAGTATTGTTTTAACTGATTTTTGAAGACAAAAATAGTTTCGATCTCGGAGTTGATTTCCTTTACGTTTCAAGACCCTAGAAATCCTATGGTACCATTCACTTTTTAGTGCCATTTATTTACATACTTTCACGCGCTCGGTAGCCATGCGTCTCGGTCGCCATTCTACGATGCTGCATCTAGAAAAAAAGGGATTCAAACCCCGGCGCGTTAATATAAACTACCTGTGGGTACTACTAGAGCCCACAAAGCGTCCGAAAAAAGAAAAAGCGGCTCGGATAGGAAGTGCATTATAGAAACTGCATCATCCGAAAGTTATATGCTATCAAAACGTCAACAAAACATAGATATGCAAGATATGTTAACGCGCCTATGTCCTTGAAGGAGCCACGGCAATTAACAACATATTCTTGCACTTCAACAGACGAACAGGCTCAGTAGTGAGATAAATGATTACGGATCGCACAACATCTTTACCAGACCAGAAGGAAAAACAATGAGTTTGGGGTCGCTTTGTAGTCGACGCTAAATTCAAATAGCTGGTAACGGATTTTAAAACTATGTATAAACGAAAGAGTCTGTGCGATTCGCATTAGATAAACAAATTTCAACGTTTGGCTAATGCTCTAATGCCCCAACAAAAGAGAAAGAAGATGCCATTAAAGAGGAATTCTGCGCTTTGCTATACGATTTATTTGATGGACTACCCTCCATTCGTTATACAGGGTGGCCCAAAATTAATCACCCAATTTTGTTTTTGAATAACTTTTTTAATAAATAAAAAAAAATTATTTTGAGCGATGGAAATCTTTATTTGGACCTTTACAATTTTTTTCTGTTAAGTGGAAAATATGATATACATCAAGTGGCTGCCGCCAGTGTTGATGCACATTTGTGCCCGATTTATCGCATTTTCCATGACTTTCCGCAAGATTTCCGGTGATAATTGTTCGCATTCCTGTCGAATATTCTCCTGGAGGTCTGGCATAAGCACGGGACTTCAAGTAGCCCCAAAGAAAGAAGTCTGGAATGGTTAAATCGGGCGATCTTGCTGGCCATGCCAAATCGACAAAACCGGAGATTACGCGACCAGTAAACGTTTCCTTCACAATATCCATTGTGGCTCGTGCTGTGTGTGCGGTTGCACCGTCTTGTTGAAACCACATGTTCACTAAACCCTGCTCATGCAATTCCGGCAGTAAGAAGTCGTTTATCATGGCCCTGTAGCGTTCGCCAGTTACAGTGACTGTATTGCCGATGGCTTCCTTAAAAAATACGGCCCAATCACTCCTCCCTTGTGAACGCCGCACCACACAGTGGCTTTGAGTGGATGTAATGGCCGTTCGTGCATCACACGCGGGTTTTCAGTGCCCCAGAAAAGAAGATTTTGATTTTGCTTATTGACGTAACCGCTTAAGTGGAAATGCGCCTCGTCGCTCATGATGATTTTCGACACAAAATCGTCCTCTTCGTTGTTGAGATTGAGGATGGCTTGACAGTAATTCACAAGCGCACCATTGCTTGTCTGTTTGTATTCTGCAGCTGTCTAGTTCGCAAATATCAAATATGTATGATTCACGTACGACGCCATTTGCAAAAATTATAACGTCTTCCGATAGAGTGATTAATTTTGGGCCACCCCAAAGATACCAAAGCCGGTAATGAACTTTAACATAGGGGCACAACAGGAGGGCACAGCCTCCATGATGAAGCAAATGAAGCCGGTCGTCCCCGGTGGGATATGGCTTCCGAAAGCCGTCACCTTCAATCGTCTCCATCTTCACATAACCGTTTCCAATTCCGCCCGCCTACCAACTTCCTACTGTCTTCTTCTTCTGACTCTTCCTCCCAGCACTTCGTAGGTCTTTCAAGCGCTTTTACACGCTTTCCGGTATCAACAAAGAGATTCGGTGCTGTGACCATTTTTTTCAGATGACCCACCCACTGTAGTTTTCGTATTTTCGCAAATATTGAAGCCTTTGGTTCGTCAAATAACTCGTACTGCTTGTTGTTGTACTTCGTCATTGGTCTGAATCGCACGTTGCTCCAAAGATTCATAAAAAAGTCTTCTTTCGAAGCCGTTGATCATTTTTCCAGATGTCTGATTGAGGTTTTCGAGCTGGATGCGTCGCTTAATCTCAAGAGTATCATCACCATTTTTCGCGATGTTCGCACCAAGGTAAGAAGTTGTCTACCCTTTCAATATCGTGCTCGCCTACCTTTATATCCGGCACGTTCGATCTACTCCTCCAAGCTATTTGAAGTGGAATACCCTATATAAATATTAAAAATTTGTACAAACAAAAATTTTACAAATCATCAAGTTCTATAATTTACTTATTGAACGACATTGAAGAAACTTCTTTAAGGGATGGCACGATCATCTAAAAAATTGGTATGGTCTGTCTTAAATAATATCAAGATGCAGACCATATCATTTTTTGAAAAGATCTATCCATCTTTTGCTGGCATTAAAATCATTAGAAAGGATACTTTCCTTGTCGTATGTTTGATGGTCGCTTTTCAAAACACGAAAAAGTCCTGCCTCTAAAGATATAAATGCTCAATGTATTGTATCTTCCCCTAAACAGATCAACAGCGATCTTTCCATTTGCTATAAAGATCCTTGCCTTTTAGCGCTCGTGCCCACGGTAAACTTTTTAATTCGTAGAAAAACTAAATAGTTTAGTCAGAAAACTAGAACACACGGTGTTTTACGAGACCGCGCACACAGCGATTACCAAATAGTTTAGTTTGCTGTCACACTATCACTTATTTAGTTTTTCTGCGAACTAAGCAGTTCGCTGTGGGCGCGAGCTCTTAAAAATATTCATTATGTAAGATACTGCTTGTGACCATAGTTTTGAATCTTTATTTTTTGATAATAATAAATTGCTGAAATTGTATACGAAGAAAAGCAACTTGTATTACTTTACTAAATCCATTTGTGTAATAATTGGCGCTTTTTCTGTGACTATATCCGGTGTGGATTAGCGTAACGACCACGCATCACACAATTAACATGACATTTGTCATTTGTGTAATGTATACTCATTACGATAATCTACACTGAATAGGGCTCAAAAAACGCACCTAATATCTTTATTTTCCTCGACTAATCTTTTTCTATAACTGACGTCATGTTCTCACAAATAAAAAAAGTATTGTTATAACACTAGAACCAATTTTCAAACATTTACGAAGGCTGAAATTATTCTCGTAAATTGAATCGGAATCAAGTACTAAGAGTCATCTCGTAACTCGGAATCTTGCAAGTAGAGCCCGTCGTAAGTCCGGGATTCACTGTATTTAGATACCGTTGCCGCACATTTCATTCAGTAACAGATGGGTTCATAATTTAGCAGTCAGCTCTTAGACTATTAAGGCAACATTACACTGAGCAAATATTTGCTGAAAATCGCTAAAAATTTGCTAAAAATATTTGCTACCTAGTGTAATGAGCAAATACTTGCAGCAAATATTTGCTCAAAAATATTTTATGTCTGTTTCCGAAATAAAAATTGTATCAAATATTTGCTTAGTGTAATGTAGTGTAATAGCAAATAAGAGAACTCGTAGCAAATATTTTCATCAAATATTTATTTGCTTTGTATGAAAATCGTACATAGCAAATAGAAAATATTTGCTACTCAAATGTAATTCGAAATACACGGGCGTGGGTGCGAGTACTACTTGCATGTTGTTTTTCGAGTACTACTGTCACTAATTCAGTAGGGAAAAGGTTTAATTATGTGTATGGGGAAAAAGTTTAATCCATTTGGGAAGATGATTTTTCATTTGGGATAGGGATTTTTATACCCTAGACTTATAGTATCCGTATAGGGTATATTGTTTTTGTCACGACGAAAATATCTAACACCTTAAAGGAGGCTCCGGAGGTACAGCAATGTATATATATATAAATGATCAGGGTCAGCTCCTGATTCGATTTAGCCATGTCTGTCCATCTGTCTGTCTGTCTGTCCGTTCGCACGATAACTTTCGATAGAATAAAGCTAGAGCCTTGAAATTTTGGTCAACTGTTGGAAGTATAATCTAGTTTGTTGGTATTGAAAATGAACATGATCAAGAGAACGCCTACCTCCCCTACATATGTAAAATAATTAAATGTATCTGTAACTCCCGATTAAATAAACATGAATAGCTCACGAGGGTAATCTTATACTCTCCTGAAAAAATAAAATGGATCAGTTGAAAACTAACGGTAATTTTCTTACAAATAGCCCCGTACTACCCTACTTTTCAGGTTTTTTGTCTATAAATCTTGAACTAATTGACGTAGACACCTGATTTTTGGCATATAACCCTAAGGTGAGAAGCTGCTTAAGTGTTAGTAAGTTGGGCATAATCAGATCAAAGGAACGCCTACCTCCCCCACAAATTTCAAAAAATTAAATATTACTTTAATTATGATAACTTTCGATAGAATGACACTAAAAAAACCAGTCGTGTCGTGATTGCGAGTTTTTTCTTTATCGAATCAAAATGTGTGATTCAGATGATGAAAATGCGTTGTTTTGCATTTTCGGTGCAGCTCCATTTTCCGTATTATCTGAAATTGAAACGAGGCCGAAGTTTCGCTTCGGCCCGGAGTCCGAAGCGTATATACCCTAGACTTGTACAGACCTAGTGGTGATACCAAAAGTACCAATTAGTAACGACCATATGCAATAAAAGTGAGTTTCCTATATGGCCAGTTTATAGGGGAGGTTGGTAATCATTCAGGAGGATCTTGACCATTATCAAAATCAATCAACTAACCCATTCTACAAATATTTGTCGAATTTTTCAAGTCTCTAGCTTCACTCTATCGAAAGTTATCGCTTATTTGAAGTTTCACTTATAGGGGAGATAGGGGTTCCTTGGGTCGGATCTTGCTCATCATTACCACCAACAAATAAGATCACGCTACAAACATTTCAACAACATTTCAAGTCTCTAGCTTCACTCTATCGAAAGCTATTGTGCGAACGGACAGACAGACGGACAGACAGACAGACAGACATGGCTAAATCGAATCAGGAGGTGATGCTGATCATTCATATTTATACATTGCTATACCTCCAGAGCCTTCTTTAAGGTGCTACATATTTCCTTCGTGACAAAAACAATATACCCTATACTAAAAGTCTAGGGTATAATTAAAAAAATTTGGTAGAATGTTAATGGTAAGATCGAGTTAGTTGGTATTGAAAATGGTCAAGATCCGACCTAGGGAGCCCCTACCTCCCCTACAAATGAAACTTCAACTAAGCGATAGCTTTCGATAAAATGAAGCCAAAGATTTGTAGAATGGGTCAGTTAATTGATATTGAGAATGGTCAACATCCTCCTGAATGAGTGCCAACCTCCCGTATAAACTTGTCATATAGGAAACTCACTTTTAATGCAAATGGTCGTTGCCAATTAGTACTTTTGGTATCACCACTAGGTCTGTACAAGTCTAGGGTATATACGCTTCGGACTCCGGGCCGAAACGAAACTTCGGCCTCGTTTCAATTTCAGATAATACGGAAAATTGAGCCGCACCGAAAATGCAAAACAATAACGCATTTTCGTCATCTGAATCACACATTTTGATTCGATAAAGAAAAAACTCGCAATCACGAAACAATGACAATATAAAAACACGAGTGCTTTGTCCAACCAAACTAGCGTAAATGCTAGCAAATAAATGACGCTCAATTTATATTTGCTACAATATATATTTGCTGAAAATACTTTGTGTAGTGTAATGACGTAGCAAATATATTTGCTACAAGCATAGAAAATATTTTTTGCTGACTGTTTGCTCACTTTGAGCAAACACAATTTAGAGAAAATATTTGCTAAGTGTAATATCCATAGCAAATATATTTGCTACGCATGAATATTTGAGCAAATATATTTGCTACCGTGTAGCAAATATATTTGCTAAGTGTAATAGCAGCTTTAGTCGTTCAAATCGAATTTGAAACATGTTTACTTGTACAACTTTGCTTCCGCCGTTTTCTGACAGACGGCTGCATCGGAGAGGTCTGGCCAAAATATGTACGTAGTTCAAAAGTGTCACAAAGTGAGTTTGGACGTCTATGAACGTATTGACATCCCCGCATTAGTAAAAGTTGTTCGCATTTTTAATAAGATTCGCGATTCAAAATGTCTGTTTTCGAGCCAAGTTCTCAATATTTGCGGGAAGTTTTGATCTTCTGCTTCCATTTGAAAAAAAAACTGCAGCTGAGGCTCATCGAATGCTCTCAGATATGTACTTACGGTGAGGTTGCTATGAGTGACAAAACATGCCGTGAGTGGTTTCAACGTTTTAAAAGTAGCGATTTCAATGTCGAAGACAAGCATGGTGGTGGGACAGAAAGAATTTTCAAAGACGACGAATTGAAAGCACTGCTCGATGAAGATTCGTCCCAAACGCAAGAAGAATTAGCTGAATCACTGGGAGTTACTCAGCAAGCCATCTCGAAACGCCTCAAGGCCATGGGCATGATTTAGAAACAAGGAAATTGGGTTCGGTACGAGTTAAAACCGAGAAATATTGAGCGGCGATTATTTGCATGCGAACAACTGCTTCAAAGGCAGAATCGGAAGGAATTTCTACATCGCATCGTAACCGGCGACGAAAGGTCGATTGCGATTGGGATTATCGTAACGATCCCAATCGCAAAAGGTCATGGGGAATGCCCGGACATGCCTCAACGTCGACGGCAAAACCGAATATTCACGGCGCCAAGGTTATGCTTTGCATTTGGTGGGACCAGCTCGGTGTGATATACTACGAGCTACTGAAACCGAATGAAACTATCACAGGAAATCGGTACCGAACGCAATTGATGCGTTTAAGTCGAGCATTAAAGGGAAAACGACCACAGTACCAAGAGAGACACGACAAAGTCATCCAGCAAGACAATGCTTGGCAACACGTCGCAAAAGTGGTCAACACATCCTGGATCGCGTCGAAAGACGCCTCCTTTTCCGAGAAAATTGCCGGAGAAATGAGCGAAAGTTGTCGCTAGCGGCGGACAGTACTTTGAATAATACATCTGTAAGTACTTTTCGACAATTTAGCTTTTAATTCCAGGAAATAATGGCGGAAGCAAAGCTGTACACCCACACAAATACATGTTTAGCGCGTTTTTTAACTGCCATGCAGAGTCGAGCAGGTAAACACCGCACAATTACACTGAAAATTTGATCTGAGCTACACTGGATAGAAGGTTAGAGCAGAATGCTGCTCCGTTAGTACTTCCACGTTTTGAAATGCAGGCGGCGCAGGTGTCGACATTTTTGGGCAGTTTACAGTTTGGGAACTTAAAAATCATTTCTCGTCAATAAAAAATGTAAAATGTTAATTTCGTGTAATTATATGGACTAAACAACAAACAAACAAAATGACTCTGCTGCGTAAAGGAAATCTGCCTGATTTAATTTGTGCTAAGAATTTAAGTTTCCTCCTGAAATCTGAGTTGATGTTTGAATGGTAAACTAAACCAAGACACACTCACAAAAGAAACATGCCCGTTTTCCGTTTCACTACTCTGATATGCTCTATAGCGTTTTTTTTGCCGCTTATCCTGCTCTACTCTGCTCTGTACAAAACTGCGCCTAATAGGTCTGTTCTTTTGAATAGAAGAGAATAGAGCAGGACAATTGACAAAATTAACACTACAGAGCAGATCAGAGTATAGCGAAGACGAAAACGGGGCATGTCCTTGCTGGGAGTGTTTCTTGGTTTGCTTAGCATTCAAACGTACACTCAAATTTCAAGAGGAAACTTAAACCCTTACTACCGCTACAATCCGACAAATTTCCTTGGAGCAGCAGACTCATTTTTATGTTTACTATTCCATATATTTACACAAAATTAACATTTTATTAACATGAAATTAATTCAATGTGCTTTCCAAGCTGTAAACTGCCTAAAAGCTTTGAAACCTGCACCGCCTGCATTTCAAAATGCAGAACTACTTAACAGAGCAGAATTCCTCTACTAATCTTCCATCCGGAGCAGCTCAGATCAAACTGCTAGTGTAATTGTGTGGTGTTACCCCGATCTGCTCTGCATGGCTGTCAAAAAACGCGCCTAATATTTATTTGTATTTTAAACGTACACATGTTTCAAATTCGATTTGAACGACTAATAGTCTAAGAGCCGACTGCTTAATTATGCACCCATCTTCTTAAGGAATGAAATGTGCAGCAACGGGATATAAATGCAGTGATCCGCTGACTTACAACGGGCTCTACTTAGAGATCTAGAGTTACGAGATGAATCTAAGCACTTAATTTCGACTTTCGAGATTAATTTCAACTTATGAGAATGTCTGAAATTTTTTCTCATGTTATAACAATAGTTTTTTTTTGTAAGAACATGACGTCAGTTAGAAAAAAAGATTACAGTCGAGGAAAATAAAGATATTAGGTGCATTTTTGCGCCCTATTCAGTGTAGATTATCGTAATTAGTATACATTACATAAACAACATATATCACGTTCATTGGTTGCAGTGTGGCCGTTACGCTAATCTACGCCGACTAAAAAACACGCGTATTGTTTCAAAGTGGTATGACTTTAGTTCAATGTTGTCGGTATTTTAATTGAACTATAACCTGCGTGTCAACGGAAGTGTGGATCAAAACCGGTTGATATGTTCAAAGTACACTTTGCCAAAGTTTGACTTGGAAAGAGTATCCACCATTTTGAATTACCACTTTGCCATACCTGCAAAAAACGCCGAATTTAAAATTTTCAGGGAATGTATACCAAAACACTTTATTCAGACCACCACAAATTTAAGAAAAACCACGAACATCTTAATATTTCCCGCCCCAACAATTTGTATACCCTTCACGGATGTGATAGGGTATACTAACTTTGTCATGAAGTTTGCAACGCACAGAAGGAAGCATCTCCGACCATATAAACTATATATATTCTTGGTCGGTATGATGAGACGAGTCGATTAAGCATTGTCCGTCTGTCCATCTGGCTCTTTCTATTGCACGCTGTAAATATGTCGGAACCGATGGAATCGGACCACTACGTCATATAGCTGTCATAGGAACAACTGGTCCAAAAATTCGTTTTAGTGAGAAAAACTTTTTTATTTCTAAAGATATCTATCTCAAATTTTGCACAAAGCTTTCTTTCTATTGCATGCTGTAAATATGTCGGAGCCAGTGGAATCGGATCACTACGTCATATAGCTGCCATAGGAACGACCGGTCCAAAAAGTAGCCTTTGTAAGAAAAACTTTTTCATTTCTAAAGATATCTTTTTCAAATTTCACAATAGTTAATAATATTATTAGCTAAATCACATTCTTGAGTTTGGTTGAAATCCGACTACTCTATCATATAGCTGTCATAGGAACGACCGTTCCAAAATGAAATTTTTGTTAGAAAAAAAATTTTATTTCTAAAGATATCTTTACGAAATTTAAAATTATTCAATCATATTAATTACCAAACCACGTTATTAAATTTGGTTGAAATCGGCCCACTATTTCACACACCTCTCATAGGAACAGTGAAATCGGAACACGTTTTACTACTAATTTCAAAGTAGCAAATGCTCCATAAGTCACAACGAAGGTATGATACCCTTCACGCGAATCGATTACCATGAATTTTTTGATGGAAAGTTAAGCACCGTCCTACCATAGATAAACAGACTACTGTTTATCTATGGTCCTATTTCGCTTTGATAGGACGCTAAAGACTTCAAAAAGAGAGTTGACACGTTCAAAGTAACCTCAAAGTAGGTTGTATTGCTATAGTATACTTTGAACGTGTCATCCGGACTACACTGCCATCTAAAGAGACGGGCCAGCGCTCAATTGATCGCGGCGAAGTCTGCCTTCGTTCTTGAAGTCAGAGGTGCCTTTGTGTGCGTTACTGCCATACTAGCTAGGTGGAGGCGAGTCTGGTTTTCGTGTGTAGTTTTGTGCGTTTGTACGAAAGGTGTTTGTTGCAGTGGTAATACCACTGCCTGTCCTTTATGTAAACATTTTCAATGACGTAGCCAACGAAGGTAGAGTGTCTATGTGTGCGGGCGAGTTGTTTTCTAAAATTCGGCCTGTATATTAAGAAGGCAGCGCGTGTTTTTTTGTCAAATTATGCGTGACCCCGGATTAATTCTCGACCGATTCAGGCGTATACCGCTATCAATACAAGTTTGATCAAAGTATTTCAGATAGGAATACTTATATAGTACAAGCGTGAAAGTGCAAGTACGTTGTTAATTACCTTGACCCCTCCAGGGGCATGAGCGCGTCAACATCTCTAGCATATCTATGCCTTGTTGACGTTACGACAGCGTATCTACTTTTCCTATCCGCGCCGTCTTTATACTGACAAGCTCGGGCCTCGGGGCACTGTGAGAGTTCTATTAGTACCCACAGGCAGTTTTTGATCGTGATGAGATTTGAAGTTCGAGCTCTAGATTAGTAGAGGTGATCGAACGACCACGGCCATAGAGCCCGACCAAGTTCCAGTATGAATAGTGAAATAAAAACTCGGTGCCTGCGCAAATTTTAAACGTTTCCTTATATTCGGGAGATTTACGATGTCTATCAGAATTTAATTAAAGTGTTTTTATACCCTAAACTTTTAGTATAGGGTATATTGTTTTTGCCACGACGAAAATATGTAACACCTTAAAGGAGGCTCCGGAGGTATAGCAATGTATATATTTAAATTATCAGGGTCACCTCCTGATTCGATTTGGCTATGTATGTCTGTCTGTCTGTCTGTCTGTCTGTCCGTTCGCACGATAACTTTCGATAGAATGAAGCTTGAGTTTTAAAATTTTGGTAAAATGTTGGTAGTATGATCTAGTTCATTGGTATTGAAAATGGGCAAGATCAGGCCAAACGAACGCCTACCTTACATAAGTAAAATAATTAAATGTATCTATAACTCCCGATTAAGTAAACATGAAAAGCTCTAGTTTCGGTAGATTACTCGCGAAGGCTATCTTATACTCTCCTGGAAAAATAAAATCGATCAAATAAAAACTAACGGTAATTTTCCTACAACGAGCCCCGTACTACCCTAATTTTTACGTTTTTTTTGACAATAACTCTTGAATTAATTGACGTAGACACTTGATTTTTGGCATGTAACCCTAAGGTGAGAAGCTGCTTGAGTTTTAGTAAGTTGGGCATAATCAGATCAAAGGAACGCCTACCTCCCCTACAAATTTCAAAAAATTAAATATTCCATCAAATATCATAACTTCCGATTAAAAGACAATAGCAAGTTAAAAATTTGGTAGAATGTTGTTGGGAGGATCTAGTTAGTTGGTATTGCAAATGGTGCAAGATCCGACCCAAGGAGCCCTTACCTCCCCTACAAATAAAACTTAAAATAAGCGATAACTTACGATAAAATAAAGCTAGTGACTTAAATTGTTGGTCAAATGTTTGTAGTAGGATTCAGCTGGCTGATATTGAAATGCGTGAAATGCGACCAACGAAACCCCTACTTGCCCTACAAATGAAACTTCAAATAAATGATAACTTTCGATAAAATGAAGCTAGAGATTTGAAATTTTGTTTAAATGTTTGTAGCATGATCTTATTGGTTGGTGGCAATGATGGGCAAGGTCCGACCGAAGGAACCCCTACCTCCCCTACAAGTGAAGCTTCAAATAAGCAATAACTTTCGCTAGAATGAAGCTACCGACTTGAGAAATTCGACAAATATTTGTAGAATGGGTTAGTTAATTGATTTTGAGAATGGTCAAGATTCTCCTGAATGAGTGCCAACCTCCCCTATAAGCTGGCCATATAGGAAACTCACTTTTAATGCATATGGTCGTTGCCAATCGGTAGTTTTGGTATAACCACTAGGTCTGTACAAGTCTAGGGTATACACGCTTCGGACTCTGGTTTTTCATGTGCTTGTTTTGGGTCTATCGACTCATCAATGGCAGGCGAGTACCCGTCGGGATCCGCTGACAGCTAACAAATTGCGCGTTGTCGTAAACCCGTTTACTGTTAACACAGGACGGGTATCGTAGATTTGACGTGCTCACCGGGTTTACGGGTCACGTGTATTAGAACCTATAAGCTGTCGGACATTACCGTACTTTTATAAATTAATTCTAATAATTTTTTTTTACTTTCCAAAATTAGCAGTAAATAGGCCGGAATTTATTACACTTCTTTCAATTCTATCCAATTATGTCCGCTACTTTTGCTCTGCCAGTTTAAATGAGCTCATTTTTTCCACTCTCGGAAATTCTTGTATTTGTACATACCGAATTTTCTACCAGCATCAAAATTTGTTACTAAAGCGGACATTCCCCGACGTCTGCCAATGTTTATTGACATGGGTGGAAACCTTCACTACCGTCATTACTTCGCCTGTTTCTTGGAACTTTGACACTAACCCAGTCTCAGACCGAAGTGTGTATGAATGAGAATGCACCGCACATTCCAGTACGTGATAAATAAGTGTGTGTTATACATGCATCGTAGTTGTATCTTTCATGTTGATAAGACGATGACAATCATTTCAGCATGGCAAGTAACTACAGAAAATGGTATTTCGATAGTTTCGTTGGGTTAGTGTCACCATACACTATCGAACTCGAACACAAACCTAGTACAAGTTAAGTGGACCGGTTTTCTTCACATCTATGTGAAGTTTGTGTGTGTGTCAGAGGACATTTGTACCAGGTTCGAGTTCGACAGTGTATGGTGAGACTTACGAACGTTCAAATTCTTCTCTTCTCTTAACGCAGTTTTACCATCTTTTTTTCGACTGGAAAGCCGCCACCTTTTACTGTTTCACACACTCGTACATACTCTGCGAACCAGGCATTTACCGTCGCGGTATACTTCAGATATGCTCTGTTAAGCGCGTAGAAAATTTTCTGCCTCTTCCACCTGACTTCTTCTATACTTCGCCGACATTATTACAATTATTACGTGTATTGTTATTAGTATTTTATTTTCCTTTTTTTCATTTCGTTGAATTAGAGTTTTCTTACTGCCTCTATTAACTTTGCATGCATATGGATATTTGCTTAAGTGCTTACAAGTCTGCAAGGTAACGCATAATGGCAGTGGCAGCATAAAAAGGTAATGGCGTTAGAGAAAAGATCAAAATTAGAAGGGGAAATAACCATAGCAAAGTGCAATATTCATTTCAAACAGGATAGGATCAAGTGGGAATATCTTTTTCAGTGAAAGATGCCAACTATTGTTTTTTTTAGAACTTTATGCATGGTTTAGTGCACTGCCGAGAGTAGCACTGTTTTCGTTTATGGCATACTTTTCGACTCGTCAGTAGGCTAATAGTTCAAGATTGCGAAAATGATTGCTCGTTTATTGTTTTCCACTTTACTTCAAACGATATTTAGTTAAGTAATTTTCTTCGTTTATAGTCTGCGGGAAATGAATTATGTATACTTAAGAATATGGCGGTGTTGGCTATAAGATACGCAAATATAAGTTGCATTTGCTTTGTTCAAGTACAATTACGGCCAAATGTAGCGAATGTCTTATACATACTTGTACCCCATGAAAACTTATACGGTTACTTTTTACGGAGTCAATTGCTCTATCTTTATAAAATGTGTTGCTATACCTATTAAACTACTAAAAAATAAAACAAAATACAATGAATGGATAATTTATTTTTTGTTTATATTTTCTAGATTTTGCCGAAGTTTATCTCGGAAACTATTTCAGATACGTAAAAAATTGTTATAACAGTTTTCATTAATTTTGCTGTGATCTTTAATCTAGTCTCAGAACATTTTTCGTTATAATTAACCTTTTTCGAAATACAGTAGTCTCCCGGTAACGTGAACATACCGATACGGTGATCAGCAAATATTTTCTATTGACTAAACTACAACGTGAACAAAAACGAGACGTCTAACGTGAACAAAATCAACCAAGTGTAGATTCCATTGATGAATAACGGAAAATGGGTGCATTTTGTCAAATGTAATGACAAATAATCTATAAAAAGGATTAATGTAGAAGTACAATACAAATGAAAACTTACACTTAAAATTCAACCTGCTCTCTTTTACGATCTAAAATTGCGTTTGATTTTATACTTTGACTAACGTGAACACTCCTGCTAGTGTGAACGTATCCGGTTTTATTCTGTTCACGTTACCGAGAAAGTACTATACATATTTTCCAAAAAAAAAAAAAAAAAATTCTCCGGACGGTAGTTTTATCGTTGAGATTGATCACGATTGAAACAGCGCGTTTCCATGACATTTTTAATTTTTTTTTTTTTTCAAGAGAAAACAATATTGTTTCGAAAGCTACTTGCTCTCTTCTTCAGTTCTTTTTGGCATTGCCAAAAAAAGTAACTCTCGAAACAATATTGTTTTCTTTGGCCAAAAAAAATGATAAAAATCTCGTCATGGAAACGCGCAGTTTCAATCATAACCATGCCGAAGCTTCGCTTCGGCCCGGAGTCCACAGCGTATATACCCTAGACTTGTACAAACCTAGTGGTGATACCAAAAGTACCAATTGGTAACGACCATATGCATTAAAAGTGAGTTTCCTATACGGCCAGTTTATAGGGGAGGTTGACAATCATTCAGTAGGATCTTGACCATTATCAAAATCAATTAACTAACCCATTCTACAAGTCGAATTTTTCAAGTCGCTAGCTTCATTCTATCGAAAGTTATTGCTTATTTGAAGTCTCACTTGTAGAGGAGGTAGGGGTTCCTTGGGTCGGATCTTGCTCATTATTGTCACCAACAAATAAGATCATGCTTCAAACATTTATACAAAATTTCAAGTCTCTAGCTTCACTCCATCGAAAGTTATCGCTTATTTGAAGTTTCATTTGTAGGGGAGGTAGGGGTTCCTTAGGTTTGATCTAACCCATCTTAAATACCAACTAACCCGATCTCACTTCAAACATCTGACCAAAACTTCAAGTCGCTGGCTTGATTCTGTCAAAAGTTATCGCTTATTGAAGTTGCATTTGTAGGTAGGAGGTTGCTTGGGTCGGATCTTACCCATTTTCAATACCAACCAAGTAGATCCTACTACCAACATTTTGTCAAATTTTCAACTCGCTAGTCTCATTTTATCGAAAGTTATCGTAATTAAAAAATATTTAATTTTTGGAAATTTGTAGGGGAGGTAGGCGTTCCCTTGATCTGATTATGCCCAACTTACTAGAACTTAAGCATCTTCTTACTCCAAGGTTACATCTGAAAAATCAGGTGTCTACGTCAATTAGTTCAAGAGTTATAGACAAAAAACCCGAAAAGTAGGGTAGTACGGGGCTCTTTGTAAGAAAATTACCGTTAGTTTTCAGCTGATCAATTTTATTTTTTTAGAGGAGTAGAAGATTATCCTCACGAGCAATCTGCCAAAGCTAGAGCTTTTTACGTTTATTTAATCGGGAGTTATAGATACATTTATTTATTTTACATATGTAGGGGAGGTAGGTTCTCTTGGCCTGATCATGCCCATTTTCAATACCAACCAAGGAGATTATACTTCCAACATTTGACCAAAATTTCAAGTCTCTAGCTTCATTCTATCGAAAGTTATCGTGCGAACGGACAGACAGACAGACAGACAGACGGACAGACGGACAGACAGACAGACAGACATGGCTAAATCGAATAAGGAGGTGATCCTGATCATTTATATATATACATTGCTATACCTCCGGAGCCTCCTTTAAGGTGTTACATATTTTCGTCGTGACAAAAACAATATACCCTATACTAAAAGTTTAGGGTATAACTATACTAAAAGTCTAGGGTATAAAAAGCAATTGTTTTGTGTTTTCAAGTGAAAAAAAAAATATTGTAACATTTTTTAAGAATTTTCTGCTGATCTTTTACTTTATCTCAGAAAGTTTTTCGCTAGGGTTAACCGTTCTCAAAACATTTTCTGCCGAAAGTTAACTCCATATTCACGAGCACTTACGGTATAATCTTTCCGAAACCCCCTTCAATTTTAAAAATAGAATATGAATAATACCTTGGTAAATTAGTATCTATCCTGGTATTGCGTTCATCCTGAACAATCATCCAAAACCACAATTTATTGACTTCAAACTCATCAGTGAAAGGATGTGTGCGATTCGCATTAAGACTCGATTTTGCAACCTCTGCCTCATCAACGTGCACGTCCCACTGAAGTGAAGGAAGAAGCGGTGAAAGACGAGTTTTACAACCGCCCAGAGACATTGTTCGACTCATTTCCATCAAACGACGTCAACATACTCATTTGCCCTAACCACTAGTAGGGGCTTAGCTGACGTTTCGTTGGCATAAACCGCTTTCGGACGATGCACGTTGCCAGCATGCACCTCCTACTCCAAGAGAAGACAACACAAACACGCATGGCCACGAACGCCGTAGACGGGCTTTGAACCCGTAACGACCGTAATCAGATGTGAGACTAACGCCCCGACGCACTGAGCTAGCGCTGGGATATTTCAATGCGGAAATTGAGTTGGGAACGAAAGTTGGCATCAAGAAACCACAGGAAGACACAGCCTCCACAAGGAATGCAATGACAACGGTCACCAACTAATCGACTTCCCATTCAACGACGAATTCATAAGGTAACCTGGAAATCTCCGGATACACGCTCAGTCAACCAGATTGACCACGTCCTCATACGCAAAAGATGGGCCTCAAGCGCGAGTACTTTAGCGGAGTTATGTCCATATCAATCCTTTTTGCGGCTAATGAGTCTTTTCTTTTTTTTGCGGGAATTTTTTTTTACAACCGTTGTTTTTGAGAGATATAACATCTTTTTGCACTTTATGGAGGAAGGACCCGGATATGAATTCCAAAATTGCTTTAGAATGCTTAAAATTTATCGTTATGTACTATTGATAACCAACGTGTAGGTTTTCAATATATAGAAACAACACCCGAAACAATTCCCTGCAATTAATACCAAATTTTAACTCCACAGATTCTCAATTTCCATTTTACAGAACCTGAATCCTAAAACTGAAATTTTTTGCGTAAACATTTTTTCCCTATAAATTTTACCAATCTGTGGGTTTGGAATTGTCCAAGCCATGGTTCTACATTACCACGCCGAATTCCAGTTTACTTAAACTTGAAATAAAGTCGGTAGATCAGAATATGTGTTGGGCTGGGCTGTCTGAATGAAACAAAAAGAGCGATGAATTCATAATTCATTGCTTTGAAAAGGTACCCAAAGGAACTAATAATTTAGGTGGACATAATTGAGTACATGTGCCTCTGGCAACACTATGAGTTGCCTTCGATGAAATAACGTCTCTCGGTCCTTTATGTCAGGTGAGTTATTTATATCCTCCATGTTCCTTAAGTTGAAACTGATCTTTTCTAGATTTGGTTTCTGTTTAATTTCATGCTTAAGAAGATGCTATTTTACTAACTAAAGAACTCAAGCACCATAAACAGTACCCTAGTGCATTCGCACCACGATCTCCAGTCGTATGACACCCAACCTGCCTAGATATCGCTTCCTTGCAAGGAATAACATTTTTCTAGTCCAAAAGGCTCAAAATGCTTTCAACAGTAATCTACTACATTCGCCTCATAATCCCCCGTTTTATGATACTCATATCGCCTAGATATCGATTCCTCTCGAAAAACATCCTTTTTTCCTCCCCAAAGGACTCAAAATGCCTGCAACAGTAGTCTACTGCATCCGCCTCATCTCCCCCAGACATATGATACCCATCATCCCGTGATATAATATAATCCAAGAATCTAATCTTTCCCAATAATGTTTCTTTTTCCTCTCCAAAGGACACAAAATATGCCATCAGTACTACCCAAAGGACTCTAAATGTCCTTAACAGTGCATTAGTCTCATTACCACGATTCAGAATACACCCATACCTAACCTACCAGATTTGGTTTTTGTTTAATTTCATGATAAGGAGAGTCCTTTTGTACTGACGCACATCTCCAGCAGCACGAAAATATATCTGTGTGGTACTTATAATAACCAAAGGAGGTTATGTACCAAATTTAGTTGAACCACCGACCGCCTGGAAGATTTTTTCTTTAAAATCATTAAAAAGACCAATTTTTTCCTTTGAAATCATTGAAAAGACTTAGCCGAGAAACTCTATAAAATTTCACATTTTTGGATACATCTTTTTATCTACTGCACGGATCAGAGCAAATGATAGCCTATGCACACTCTTGGGACACAGTCAATCTGTGAGAAAAGAAACCCGATATCGATACGCTCCCTACGGGGCTGTAGCCCTGTCAAAGAACAACAAGAATAACGAGAACGAGAAAAATTAGAAAGATAGCGATAGCTATTTTCAAACTATCATATTGCGGGTGTTTTTCCGCGCATCGAAATCAAATTTGCAACACTTCGTAAGCGCCTGTTCACACAAAGAGCCGCACGGCTCTCGCTCGCGAGTGAGAGCTTTATCGCTTATAAAATTCATTCCATGCAACGCGTACTTTGCGATTGAATACAGAGCGAGAGCCATTGTCGCTCTTCCCATGTGAATGCCGGCACTCCTTGCTTTGCATTTATATCAAGAGCCGCGACGCACGGCTTGAGATGCACGAGCCGTACCGGTTCTCACTCGCGCGACGTAAAGGCTTATGCTCCCCGTGTGAAAGCTGAAGTGTACTCTTTGCATTTCAGTCTCACGCGCCTCGCTCTCACTCGCGAGCGAGAGCCATGCGGCTCTTCGTGTGAAAGTGCACTAAGGCGACCGGAGACAATGACTATACCAAATTGGAATCCCCTCAATCACCCGGGGCCGGAGCCACAGAGGTCCGAAAACCCATACTTGTTGTGTTGCGTAAATATAGTCTTGGTCACTTTTCTGATTTTTTATACCCTTCACGGATGTGATAGGGTATATTAACTTTGTCATGAAGTTTGCAACGCATAGAAGGAAGCATCTCCGACCATATGAACTATACTCATATATATTCTTGGTCAGTATGATGAGACGAGTCGATTAAGCTTTGTCCGTCAGTCCGTCTGTCCGTCTGTCTGTCTGTTTCTATGCAAACTAGTCCCTCAGTTTTAAAGCTATCGAGCTGAAATTTTGTACAAAGCCTTCTTAATTGCACGCTGTAAATAAGTCGGAGCCAACGGAATCGGATCACTACGTCATATAGCTGCCATAGGAACGACCGATCCAAAAATTCGTTTCTGTGAGAAAAACTTTTTTATTTCTAACTATATTGTTTTCAAATTTTACACTCATCAATAACATCTTTAGTCAAATCACATTCCTGAATTTGGTTGAAATCGGACTACTCTATCATATAGCTTTCATAGGAACGACCGTTCCAAAAGCAAGTTTTTGTAAAAAAAACTTTTTTATTTCTGAAGATATCTTTACGAAATTGCATATTATTCAATCAAATTGACTGCTAAGCCACGTTCCTAAATTTGGTTGAAATCGGCCCACTATTTCAGATACCTTTCATAGGAACAGTGAAATCGGAACAAGTTTTATTACTAATTTCAAAGTGGTAAATGTACCATAAGACACAACGAAAGCATGATACCCTTCAAGCGAAGCTTGCTTGTTTTTATTTATTTTTTTTTATTTTTTCGTTTTTCTTTGGAGAGTCCCTAGATGTAATACATGAACTACTTCTGCGAATCTGGGAGGATGAGGTGATCTCAGAAGATTGGTACAGAAGCATTGTCTGTCCCACCAAAATTATAGAGGCATCTCACTAGTCTGTATATCCTAAAAATACTGACGAAAATTCTGGAAAATAGATTTAAGCCGTACGCTGAACAAATCATTGTTGAATATCAAGGCGGTTTCAGACCTGGCCGATCTACAACTGATCAGCTTTCACGGTCAAGCAAATCCTCCAAATACAACGTTCACGTGTACAAAATCTTTGCTTTTAAACAAGCATACGCAAGTATCGATCGTGGTGTACTGTGCAACATCCCGCTGCAATTTGGGATACCAATAGCATAAGTACGATTAACGAAGACGACGATGACCAACTCCGTCTCTCAGGTCAGGATCCAGAACATGCTGACTGATCTCTTTGAAACACATACTGGACTGAAGCAAGGTAAATTGTTCTATACAGAGCAGGTTGTTAGTGTAATGCGTGCGATTGTTGTTCTGCGCTTGATCTGTACTGTTGAAAAAAACACGCCTATTACATATGTATATGAAAACTATGGGATCTAAAACTTGAAAAATATATAGGTCCTAATAACACTTTTACGGGATAAATTGTATGCAATAGAGTAAATGATTGAATGATTGTCTTACAACGATACTTTGAACTGACAAAACTGCAAAGTTGACAAAAGTTGTTGTTAATAGCCTTGACCCCTTTTGAGGCATGCGCGCATCAACATCTCAAGCATTTCTATGCCTTGTTGACGTTTCGATAGCATATCTACTTTTCGGAAGTGCAGTTGCTAGCATACACCTCCTATCAGCGCCGTCTTTATACTGACATAGTCGGAGCACTATGGAAGTTCTATTTGTACCCAAGGCAGTTTTTGATCGCGCCGAGATTTGAACTCCGAGCTCTAGATTAGTATCGTAGAGCGGTGACCAAACGACTACGGCCACCGAGCTCGACAAATTTTAAGGACTTAGATTTGAAAATTTGCGAATGTTACGTGTTAAAGAAAAAAAAATGGTCTGAACAAGGAACAAATTTACTTCAACCTTGACTTAACCGATAGTCCACGCTACGAATGAAAAATAGGAAAAACAAATTTGTAATTTTGGAATTGAAATTTGGAGAGTCCTCAGAATATTTGCACCAAAGCTCCCGTTGATAGGGGGCCCGGAAGTGTAGGAGAGCCAACGGTCTATTTTTTTTTCAGTTTTCTTTGGTTTTTGGTCTCAGGTATAATATACAACTTTAGGTTCTAATGAGTGATATATAATTAGCCTTTAGACCTCTTTTAGACAGAACTAATAGTTTTCGTTATATTCAAGGAAAACTGGAAAATAGAACCTTTGACTCCCTCTCCTCTGTACTCTCGGACCCCCTATCAACGGGGATTTTGAAGCATATACTCAGAAGACTGTTTTTATTAATTTAGCAAAAATTTAAATCTACACGATTTTTCCCTGCTATTATATCGACGTCTACACAAAAAAAAAGAAATATAGATTTATAAAATATAAGCCGGAAAAAAAATACCTTTGACGGCTTTTTTCAACACTTCCAGACCCCATATCAACGGGAACTTTAGAGCCTATATTGGGACGACCCTAGTAATGAACCATATTCTGGTCTGGTTGTGCTACTTCCGCCGGCAGATTGAAGGCAGCACCTGATGAGTACTGATCTGTTGGTGGTACGAAATCAGAGGCCAAAGGTCCCGTTACACCCGGACCTCGATCCAAGCACGAGGGCATCTTAGCCGTCCGTCAACCATTCCATCTTTATCGCCCCATTTTTTTTAATCCCCCTTTTTGGCACCCATATTTGTGTTGTCTTCCCCAAACCTATGAATTTTCATTAAAGGTCAGTCCACAGCTCAGGTGAAATGAAAAATTTGACAGTCGTGGAATCTGTACACTTTTCATTCAGGAACTGGCACTATCGAGTAGAATGTGCAATTTCGCTGGAGCTCTGTACGGCGAAATGAAATATGTGCATTGATATTGTCGATGCTGATGATTTGTCACCGCAATCAATATACAAAACTCGCAGTCTGCGTAGTCATTTTCTATAGCACATATGTATAACACAATATTTTCACTGATATAACCATATAACCACCTTTTCGGGCCACGCGAAAGCAATAATAATGGCGACGATATGACAAAATGTTTTGAAATACTCGGTGCTCATTTGACAACAGACGATCAGCTGATGGCAAAACATTTCTTGTCCCAAATGCACGAGCAATTTATTCCACTGAGCGATCATCCGGCGAAATACAATAGTCTGCACAAACACCAAATTTTACCGGTCAAAGTAGCACACAGGTTGTGTGAAATGAAATGTTCTCTCCACATGATTTCACGGGCAATTTCATAGGCGAAAAATGATACGATTTTGTATGGATTTCAGATCACTTTTTCACTTCACCCGAGATGTGGACTAACCTTAATAAGTAAAGGACAGGAGCAATGAACGGCGAAAACCTCGCCAACGTTTCACTGCTTAGCTCGTTGAGGGGCCTTTTTCTTCGCCAGATGGTGCGGCCCGACCTTCACGGTCATAACGCTACCTTAGGCTCCGTTCCCAGGGCATCGTCGGATTGGATGCCCACGAAACCGTTCATTACACTCTCTACATCAACTGAACCAAATTTCAAAACTACAAGAGTTTTCGTTGGTAGCGTGGACTATTTGTTAAGTCAAGGTTGAAGTAAATTTGTTTCTTCTTCACACCATGTTTTTTTTTTTTTTTCTTAACAAACATTCGGAAATTCTCAAATTTAAGTCCGTAAAATTAATATGTCGTTCGAAGGCTAACACACTTTGCAGTTTGTCAGTTCAAAGTACCGTTATAAAATAATCATTTGAAATTCCGATGAAAAATCTATTTTGGAATTTCTTCAAAATTTCTACAGTTGTATCTTTGAAGTAACGGTGATTTTCGCAGTCGGAAAAGGTTTTATATAAAATTTTACGAAGTTTCAGAAAGCCAAATCTCGAATTAAATGATTGGGAGAGTGGCAAATTTGAATTTTGTTTGGCAAATCCAGTTTTTTTGACACAATTTACAAAAAATGCTATAACTTTGTTACGGTCAAAGAGAGAGTGTCCATGTCATATGTTAATTTTCCGCACTTGAGCACTACTATCTACCATTAAAGATTAAAGTATTTACCATCAGGAACGGTAGCCCATGTTGCTGTATAGGTTAGCTTAGCTATATCGTTTCTTTTTTTTTGTGCATTGAGTTCGTGTAAACTACACTTGACCCGGATAATTGCAAAATAATACTATTTGCCCTAACTCCTAGTCGGGCAGAGTGCGCCAACTATTCCCATGTGGCTTAGTTGACGTTTCGGTAGCATAAACTGGTTTCGGGCGATGCATGTTGCTAACATGTACCTCCTGCCCATTTCGCCGCTTACCTGCGACAAGTCGGGATATGTTGTGTCTTATTGTTACGGTGGCCTCGACGTGTACGGGATTCGAATCCGTTCCTGACAGGTAGCATGATTCATCAGACTGACGCCTCAACGGCCTGAGCTACCGGCCGCCCAAATTAATAATGTATTCACATATAGAAAATATTACCAAAGTGTCAACTAGAAAACTTACCTGCTCGGTAGCCATGTGGTCACTGTCACAGCTCTACGATGTTACATCTACTTATATAGAGAGACGGCGCAGCAGTTCAATTCTAGGCGCGTTTATAAAATGCAACTCCCACAGCGCTTCGAGCTTGTCAGTATAAAGACGGTACGGATAGGAGATGCAAAATGAGGAACATCTCAATAATACAATGTTATGCCCCTACTGAACCCGACAATGTCTTGGCAAAAGACTCCTTCTACGAAGAACTAAACGCCGTTCAGAGCAGAACACCTAAAGGTGACATTATAATGGTTATGGGTGATTTGAATGCGAAAGTTGGCGCCGATAACTATGGGCTCAGACATGTGATGGGGAGACACGGTCTTGGTGATCGTAATGACAACGGTGAAAGATTTGTAGAGTTCTGCAACTTTCACAGTCTCTTCATCGGTGGTACTATGTTTGAGCATAAGGACCACCACAAAATCAGTTGGTCCTCTGTTGATCGGCGCAGAACACAAAATCAGATCGACCATTTTGCCATTAGTAAAAGATTCAAGAGTTGCCTCCTGGACGTGCGAAACAAGAAGGGTGCCGATATTGGGATGGGAAGAGACCATTATCTTATGATCGCTAATGTTCGATTGCGTATTGCAGCCGTGCGCCGCCCCAGCGACGAAAGATCCAGGCCCCGCAAATTCAACACCGCTCGACTAAAAAATCCAGCTGTCTTACAACAATATAATGACCATCTTGCGCAAAAAGCGGCTGAGATAACTAGTCACCCAAATAGTGACATAAACGAAAACTGAGATGCCATAAAAAATGCGTACATTGATAGCGCAAATACCATCCTTGGCCCAAACCCGGATTGCCGGAATAAGCCCTGGATGTCCGACGCTTCATGGCAGCGGATTGTTGAAAGAAAGGAGCTGAAAGTTCGTTTGGCTGCAGCATCAGACGACAATCAAAGCAGCATCGAACTCCTTTACCGTCAGAAAGCTCGAGAAGTTCAGCGTAGTGTGCGACGCGATAAAAGAGTTTATGCTAATTCTCTTTTAGCGTCAGCAGAAGAAGCCGCAAGAAGTAACAACTTAAATGCCGTATACGGTGTCATCAAGGAGTTTACAGGTGGTCGTAACTCCTGCCAACATCCGGTGAAAGATAGTGATGGAAAGCTACTTATCTTGGAAGAAGATCAAATGAGGCGGTGGAAAGAACACTTCGCCGCGGTCTTGAACCGTGTAACCTCTGGTGAAGTTCCCCCTCATATAGATAATTTAGCTAACCATCAAAATGTGCGTATACGGTCCACTGCCCCGACTAAAGAGGAAATAGTCACTGCAATTATTGCACTAAAACGAGGAAAGGCCGCCGGACTTGACGGCATCCCTGCCGAACTTTATCAAGCAGCGCCAAGCGTAACTGCCGATTTGCTGCACCCACTTGTTGATAAAGCGTGGAATACAGAGACCTTTCCCACTGAGTGGAAGGAAGGTTTGATCATCAAACTTCCAAAGAAGGGTAGCCTCACAGACTGTAATAATTGGAGAGGCATTTGTGTGCTTCCTGCCGTTGCCAAGATAATAGCTAAAATCGTCCTGGAAAGACTAAAGGCCCACTTAGAAAGCACAATTGATGAAGAGCAGGCTGGCTTTCGATCCGGATTCTCCTGTGTCGATCACATTAACACCTTGCGAATCATCATCGAGCAATGCGCTGAATACGATTCTCCGCTTCACTTGCTTTTCATCGATTTCGAAAAGGCTTTCGATAGTGTGAACCGGGAATCTATATGGGCGGCCTTGCGCAGGAGAGGCATCCCTGAGAAGCTTGTGGCTATTATTAAGGCAACCTATGACGGCGCGAAATGTCGCGTTCTGCATAAAGGTAAGGTGTCGGGGGACTTTGAGATTCGCAGTGGAGTTCGGCAGGGGTGCATCCTCTCACCGATCCTATTCCTCATTGTGATCGGCGATGTGTTGCATGCAGCCCTATCCGGACTCGACAGAGGAATTCGATGGACTTTGACATCTTATCTACAACATCTTGACTACGCTGACGACATATGCCTACTCTCCCACAAAATCATGGATCTGTCCGCAATGGCGTTAGATCTCGAGAGGGAGGCAAGCAAGGTTGGGCTAAAGATTAATACCAACAAGACCAAGGTTCTTAGCCCGCCGTTGCGAAAAAGAAATCCGACACCTATTGCCATCAATATTAATGGGCAGCCTGTGGAGAAGGTGGACAACTTCGTCTACCTGGGTAGCATTGTTGCCGAAAATGGTGGTACGGAGCAGGACATCGCTCGTCGTATCAACCAGGCTAAACGCGCATACGGCATGCTGTCCAAAATCTGGCAGGGCAGTTATCTCAGCATTAAGACCAAGCTGGGCCTGTTTCGCTCCCTGGTACTATCAGTGCTTTTGTATGGGAGCAGTACATGGAAAGTTTCCGTAGGAGTTACCAGAAAGCTGCAAGTTTTCGTCAACTCATGTCTTCGTCGAATTTTAAGAATTTTCTGGCCCGAAACAATATCAAATGAAGAGCTAAGTCGGCGTACGGGTCAGATGCCAATCGACGAATTGATACGCAGGCGAAAATGGCAGTGGATAGGTCACACATTGCGGAAGAGTGATAACTGCATTGCTATGCATGCCATGAAATGGAACCCCATTTCCAACCAAGGCCGACCAAGAGGGGGTCCTCGAATCACATGGCGTCGATCTGTGGCAAAGGAGTGTCAGGCACTGGGTAAGTCTTTTGGGGAGTTGCGTCCCATTGCCCAGAACAGAGTACGATGGCGCGCAGGAGTAGTTGACGCGCTATGCCCCGCTAGGGGTTAAGGCAAAGTAGTATAGGAGATGCATGCTAGCAACTGCACCATCCGAAAACTATATGATATATCGAAACGTCGGCTAGGTGTAGTAATGCAAGAGATTTTGACGCGTCTATGCCCCTGGAGGGGCCAAGGCAATTAACAACAACACAACTAGAAAAATAATGCCCGAAGAAGTCCAAGAAAGATATTCGTTAGGAAATGGAAGAACTCATAAGCGCAAGTTCTCCGGAGATGAGTTCCTCCACGGAAATGCAGCGCACCAAAAAAAGGGAAAAACCAGTTGTAATTACCAAAAAAAGGTAAACTTCGAACCAGGCTCAAAAAACGCCGTATGTGGTGCTCACGACGAACGCGAAAATCCAAAGAGTGGAAATATTTGTCAACTGCAAATATTTACATGAAAAAAGTTTATCAAAACAGAAATTTAAACTACCGATAAGCGTTTTCTGAGTTCATACTTGGAATATAGTTCAATTTGTTTATTAATTTTTTATATATTAACTGTTGTGTTTGTTATACTGTCAGTAGCTTAGGTTAGGTACAGGGGCTGCCGTGATGTATCACAACACACTAGACCAGCATTGGGTTCATTGTGGTACCACCACTATCACCTAAGTATTAAACCAGTCTATGCTGGCGATGTAACGATTGTGCCGTGTGGCGGTCATATCCTTAAGGTCATCCAGATCGTAAAATACCCGTGAGCCCAGAAACTTCGGAACATTATAGATTTGGCCTTAATGGGAGAATTCTCTATATTGCATTTAGAGAGAATCCTTAATTGCGGCGTTTCCGCTTTAGGTGGTAAGAACCTAGAAGCCACGCAGGGAAATGTGTAGGTCTTAAAACGGAAATTTCTTGAGTTTTGTGAAAATTCTCCAATTAATGCCAAATCCATAATGTTCTGAAA
Organism: Chloromyia formosa; assembly: GCA_964017055.1. Lineage (NCBI taxonomy): Eukaryota > Metazoa > Arthropoda > Insecta > Diptera > Stratiomyidae > Chloromyia > Chloromyia formosa. Next base: position 42,605,341 of record OZ024816.1, on the reverse strand, counting down.
CTTCCTTCTCCTACCAGCCAAGGCCGGAAAATGACAGAGAAAATGTAGAACGCTCTCCTCTTCATCCACATCGCCACAACTCCTGCAGAAGACGTGATGAGGAAGATGGAGCCTCCAGGCAAGTTCTCCTATTGCGCAGTGCTCTGTGATAACTCCTACTACTCTGCCAATATTCTTCCTGTTCAGCGATAGCAATTTGACAGAACGGCAGGGATCAATTTTCGGCCAAATCCTCGTTGTCGCACAGCCATCTGACATTAGCCCTGTCCACAGCAGCGGTCTTAATCGCCAATTTGCACAGGGCAAATGGCACCTTTACGTCTTTGCGGCTTTCATCAACCGCACCAGTTGTCCCCCGCGCCAACTCATGTGCCTTGCAGTTACCCACAAAGCCACTGTGGCTCGAAATCTAACAGAGGGTAATATTGAACAACTAGCCACCTCTGCGAGAGCTAAGTGACAGTTCTTGATAGTTTCAGATGTCATCAAGACGGATTTGAGTGAGCGAATCGCCGCCTGGTTGTCCGTGTAAATAGTAATGCCCTTCACAGTGATGACGTGACTGCCTAACCAGGGCTTCCGAGATAGCAGAAACCTACGCCTGTAGGATATTGCAAAAGTCCAAGAGACGGAGTGATATAGTAGGTTAATCCCGAGTCCCTCCGAGTATATGCATACCCCAACCCCGGCGTCGGTCTAAAGCCTTGTTCGTATTTATTTAGTAATTCAGTCGAGTGGCGAGTAGTAGATGAGCTAATAGGAACTACCACTACCAAAAATTGTTCGCACTTCGGTTTACTAAACTGTACAGTACAGTACTAAAAACATCAGGTTCGAACTTGTTTAGTGGATAGTGATGCGTTGTGGGGGGGGGGACTTTACCAGGGCCAGGAAAAATCCCGTAGAATGGTTTAAGTATTTAGTCGAGTAGTTTAGCCACTGACTAAACTCCTCAACTAAAATGTTGTTGTTCAGACATTTACTTTACTAAATTACTCGCCACTCGACTAAACTACTTAGCCAAGTGCGAACTAGCCTTAAGGGCCATCTGTATAGATGGCCATGGGTTCGGTGGTCGAGGTCGCTTCTCCCATCCATAGACTCCTCGACGGAATGAGACTTGCAAATTGGCATTTTGGAGAAATGTAGTCCGTCTCCCTTGGGAGGTTCATGCTGTCCAGTACAGTGGAGTGTCCCACACTCAGCGCGCGCCACGGCCACCGTCAGTAAAACAAGCCTAGAGGTTATTACGCTTGCCAAAAACAAAAAACAATCTGCTGGATTATGCTGTAAAGATAATCCTTTACGGGGGATACGTAGGTACAACATTATTCGAGTATGCTATCGTCACTTAGTATAGACATAACTACGAAAATAGCTAGTACAATAGCAAACTATTTGACTATACATCTTTTGATTTATAGAAGACAGAAGACAATTTATCAGAATGTTCATGTGTCACTGCTTATCGGAAATTAAATGTCTGCTGCAAACTTCTAAGAAAATATCCTATCAAACATTTCCTTTGTAAATTGGAACCGATTGAGATTAAAAATCCCATTAAGTTTGGCCGGAAATTATCATGAAAAGTATACGAGTAGGTAACATAGCACTATTATATTGTATTCATTCGCCAAATTCACGGATCAACATTTTTCGGGCATTGCTTTGCTGATGGATGTCTTCCACATTGCAAACATGTAACATGAATGGAAAGGTTGGCGGTAGGAGTATTTACAAATATGCATAAACATTAAATAATATGAATAATAGTTATACATCAACATGTTTGCAAGATGAATACATTCCCAGACCGTGAGATGATTAGTCACTTGAACTGAATTTAATATGCACATAGTTCTGAGGCTAAAATTTCTAATTTATTTCTTGGCAAAATATCTTTTGCTGTTATGGTTTGAAGCGATATAACGTTGAGATGTCAACTATTTCACACTTTTTATGATGCATTCGGACAATGCAGTTTATTGAGCTTGAGACTTACATGATCCAATAACGGCAAGCAGTGCGATGATAATTCGGTGAATGCTCCATAGTTTCAGGTAGCTCATGTTGCGTGGACCGTGTCTTGAACTATTCTCGTACAATATGCAAACTATTTCTTGGCTTCTTAGACCGTTCTGCTCACTTTCACAACACACCAATGCATAGATTCGTATTACTCGCCGATGATGAGCATATTAGTTACGCCAAACAAGAAACGAAATCAGTCAAACATTAAACGTGTTAACATGCAAAAGATCGGCAAGAATGCAGCTATTTCGCCACTAATGCTATTGCTCGCAACTTCGTAGAACCCAGAGCGGTATCATTAAGGCCATTGTGCAATTTCCATACTAATCACTTCAAATCAGTCTTCAGATGAATGAATAACACCTTGAGCACACTATTCACTAGCGATTCGCGCGGTTCGTCTTATGTTAATTCGCTCATTAGTCAACACTACCGGCGATATATGGCGACGAGGTACCAGACCATCCAAACAGGGTCGGGAATTACCTGTAACGTAATGTCACCTTCGATGACTCGTTTGGTAGAGAACGGTACGGATTTCAATCTTATTCGTCACCTTCGAAATGCGTGCGACGAGCCGCCTTGCTTATTCGCGATCGACACTCAACTGAAATGAAAACTGAATGGGAATCGCGTGGCGGTCAGTTTGAGAGAAGGCAGTGAATGTATCGCATACCGCATGCCATGCCGCCTTGTAGTACTCCGTACAGGTAAGACGTCTCAAATAAATAAATAAAAAAAAAACGTTCCAAGAGTTTTGAAGCTCATGTATGCATGAATGTACGGGGCGGTGTGAAATGCGTGCGACTGTTCTTTTTACGGAAAGATACATTAAATGTTCCATGGGCTATGATTTTTTAAATTAATTTTTTTTAATGTTTAGTATTACATATTTAGAATTCATTATGTGCGGACCAAGGGTTAGCAACATACCGCATCTATCGTTTAAGAACAATCTTCCAAAATTTGAAATACTCGTATGTAGAACCGATAATTCTATTGTATACCAGTGGTGTCCAATCCGCTTCGCGGCCCGGAGAGGGTTTTGATGCGGCCCGTGTCCAAGCTGCGGCATGTAGCCCGCATGCGGCCCGGACAAAGTTTGAATACGGTCGCCGACGCAAGCACAGGGTCAAAGGAGTACCAACACACCTCATTGGTTTCGATATGACTATGAATTGAATTTTTTTAATTTCTTTGAAGTTAACTTCTGACTGAACCCTTATTAATTGCGAGAGAGAGAGTGGAAGTACCCAGCACCGGTCTGTAGGGATGTTAAAATTCGCAAGTCAACGCTCGATTCACCTATTCAAGGTCGGTGTTTCAAACATTGAACCATGGGCGGGTGCAAAGTTGGAAGTTGCGACCAAGGACAACATTCCTACGTCCTACGCGACCCAAAGCACGCACTTGGTTACCAGCCACACCGAACGACGCGGCCGAAATTTTTCTGTTCTTTGTGACCAGTTTAATTGTCTTATTTGAATGTGCAAACATAAACAGTTCTAGCTGTCTAAATTTCCGCAGCCCGTATCAGCTGTTTGCAATTATCGTATAACTGGAGGATGGGTGCCGTTTAGCGTTTATCTATAGGATAAACTTTAACCAGACATTGCGAAAACGGTCCATAGTCCTTTAAACCATACTGAAGATGTTTTTTTAATTGTCTTGACCACTCCAGGAGCATGTGCGCGTCAACATCTCTTGCATAGCAGTGCTTTGATGATGTTTCGATAGCATATTTTCGAAAGGAGCTGAAAATCATCACAATCATCATCGTGGTGCGACAGCCCGACGTCAGGCTTTGGTCGCCTGGATCACTGTCCTCCAATAATCTCGGTCACCCGACTGCGTTCTTCAATTTTGGAAGCCCAGTAGCTGCTCGGCATCCGCATATATTGAGCTGTCCCAACGAGCTATCGGTCGTCTTCGAAGAATTGCTACGTCGAATCGCTTTGCGTTCATTACTCTCTTCAGCATGCGATCATCGTCCATTCGTTGTACATGACCTGCCTATTAAAGTCGTTGTAGTTTGACAATTTTCGAAACTTCCAGCTTATCGTACAGTTCATACAACTCATGATTGTACCGGATGCGCCAACCATATCAATCGCAAACAGCCCCGAAAATTCGGCGCAGAACCTTACGTTCAAATGTGTCTAGCGTCTTTCTGGAGGCTTGAGTTAGGGTCCATGCTTCGCAGCTATAGCATAGCACTGGTCGTATAATGGTTTTGTACACGCGGAGCTTCGTGTTTCTGTGTACATGCTTCGATTCATTATGGGGAGAACCGAGAAAAAAGTCTTATTAGCTAACTGTATCCGTCACTTGATTTCGTCAGTTGCGTTGGCATCCCTTGACAAGTTGCAACCCAGGTATATGAAGTCGTTCACGAACTCGATGTTGAGGTCCCCCACATTGATGCTCGGTTGTGCAGGTGTCCTTGTCGTCAATTGCATCATTATTTTAGTTTTACCCTCGTTGATACGTAGTCCAACTTCTTTTGCAGCGGTATCGAGCGTATGCAGAAGTTCTTCTGCGTCAGCCAATCTTCGGGACATGATGTTGATGTCGTCGGCGTACGCTGTTAATTGTGTCGACTTGATGAGTAGCGTCTTGCTGTTGTCCATATTCATGGCCCGAATAGCGTATTCCAGTTCTAGGTTGAAGAGCGTCGGTGCCAGTCCATCGCCCTGTTTCAGACCAGTGCGTGTTTCAAATAGATCAGTAAGTCTATTATGGATCCTGACCTGTGAGACGGAGTTGGTCATCGTCATCTTTGTCAGTCACTACTTTTGTCGGTATACTAAATTGCAGCATGATGTTGTTCAGTACTCCACGATCGATACTGTCGTATGCCTGCTTAAAGTCGACAAATATTTGATATATGTTTACGTTGTATTCCCAGCACCTCTGGAGTATCAGTTTGACCGTAAAGAACTGGTCGGTTGTGGAGCGAACAGGTCTGAAACCGCTTTGATATTCGAAAATGATTCGTTCTGCGTACGGTTTTATTCTATTGTATTTTCCAGAATTTTCGTCAGAATTTTATAGGACGTACAAACTAGTGAGATGCCCCTGTAATTCTCACACCGCAGTTTATCTCCTTTTTTGTGAATTGGACAGATGATGCTTCTGCGCCAATCATCTGGGATCTCCACGTCCTCTCATACTCGCAGGAGTAATTGATGTATGGCATCAACCAGACTCGTTCCACCGAATTTTAGCAGTTCAGCTGGAATCTCGTTAGCGCCCGGCGCTTTATTTTGTTTTAGTGACCGCAATGCGAGATCAACTTCCTCTAATGTCGGGGGTTGCATGGGTGGGCCTAGAACAACAATATCGTCTAGAGCTTCTCGGGTGGGGATGTTGGATGGTAGGTTCAGAAGCTCTTCAAAATAAGAGGCCCATCGTTTGTTAATGCCATCGGTGTCGCTGATGATGTTTCCATCCTTGTCCTTACAAAGGCCAGTCCTGGGTTGATAGCCGTTCTTAATGGTTTTTACTAGTTTGTACGCTTGTCTGGTGTTCCTATTAGCTAAGTGTTCGTTTATATTCAGCAACTGCTCGTCAAAGTATTGTATTTACGTTTCTTACGTCGAATTATTCTATTCGATATTCGCCGTAGCTCGTCATATTTTTCTCTTCTGGCTCTGGTTCCTCGTTGAATCCATTGTCTGTAGGCCTCATTTTTCGCGTCAAGTGAATTTTTGCATTCTTCGTCGAACCAGTCATTTCGCGCTCGCCGGGCTTTATATCCCACGACTTTCTCTGTGACATCTTTTATGGTACTCTTGAGTTCTTCCCAGAACCCATGGATGCCTGTGTTGCTGATTTTGTGTAGCATAGATGATAGTCTTTCCTAAAGGGCGGTAGTATACGCCACCGCTCACTCAGAAGCTTATCAACCGCAAAGATTTTGGGAAGGCTGATTCTTGATTGGTGCTCTGAGGAAATTCTACATCTGTATGTCGTCTTCACCAAGTGATGAACTGAGTCGCAGTTTGCGGGCATCCATCACACTAGACGCCCATCTCCTGCAAATGAGGACGTGGTCAATTTGGTTGACGGTATGTACGTCTGGAGATTTTCAGTTCTGCTTGTGAATGCGTCGATGCGGGAAACACGTAGAGCTTACGACTAGATTCCTGCTGCAGGCGAAGTCGATAAGTCGCTGGCCATTGTCGTTACATTCTTCATGCAGACTGTGGCCTCCAGTGGTTCCCCGGTACCAGCTTTCATTTCCGACTTTCGCGTTAAAGTCTCCCAGCAGCAATTTGACGTCGTTTGTTGGAAGTGAGCCGAAGAGAGACTCAAGGCGGGCGTAGAACTCGTCTTTTACTGCATCTTCTTTAACTTCAGTGGGGGCGTACACATTGATGAGCCAGAGATTGAAGAATCGAGTCTTAATGCGAATCGCACACAGCCGTTCATTTATGGGTTTGAAGTCAGTAATATGCGGTTTGAGGTGATTGTTCACTATAAATGCTACTCCAAACTGTTCGCAGCCCGATGGTTTGCCACTTGTAAAAATTGTGTGCGATTTCTTGTCATTGATTTCGCTGCCAAGCCAATTTGTTTCCTGGACTGCAGTAATGCTCAATTTGTACTTTTCGACCTGTTGAAGGAGGGCCTTCTCGGCCCCCGGTTCGTTCAGGGAGCGTACATTCCAGGACCCGTAAGAATAATCCTTTAGTCGTTTGCGTGGTCGTCGTTGTTGATCCGTCCAATCCGAGGCTTTAATTCCAGGTTTCTTAACATGGAGTTGTTATTGCAACGACGATTTGTCAGCACGTCGCTTAACCCCATTCAGGGGGTGGCCTCGGAAGATAGCTGCTTCAGATGGTTTAATAAATGTGCTGGAGTTCACACAACTAGTTTACAGGTCCAACTACACAAGTCATTCCATCCTACTAAACCTGAGACGCTTAGGTGTTGGGGCTACAGCTATCTGCCTTTTTCCAAACTGTCTCATCGCTAAGACATTGACCATCAGCGGTTTGATACACTGCTGTTACCTGGGGGCGCCCACGCGGAGGACTATGCAAAAGGTCTTTTGCCCCCCGAGAAATGTTCATAGCAAATATAATATGTGGTTACTGATTTTGTTAGTATGCCTTTCTGTAAACGCAAGCAGTCTAATTAGGAATTATTTTGACTTATTTATAGGAATATATGATATCTCATGCGTTTCCGGAAGATTTATGAAGTCAATCCTTTTTTTTTTGAAGCTCTAGATTGAGTGGAAAGCAATGTGATTGCTTTGGATACGCGCTTTTGCAATAGGGGACCGCACAAATTTTGCCCATTGCTATATTTTTTGTAATTTGCAACACTTTTTATTTCACATCACATGCTGGCGCTGTAAAATATTTTTCACCTCGACCGTTTTTAGCCCTTATTATTAATATTAGTAATACTTTGTAACATCACCAGCGCCAATGAGACAAATACGAACTAAAAAGTTTCAATACAAAATGTAGCAAGATTAAGAAAAGAAAAGTTTAGCCGCCTCCAGTCGGAACTGAGCCCGGGGATTCCCGTGCGACAGTCTGATAGAGCAGCTGCTAAGCTGTCGAGGTCTGCCCATTATAGTACCATATGGGCTCATTCTACATACGCACTTACTGTTGAGCAAAGTAATCAAATCCGTCTTGAATATGTTTTCAGATTGCATACCAAAATATATAGCCCAAATATTATCGAAATGTGGTGGATCGAGGATCCACTGTGAAATTTATACACCCGGCCACCAATTCTTCATTGAAAATATTCGAATCGATGCTGAAATGAACCCGGCGGGCGATCGATCCCCTCCGTCGTGATTCTCGCCTTGCCGACAGTGGAACGCGTTCTTTATAACTCAGCGGGTGCCCACTGCCAGTCGCCGCACCCGTTGTTATGGTTAAACGTGGTTTTACTGTGTGTCGTGTGTGGTAGAATTTTGGGGTCCAGACCCATCTTATTGTTTTCCCTTGCTATCCAAATGTACACGCACAAAATTTCGTTTTCCGAAATTTTGCCTCTCCATTTGGTTCGGTTGAATAGGGTTTTGAATCATGTTTTATGCCCATATAGCTACAAATTTTCCACAAACCATAAATTATTCAAATATATAGGTAGTGTTTAAAAAAATATTAAAAAAAAAGAAGCAGTTTAAATGGACGACCGAACCCGGGACCCCCGTGTGGAAGCCTCATAGACCAACTGAACAGCCACTGAGCTCTTCTGATCACGTCGTACACATTACGTGATATATGACATGACCGGGAACAACCAAATCGGAATTGTTTTGCCTTATATGGGCCGGCAAACACAACATGGGTACGAATTTTTACATCACGAATGGAACCTAGAACGTGCAATTTGCCGATGCAAAATTCTGTATTTGTTCTTGGCGCCAGTGGCAACATAATACGGGACCAGTTCTTCGGGCGACGACCATCGAACACCATACCACGTATATGGCGCTTAACATGCCGTCGCCCTTAGCAGGTCTATGGTCGTCGCCCGAAAAGCTGGTTCCGTATTATGTTGCCACTGCCGCCAAGCCAGAACAAATACAGTATAGTCGCACTTGTGACTGCTAAGGGCGATGGCATGTTAAGCGCCATATACGTGGTATGGTTGTCGATGATCGTTCCCGGAAAACTGGTTCCATATTATATTAAAAATATTTCATTCGATCCTGCAATCTACACAGTGGGTGATCGATTTTCATCGAATTTTCCGCCTTGCCGACAGTCGCAGTCGGCACCCGCTGTGTTTCAAGTATACAGCGGGTGCCGACTGTTGCCGCAAGGCGGATTTAGAAAAAAAGTTGGAAAATTCGTCGGCAATCGAACCCGCGACCAACTACTCACTAGTCGGACTCGCTAACCACTAAACCAAGAACTACCTGTCAAACTCTTTTCGCTTTGTTCAACATTACGCACAATACAAATCGATGAGATTGTATACAGCGACGCGAGCGCTTCTTTCTTCTGCGTGGCAGTACTGGTAAATTATATTTTTTCGATTCACTACCCATCGATGAGTCGTCGCTATAAAAGTTACACTTACACTTTAATAAAATAGTTTGAGCAACTTTTTTTCCAGCACTGTATACATGACACTGGTAGGTGCATTTTTTGTATGGATATGTCATAATGTCCAAATTTAAATGAATCGAATTCCAATCAATGTGGGGCCTGTTGACCCCGACGGCAACTCCACATTAATCTTAGATGTGACTACACCATTTACCAGCAACGCATCTAGCACTCATCGCGCATCATTGAGTGTCGCAAAACCTGTGCCGACAGCGGTCAATGTCCGTCAAGGCGCACCGTCGATACGGGGCAGAAATCCGTTTGGTCCTCATGCTGCTAATAGCCCGAGGAACATCAGCGGCGCTATCCATAGGGAGCGTCAACGAAAGGGGGACGGAGGCAACTGGTCCCGACAGGGTAAGCAAAAGTGCCTTGTCCAACGCTCGCTATCCTCGCAAGACCATGAACGCCATTAAGGTGCTTCAAGCGAACCTGCACCACGCAATAGGAGCATCGGCCACTGTGTGCAGGTTATTCGCCGATAAACATGCCACCGTTGCGCTTGTTCAAGAGCCATGGTTGGCCCGTGGGCGAATTTGTGGTCTAAACACAACAACTGGTAAGTTGATATACTATATGACAGGTTAGCGGATTGTCCTTCTGATCGACAAATGCGTCAACTATTTGCCACTAACCAATTTTATTTCTAGAGATCCAGCTGCAGTATTTTTAGAGGTATCCACGCTCAACGGTCATCAGAAGGTGGTACATAGTTGCGTCTGCTTACTTCCCATCTGACAATGTTGAGGTTCCACCACTCGAGCTCCAGCAGCTCGTCGACTTCTGTAGACGTACTAACTGGCATCATGTGATCGGTCACGATGCGAACGCACACCACACGGTGTGGGGTAGCAGCGACATCAACGATAGAGGTAAGCGCCTTCTTGACTGTCTTATGTGCAAACATGTGAATGTCCTGAACAGGGGGTGCAAACCTATCTTTATCATGGCGGCAAGGGCAGAGTACTCGACATTACCCTTGCTAGCGGTTTCTTCTCCAGGTTCATTGCGAACTGGCACGTGTCGGGCGAAGTGTCTCTTTCAGATCATAGACACATCAGATTTGATATCCTAGGACAATCTGACATTCGCGCGGATACTTTATTTCCAAGGAAAACCAACTGAATTAAATTCTGTGAACTAGTTATCTAAAAAGTGGAACTACATCAGCACTACAGGGCAAATTTAGCTCGCAGCTGATGAGCTCAATGAAATTTTAGCTTCCTCCTAGAGATAGTTACGTTTCACGTACGGTGGAGTCGGGGCGTAAAGTACCCTGATGGAACGAGGATTTTTCCTGCAAGCCAGCTAAAATTAGGGGGATGTTCAACAAAGCCAAGCGCTTCAATAGGTGGGATGAGTAAAAAACTGCTCTCACCGAGTACAACAAACTCATTAGGCATTTCAAATGAGAATGCTGGAAAAGACATTGTGAAAGCATTCAGTCGCTACCGGAAGCGGTACACCTTCACAAAGCCCTATCCAAAGACTCAGCAAACGAGGTTGGCCTTCTATTGAGACCAGACGGTTCGTACACTGAAGGTCCAGAAGAAACAATAAAGCTGCAGACTCATTTCCCAGGGTCCGTACTGTTTGAAGGTGACCCCTGCCCAACTGCGAAGCCCCAACTGGTTCTCGTAAGTCGGGCTCGCAGTTTATCGGGGGTCATCTTTGACATGGATAAAGTAAAATGGGCGATAGAATCCTTTGAACCCTTTAAAGCTCCCGAAGTGGACGGCGTTTTGCCCGCTCTGTTGCAAAACAGCTTGGAGATCATAATAACTCTGCTAATCGAGCTTTTTAGGGCAAGTTACATCTTTGGGTACATACCACAACTTTGGAGGAAATTTAATGTGGTCTTCATACCCAAAGCGGGTAATAACCCGGAACATATGCCCAAATCCTATAGACCGAATAGCCTTACTTCATTCTTCCTTAAAACCATGGAAAAGTTTCTTTATTTGCATATCAGGCACAAGATGGAACTGTCGAGTCCCCTACATCGTATGCAATTCGCGTACACGAAGGGCAACTCAACAGTGACCGCCATACATAACCTTGTCAGTACAATCGAAAAGACCCTCAGTGATAGGGAAATCGCGTTGTGTGCTTTTCTTGACATTGAGGGGGCTTTCGATAATACCGGCTACGAGTGCATTTCCAGAGCACTGGAACACAGGGACATCTCGCCCGCTACCATTGCATGGATAGATGCCATGCTCCGTGGACGGGATATTCATTCAACTCTAGGCAGTACATCCATTTGCGTGAATGCCGTAAAGGGCTGTCCATAAGGTGGCGTTCTGTCACCCCTTTTGTGGTCCCTTGTCGTAGACGAGCTGATTTCCACGCTTAATGAGCGCGGTTATCTTCCTATCGGGTACACGGATACGGATGATTTAACTATCATAGGGGAAAATTCGAATCCACCCTCACGGACGTGGTGAGGTCGGCCCTTGACATAGTTCTACATTGGTGTGTTGCTGTGGGCTTACATGTAAACCCACAAAAAACTGTTGTTGTGCCGTTCACGCGAAAACGAAATATAACATTGGATCCAATTTCGTTAGGCGGCACGACCTTAGATTATTCCCCTGAAGTTAAATGTATCGGGGTAACACTAGACGCGGAACTCACCTGATATACTCACATAAATAATGTAATGTAAGCCACACGTATAATGTGGGCTTGTAGAAGTCTCTTCGGACAGACATGGGGGCTCACCCCAAAGACACCAATGCAGCGCTTGTGTGGTGGCCGAAAACTCAGTAATCTTCTGTCTTACTGAAGTGCAATAAGCTTCAGCGCCTTGCCTGTCTTGGCATCACTGGATCTATGCGCACTTGTCCTACACCAGCCCTGGAAGCGATTACTGGACTTACTCAGTTGCATATATTCATTCAAGAATCAGCAGGTCTAAATGCTCTTAGGCTTCGTTTTACTTCCGATGTGCATAGTGAAGAAAGCGGTCACATGAGCATTCTGAATCCAATTCCTGATGTGCAGATCTGCTTGAGATCAGATTACATGATCACGGAAGTTTGCTTTCGGCAGAAAATTTTCAGCCCTCATCCCTGACAGCTCTGAATGGGTAAATGGCACACCCTGTCCAGACCCTAGATGTATTAAGTGGTTCACCGATGGGTCTAAAAGAGAACAGGGTGTTGGTGCAGGTGTCTTTGGCCCCACAACAGGATTTCGATCGCAATGGGAGTCTCGCCCAGCCTTTTTCAAGCTGAGATCCACTCCAGTGAGGTCTGCGCCAGGGTAATCTTGGAAACTGGACTTCGCGGCGCTTACATTACAATCTACTCAGACAGCCAAGCAGCTATAAAACCGCTCTCCTCAAATAAGGTCTCTTCAAAACTGGTGAAGGAGTGTTACAATCTCCTTTAACTGTTGACAACCAAAAACCGAGTCTTCTTGTGTTGGGTGCCAGGCCACCAGGACATTGAGGGGAACGAGGCTGCGGATGAACTTGCTAGACAAGGATCATCCAGTCGTTTTCATGGACCTGAGCCTTACTGTGGCTTTGGACTGGCCTCGGCCAAACTGCGGATCACAGATTGGTTTGCACTATTGCGTCAACAGTACTGGAATAACCTTCCAGGGCTACGTCAACTAAAGAAGCTGATAATGCCCTTCAGTCACAAGGGTACTACTCAAATGAGTAGAACCCACCTAAGACTTCTAGTGAGGTACTTATTTGGCCATCACCTGGTCAGATATCACCTGAGCAAGATGGGTTTGTCCAGCGAAACTGAATGCCGTCTTTATCTGGAAGACGTGGAAACGACCAAGCACATTTTGTGCGAATGTTCCGCCATCGCGCGTTTTAGGATGTCACTCCTCGGGCAGGCTACTATCAGCACTGCAGAATTCAGGTTGATTCCTGCTAAAGACTTACTACCCTTTATTAGAAGGGTGGACGGTCTTCTGGATTAATGAGCTACGGCACAATAGATCTTTTATGGTCGTAGTGCCATCCTGCTGGGACAGTAGCTCAGTCGGCCTATATAAGGCAAACCAACATCTGACTTGGTCGTTTCCGGTCACGCGTTTCCCACTGGTGCGAGCACGAATCAGTGGCGTCTGATGAGACGCGCTTCGCACCAGCGGTTGAAACCGGCGAATACGATTTGGGCTCCCTTCGGGGGGTTAGGTTAGGTTAAGGGGCTGCCATGATACAACACAACGCACTTAGACCTCTCTTGGGTCCATTGTGATACCACCAGTAACAAAACACCTCTCTAAGAAACCTAGGTTCCGAACCAGCCTGTGCTGGCAATGTAGCGATTGAGCTGTATCACACTCATATCCTTGAGGTCCTCCGTGTTAAAGTAGAACCAGGAGCCCACGAGTTTCTTCCTCCTGATGGCCAGTGCCGGACAGCGGCATAGAAGGTGCAAGACACTTTCCTCCTCAACCTCATCCTCACAACTCCTGCAGTAGTCATGATGAGGAAGACGGAGCCTCCAAGCGAGCGCACCGATAGTGTCCTGTGATAGTCCCCACCACCCTGCTAATGTGCTTTCTATTCAGTTACAGCAATGAGGCAGAGCGGCTAGCATCGAATTCCTGCTAAATCATTCTTGTTTGGCAAGTACTATTGTTGAGCCATCTGGTATTGGCCCTATCCACTGCCACGGACTTAATTGCCACTTTGCATGATGCAATTGGCATTCTAATGTCATTGCGGTGCCCATCGACGACACCAGTTGTCCCCTCGTGCGCAAGATCGTCTGCCCTGCAGTTGTCCGCGAAGCCACTGTGACTCGGTATCCAGCAGAGGGTAATGTTGAAAAAGTAACTCATCTCCATGAGGGCCGAGCGGCACTTCAGAATAGTTTTCGATGTAGTGAGAACAGAGTCAAGCGAGCGAATCGCAGCCTGGTTGTCCGTATACCTATAGATAGTAATGTCTCTTGCGGTCACGACATGATTCCTTAACCAGGTCAGTGCTTCCGAGATCGTCGAAGCCTCGGCCTGCAGGACACTACAAAAGTCGGGACGACGGTAGGATAAGTTAATTCCCAGTTCCTCCGAGTGTATACCAATCCCAACTCAATTCTCGGTCTTAGAGCCATCCGTGTAGATAGTCAAGGAGTTGGAGGTAAGGGGTACATTGTCAGCCCAGAGGCTTCTCGACGGAATCAGGCTGGTATAATTCCTACCGAAAACGTGTTTAGGAGACCTGTAATCAGTCTCCGGAGGGAGATCCAGGTTGCACAGGATAGCCGCGTGGCCAGTGCTCGAAGTACGCCATTGGCCTGTTTCTCGAAGACGCAGGGCCGTATTCCTAGCCAGCTGTTCGCCAAATATGTCAAGCGGGAGCAAGTGTAGCAGCGTGTCCAAGTTGGCTGACGAAGTTGTTCTAAAGCCCCTGTCGTGGCAATCGCTGCTAGTCTTTGCACTTTACTTAACAGGCGGGTGGTCAGGTCTGTGGGGTAACTCACGGGCAAGTCTACATAGCACCTCCGCGTGGTGGCCGCTGGTAACTTCGCGAATAGCGAAGGCTGAGCTATGGGGCCGGTTGCGTGTACTGTCGTATTACGCGAGTACCGCCGTTTTGCGATATGTAAGCAATCGACACACTCCCTACCTGGCCAACTCTTGTGTTCTATAGTTTTGGCGAAGGTAGTCCATACGGAGTGTCAGATGTCCTAAATTCCCTGGGTGTTATGCGACCGTGCCCATCGGGGGAAGGTGACCAGGGACGCAAATGGTCATCACTAACGGAGCAAGTTACTGCCACACACCTGTACAATAACCAGTTGTATGGGTAGTGTAAACTGTCTCCCCGACCGTACGTTGGCAGAGGGGCGCCTATGAAACTCTCTGCATAGGTGACACGGCGATCAGGTGTGAGGCTGGAGCTGGTGACTGAGGTGAAAGTTCACCTGCGGGGTTCTGGATCCAACACTTCACTTTGCTCCTTTCTTGCACCTGGTGAACCGTGGTCTACAGAGTAGCGATCTGTTAGACTAGGAGAGAAACCTTGATTTGCTTCAAGGGTAGCAGGTGCAGAGTGGCATGAACGCCTACGGAACTTTCGGGAGGTCGCGAGGGAGTCTGCTTCGCGGCACGAAGAGAGGAAAGGACGGCCGGATCGTCATAATGTTCCTATGGAGGTGGGGAGTAGCGGGAAGCAATATGCTGGCAGTTGCCTCGGCTGTGGTCCGAGAACGGGAAACCCAAACCTGAATTAATAAAAACAAGAATATGGAATTGGAAAAAGACATTCTTGGAGGAAGTGGCTGGAGGTGTTCCAATGAGATGGACAGCGACGACTCGCAAGGGTTGAAGAGGTTAATCTCTGAAGAAGACGCTCCAGGGGAGAAGGGAGGCGTTGTTGGAACGGACAATGACGCGCCAGAAGGCGCGGAGAGGTTAGTTCAGACAACGCGCACTCTGATTAACGATCGATCTGCCGACTCCGAACCAATGCGGATCACAAAAAGTGAGAAACAGAGGATGAAGAGGAGGCGTCGAAGGGAAAGGCAGGCTATCGGGAAGATATCGAATCAACTCGATGAGTTAGGGCATGAGGAGTCGACTCCGGAAGTGGAAAGACCGGTGAAGAGATTCAAGGGCGGAAACCCTGGAAACTCAAAACCGGACCAACCACGGGGGGAGAAGAGTCCTCGTGGAAAGACTGTTCCACTTGGTGGACCACCCGCAAGAGAGGTTAACCAAGATGAAACAGTAGGGCATGCGAGCCAGCGACCAGGCAGTAGTGGCAACAATACTAAGAGGCCGAAGGCAAGCAAAAAAGGGAAACCTTACCCTGGGTATCACCAACTTGTCGCGGCAGGGGGCTCTAGGGACGACACACCTGAACGCTTTCAAAGCGTCTCTCTTGTCTGCTCTGGATAACCTCAGTGAAGGTGTTGGTGATATAGGTTTTGTTGGCAATGCCAAACTGGTCGACGGATTCATTACCATCACGTGTAAAAATCAGGCGACCAAAAGCTGGCTTATCAACACTCAGCAAACCCTGACCAATTTATGGGAAGGTGCCAACCTGAGGGTGGATACCTTGCATGTGTTGCGTGACGACAGCAAGGATATCATTCTGAAGAGGCTGCAAAGGCAAAACGAATGCGTGAAGGACACTTCCAAGTGGAGGGTTACTCACGAGTGAAAATTTGGCAATGCAGAGAAGGGGGGCAAGATGCTCACGGTATGGTGTCCAAAGGAGGACGCGAAGGCTATCGAGAACGCAGGGGGGAGACTCAACTGCGATCTTGATCAAGCCATTGTGAAATTCAAGAGGAATGTCCGGTGAGCTGAATGTCGAAGTTAGAGCGGGGGTAGATGATTCCGCAGGGAGGAGTCTATCAGGGATGGTGGCGGGCCCGCACAAAGAAACACTAACTGTGTGCCAGCTGAATATTCATCATAGTAAAGCGGCATCAGCGATGATAACGAGATGCTTTGATGAAGAGAAACTGGACATAGCTTTAATACAGGAACCCTGGATTTTACAAAACAAAATTAGGGGTTTGTCACAACAAACCGCAAATCTGTACCATGCACAGGTGGACGGTGAAATAAGGACATGCATCCTGGTGCGTCATGGAATACGTGCAGTACAAATGATGCATCTCTGCTCGCCTGATCTTACGGTAGTAATGATCGGCAGTGGTGCAGGATCATTCCTAATTGCATCAGCATATCTCCCTTATGATGCACCAGAACCACCTCCATCAGAGGAAGTAGAAAATCTGGTGAGGTATTGTAAAGAAAGAGATATGGCCCTGATCATAGGCTGTGATGCCAATGCGCACAACACTGTGTGGGGCAGCACAGATGACAATCCCAGAGGACAGCAGCTGCTAGAATTTGTGAAAAGGTACAATCTGCTGGTAACAAACAAGGGGGTCACTCCCACCTTCGTGGATGCACGAAGGGCTGAAGTGATCGACATTACCCTAAGCTCTGTTAATATGCTTGACAGAGTTCAGAATTGGAGAGTGGTGGACAGGCTAACCATGTCTGATCACAGGGCTATCCAGTTTGAAATTCTGTATGGCAGAAAACGGAGTAGCGAACGCAAACGTATAAGAGTGCCAAAAATACTGATCGTGTTAAGTACGAGACATATTTATTGGAACAAGTCGATGATATTCAAGACGGAATACCTCGGAATACGGTCGAGATAGAGCGAACAGTGGAACAACTGAACTCCGCTATTAATCGCGCCTTCGAACACGCTTGTCCCTCCACAGTAGTGGACGAAAAGGACCCAACACCATGGTGGAGTAGGGAACTGGAGTCTATGAAAAAAGAGACAAGGAAAGCCTTTAACCGTTACATGAGGGAGAGAGACTCTCACTCTTGGGAACTATACAAGGATAAAAAGAGGGAGCTGAAAAGAACCTTACGTCTTCGGAAACGAAATACGTGGAGGGAATTTTGCTCTAGCATGAAGGATACGTCGGAAGTATGCAGATTACAGAAGATGATATCGAAAGACACTGCTTCGAAAATGGGGCTGATACGCAAAGTTGATGGTTCCATGACAGAAACAGTGGAAGAAACGTTGCAGGCCCTGATGGAGGTACATTTTCCTGGAAGTTTCAAGTCAGACCAACCATGGCCTCAAACTAACATGGGAGCTGGTGGGGTAAGTCAACAAGAAGCTGAGAGGATAATAACTCCAAATGGAGTCAAAAGTGCTATAAACTCTTTTGCTCCATTTAAAACGGCTGGAATGGACGGAATATTTCCGGCACTATTACAGTGGGGCATGAGTGCTCTACTAGATAGGATCCGGAATATATTCGTCGCCTGTCTTTCAGCAGGCTACATCCCGAAGGCATGGAGGGAGGCTAAAGTGGTCTTCCTGCCTAAACCGGGAAAGAAAGACTATACAGAGGCAAAGTCCTTCAGGCCGGTTAGCCTTACATCATTCCTGTTGAAAACAATGGAAAAGGTGTTGGTGGACTACCTGGAGAACACCACGCTAATGTATAGTCCTCTGAGTAGGTGCCAACATGCTTATAGAGCAGGCAGATCTACGGAAACCGCTCTACATGAACTTGTTAGAGTTGCAGAGAGAGAGATTAACAATGGCGGGATCGCTATGTCTACTTTTATGGATATAGAGGGTGCTTTTGATAAAATCTCCTTTACCAGACTAAGGAACGCCCTGATTGAGCGGGGGGTTGATTACATTATAATTAAGTGGATCGACTCTATGCTTAAGCAGAGGGCGGTAAATCTTAGCAGTGGATGTGACAGAATACGGGGTAAGGTAGTCCGAGGATGCCCACAAGGAGGTGTTCTTTCGCCTATACTGTGGAACATCACCGTGGACAGTCTTCTCTGGAAGCTGGACTCGATGGGCGTACACACTGTAGGATACGCCGATGACTTGGCACTCACGGTCAGTGGAAAGTTCATGGACACAATTCTAGGTTGCAAAGTAACCGAAGAATGGTGTAATGAGCAAGAGCTAACCATAAACGCTAGTAAATCAAACACTATGATTTTTACTCGTAAGAGGAAAGACATAGAGATAACTCCCTTACGGCTTTTTGGTTCGGAAATCAAGGTGTCCAAGGAAGTGAAGCATCTAGGAGTTACCTTAGATGCGAAACTAACTTGGAATGTTCACGTTGATGAAAAGATCCAAAAAGCGAAAAGGATTTTGCATCAATGTAAGAGAGTGTGTGCTCGTAGGTGGGGAATTTCACCTAAAGCGACACACTGGATTTACACAATGATGGTAAGACCTATTCTAGCCTATGCATCAGTGGTATGGTGGCCAAAAGCCATGCAGAATACCACAAAGCAGAAGCTAGATGGGGTACAAAGGATAGCTTGCGTAAGCATATGTGGTGCAATGCGCACCACACCAACGCGAGCAATGGAGGCATTGCTGGGACTGCCGCCGTTGGACTTATTTATAAAGAAAACGGCGGCGCTTTCGGCAATACGCATGGAAAGGGATGCCATGTGGCATCGCTTTGGAACTAGCAGCGGTCATAAGAGCATCCTAGACATTATTCATGATGAGGTCAGGGAGACTCTAATGCCGGTAGAAGGCATGAGTAGACGTAGGGTAGTTGAAAGACTACACAAGACTCACATTACAGATGGAAACATACATAATGAGTGTATGTACAATGACTTCAGCATTTTTACTGATGGCTCTTTAATGGACGGTAAAGCGGGGGCGGGGGTTTACTCTGAAGAGCTAAACCTAGCATGTGCGCTTAGTCTAGGAGAGTATGTGTCCGTATACCAGGCAGAGATGCTTGGCTTGTTGCATGCGTTGGACCACTTGCTTGAAGGTCAGGTGCGGGGGAAGAAAATCCTTATTGCACTGGACAACCAATCGGTGATCAGACGCATGCAGCAGACGAACATAAACTCTAAACTGGTACTAGAGTGTGTCCGGAAGCTCAACACGTGTGCCTCAGAAAATAAGGTTACGCTGATGTGGGTAAAAGGACACATAGGTACAACAGGAAATGAGGCGGCGGATGCCCTAGCAAAACAGGGATCTGCGGCAACTTTCATTGGCCCAGAACCCAGAGTTGCTCTGGGGAACGGCATGATTGGAGCGAAGGTTGGGAAGTGGATGGACTCCATGCATCAACAAAGATGGCAGGAGCTAGTCACTTGCAAACAAGCTTGGAATGCAATGACCAGCCCTTTAGGCAGGGAAGCGAGAAAGGTACTTAGTTATAAACAGAGTACCCTAAGCTGGATAACTGCCTTGGTCACAGGGCATGGTAATTTTAAGGCTCATCTGGCCAAGATGAAAATCGGGGAAGATGACGTTTGCAGGCTATGCCTGGAGGAGGCCGAGACGGCAGCACACATTGTGTGCGAATGTCCAGCACTGGCTAGCACGAGGTTGAGGATCACAGGCAGGCACACGATAAGTGTAGAAGCCATGAGTGAACTCAGCTTCAAACAAATGCTAGCAATAACACGGGACTCAGTGATGAAGAAAGAGGTCGACAATTATCAGTCGACATCTGGAAGCCACTGATGACCGGGAGGGGGCGAAAAGGGACCCAAACGTTAGTGGTCTGCTTCGGCTATCCCCCAGAGTATATAACTAAATTACTTAACAGGCGACAATAGGACGCCACTCTTAGTGCTGCCCACCAAACACAAATGCCGTGAAGTAGAATTGGCCGCACAACCGCTGTATATAGCCAGTATACAACCTTCGGCCCCTGTTCTTACCAATCGCCCTCCTGCACGAATAGAGCGCAGTAGTGGCTTTATTCACCCGCTCAAGGATGTTGGGCTTCCACGTCAATTTCCTATCAAAGATAAGACCCAGGAACTTAGCTCTATAACTGAAGGCCAGTTTCTTGCCATCCAATGATGGAGGCTCAACAGGAGGCAGCTCCTGTCTTCTGGTAAAGAGCACAAGTTCGGTCTTGTCAGGGTTGACACCAAGGCCACAGTGGCCTGCCCATTCGGTGAGTATGCATAGAGCATTCTGCATCAACTCACTAAGGAGTCCCGGGAATCTTCCGGAAACAGCAATCGCAACATCGTCAGCGTAAGCCGTCACACTGCATTGACCGCCAGGTTCCAAAGAAGAGGAGACAATATGCCCCCTTGTGGGGTACCCCTGCATACATATCTACTGACGGATGAAGTACCCATAGTAGTACTTATAATCCTAGATGTTAACAGGAGACTAATGAGTTTGCAGAGCGAGTCCTCAACCTGCATTTGAGGGGGGTTAATTATTCTTAACAAAAATATCAATAGTGTAGTCCCACTCTGGACAGAGAAGGGCGACGGCATGCTAAGTGCCATGTAAAATAAGTTGCATGGCGTCGATGGCTGTCATCCGGCAAAAAACTTGTTTTATAATAATTAGGGTAAAGATTGGTTGGGGTGTAAGTCGGTGATTCTGGCTATAATTATTCATGCACTCCTTTATTAAACTAGGGTAATTTATCTACAATTTGAGACTAAAATAAAACTTTTAGCTGTTATACTTACCGAGATAGACCTTTTAAGGCATAAATCGATGAGCCTGCATTTTTTAATTTTTGGTCATAACCACTCTAAAAATGGCCCGAATTGAAAAATATTGGCCACGTTAGGCTTACAATCAAAGTATCCCCAGCTTTTACTGATAAGCTTTTCCATTTGGAGCATCCGTTGCAAAGATCTGTGAGCTTGAAAAGTGATAAAGTGTGATTTTTCTCCGAACCCTCGAAAATTGTCATTTTTTGACTGTCGATTTTTACTACGCTTCTGAACCGAATTTCAACTTTTAGCAGTACATTGAACGCAGGATTCAACGGTTTTTAATTTATTTCTGCAAGTTTTTTCGATCCGAGGCACCGTTTAGGAGTTAAAGGATAATATTAAAAAAAGGGCTCAAATTTCTCGGATTTTTGACCTCCAAAAGTTAAGCTCACCTTCTAAGACCGTGTTAACTCAGTTTTCATGTATTCAGTATCTATAGAAGGGTTTAAAATTATTTTCAGATCTTTCCCTAATTATTATTAATAAAATTTAATTTTACTGGCCCATACGCATTCTATAATTTTTATAGATCCAAATAAGTCCTAAGTTTTAGTCAATCCTACTATTTCTGATAATAAGTCCAAAATTTTAGTCAATCCTATTATTTCTGAATTAAACTTAAACAAGCTAACGGAAGCTAGCTTCGCGTGAAGGGTATCATACTTTCGTCGTGACTTATGGTGCATTTGCCACTTTTAAATTAGTAGTGAAACTTGTTCCGATTTCACTGTTCCAATGAGAGCTATATGAAATAGTGACCTAATTTCAACCAAATTTAGGGACATGATTTGGCTGTTTAGTCCGGATGGCGCAACGGTTAGCACGTTCGCCTTCAACGCACTGGGCCCCGGTTCGATTCCGGGGATTTACGTGTCGGACTATGAGCCCACTCAGCTGTTAAATGAGTACCCATTATGGGGTAAATAACTCGGTTGAGCGTGTTGCTGAACACATACCTCTGCACAAAAACCGTCACGATCTAGAAAATGAGATGATGCTAACTCATCTCGAGGCCGTGGTTCAAATTGGACTGTTGCGCCAGTTATTTATTCTTTTGGCAGTTTGGTAAAGATATCTTCAGAAATAAAAACGGTTTATTAACAAAAACCTGCTTTTGGAACGGTCGTTCCTATGACAACTATATGATAGAGTAGTCCAATTTCAACCTAATTCGGAAGTGTGCTTTGGCTGGAGATTCTATTGATTAGTGTGAAACTTAAAAAAGATAGCTTCAGAAATCAAAAAGTTTTTCTCACAAAGACTAATTTTTGGACCGGTCGTTCCTATGGCAGCTATATGACTTAGTGGTCCGATTCCGTTGGTTCCGACATATTTACAGTGTACAATTGAAAGAAGGCTTTGTACAAAATTTCCACAATAGTACTCGCGCATAAGTTAAACTTCTGCGCCTTGAATATTATTGTAAATATTAAACGCCGAGTAAATATTAGGCGTGTTTTTTTGTACTGCGGTGCAGGTTAATTGGGGGCTATCTGGGTTAACTTACACACATTACACAAACAACTAGGGTATGTTGTTTGTGTAATGTGTGTAAGTTAACCCGGATAGCCCCCAATTAACCTGCACCGCAGTACAAAAAAACACGCCTATTATTATTAAAAATACTACTTAAAAAAATACATACGTATGGGCCATAAATTTTGAAATCACTTTCAACCAGATCAAATATGCAATATTATCCTTTTATTCCCTGCTCATGCTTTTCAATTCAATCGAGATTGTGAACGAATAGCCATTTATGATAGCTCGGATCGTCCAATTTGAATTTTAATGAAAATTCTACAATGAAAATTTCTACTCAAAAACCAGAGTATTCGTCTCTTGATAATAATATTTTGCAATGCATAGACTAAGCTGATTGGATTTAACTAAATGGATTCCATTCTTCCAGTGAAAGGATATCATTTCGAATCAGTTTTATTTCTCATAATAATTTTCCATTGTCCAGAGACAGCAGAATGTGGAATTGGTCTCCAGGAATAAATTATACACATCACTATTAATTGTAAATAACATAAATTTGTTTTTACTACTCGTGTGTTATATGAGCCGCCCATGCGTCATTGTGCCATCAAATGCGTAAACTGTCGAAAAAGTCACGTCACGATTGAATGATTTTTTTCACATACCTGGGAATACCGAAACCGAACGTGACTGTTTTTTACGAGCGTACCTATTATCTGCATCAGTGAAATGATTTGGGATCATTCTGGAAATGGTCTTCGTAAATTTTTCATTCACTTACTGTGGGAAAGGATACTAAACGAAGAATGAAGATGAAAAGTAGCTATGATGGACTGATGGAAAGGAAATTGTCACCCAAAATATGGCAAGTGAGAATCACTATGCATGGTATATATACTCGTAGCTCTTGGAAAAAATTCGCTGTGGACCAACCGAAAATAAAGTAACAAAGATGTATTTTTACACACGCGAGGCGGGAGCAACCTTTTTTGAAGTTCATTGGATATCAGCCTGAAATAATCAGATCATTAAGATTTACCTTTGAATAAAGAATCCTTAGGCTTCATTTACACGTGAACGCTGAGCCGAATACAGAATATTGAAAAATTGCATTGAAACCACCAACAACAAGAAGATCCCTTTTTTGATCTTAGCGTGCGTTTACACGTGAACATCTCGCCGAATTTGAACATTACCGCGGTAATGTTCTTGAACATTAGGACTAATATACCAACAACTACCACGTAAATTTCGTTGCCGACACACACGGAAGGCATGAAGAATGATGGGTTGCTAGAAAGATACATATTTGCCCATGGACCCGTAAACAGAAAATTACCCTTCGTCTGTTTGTTGTCATTTGGTAATAATATGCGTATTGTTGATTCGTATTGTTGTTGTTTTAGTTATGAGAACTTTTTTTTTGAAAGCATTGTCTTTATTGAAGAGATCACTAGATATCGGGTATGCATTTTTCTACCGCAAGTACATATTACTGGGTTATGGGTTTTGACTTGTTATTGTTTTGCATTGGGAAATCAATTTGATGATGGAATTTATGGATGAAAGCAATGATCACACGAAAGCGAAGTTTAATTTAGATTGTTTGGAACTCTATCTAAATGCTGTAAATCAATTAATTTGTACGTATGTCACGTACATTGCATGGATTTTTTTTTATTTTAGTTTAAGTGAATAAAGTACAAGTAATATGCAAATATGTACCAACATGGAATTGTGGTTTTGTGAAGGAATACATTATGCAGCCTAGAATTATACATTACATTACATTTTTGTGTAGTGGGGAAAATTTCTTGTTTATGGCCCGTCGCATATAAAATTATATTAGACGGGAATAAAGTGCGATGCATGTTGTTTGTTCAGTGTAAAGACAAATGAAATAGACTACTGCTGAAGGCTTTTTGAGTCTCTGTATCTACCTGTTTCTCAGTAGATACTTTATCTGTTGCCCAATAGGGGCTGTATCTTTTGGTCAATAGATAATGAGTCTGTTGCTCAGCATATACTGTGTCTGTTAGCCAATATATATTGCATCTGTCGCTCAGTAGATACTGTATCTGTTGGTCAGTTGGTACTGTATCTGTTCTTTGTAGACACTGTATCTGTTAATCAGTAGATAGAAAATGAGAGACCAATTTTCATCCAAGTCTTGTATGGGATCACATCTGGATCAGAGTTGAAAATGAATTAGCTGAAATAAACTTTTTTCTCCGCCATCCGCCTTTAAACCTTTCTATACTGAGCCCGTAATTCGGCCCCATGCGGCGAAGTGTCTGTATGATGCCTGTTTAAGTTCGCTCGTTGCAGATTCGTGTCGTTATTTTTCATCTGACACCGAGTTCAAAATGACTCCAAAATGAATAATTACACCAATTGCACGTTTCGGGTACATGCCATACATTGCCTAGGTTCAGGATTCTCAACGTTGCAATTACGTTTCAAGTATTTAGCAAATGCATGTCAAACGATAAAAAGCGAAATCAACCAGAACAATTTTCTGATTCATTTCACTAGTTTGTATTTTACATGCCATCTCCACCTGAAATTGAACTGAGTTTAAAGCAACTTGGAACGTTTAGGGTTTTCACGGAACGCTCCCATTGAAAATATTGATCATACGACAGAGATTAATAAGATCTTTTTTGTACTAAAATTTTACGTTTTAGAATCAATTGCCTACCTAAATGTATACATCGATAAGCAAATTATACGAAAATATGGGTTAAATAATACACCTACCTCTTTATACTAATATATCTATCTAATATACCTTCATAGCTCAAAAAGTTACATTTTAATCAATCAGACTTACATCTGATTGCATTTCGATCTAACACCTCACAAAAAATATCCATTTGTCCTTATTTCATTATTTTCTGACCTGGTATCATAAAATCGAAAACAAACAAAAAAACTCAAACAAACAACAACTCAAATTACCCATCGTCTAGTTGCTGGAAATTTGTGTGAAACGCAAGACGATTGAAATAGATTCGTAGCATATACATTTTCTCTCAATGGTTGACCCTCGTTTGAAAATATACCTCCATATGAAAAGGTACATTTCCATTAAATTCGGCGAACATTTTCGCCCGTTCCCATTCCTCATGGGAACAGCTCTGAACATATTCGCCGAATGCACCTTTTGTCGTCTTAATGCTTTTTCCATAAGACGCGCAGGAATATTCGGAGAAAAAGTTCTCGGGAAATGGATAGATGGGAACATTGCCTATTCCGTTCGGCGAATATAATGCTATTGTTATTGTATTCACATTCAAATTCGGCGAGATGTTCACGTGTAAACGCAGCATTACATGGCCAACATGAATTCATGAGCATTTGAGTCGTTCCCACAAGAAACGAATACTCATGCTCAGCGTTCACGTCTAAACGAAATATTATGAACGCGTATTTAACCGTTTTGTATGCGATAGCTTTGCATCTCAAGGGGGGAAACCACATTAGGAGGTTGATTCTTTAGGATTTTTTTTTTTGAAAATAAAAATTCAAAAGTGGGGTTAACCTACAAAGTAATACAAAGCTCCATATAAATTTACTCTGTTTGAATTGAATCGGGAAATAGTTTAATTATATTGGGAAAAAGTTTAATTCGTTTGGGAAGGAGTTTTTTCATTTGGGATAGGGATTTTTTCATTTGGGATAGGGATTTTTTCATTTGGGATACGGATTAACTCACCTGGGAAATACTATATGTGTTGCTCAGATTTTGACAGCTAGAACTGTTCACGTTTGCACATTCAAATGAGACAATCAAACTGCTCACAGAAAACAGGGTTCTCGAAATTTATTCAATAGAAGAGGATTTGAAACCAAATCAGCCATAAATTAATGCAGGGAAACGGTACAAACGTAGCATAGGATAGAACAGGTGACAGAATTCGGCCAAGAAAATCAGCTGATTTTCTATTGCATTAATTGAGCTTTCCACTGCATTATCAAATTTTGAGCGTTGCATACGCTAAGGTTTAATTCAGTGTCCCCGAAAGCTAACTTTCGGTTTAACCAGACGTTGAGAAAGCGGCCTATAGAACCACAAAGATAAAGTTAAACTGAAATAAATATTTTATTACATAGTTTAGTTTTTCGAAGTTTGCAGTAATATAATGAAATACTAAAAGAAAGTAGATGATTTGGGGGCTCAACTTCAAAATTAACTCTTAGCGGAAATTCAGCGCTACTACTACTTCTATTTGTACCTATGCGTAGGAATTCACCAATTTGAAACATTAGGAGCACCTTTTACACAAAATTTGATGATATATGTACAACTTTCATTATTTGGCATATTTTTTATTTGGAGTAGCCGTTCTTGAGCCATAGGCGTTTGAAAACGAAAATAACCTACTTTTAAGCCAAGTTGGTAAAAATAGTTGATCTTTCATGTTTCATGTTTAAGCAGCTCATTACGTGTAATTTTATGTTCTTTAATTTTGTGATAGTAACATTTTATGTAGAATGCACCGTTTTGTGTTAGAAGTAAAAAATAAAAAAAATTCCAAACCTACACGGTTTTTCGACCCTCACAAATGATGCACACTTCAGAAACTGTCGCAAACTTATATAAGTCTTATTTAAGATGCCCTGAGTGTATAAAATATATTTCCAGGTTTACTTTATTTTGTCGCCAGCAAAAGTTTAACATTCCTGGTCTAAAAGATTGCTAAATGCTAATTCATAAATTTACTGTTTTCTCCTAATACGCCTAAATTTGTATTTGCTATCCGCGAGCGAACTTGTTCCTCTTTCTCGTATTTGCTATTTTATATGAAACTATAGGCGCATTTTTTTAACAGCCATGCAAAAGTGCAAAATGCATTTTCTATAAATATTAACTAATTAGTATTCCATAACAATAATGTGAATTTTTTAAATTTTTAAATAAGAATAGAAAACCTAACGTAGATACGGTGAGGTTGGAAAATGTAAATGAATGCCGAGATTTTTTATCAAATAGTCGAAACATTTCTCTTAATATCTTCCATATGAATGTTAGTAGTATATTAAATTTTTTTGATGAATTATCATTGCTTCTAAAAGAACTAAACTATGCACTTGATCTTATCATAGTTACTGAATCATGGATGTCTGAATGTGACTGCTTGGATATACGTGGATATTATCGCATAGTTAAATCCAACCGATACAACAAATCTGACGGAATTATTGTCTTTATTAAGAACGAATTTTCGGTAGATTCTGCAGAAGGGGGCAAAGACCTTTTCCATAGTCCTCCGCGTGGGCGCCCCCTGGTAACGGCAGTGTATCAATTCGCTGACGGCCAATGTCTTAGCGATAAGACAGTTTGGAAAAGGCAGATAGCTGTAGCCTGAATGGCTGACAAATACCTAAGCGTCTCAGGTCTAGTAGGATGGAATGACTTGCGTAGTTGGACCTGCTACATAGTTGTGTGGGCTCCAGCACGTTTATTAAACCATCTGAAGCAGCTATCTCCGAGGCCATCCCCTGAATGGGGTTAAGCGACGTGCTGACAACTCGTCCTTGTAAAAACCACTCCATGTCAAGAAACCTGGAACAAAAGCCTCGGATTGGACGGATCAACAACGACGACCACGCAAACGAATAAAGGATTATTCTTTCGGATCCTGGAATGTACGCTCCCTGAACAAACCGGGGGCCGAGAAGGCCCTCCTTCAACAGGTCGAAAAGTACAAACTGAGCATTACTGCAGTCCAGGAAACAAATTGGCTTGGCAGCGAGATTAATGACAAGAAATCGCACACAATTTTTACAAGTGGCAAACCATCGGGCCGCAAGGAGTTTGGAGTAGCATTTATAGTGGACAATCACCTCAAACCGCATATTACTGACTTCAAACCCATAAATGAACGGCTGTGTGCGATTCGCATCAAGACTGGATTCTTCAATCTCTGGCTCATCAATGTGCATGCCCCCACTGAAGTTAAAGAAGACGCAGTAAAAGACGAGTTCTACGCCCGCCTTGAAACTCTCTTCGACTCACTTCCAACAAACGACGTCAAATTGCTGCTGGGAGACTTTAACGCGAAAGTCGGGAATGAAAGTTGGCATCGGGGGACCTCTGGAGGCCACAGCCTCCATGAAGAATGTAACGATAACGGCCAGCGACTTATCGACTTCGCCTGCAGCAGGAATCTAGTCGTAAGCTCTACGTGTTTCCCGCATCGACGCATTCACAAGCAGACCTGGAAGTCTCCAGACGCACATACCGTCAACCAAATTGACCACGTCCTCATTTGCAGGAGATGGGCGTCTAGTGTCATGGATGTCCGCTCCTATCGAGGAGCAAACTGCGACTCAGATCATCACTTGGTGAAGACGACCTACAGATGTAGAATCTCCTCAGTGCACCAGTCAAGAATCAGCCCTCCCAAAATCTTTGCGGTTAATAAGCTCTTGAGTGATGCTACAGCGGTGGCGTATACTACCGCCCTTGAGGAAAAACTATCACCTATGCTACACAACATCAGCAACACAGGCGTCCATGGGTTCTGGGAAGAACTCAAGGGTACCATCAAGGATGTCGCAGAGAAGGTCGTGGGATATAAAGCCCGGCGAGCGCGAAATGACTGGTTCGACGAAGAATGCAAAAATTCAGTTGACGCGAAAAACGAGGCCTACAGACAATGGATTCAACGAGGAACCAGAGCCAGAAGAGAAAAATATGACGAGCTACGCCGAATATCGAATAGAATAATTAGACGTAAGAAACGTAAATACTTTGACGAGCAGTTGCTGAACATAAACGAAAACTTAGCTAATAGGAACACCAGACAAGCGTACAAACTAATAAATACAATTAAGAACGGCTACCAACCCAGGACTAGCCTTTGTAAGGACAAGGATGGAAACATCATCAGCGACACCGATGGTATTAACAAACGATGGGCCTCTTATTTTGAAGAGCTTCTAAACCGACCATCTAACATCCCCACACAGGAAGCTCTCGATGATATTGTTGATCTAGGCCCACCCATTCAACCCCCGACAGTAGAGGAAGTTGATCTCGCGTTGCGGTCACTAAAACGAAATAAAGCGCCGGGCGCTGACGAGATCCCAGCTGAACTGCTAAGATTCGGTGGAACGAGTCTAGTTGATGCCATACATCAATTACTCCTGCGAGTATGGGAGAACGAGGAGATCCCAGACGATTGGCGCAGAAGCATCATCTGTCCAATTCATAAAAAGGGAGATAAATTGCGGTGTGAGAATTACAGGGGCATCTCACTAGTTTGTACGTCCTATAAAATTTTGACGAAAATTCTGGAAAATAGAATAAAACCGTACGCAGAACGAGTCATTGGCGAATATCAAAGCGGTTTCAGACCTGGTCGCTCCACAACCGATCAGCTCTTCTCAGTCAAACTGATACTCCAGAGGTGCTGGGAATACAACGTAAACGTATACCAAATCTTTGTCGACTTCAAGCAGGCATACGACAGTATCGATCGTGGAGTACTGTACAACATCATGCTGCAATTTGGAATACCAGCAAAATTAGTGCGACTGACAAAGATGACGATGACCAACTCCGTCTCACAAGTCAGGATCCAGAATAGACTTACTGATCTATTTGAAACACGCACTGGTTTGAAACAGGGCGATGGACTGGCACCGACGCTCTTCAACCTAGCACTGGAATACGTTATTCGGGCCATGAATATGGACAACAGCAAGACGCTACTCATCAAGTCGACACAATTAACAGCGTACGCCGACGACATCAACATCATGTCCCGAAGATTGGCTGACGCAGAAGAACTTCTGCATACGCTTGATACCGCTGCAAAGGAAGTTGGATTACGTATTAACGAGGGTAAAACTAAAATAATGATGCAATCGGTGACAAGGACACCTGCACAACCGAGCATCAACGTGGGGGACCTCAACATCGAGTTCGTGAACAACTTCATTTACCTGGGTTGCAACCTGTCAAGGGACGCCAACGAAACTGACGAAATCAAGCGACGGATACAGTTAGCTAATAAGACTTTTTTCTCGGTTCTCCCCATAATGAAATCGAAACATGTGCACAGAAGCACGAAGCTCCGCGTGTACAAAACCATTATACGACCAGTGCTATGCTATGGCTGCGAAGCATGGACCCTAACTCAAGCCTCCGAAAACATGCTAGACACTTTCGAACGTAAGGTTCTACGGCGATTTTCCGGGGCTGTTTGCGATCGAGATGGATGGCGCATCCGGTACAACCATGAGTTGTATGAAATGTACGATGAGCTGCAAGTCTCGAAAATCGTCAAACTACAACGACTTCAATGGGCAGGGCATGTACAAAGAATGGACGATGATCGCATGCCTAAGAGAGTAATGAATGCAGAACGAGTCGACGGAGCGAGACTGCGAGGACGTCCGAGATCTCGTTGGGAGAGCTCAGTAGGTGTGGACGCCGCGCAGCTGCTGGGCTCCCAAAATTGGAGGACGCGGTCACGTGACCGAGATAATTGGAGGACAATGATCCAGGCGGCCAAGGCTCGACGTCGGGCTGTCGCGCCACGATGATGATGATGCAGAGGTCAATATTAAACATTGTGATGCACTAAACTTGTCTATTATACTATCTAAAATATAATATATTCATATACACGTAACTTGCATATATTGCACGACAAGCTTAGATTTACCATCTTTTACTAACTAAAATTACCAAGTACAGCAGCAGAATATGTTAATGTGTTAAGTAGTTTTGGTTTCAATAAATTGGAAGGAACCACAAGGGGTAGAAGTAAGACGTGTATAGATCATATCTTCTTTAAAGACTCAAGCAATTTGTCATTCCTTCCTGCTATTTATGAAAATTTGGAACTGATCACTACTCCACCATTGCGAAAATTAGATTGAATTCATTTAAAAAAGCATCTGAGGACATATACAAAATGACGCCTTTTAAGAAAATTGATTACAATTTTTTTATAAGGCAGGTAGCTTTATAAAGGAAACCAAGCGAGACGACAGTACCAGGGGGGTGGAACTTCATACGATTTAAGCAAAAGCGCATTGCCAATTGATACGCAAATAATGAAATGAAAGTTGCCTTTGGAGGGATAGGGACGGCAATATTTTAAAAAGCTCTTCAAATGCCAACTGCCTAGTACGTTTCATCGTATGAGTAACATACTTCCTATTCCGCTTTACCCGTTCGTGTACTGATGGAATCCAACACATATGCAACTACTGGGCAGGCACTCTTAATTCGTATGGAGTCCCATTTCTTGTTAGCAATAATCTCTATTCTTTGACAGTACTTTGCATCAGAGCTTAAGCTCACAAAGCTCCCCACCAATCAGCGTTGAAATAAATTAACTAATTTAATCAAGGTTCAATATGCATACCCTAGAGTAAGGCGCAAAGATACGAGTAGTTTGGTGGAGTTAAGTTCATATCAATCCTTTTTGCGGGTGATGGGTTTTTTTGTTTTTGGCGGGACATTTTTTACATCAGAGTTATTTTTGGGAAATATAGCATACCGGAGGAAAGCTGAAGCTACTGTTAGCACCGAAAGGGAGCGTTTTCAATGAATTTTCTGCCATTATTTATTCGCACATTTAACAATGTCTGCCGGCGCTTGTGTAACGTTAAAATTTACAATTACAAACTGGAACTCACGCTCGGTTGGCGTGGTGTTATCAATTGAATTTTGATCTGCTTTTTTGCACTGACACTTTTTTTGGTACTGTACGGCCCGCCTAAATACATTTTTTAAGTGGCCCACTGTTCTAAAAAGGTTACCGACAATTGCTATAATATATCATATTTTTCGAAGTTGAATTACGAAAATTCAAATCAGGATATTAATCTATATATTTCTGTATGATTGTGCGTAATTTGCTTCCGAACGAATAGATTTCCATGAAAATTTCAAAATTTCTCTAGAATATCCGTTGGGATCCAGAATAACTTCTAGCGCTTTAATTTTTCTATTTAACCGCAGTCCCCGTTTACCACATTGGGGTGGGTAGGCGGGGAATTGAGATTGAAACCCGAAAAAAATTTCAACCAGTAGTTTCCGTGTTAGTTGAGATGAATAGTGGTAAACCCAAAGACTACCCCTCCCCAGGCGGGTGGGTAGGCGTGGTAAAAATCTCTAACATCCCCAAAAAACTGCGAGTGAAGCCAGCTCCCTTTGCTAGAAGTCATAAAATAGGGGGAAAATACTATTTTTACGATTTTTTGGAACGAGTTGGTACGATTTTCATTTTTTTTCTTTGGCACCACTGCTCACAATACACTGCCTTACCGCACCTCACGCTAGAGTATCTCCAGCAATTTAC
The DNA here is from genome assembly GCA_964017055.1 of Chloromyia formosa. Lineage (NCBI taxonomy): Eukaryota > Metazoa > Arthropoda > Insecta > Diptera > Stratiomyidae > Chloromyia > Chloromyia formosa. The sequence continues at coordinate 42,572,388 of OZ024816.1, read as the reverse complement.
GCAGAAGATGCGAGTTAGAAGAGGACACCATCGAACATATTTTGTGTGAGGGTCCAGCCCTAAATTGGAAACGCCTCAACTTCTTACAGATTTCAAGTGCAATCAGAGGTGGTCAGTGCCGCCTCGTTAAATTAGGAGTTGTCATCTGGTAGCTCTAATTACCCAGCGGAGGGTGGCAAATGGGCCCAAATCGAACGCCTAATGTGAGCTGCGCTAGCAGCAACCCTCTTACTTAACCAAACCTGCACTAACAAAATTGTTATTGATAGAGCTGTTTATTCATGTAGTGCGTGTAATTGTTGTTCTGCACTTAATCTGGACTGCCAAGCAAAACGCAGCTATTGAAGACTTGTAAACAACGGTGGCTGCCGCTCTTTGCCTTTATAGACAGCGTTTCCCAAACCGCTTGTGAAATCGGACCATCTAAATACTACCTAAAAAGGGATCACGCTGTTATACTCGTATGTGTGTTAATCCGTTTAAATCCACATAAAAATCTTAGCTCCCAGCAACACCCACACCTAGAGAATTAGCCGGCTTGCAACTAAAAACTCGAGCAATATAATCTACACTTTAGGAAAACTGAACCATCCCTTTTTTTCTTATGTCGTGTGTTGTTCAAATTATTACAAGTAAATTGAATTGAACTCAACTTGCAAAGACCGTACTTTGCGTGGTATTCATCTCTAACTTCAACCCAAAATCACTATCCCTGGTAAATAATTTCCGCAAACAAGACATAATTCCAGTCAAGCATTCATGATGAATGCCTGATTCGGTCCATCGGCTACCACTACATTCAAACTTTCGTGTAGTCGGGATTGCCCTCAGAAAATTTTAAGTTTGCCAGCCTCATTATGCAAAAGAAGGGACAAACGCCGTAGAAAAAAATATTGTCCTTTTCAAAACGGACACTACTTGGTAGCAATCTGATATCTTTTTGTTGCAAATATTTTGTGGACATGTGTCGAAAAATTTATTATGATAAGGGTATCTGGGTTATTTGATAACGAAATAAAAGGCAAGCGAATCAGTGTAGTAGCAGTCAGAAGGACACACGTAGAATTTGTTTCTGTCATCATTTGAACGAATAAATTCTTTTAAATTTGTTGTTATCGGCTGTGGAAAGGCACTTTGAAATATGTATACATATTCTTTGAATAGTGTTTGGACGTGAGATCGTTTCACAGCTGGATACGGTTACAATGAAATAAGGGAAAACGAAGTGGCCCAATTTTCGCGTTAATGAATAATGTAGAAGGTTTGTCCGCAGGTTACATTCAGAAGGATCAGAAAAGAATCTTGAAAATGTCCTTGCTCAGTTTATTAAGATTTTCATAAAAATAGCACCGTCATCCATCACAAAGAATATAAAATATAAATTGCAATAGGAGGTAAAAGAAAATAGCCGCAAGGAGTGGTTGCTAAAAGTGCCTTTCGATATATTGAAAAAGAAGGAAAAGGGCAAAGATTTAATTTGAATAAAACTACGGAATTTTTTTTAAAATAATCTGAAAGCAAGGAGGAGGAGGGCAAATGTTTCAAGCGGAAAAGGGTTTTTGTGTAGCTGTTAAATTTTCTAAAACAAAACATTATTTAGCTGCGTGGGTGATTGCATAACTCGTTGTTAATTTCGTATGTAAAATACTTGTTAATTGCCTTGACCCATCCAGGAGCAAGGGCGCGTCAATATCTCTAGCATTTCTATGCCTTGTTGCCATTTCGTTAGCATATCTACTTTTCGGAAGTGCAGTTGCTAGCATGCACCTTATATTCGCGCCTTCTTTACACTGACAAGCTCGGAACACTGTGCCCACAGGCAGTTTTTTTATCGCGCCAAGATTTGAACTCCGATCTCTCGATGTAGCATCGTAGAGCGGTGACCGAATGACTACGGCCGCCGAGCGCAAAAATAAAGAAAAAATAATATAAAATAATAATCTACCTTAGACTTGAATAGATCTATTGGTGATACCAAAAGTATCAACTCATTTGCTTTAAAAGTATTGGCCGAATATTTCATGTGGCTAGCATCATTGTATCAAAAGTTTTATTTGAAGTTTCATTTGTAGGGAAAGTACGGGCTTCTTTAGTCGAATTTAGCGTATTTTCAATACCAACCAACAAGATCCTACTACAAACATTTATCCGAAATTTCCAGTCATTAGCTTCATTCTATCAAAAGTTATCGCTCATTTGAAGTTTCATTTGTAGCGGAGATAGGAGTTCCTTGGGTCGAATCTTACCTATTTTCAACACCGACAAACTAGATCCTACTACAAGCATTTGACGAAAATTTCAAGTCGCTAGCTTCATTCAGTCGAAATTTATCGACTATTTGAAATTTCATTTGTAGGGGAGGTAGGGGTTCCTTTGGGTCGGATCTTACCCATTTTCAATACCAACCAACTAGATCCTACTGCAAACATTTGACCAAAATTTAATGTCTCTCTATTTTATTGAAAGTTATCGACTGGCAGACAGACGCACTGACAGACAGACGGACAGACGGACAGACAGACATGGCTAAATCGAATCAGGATGTAACCCTGATCATTTATACATAAATATATTGCCGTACCTACGGAGGTTCCTTTAAGATGTTACATATTTTCGTTACAATATATCCTATACTTTATAAAGTCTAGGGTATACAAATATAAAAATATTTTGTAGAATTGCAAAGTAGTCTGTATAGAAACAGACGGATACAGGCATTTTAAACTTCGTGTATAAGTTAATAAACACTTTCTGCGAAGGGTATGATAACGTAGTGCGTCGATAGTGCATTCTCGAGAGAGAATGACGAGCGTCTAAGAAATAGAGCTTTTAAGTAAACATAACTTCTTTTTTCTTCGCTATCGCTCATTACTTTTACTATTTATTAGGAAAATAATGTTTTTTGAATGACAAAGACAACAAGACGATCATGTTACACTGCAACCTCTCCCAACCAACTGCAACCACAACATCCTCAACAATATCCTTAACATAATCCTTGAGAATATCCATAACAAATCTTTAAATCCTTGCCAAAATCCTTAAGCTTCTGATACACGGGATGCATATACGCGACTGGTGTTTACACGTAAAGCTAAGTATGTATTAACATCCGTTTTTCGTTCGGAAGTTCAAGTGTCGTGAAGAGCGCCGCGGATATTATGCTGTGGGAAAGTTTCCACCGTCACTTTTTGACGGGAAAGATAAGTGCAACATTTTCGCATGAAAAGGTAAGTACTAGCTTTAAGTTGGGTTTACGGGAACTATGTAAATGTCAGAAATGGGTATCGAAGCCAATTTTACTGACGCGGAAATAATACGTAAGCCCGTTTTCTCTTTACACGCGAGGGGGTATCGTTGATTTGACGCGTCCGACGGGCTTACGCGTCTCGTGTATTAGAAACTTAAAGGTTCTGATACGCGGGACGCATATACGCAATCGTGTGATTTTTACCCGAGTCGCGTAAACGCAACTAGTGTTTAGACGTAAGTCGGGTTTATGCAGACGAACTTCCGAAATGAGTATCGGAGGGAATTTGTTTTATTCGGAACGGATATCGTAGATTTGACGCGCCCAACGGTTTACACGTCTCGTGTATTAGAACTATAAAGGTGACATTCTAGCGAAAATGAAGCCGCTATGTTAAGCCGCTTTTATAAATTAAAAGGGAAACTTATGCCTTGATATAGCACCATACCCCGAATATATTGGAATTTAAGCTTGTAATTAAAAAATTAAGGTTAATTGACTTGAAATTCGTCAGAATGCATTCTCGTTATCCAGCGGCCAACACTTAACAGAGCAGCGGTTTTCACCGTATCGTTGCCCTTGTCCTTACATTTAAATGAAAACTCATAGGCCTTGTAATAGCCACTTGCTGGTCGTACTACTTTCACTTACAGATCGATTGCAGCCCCTGGTGAGTAGTGATCTGTTTGTGGTACGAAATCGACGCCGAGTGTCCCATTATACCCTAAACCCGATGCAAGGTTAGGTTAGGCTAGATAGGTTGCCTTGAAGAGCAAGGCGCACATAGACCACCACTGGGTCCGTTGTGATACCCCCTATATACAGCATACCTGAGCATAATCAATCGTTAAACCAACCAGAGCTGGAAATGAAGCGATGAAGACGACAGACACTGACTGCCTTTAGGTCGTCAAGATCGACAAAGAAGTAGGACCCAAGGATGCCTCTCCTACGTTCCGCCAGAGCAGGGCAAGTGCACAGAAGGTAATGGCAGCTTTCCTCCTCTTCCGCGTCCCCGCAGCTCCTACAGTAATCATTGTGCGGGAGACGAAGTCTTCTAGCATGCTCTCCTATCAAGCAGTGTCCGGTAATAAGCCCCACCACATTACGCAAATGCCGTCTGCTCAGCATCAGTAACCCGTAGGATCGGATGGGATCCAGCTTAGCCCATAATTGCCTAGTTGCATGACATGTGGATCCACTACTCCATCTAGCGCTGACAGAGGTCATACGCCACTTTCTGGGTAACCATTTTGCAGGCTGCTAGAGGCATCCCTGTTCTACGCTAACACTCCCTGATTTCGTTAGTCGTTCCCGCCCGGACCAGTTCGTCAGCTTTACAGTTGCCCAATATACCATTGTGGCCCGGTATCCAGCAAAGAGATATGTTGAAAAAACTACCCATCTCCCTGAAAGAGTCGCGACAGTCCAGTACCGTCTTTGATGTAACAAGGGCAGAGCTCAGCGCTTTAATTGCCGGTTGACTGTCCGTGAAGATTACAATATCCCTTGTATATACAACATTATGTGCAAGCCAGGCTAGCGCCTCAGAAATTGCTACAACTTCCGCCTGAAAAACGCTACTGTATTCCGGAAGGCGGAACGACAAACTAATATTCAACTTCTCCGAATATACTCCAGCTCCAACACCTACCTCAGTCTTAGATCCGTCAGTAAACAGGCTAATGGCATCAGATCCCAAAAAATCTCTTTCAGCCCACTCATTTCTCGATGGAATCAGGCTTGTAAAGCACTTGTCGAACAGCAGCTTCGGAGAGATGTAGTCCGTTATTCCGGGAATGTCAATGTTTCTCAATACTGCTGAGTGACCTATGATTGACGCGGTCCACTGACCGGTTTCCCGGAGGCGAACAGCCGTATTCGCCGCCATCTGCTCAGCGAAAATATCCAAGGGAAGTAAATTTAGTAGCACTCCTAAAGCAGCGGTCGGTGTTGTCGTTAGAGCCCCTGTAATGGCAACACATGCTTGTCTCTGGACCTTCTCCAACAGAGTTTTGTACGATACTATGCTAAGTGCCGTCCACCAGACGATGATTCCATGCATTAACATGGGACGCAGTACTGATACATAGAGCCAGTAAACCACTTTTGGATGTAAGCCCCATTTTTTTCCGATAGCCTTCTGGCACGAATATAGTGCAACGGTTGCCTTAGTCACACGTTCCTGAATGTTTGCCTTCCAGCATAGCTTTCTATTTAGGATGAGACCAAGGAATTTGTCTTTATCAGTGAGTACAAGCCTTGTGTCCTCCATTAAAGGTGGTTCAAAAGCGCATCTGCGCCGTCCGCAAACCACTCCTTCCTCAGCGCTCCATTTTTTATTATTCCATCCTCCTCCTCTGTTTGTTGTCTTCCCCAGGCCTATGAATTTTTATTAATACGTAAAGAACAGGGGCAACGAGCGGCGAAAACCCCGCCCACGCCTCCCTAACTGACCTGCAGCAAGCATATGCCGATGCTTAGCTCGTCGAGGGGACTTTTTCTGCGCCAGATGAAACGGCCAGAGCTTTACGATCACTATGCTATCTTAGGCTCCGTCCCCACGAACATCTTCGGATGCCCACCAACAAGTCCGTTACTGTCTAGGGTAAAACAAAACAAGCAAAGGAGGTTGAAGGTGAACATGCGGATAAAATTAATTAATTAATTAATTTACTGTTGTGGTTTTATGATATTTTAGAAATGAAACACGTCTGCTTCGCATGACGTTCGAACTGAGAAGAACGTTTTTATTTAATATGGCCCGGTTCACAAGATTGCCGCGGTTGGCTGGGCTTACACTACATAGTTTCAACACCCCAACTCATTAGGTCCGAATTCAAATCAAAATTATCAATTCATTAACATTATTAATACTGAAGCTATTCTTTCTTTGGCAACAATAAATTGAATAATAAAAATATAATAATATTTGGTCCATTAACCGCCTTTGTCAAACAATCAGCTGCGTTCTCAGTGGACGGGACGTACTCCACTTTAATTGTCCCATCCTGGATTTTGTCTCGTACAAAATGGTACCGTACGTCGATGTGTTTGGACCTCTTCCGGAACATTTCCTCCGAAGAGAGCGCGATCGCACTCTGTCACACCACATTGTGACCGGTCCTCCGATGTCACTAAGATCAGTTGCGAATTGCCGCAACCAACAAGCCTCTTTTGTTGCCTCCGACAACGCCATGTACTCGGCTTCCGTAGACGACAATGCAATCGTTTTCTGGCGACTGCTGCCCCACGAAATTGCACCGCCAGCAAGTGTGAACACATAGCCAGTGCACGATCTTCTTGTGTCAATGTCGGACGCCCAATCCGAGTCCGAAAATCCTATCAACTCCTCTCCACCGTACTTGTAGAGAATTATATACCCAGTCGTTCCTCTAAGATAGCGAAAAATTCTTTTCACCGCGATCCAGTGAGCACTACCGTAGCAATCGTTGTATCGGCTCACGTCATTTACCGCGAAGGCGATATCTGGCCTGGTCCCCTGGACCAGATATAGAAGACTTCCGACCGCTTCCCTGTATGGGATTGATGATGTTTCATCGCCAGTTTTCGACAATTTCGTTGACAGCTTCTGGGATGGATCGCTTGGAGTCGGTGCCGGTTTGCAGTTTGACATTCCAAAGACTTCAAGCACCTTCTCGATGTACTTCGCCTGACCAATTGCGATGCCAGCATGTGTGTATTTGATTTCGATGCCGACACAATTCGTAGCCTGACCCAAGTCCTTCATTTTGAATATTCCGCACAACTGACTCTTGATTCTGTCTAGCACGGCTCGATCCTTCCAAATAATCAAAATATCATCAACGTAAACTGCAACAATTACCTGGATGTCGGGTGCGATGTAGATGCATGCATCCAAACGTGATTTCTTCAATCCAAAACCGATTAATGCCTGATCCAACTTCTTATTCCATTGACGACCTGCTTGCTTCAAGCCGTACATCGCTCGATTTAGCTTACATACACGACCCGTCCCGTCATCATACCCCTCAGGCTGTTCAGTGTAGATTTCCTCATCAAGATCGCCTTGTAAGAAGGCAGTAACAGCATCCATTTGATGGATCTTCAATCGATGTCGAGCAGCATAGCCGATGAGATACCGAATAGAATGGTATCGAACCACGGGTGAAAAAGTTTCAACGTAATCCACTCCGTATCGCTGCGAGCACCCTTTAGCCACTAGCCGTGCCTTATATCGAGCAATCTTTCCGTCCGTACCAATCTTCACCTTGAACACCCATTTCGTCTTTATTGCCTTTCGTCCGATTGGCAGGTTGACCAATTTCCATGTTTCATTTTCAGCATGCGCTTTAATTTCCTCCCGCATCGCTTCAATCCAGTGCTGCTTATCGCCACCAGTCATCGCTTCATGAACTGTGTTGGGTTCGCCAGATTCAGCAATGTACGCGCGCGCCAATTTCGTCTGAGAATTTTTGCTTGCGATCCGATTTGATTTCCTAGCTTGTACGACTTCCTCTGGATCTTCGTCGGATGGTACATAATCGTCATCATTTGGATCGTCTACGACTGTCATACTCGGATCATCAAATTGCGAATACGAGTCATCTGGCGAGTTCATATCAGCGGAATCAGGTGCCTTGTTTTGTGGCCCCAACTCAAACAAAATCTTCCGATTGCCAGGCTTCTCCTTCCGGGTTTCCGCAATCGTTCTCTTGACACCATCACTGGGGGATGAATTTACTGTCGACTCGTCCACTATAACAACATCATCGAGAACATCAGTTAAATTAATTGATTTATTTACCTTCGTTTCAGGTGGATCCAGAAACTTGACATCACGGCTTATAGTGACGCTCTTCGTATTAGGATCATAACAGCGCAGACCCTTTTGACTATCAGCAAAACCAACGAAAATCATTCGTGTAGATTTGGCGTCCCACTTCCGCCGTTTGTTCTTCGGCACATGCACCATGATGCTCGTTCCAAATATTCTGATGTTCGAAATATCGACTTTTGATCCAGTCCAAATCTCTTCCGGTACGCGGCTGCCCAAAGTTCGGTTGATTGTACGATTCGTGATGTATGCAGCCATGTTTACTGCTTCAGCCCAAAACGATTTGTCTAAATCGGCATCAAAAATCATGCACTTGGCCCTTTCCACCAGGGTTCGGTTCATTCTTTCGGCCACGCCGTTCTGCTGTGGCGTATACGGGCAACTGGTTTGATGAATAACTCCATCTTCCCGGCAAATTCGATCAAACTGTCCAAAGTATTCTTTGCCGTTGTCGGATCGGATAATCTTCAACTTTTTGTCCGTTTGCCTCTCAACCATTTTCTTCCAGTCAGCAAACACTTGTTGAACATCTCCTTTGTTCTTCACGAAGTAAACAAAAACCTTCCGCGAGTAGTCGTCGACAAACGAAACAAAATATTTCGCACCGCCAACTGATGCATTCTCCATAGGCCCGCAAACATCTGTGTGCACCAATTCCAGCACACGTCTCGACTTGATTACAGCATCCGAACGATGAAATGGCTCGCGACTGTGTTTGCCGAGCAGACACGGCACACACTTCGACAGCGCATCGCGGTCGCCATTTACACTGATTCCGTTCACCATCGAGTTCAATTTGATGAGATCATTGTATGCAACATGGCCGAGACGCCGATGCCACATTATCAAATCGTCGTCTTTGCTCTTATCCACTTTCAACGCAACAGTATCGATATTCAATTTATAGACTCCGTTAGATGGTTCCACACACACCACCACATCGCCATTAGCGTCCTGCACAACGCAGCCGTCGTTTCCAAATGTCACAATATTTCCAGCAGCCACCATCTTGGATACTGACAATAAATTTGCCGCCAAACCGGGCACATGAAGCACATCACGTACTCGAATCACTTCTCCATCAACAGACAATTTTACCGTTCCGCTTCCAATCACCTTCAATTTTGTATTGTCCGCTGTGTTAATTTCTGTGAATGATGAATTTGGCTTGAATTCCGCGAACAATTCACGATTTCCCGACATGTGCTGACTGGCACCGCTGTCCACATACCAAACGTTGTTCGAATGATCAACAGCATTTAGAGCAACCGCATGAAATACACGATTTTTCCCTTTCTCGCTCACATTGTATTTCGCGTCTGCATCCTTTCGATTTTCAGGACAATCCTTTCGCATGTGACCCGTGTTATGACACCTGTAGCACTTGTACTGAAAATTTCCGTTCTTCGTCGGAGATTTCTTCGGTGATCTCTGTTGCTTCGAATAATGAGCTGCCTTAAAAACGTTTCCAGATGTCTCACCACCATTTATGGCACGTTTCGCCAATTCAGTGTCGATCAATCTGCGGCGCAAGGTTCCGGATTCTAACTGTGTTGTCAGCTTCCCGTTGATTAACGTTCCACCATCCAAGCCAGTGATAAATGCTTCATATTCACTCGTGAGACCGAACAAAATTACACCACAAATTACAGTATCTGGGATTTCTAACCCTAAATCCTTAAGCACTCGGGTAGCAGTCGATATTTTTTTCAAATAATTGTCCATCGACGATGAATTTTCCAATCGAGCGGTTACCATGTCTCCGATCGAGCGTGCCAATTTTATCCAACTTCGATCGTCGTATAATTCCGCACATTTTTTCCACACTTCGATAGCGGTGGGCAAATCCCCAATTTCATCATATAATGAACGGTCAATGTTGATCAAAATTTTTGCCGTCGCCTTCTTGAGTTTTATGCTGTCAGTTAATGTGACCGGCTCATCAATCGATCCGTCTAAATCATGCCATTCAAGCAACACTCGTATTTCTCGCTTCCATGTCGAATAATTGGATGCTCCAACCAGCATTTGAACTTTCTCATCTTCCCTCGATGCCATTTTTCCACAATTTCCGCAAGTCACGATGATTTTTATGACGATAATCTCGTGCACACTGCTTGCTCCGACATCAATTTATTTTTCGATCTTACCAGCGACTTTTCCGCTCGAAATTACTTTTAACAAGAAGAGAATTACAAAAATATTACTTTCCGTTCAAAACCGGTTAACTTCGCGTTGGGACTGGGCCCATAACCTGTTGTGGTTTTATGATATTTTAGAAATGAAACACGTCTGCTTCGCATGACGTTCGAACTGAGAAGAACGTTTTTATTTAATATGGCCCGGTTCACAAGATTGCCGCGGTTGGCTGGGCTTACACTACATAGTTTCAACATTTACTTATTTATTTATTTATTTATTTATTTATTTATTTATTTATTTATTTATTTATTTATTTATTTATTTATTTATTTATTTATTTATTTATTTATTTATTTATTTATTTATTTATTTATTTATTTATTTATTTATTTATTTATTTATTTATTTATTTATTTATTTATTTATTTATTTATTTATTTATTTATTTATTTATTTATTTATTTATTTATTTATTTATTTATTTATTTATTTATTTATTTATTTATTTATTTATTTATTTATTTATTTATTTATTTATTTATTTATTTATTTATTTATTTATTTATTTATTTATTTATTTATTTATTTATTTATTTATTTATTTATTTATTTATTTATTTATTTATTTATTTATTTATTTATTTATTTATTTATTTATTTATTTATTTATTTATTTATTTATTTATTTATTTATTTATTTATTTATTTATTTATTTATTTATTTATTTATTTATTTATTTATTTATTTATTTATTTATTTATTTATTTATTTATTTATTTATTTATTTATTTATTTATTTATTTATTTATTTATTTATTTATTATTTATTTATTTATTTATTTATTTATTTATTTATTTATTTATTTATTTATTTATTATTTATTTATTTATTTATTTATTATTTATTTATTTATTTATTTATTTATTTATTTATTTATTTATTTATTTATTTATTTATTTATTTATTTATTTATTATTTATTTATTTATTTATTTATTTATTTATTTATTTATTTATTTATTTATTTATTTATTTATTTATTTATTTATTTATTTATTTATTTATTTATTTATTTATTTATTTATTTATTTATTTATTTATTTATTTATTTATTTATTTATTTATTTATTTATTTATTTATTTATTTATTTATTTATTTATTTATTTATTTATTTATTTATTTATTTATTTATTTATTTATTTATTTATTTATTTATTTATTTATTTATTTATTTATTTATTTATTTATTTATTTATTTATTTATTTATTTATTTATTTATTTATTTATTTATTTATTTATTTATTTATTTATTTATTTATTTATTTATTTATTTATTTATTTATTTATTTATTTATTTATTTATTTATTTATTTATTTATTTATTTATTTATTTATTTATTTATTTATTTATTTATTTATTTATTTATTTATTTATTTATTTATTTATTTATTTATTTATTTATTTATTTATTTATTTATTTATTTATTTATTTATTTATTTATTTATTTATTTATTTATTTATTTATTTATTTATTTATTTATTTACCAAGGGCTGGGTACTCATTTAAAGGTTGAGTGGGTTCATGGTCCGACAGGTAAGTCCCCTTTTTATCGAAAACTACCGCGTTAGTTATTCCCATTTTCAAGTCTGGTGATAAATCTTACATAAGTAACTATCGACCTATTTGTATACAATCAACTATTCCTAAGATACTAGATGCATTATTGACCGATTACCTCTCTCCAATTCTTCAACAAATTATCATTCCTCAACAACATGGCTTTTGCAAAGGTAAGTCTACGCTCACAAATTTACTCACCTATCAAAACAGAATAGTAAAATCTCTCGAAATTTCAAAGCCGGTTCACTCAATCTACATTGACCGAGCAAAAGCTTTCGATAAGATTAACACTGAACTTTTAATAAAGAAACTTCGTGCTTTAGGTTATTGTGGAATTTTATTGCATTGGATATCGGAGTTTGTTAGTAATCGTCTTTTTGCAGTTAAAATTAACAATCATCTCTCTGATCCTGCACTTATCACTTCTGGTGTACCACAGGGATCCAATTTAAGCCCATTACCTTTCTGCCTATTCATAAATGATATCTATGAAGTATTTGATAATGTGGAGTTCCTTCTTTTTGCTAATGACTGCAAAATTTTTAAGTCTATTAGTTCCTCGTATGATGTTAATATCTTAAGAGCTCACTAACTAACTTCACCGTGAACGTGAAAATGAAAAAAAAAAACGGTTTCTTGGAAAATACCCATGCAAATGAGTTTTTATGTCCAGGGATTATATTGGAATAAATGGAGAATTTGACAAACCACATTTTGAATATATTTTCACAATTTTACGTTGAAATTTTGAATACTTTTTTTTAAATTCTCCGTTCATATCACCGTGAAAAAAAATTCATCGTGGAATGTACGGTGAATTTAAAAAAGTATATGAAACCTCAATGTAAAATTGTGAAAATATGTATATTCAAAATGTAGTTCGTCGAATCCTCCGTTTATTACAATATAATCCCCGTATATAAAAAATCATTTTCGCAAATATTTCCCATGAAAACATTTTTCATTTTCCCATTCACGATGAAGTGTACAGAGTCCTTTACAAAAAAAAATTTTTAAATTTTGCTGATTACTGTGTCCAAAATGACCTTCAAATTAATATAGACAAGTGCCAGTATATATGTTTCTATCGTGGTAAAGCATCTTATAATGTATCGTACGAGCTGATGGGAATTTTTATAAAGGAAGTGGATCATATGCGCGATTAGGGAATTATGTTCGATAGTTCGTTAAACTTTATTCCTCATGTCAAGCAAATAATTAACGATGCGCTTAGATGTCTAGGCCTTGTAATGAGAAATTCGAAATCTTTCTAAAATATAACAGAAATGCAATAAGAACTCTATACTCGTACATATCGTTAGTACGTAGTAAACTCGAATACAATTCAATAATTTGGTATCCACATTATAAAACACACTCAGATAAAATTGAAGGAGCCCAACGAAAGTTTGTCCGTTATGTCGCGTTCAAAATGAAATTGCAACCGGAGAATTTTAATTATGCATCAATAACGCCATGCTTGAATCTTTTTTTTTATTATAAAGAGGGGAAATCTCATTGTTCAGGAGACACTGCCGGCTACTGATGTCAATTGTACGGCAGCGAAATGGGACTTTCATCGTCAGTATGCGACTACTTACCCAGTAAAACCTTCAACCCTCTTTCTCCACCATTCTCCCTACGGAACTCCCTCTCAGTATTACGTCGTAGGGCTGGTTTTGGCTAATTAGCCGTTAATCCTTTGCGTCCTTTTTCATAGTTGCTTCTCTTTCCTCAGTTGCCTGTGTATGTCGCATATTGTGTGAGTTACGGTCTCCCAATTGGATTCAGATCTTATCATATGTTCCACTATATTATGTGGATTAAGGTCACTACCAAGTTCGACCTCCAGTGCTTCACGCTTACCTCTAAATCTTGGACAGTGAAAAAATACATGTTCCAGGTCTTCCGCTATTCCTGGGCACCACGCACAGTCGGGCGAATCATCCAGCTTGAAATCTGTGTAGGTATTTCCTATGTCCGCCATGACCAGTAAGAAACTGGGTTAGATAATGGTTCACCTCTCCATGTTTGCGGGTCAGCCACAATTCGATTTGCGGGATAAGTATGTGTGTCCAATTTGCCTTCGGAGTTTCATCCTACCGCTGTTGCCATTTCCTCAGAGACTCGCATTTTTCTCGTTTTTTTGCGCGCATTAGATAGGCCCGGTGGCTCCAAACATCGGCCTTTGTGCAATCGGTCCATTTCGTCTGCTAGAATATCTACGTGGATCATACCTGATACAACGTAGGCAGCCTCATCTGATGTTGTTCGGTATGCACAGCACACTCTCAATGCGTTTCTTCGATAAACGGAGTTGATTCTTCGACTATTACAGGCGTGACGAAGCGTGTCGATCCAAACTGGTGACGCATACAGAAGTATAGAGGTGATCACTCTAGATAATAAGAGTCTCCTACTCGGTCGTGGTCCTCCCACGTTTTGCATCATCCTCGCCAAAGCCACAGTAGCATTAGCCGCCTTCTTGCATATGTGCTTGAGGTGCGCTCCAAGTGTCAGCTTCGCGTCAATCACCCCCAGATACCTAATTGCTGGCTTCGAAATAATGATGGTGTTTCCAACTCTGATTCTCAGAGTGTTATTTTTTCTTCGGTTACTGATAAGAACGGCGTCCGTCTTTTGTTCAGCTAGCTCCAGTCCTACTTTATCCAACCACAACTTAATGGTTGTGATTGCTTCGGTGACATAAACTTCGGCGAATGCTGGATCCTTGGCCACCACGACCACAGCTATGTCATCTGCGAACCCGACTATCGTTACTTCTTTAGGTACTGGTAAGTCCAATATGTCGTTGTACATGATGTTCCACAGCAAAGGGCTGAGTACAGATCCTTGCGGTACTCCTGCTGTTACATTGTACTCCCTTGGTCCTTCGCTGGTTTCGTACTGTAGGATTCTAAACGAAAGGTAACTCTGTATAAGTCGCGTCAAATAGTCAGGCACACCTATCCTCTGCAAAGACAAATGAATGCATTCCCAGTTTGCCGAATTGGAAGCATTTTTGACGTCCAGTGTCACAACCGCGCAACATTTGCCATCTCGAAGTGCCTGCTTCCCTAAATCTGTCACTGTCAAGATGGCATCGGCCGTGGAGCGCGCCCTTCGGAAACCAAACTGTCGGTCCGACAGTGCTCCCTTTTCCTCTACGACGGCAGCTAGTCTGCTAAAAATTATTCGTTCCATGCTGGAATCTGCAAAGCCTCGAAACAAAAAGATTGTCATCATGTGTTATTGCTCTACATAGTATAATCAATGGAAATATTAACGCACCAGAGTTACTTGTTTTTAATTTTTTTTCTTTTATTACTTTTGATCTATTTTATTATTATTATTATTACTAGATTAATTTTTATCACTTGAATTATTCATTTTTATACCCTTCACGGATGTGGTAGGGTATTTTAACTTTGTCATGAAGTTTGCAACGCACAGAAAGAAGCATCTCCGACCATATAAACAATATATATTCTTGGTCAGTATGATGAGTCGAGTCGATTAATCTTTGTCCGTCTGTCTGTCTGTCCGTCTGTCCGTCTGTTTCTATGCAAACTAGTCCCTCAGTTTTAAAGCTATCAAGCTGAAATTTTGTAGAGAGCCT
The DNA here is from genome assembly GCA_964017055.1 of Chloromyia formosa. NCBI lineage: Eukaryota > Metazoa > Arthropoda > Insecta > Diptera > Stratiomyidae > Chloromyia > Chloromyia formosa. The sequence continues at coordinate 42,556,932 of OZ024816.1, read as the reverse complement.
TTTTTCTATTGCAGGCAGTATATATGTCGGAACCAATGGAATCGGATCACTACGTCATATAGCTGCCATAGGAACGACCGGTCCAAAAATTCGTCATTGTGAGAAAAACTTTTTTATTTCTAATGATATCTTTTTCAGATTTCACAGAAATCAACAGTATCTATAGCCAAATCACATTTACGAATTTGGTTGAAATCGGACCACTACGTCAAATAGCTGCCATAGGAACGACCGGTCCAAAAATTCGTCTTTGTGAGACAAATTTTTTTATTTCTGAAGATATCGTTTTCAGATTTCACACTAATGAATAGTATCTTTAGCTAAATCATATTCCTGGATTTGGTTGAAATCTCTAGTTGCCTTGACCCCTCCAGGGGCATGGGCGCGTCAACATCTCTAGCATTTTTTTCCTCACTTTCACCCAACTAAATTTTTTGTTATTTTGTTATTCTGATAATGGTTACATGTCCGTGAAATTATTAAATAAATAAATAAAACTCTTTAATTTAAAACCCTTTATGAAACATTACGTTTATCAATCTCTTTATTTTTTCTAGCTAATTTCTCATCACGACGTATTCATGAACTAGATTAACGATTTTTTGGAAATGATAAACGAATGAATGGAAGTAAGATGAAGCGATACATTTTATCAAAAAATATTCCCTCGGCAATCCCTATAAATTTGTCAATATGAGAACTTGAGAAAATCTTAACACGAACTCTTAAAATTTTCACACACTTAGTAGCAGCATCCTCTGTAAGAATAGTCACTCCACACCATTGGAAAAGCTGCCATTCTAAGTCGATTGTTGGCTTCAGTTCAGAGAAGACGATTCTTTGTTCTTGTCTGTGGTTATCTCAAAGGACTCATAAAGATATCATTATTATAGCAGCGTTGGTATTTTAATGCGAAGACTTCACTTCAAAACATATGACATCCACCCACATATGCTCGCTGTCATATACAGTAATTAAGCCGCTTTTGAAAAGATAAATGATGGGTAAGGATATCATGCGAGAAATAGGAGAAAATCACCGCATTAGGTGTAGGTTCACTAATTTTGTTTTTAGTTAACGTTAGAATGTGGAGTATACAGATATACAAGAACTTTTTTTTTAAATCATTGACATTTAATAATATGAGAACATATCTATAGTTACTGTCAGTCAACGAGTTTATTCTATTAAATACTTATTAAAGAAAAAAGTAGCGAGATTCATAAATACTTTTGGCGTGTTTCTTGCAAATTCACTTGATTCATTTCCTTTCCACGCATTTATGATTAGCTTTGAACAATGTTGACCGAATAGAAGTAAATCTTTTGGTTCCCATTGAATTGACTTTGAGTCCTCTATTTCTTTCCGGTGTGCTTGTCGTCTCCGTTTACCTCCATTAGGTCCTTTACATCCACATCCTTAATGATCAGAGGATGGATGTGATAACTCCGTTCGGAAAACTCTTATATTTTCTAGGGTTGGTTTCTCTTACACTTCATGTTCAAAAAGATTGTGACATAACATGACCAAACGACACAAAATGCCTCCAACAGTACTCCAGTGGTTTGGTCTTATAACACCGATTCAGAAAGGTGCGTTCTGCTGCTGCAGCCCCTCCCCCCGTTAACGCAAATTACCAAAACTACTATTGCAGAGATTGCTAGTTACTCGTATGAACAGCATTTAAACATTTTGTGTTTATGCGAATTATGTATTTGGTTAACACGAATTGTGATCTCGGTTGTGTAACGCCGTAAAGCGGAGAACACATATACGCGATTGCGATGGCGATGGCGATCACGATTGCGTTCGCGATCGCGGTCACAGAAGGAAGTGAACACACCATCTTGCAATCGCGATCGCAATCGCAAGGAATTTTTTTTATTTTTATTTTAATTTTTTTTTTAAATTCTGTGCACACATTGTTGTAGTCAGCATGTGACATGTAATACAACACATTATGTTTTTTTACGTATTCAAATAATTTTTCCGTGAGATCTGCCATTTTTAATACTTGCGATCTGCGATAAATTCAACCAGTTGCGTTTGATCGCAGATCGTCGACTATCCCGCGATCGAACGCTGCAGATGTCCACTCTATCGCTAACAGATCGCGACAAGTACAATATGTGCTGCTTAACTTATTAACGTGGAACGCGTTTGATTGCCATCGCGATCGCGTATATGTGTTCTACGCTTAAAGCAGCATATCTACTTTGGAATTGTGGCTTTGAATAGATAAACTCAGATTCTATATCTTTATAGCAGATTGTTTCTATAGGGGGTGTAGATGACGCATAGTGGTACGGTTTTTTTAACAATACAGGATTTTAAAGAAAGATGATTTCGAGTTGAACTCACTATGCGAGCTCAGCGTCTTAAGTGGTTGCTAAGCTCAGTAAACAGGCCAAGACGCTCGTTTCGCGGTAAAGCCACTATTAGCGAAGACGTGAACCACGATGCGTCGCACGGTTAACTAGCAGTAAAAAGAACGTCCTTCTACAGCTCCCATTTTGAATTGTCAATATTTTTTTAACTGACGAGCAGAACCTTTTTAAATGCAGCTCATAACTAGCACGCAGCTCTAGTACGGGTTTAAATAAGATAAGTTCAATATTTCTATCGGCGGGTGTAGGGTGTAGCAGAACGTTCTTCTACACCCGGGTTTTTGAAGTGTTAAAATTTTTTTTTAATTGACGAGCTCAAAATGTTTAAATGGGGTACATAACTAGCACATAACTCTGCAATACGTTAGGGGGGGGGGGGCAGCGGAACGCACATGATTCAGAATATACTCGCAGCGCTTAGATTTCAATTAATGTCCAAGAAGGTCCTGGAAAAAAATAGTTGGCAATAAAGCGATATCTCGTAAAATATAGGCAATACCGGTATCTTTTGAATAGACTTAAGGAGGTTAATACGTTAGACTACTGTTGAAAGTATTTTGAGTCCTTTGGTAATTTATGGATCGGCGTGATGGTACCAATTCTTTGGGCGTAAGGGACATAGAGGATACACAGGACTTAACGGACATAGAGGAACGAAAAGAGACTCAAAAGCAGCTCAAAGCCATGTCAAAAGCATATTTGCTCTAAGGCACTGGTTCTCAATATTTCTGCAGTAGCGATCCCATTTGAGATAAAATAAATCGCACGCTGCCTCCTGCCCAAACACACAACTAGAATACCGAAAAAAACACAGTAGTCCAAAAACTCGCTGGAGAAATCGAAACATAGTTAAAAGCCAACTTTAAGGGAGTGTCCCCATAGAGGGGAAATTATGGTAAATTTCTTTTTTTTTTTCTTTTTTCATTGAGTATAGGCACGTGGGGTGTAATATCAAGAGAGATGCTGGGCGCGTGCTATTTTTAATATTTTTTCCTAATTTAAAGCAACCATAGAGGAGTATGGGGTCAAAATTTGCGTTTTTTACCTCACCTCTCGGTTTTTTTAAACTGCTGTAAGCACCATATTACACCCTGTTAAAAAGCATAACTGCCAAATGATAAGCAGCATCATAGAAAATATATGTACCAATTTTCATTTTAATTGCACAATATTTAATAGTATTATAATTATTTAAAATTGAGTATTTTAACACTACCAATAAGAAGTTTTGTATACATACTCGTATTGATCTTTTTTTATGAATGAGGAAAGATGGTTTTTGTTTTGTATTTTTTATTAATATATAAAATAACAATAGTACTTAAATTGATTAATTTAATTTGGTAACTATTCATTTATGGATCTGGTGATTTGACTTCCTCATTCGTTGTAGTTCTGGAATATTTTCTAGAATTATAGAGGCGGAATCTTCTATAGTCTTTATTACTGGCTCCTTGAGCTTCCTCTGTTAGCATGCCTATCGGTAAAACTGCCGCATTTATTAAATCACTTCCAGGAGAACTCGATGAAATGAGTGCGGTATGTAATACCAATCGCACAGCCGAAGATACACATTCCTCTTCCACGAACCAGGTAGCCTTTCCTTATAAGGCAAGGTAAGAGCTACAGTAAGGTGACAGTAACATAAAAGATAGTAACTATGGGTGGAGAAAGATGGTCGAATATTCTTATTCAACTTACCTCTTCATTAATAAATTCGACCCTAAAAAACTTCTTTTCACAGACAGAAAATACGTACATAATTTTATCATTCTTGCCTTTGAAAGAATATTTAAAAGTGTGCTTAAAAGAAGTATTCATTGGAGGAAGAGAACAATGATAATATCTGTATCAATGTCGTGTTTGACGTTTAGGGGTGTTATTTTTGAAAAGGTAGACTTCCGTTAAAATAGAGATTTCTCAGAGAGTAGCGGATAGAGGCAGCCAATTTTTTTCTTATTGTTTACTTAAGACCCTAATAAGTCTTCCAATACCAAAATAACCACTGCACACGAATAGTTCTACGCTCCCAAACTCGAAACTTCACAAAAAATACCAACAAACTACCATTTGCGAAAAATTTTTTTTAGCGGAATCTACTTATGGTATTTATTGAATCTACTGAGCAGTGACTGTATTGGTTTGAACCTACGCAAATTTTTAGGTGTATTATTTTAATTTCACAAAATGTCAATTTCGGGACCCCTGTACCCTGTAGGATAGTATATATGATAAAATCTACACATCTGTTGCTTAATGAGTTAGTCGACTTAGTCTTTACTTTGAATAAAAGCATTTGAAAATAGTAAATTAACACATTGCAAAATAGGGGCTTGTTTTCTGCTGATAAACCACTGTGCGGTGCGGCGTATCGTGTCGTGTCTTCAACCCAGTCAACCCAGTCAAAATAGTCATATTATTAACCAGAGACACTTTTAGTATTTTTTCTATTTATTTTAGTGTTCAGGGAACATTAAGTATACCAAAGTTCAAAGAAAATACCATGCTAACTCAAAGCAGTATTTAAAGAAACGATGCGCGTCCTATTTCGAAGAGCTTCTTAATCCCGCATCACTCGTTCCCATACACGAAGCTCCAATCGTTGACGATATGATCGATAATAGCCCCAATACATAGCCCCGACAGTAGGGGAAGCTGATCTCGCCTTGGAGTCACTCAAACCAACTAAAGAGACGGGCGCAGACGAGATACCAACTCCAACTGAGCTGCTCAAATTTTGTAGAGCGCGTCTATTCAATATAATACATAAACTACTTCTGCGAATCTGGAAAGATGAGGTGATCCCAGAAGATTGGTGCACTAGCATCATCTGTCCCACCCACACAAAAAGGGAGATAAATTGCGGTGTGAGAAGAGGCATCTCACTAGTGTATGTCCTACAAAATCCTGACGAAAATTCTGGAAAATAGAATTAAGCCGTACGCTGAACGAATCATTGGCGAGTATCGAAGCGGTTATAGAACTGACTGATCTAAAACCGATCAGCTTTTCACGGCCAAGCAGATCCTGGACAAGTGCTGGGAATACAACGTTGACGTGTACCAACTATTTGTTGGCTTTAAGCAAGCATACAACATTAGGTGCGTTTTTTTAACAACTGGTTAGGGTAGGTTAGCTTGTGAAGCAAAGAAACGATCGAGGGCAGTCATTTAGGTTAACCTTTTGAATGTCATGTCATTCCAATCAGAACATTCTGATTGGCTTTCAAAATTAATGGCGCTTAAATTTTAGATAGTAGTGACGAGAAAATATAAAACGTGGAAATTACGAATGAACCGTCGTCGGAACCTTGCATCGATTGCCTTATTAACGACATGCATACCTATAAGCGCATTTTGATGGTGCAATTGTACAATCGATCGAGTGCAGGTTAGCCACCCCACTGGCTTGTACAGGGTTAAGTTGTTGTTGTAATGCATGGAAATACCCTAACCTGCACCGGATAGATATTAAAAGGAATACACCTAATATCGATCGTGGTGTACTGTATAACATCATTCTGCAATTTGGGATACCGGTAAAATTAGTACGATTAACAATGATGACGATGACCAACTCGGTTTCACAGGTCAGGATTCAAAACAGGCTGACTAATTTCTTTGAAACATGTACAGGACTGAGACAAGGTAATGGACTGAATCTGACGCTCTTCAACCTGACACTTGAACACGCTACCGAGATTATAAATGCGGACAACAGTGGCACACTGCTCTTCAAGTCGACGCAGTTGATAGTGTACGCTGACGACATCAACATCATGTCCCGAAAACTGCCCAACACAAAAAAAAGTTGAACTACGCATTAACCAAGGCAAAACAAAAATAATAATTCAAACAATAACGAGGACGCCAGAATAACCGAAAATGAAATTGATAAAATCAAGCGACGGACACAGCTAGCAAATAAAACTTTCTTCCCGGTCCTCCCATCTCAATAATTAAATCGAAGCATTTGCAAGAAGAATACAAATCTCCGCATATACGAAACCATCATACGACCTGTGCAATTTTATGGCTGTGAAACCCGGACCCTACCTCAAACCTCCGAAAACATGCCCTTCGTCAGTAAACAAGCTACTTAAGTAAAGAGTAAGCTGCTCCCGAAATACATGTATATATATACAATATATATAATACAAAAAATGAATCTTGCAGTTTGGGAAAAGCTTGATTTTTTCATTCATTTAAATTATAACTATAAACATGGGACGATACATATTATACAAGTATATCCTAAACACATTTGAACGGAAAGTCTTTCGGCAAATTTTCGGAGCAGTTTACGACCGAAATGGATGGCGCATCCGGTGCAAGCCATGAGCACTGTACGATGAGCTGGAAGTTTCGAGAATCGTCAAAACAACAAACAACAAATGAACGAAGTTTGCATGCCTAAAAAAGTAATGAACGCACGGCGAGTCGATGAAGACTGCTAGGAAAACCAAGAGCTCTTTGGGGGAGCTCAGTATATGCTGACGCCGAACAACTTCTAGGCTTATAAAATTGGAGGATGCGGTCACTTAACCGAGTTAAATGGAGGACGATGATCCAGGCGGCCAGAGCCCGACGTCGGGCTGTTGCTCCACGATGATGATGATGATGATGAACTTTCCTCTCAAAACCTCAATATTGAAACAGAGAACATTTACAAAGATATGAGGAAATTCTATATTTGTAGGAAATTTGAACTTTTCGTTCAGATTTCCTAGCGAATCAAACCACCGAGTGTTCAAATTTGCGAGCACTAAACATTGAGAGGTTTCCATGTTCATCTAATTGAAAGTTTTTATATATATTAAAAATAAACTTTTCCCTTGGCTCGATCATGCCCATTTTCAATACCAATTGGTTTCAATACCAGTTGGTTAACCAACCAATCGTCCGTTCGTACGACGGAACAGACGGAGAAAAAGACAGACAGACATGGCTAAATCGACTCTGGAGGTGACCCTGATCATTTTCACATATATCGCTCAACCGCAACTGAAAAATACTGATTTTAATGAGTCGTTATAGCAAAATTGTAACATCTACGGAACTTCCATGAAGGTACTACATGTTTTAGATGTATCAAAAACAACATACCCTAAGTTATTAATCTAAAGTTTAGGGTATCTAGACTATTTTAGATTGTTTTATTTACACATGAAATCATGCGCCTGCATCTCCCTGTACATTGTGATTCCAATTTGGAGGTCCTACAGAAATTCGATTTACAAACAACGGAAATTATCTTCAAAGAGCCATTGAATGCTTATTTCTTTTTGCACAACTAAATAAGGATTATTGTCTTCTATAATTATGTGATTCAAAACGCCTATTAGACATTTTCCCTTAGATTGTCACTGTCCACTATATTAGCCTTTTTGTTTCATACTAAGCAAGTAACACGAATATCATGCTCTTACTCCATCAATTCTTCAAAAAGTGGCTACAATCTTTCTGACTTGTCGTCGCCTTGGGATCCCACGCCCGTTCTGTTCAGCCAAATATGGACAAGGACCATTTCTCGTGAATACGTGGCTATGAAATCCTTAACAATAAATATATGGCACATTACAACATATCTTTTGTCTTGTGATATATGATAAGACAGATGAAGTCGTAGATTATCCTGGTGGGAATAAAAAAGGGAGCGAGGACACAAAAACCAATCGTAAATTCCGTCCTACTTAGCAGGGGATGTGATGGGTTCAAGAGTCATACAAGTTCTGAAAATACGAGCGTCTAGTACGAAATTTCTAAAGAGTGCACTTGTAGACACTACCATTCAACAATGACAGATTCATTCGCTCAAGTTGATCGAAAGTACTCGACATGGTTGCAAGATAAACTCCAAAGCTCAAATGTAATTGAAGCGTACTGCAAGATTTTTCCGCAAAATCCTTTTTATTGATGTCATAAAAGTGACGAAATAGAAGGAACTATTCGTCGAATTAGAAGACATTTTGCTGTGATTGCACGCTTTCAATTAGGAAAAATAAAACTTTTATTCGACTGAGTTTATGTCTTTTAAAAGTGGGATACGGTAGGGATTTGTACAATTAGCACTAAACTCCATCTTTATGGTTAAAGTAATTTTGTTAAGTATACGGCAGAAATAAAGTATCTTCTCTGCATTAATTTTAATTTGATTAGACGACAAAAGAGAATGTTTATTTCCGTCCTAAGAAAACGGATTACAAGTAATCTTCTAGTATAAATGGTATTTTTCTCGTCATCTCCTTCGAGCAATGCACTTGCTAGTTCTCGATACTGTGCCCTAACTAGACATATCATTAAATATTATGGGATTGATATGAAACTGAGCAGAATTCCAACTTTTGATCGGTCGGCTCGACCTCGATTCGAACTCTGCTACATACCCACCGAGCCATCATAAAAGATCATCTAGCCATCATCGTCGTAATGATTACATAACTTTCACGCCAAAAATCAATCCGAGCAAATCACATTACATATTTATTTGTGTAACATGTAAACACACCACGTTTTAATTTTTATACCCTCCAGGAATGTGATAGGGTATATTAACTTTGTCATAAAGTTTGCAACGCACAGAAGGAAGCATCTCCGAATATAAACTACATTCGGTTAGTACGATGAGATGAATCGATCAAACTTTGTCCGGCTGTCCGTCTGTCTGTCTGGTTCTATACAAACTAATCTCTCATTTTTAAAGATATCGAGCTGAAACCTTGGACAAAGCCTTCTTTCTAGTGCGCACTGTACATATGTCGGAACCAGTGACGTAGCCAGGCGAGGGGTTCAGGTCCCGAAATATCTTGAATTTGAGTAAAGCACAGGCCCGGCTCTACCATATGCCCAGATAGTGCATTTGAACAGCGTGTGAGGTACCATGAACAGGCGAAATTTGCTGCCTAAGAAAAATTGACCATACCTTACATTTTGAAAATCATAGGGTATCATAGGTAAAGTCTGAAATGGTATCGTTTCATTTCCTCTTGTAATAAACGGCCTTAACCCTAGACACACACTGTCGAACATGAACTCGAGCATGGTGCAAGTGAACCTGTTTTCCTCAGATTGGTGTGAAGTGTGTGTCTTGGTCTATTCGGAGGACACTTGTACCATGTTCTTGTTCGATTTCGTGTTCGACAGTGTGGCCGTGCCTAGTTTTGTGTCTTGTGACCAACAGTAACTCGATTGCCCATTTCAATTTTATTGGTTAGATAAAATTACACTGACCTCACATTGGGCGCCGAATATTTTCGGACGTTTTCGACCATTTTTCGACTATTTTCTGCTGCAAAATATCTCTGGCGTGTAAAGAACCCAAGGCAGACCTCAGACTGCTTGCTATGCTTTGCGATGATATTTGTTTGCGATGAAATGCCATGTGAAGGGGGATCACACTGCACGCTATGCGATGCCATACCATCCGATGGATGCGATGCGATGGATGCACCTGACGTGGAGATTTACGACCCGCACTCGCATCGAATTACACAATGGTTTGTGTTTGCATTTTGCTCATAGCACAGAACCGATTGTCATCGCATGACATCGCGCGCAGTGTGCATGCCGATCGCGCGATTCCATATAAAATTGCATACTTTTCCTTTTTTGCGATGATCGCATGTATAGCACGGTGCGGCATAGCATAGCAAGCCGTGTGAACGCCCAATTAAGATGGCTTGTACTACTATGACTTAACTACGTCCGTCAGCTGGCACTCCCACAACAAAAAATCGGGATGTGGCATATCTCATAATTAGGTGCTAGTTTGGTGCTCAATTCAAAAATTTAGTGCTCCAGCCGAATCGCCACAATTGAGTATATTATTTGGGGGTGCTAGCTTGACGTTACGCTAGCACCCCCACTTTTTTAAAACACATGTATCAACTTTTTTAAAACGCAGGTATCAACTTCCAAATAAGCGTATAATGAAAGTACTAATCAAGTGATAATTTGGTGCTCCATTCCCGAATTAAGTCCTCCTGCAGAGTTGGCAGAAATCAACTGCACAACAAAAATATTGACGAAGAATTATCGCTCTAAGAGAAAATCTGCAACAGGTTAAATTTTCTTGTATGAGTGGATGTTCACACTGCGTGCGATGCCGAGCCGAGCGGGGTCGAGCGATGCGATGCGATGTGATGAGTGTTCACATTGCACGCCGTGCGATGCCGAGCCGAACGATGGCTTGCGATGCAAAGATGATCCGAGCGATGGCTTGCGATGCAAAGATGATCTGGGATGTTCACTGCACGCAATGATGGAGAGTAGAGACCAATTTAGTTCAAGGAATATAATCTGTTCGACATGATGTCGTTTGTGCTTGGCCCAGTAAACTTATTTCTGTTTGAAAACAGTGCTCTAAAAATGGAAGGGCGTCGCCATTGGGTGCATCCCATTAATGAAGAAAGGCCCAGTGTTGGTGAATCTAATCATCTCTTCTGCAACCTCAGACGAGAGGTTTCACAACCGGATTGAGCAGCGGCGCACCGCTGTGTATAAACGCAAAAAGCGGCAGCCGCGGCGGCTTTAGGACGATGAATGTATAAACCGCTCGACTCGCGGTTTGTGGGGCGGCGAGATTGCATTTGAATTCAGTGTAAGAGCCGGTACACATGGACGTCCAAATGACGCCGGACGCCTCGTCACTTAAGCTCCTCCCTCTTTGATACCTATCTGCATTTCAATTCACATGATGCGATAGGATACAGCGTCATTCTCTATTATATAAGGCGGGCCACATAATAGCGAACCTGAATTTACAATTTATGTTATTTTTAGTTTTAGATAAATTATTTTTTTGGCCATAACTTCAAAAATATAAGGAATTACGCATTTTCAACACCATTTTCACCCTCCTTACAAACCCTCATCCGAGCTGAGGAGCATCCATCCCCACTATTCTTTTTTTTTTCAAAATTAATTGTCAATTGTAGTAGTCACGATTAACAATTAATTAATTGGCACTTGAAAGTAATCCTCAAGCGAATGGCTCAAAAACATCATACAAATCAGACATTGTGACCGTGTCCGTGTTCCGGGTTTGAATGTATGTGGGCCGGCTTATTACAAATTGATATGCGGACGCGTGAAGTGATGCAGATAGGAGCAGAAACCAGCGTCATCCCAGATAGTTATCTGCGGCCATGTGCATCGCTTTTTTGCCCGTAATGTATTCCTTCCTATCCGATTGAAAGTGACGCAGCGTCAGACGGTATTTGGACGTCCATATGCACCGGCACTAAATATGTAAACTGCCACTTCTGCTCTATGCCTTTATACGCAGCGGTGTCCGCTGCTCAAACCGCTTGTGAAACCACGCCTTCTAAACACGACCTTATTACGGTGGTAATAACCTTTCATTTGAGAAATACTGAATCAAAACCGGAGTCCAAAGCATATATACCCTAGACTTGTACAGACCTAGTTGTGATACCAAAACTTCCAACTGGCAACGGCCATATGCATTAAAAGTGAATTTCCCATATGGTCAATTTGAGCTGTGGGCATGGATCCAATGAAAATTTTCATCGTTCATCCATTCGAATTTTGGATATTTACATTTGAACTAATGTTTATAGGGAAGGTTGCCGTTCATCAATAGGATCTTGCCCATTCACAAAATCAACTAACCAACCCACACTATAAATATTTGTCGCATTTTGCAAGTCGCTAGCATCATTGCATCGAAAGTTATCGCTCATTTGAAGTTTCATTTGTAGGGGACGTAGGGGTTGCTTGGGACGGAGCTTGGCCATTTCCAATACCAAAAAACTAAATCTAAATCCAAACATTTGAGCCAAATTTCAAGTCGCTAGCTTCATTCTATCGAAAGTTATCGCTCATTTGAAATTTCATCTATAGGGGAGGTAGGGGTTCCTTCGGTCGGATCTTGCCATTTTCAATACCAACCAACTAGATCATGCTACAAACATTTGAGCAAAATTTCAAGTTTCTGCCTTAATTCTATCGAAAGTTATCGTGCAAACGGACAGACAGACAGACGGGCATGGCTTAATCGAATCAGGAGGTGACCCTCATAATTTTTATGTATACACTGCCACACCGCCGCGCCGAAGCCTCCTTTGCGGCGTTACATATTTTCTGCATGACAAAAACAATATACCCTATAGTAAAAGTCTAGGGTATAAAAGCAGACATACAAAAATTTTTTCAGTGTCATCTGATACATCAAATATTACTTTACAGCTCGTACTTGCACCATACTGGCTCCATGGAGCTTCACATCGCAAAGCCCATAAACTCCATCGCAAAGCCCATTAAATTCCATCGCACCAAATCAGCAGCCGGTACTCGCACGAAAAAGCAAAATTGTTTGTGAAAACATCGGGCCATCGCTCGGCTCTTCATCGCATCGCGCGCAATGTGAACACTCAAAGCGTGATTCCATTTAAAATTGAAGACTTTCCATTTTCTTGATTTAAAAGCTTGTAATCGCATTGCATCGCTCGACCCGGCTCGGCTCGGCATCGCACGCCGTGTCAACATCCACTTAGACATAGTGTTTGGTTGGCGTCGTAAATTTCGTACCACCAGTGACACAAACAGAGTCTAACATCGGTCATTACACTGCAATATCCTTCAGAAAAAAAACAATAAATGGATATTGTACGATGACTTCCGAGATGTTGAAGAAATCCTCAATTGTACCTACAGAGCACGTCCACATGTTTATATACACTGTTTGTAAACATGTCGTCCTATAACATTTAGTTAACACTAGTAGTCAAAAAACTTGATCTGGTCCGATTACTGGGTCTGAAGCTGCTAAAGATCTGATTTTATTAAAATTACATACAAACACATAAAAAAATTTATATAAAATTTCTTACCAATTTGTTTTTATTTAAAAACCCAATTTTACTTTCCGGGTTTTATAAAAAAATAAATAAATATGTATATTGTAAAACAAAAAATTTCAAATTCAAATTTAACGATTTTTGTTGACCTAGCATTTCATTTTAGTTTGAGTTTTCGGGTACACGATAAAGAAGAAGAAGAAGACAGAAAAGATTCGGGTGTTTGAAAAAACGTCAACCAAACGTGTGATCGGAATTGGAAGAATAAATCTTTTAAATTTTAAATAATCCGTGAGATTTTATATATTAAAAATCAGGTGTGGGGTACAACCCAGATATCTCAATCGCGTTACATATTTTATATTATTTTGATGAGATTATTACGAAGTGAACTGATCGCGGCCTTAGAGGCTGCCGGCATCGCCATTCCTCCGTCGGCTAATGTAGCCCAGTTTCGTCGACTTTATGAGGAGAATGTCGAAGGAAACCGATGTGAAACCAGCCAGGACGAAAACTCCGGCGAAGAGGCCGATTGCGACGATGTAGTCGACGACACAGAATCACGTGCTGACCCGCCACCCGAACACACCGATTCAAGCAGTGCTCCGAAGCCCGGAAGTGGGCGCACCGGTGAGGGCGGAGCCCCCAACCAGGACTCGAACGAAGATATGGCAACTGACTTGGAAGAGGTAGTCTACGACACAGAACCACGTGCCGACCCGCCACCCGAACACACCGATTCAAGCAGTGCTCCGAAGCCCGGAAGTGGGCGCACCGGTGAGGGCGGAGCCCCCAATCAGAACTCGAGCGAAGATACGGCAACTGATTTGGATGCCGAACTAGAAAAACTCAAGAAACTTACTGAAATTGCCCGACTCCGATCACAACTCCGACATCTCACCGCAGAAGCCGACTATGACGGATCACCCACGACAGATCACCGACGCCCACTTGAATTTGCCGACCTCGAACATTCAATTCTCCCCTTCTCTGGTGATGATAATTACCGCATCCGTAAGTGGGTATCCGACTATGAAGATATCCTATCATCTGGATTCGTCCGGGAGCAAGACAAGCGCATTTACGCCCGCCGATTGATGTCAGGAACCGCCCGAAAATTTCTCACAACAATCAGTGCTTCAGACTGGACTGGATTGCGATGCCAATTGATAACGGAATTCGACAGATGCCGATCTAGACAGGATGTCTATTTTGAATTGGGCCGACGAACCCTCAGACGCGATGAAACTATACGCCAATACATCATCGAAATGCAATCGATAGCCAGCCAATCCGATGTCAGCGAGCCCGAAATAATCGAATTCATACTGGATGGTATGGCCGAACTAGGCCCCAGTATTACCATGTTGTATCAGTCCCGGACTGTCCGAGAACTCAAAGAATCCTTGGTTCATTTCGAAAGACGTCGAAATCTCCGAACTATAAACAGAGCTACAGAAAGCCGATCAAATTTGCTGAAACCCGCACAACCGACAGCAAGCATCGACTCCCGACCACAACGCCGCATGATTGAAGAAAATAGATGCTCGAATTGCCGTGAAATGGGACACCAAGCTAGAACATGTCCAAAACCACGTCGACCACCGAACAGCTGTTTCCACTGCTGGGAAGTAGGACATTGGCATACCAGCTGCCCGAAGAAACACCCCATCGCTGCCGTAAATGCCGAATCTGAGTCTGTCGATGAATCTTGTACAAATGAGCTGTCAGCATTGCAAATGGTACGTATCATTTCCTTTCTTTCCGATCATGAACAAACTGTTAAGTCTGTATTTTCTGCTATTTTGGATACAGGCAGCCCCGTAAGCTTCATTCGAAGCTCCATTGTGCCTAGAGTTTTACAAACCGACCATTTATCTAATACAAAATACCGTGGATTAAGAAATACTCAACTCTATTGTTTTGGTAAGATTCGATGCCAATTAGAAATAAAAAACCGCGTCCGCTCAATAAGTGTTTTTATTGTTCCAGATAATGATTTACCGACCAGCCTACTACTGGGCCGGGATTCTTTAAAACTGTTCGATATCGGACTTCACATTAAAACAGACGTGAATTTAAACTGTTTTAAAAAGAAAACCATACTTTGTAATTCCCCAGATGAAATAAAAAATACCATTGAATTAAAGCCCCGTTTGTTCATGATCGAATCCCCTTCTTATACAAGTTCCGAGATGATGCCGCACCGATCCGACGAATCTAGTTTATATATAGGTATAAACGAAACACCCGCAAGTGAAACTTCCGATATTGATTTTCGATTGGAATCTTACGATAACTTAGACATAGGCTACGAGTTTGGTCTCGAGACTCATCACGATTTCCTTGAACTGTTAAAAGAAGAATATTTTGACGCTGAATGCCCAACCGATGCACCCATAATAGACACTATGACAATCCGCCTGACCACTGATGTCCCCTCATACTGCTCTCCTCGCCCATTATCTTATCGGGAAAAGGAAATTGTAACTGAAGTTATTGATGGCCTGCTTCAGCAAAATATCATTCGACCCAGCCACTCTCAGTATGCCTCTCTCATTGTACTTGTAAAAAAGAAAAACGGAGAGCATCGCATGTGCGTTGACTACCGTTCTTTGAACAAAATCACTGCTCGAGACAATTTCCCATTACCCCTGATAGATGACTGTCTCGAATACTTAGATTCTAAAACAAGTTTTTCTCTAATTAACCTCAAAAGTGGATTTCATCAGGTATCCATGGAAGAAAACTCTATCAAATATACTTCATTTGTCACACCGCAGGGTCAATACGAATTCCTGAAGATGCCATTCGGATTACGAAATGGGCCCGCCGTTTTTCAACGATTCATTTCGAATATCCTTTCTGATATGATCCGCTCCCGAGAAATAGTCGTTTATATGGACGATATACTGATCGCTGCGTCTACGATCGAAGAACACTTCACAATCTTAAGAAAGCTACTTCGACGGCTGAAAAAATATAAGTTGGAGATTAAAATAAATAAATGCCACTTCCTACAGACCTCGATCGAATATCTTGGGTATCGAGCCGATCGCCACGGAATCAGACCGAACGACTTTCACACTGAAAATATGAAAAATTACCCAGTCCCAACAAATCGAAAAGAGTTACACTCGTGTATTGGACTTTTTTCATATTTCCGCCGATTCGTCCCATCCTTCTCGAAAATAGCTAGCCCGTTGTTAAATTTACTTAAGAACGACACACCGTTTAACTGGACCGACGAATGCTTACACGCTTTTTCCGAACTCCGCAATATTCTTAGTTCGTCCCCCGTTCTCGCTATCTTTAACCCTACTCGGGAAACCGAACTACACACCGATGCAAGTTCCCAAGGATTTGGGACATTAGCAGTCATATATTCTCTGCGTCGTTATCGAGTGTATTTAGAAGGTCGTCCTATCCGAATAGTAACAGATTGTAGCTCATTAACTCAGACTCTATCGAAGAAAAGCGTAGGTCCCCAATTTGCCCGATGGGCCTTGGAACTTGAGAACTACGATTACACTATATCCCATCGAGGTGGCGCGCGTATGAACCACGTTGACGCATTAAGCCGTGTCCCGCCCTGCGCCACCCTAGCCAACACCGATCTCGATCAACAAGCTCTCTTTGTGCAAGACGATGATATCGACTTCTATCTGCATGCCACTCAATCACGCGATCCTATACTGGTGAATATCCGAAGTCAGCTAGAAAAGGGAGAAGTCGAACATTTTGAAATGCATAATGGCCTAGTTTATAGGCGCATTAAGCCTGACCATTTGGCGTTGTATGTCCCGACTGAAATGGAAAACCCTATTATGCGTCTGATTCATGAGAAAATTGGGGACATGGGTGTCTACAAAAGTTATCAACAAATCCGACTTAACTATTGGTTCCCGTCCATGTATAGAAAAATGCAGATGTATATTCAGAACTGCATCAAATGTATCATGCACAACTCCCCGCGACATGTTAACGAAAGAACCCTTCATAGCATCCCTAAGGAACCGATACCCTTTGACACTGTCCATATCGATCACATTGGGCCTCTTCCGAATATTATAAATAAAAATAAACACCTTTTAGTTGTGATTGATGCCTTTACTAAATTCGTTAAACTTTATCCAGTTAAAACTACCAGTACTAAGGAAGTCTGTTCCGCGCTCGATAAATATTTTGCATATTACGGTCGTCCCCGGCGTCTCATAGACGACCGCGGCTCTTCCTTTACATCCGACGAATTTGCTGACTATATGTCTAAAAATAACATAGTCCAGGTCAAAACTGCCGTCGCCGCTCCACAGGCCAATGGCCAAGTCGAACGAGTCAATCGCGTCCTGGGCCGTATGCTAAGTAAATTTGTTGAACCCGTCAACCAATCCAACTGGACCCGAATGTTAACCAAAACTGAATATGCTATAAATAACTCTATTCACAGTTCGACTAAACAGACACCCAGTATGCTTCTCTTCGGGGTGCGTCAGCGTGGACCCGATGTCGACGAATTAACTGAATATCTTACTGATAAATTCCCAACCACAGAACGCGACCTCCCCTCCCTTCGTTCCACTGCCCATCTAGCTATCCAAGATTCTCAGAATAGAAATGAAATCCAATTTGCCAAACGCAGTTTTCCCCCGACTAAATACCAGGTAAACGATTATGTTGTCATTCGTAATGTCGACACTTCAGTTGGAAAGAACAAAAAACTAATACCCAAATACAAGGGACCGTATGTGGTGCATCGCGTACTGCCAAATGATCGTTATGAGATTCGTGATGTCGATAATTGCCAAATTACCCAGATTCCTTACTCTGGGATTTTATTTTAGAAGCCGCGAGATTAAAACACTGGGTTCGGGATCGATGCGGTGTAGTCCGGAAGGAAGTGTTTGAGGAGGAAAAAGAAAGGCTATGATCGTGGTCGATCATCTGTCAGATTGGCCGAATGTAAAGCATAAAAAATTTCAAATTCAAATTTAACGAACTTTGTTGACCTAGCATTTCATTTTAGTTTGAGTTTTCGGGTACACGATAAAGAAGAAGAAGAAGACAGAAAAGATTCGGGTGTTTGAAAAAACGTCAACCAAACGTGTGATCGGAATTGGAAGAATAAATCTTTTAAATTTTAAATAATCCGTGAGATTTTATATATTAAAATATATTGTGTATTCAACTGTACATAAAATGAATTTCTAGTATTCGCATTGTTTACTTTCACATCTCGCATTTTTACTTTTACTTGTTTCGCAAAAAATACGAAAAATTAAAAACGTAACTGTACATAAAATTAAGTTTGTACTGCATTTTTTTCTGTTTCAAGAGCATTTATGAAAACATTAATTTTCCTTCCACGGTTTTTTTTAAAATATACATATATACATATGTGTACCTGCTATGTGTATGCAAAAGAATTTCTTAAAGCTTTTACTTATGCTTTCACATAGAGTGAATTGTAAAACCCGAGTTTCCTTTCATTGGTTTGTAAAAAAAACATTCATATATGCAACTGTTACTGCTTAACCCGTGGGGTGTCGTGTTTAGAATATGCACCCCTAGGTGAGTCCTACCTTGATCGTACGAAACGACTAATAGGACCGACCATGTGCGGGTAACAACAACACCTCAGATGAGCCTGCGGCACTGTTTAACATCTTTAGGACTTCCCACAGGTCAGTGTGTGAGTGGGTTGCCGGGTCTGAAGACCACTGCCAGATGTAAAAGGAAAGCCCAAAATTCCACACACTACGCTTGTAGAACGTTATAAGTGCCTATACGCTCCCCAAGTGGGTTTGCAACGTAGTGAAAAAGAGGCATTTTGGAGCGACGTTGACACTCTGCTTCAAAGTATATTAGATACCGAGCTAGGTTTTTTCGGAGGGGATTTCAATGGCCATGTGGGAGAATCGATTACGAAGATTGACATGGTGGGAAGGGTAGCCAATCTACAGCCAGAAATGATGAAGGTGAGGCTATCCTGACTATGTGCAGATCACACGGTCTGGTCATCCTCAACACATGCGGTCACCAAGTACCGGTTGATCCAGACAGAATTTATTTTGAAAGGAGGAACAGGACCGCAAGCAATCCCCAAACCAATCGAGAAAATCAGGTGGCACAATCTCAATAACGAACGCTTTGAATCTGTTGTAACTCCACTCATTGTTAAAATGGAGGAGTGGCTTCAAAACAATACCAACTAAATAAAAAAAATAACTGGCGCAACAGTCCAATTTGAACCCTGGCCTCGAGATGAGTTAGCATCATCTCATTTTCTAGATCATGACGGTAGGTCTTGTGCAGAGGTGTGTGATCAGCAACACGCTCAACCGAGTTATTTATCCCATAAATGGGTACTCATTTAACAGCTGAGTGGGCTCACAGTCCGACACGTAAGTCCCCTTTCTTATCGAAAACTACCGCATTCAGTAGAAATCGAACCGGGGCCCAGTGCGTAGAAGGTGAACGTGCTAACCGTTGCACCATCCGGACTACAAAACAAGTCAGCTGCCACGAGCAAAGACCAACACAAATATGGAATGCTTTGGATGCAATGTTAGCAGGTGAGACTGAAAAGACACTGGAAGTTTCAAAAGGCCCACTACACACGAACAAGGAGACGTGGTGGTGAAATAATGAAACTAAAGAAGCAGTGCAGGCCAAATCGAACGCATTCAAGGCTTGAACAACATGCAAGACAAGCAGTGAAGCCGAGAAAGTTCAAATTCGAGAGAAATATGATAAATGCCGGAAGGAAGTCAAGCCAAAGGAGGCTCAAGCAAAGGCGATTGCAGCCGAGAAGTTCTATCAAGGACAAGAAGACCAAACTGCGGATAAGAGATCGTTATTGCCAGAGAAACCTAAAGACAATGCCAGGATTTATAAGGTCGCAGCCCAAAGGAAAAGAAACGCTCGAGAGATTCGGACGCCAAAGTTCGAGGACACAGCAATCTGTGGCAGAATGCGTGAGTTGTAGCAACCCCCTTGTTAAGGAAGGAATCCGGGATCCAGTCAGACTGACAGTGGCACCTTCTGGTGGGCAGCTCAGTTCGGGAGGAATTATAGCAATGGGTCGGATCTTTGTTGGCTTTTTCCCTACTACATTATAAATATATCAGGTGCCAAAAAACTGGGAATTTTCCCCTATTGGAGAAAACGCTTGACACAGGGAATGAGCCGGAGACCGATACTCGGTGGTCTCGTCGAGTATGGCACAATGCGGAGATGACATCCGCCGATGAGTACGGAGTACGTCATTCATTATCAAGGCTCATTCCGACGCAGATACCTTTTACAACTTATCCCCTTAGGGAGTCATGGCGAGGAACGCGGCAGTTGGGTGAGATTTTTACGTCATCACCCCAACGTCAAGTCACAAAAGACAAAAGGTGCTATTGTGGGCGATTCAGGCAGACACAGGCACGATATCTTAGGGAAAAATTTAGGATTGTATTACTTGTGAGAATAAATGCTGGCGAATTTTATAGTACATATACGAATATACATATTTACAGTTTTTGTTTAATTTTTACTCACGGTTGCTCGATTAACGCTGGGAGGAGTCCGGTGGCGGCCGCTACTGGAGATCCCACGAAGTTGACAATTTAGTTGTACGCTTAAAATCTAGTAGCCTCTTTGAACAACTACGTAACTTAACTTAACCTAACCAAATATACATATATAACATAATATGTTATTGCCTAAGTGGCGTAAAAATGTTGATACATTTTTCTCAAACGTAATACGGCACTTTCGCGATGATACATTAAACTTACACATATAGAGCGTGGCAGTATTTTTTTGTTTTTTTTTTTCGTTTTTGCTTTGGTGGTCTTTTTCGGTTGGAAGAGGCGCTGGCAGGCACGCTTTGAAGGCCCAAAGTGGCCGGTGATTTCGATTGCTAGCGACCGAGGAATTACGGTGGATCGAGCTCATCCGTGTTGGATGGGGCCCACGCAATACCGGAGGGTCGGAGAGTAAAGAGGGCGTCCAGCGACGTATTACCCCTCTCAAACAAACCAAATGAAAGAAGGTTTTTTGGTTTTATTTTTTTCTGTTTGGTTTTCTTTTTCTTCGGAGAAGGAGGCTCCTCTTCCTCTTTCACCTACGTCTCTCTTTACCAGCGCAGATTACTACAGAGCGCAAAATAACTAAAAAAAGCATGTATCACTATTTTTGCTTAATCAAAATTAAGAAGGTAATCCTCACCAGGAATTTAACTGCGAGGATTTTCGGCAATGCCTCTTTCCTTTCTTGTTTAATTTTTCTCGACCATGGAGCGCAAAATAACTAAAGAAAAGCATGTATCACTATTTTTGGTTAATCAAAATTACGATTTTAATCCTCATCAGGACTTACTTGCGAGGATTCTCGCCGATATCACTTTCTCAAATCCTCCACTGCTTCCACATGGCCACTGCCTTCTGAGTTCACTGGAACCCCTAGCCGGAAACGCCCTTGACTCTTCATCAAGTTCCCCAGGCTGACTCTGTCCTGTAAAACCGCATAATGGCATTGAACACCCTCTAAATAAAGATGGGACATTTTTCCATTCCCCGACTCTTTGACATTTGGCGTTCAATTTGACATGTGAAATGTCACGAGTGTGTTAAGTGGTTCTAGTGGCCGTGTTTATGTTTATTTGCCGTGTTTTTATCTCGACAGTTGTGCCGCGGCCGGATTTGGAGAAATTCGAGAAGACCAGGAATTGGGCAGCAGACTGTTTCTCATCGAACTCAATTGGAATATGCGTGGTATTTAATACGTATCAGCTATACTCCAGACATACCAAGTACTTTTGCAGGAGGATTTGCGGACTTGTGACGCTGATGGTAAGAGGTATTGATTTACCATTGTGGCGATTAGTTCTTAAGTTTTGAAAAGCCTTTCCTGCAAATTGTTTCGAATACTCCACAGATTATACGTCAGCAAGCAGAGTGGACACTCGTCGGCTCATTTGGTATGCCGGCGCTGGAATTTGTTTGGCAGTGACTATAATTCGATCAACAAATTTCCAATGTTGCAATCTACGGAATGAGGAACACCACTAATATCCTCGAATTATTACAGAGTACTTTGACGAACTTTTGAACGAAGAACTTCCACGTGAAGCTTTTCAAGCTGTGGAGCCAACTACCACTGATATCGCTGATTTTTCAGTGGAGGAGTTGATGAAAGCAATGATGCAGATGAAACGTGGAAAGGCAGTTGGATCGGACCCTTGGAATTTTGGTTGAAGATGGATCATGTCGGGCTGTTCTTTTCAACAAAATTAAAAGAGGGCAACCGATGCCTGACGCTTTCAGAAAAAGCTTTCTTCTCCCGTTTTATAAGAACAAGGGTGACTCACGCAAGCTCAACAACTATAGGGCAATCAGGTTAACATCTCACACATTGAAGACTTACGAGTGAGTTGTCTGCAATTGATTGAAAGAGATTGTACGGTTGGATGACAGTCAATGCGGCTTTGTGGAGGGTCGGTCCAAAATCGATGCTATTCAGTGCATACGTGTTACGATGGAAAAGCATCGTGATGCAAGGACGGACTTGCACTTTGTGTTCATCGATTTGGAAGAAGCATTTGACAGAGTTCCTCGTGATGTGATATGAGTGGCCCTAAGAGCACTTAAGGTCTCCGAGACATATGTCAAGTTGATACAAGACATGTATGATGGGACAACCACCAAAGTTAGATGCACAGCTGGTGAGTCTGAAGAATTTCCGGTTAAAGTCGGAGTTCGCCAAGGCAGTTTATTGAGTCCCTTGGTCTTCAACATCATCGTGCTCTATTTATTAACACTCATTTCTGACGGCCTGGATATATCCCTTCTCTTCGCCGATGACGTTGTCCTGGGTAGTAAAGACATCGTTGCTTTGCAGGCCGCACTGACCAAGTTGTGTAAGATACTGGAGGATCATGGATTGAGGATTAGCATACCAAAGACAGATTATCTTTGCTGTCCTTTTTCAGATCGAGAGAGAACGATACCAGATATCTACATTAAAGGAGAGCAGTTGAAGTCTTGTACAAGGCTCAGCTACCTGGGCTCGATGGTCAACAAGGAAGCTACCTGCAATAACAAGATCAAACATCGCATCAGTGTCGGTTGGATGAAATGGCGAGTAAACTCTGGAGTTTCTGCGACAAGAAGATGCCACGAAAACTTAAGGGCAAGTTCTACAAAACGGTCGTACGTCCCACACTCATGTATGCGTCTGAATGCTGAACTATGTATAAGATATACGAAAGTAAAATGACTGCGACTGAGATGAAAATGCCACGAATGTCAGCTGGTGTGACCAAAAGGATCGTATCAAAAGTACCTACATCCGAGGCAGCTTGTTTGTTGAGCAACCGATCAATGAAAAGCTCGAAGATCGTCGTATGGATTGGTATTGCCATGTTCTAAGGCGTCCGCCTGAGAACTCTCTGTCATGAAGGCACTATCAATGAATGTTCCAGTTGCTGGACCCAAACCCTGAGGCAAACGAAAACACATGTGGATCGATCAGATGAAGAAGCAACAACAACGCAATAATCTCGGCGATGATACGATCCAAGACCGAGCTGCCTGCAGAAGGAAGCTGAGATTATACCGCCAGAATGGGCAAAGTGCCAACACCACAGGCAGAGCAACGCGAAGCCGCAGAGTGGTATGAAATGGCAAGGAAGAAGAAGATATGACACCCAACATGACTACAGTCGAAGAAAAGAAAATTGCCTCATTTTGTCGTCTTTTTCGAATCCTTCCGATCAATTTTTTTTTAGTTTTTGTGAGAAAAACTTTTTTATTTCCAAAGGTATCTTTTTCAAATTTCACACATATCAATAATATCTTTAGTCAAATCACATGCCTGAATTTGGTTGAAATTGGACTAGTCTATCATATAGCTGTCATAGGAACGATCGTTCCAAAAGCAAGTTTTTGTTACAAAAACTATTTTATTTCTGAAGATATCTTTTCCAAAATTCATACTATTCAATCACATTAACTGCCAAACTACGTTCCTAAATTTGGTTGAAATCGGCCCACTATTTCATATACCTCTCATAGGAGCAGCGAAATCGGAACAAGTTTTACTACTAATTTCAAAGTGGCAAATGCACCGTAAGGGACAAAGAAGGAATGATATCATACCTTCGGCAAGCTAGTCGAAAGCTAGCTTGTTTTAATTAAGTTCGGCTCTTAAATAAATGTAAATGTCTTCATATGAATATGAGGATTGTGGATGTGGATGAGGATATTTGATAATGAGAAGATGAAGATAGGGATATGGATTACGATGCCTATTTTTATGGGGATACTCCGCAATCGCGGTAGGGGTGTGGATATCCCTTATATGCTTAATCGAAACCTCAACAAGGCTTAGAAATGCAAGAGATGTTGACGCGCCCATGCGCTCTGAAGTTGTCAAGGCAATTAACAGCTAGCGTAGTTTTCCAGATATTGTGTTTTTAGTAATGCGTGGAATGCAATTTACAAAAAGAAAATGTAAATGCCTGTAACAGCTAAAGGGTTAAGAATTTGAAAAAATGTTCCCAAATATTTTGGAAATTGCGTGGGAAATTTTGAGGCAGTTCGTTTATGCGCCAATTTTTTAACACCTTGTATTCGATTACTTTCCCGATTCTAACGTATAAATTTGTATTTATAGATGCTGGCTAATTTAAAATCGATGTGATAAAATATTTTTTTCGTAAGTTTTCGAAAAAGTGGAGAACTAGCTCTTCACTTATGATGATGTTGTTTACTGGCTGATTGTGTATGAATAAATATTTATGTTTATATTCGACTGGAAGAGGAAATAGTTTCTCATTAATTTGTAAAAACATGAGATGGAATGTTTTCTGTTCGAGTAGTGTATTAAATTTAGAATGAAATCAAGTTTATTATAGTCTCGGCAGTTTTTTGAAATATGTTTACAGGGTGTCACAATTCTACCGGTACCGGACAATCTCTTTACTATGCGATTCATACAATTCTTAAAAAAAAATATTGGGAGAAAGAAGTCAATGTTTAATACAGTAGATTTCCCTTATAGCGACGGCCAAGGGACCGACGAATATTCGTCGCTATATCCGAAGGTCGTTACATTGGAATGCATTTATACATATATTTTCAGACATACGAGTATGCTATATCTTCCGTTTTCTGATAAGGATACACTAAAAAGTAGAAACAACCAATACTTAACTTAAATCCTTGTTAATAATATTAATTATATCAATAATTACTAGTCATGATATGACTCGCTCCTCTTGCGGATCAGGTCGACCTACTCCGAGTCACGAGTACTGTTCTGTTGGGCAACGACAAACAACTCATAGTGCGGTAACATACGCGCTCCCATAGGGAAATAATGTGTGCAATTGTAAAGAGCGTTTACTTTAACTTACTTTTAACAACCACATGTTACATGTAACTTTCCCCGAAAATCGTTTGCGCGCATTTAGGTTAAACCCCTCACGTAAACCCCTTCCAGCTTTTTGCAGACTGATTTGCCGTTTGTTCGAAAAAAGGATTGCGGATCAGAATCTCTTTTATTTTTATACCCTTCACGAATGTGATAGGGTATATTAACTTTGTCATGAAGTTTGCAACGCACAGAATGAAGCATCTCCGACCATATAAACTATATATATTCTTGGTCAGTATGATGAGACGAGTCGATTAAGCTTTGTCCGTCTGTCGGTATGTTTCTATGCAAACTAGTCCCTCGAACTGAAATTTTGTACAAAGCCTTCTTTCTATTGCACGCTGTATATATGTCGGAACCAACGGAATCGGACAACTACGTCATATAGCTGCCATAGGAACGACCGGTTCAAAAATTCGTCTTTGTGAGAGAAACTTTTTTATTTCTAAAGATATCGTTTTCAAATATCACACTAATCAATAATAGCTTTAGTCAAATCATACTCTGGTTGAAATTGGACTACTCTATCGTATAGCTGTCATAGGAACAACCGTTCCAAAGCCAGTTTTTGTTAGAAAAACTTTTTTATTTCTGAAGATATTTTTACCAAATTTCGTATTATTCAATCATATTGACTGTCAAACCACGTTCCTAAATTTTGTTGGATACGGCCTACTATTTCATATACCTCTCATAGAAACAATGGAATCGGAACAAGTTTTACTACTAATTTTAAAGTGGCAAATGCACTATAAGTCACAACGAAGGCTAGCCTGTTTTTTGCTATTTTGACTTCAGACTCGCAATCAGCGACCCAACCCAACCCACCCCCCACAGCTTTTTCCCAGTAAGAGCAGCCGTGTTTATACAAAAAAGTGTTGCCATTCTGAATTCACCATTTGTTGTTTTCCACTTGGACATCAGATTTGCAATCAGCGACCTAAAAACCTTCTATCAACTTTTCCCCAGCAAGATTGGGCGTGTTTTTTTCTTGAAAAAAAAGGGTTGCTGCTCAGAAACTCCTTTATTTTTTTATTTTTTTCTGACTTCAATTCGCAGTCAGCGACCCTCTCACCTTCCTACCAGTTTTTTCCAGCAAGATTGGCAGTATTCATAAAAAAATGGAACAAAAGCCTCGGATTGGACGGAACAACACCGACGACCACGCAAACGACTAAAGGATTATTCTTTCGTATCATAGAATGTACGCTCCCTGAACAAACCGGGGGCCGAGAAGGCCCTACTTCAACAGGTCGAAAAGTACAAACTGAGCATTACTGCAGTCCAGGAAACAAATTGGCTTGGCAGCGAAATCAATGACAGGAAATCACACACAACTTTTACAAGTGGCAAACCATCGGGCCGCAAACAGTTTGCAGTAGCATTTATAGTAAACAATCACCTCAAGCCGCACATTACTGACTTCAAACCAATAAATGAACGGCTGTGTGCGATTCGCATTAAGACTCGATTCTTCAATCTCTGGCTCATCATGTGTATGAAGTTAAAGAAGACGCAGTAAAAGACGAGTTATACGCCCGCCTTGAGACTCTCTTCGACTCACTTCCAACAAACGACGTCAAATTGCTGCTGGGAGACTTTAACATTTCAGTATGAATAACACTGGAGTGGCCCATAAGCAAAATTTATGGGACGAGAGAAGAGCGCGTTTAATTTTTAATGGGAGAGAAAAAGAACGGGACTATTAATAACAACCACCAATAGGACGCGGATATTTGACAGTATTACATACAGCGGGGAGTGGGGAGTCAGAAACCAAACCAAACATTTTAATATCGGTTTTCTGACAGAAAACTCACAAAAACAAGTAACGCGCACATCATATCTAAATGTTAATGTTTTCCTAGAAAATGACACCCCCGTCTTAGGGATACGCTGGTTATTTTTGCAGCCACCGATGAGGCATTTCAATTTACCACAACTCACTACCGCACCAATTTGTCTAACCGGAAATTTCACTAGTGTTTTCTCTACATAATCGCGGCTCTCTACACACAAAAACCGGCTCCAAACTTTCGCGAATTAAACTGTATTCACTATTTTCACGAAGTGCTTGACAGCGTTGTGCACAACTGGAGAATGACAATCTTAAAACTGTTAACTTTACTCTCCCAGCTCTCGTCTTTTTCAAGAAGAAGATTGTCTCATTTTCAAGCTGTCAATTTGTATGGTTTGATAGACATATACCCACTCCATTGTTAGTTATATACTCAAATACTTTAACGCGAAAGTCGGAAATGAAAGGTGGCACCAGGGGACCACTGGACGTCTCCATCAAAAATGAAACGACAACGACCAGCGAATTATTGACTTCGCCTGCAGCAGGAATCTAATCGTAAGCTCTACGTGTTTCCCGCATCGACGCATTCACAAGCAGACCTGGAAATCTCCAGATGCATATACCGTCTACCGAATTGATCACGTTCTCATTTGCAGGAGATGGGCGTCTAGTGTGATGGATGGTCCGCTCCTATCGAGGAGCAAACTGCGACTCAGATCATCACCTGGTGAAGACGACCTACAGATGTAGAATTTCCTCAGTGCACTAATCGAGAATCAGCCCTCCCAAAATCTTTGCCGTTGATAAGCAGAGCGATGCTATGACGGTGGCGTATACTACCGCCCTTGAGGAAAGACTATCCTTTGCTACACAAAATCAGCAATACAGGCGTCCATAGGTTCTGGGAAGAACTCAAGGGTTCTATCAAGGATGTCGCAGAGAAGGTTGTGGGATATAAAATCTGGCGAGCGCGAAATTACTGATTCGACGAAGAATGCAAAAATTCACTTGACGCGAAAAACGAGGCCTACAGACAATGGATTCAACAAGGAACCAAAGTCAGAAGAGAAAAATATGACGAGCTACGGCGAATATCGAATAGAATAATTAGACGTAAGAAACGTAAATACTTTGACGAGCAGTTGCTGAACATAAACGAAAACTTAGCTAATAGGAACACCAGACTAGCGTACAAACTATTAAATACAATTAAGAACGGCTACCAACCCAGGACTAGCCTTTTTAAGGACAAAGATGGAAACATCATCAGCGCCACCGATGGCATTAACAAACGATGGGCCTCTTATTTTGAAGAGCTTCTGAACCTACCATCTAATATCCCCACACAAGGAGCTCTCGAGGATATTGTAGATCTAGGCCCACTCATACAACCCCCGACAGAAGAGGAAGTTGATCTCGCACATCAACATCATGTCCCAAAGATTGGCCGACTCAGAAGAACTTCTGCATACGTTCGATACCGCTGGAAAAGAAGTCGGACTACGGATCAACGAGGGTAAGACTGAAATAATGATCCAATTGACGACATGGACATCTGCACAACCGAGCATCAATGTGGGGGACCTCATCATCGAGTTCGTGAACGACTTCATATACCTGGGTTGCAACTTTTCAAGAGACGCCAACGAAACTGAGGAAATCAAGCGACGGATACAGTTAGCTTAGAAGACTTTTTTTCTCGGTTCTCCGCATAATGAAATCGAAGCATGTGCACAGAAACACGAAACGCCGCTTGTACAAAACTATTAGGCGAAATTCACACACTCGACACCGCGCTGCACCACTGCTTGAAATTTCAGTCGAGATACACAGCATCAAATGGGCGGATTCCGACTCATCGCTCAGCATGCGATACGATCGACTATGCTATTGTGCTATTGTGCGTGGCTGCGTCGGAGCTGAAAATGTAGCTAATCTGAATATCGCCTAATAAGACTAGTGCTATGCTATGGCTGCGAAGCATGGACCCTAACTCAAGCCTTCGGAAACATGCTGGGCACATTTGAAAGTAAGGTTCGAATTTTCAGGGCTGTTTGCGATTGAGATGGTTGGCGCATCCGGTATAACCATGAGTTGTATGAATATGAACTGTGCGATGAGCTGGAAGTCTTAAAAATCGTCAAACTACAACGACTTCAATGGGCAGGGCATGTACAAAGAATGGACGATGATCGCTTGACAAAGAGAGTAATGAATGCAGAATGAGTCAACGGAGCGAGACAGCCTAGACGACCGAGATCTCTTTGGGAGAGCTCAGTAGGTGTGGACAACGATCCAGGCGGCCAATCCCCTATTTGCCATGTGATTCGAGGACCCCCTCTTGGTCGGCCTTGGTTGGAAATGGGGTTCCACTTCATGGCATGCATAGCAATGCAGTTATCACTCTTCCGCAATGTGTGACCTATCCACTGCCATTTTCGCCTGCGTATCAATTCGTCGATTTGCATCTGACCCGTACGCCGACTTAGCTCTTCATTTGATATTGTTTCGGGCCAGAAAATTCTTAAAATTCGACGAAGACATGAGTTGACGAAAACTTGCAGCTTTCTGGTAACTCCTACGGAAACTTTCCATGTACTGCTCCCATACAAAAGCACTGATAGTACCAGGGAGCGAAACAGGCCCAGCTTGGTCTTGACGCTGAGATAACTGCTCTGCCAGATTTTGAGCAGCATGCCGTATGCGCGTTTAGCCTGGTTGATACGACGAGCGATGTCCTGCTCCGTACCACCATTTTCGGCAACAATGCTACCTAGTTAGACGAAGTTGTCCACCTTCTCCACAGGCTGCCCATTAATATTGATGGCAATAGGTGTCGGGTTTCTTTTTCGCAACGGCGGCGGGCTAAGAACCTTGGTCTTGTTGGTATTAATCTTTAGCCCAACCTTGCTTGCCTCCCTCTCGAGATCTAAAGCCATTGCGGACAGATCCATGATTTTGTGGAAGAGTAGGTATATGTCGTCAGCGTAGTCAAGATGTTGTAGATAAGATGATAAAGTCCATTGAATTCCTCTGTCGAGTCCGGATAGGGCTGCATGCAACACGTCGCCAATCACAATGAGGAATAAGATCGGTGAGAGGATGCACCCCATGGTTTCATTTGAAAGAGTTGGGCGTCCAGTGTGATGTATATCCGATCTTATCGAAGAGTAGACTCTGACGCCCACCATCACTTAGCAAAAACCACCTACTGGTGCTGAATCTTCTCAGTGAACCACTCGAGAGTCAAACCCCCGAAAATATTTGCGATTGACAATCTCATGAGCGACACTATCGCGCGGGAATACACAAACCCCTTGGAGGAAGAACTAACAACTTTGCCAAACGACATCGGAAAAAGGTGTAGACGAGTGTTGGGAACAACTGAGGAATACAATCAAAGAAGTTGCTGAGAAGGTTATTGGACACAAAGCTCGGCGTGCACGAAATGGCTAGTTTAACAAAGAATACCAGTAATTTCTAGACGTTAGTAACGAAGATTTGTAATGACCCATATTCTGGTCTGGCAGTGCTACTTTCACCGACAGATTCAAGGCAACACCTGATGAGTAGTGATTTGTCGGTGGTGCAAAACCAGAGGCTAAGGGTCCCACTATACCCGGACCCAATGCGAGCGCATCTACGACGTTCGCCAACCATTCCATCCTTACCGCCCAATTTTCTTATTATTCCCTATTTTTGCCTCACATCTTTGTGTTGTCTTCCCCAGGCCTTTGAATTTTTATTAATACGTAAAGGACTGGGGCAACGAGCGGCGAAAACCCCGCCCACGCCTCCCGAACTGAGCTTCTGCAAGCAAGACGAATTCAAATGCAGGCGAAAATGGCAGTGGATAGGTCACACATTGCGGAAGGATGATAAATGCATTGCTTTGCATGCCATGAAATGGAACCCCATTTCCAACCAAGGCCGACCAAGAGGGGGTCTTAGAATCACATGTCGTCGATCTGTTGCAAAGGAGTGTCAGGTACTGGGTAAGTCTTTTGGGGAGTTGCGCCCCATTGCCCAGAACAGAGTACGATGGCGCGCAGGAGTAGTTGACGCGCTACGCCCCACTAGGGGTTAAGGCAAAGTAGTAGTCTCCACGTTCAACTACGGATGCGTGCTCGCGACCAAAATGTTTGTCATGTGTGGAGATCTTCAAATTTTCCTTAAATTTTCGAAACAACCGGAAAATACTCGGTACTGGATACGGGGAATACGGTTCACGAGTAATTTTTCAATGCCAGAAAGTGCAATAAAGTTGCTTATCATTTGAGCAGTACGAGCTGGAGCAGTATCGTGATGTGGGAAGTATTTTCCTTTTTGTCTAGTAAATTTCTGAAAACTTCTGGCAAGTAAGTTTCAATACTTAGTAGATACCGTTTGATCAGTTTCCAAGGGAATAACAGCTAAACATTTTCCGCTGGTGAAGTAAATCGACTTCATTACTTTTGCTGCTGACTTTTCCTGTTTTGGCACCTTCTGGGGTCCCTGAAATATACTTCTGTTTGGTTTTCTGGGTCTTATAAAACCAAGGTTCGTCACCTGTGGCGACTTTATGGCACTTACCCTCTTTGATTTTTTTAAGAAAATATTTGGGCAAACGCAAACATGCTATTCTTTGAGTGTCAGTCAAAGTTCGTGGTACCCACTGCGCAAATTTCTTGGTGTATGCCAAGTTATCATATAAGATTTGCGATACAACCATGGGATTCAAGCCTAAATCATCAGTAATCAATGGAAATGTAAGTCTTGAAACTGCGTTTGACTTCACGAGAGCAACATTTCTGTCGTCGTTAGTACATTATGGGTGACCTTCACGAGACTCGTCCACAGAAAAGTGTCCAGTTTGGAATCGCTGTTTTCACACGAAATCCATAAGAAACTACAAATCGAATTTCTGCCTTCGTTGCAAGCGGTGACTCTACCGACCTTCCTTCCCCAATTTACGTTTTCTCCATTTCTCCATTTATTTATTTTATTTATAAGCTATCGACATAAGTTCGGATGGCGCAACGGTTAGCACGTTTGCCTTCTACCCACTGGGTCCCGGTTCGATTCCTACTGAATGCGGTAGTTTTCGATAAAAAGGGGTGTCGGACTATGAGCCCACTCAGCTGTTAAATGAGTTCCTATTTATGGGGTAAATAACTCGGTTGAGCGTGTCGCTGATCACACACCTCTGCACAAGACCTTACTCATCTCGAGGCCATGATTCAAATGGGACTGTGGCGCCAGTTATTTATTTTATTTATAAGCTATCGACAAAGATTTTTTAATTTGTGAAATACAAATAAGAAGAGGCTAACTTACCGAACTTTTTTAGCCCCTCCGTAAATTGCCTCAGCGAATCCCGTATATCTTAACCTGCACAGTCGTTTTTAAACCAATTTTTTTTGCATTAGCTGTCTATCGAGAATTATCAGGGACAGAGTTGTTAGTATATCGCGTATGCTCATCCTGTTCTGTTCTACAAAGAAAAGCGGATATTTATCGAAGCGCACTTAAGAATTAAACATACATATTTCAGTTTATTTGACAGTATGTCGGTAGGTGGTCTTTTCTTTCGAACCTACATTACTTCGACCACACTGAAATTATGAGGTGCTTATTTTCTATAGGAAAAGCAATCTTCATGCATTTTCCATCCAAGGCAACTTCTCTTCTTGAGACTAACAGATGATGTCAATCATGACATGACCGAAGGTGCGGTATGGTAGGCTTAAATTTCATAGCGCTTCGATACTGTGAATTAGATTTGAAAAGATTGAATAAAAGCTTCTACGTGTGTATATTGTACACGTACTTATGTAGGCATTATATCCGTATAGCATACTGATAAAGAGGTTCAATTCTAAGTAAGTTTATTTATGATTGGGACAGATGGACCGACAGTATTCTTTACCTACGTCAGCGTTGACGCAGTTCCATGTTGGGTGCTTTTCTAAGTTCTATAAATTAAATTTGTAGTTCCCCTAAATTGCATTGAATCTTTTAAAATGTCGGTTTATGGATTTATCTAATGGTGAAGCATACATTCATACGTAACATAGTTAGATAGGAGTCACTTTGAGATATGACTAATGTGGTCACGGGTCAAAAAACCAGGTGGTGCATAATTAATCAAGAGTAACTAATTATTGTCATTTACATATCTATATTGTCATGTAAATTGAATTTAGTTTAGCGTTAAAAGTACTTTATGACCTAGTTTTTTATTAGTAAATAATCAATCGGACCGTGGCAAAAAACCTCAAATTTTATTAAAAATTAAACAATTATGATGCAATGATGCGACAACCTGAAACAAGGCAAGCTGATTTATTGTGTCAAAATGGGATACACCCAAACTTGCATAGGCGCGCACTATGGGGGCATGGCACTTTTGTCCCCCCCCCCTCAATCCTCCAAATAGACACAAATATCGCTATTCATCGTTTCGCAAAAACACCTATCCTCATTCGACTTCAATGGCGCCGGAATAGGGAGCAGTTGACCCCCCCCCCCCCCATTATTTTGCTTGCGTGGCAAGTAGTACGTTTCGTTAAAAATTGAGAAAATATTTTTGATTGTTTTTATACACTCATATATGTACATATCAAAATATAATTCTAAAGTCTTACGTTCTATTTCTGTCTGGTTAACAGACATTTATAAGCTGTTTTTGATTCACCGAATCTCAGACCATACAAAACGACAGACCGGTTTTAATCTAGGTCTCGTGTGCGATCTCATCGAATCAAAGTTGGGTCTGTTGGTTGAACGTCAACTGATTTCGCGTATACTGTACTGAGCCCGTAATTCGCCCCACGATGGCGAAGTATCTGTATGGTGGCTGTTCGAATTCTCTCGGCGCAGATCCGTGTCATTCTTTTCATCCGTGTTCGGCCTGAGACCGAAATTCAAGCGAAGCGAAGGCAGTTATTTATCTTACGGTGAAATCTAAATGCACCTTCCACTAAAAGTCTTTCACGATAACCTTCTACTCCTCTCCTCTCTCTTCGCTGCAGTCCAGATGGTGCGTAAGTATTTTACTTGATGCCTGTAAAGCTGCATTCCCATTGAGAGATTTTTGTTGAAAGATACAAGTCGGGACACAAAAATGGCATGTGAGATAAACTCCTGGCTGTTCACATGTGTAAACAAAAGTCTTTCATCGAATTCGCGAGCCCACACAACATAAACAGCACTACAAACACACCGTTTGAGACCGACGACACTTCCTCGAAACTATATTAAATACACCGCGCGAAGCGGCACGCCACGAAAATTCAAAGAAAAAACACTCATAAAACAGATCACTTCAGGTAAAGACACTCGCAACACAATTTTCAGATACTTCATTCCATTCACTTTCGTTGACATATCACAGACCATGGGCGCCGCCATATGCAAAATCAAAACGATCGACCGAACACCACACGGAAACGCACGATCTACCCAGTCGAGAGACAAAGTATTGACCGGGACAATACTTGGTCGTTCGACTGAAGTGTCTTTCAACACTGTTAAAAGTGCGGTTTTCACGATTCGATTTGTGATCTTTTTATGTCTCGATTAGTGTCTTTCAACAAAAATCGCTCAAAGGGGAAAACGGCTTAAGCTATGATAGCTATTACACTATAAAAGTTCTTTGAAAATATCTTTTATAAAAGATATTTGTAAAAGAAGATTTATAGTGTAATAGCCGCCTTAAGGAACTGTGTCGACATAAGAATATGTAATAAATAAAAGTGAAACGTTGTGTTGAGGATTTTTGATACTGGTGATCTTCGCTTCTGATGAATATGCCGAGAGCTTCGCCTACATGTTGCGTCGAAATTTTTGACTAATTCCGAAATATGCCAAGCACAATGCAGTCTTTTGTACGAAGTGGTATGGTTAATAGCCTTACTGTCTACGGTTCCAGCATCAGCAGCATCCGAAGGGCTCTTATTGCTTCGCAACGTCAAAAACATGTCTGCGTTCAACTATGAATCAGAAACGGTTGACACACTTAATCCATTGAAGTGCACATAAATCGGACGGGAAATTTTGATTTGTCAAAGATAATGAAAGATTCACAAACACACTTTTTTATTTGTCTTTACCACTACATACTTTTATTTTTACTCCCGACGCCTTTCTGTCAGGTGTAGAAATAAAGGATTGATAAACACAAAGTAAAAATTGCGTTTGTGAATTTAAAATGACTAAAATGACAAGTCGTCAGCCGAGTCGATAATGAAAGTTTTCGTTTCCCGTGATATACCAAAAACAACCTTCGGAAAAATTTAACACATACACCAAAATAATTAAAAGACCACTTAAAAAGTTTATAATCCTAGCTGCTGGAGAGAATAAAGAAACCGAAACGACCGTTTTTATACAATTGTACTCAATTTTGCCCTAACCCCTTGTGGGGCATAGCGCGTCATCTGTTCCATGTGGCCCAGTTGACGTTTCGTTGGCATAAACTGGTTTCGAAGAATGTAGTTGCCAGCATGCTCCTCCTGCACATCCATGGCCACGAACGTCGTCGTGGACGGGATTCGAGCACGAAACACCGATAGTCAAACATGAGACTGATGCCTCAACACACTGCGCTACCGGTCGCCCCACAATTGATACAATTGTAGGGTGACGCGATATGCCCCGCTAGGGGTTAAGGCAAAGTAGTAGTAGTAGTAAAAAGTATAAATTTTTATACCCTTCACGGATGTGATAGGGTATATTAACTTTGACATGAAGTTTGCAATGCACAGAAGGAAGTATCTCCGACCATATAAACTAAGGGTTGCCACCTGCACGGTCCTCGCCCGGCAACGACGGGCCTGGGAGGTGATTGCCGAGCCGCCGGGCCAATGAGAATTCTGCCGGGCGACCGCTTGATCGGTGTTTGAAAATATCAAATCACTCCATTACCGTCCTACTGATAAACCATCTGAAGCAGCTATCTCCGAGGCCATCCCCTGAATGGGGTTAAGCGACGTACTGACAACTCGTCCTTGTAAAAACCACTCCATGTCAAGAAACCTGGAACAAAAGCCTCGGATTGGACGGATCAACAACGACGACCACGCAAACGAATAAAGGATTATTCTTTCGGATCCTGGAATGTACGCTCCCTGAACAAACCGGGGGCCGAGAAGGCCCTCCTTCAACAGGTCGACAAGTACAAACTAAGCATTACTGCAGTCCAGGAAACAAATTGGCTTGGCAGCGAGATTAATGACAAGAAATCGCACACAATTTTTACAAGTGGCAAACCATCGGGCCGCAAGGAGTTTGGAGTAGCATTTATAGTGAACAATCACCTCAAACCGCATATTACTGACTTCAAACCCATAAATGAACGGCTGTGTGCGATTCGCATCAAGACTCGATTCTTCAATCTCTGGCTCATCAATGTGCATGCCCCCACTGAAGTTAAAGAAGACGCAGTAAAAGACGAGTTCTACGCCCGCCTTGAAACTCTCTTCGACTCACTTCCAACAAACGACGTCAAATTGCTGATGGGAGACTTTAACGCGAAAGTCGGGAATGAAAGCTGGCATCGGGGGACCACTGGAGGCCACAGCCTCCATGAAGAATGTAACGATAACGGCCAGCGACTTATCGACTTCGCCTGCAGCAGGAATCTAGTCGTAAGCTCTACGTGTTTCCCGCATCGACGCATTCACAAGCAGACCTGGAAGTCTCCAGACGCACATACCGTCAACCAAATTGACCACGTCCTCATTTGTAGGAGATGGACGTCTAGTGTCATGGATGTCCGCTCCTATCGAGGAGCAAACTGCGACTCAGATCATCACTTGGTGAAGACGACCTACAGATGTAGAATTTCCTCAGTGCACCAGTCAAGAATCAGCCCTCCCAAAATCTTTGCGGTTGATAAGCTCTTGAGTGATGCTACAGCGGTGGCGTATACTACCGCCCTTGAGGAAAAACTATCACCTATGCTACACAACATCAGCAACACAGGCGTCCATGGGTTCTGGGAAGAACTCAAGGTTACCATCAAGGATGTCGCAGAGAAGGTCGTGGGATATAAAGCC
The DNA here is from genome assembly GCA_964017055.1 of Chloromyia formosa. Classification (NCBI taxonomy): domain Eukaryota; kingdom Metazoa; phylum Arthropoda; class Insecta; order Diptera; family Stratiomyidae; genus Chloromyia; species Chloromyia formosa. The sequence goes on along the minus strand of OZ024816.1, from coordinate 42,519,459 downwards.
CGGCGAGCGCGAAATGACTGGTTCGACGAAGAATGCAAAAATTCACTTGACGCGAAAAACGAGGCCTACCGACAATGGATTCAACGAGGAACCAGAGCCAGAAGAGAAAAATATGACGAGCTACGGCGAATATCGAATAGAATAATTAGACGTAAGAAACGTATTTTAAATACTTTGACGAGCAGTTGCTGAACATAAACGAAAACTTAGCTAATAGGAACACCAGACAAGCGTACAAACTATTTTAGTATATACAATTAAGAACGGCTACCAACCCAGGACTAGCCTTTATAAGGACAAGGATGGAAACATCATCAGCGACACCGATGGTATTAACAAACGATGGGCCTCTTATTTTGAAGAGCTTCTAAACCGACCATCTAACATCCCCACACAGGAAGCTCTCGACGATATTGTTGATCTAGGCCCACCCATTCAACCCCCGACAGTAGAGGAAGTTGATCTCGCGTTGCGGTCACTAAAACGAAATAAAGCGCCGGGCGCTGACGAGATTCCAGCTGAACTGCTAAGATTCGGTGGAACGAGTCTAGTTGATGCCATACATCAATTACTCCTGCGAGTATGGGAGAACGAGGAGATCCCAGACGATTGGCGCAGAAGCATCATCTGTCCAATTCATAAAAAGGGTGATAAATTGCGGTGTGAGAATTACAGGGGCATCTCACTAGTTTGTACGTCCTATAAAATTTTGACGAAAATTCTGGAAAATAGAATAAAACCGTACGCAGAACGAGTCATTGGCGAATATCAAAGCGGTTTCAGACCTGGTCGCTCCACAACCGATCAGCTCTTCTCAGTCAAACTGATACTCCAGAGGTGCTGGGAATACAACGTAAACGTATACCAAATCTTTGTCGACTTCAAGCAGGCATACGACAGTATCGATCGTGGAGTACTGTACAACATCATGCTGCAATTTGGTATACCAGCAAAATTAGTGCGACTGACAAAGATGACGATGACCAACTCCGTCTCACAAGTCAGGATCCAGAATAGACTTACTGATCTATTTGAAACACGCACTGGTTTGAAACAGGGCGATGGACTGGCTCCGACGCTCTTCAACCTAGCACTGGAATACGTTATTCGGGCCATGAATTTGGACAACAGCAAGACGCTACTCATCAAGTCGACACAATTAGCAGCGTACGCCGACGACATCAACATCATGTCCCGAAGATTGGTTGACGCAGAAGAACTTCTGCATACGCTCGATACCGCTGCAAAGGAAGTTGGATTACGTATTAACGAGGGTAAAACTAAAATAATGATGCAATCGGTGACAAGGACACCTGCACAACCAAGCATCAATGTGGGGGACCTCAACATCGAGTTCGTGAACTCATTTACCTGGGTTGCAACCTGTCAAGGGACGCCAACGAAACTGACGAAATCAAGCGACGGATACAGTTAGCTAATAAGACTTTTTTCTCGGTTCTCCCCATAATGAAATCGAAACATGTGCACAGAAACACGAAGCTCCGCGTGTACAAAACCATTATACGACCAGTGCTATGCTATGGCTGCGAAGCATTGAATCTAACTCAAGCCTCCGAAAACATGCTAGACACTTTCGAACGTAAGGTGCTACGGCGAATTTTCGGGGCTGTTTGCGATCGAGATGGATGGCGCATCCGGTACAACCATGAGTTGTATGAAATGTACGATGAGCTGCAAGTTTCGAAAATCGTCAAACTACAACGACTTCAATGGGCAGGGCATGTACAAAGAATGGACGATGATCGCATGCCTAAGAGAGTAATGAATGCAGAACGAGTCGACGGAGCGAGACTGCGAGGACGACCGAGATCTCGTTGGGAGAGCTCAGTAGGTGTGGACGCCGCGCAGCTGCTGGGCTCCCAAAATTGGAGGACGCGGTCACGTGACCGAGATAATTGGAGGACAATGATCCAGGCGGCCAAGGCCCGACGTCGGGCTGTCGCGCCACGATGATGATGATAAGCCAGACAATTTTTTTACTTTCGAGAAATAAATTATAATTGCCCACGTCCAGAGTTACGACGTTCTTAGGTAAGGTTTACATTTGCCAGTAGACCGTGCCAGTACGTAAATTCTACAGGCTTTGCAAGTGCCCGGCTACTTGCAAGCAGCTGTCGCTTGCATATTTGTAAACACCCGTGATTGTGAACCGTCAGGCCAGTAAACCCGCAAGGCGCCTTGCAAGTAGTTGGCCTACCGGGCCAATTGATTTCCTACTGGCATTCCAGTAGAAACTTGCGAATGTATATTTTTTGCCATTCGTCTCTTTTCCACTGGCATGCCTGGGCACTGTCATATAAAATGTAGGGTTAAAGACAGAATGATCGATTTTTACGAAGATAGTAAAGAATCATCACAAGCGATATTCGATCAGATAATGAAATGCGTGGACAGTCACGACCTTAACATTAAAAACTGTAGTTCTTACTCAGCAGATAACGCAAACGTTAATTATGGTCAATATAACTCCGTTTATCAGAAGCTCAACATACAAAATCCGGATATAATTAAAAGCAAATGTAACGCCCACGTAATCCGCAATACAAGTAGAAATGCCTGTAAAGCCCTATCATTTGACGTTGAAACCCTGGTATTGAAAATTTACGCCGAATTTTCGGTCAGTGTCAAATCCGTTGAAGTTTTGAAGTAATGTTTCGATGATCTTGATATGGATTACGAAGACATTTTGCGGCATGAAGTGACAAGATGGCTGTCCCTTTTCCTAGCAGTTGAGCCAATCATCCAAAAATGGCCCGGTTTAAACCGAAGAATTTTATCAGTGAGGGAGAAGATGAAGTTGATAAAACAATTTGGAACTTTGTGAAAGACCAAGAAAATGAGCTGAACGACGATTTGAACGAAACTGACATTCCCTGAATATTATTTATACTTCGTTCATCATTTCATGCACCACATGAGTAAAAGCATAAAACCTTTAGGAAAAGAAACAGTGATGAGTACACATTTCCACAGTATAATGAACGCATTGAGGGACGGGTTGCAAACCAGAATCAATGACAAATACTTTGGATCCAAAGTGAATAAAAGTTTACCCAATTTGACACAACATCAACGATTAAAATTCGAAAAAGACGCTATTGCAGTTTACCATCGAGCTGTGACATATTTGCAAAAATGGTATGATTTTGAAAAGTCTCCATTCCAACATTTTTCGGTGTTGAATCTGGAAGACGAAGTATTAGACCGAGAACAATTTCTTCGAGCGGCTGAAGCTGTTAATTTAACTGTTGACGAAGACGCTCTTTACGACGAAATACTTCCGTTGTTGAAGATTATCCAAAAAGTCAATCAAATGGTCCTACCTGTAGATGGATAAAAATTTTCGAAAGTTCCGATTAATTTGTCCAATTACCCTTGCTTGTTGGCAAAATTTTGTCAATCCCCATTAGTAACGCATACGTGGAGAAAGTTTTTTCAGTGATGAAGAATGTCTGGACAGACTTGAGGAATCGAATGAGAGTAGAACTGGTGAAGGCAAAACTTCTAACAAAATTCAATTTTAACATGAGTTGCGAAGAATTTGCTAATTATTTAACTCACGCTGAGCAATAGGATGGAAAATACACTTGGAAAGAAAAACGTAAAACAAAAAAACTCGGCAGTTTTACTCAATTTGTAATGTATTTTTTTTATAGATGTAGGAAGGGGTCTAACATGATATATTGTAAAAGTGCATGCTTGTGTAGAATCCGATTCAAGTTTTGATGGATATTTCTGTAGTATTAAATTAACGCTGAAGCGTCTGAAATAATCGATAAAATGTGCAAGACTGTTTTTTTTAAATGTTCCTACAATTTGATATTATTTGACGATGTGACTAAGATGAAATACATTAAGTTTAAAAAAAAAAAACAATTTAATATTTTTTGCATAACCAGAATTTGGTTGAAATCGGACTACTCTATCATATAGCTGTCATAGGAAAAACCGTTATAAAAGTAAGTTTTTGTTAGAAAAACTTTTTTATTTCTAAAGATATCTGTACGAAATTGCATATTATTTAATCATATTGAAAGCTTAGCCACCTTCTTAAATTTGATTGAAATCGGCTCACTATTTCATATACCTCCCATAGGAAGAGTGAAATCGGAACAAGTTTTACAACTAATTTCAAAGTGGCAAATGTACCATAAGGCCCATAAGACACAACGAATACCGAAGGCTAGCTTGTCTAATAGCCGCCATACATTATCCGATCCGTCGTCCGATCGATCGGCCGATGGATCGCCACAAAATATCTGCCGATCTCCACTGCACACACACTGAGCGATTTTCGTGCGATGCGATAACGAATGACAATTCAAAAAATAGGTTATGATTCACTCCCAATCCAACCTAGATTCATTTTTGTTATCTATTTGGAAGTGTGTGGTATTTTCGTATACCACATATTTGATATTTCAATTGCAGTGCCATTTAAATCATTAGAATCCTTCAAATTCCATCATTTAATAATTTGGTAATTTGACATTCACTTGCGATAATCACATACACTACCCAATCGATCGTCACCGATCGATCGCACGAAAATCGCACTAAAATATCGGCAGATCAAAATTGATCGCCCGATCGGTGCGATTTCCACATACACACGCCAATCCGTCGGCCGATATTGATTTCGGGCGACGGATCGGCCGATCGATCGGTGTGTGTATGGCACGTTTAATATAACTCCTCTTTAAATTCGGTGACCGAAAAATATCATTTTCTCAACTATGTAGACTGAATCAACTCTAATAGGCTATATTCACATAGTGAGCCGATCGATACTGTGTGATAGGTGTTCACATTGCACGCCGTGCGATGCCAAGCCGAGCAGACCGATGGCTTGCGATGCGATGAAGGTCAGATGATGCACACACTGCATGCAATTGTGGAGAGTAGAGGCCAATTTAGTTCAAACAATCTGCTTATTTCTGTTCGAAAAGAGTGCATTAAAAATGGGAGGGCGTCGCCATTGGGTGCATCCCATTCATCATCTATTCCGCGACCCTAGACAAGATGAAAAAAGATTTTGGAGTTACTTTCGTATGAGCACAACCCCGTTCGATTACATAGCATCGCCAATTTCAAGCAACTTGTCGCACCAGATACCGGTTGTGGTAATTAATACTTATTTGATTCCACAACACGGGACGATCCCGGACGCTATGAATTAGCAATTCGATTTCCATTTGACGAATATTAAACTATTGGACAACATACAACTCGTGCTCCAGCACAAGAAATCTTCACCAACTGAAAGTTAACGAATTGCGTTGTAGTGCGAGTCACACTGCAAAATACCATGTACTATATGTACATATATGCAGCATAGTCGCAACATCTGAAGCTCTATCGCACAACATCACAAAGTCCATAAACTCCATCGCGAAGCCCATTAAATTCCATCGCACCAAATCAGTAGCTGGTACTCGCACGAAAACGCAAAGTTTGTGATGGCATCGGGCTCATCGCTCGGCATCGCATCGCACGCAATGTGAATACGGATATCCACTAAAGATTCTAACAAAGGTCCTAGTATATTGCAATTATGCCGGCTTTGGCCTTCTCGCAGCACTCTTCTACTTCAGCCAGCATTATTTCCATAAAAGTGACGCCAAACTCATGAATGAAAACTATTTTATGCATTCTTGAGTGTATACTAATTGCTATTATCTCGTACCTTTGTACATGTTTCCTGGAAACACTCCTTTCTTCAACAAACAAACAAATCAAATCGACAGGTAAATTTGAAATGCAAACAAAAAAACAGGTTAAACTAAAAAGTAAGCAAATACACGTAAAGTATGTATCTGTTGCGATGTTCTTATCTCCGCGAACCTACAGCCTGAGAAGATATGATGAATGAAGTCTTCTTAAGGTGGACGAGACAGACATCGTTATTTTCTTTCTTTTGGAAAACGAAAAAGTAGCAACAAGAAACGCTCTGCATTTTTCATTCAGTTCTGCTTTCATTCAAAAATATTGTATGTACCTTCAAGAGTGTATGTGACTGACTACTCGTATACGAGTGTCTACCTTTATTAGGTGTACTCGCATGTACCGCGGTCAGACGTTTTTCACATGAGTAGATGCCGGCAACTTGTATTATGCTGTCGAACTTCTCCAATCCGAGGCTCAGCGGCCTGTTTCAACCGTCACATCGCATCGTGTACATTTTGTCAAGAGCCACCCTTATTCTAATGCAAAACCGGACCACGGACAAGTCAGCGATACATGAAAAATACCTGTCTGAATTAAAATATTTTACGCAAAGGTAAATTATGTCGACATGACATTATATTGTTCTTCTGTCTAGAACTAGATGAAGGAATTCTAAATTATGAGGCGCTTTCTTGTGAGGTTTTAACGGGTTTAAAATACATAGTGCCCCAATTGTCTTCGTACAGCAACGAATTGGAACTTAATTTACTAACAACCCAATGTGTAAAACCAGTCCGAAGCGCATATACCCTAGACTTGTACAAATCTAGTGGTGATACCAAAAGTACCAATTGGTAACGACCATATGCATTAAAAGTGAGTTTCCTATATGGCCAGTTTATAGGGGAGGTTGGCAATCATTTAGGAGGATCTTGACCATTATCAAAATCAATTAACAAACCCATTCTACAAATATTTGTCGAATTTCTCAAGTCGCTAGCTTCATTCTATCCAAAGTTATTGCTTATTTGAAGTTTCACTTGTAGGGGAGGTATGGGTTCCTTGGGTCGGATGTTGCTCATCATTGCCACCAACAAATAAGATCATGCTACAAACATTTGAACAAAATTTCAAGTCTCTAGCTTCACTCCATCGAAAGTTATCGCTTATTTGAAGTTTCATTTGTAGGGGAAGTAGGGGTTTCGTTTGTCGGATTTTACGTATTTTCAATATTAGCCAACTGGATCCTTTTACAAACATTTGACCAAAATTTTAAGTCGCTAGCATTATTTTGTCGTAAGTTATCGCTTATTTTAAATTTCATTTCTAGGGGAGGTACGGGTTGCTTGGGTCGGATCTTACCCATTTTCAACACCAACCAAGTCGATTTTACTAACAACATTTTGTCAAATTTTTAACTTGCTAGTGTCTTTTAATCGAAAGTTATCATATTTAATGGAATATTTAATTTTTTGAAATTTGTAGCGGAGGTAGGCGTTCCTTCGATCCGATTATGCCTAAGTTACTAGAGCTCAAGCATCTTCTAACCCCAGGGTTACATGCCAAAAATCAGGTGTCTACGTCAATTGGTTCAAGAGTTATACACAAAAACCCCGAAAAGTAAGGTAGTACGGGGCTCTTTGTGAAAAAATTACCGTTCGTTTTCAACTGATCGATTTTATTTTTCCAGTGGAGTAGAAAGTTATCCTCACGAGCAATCTACCAAAGCTAGAGCTTTTCATCTTTATTTACTCGGGAGTTATAAATACATTTAATTATTTTACATATATAGGGGAGGCAGGCGTTTTCTTGGCCTGATCATGCCCATTTTCAATACCAGCCAAGTAGTTTATACTTCCAACATTTGACCAAAATTTCAAGTCTCTAGCTTCATGCTATCGATAGTTATCGTGCGAACGGACAGACAGACAGACGGACAGACGGACAGACAGACAGACGGACAGACGGACAGACAGACAGACAGACATAGATTAATCGATCCTGATCATATATATACATTGCTATACCTCCGGAGCCTCCTTTAAGGCATTACATATTTCCGTCGTGATAAAAACAATATACCCTATACTAAAAGTCTAGGGTATAAAAATGATAATAATCATTTCTCTGCTCGTTCAATTTATCAAAATCACTAATCGATTCTATTAATAAGACTGTTATAAATAAAAACCAGGCCGAAGCAAAAGTATCAATTGGCAACGACCATATGCATTAAGAATGGGTCTCCTATATGGCCAGTTCATAGGGGAGGTTGGCACTCATTCAGTAGGATCTTGACCATTCTCAAAATCAATTAACTAACTAACCCATTCTACAAATATTTGTCGAATTTTTCAAGTCGCTAGCTTCATTCTATGGAAAGTTATTGCTTATTTTAAGTTTCACTTGTAGGGGAGGTAGGGGTTCCTTGGGTCGAATCTTGCCCATCATTGCCACCAACCAATTAGATCACCCTACAAACATTTAAACAAAATTTCAAGTCTCTAGCTTCACTCTATCGAAAGTAATCGCTTATTTGAAGTTTCATTTGTAGGGGAAGTAGGGGTTTCGTTGGTCGGATTTTACGTATTTTCAATATTAGCCAACTGGATCCTACTACAAACATTTGACCAAAATTTCAAGTCGCTAGCTTTATTTTGTCACAAGTTGTCGCTTATTTTAAGTTTCATTTCTAGGGGAGGTAGGGGTTCCTTAGTTCAGATTTTACCCATCTTTAATGCCAACTAACCTGATCTCACTTCAAACATTTGACCAAAATTTCCAGTCACTGGCTTCATTGTATCAAAAGTTATTGCTTATTTGAAGTTTCGTTGGTAGGGGAGGTGGGGGTTCCTTTGATCTGATTTCGCCCAACTTATAGAGCCTTGAGCAACTTTTTCCCTCAGGGTTACATGCCAAAAATCAGGTGTCTACGTCAATTGGTTCAAGAGTTATAGACAAAAAACCTTAAAAGTAGGGTAGTACGCGGCTCTTTGTAGGAAAATTACCGTTAGTTTTCAACTGATCGATTTTATTTTCCCAGGAGAGTATAAGATTACCCTCACTAGCAATATACCAAAGCTAAAGCTTTTCATGATTTTTTAATCGGGAGTTATAGATACATTTAATTATTTGACATATGTAGGGGAGGTAGGCGTTCTCTTGGCCTGATCATGCCCAATTTCAATACCATCCAACTAGATCATACTACCAACATTTGACCAAAGTTTCAAAGCTCTAGCTTCATTTTATCGAAAGTTATCGTGGGAAAGGACAGACAGACAGACAGACAGACGGACAGACAGACAGACAGACATGGCTAAATCGAATCAGGAGGTGACCCTGATCATTTATATATATACATTGCTATACCTCCGGAGCCTATTTTAAGGTGTTACATATTTCCGTCGTGTCAAAAACAATATACCCTATACTTAAAGTCTAGGGTATAAAAAGGCATTTCGCCTTCAATTAAGTCTTCGCATAAACCACTTAATTTCTTATATGTATCTTTGAAAAGAAAATGAATTTTTATACATAGGAACGTTTTCACAATGTCTGGTTAAAGTTTATCCTACAGATAAACGCTAAGCGGCACCCATCCTCCAGTTAGAAGTTTATCGGAAGATAATTCCAAATAGCTGATACGGGATGCTGAGATTTTGACAGCTAGAACTGTTTACGCTTGCACATTCAAATGAGACAATGGGATAGTTTCTAAAACAGATCAGTTTTCCGGTTCGCGGATCTTTTTCTGGTTTTCTCAGAAACGCTGTCCGGTACAATGGAAAATGTTCCAGGTTGCGCCCTTTTTGGAACCATAATTTTTTTCCGATCCATTACCGGTCCCGAACTTCTGACATCTCACAGCTGATTAGTTGGGACGGTAAGCGACATAACTGGACGCCACCTTGTAAAATATGATAGAGAAATGCAGTTTGGTATAATTGTTGGTGGTCTCCATGCATTCATTTTAAGAGATGGACCCCTTTTGGACTTCGCAGCAGAGCGGCTGTGCGGGCGAAGAACCCAAAAATTTGAGCCTTTTTTCTAATATTCTCGTCGTAATTTGTAAACGGCGCCTTGTAACGGACGGTTTGTTGGGCATCCGAAGATGCCCGTGGGGACGGAACCTAAGGTAGCATAATTGACCGTGAAGGTCGGGCTGTTCCATCTGGCGAAGAAAAAGGCTCCTCAACGAGCTAAGCAGTGACCTATGCTTGCTGCAGCTTAGTTCGGGAGACGTGGGCGAGGTTTTCGCCGCTCGTTGCCCCTGTCCTTTACGTATTAACAAAACTTCATAGGCCTGAGGAAAACAACACAACCAGGGGAGGTAAAAAATGGGGAATGATAAAAAATGAGGCCATAAGGATGGAACGGTTGGTGGACGGCGTAGATTTCCTCGCGTTCACATCAGGGTCCATCGACAGATCCTTACTCATCAGGTGCTGCCATACAGCTGCCGGGGGATCCATCACTACCAGACCAGAATATGGTTCATTACAGCCTCGGGCCGAAAAACTTTAATAGGATTTAAATTAAATAGCGTCACATTCTACATCCAATGCAAAACTGGAGTTCGGTTTAGTTGTATAGTCGAAACCAATAGTCGAAAAACGTCACATTTCGAAGCTTTGGAGGAAAATCGCACTATACCGCTTTTCAAGCTCACATATCTCTGAAACCGATGCTACAAATGCAAAAACTCGATGGGAAAAACTTGAAGATATTTCTATTTGAAGTTTAACTAGCCCAATACTTTTTAAATCAGCCCGTTTTTAGTGTAGTTGTGAGCGAAAATGCTGAAATGGTTTTTTAGCGACTTGAGCCTTAATAGCTCTATCTCGATAAATATAACAGCTAAAAGTTTAGGTTTAGCCTTAATTCGTAGATATTTTAACCTTGTTTATAAATATTTTGCTAAAAACAAAGCTTTTTATTTTGAACTTATTTAATAAATTTTTTTTTTCTAATTAATATCAAAATTTGGAAAAATGCGAAGATCTTTTGAACTAGTGATCATATGGAATTGCGGTTGGTTTCATTCGACTCAGAATGATCAAATACATAAGGAGTCAACCAAAAAGTGGAATAGAAACCTTTGATTTTCAACTTATTTAGTAAAAAAAGACACCTGGCGCATAGCCAGAGGAACTGATTTTTGATTTGGGCTAATTCGGGATCATTTATGAGTTTATGTATAATTATGATATGAGTGGGATACTTACCTGCAGTTGTTAGTACCAGGTGCAGCTGCAGAATTATGTATTTCGACATGAGGCCGATATTTTCAGATGATGAAACTTTTTAACTGTTCGATTGATTTTACTATAATATATGAATTGATTTCCGGTTTCATTTTAAGCTTCATCAACTAAATGCCGTTCAATTAGGTAAATTTTTGCTTATTACTTTTTGCAGTTATTTTACTGTAACCTTCCGACTGTACCGTGGATTTTCCTGAAACTCCACCGGAAGCTATTCCTCACTAACTTTCACCCACTGGATAAGTTTCGTTCAACTAGGATTTTCCGTTATAAATTAATTGTGTTTTCAAAATTTACGGTTATATAGCTGTAACTCTGGAACTGACTCATTGATGATGCTGAAATTAAATAGGAGCCCAGTCCTAAGGATCGCCCACCAATTAGAAAAGTTTCATTTAGCTAGCTTCTTGTGTTATAGAGTTACTTTGCTTAGAAATTTTACAGTTATATAGCTGTAACTTTTGAACCGTTTGATGCGTTTCTCTGAAATTAGATAAGAACCCAGTCCTCCGTAACATCCACCAAGTGGATAAGTTTCGCTGAGCTAGCTTTTTCCGTTACGTAGCTATTTTGTTTATGAAATTATGCCGTTATTTAGCTGTAAATTTTTAATCGCTTGATGGATGTTTGTTGAAATTTAATAATAGGCTAGTCCTTATAGTCGTCTACGTACTGGACAAGTTTGGTCTAGCTAGCTTTTTTCGTTATGGAGTTATTAGGCTTGGATAATTTTACCGTTATATAGCCGTAACTTTTTAACCGGTTAATCGATAGTGCTGGATTTCAATAGCAGCCGGCTCCCTACTGACATCTATTAACTGGAAAAGTTTCATTTCGCTTACGACTTCCGTTCGACTGTAATCGTGTCCACAACGTTTTGCGAGGGAGGGTCGAATAACTGATTTTTTCTTCAAAAATCAGTTAAAAATTATTTAACTAACAAAAAAATCTGGAAAAATGTGAATATTTTTTGAACTAACGGTTGTATGGAATTGCCTTTCTTTCATTTGACTCAGAATTACCAAATACATTAGGAAACAGCCTAAAATTGGCATCAAAGCTTTTTATTTTCAACTTATTTAATAAAAAACTTATTTAACTAATAAAAAAATCGGGAGAAATGTAAATAGCTTTTGAACTATGGTCGTATGGAATCACCGTTGTTTTTATTCTACTCAAAATGACCAAATGCATTAAGAATTAACCTAAAACTGGCATGAAACCCTTTTATTTTCAACTTACTTAACAAAAAAGCTCATTTAACTAATAAAACAATCTGGAAAAATGTGAATATCTTTTGAACTAATGCTCGTATGGAATAGAGGTTGGTTTCATTTGACTCAGAATGACCAAATACATTAGGAACCAACCTTAAGTTTCATGTAAGTTGCATGAACTTTGAAATTATATAAGAAATTATCTCATTTAATTAACTAATTATTTAATTAATTAGATTAGTCTGACAGAAAATTTGGCAAAATTTTTATAAACAAGGTTAAAACATCTACGAATTGAGGCTAAACCAAAACTTTTAGCTGTTATATTTATCGAGATAGAGCTATTAAGTTGCTAAAAAACCGTTTCTACATTTAGCATCACAACTGCATTTAAAACGGGCTGATTTGAAAAGTAATGGACTTGTTAAACTTGAAATAGAAATATCTTCAACTTCTGTCAAATAAATTTTTCCATTTGTAGCATCGGTTTCATAGATATGTGAGCCTGAAAAGCGAGATAGTGTGATTTTCCTCCAAAGCCTCGAAAGGTGACGTTTTTCAACTATCGGTTTTGACTATACTCATTATTATTAAATTTTTCGATCCGAGGCACCGTTTACAAATTATGAGGAGAATATTAGAAAACGTGCTGAAATTTTTCGGTTTTTCGCACGCACAACCGCTCTGGCGCAGGGTCTCCAGATGGCTCCATCTCTTAAAACGAATGCATGGAGACCACCAACAATCATATCAAACAGCATTTCTCTATCATATTTTGCAAGGGCAAATCGCTTACCTTCCCAACTAGATACATGCGGACGTGTTTTTTCAATTGTTGCGGAGTTCTTTAATGGTGGGGTCGCTAGTTTTCTGTTTTATGTCAACTGTAAATGAAAGTCGATGAAAGGCACAAAAGAAATCAATAAGCACACAGTCGTAGCTCAATTCGAATGCAGTCTGCTGTTCGGTATGGCGGAAACATAAAAACCGACAGCTGATGGATCATAGCCCATAGCCGTTTCTGAGACAACTTATGATTCGCAGCACCGGGGTAGATTGGAACTGGACCACCTTCCTGATTCTGGCGTTTTGGAACCGCGACCAATTAAACTGGTTAGAAAGAACATAGCTCTGTAAATTAATTCGAATTCCTTTTTTAATGTCGTATTCCACCTTTTTCATGCAAATTTCAAAATTTTAGACTTGTCTGCCGCTGTGTTAGCAAAGGAATTTTTGTCTGCCTTTTTGCATTGATAATTGAGGGAGTGTCCTTAATTGAAAGCCATTCGAATAAATATTGTGCTCATGGCTAGGGTCGAGCTATTCGCGATTTTCATTCCTCAACTTTCGAAACATGCACATTTTCAATTTTCGATATTATGCACTTGTCTGCCGCGTTGTTAGCAACGGAATTTTTGTCTGCCTTTTTCCGTTGACACTTAAAGGAGTGTCCTAAATCGAATGACTTTCGAATTAAGATTGTGCAAATGAGGAAGGTGGAATTATTGTCGACTTTCGTGATCATGACGTATTCCAGGGAGAGCTTTAAATAACGTCCAAATTAAGAAAATTTGTTAGTTCTTAATCACTAAACTCGCGAACGATTTTTGTGGTCTGGTATTCAAGTAAATGTTTTATTAAAAAGTCCTTATAGACCGCAAAAAATTCGATAAAATATAGAATGAACAAAACAAGTAAACTTTTTTTTGTAAATATCTTATTTTTTATTAAATTATCGAATGCATTTCGGTTACAAAACTATGGTGTAACCATCATCAGCGAACGTTTGATGAGCACTGCTCATCATTAGTGCTCATCAAGCGTTCGCTGATGATGGTTACACTCTTATCAACTCGTCATCGGCGGTACCTATTGTAGTTTAAGCACATACGATGCCATTTAACAGGTGCGTTCCGCTGCACCCCCCACTAACGCAAAATACGAAAACGACTATTGTATAGTTATGTGCTAGTTATGTGCTGGTTATGTGCTGCATTCAAAAGTTTTGTGCTCGTCAATTAAAAAAAATATTGACACTTCGAAATGGGGGGTGTAGAGGAACGTTCCGCTACACCCCCCCACTAGAAATATTGAACTAACCTTATTCAAACCCATGTCAGAGTTATGTGCTAGTTATGTGCTGGTTATGTGCCGCATTTAAAAGTTTTGTGCTAGTCAATTAAAAAAAATATTAGCAATTCAATGGGGGGGTGTATAAGAACGTTCCGCTCTTTAATTTTGTCTCGGAAAGTTTTTTGCTAGAACTAATAGTTACGGAGTTACAAACAGAGAAATAAAAACAAAAAAACTCTCCCCCCGCGCAAGCTCGCACCCCACCGGCAGAAACTTTTAGTGTAATATCCTCCAGCAACAACAATCGTGCCAAGTTCCGAAATTTCTTGAATTTTTCCTTCGATCACCAAATATTGGCACCCGGTACTTAATTTTTTTTATCATCCGTTTTTATCATACGCAGTATGCCGCCTCATGTACATTTGCCAAAAATGCCCCAAATTTTTTTCATGGACATCCGTTGGCATGCAATCTCATGGATGAAATTAAACCATTGTGGCTTAACGAATCGATGATTAAAAATAAAGAATTAGTTTTTGAAAAAACAAAAATGCATATGAAATACAAATGTGTCATTTCTTATCAGTATATCTGCTAGATCAAATGGTTTGCCCGATAGTGTGCGCTTAATGAAGTGGTTCATAAACTTGGGACAAACGAAATAATCGTAATAAAATAATGTGTGACACTGCACGTTCGGATTATGGGTCGGCTCCAAGCAGCACAAACAATATTTTCATATAAGGTTTCCATTTTGATGGATGCGATAAAAAAACACAATTACTATCTCCAAAGAGATTCTTCGACGACTCTTTGCTATTTTTCACGAATTAAAGATCAACAAAAGCATAAATCGAATACATGGTTGGTAATTTGTTCAAAAATAATTCTACTTTCATATGTTCTTGAATCTGATAGCATAATTGAATCTGTTACCTCAAAAACGACTTAAGTCGTTAAAACCAAACTAAAGCAGACCGACATTTATGTGATTTTTTTGACTTAATGGATTTATTATACGAGCATTATGTTGTGCATATAGTGTGGCTACTTCTAAGCAACCGTTTGCCACAGAAACAATGTATTTGAAATAATTTACTTATATTGTTTTTGAAATGACCTATTCAATCATTAGTTTGAACATAACTGGGGTATATTCGAAATTTATCATTCTTAGAGCCCGCGCAGATTTGTGTTTTATTCAAACCAAAAACGGAATTTTTCTAAGCAAAAATATTAATAAGTTACCCAAATGAAATTATTATTTGATTACTATAAGTTCTTCGTGCAACCAAAAGTGAAACAAAAGTCAATGATTTGCTAAACTTACCACTTACGATTACAAAAGTTATTACTTTCCGATTTTCTCGTTGGTGCAACAAAAATTTGATAAGTGAGTGTTTTTTGCTTTTCAAATATTATTTGAGTACTTTTCGTTTCTCTATTTGGTGCAACAGAAATTTAGCGTAAAATTTGATAAGTTGATAAGTGGTTGGTGCAATAGGGCTTTGGTCTTATGTTTACACATTGCAGTGGATACACAAAGAAAAGTTAAGTATGCACTTAGATTACTATGCGGAAACGATCTTTCTATACAAATTCCTATGCTTTAAGTTCATGAACTATTGAACGCAGGAATTTATGCGTGCTTTTTTATGATTTTTTGATTCTTTCTTTAAGTGTTCAGATACGTTTGCGATCGAGATGGATGGCGCATCCGGTACAACCATGAGTTGTATGAAATGTACGATGAGCTGCAAGTCTCGAAAATCGTCAAACTACAACGACTTCAATGGGCAGGGCATGTACAAAGAATGGACGACGATCGCATGCCTAAGAGAGTAATGAATGCAGAACGAGTCGACGGAGCGAGACTGCGAGGACGACCGAGATCTCGTTGGGAGAGCTCAGTAGGTGTGGACGCCGCGCAGCTGCTGGGCTCCCAAAATTGGAGGACGCGGTCACGTGACCGAGATAATTGGAGGACAACGATCCAGGCGGCCAAGGCCCGACGTCGGGCTGTCGCGCCACGATGATGATGATGATGATGATGATTTAAAAAGAAACCACTAGATGGCCCACCCTGTACTGTTAAACGAGGGTTTTTAACTTTTTTTTATCAAATGAAAGTTTGTGAAAGTTAAGGAGTCTGATATAATTTGGAAAACGTGTGTTAAAGTCAAAGTTTCAAAAATCTTATTCGTTGCACTCTCCAATGCCGTTATGACTTAATTTCGATTGGGCTTCATTATTTTCCCGATTGCTTGTTCTTCCTCTTCTGTTGGTATTCAATTTGCAGCTCTTCTTCGTATGATAACCTTCACTCGGATGAGTTTCCGTCCAGTGAATGAATCTCTTAAAAAGCAAGATCGTCAGATCAGATATTAGGGAGGGTGCAGCGGAACGTTGTTCCACACCCCCCATTTTGAACCGCTAATAATTTTTTTAATTCATGAGCACAAAACTTTTAAATGCGGCACATAACCAGCACATAACTAGCACATAACTCTGACATGGGTTTGAATAAGGTTAGTTCAATATTTCTAGTGGGGGGTGTAGCGGAACGTTCCTCTACACCCCCCATTTTGAAGTGTCAATATTTTTTTTATTTGACGAGCACAAAACTTTTGAATGCAGCACATAACCAGCACATAACTAGCACATAACTATACAATAGTCGTTTTCGTAGTTTGCGTTAGTGGGGGGTGCAGCGGAACGCACCTGTAGTTTTCGAGTTACAGCCATTTGAAAAAGTGCAAGTTTGGACCCTCTAGCTGCCTCCGTTTCCGAGATATTCAAGGTTTTATATTTTCCAGTCGAGGGGTGACTTTGCTTTGAAATTTTCAAGTTTTCTTGCGGGTTTTGTTCCGGAATCCTACTTTTGGTTTTTAGGGTATGGTACAAGCTGCATTTTAAGACCAAAATTAACTCTCTAGCTGCCGTAGTTTTCGAAGTAGGGCCATTTGAAAAAGTGCAAGTTTGGACCCTCTAGCTGCCTCCGTTTCCGAGATATTCAAGGTTTTATATTTTCCAGTCGAGGGGTGACTTTGCCTTGAAATTTTCAAGTTTTCTTGCGGGTTTTGTTCCGGAATCCTATTTTTGGTTTTTAGGGCATGGTTCAAGCAGCATTTGAAGACCCAAATCAACTCTCTAGCTGCCGCAGTTTTCGAGGTAGGGCCATTTGAAAAAGTGCAAGTTTGGACCCTCTAGCTGCCTCCGTTTCCGAGATATTCAAGGTTTTATATTTTCCAGTCGAGGGGTGACTTTGCCTTGAAATTTTCAAGTTTTCTTGCGGGTTTTGTTCCGGAATCCTATTTTTGGTTTTTAGGGCATGGTACAAGCTGCATTTTTAGACCAAAATCAACTCTCTAGCTGCCGTAGTTTTCGAGTTACAGCCATTTGAAAAAGTGCAAGTTTGGACCCTCTAGCTGCCTCCGTTTCCGAGATATTCAAGGTTTTATATTTTCCAGTCGAGGGGTGATTTTGCCTTGAAATTTTCAAGTTTTCTTGCGGGTTTTGTTCCGGAATCCTATTTTTGGTTTTTAGGGCATGGTACAAGCTGCATTTTTAGACCAAAATCAACTCTCTAGCTGCCGTAGTTTTCGAGTTACAGCCATTTGAAAAAGTGCAAGTTTGGACCCTCTAGCTGCCTCCGTTTCCGAGATATTCAAGGTTTTATATTTTCCAGTCGAGGGGTGACTTTGCCTTGAAATTTTCAAGTTTTCTTGCGGGTTTTGTTCCGGAATCCTATTTTTGGTTTTTAGGGCATGGTACAAGCAGCATTTGAAGACCCAAATCAACTCTCTAGCTGCCGTAGTTTTCGAGTTGCAGCCATTTGAAAAAGTGCAAGTTTGGACCCTCTAGCTGCCTCCGTTTCCGAGATATTCAAGGTTTTATATTTTCCAGTCGAGGGGTGACTTTGCTTTGAAATTTTCAAGTTTTCTTGCGGGTTTTGTTCCGGAATCCTATTTTTGGTTTTTAGGGCATGGTACAAGCTGCATTTTTAGACCAAAATCAACTCTCTAGCTGCCGTAGTTTTCGAGTTACAGCCATTTGAAAAAGTGCAAGTTTGGACCCTCTAGCTGCCTCCGTTTCCGAGATATTCAAGGTTTTATATTTTCCAGTCGAGGGGTGACTTTGCTTTGAAATTTTCAAGTTTTCTTGCGGGTTTTGTTCCGGAATCCTACTTTTGGTTTTTAGGGTATGGTACAAGCTGCATTTTAAGACCAAAATTAACTCTCTAGCTGCCGTAGTTTTCGAAGTAGGGCCATTTGAAAAAGTGCAAGTTTGGACCCTCTAGCTGCCTCCGTTTCCGAGATATTCAAGGTTTTATATTTTCCAGTCGAGGGGTGACTTTGCCTTGAAATTTTCAAGTTTTCTTGCGGGTTTTGTTCCGGAATCCTATTTTTGGTTTTTAGGGCATGGTACAAGCAGCATTTGAAGACCCAAATCAACTCTCTAGCTGCCGCAGTTTTCGAGGTAGGGCCATTTGAAAAAGTGCAAGCTTGGACCCTCTAGCTGCCTCCGTTTCCGAGATATTCAAGGTTTTATATTTTCCAGTCGAGGGGTGACTTTGCCTTGAAATTTTCAAGTTTTCTTGCGGGTTTTGTTCCGGAATCCTATTTTTGGTTTTTAGGGCATGGTACAAGCTGCATTTTAAGACCAAAATCAACTCTCTAGCTGCCGTAGTTTTCGAGGTAGGGCCATTTGAAAAAGTGCAAGTTTGGACCCTCTAGCTGCCTCCGTTTCCGAGATATTCAAGGTTTTATATTTTCCAGTCGAGGGGTGACTTTGCCTTGAAATTTTCAAGTTTTCTTGCGGGTTTTGTTCCGGAATCCTATTTTTGGTTTTTAGGGCATGGTACAAGCTGCATTTTTAGACCAAAATCAACTCTCTAGCTGCCGTAGTTTTCGAGTTACAGCCATTTGAAAAAGTGCAAGTTTGGACCCTCTAGCTGCCTCCGTTTCCGAGATATTCAAGGTTTTATATTTTCCAGTCGAGGGGTGACTTTGCCTTGAAATTTTCAAGTTTTCTTGCGGGTTTTGTTCCGGAATCCTATTTTTGGTTTTTAGGGCATGGTACAAGCTGCATTTTTAGACCCAAATCAACTCTCTAGCTGCCGTAGTTTTCGAAGTAGGGCCATTTGAAAAAGTGCAAGCTTGGACCCTCTAGCTGCCTCCGTTTCCGAGATATTCAAGGTTTTATATTTTCCAGTCGAGGGGTGACTTTGCCTTGAAATTTTCAAGTTTTCTTGCGGGTTTTGTTCCGGAATCCTATTTTTGGTTTTTAGGGCATGGTACAAGCAGCATTTCAACTCTCTAGCTGCCGCAGTTTTCGAGGTAGGGCCATTTGAAAAAGTGCAAGTTTGGACCCTCTAGCTGCCTCCGTTTCCGAGATATTCAAGGTTTTATATTTTCCAGTCGAGGGGTGACTTTGCCTTGAAATTTTCAAGTTTTCTTGCGGGTTTTGTTCCGGAATCCTATTTTTGGTTTTTAGGGCATGGTACAAGCAGCATTTGAAGACCCAAATCAACTCTCTAGCTGCCGCAGTTTTCGAGGTAGGGCCATTTGAAAAAGTGCAAGTTTGGACCCTCTAGCTGCCTCCGTTTCCGAGATATTCAAGGTTTTATATTTTCCAGTCGAGGGGTGACTTTGCCTTGAAATTTTCAAGTTTTCTTGCGGGTTTTGTTCCGGAATCCTATTTTTGGTTTTTAGGGCATGGTACAAGCTGCATTTTTAGACCAAAATCAACTCTCTAGCTGCCGTAGTTTTCGAGGTAGGGCCATTTGAAAAAGTGCAAGTTTGGACCCTCTAGCTGCCTCCGTTTCCGAGATATTCAAGGTTTTATATTTTCCAGTCGAGGGGTGACTTTGCCTTGAAATTTTCAAGTTTTCTTGCGGGTTTTGTTCCGGAATCCTATTTTTGGTTTTTAGGGCATGGTACAAGCTGCATTTTTAGACCAAAATCAACTCTCTAGCTGCCGTAGTTTTCGAGGTAGGGCCATTTGAAAAAGTGCAAGTTTGGACCCTCTAGCTGCCTCCGTTTCCGAGATATTCAAGGTTTTATATTTTCCAGTCGAGGGGTGACTTTGCCTTGAAATTTTCAAGTTTTCTTGCGGGTTTTGTTCCGGAATCCTATTTTTGGTTTTTAGGGCATGGTACAAGCAGCATTTGAAGACCCAAATCAACTCTCTAGCTGCCGCAGTTTTCGAGGTAGGGCCATTTGAAAAAGTGCAAGTTTGGACCCTCTAGCTGCCTCCGTTTCCGAGATATTCAAGGTTTTATATTTTCCAGTCGAGGGGTGACTTTGCCTTGAAATTTTCAAGTTTTCTTGCGGGTTTTGTTCCGGAATCCTATTTTTGGTTTTTAGGGCATGGTACAAGCTGCATTTTTAGACCAAAATCAACTCTCTAGCTGCCGTAGTTTTCGAGTTACAGCCATTTGAAAAAGTGCAAGTTTGGACCCTCTAGCTGCCTCCGTTTCCGAGATATTCAAGGTTTTATATTTTCCAGTCGAGGGGTGACTTTGCCTTGAAATTTTCAAGTTTTCTTGCGGGTTTTGTTCCGGAATCCTATTTTTGGTTTTTAGGGCATGGTACAAGCTGCATTTGAAGACCCAAATCAACTCTCTAGCTGCCGTAGTTTTCGAGTTGCAGCCATTTGAAAAAGTGCAAGTTTGGACCCTCTAGCTGCCTCCGTTTCCGAGATATTCAAGGTTTTATATTTTCCAGTCGAGGGGTGACTTTGCCTTGAAATTTTCAAGTTTTCTTGCGGGTTTTGTTCCGGAATCCTATTTTTGGTTTTTAGGGCATGGTACAAGCTGCATTTGAAGACCCAAATCAACTCTCTAGCTGCCGTAGTTTTCGAGTTGCAGCCATTTGAAAAAGTGCAAGTTTGGACCCTCTAGCTGCCTCCGTTTCCGAGATATTCAAGGTTTTATATTTTCCAGTCGAGGGGTGACTTTGCTTTGAAATTTTCAAGTTTTCTTGCGGGTTTTGTTCCGGAATCCTATTTTTGGTTTTTAGGGCATGGTACAAGCTGCATTTTAAGACCAAATTAACTCTCTAGCTGCCGTAGTTTTCGAAGTAGGGCCATTTGAAAAAGTGCAAGTTTGGACCCTCTAGCTGCCTCCGTTTCCGAGATATTCAAGGTTTTATATTTTCCAGTCGAGGGGTGACTTTGCCTTGAAATTTTCAAGTTTTCTTGCGGGTTTTGTTCCGGAATCCTATTTTTGGTTTTTAGGGAATGGTACAAGCAGCATTTGAAGACCCAAATCAACTCTCTAGCTGCCGCAGTTTTCGAGGTAGGGCCATTTGAAAAAGTGCAAGTTTGGACCCTCTAGCTGCCTCCGTTTCCGAGATATTCAAGGTTTTATATTTTCCAGTCGAGGGGTGACTTTGCCTTGAAATTTTCAAGTTTTCTTGCGGGTTTTGTTCCGGAATCCTATTTTTGGTTTTTAGGGCATGGTACAAGCTGCATTTGAAGACCCAAATCAACTCTCTAGCTGCCGCAGTTTTCGAGGTAGGGCCATTTGAAAAAGTGCAAGTTTGGACCCTCTAGCTGCCTCCGTTTCCGAGATATTCAAGGTTTTATATTTTCCAGTCGAGGGGTGACTTTGCCTTGAAATTTTCAAGTTTTCTTGCGGGTTTTGTTCCGGAATCCTATTTTTGGTTTTTAGGGTATGGTACAAGCTGCATTTTTAGACCAAAATCAACTCTCTAGCTGCCGTAGTTTTCGAGTTACAGCCATTTGAAAAAGTGCAAGTTTGGACCCTCTAGCTGCCTCCGTTTCCGAGATATTCAAGGTTTTATATTTTCCAGTCGAGGGGTGACTTTGCCTTGAAATTTTCAAGTTTTCTTGCGGGTTTTGTTCCGGAATCCTATTTTTGGTTTTTAGGGCATGGTACAAGCAGCATTTGAAGACCCAAATCAACTCTCTAGCTGCCGCAGTTTTCGAGGTAGGGCCATTTGAAAAAGTGCAAGTTTGGACCCTCTAGCTGCCTCCGTTTCCGAGATATTCAAGGTTTTATATTTTCCAGTCGAGGGGTGACTTTGCCTTGAAATTTTCAAGTTTTCTTGCGGGTTTTGTTCCGGAATCCTATTTTTGGTTTTTAGGGCATGGTACAAGCAGCATTTGAAGACCCAAATCAACTCTCTAGCTGCCGCAGTTTTCGAGGTAGGGCCATTTGAAAAAGTGCAAGTTTGGACCCTCTTGCTGCCTCCGTTTCCGAGATATTCAAGGTTTTTTATTTTCCAGTCGAGGGGTGACTTTGCCTTGAAATTTTCAAGTTTTCTTGCGGGTTTTGTTCCGGAATCCTATTTTTGGTTTTTAGGGCATGGTACAAGCTGCATTTTTAGACCAAAATAAACTCTCTAGCTGCCGTAGTTTTCGAGTTACAGCCATTTGAAAAAGTGCAAGTTTGGACCCTCTAGCTGCCTCCGTTTCCGAGATATTCAAGGTTTTATATTTTCCAGTCGAGGGGTGACTTTGCCTTGAAATTTTCAAGTTTTCTTGCGGGTTTTGTTCCGGAATCCTATTTTTGGTTTTTAGGGCATGGTACAAGCTGCATTTGAAGACCCAAATCAACTCTCTAGCTGCCGTAGTTTTCGAGTTGCAGCCATTTGAAAAAGTGCAAGTTTGGACCCTCTAGCTGCCTCCGTTTCCGAGATATTCAAGGTTTTATATTTTCCAGTCGAGGGGTGACTTTGCCTTGAAATTTTCAAGTTTTCTTGCGGGTTTTGTTCCGGAATCCTATTTTTGGTTTTTAGGGCATGGTACAAGCAGCATTTGAAGACCCAAATCAACTCTCTAGCTGCCGCAGTTTTCGAGGTAGGGCCATTTGAAAAAGTGCAAGTTTGGACCCTCTAGCTGCCTCCGTTTCCGAGATATTCAAGGTTTTATATTTTCCAGTCGAGGGGTGACTTTGCCTTGAAATTTTCAAGTTTTCTTGCGGGTTTTGTTCCGGAATCCTATTTTTGGTTTTTAGGGCATGGTACAAGCTGCATTTTTAGACCAAAATCAACTCTCTAGCTGTCGTAGTTTTCGAGTTACAGCCATTTGAAAAAGTGCAAGTTTGGACCCTCTAGCTGCCTCCGTTTCCGAGATATTCAAGGTTTTATATTTTCCAGTCGAGGGGTGACTTTGCCTTGAAATTTTCAAGTTTTCTTGCGGGTTTTGTTCCGGAATCCTATTTTTGGTTTTTAGGGCATGGTACAAGCAGCATTTGAAGACCCAAATCAACTCTCTAGCTGCCGCAGTTTTCGAGGTAGGGCCATTTGAAAAAGTGCAAGTTTGGACCCTCTAGCTGCCTCCGTTTCCGAGATATTCAAGGTTTTATATTTTCCAGTCGAGGGGTGACTTTGCCTTGAAATTTTCAAGTTTTCTTGCGGGTTTTGTTCCGGAATCCTATTTTTGGTGTTTAGGGCATGGTACAAGCAGCATTTGAAGACCCAAATCAACTCTCTAGCTGCCGCAGTTTTCGAGGTAGGGCCATTTGAAAAAGTGCAAGTTTGGACCCTCTAGCTGCCTCCGTTTCCGAGATATTCAAGGTTTTATATTTTCCAGTCGAGGGGTGACTTTGCCTTGAAATTTTCAAGTTTTCTTGCTGGTTTTGTTCCGGAATCCTATTTTTGGTTTTTAGGGCATGGTACAAGCAGCATTTGAAGACCCAAATCAACTCTCTAGCTGCCGCAGTTTTCGAGGTAGGGCCATTTGAAAAAGTGCAAGTTTGGACCCTCTAGCTGCCTCCGTTTCCGAGATATTCAAGGTTTTATATTTTCCAGTCGAGGGGTGACTTTGCCTTGAAATTTTCAAGTTTTCTTGCGGGTTTTGTTCCGGAATCCTATTTTTGGTTTTTAGGGCATGGTACAAGCAGCATTTGAAGACCCAAATCAACTCTCTAGCTGCCGCAGTTTTCGAGGTAGGGCCATTTGAAAAAGTGCAAGTTTGGACCCTCTAGCTGCCTCCGTTTCCGAGATATTCAAGGTTTTATATTTTCCAGTCGAGGGGTGACTTTGCCTTGAAATTTTCAAGTTTTCTTGCGGGTTTTGTTCCGGAATCCTATTTTTGGTTTTTAGGGCATGGTACAAGCTGCATTTGAAGACCCAAATCAACTCTCTAGCTGCCGCAGTTTTCGAGGTAGGGCCATTTGAAAAAGTGCAAGTTTGGACCCTCTAGCTGCCTCCGTTTCCGAGATATTCAAGGTTTTATATTTTCCAGTCGAGGGGTGACTTTGCCTTGAAATTTTCAAGTTTTCTTGCGGGTTTTGTTCCGGAATCCTATTTTTGGTTTTTAGGGCATGGTACAAGCAGCATTTGAAGACCCAAATCAACTCTCTAGCTGCCGCAGTTTTCGAGGTAGGGCCATTTGAAAAAGTGCAAGTTTGGACCCTCTAGCTGCCTCCGTTTCCGAGATATTCAAGGTTTTATATTTTCCAGTCGAGGGGTAACTTTGCCTTGAAATTTTCAAGTTTTCTTGCGGGTTTTGTTCCGGAATCCTATTTTTGGTTTTTAGGGCATGGTACAAACTGCATTTTTAGACCAAAATCAACTCTCTAGCTGCCGTAGTTTTCGAGTTACAGCCATTTGAAAAAGTGCAAGTTTGGACCCTCTAGCTGCCTCCGTTTCCGAGATATTCAAGGTTTTATATTTTCCAGTCGAGGGGTGACTTTGCCTTGAAATTTTCAAGTTTTCTTGCGGGTTTTGTTCCGGAATCCTATTTTTGGTTTTTAGGGCATGGTACAAGCAGCATTTGAAGACCCAAATCAACTCTCTAGCTGCCGCAGTTTTCGAGGTAGGGCCATTTGAAAAAGTGCAAGTTTGGACCCTCTAGCTGCCTCCGTTTCCGAGATATTCAAGGTTTTATATTTTCCAGTCGAGGGGTGACTTTGCCTTGAAATTTTCAAGTTTTCTTGCGGGTTTTGTTCCGGAATCCTATTTTTGGTTTTTAGGGCATGGTACAAGCTGCATTTTTAGACCAAAATCAACTCTCTAGCTGCCGTAGTTTTCGAGTTACAGCCATTTGAAAAAGTGCAAGTTTGGACCCTCTAGCTGCCTCCGTTTCCGAGATATTCAAGGTTTTATATTTTCCAGTCGAGGGGTGACTTTGCCTTGAAATTTTCAAGTTTTCTTGCGGGTTTTGTTCCGGAATCCTATTTTTGGTTTTTAGGGCATGGTACAAGCTGCATTTTTAGACCAAAATCAACTCTCTAGCTGCCGTAGTTTTCGAGTTACAGCCATTTGAAAAAGTGCAAGTTTGGACCCTCTAGCTGCCTCCGTTTCCGAGATATTCAAGGTTTTATATTTTCCAGTCGAGGGGTGACTTTGCCTTGAAATTTTCAAGTTTTCTTGCGGGTTTTGTTCCGGAATCCTATTTTTGGTTTTTAGGGCATGGTACAAGCTGCATTTTTAGACCAAAATCAACTCTCTCGCTGCCGTAGGTTTCGAGTTACAGCCATTTGAAAAAGTGCAAGTTTGGACCCTCTAGCTGCCTCCGTTTCCGAGATATTCAAGGTTTTATATTTTCCAGTCGAGGGGTGACTTTGCCTTGAAATTTTCAAGTTTTCTTGCGGGTTTTGTTCCGGAATCCTATTTTTGGTTTTTAGGACATGGTACAAGCTGCATTTGAAGACCCAAATCAACTCTCTAGCTGCCGCAGTTTTCGAGGTAGGGCCATTTGAAAAAGTGCAAGTTTGGACCCTCTAGCTGCCTCCGTTTCCGAGATATTCAAGGTTTTATATTTTCCAGTCGAGGGGTGACTTTGCCTTGAAATTTTCAAGTTTTCTTGCGGGTTTTGTTCCGGAATCCTATTTTTGGTTTTTAGGGCATGGTACAAGCTGCATTTTTAGACCAAAATCAACTCTCTAGCTGCCGCAGTTTTCGAGGTAGGGCCATTTGAAAAAGTGCAAGTTTGGACCCTCTAGCTGCCTCCGTTTCCGAGATATTCAAGGTTTTATATTTTCCAGTCGAGGGGTGACTTTGCCTTGAAATTTTCAAGTTTTCTTGCGGGTTTTGTTCCGGAATCCTATTTTTGGTTTTTAGGGCATGGTACAAGCAGCATTTGAAGACCCAAATCAACTCTCTAGCTGCCGCAGTTTTCGAGGTAGGGCCATTTGAAAAAGTGCAAGTTTGGACCCTCTAGCTGCCTCCGTTTCCGAGATATTCAAGGTTTTATATTTTCCAGTCGAGGGGTGACTTTGCCTTGAAATTTTCAAGTTTTCTTGCGGGTTTTGTTCCGGAATCCTATTTTTGGTTTTTAGGGCATGGTACAAGCTGCATTTTTAGACCAAAATCAACTCTCTAGCTGCCGTAGTTTTCGAGTTACAGCCATTTGAAAAAGTGCAAGTTTGGACCCTCTAGCTGCCTCCGTTTCCGAGATATTCAAGGTTTTATATTTTCCAGTCGAGGGGTGACTTTGCTTTGAAATTTTCAAGTTTTCTTGCGGGTTTTGTTCCGGAATCCTATTTTTGGTTTTTAGGGCATGGTACAAGCTGCATTTTAAGACCAAAATCAACTCTCTAGCTGCCGTAGTTTTCGAAGTAGGGCCATTTGAAAAAGTGCAAGTTTGGACCCTCTAGCTGCCTCCGTTTCCGAGATATTCAAGGTTTTATATTTTCCAGTCGAGGGGTGACTTTGCCTTGAAATTTTCAAGTTTTCTTGCGGGTTTTGTTCCGGAATCCTATTTTTGGTTTTTAGGGCATGGTACAAGCTGCATTTTTAGACCAAAATCAACTCTCTCGCTGCCGTAGGTTTCGAGTTACAGCCATTTGAAAAAGTGCAAGTTTGGACCCTCTAGCTGCCTCCGTTTCCGAGATATTCAAGGTTTTATATTTTCCAGTCGAGGGGTGACTTTGCCTTGAAATTTTCAAGTTTTCTTGCGGGTTTTGTTCCGGAATCCTATTTTTGGTTTTTAGGACATGGTACAAGCTGCATTTGAAGACCCAAATCAACTCTCTAGCTGCCGCAGTTTTCGAGGTAGGGCCATTTGAAAAAGTGCAAGTTTGGACCCTCTAGCTGCCTCCGTTTCCGAGATATTCAAGGTTTTATATTTTCCAGTCGAGGGGTGACTTTGCCTTGAAATTTTCAAGTTTTCTTGCGGGTTTTGTTCCGGAATCCTATTTTTGGTTTTTAGGGCATGGTACAAGCTGCATTTTTAGACCAAAATCAACTCTCTAGCTGCCGCAGTTTTCGAGGTAGGGCCATTTGAAAAAGTGCAAGTTTGGACCCTCTAGCTGCCTCCGTTTCCGAGATATTCAAGGTTTTATATTTTCCAGTCGAGGGGTGACTTTGCCTTGAAATTTTCAAGTTTTCTTGCGGGTTTTGTTCCGGAATCCTATTTTTGGTTTTTAGGGCATGGTACAAGCAGCATTTGAAGACCCAAATCAACTCTCTAGCTGCCGCAGTTTTCGAGGTAGGGCCATTTGAAAAAGTGCAAGTTTGGACCCTCTAGCTGCCTCCGTTTCCGAGATATTCAAGGTTTTATATTTTCCAGTCGAGGGGTGACTTTGCCTTGAAATTTTCAAGTTTTCTTGCGGGTTTTGTTCCGGAATCCTATTTTTGGTTTTTAGGGCATGGTACAAGCTGCATTTTTAGACCAAAATCAACTCTCTAGCTGCCGTAGTTTTCGAGTTACAGCCATTTGAAAAAGTGCAAGTTTGGACCCTCTAGCTGCCTCCGTTTCCGAGATATTCAAGGTTTTATATTTTCCAGTCGAGGGGTGACTTTGCCTTGAAATTTTCAAGTTTTCTTGCGGGTTTTGTTCCGGAATCCTATTTTTGGTTTTTAGGGCATGGTACAAGCAGCATTTGAAGACCCAAATCAACTCTCTAGCTGCCGTAGTTTTCGAGTTACAGCCATTTGAAAAAGTGCAAGTTTGGACCCTCTAGCTGCCTCCGTTTCCGAGATATTCAAGGTTTTATATTTTCCAGTCGAGAGGTGACTTTGCTTTGAAATTTTCAAGTTTTCTTGCGGGTTTTGTTCCGGAATCCTATTTTTGGTTTTTAGGGCATGGTACAAGCTGCATTTGAAGACCCAAATCAACTCTCTAGCTGCCGCAGTTTTCGAGGTAGGGCCATTTGAAAAAGTGCAAGTTTGGACCCTCTAGCTGCCTCCGTTTCCGATATATTTTCCAGTCGAGGGGTGACTTTGCCTTGAAATTTTCAAGTTTTCTTGCGGGTTTTGTTCCGGAATCCTATTTTTGGTTTTTAGGGCATGGTATAAGCTGCATTTTTAGACCAAAATCAACTCTCTAGCTGCCGTAGTTTTCGAGTTACAGCCATTTGAAAAAGTGCAAGTTTGGACCCTCTAGCTGCCTCCGTTTCCGAGATATTCAAGGTTTTATATTTTCCAGTCGAGAGGTGACTTTGCTTTGAAATTTTCAAGTTTTCTTGCGGGTTTTGTTCCGGAATCCTATTTTTGGTTTTTAGGGCATGGTACAAGCTGCATTTGAAGACCCAAATCAACTCTCTAGCTGCCGCAGTTTTCGAGGTAGGGCCATTTGAAAAAGTGCAAGTTTGGACCCTCTAGCTGCCTCCGTTTCCGAGATATTCAAGGTTTTATATTTTCCAGTCGAGGGGTGACTTTGCCTTGAAATTTTCAAGTTTTCTTGCGGGTTTTGTTCCGGAATCCTATTTTTGGTTTTTAGGGCATGGTACAAGCTGCATTTGAAGACCCAAATCAACTCTCTAGCTGCCGCAGTTTTCGAGGTAGGGCCATTTGAAAAAGTGCAAGTTTGGACCCTCTAGCTGCCTCCGTTTCCGAGATATTCAAGGTTTTATATTTTCCAGTCGAGGGGTGACTTTGCCTTGAAATTTTCAAGTTTTCTTGCGGGTTTTGTTCCGGAATCCTATTTTTGGTTTTTAGGGCATGGTACAAGCAGCATTTGAAGACCCAAATCAACTCTCTAGCTGCCGCAGTTTTCGAGGTAGGGCCATTTGAACAAGTGCAAGTTTGGACCCTCTAGCTGCCTCCGTTTCCGAGATATTCAAGGTTTTATATTTTCCAGTCGAGGGGTGACTTTGCCTTGAAATTTTCAAGTTTTCTTGCGGGTTTTGTTCCGGAATCCTATTTTTGGTTTTTAGGGCATGGTACAAGCAGCATTTGAAGACCCATATCAACTCTCTATCTGCCGCAGTTTTCGAGGTAGGGCCATTTGAAAAAGTGCAAGTTTGGACCCTCTAGCTGCCTCCGTTTCCGAGATATTCAAGGTTTTATATTTTCCAGTCGAGGGGTGACTTTGCCTTGAAATTTTCAAGTTTTCTTGCGGGTTTTGTTCCGGAATCCTATTTTTGGTTTTTAGGGCATGGTACAAGCTGCATTTTTAGACCAAAATCAACTCTCTAGCTGCCGTAGTTTTCGAGTTACAGCCATTTGAAAAAGTGCAAGTTTGGACCCTCTAGCTGCCTCCGTTTCCGATATATTCAAGGTTTTATATTTTCCAAACGAGGGGTGAATTTGCCTTGAAATTTTCAAGTTTTCTTGCGGGTTTTGTTCCGGAATCCTATTTTTGGTTTTTAGGGCATGGTACAAGCTGCATTTTTAGACCAAAATCAACTCTCTAGCTGCCGTAGTTTTCGAGTTACAGCCATTTGAAAAAGTGCAAGTTTGGACCCTCTAGCTGCCTCCGTTTCCGAGATATTCAAGGTTTTATATTTTCCAGTCGAGAGGTGACTTTGCTTTGAAATTTTCAAGTTTTCTTGCGGGTTTTGTTCCGGAATCCTATTTTTGGTTTTTAGGGCATGGTACAAGCTGCATTTGAAGACCCAAATCAACTCTCTAGCTGCCGCAGTTTTCGAGGTAGGGCCATTTGAAAAAGTGCAAGTTTGGACCCTCTAGCTGCCTCCGTTTCCGAGATATTCAAGGTTTTATATTTTCCAGTCGAGGGGTGACTTTGCCTTGAAATTTTCAAGTTTTCTTGCGGGTTTTGTTCCGGAATCCTATTTTTGGTTTTTAGGGCATGGTACAAGCTGCATTTGAAGACCCAAATCAACTCTCTAGCTGCCGCAGTTTACGAGGTAGGGCCATTTGAAAAAGTGCAAGTTTGGACCCTCTAGCTGCCTCCGTTTCCGAGATATTCAAGGTTTTATATTTTCCAGTCGAGGGGTGACTTTGCCTTGAAATTTTCAAGTTTTCTTGCGGGTTTTGTTCCGGAATCCTATTTTTGGTTTTTAGGGCATGGTACAAGCAGCATTTGAAGACCCAAATCAACTCTCTAGCTGCCGCAGTTTTCGAGGTAGGGCCATTTGAACAAGTGCAAGTTTGGACCCTCTAGCTGCCTCCGTTTCCGAGATATTCAAGGTTTTATATTTTCCAGTCGAGGGGTGACTTTGCCTTGAAATTTTCAAGTTTTCTTGCGGGTTTTGTTCCGGAATCCTATTTTTGGTTTTTAGGGCAAGGTACAAGCAGCATTTGAAGACCCAAATCAACTCTCTATCTGCCGCAGTTTTCGAGGTAGGGCCATTTGAAAAAGTGCAAGTTTGGACCCTCTAGCTGCCTCCGTTTCCGAGATATTCAAGGTTTTATATTTTCCAGTCGAGGGGTGACTTTGCCTTGAAATTTTCAAGTTTTCTTGCGGGTTTTGTTCCGGAATCCTGTTTTTGGTTTTTAGGGCATGGTACAAGCTGCATTTTTAGACCAAAATCAACTCTCTAGCTGCCGTAGTTTTCGAGTTACAGCCATTTGAAAAAGTGCAAGTTTGGACCCTCTAGCTGCCTCCGTTTCCGAGATATTCAAGGTTTTATATTTTCCAGTCGAGGGGTGACTTTGCCTTGAAATTTTCAAGTTTTCTTGCGGGTTTTGTTCCGGAATCCTATTTTTGGTTTTTAGGGCATGGTACAAGCTGCATTTGAAGACCCAAATCAACTCTCTAGCTGCCGTAGTTTTCGAGTTACAGCCATTTGAAAAAGTGCAAGTTTGGACCCTCTAGCTGCCTCCGTTTCCGAGATATTCAAGGTTTTATATTTTCCAGTCGAGAGGTGACTTTGCTTTGAAATTTTCAAGTTTTCTTGCGGGTTTTGTTCCGGAATCCTATTTTTGGTTTTTAGGGCATGGTACAAGCTGCATTTGAAGACCCAAATCAACTCTCTAGCTGCCGCAGTTTTCGAGGTAGGGCCATTTGAAAAAGTGCAAGTTTGGACCCTCTAGCTGCCTCCGTTTCCGAGATATTCAAGGTTTTATATTTTCCAGTCGAGGGGTGACTTTGCCTTGAAATTTTCAAGTTTTCTTGCGGGTTTTGTTCCGGAATCCTATTTTTGGTTTTTAGGGCATGGTACAAGCTGCATTTGAAGACCCAAATCAACTCTCTAGCTGCCGCAGTTTTCGAGGTAGGGCCATTTGAAAAAGTGCAAGTTTGGACCCTCTAGCTGCCTCCGTTTCCGAGATATTCAAGGTTTTATATTTTCCAGTCGAGGGGTGACTTTGCCTTGAAATTTTCAAGTTTTCTTGCGGGTTTTGTTCCGGAATCCTATTTTTGGTTTTTAGGGCATGGTACAAGCTGCATTTTTAGACCAAAATCAACTCTCTATCTGCCGTAGTTTTCGAGTTACAGCCATTTGAAAAAGTGCAAGTTTGGACCCTCTAGCTGCCTCCGTTTCCGAGATATTCAAGGTTTTATATTTTCCAGTCGAGGGGTGACTTTGCTTTGAAATTTTCAAGTTTTCTTGCGGGTTTTGTTCCGGAATCCTATTTTTGGTTTTTAGGGCATGGTACAAGCTGCATTTTAAGACCAAAATCCAACTCTCTAGCTGCCGTAGTTTTCGAAGTAGGGCCATTTGAAAAAGTGCAAGTTTGGACCCTCTAGCTGCCTCCGTTTCCGAGATATTCAAGGTTTTATATTTTCCAGTCGAGGGGTGACTTTGCCTTGAAATTTTCAAGTTTTCTTGCGGGTTTTGTTCCGGAATCCTATTTTTGGTTTTTAGGGCATGGTACAAAGCAGCATTTGAAGACCCAAATCAACTCTCTAGCTCCCGCAGTTTTCGAGGTAGGGCCATTTGAACAAGTGCAAGTTTGGACCCTCTAGCTGCCTCCGTTTCCGAGATATTCAAGGTTTTATATTTTCCAGTCGAGGGTGACTTTGCCTTGAAATTTTCAAGTTTTCTTGCGGGTTTTGTTCCGGAATCCTATTTTGGTTTTTAGGGCATGGTACAAGCTGCATTTTTAGACCAAAATCAACTCTCTATCTGCCGTAGTTTTCGAGTTACAGCCATTTGAAAAAGTGCAAGTTTGGACCCTCTAGCTGCCTCCGTTTCCGAGATATTCAAGGTTTTATATTTTCCAGTCGAGGGGTGACTTTGCTTTGAAATTTTCAAGTTTTCTTGCGGGTTTTGTTCCGGAATCCTATTTTTGGTTTTTAGGGCATGGTACAAGCTGCATTTTAAGACCAAAATCAACTCTCTAGCTGCCGTAGTTTTCGAAGTAGGGCCATTTGAAAAAGTGCAAGTTTGGACCCTCTAGCTGCCTCCGTTTCCGAGATATTCAAGGTTTTATATTTTCCAGTCGAGGGGTGACTTTGCCTTGAAATTTTCAAGTTTTCTTGCGGGTTTTGTTCCGGAATCCTATTTTTGGTTTTTAGGGCATGGTACAAGCAGCATTTGAAGACCCAAATCAACTCTCTAGCTCCCGCAGTTTCGAGGTAGGGCCATTTGAACAAGTGCAAGTTTGGACCCTCTAGCTGCCTCCGTTTCCGAGATATTCAAGGTTTTATATTTTCCAGTCGAGGGGTGACTTTGCCTTGAAATTTTCAAGTTTTCTTGCGGGTTTTGTTCCGGAATCCTATTTTTGGTTTTTAGGGCATGGTACAAGCTGCATTTTTAGACCAAAATCAACTCTCTAGCTGCCGTAGTTTTCGAGTTACAGCCATTTGAAAAAGTGCAAGTTTGGACCCTCTAGCTGCCTCCGTTTCCGAGATATTCAAGGTTTTATATTTTCCAGTCGAGGGGTGACTTTGCCTTGAAATTTTCAAGTTTTCTTGCGGGTTTTGTTCCGGAATCCTATTTTTGGTTTTTAGGGCATGGTACAAGCAGCATTTGAAGACCCAAATCAACTCTCTAGCTGCCGCAGTTTTCGAGGTAGGGCCATTTGAAAAAGTGCAAGTTTGGACCCTCTACTGCCTCCGTTTCCGAGATATTCAAGGTTTATATTTTCCAGTCGAGGGTGACTTTGCCTTGAAATTTTCAAGTTTTCTTGCGGGTTTTGTTCCGGAATCCTATTTTTGGTTTTTAGGGCATGGTACAAGCTGCATTTGAAGACCCAAATCAACTCTCTAGCTGCCGTAGTTTTCGAGTTGCAGCCATTTGAAAAAGTGCAAGTTTGGACCCTCTAGCTGCCTCCGTTTCCGAGATATTCAAGGTTTTATATTTTCCAGTCGAGGGTTGACTTTGCCTTGAAATTTTCAAGTTTTCTTGCGGGTTTTGTTCCGGAATCCTATTTTTGGTTTTTAAGGCATGGTACAAGCTGCATTTTTAGACCAAAATCAACTCTCTAGCTGCCGTAGTTTTCGAGTTACAGCCATTTGAAAAAGTGCAAGTTTGGACCCTCTAGCTGCCTCCGTTTCCGAGATATTCAAGGTTTTATATTTTCCAGTCGAGGGGTGACTTTGCCTTGAAATTTTCAAGTTTTCTTGCGGGTTTTGTTCCGGAATCCTATTTTTGGTTTTTAGGGCATGGTACAAGCAGCATTTGAAGACCCAAATCAACTCTCTAGCTGCCGCAGTTTTCGAGGTAGGGCCATTTGAAAAAGTGCAAGTTTGGACCCTCTAGCTGCCTCCGTTTCCGAGATATTCAAGGTTTTATATTTTCCAGTCGAGGGGTGACTTTGCCTTGAAATTTTCAAGTTTTCTTGCGGGTTTTGTTCCGGAATCCTATTTTTGGTTTTTAGGGCATGGTACAAGCTGCATTTTTAGACCAAAATCAACTCTCTAGCTGCCGTAGTTTTCGAGTTACAGCCATTTGAAAAAGTGCAAGTTTGGACCCTCTAGCTGCCTCCGTTTCCGAGATATTCAAGGTTTTATATTTTCCAGTCGAGGGGTGACTTTGCCTTGAAATTTTCAAGTTTTCTTGCGGGTTTTGTTCCGGAATCCTATCTTTGGTTTTTAGGGCATGGTACAAGCTGCATTTTTAGACCAAAATCAACTCTCTAGCTGCCGTAGTTTTCGAGTTACAGCCATTTGAAAAAGTGCAAGTTTGGACCCTCTAGCTGCCTCCGTTTCCGAGATATTCAAGGTTTTATATTTTCCAGTCGAGGGGTGACTTTGCCTTGAAATTTTCAAGTTTCTTGCGGGTTTTGTTCCGGAATCCTATTTTTGGTTTTTAGGGCATGGTACAAGCTGCATTTGAAGACCCAAATCAACTCTCTAGCTGCCGCAGTTTACGAGGTAGGGCCATTTGAAAAAGTGCAAGTTTGGACCCTCTAGCTGCCTCCGTTTCCGAGATATTCAAGGTTTTATATTTTCCAGTCGAGGGGTGACTTTGCCTTGAAATTTTCAAGTTTTCTTGCGGGTTTTGTTCCGGAATCCTATTTTTGGTTTTTAGGGCATGGTACAAGCTGCATTTGAAGACCCAAATCAACTCTCTAGCTGCCGCAGTTTACGAGGTAGGGCCATTTGAAAAAGTGCAAGTTTGGACCCTCTAGCTGCCTCCGTTTCCGAGATATTCAAGGTTTTATATTTTCCAGTCGAGGGGTGACTTTGCCTTGAAATTTTCAAGTTTTCTTGCGGGTTTTGTTCCGGAATCCTATTTTTGGTTTTTAGGGCATGGTACAAGCTGCATTTGAAGACCCAAATCAACTCTCTAGCTGCCGTAGTTTTCGAGTTACAGCCATTTGAAAAAGTGCAAGTTTGGACCCTCTAGCTGCCTCCGTTTCCGAGATATTCAAGGTTTTATATTTTCCAGTCGAGAGGTGACTTTGCTTTGAAATTTTCAAGTTTTCTTGCGGGTTTTGTTCCGGAATCCTATTTTTGGTTTTTAGGGCATGGTACAAGCTGCATTTGAAGACCCAAATCAACTCTCTAGCTGCCGTAGTTTTCGAGTTACAGCCATTTGAAAAAGTGCAAGTTTGGACCCTCTAGCTGCCTCCGTTTCCGAGATATTCAAGGTTTTATATTTTCCAGTCGAGGGGTGACTTTGCCTTGAAATTTTCAAGTTTTCTTGCGGGTTTTGTTCCGGAATCCTATTTTTGGTTTTTAGGGCATGGTACAAGCTGCATTTGAAGACCCAAATCAACTCTCTAGCTGCCGCAGTTTTCGAGGTAGGGCCATTTGAAAAAGTGCAAGTTTGGACCCTCTAGCTGCCTCCGTTTCCGAGATATTCAAGGTTTTATATTTTCCAGTCGAGGGGTGACTTTGCCTTGAAATTTTCAAGTTTTCTTGCGGGTTTTGTTCCGGAATCCTATTTTTGGTTTTTAGGGCATGGTACAAGCTGCATTTTTTAGACCAAAATCAACTCTCTAGCTGCCGGTAGTTTTCGAGTTACAGCCATTTGAAAAAGTGCAAGTTTGGACCCTCTAGCTGCCTCCGTTTCCGATATATTCAAGGTTTTATATTTTCAGTCGAGGGTGACTTTGCCTTGAAATTTTCAAGTTTTCTTGCGGGTTTTGTTCCGGAATCCTATTTTTGGTTTTTAGGGCATGGTACAAGCTGCATTTTTAGACCAAAATCAACTCTCTATCTGCCGTAGTTTTCGAGTTACAGCCATTTGAAAAAGTGCAAGTTTGGACCCTCTAGCTGCCTCCGTTTCCGAGATATTCAAGGTTTTATATTTTCCAGTCGAGGGGTGACTTTGCTTTGAAATTTTCAAGTTTTCTTGCGGGTTTTGTTCCGGAATCCTATTTTTGGTTTTTAGGGCATGGTACAAGCTGCATTTTAAGACCAAAATCAACTCTCTAGCTGCCGTAGTTTTCGAAGTAGGGCCATTTGAAAAAGTGCAAGTTTGGACCCTCTAGCTGCCTCCGTTTCCGAGATATTCAAGGTTTTATATTTTCCAGTCGAGGGGTGACTTTGCCTTGAAATTTTCAAGTTTTCTTGCGGGTTTTGTTCCGGAATCCTATTTTTGGTTTTTAGGGCATGGTACAAGCAGCATTTGAAGACCCAAATCAACTCTCTAGCTCCCGCAGTTTTCGAGGTAGGGCCATTTGAACAAGTGCAAGTTTGGACCCTCTAGCTGCCTCCGTTTCCGAGATATTCAAGGTTTTATATTTTCCAGTCGAGGGGTGACTTTGCCTTGAAATTTTCAAGTTTTCTTGCGGGTTTTGTTCCGGAATCCTATTTTTGGTTTTTAGGGCATGGTACAAGCTGCATTTTTAGACCAAAATCAACTCTCTAGCTGCCGTAGTTTTCGAGTTACAGCCATTTGAAAAAGTGCAAGTTTGGACCCTCTAGCTGCCTCCGTTTCCGAGATATTCAAGGTTTTATATTTTCCAGTCGAGGGGTGACTTTGCCTTGAAATTTTCAAGTTTTCTTGCGGGTTTTGTTCCGGAATCCTATTTTTGGTTTTTAGGGCATGGTACAAGCAGCATTTGAAGACCCAAATCAACTCTCTAGCTGCCGCAGTTTTCGAGGTAGGGCCATTTGAAAAAGTGCAAGTTTGGACCCTCTAGCTGCCTCCGTTTCCGAGATATTCAAGGTTTTATATTTTCCAGTCGAGGGGTGACTTTGCCTTGAAATTTTCAAGTTTTCTTGCGGGTTTTGTTCCGGAATCCTATTTTTGGTTTTTAGGGCATGGTACAAGCTGCATTTGAAGACCCAAATCAACTCTCTAGCTGCCGTAGTTTTCGAGTTGCAGCCATTTGAAAAAGTGCAAGTTTGGACCCTCTAGCTGCCTCCGTTTCCGAGATATTCAAGGTTTTATATTTTCCAGTCGAGAGGTGACTTTGCCTTGAAATTTTCAAGTTTTCTTGCGGGTTTTGTTCCGGAATCCTATTTTTGGTTTTTAAGGCATGGTACAAGCTGCATTTTTAGACCAAAATCAACTCTCTAGCTGCCGCAGTTTTCGAGTTACAGCCATTTGAAAAAGTGCAAGTTTGGACCCTCTAGCTGCCTCCGTTTCCGAGATATTCAAGGTTTTATATTTTCCAGTCGAGGGGTGACTTTGCCTTGAAATTTTCAAGTTTTCTTGCGGGTTTTGTTCCGGAATCCTATTTTTGGTTTTTAGGGCATGGTACAAGCAGCATTTGAAGACCCAAATCAACTCTCTAGCTGCCGCAGTTTTCGAGGTAGGGCCATTTGAAAAAGTGCAAGTTTGGACCCTCTAGCTGCCTCCGTTTCCGAGATATTCAAGGTTTTATATTTTCCAGTCGAGGGGTGACTTTGCCTTGAAATTTTCAAGTTTTCTTGCGGGTTTTGTTCCGGAATCCTATTTTTGGTTTTTAGGGCATGGTACAAGCTGCATTTGAAGACCCAAATCAACTCTCTAGCTGCCGTAGTTTTCGAGTTGCAGCCATTTGAAAAAGTGCAAGTTTGGACCCTCTAGCTGCCTCCCGTTTCCGAGATATTCAAGGTTTTATATTTTCCAGTCGAGGGGTGACTTTGCCTTGAAATTTTCAAGTTTTCTTGCGGGTTTTGTTCCGGAATCCTATTTTTGGTTTTTAGGGCATGGTACAAGCTGCATTTTAAGACCCAAATCAACTCTATAGCTGCCGTAGTTTTCGAGTTACAGCCATTTGACAAAGTGCAAGTTTGGACCCTCTAGCTGCCTCCGTTTCCGAGATATTCAAGGTTTTATATTTTCCAGTCGAGGGGTGACTTTGCCTTGAAATTTTCAAGTTTTCTTGCGGTTTTTGTTCCTTAATCATATTTTTGGTTTTTAGGGCATGGTACCAGCTGCATTTGAAGACCCAAATCAACTCTCTAGCTGCCGCAGTTTTCGAGGTAGGGCCATTTGAAAAAGTGCAAGTTTGGACCCTCTAGCTGCCTCCGTTTCCGAGATATTCAAGGTTTTATATTTTCCAGTCGAGGGGTGACTTTGCCTTGAAATTTTCAAGTTTTCTTGCGGGTTTTGTTCCGAAATCCAATTTTTGGTTTTTAGGGCATGGTACAAGCTGCATTTGAAGACCCAAATCAACTCTCTAGCTGCCGCAGTTTTCGAGTTACAGCCATTTGAAAAAGTGCAAGTTTGGACCCTCTAGCTGCCTCCGTTTCCGAGATATTCAAGGTTTTATATTTTCCAGTCGAGGGGTGACTTTGCCTTGAAATTTTCAAGTTTTCTTGCGGGTTTTGTTCCGGAATCCTATTTTTGGTTTTTAGGGCATGGTACAAGCTGCATTTTAAGACCCAAATCAACTCTCTAGCTGCCGTAGTTTTCGAGTTACAGCCATTTGAAAAAGTGCAAGTTTGGACCCTCTAGCTGCCTCCGTTTCCGAGATATTCAAGGTTTTACATTTTCCTGTCGAGGGGTGACTTTGCCTTGAAATTTTCAAGTTTTCTTGCGGTTTTTGTTCCGGAATCATATTTTTGGTTTTTAGGGCATGGTACAAGCTGCATTTGAAGACCCAAATCAACTCTCTAGCTGCCGCAGTTTTCGAGGTAGGGCCATTTGAAAAAGTGCAAGTTTGGACCCTCTAGCTGCCTCCGTTTCCGAGATATTCAAGGTTTTATATTTTCCAGTCGAGGGGTGACTTTGCCTTGAAATTTTCAAGTTTTCTTGCGGGTTTTGTTCCGGAATCCTATTTTTGGTTTTTAGGGCATGGTACAAGCTGCATTTGAAGACCCAAATCAACTCTCTAGCTGCCGCAGTTTTCGAGTTACAGCCATTTGAAAAACTGCAAGTTTGGACCCTCTAGCTGCCTCCGTTTCCGAGATATTCAAGGTTTTATATTTTCCAGTCGAGGGGTGACTTTGCCTTGAAATTTTCAAGTTTTCTTGCGGGTTTTGTTCCGGAATCCTATTTTTCGTTTTTAGGGCATGGTACAAGCTGCATTTTAAGACCCAAATCAACTCTCTAGCTGCCGTAGTTTTCGAGTTACAGCCATTTGAAAAAGTGCAAGTTTGGACCCTCTAGCTGCCTCCGTTTCCGAGATATTCAAGGTTTTATATTTTCCAGTCGAGGGGTGACTTTGCCTTGAAATTTTCAAGTTTTCTTGCGGGTTTTGTTCCGGAATCCTATTTTTGGTTTTTAGGGCATGGTACCAGCTGCATTTGAAGACCCAAATCAACTCTCTAGCTGCCGCAGTTTTCGAGGTAGGGCCATTTGAAAAAGTGCAAGTTTGGACCCTCTAGCTGCCTCCGTTTCCGAGATATTCAAGGTTTTATATTTTCCAGTCGAGGGGTGACTTGCCTTGAAATTTTCAAGTTTTCTTGCGGGTTTTGTTCCGGAATCCTATTTTTGGTTTTTAGGGCATGGTACCAGCTGCATTTGAAGACCCAAATCAACTCTCTAGCTGCCGCAGTTTTCGAGGTAGGGCCATTTGAAAAAGTGCAAGTTTGGACCCTCTAGCTGCCTCCGTTTCCGAGATATTCAAGGTTTTATATTTTCCAGTCGAGGGGTGACTTTGCCTTGAAATTTTCAAGTTTTCTTGCGGGTTTTGTTCCGGAATCCTATTTTTGGTTTTTAGGGCATGGTACCAGCTGCATTTGAAGACCCAAATCAACTCTCTAGCTGCCGCAGTTTTCGAGGTAGGGCCATTTGAAAAAGTGCAAGTTTGGACCCTCTAGCTGCCTCCGTTTCCGAGATATTCAAGGTTTTATATTTTCGAGTCGAGGGGTGACTTTGCCTTGAAATTTTCAAGTTTTCTTGCGGGTTTTGTTCCGGAATCCTATTTTTGGTTTTTAGGGCATGGTACAAGCTGCATTTTAAGACCCAAATCAACTCTCTAGCTGCCGTAGTTTTCGAGTTACAGCCATTTGAAAAAGTGCAAGTTTGGACCCTCTAGCTGCCTCCGTTTCCGAGATATTCAAGGTTTTATATTTTCCAGTCGAGGGGTGACTTTGCCTTGAAATTTTCAAGTTTTCTTGCGGGTTTTGTTCCGGAATCCTATTTTTGGTTTTTAGGGCATGGTACAAGCTGCATTTTAAGACCCAAATCAACTCTATAGCTGCCGTAGTTTTCGAGTTACAGCCATTTGACAAAGTGCAAGTTTGGACCCTCTAGCTGCCTCCGTTTCCGAGATATTCAAGGTTTTATATTTTCCAGTCGAGGGGTGACTTTGCCTTGAAATTTTCAAGTTTTCTTGCGGGTTTTGTTCCGAAATCCAATTTTTGGTTTTTAGGGCATGGTACAAGCTGCATTTGAAGACCCAAATCAACTCTCTAGCTGCCGCAGTTTTCGAGTTACAGCCATTTGAAAAAGTGCAAGTTTGGACCCTCTAGCTGCCTCCGTTTCCGAGATATTCAAGGTTTTATATTTTCCAGTCGAGGGGTGACTTTGCCTTGAAATTTTCAAGTTTTCTTGCGGTTTTTGTTCCGGAATCCTATTTTTGGTTTTTAGGGCATGGTACAAGCTGCATTTTAAGACCCAAATCAACTCTCTAGCTGCCGTAGTTTTCGAGTTACAGCCATTTGAAAAAGTGCAAGTTTGGACCCTCTAGCTGCCTCCGTTTCCGAGATATTCAAGGTTTTACATTTTCCTGTCGAGGGGTGACTTTGCCTTGAAATTTTCAAGTTTTCTTGCGGTTTTTGTTCCGGAATCATATTTTTGGTTTTTAGGGCATGGTACAAGCTGCATTTGAAGACCCAAATCAACTCTCTAGCTGCCGCAGTTTTCGAGGTAGGGCCATTTGAAAAAGTGCAAGTTTGGACCCTCTAGCTGCCTCCGTTTCCGAGATATTCAAGGTTTTATATTTTCCAGTCGAGGGGTGACTTTGCCTTGAAATTTTCAAGTTTTCTTGCGGGTTTTGTTCCGGAATCCTATTTTTGGTTTTTAGGGCATGGTACAAGCTGCATTTTGAGACCCAAATCAACTCTCTAGCTGCCGTAGTTTTCGAGGTAGGGCCATTTGAAAAAGTGCAAGTTTGGACCCTCTAGCTGCCTCCGTTTCCGAGATATTCAAGGTTTTATATTTTCCAGTCGAGGGGTGACTTTGCCTTGAAATTTTCAAGTTTTCTTGCGGGTTTTGTTCCGGAATCCTATTTTTGGTTTTTAGGGCATGGTACCAGCTGCATTTGAAGACCCAAATCAACTCTCTAGCTGCCGCAGTTTTCGAGGTAGGGCCATTTGAAAAAGTGCAAGTTTGGACCCTCTAGCTGCCTCCGTTTCCGAGATATTCAAGGTTTTATATTTTCGAGTCGAGGGGTGACTTTGCCTTGAAATTTTCAAGTTTTCTTGCGGGTTTTGTTCCGGAATCCTATTTTTGGTTTTTAGGGCATGGTACAAGCTGCATTTTAAGACCCAAATCAACTCTCTAGCTGCCGTAGTTTTCGAGTTACAGCCATTTGAAAAAGTGCAAGTTTGGACCCTCTAGCTGCCTCCGTTTCCGAGATATTCAAGGTTTTATATTTTCCAGTCGAGGGGTGACTTTGCCTTGAAATTTTCAAGTTTTCTTGCGGGTTTTGTTCCGGAATCCTATTTTTGGTTTTTAGGGCATGGTACAAGCTGCATTTTAAGACCCAAATCAACTCTATAGCTGCCGTAGTTTTCGAGTTACAGCCATTTGACAAAGTGCAAGTTTGGACCCTCTAGCTGCCTCCGTTTCCGAGATATTCAAGGTTTTATATTTTCCAGTCGAGGGGTGACTTTGCCTTGAAATTTTCAAGTTTTCTTGCGGTTTTTGTTCCTTAATCATATTTTTGGTTTTTAGGGCATGGTACCAGCTGCATTTGAAGACCCAAATCAACTCTCTAGCTGCCGCAGTTTTCGAGGTAGGGCCATTTGAAAAAGTGCAAGTTTGGACCCTCTAGCTGCCTCCGTTTCCGAGATATTCAAGGTTTTATATTTTCCAGTCGAGGGGTGACTTTGCCTTGAAATTTTCAAGTTTTCTTGCGGGTTTTGTTCCGAAATCCAATTTTTGGTTTTTAGGGCATGGTACAAGCTGCATTTGAAGACCCAAATCAACTCTCTAGCTGCCGCAGTTTTCGAGTTACAGCCATTTGAAAAAGTGCAAGTTTGGACCCTCTAGCTGCCTCCGTTTCCGAGATATTCAAGGTTTTATATTTTCCAGTC
This sequence comes from Chloromyia formosa, assembly GCA_964017055.1. Lineage (NCBI taxonomy): Eukaryota > Metazoa > Arthropoda > Insecta > Diptera > Stratiomyidae > Chloromyia > Chloromyia formosa. The sequence continues at coordinate 42,477,140 of OZ024816.1, read as the reverse complement.
GAGGGGTGACTTTGCCTTGAAATTTTCAAGTTTTCTTGCGGTTTTTGTTCCGGAATCCTATTTTTGGTTTTTAGGGCATGGTACAAGCTGCATTTGAAGACCCAAATCAACTCTCTAGCTGCCGTAGTTTTCGAGGTAGGGCCATTTGAAAAAGTGCAAGTTTGGACCCTCTAGCTGCCTCCGTTTCCGAGATATTCAAGGTTTTATATTTTCCAGTCGAGGGGTGACTTTGCCTTGAAATTTTCAAGTTTTCTTGCGGGTTTTGTTCCGGAATCCTATTTTTGGTTTTTAGGGCATGGTACAAGCTGCATTTGAAGACCAAAATCAACTCTCTAGCTGCCGTAGTTTTCGAGGTAGGGCCATTTGAAAAAGTGCAAGTTTGGACCCTCTAGCTGCCTCCGTTTCCGAGATATTCAAGGTTTTATATTTTCCAGTCGAGGGGTGACTTTGCCTTGAAATTTTCAAGTTTTCTTGCGGTTTTTGTTCCTTAATCATATTTTTGGTTTTTAGGGCATGGTACCAGCTGCATTTTAAGACCCAAATCAACTCTCTAGCTGCCGTAGTTTTCGAGTTACAGCCATTTGAAAAAGTGCAAGTTTGGACCCTCTAGCTGCCTCCGTTTCCGAGATATTCAAGGTTTTATATTTTCCAGTCGAGGGGTGACTTTGCCTTGAAATTTTCAAGTTTTCTTGCGGGTTTTGTTCCGGAATCCTATTTTTGGTTTTTAGGGCATGGTACAAGCTGCATTTTAAGACCCAAATCAACTCTATAGCTGCCGTAGTTTTCGAGTTACAGCCATTTGAAAAAGTGCAAGTTTGGACCCTCTAGCTGCCTCCGTTTCCGAGATATTCAAGGTTTTATATTTTCCAGTCGAGGGGTGACTTTGCCTTGAAATTTTCAAGTTTTCTTGCGGTTTTTGTTCCTTAATCATATTTTTGGTTTTTAGGGCATGGTACCAGCTGCATTTGAAGACCCAAATCAACTCTCTAGCTGCCGCAGTTTTCGAGGTAGGGCCATTTGAAAAAGTGCAAGTTTGGACCCTCTAGCTGCCTCCGTTTCCGAGATATTCAAGGTTTTATATTTTCCAGTCGAGGGGTGACTTTGCCTTGAAATTTTCAAGTTTTCTTGCGGGTTTTGTTCCGAAATCCAATTTTTGGTTTTTAGGGCATGGTACAAGCTGCATTTGAAGACCCAAATCAACTCTCTAGCTGCCGCAGTTTTCGAGTTACAGCCATTTGAAAAAGTGCAAGTTTGGACCCTCTAGCTGCCTCCGTTTCCGAGATATTCAAGGTTTTATATTTTCCAGTCGAGGGGTGACTTTGCCTTGAAATTTTCAAGTTTTCTTGCGGTTTTTGTTCCGGAATCCTATTTTTGGTTTTTAGGGCATGGTACAAGCTGCATTTTAAGACCCAAATCAACTCTCTAGCTGCCGTAGTTTTCGAGTTACAGCCATTTGAAAAAGTGCAAGTTTGGACCCTCTAGCTGCCTCCGTTTCCGAGATATTCAAGGTTTTACATTTTCCTGTCGAGGGGTGACTTTGCCTTGAAATTTTCAAGTTTTCTTGCGGTTTTTGTTCCGGAATCATATTTTTGGTTTTTAGGGCATGGTACAAGCTGCATTTGAAGACCCAAATCAACTCTCTAGCTGCCGCAGTTTTCGAGGTAGGGCCATTTGAAAAAGTGCAAGTTTGGACCCTCTAGCTGCCTCCGTTTCCGAGATATTCAAGGTTTTATATTTTCCAGTCGAGGGGTGACTTTGCCTTGAAATTTTCAAGTTTTCTTGCGGGTTTTGTTCCGGAATCCTATTTTTGGTTTTTAGGGCATGGTACAAGCTGCATTTTGAGACCCAAATCAACTCTCTAGCTGCCGTAGTTTTCGAGGTAGGGCCATTTGAAAAAGTGCAAGTTTGGACCCTCTAGCTGCCTCCGTTTCCGAGATATTCAAGGTTTTATATTTTCCAGTCGAGGGGTGACTTTGCCTTGAAATTTTCAAGTTTTCTTGCGGGTTTTGTTCCGGAATCCTATTTTTGGTTTTTAGGGCATGGTACCAGCTGCATTTGAAGACCCAAATCAACTCTCTAGCTGCCGCAGTTTTCGAGGTAGGGCCATTTGAAAAAGTGCAAGTTTGGACCCTCTAGCTGCCTCCGTTTCCGAGATATTCAAGGTTTTATATTTTCGAGTCGAGGGGTGACTTTGCCTTGAAATTTTCAAGTTTTCTTGCGGGTTTTGTTCCGGAATCCTATTTTTGGTTTTTAGGGCATGGTACAAGCTGCATTTTAAGACCCAAATCAACTCTCTAGCTGCCGTAGTTTTCGAGTTACAGCCATTTGAAAAAGTGCAAGTTTGGACCCTCTAGCTGCCTCCGTTTCCGAGATATTCAAGGTTTTATATTTTCCTGTCGAGGGGTGACTTTGCCTTGAAATTTTCAAGTTTTCTTGCGGGTTTTGTTCCGGAATCCTATTTTTGGTTTTTAGGGCATGGTACAAGCTGCATTTTCAGACCCAAATCAACTCTCTAGCTTCCGCAGTTTTCGAGTTACAGCCATTTGAAAAAGTGCAAGTTTGGACCCTCTAGCTGCCTCCGTTTCCGAGATATTCAAGGTTTTATATTTTCCAGTCGAGGGGTGACTTTGCCTTGAAATTTTCAAGTTTTCTTGCGGGTTTTGTTCCGGAATCATATTTTTAGTTTTTAGGGCATGGTACAAGCTGCATTTTCAGACCCAAATCAACTCTCTAGCTGCCGCAGTTTTTCGAGTTACAGCCATTTGAAAAAGTGCAAGTTTGGACCCTCTAGCTGCCTCCGTTTCCGAGATATTCAAGGTTTTATATTTTCCAGTCGAGGGGTGACTTTGCCTTGAAATTTTCAAGTTTTCTTGCGGGTTTTGTTCCGGAATCCTATTTTTGATTTTTAGAGCATGGTACAAGCTGCATTTTAAGACCAAAATCAACTCTCTAGCTGCCGTAGTTTTCGAGTTACAGCCATTTGAAAAAGTGCAAGTTTGGACCCTCTAGCTGCCTCCGTTTCCGAGATATTCAAGGTTTTATATTTTCCAGTCGAGGGGTGACTTTGCCTTGAAATTTTCAAGTTTTCTTGCGGGTTTTGTTCCGGAATCCTATTTTTGGTTTTTAGGGCATGGTACAAGCTGCATTTTAAGACCAAAATCAACTCTCTAGCTGCCGTAGTTTTCGAGTTACAGCCATTTGAAAAAGTGCAAGTTTGGACCCTCTAGCTGCCTCCGTTTCCGAGATATTCATGGTTTTATATTTTCCAGTCGAGGGGTGACTTTGCCTTGAAATTTTCAAGTTTTCTTGCGGGTTTTGTTCCGGAATCCTATTTTTGGTTTTTAGGGCATGGTACAAGCTGCATTTGAAGACCCAAATCAACTCTGTAGCTGCCGCAGTTTTCGAGGTAGGCCATTTGAAAAAGTGCAAGTTTGGACCCTCTAGCTGCCTCCGTTTCCGAGATATTCAAGGTTTTATATTTTCCAGTCGAGGGGTGACTTTGCCTTTAAATTTTTAAGTTTTCTTGCGGGTTTTGTTCCGAATCCTATTTTTGGTTTTTAGGGCATGGTACAAGCTGCATTTTAAGACCAAAATCAACTCTCTAGCTGCCGTAGTTTACGAGTTACAGCCATTTGAAAAAGTGCAAGTTTGGACCCTCTAGCTGCCTCCGTTTCCGAGATATTCAAGGTTTTATATTTTCCAGTCGAGGGGTGACTTTGCCTTGAAATTTTCAAGTTTTCTTGCGGGTTTTGTTCCGGAATCCTATTTTTGGTTTTTAGGGCATGGTACAAGCTGCATTTTAAGACCAAAATCAACTCTCTAGCTGCCGCAGTTTTCGAGGTAGGGCCATTTGAAAAAGTGCAAGTTTGGACCCTCTAGCTGCCTCCGTTTCCGAGATATTCAAGGTTTTATATTTTCCAGTCGAGGGGTGACTTTGCCTTTAAATTTTTAAGTTTTCTTGCGGGTTTTGTTCCGGAATCCTATTTTTGGTTTTTAGGGCATGGTACAAGCTGCATTTTAAGACCAAAATCAACTCTCTAGCTGCCGTAGTTTACGAGTTACAGCCATTTGAAAAAGTGCAAGTTTGGACCCTCTAGCTGCCTCCGTTTCCGAGATATTCAAGGTTTTATATTTTCCAGTCGAGGGGTGACTTTGCCTTGAAATTTTCAAGTTTTCTTGCGGGTTTTGTTCCGGAATCCTATTTTTGGTTTTTAGGGCATGGTACAAGCTGCATTTTAAGACCAAAATCAACTCTCTAGCTGCCGTAGTTTTCGAGGTAGGGCCATTTGAAAAAGTGCAAGTTTGGACCCTCTAGCTGCCTCCGTTTCCGAGATATTCAAGGTTTTATATTTTCCAGTCGAGGGGTGACTTTGCCTTGAAATTTTCAAGTTTTCTTGCGGGTTTTGTTCCGGAATCCTATTTTTGGTTTTTAGGGCATGGTACAAAGCTGCATTTGAAGACCCAAATCAACTCTCTAGCTGCCGCAGTTTTCGAGGTAGGGCCATTTGAAAAAGTGCAAGTTTGGACCCTCTAGCTGCCTCCGTTTCCGAGATATTCAAGGTTTTATATTTTCCAGTCGAGGGGTGACTTTGCCTTGAAATTTTCAAGTTTTCTTGCGGGTTTTGTTCCGGAATCATATTTTTGGTTTTTAGGGCATGGTACAAGCTGCATTTTCAGACCCAAATCAACTCTCTAGCTGCCGCAGTTTTCGAGTTACAGCCATTTTAAAAAGTGCAAGTTTGGACCCTCTAGCTGCCTCCGTTTCCGAGATATTCAAGGTTTTATATTTTCCAGTCGAGGGGTGACTTTGCCTTGAAATTTTCAAGTTTTCTTGCGGGTTTTGTTCCGGAATCCTATTTTTGGTTTTTAGGGCATGGTACAAGCTGCATTTTAAGACCCAAATCAACTCTCTAGCTGCCGTAGTTTTCGAGTTACAGCCATTTGAAAAAGTGCAAGTTTGGACCCTCTAGCTGCCTCCGTTTCCGAGATATTCAAGGTTTTATATTTTCCAGTCGAGGGGTGACTTTGCCTTGAAATTTTCAAGTTTTCTTGCGGGTTTTGTTCCGGAATCCTATTTTTGGTTTTTAGGGCATGGTACAAGCTGCATTTTAAGACCAAAATCAACTCTCTAGCTGCCGTAGTTTTCGAGGTAGGGCCATTTGAAAAAGTGCAAGTTTGGACCCTCTAGCTGCCTCCGTTTCCGAGATATTCAAGGTTTTATATTTTCCAGTCGAGGGGTGACTTTGCCTTGAAATTTTCAAGTTTTCTTGCGGGTTTTGTTCCGGAATCCTATTTTTGGTTTTTAGGGCATGGTACAAGCTGCATTTGAAGACCCAAATCAACTCTCTAGCTGCCGCAGTTTTCGAGGTAGGGCCATTTGAAAAAGTGCAAGTTTGGACCCTCTAGCTGCCTCCGTTTCCGAGATATTCAAGGTTTTATATTTTCCAGTCGAGGGGTGACTTTGCCTTGAAATTTTCAAGTTTTCTTGCGGGTTTTGTTCCGGAATCCTATTTTTGATTTTTAGGGCATGGTACAAGCTGCATTTTAAGACCAAAATCAACTCTCTAGCTGCCGTAGTTTTCGAGTTACAGCCATTTGAAAAAGTGCAAGTTTGGACCCTCTAGCTGCCTCCGTTTCCGAGATATTCAAGGTTTTATATTTTCCAGTCGAGGGGTGACTTTGCCTTGAAATTTTCAAGTTTTCTTGCGGGTTTTGTTCCGGAATCCTATTTTTGGTTTTTAGGGCATGGTACAAGCTGCATTTTAAGACCAAAATCAACTCTCTAGCTGCCGTAGTTTTCGAGTTACAGCCATTTGAAAAAGTGCAAGTTTGGACCCTCTAGCTGCCTCCGTTTCCGAGATATTCAAGGTTTTATATTTTCCAGTCGAGGGGTGACTTTGCCTTGAAATTTTCAAGTTTTCTTGCGGGTTTTGTTCCGGAATCCTATTTTTGGTTTTTAGGGCATGGTACAAGCTGCATTTGAAGACCCAAATCAACTCTCTAGCTGCCGCAGTTTTCGAGGTAGGGCCATTTGAAAAAGTGCAAGTTTGGACCCTCTAGCTGCCTCCGTTTCCGAGATATTCAAGGTTTTATATTTTCCAGTCGAGGGGTGACTTTGCCTTGAAATTTTCAAGTTTTCTTGCGGGTTTTGTTCCGGAATCATATTTTTGGTTTTTAGGGCATGGTACAAGCTGCATTTTCAGACCCAAATCAACTCTCTAGCTGCCGCAGTTTTCGAGTTACAGCCATTTGAAAAAGTGCAAGTTTGGACCCTCTAGCTGCCTCCGTTTCCGAGATATTCAAGGTTTTTTATTTTCCAGTCGAGGGGTGACTTTGCCTTGAAATTTTCAAGTTTTCTTGCGGGTTTTGTTCCGGAATCCTATTTTTGATTTTTAGGGCATGGTACAAGCTGCATTTTAAGACCAAAATCAACTCTCTAGCTGCCGTAGTTTTCGAGTTACAGCCATTTGAAAAAGTGCAAGTTTGGACCCTCTAGCTGCCTCCGTTTCCGAGATATTCAAGGTTTTATATTTTCCAGTCGAGGGGTGACTTTGCCTTGAAATTTTCAAGTTTTCTTGCGGGTTTTGTTCCGGAATCCTATTTTTGGTTTTTAGGGCATGGTACAAGCTGCATTTTAAGACCAAAATCAACTCTCTAGCTGCCGTAGTTTTCGAGTTACAGCCATTTGAAAAAGTGCAAGTTTGGACCCTCTAGCTGCCTCCGTTTCCGAGATATTCATGGTTTTATATTTTCCAGTCGAGGGTGACTTTGCCTTGAAATTTTCAAGTTTTCTTGCGGGTTTTGTTCCGGAATCCTATTTTTGGTTTTTTAGGGCATGGTACAAGCTGCATTTGAAGACCCAAATCAACTCTGTAGCTGCCGCAGTTTTTCGAGGTAGGGCCATTTGAAAAAGTGCAAGTTTGGACCCTCTAGCTGCCTCCGTTTCCGAGATATTCAAGGTTTTATATTTTCCAGTCGAGGGGTGACTTTGCCTTTAAATTTTTAAGTTTTCTTGCGGGTTTTGTTCCGGAATCCTATTTTTGGTTTTTAGGGCATGGTACAAGCTGCATTTTAAGACCCAAATCAACTCTCTAGCTGCCGTAGTTTACGAGTTACAGCCATTTGAAAAAGTGCAAGTTTGGACCCTCTAGCTGCCTCCGTTTCCGAGATATTCAAGGTTTTATATTTTCCAGTCGAGGGGTGACTTTGCCTTGAAATTTTTAAGTTTTCTTGCGGGTTTTGTTCCGGAATCCTATTTTTGGTTTTTAGGGCATGGTACAAGCTGCATTTTAAGACCCAAATCAACTCTCTAGCTGCCGTAGTTTACGAGTTACAGCCATTTGAAAAAGGTCAAGTTTGGACCCTCTAGCTGCCTCCGTTTCCGAGATATTCAAGGTTTTATATTTTCCAGTCGAGGGGTGACTTTGCCTTGAAATTTTCAAGTTTTCTTGCGGGTTTCGTTCCGGAATCCTATTTTTGGTTTTTAGGGCATGGTACAAGCTGCATTTTAAGACCCAAATCAACTCTCTAGCTGCCGTAGTTTACGAGTTACAGCCATTTGAAAAAGTGCAAGTTTGGACCCTCTAGCTGCCTCCGTTTCCGAGATATTCAAGGTTTTATATTTTCCAGTCGAGGGGTGACTTTGCCTTGAAATTTTTAAGTTTTCTTGCGGGTTTTGTTCCGGAATCCTATTTTTGGTTTTTAGGGCATGGTACAAGCTGCATTTTAAGACCCAAATCAACTCTCTAGCTGCCGTAGTTTACGAGTTACAGCCATTTGAAAAAGTGCAAGTTTGGACCCTCTAGCTGCCTCCGTTTCCGAGATATTCAAGGTTTTATATTTTCCAGTCGAGGGGTGACTTTGCCTTGAAATTTTTAAGTTTTCTTGCGGGTTTTGTTCCGGAATCCTATTTTTGGTTTTTAGGGCATGGTACAAGCTGCATTTTAAGACCCAAATCAACTCTCTAGCTGCCGTAGTTTACGAGTTACAGCCATTTGAAAAAGTGCAAGTTTGGACCCTCTAGCTGCCTCCGTTTCCGAGATATTCAAGGTTTTATATTTTCCAGTCGAGGGGTGACTTTGCCTTGAAATTTTCAAGTTTTCTTGCGGGTTTTGTTCCGGAATCCTATTTTTGGTTTTTAGGGCATGGTACAAGCTGCATTTTAAGACCCAAATCAACTCTCTAGCTGCCGTAGTTTTCGAGTTACAGCCATTTGAAAAAGTGCAAGTTTGGACCCTCTAGCTGCCTCCGTTTCCGAGATATTCAAGGTTTTATATTTTCCAGTCGAGGGGTGACTTTGCCTTGAAATTTTCAAGTTTTCTTGCGGGTTTTGTTCCGGAATCCTATTTTTGGTTTTTAGGGCATGGTACAAGCTGCATTTTAAGACCAAAATCAACTCTCTAGCTGCCGTAGTTTTCGAGGTAGGGCCATTTGAAAAAGTGCAAGTTTGGACCCTCTAGCTGCCTCCGTTTCCGAGATATTCAAGGTTTTATATTTTCCAGTCGAGGGGTGACTTTGCCTTGAAATTTTCAAGTTTTCTTGCGGGTTTTGTTCCGGAATCCTATTTTTGGTTTTTAGGGCATGGTACAAGCTGCATTTGAAGACCCAAATCAACTCTCTAGCTGCCGCAGTTTTCGAGGTAGGGCCATTTGAAAAAGTGCAAGTTTGGACCCTCTAGCTGCCTCCGTTTCCGAGATATTCAAGGTTTTATATTTTCCAGTCGAGGGGTGACTTTGCCTTGAAATTTTCAAGTTTTCTTGCGGGTTTTGTTCCGGAATCATATTTTTGGTTTTTAGGGCATGGTACAAGCTGCATTTTAAGACCCAAATCAAGTCTCTAGCTGCCGCAGTTTTCGAGTTACAGCCATTTGAAAAAGTGCAAGTTTGGACCCTCTAGCTGCCTCCGTTTCCGAGATATTCAAGGTTTTATATTTTCCAGTCGAGGGGTGACTTTGCCTTGAAATTTTCAAGTTTTCTTGCAGGTTTTGTTCCGGAATCCTATTTTTGATTTTTAGGGCATGGTACAAGCTGCATTTTAAGACCAAAATCAACTCTCTAGCTGCCGTAGTTTTCGAGTTACAGCCATTTGAAAAAGTGCAAGTTTGGACCCTCTAGCTGCCTCCGTTTCCGAGATATTCAAGGTTTTATATTTTCCAGTCGAGGGGTGACTTTGCCTTGAAATTTTCAAGTTTTCTTGCGGGTTTTGTTCCGGAATCCTATTTTTGGTTTTTAGGGCATGGTACAAGCTGCATTTTAAGACCAAAATCAACTCTCTAGCTGCCGTAGTTTTCGAGTTACAGCCATTTGAAAAAGTGCAAGTTTGGACCCTCTAGCTGCCTCCGTTTCCGAGATATTCATGGTTTTATATTTTCCAGTCGAGGGGTGACTTTGCCTTGAAATTTTCAAGTTTTCTTGCGGGTTTTGTTCCGGAATCCTATTTTTGGTTTTTAGGGCATGGTACAAGCTGCATTTGAAGACCCAAATCAACTCTGTAGCTGCCGCAGTTTTCGAGGTAGGGCCATTTGAAAAAGTGCAAGTTTGGACCCTCTAGCTGCCTCCGTTTCCGAGATATTCAAGGTTTTATATTTTCCAGTCGAGGGGTGACTTTGCCTTGAAATTTTTAAGTTTTCTTGCGGGTTTTGTTCCGGAATCCTATTTTTGGTTTTTAGGGCATGGTACAAGCTGCATTTTAAGACCCAAATCAACTCTCTAGCTGCCGTAGTTTACGAGTTACAGCCATTTGAAAAAGTGCAAGTTTGGACCCTCTAGCTGCCTCCGTTTCCGAGATATTCAAGGTTTTATATTTTCCAGTCGAGGGGTGACTTTGCCTTGAAATTTTCAAGTTTTCTTGCGGGTTTTGTTCCGGAATCCTATTTTTGGTTTTTAGGGCATGGTACAAGCTGCATTTTAAGACCCAAATCAACTCTCTAGCTGCCGTAGTTTACGAGTTACAGCCATTTGAAAAAGTGCAAGTTTGGACCCTCTAGCTGCCTCCGTTTCCGAGATATTCAAGGTTTTATATTTTCCAGTCGAGGGGTGACTTTGCCTTGAAATTTTTAAGTTTTCTTGCGGGTTTTGTTCCGGAATCCTATTTTTGGTTTTTTAGGGCATGGTACAAGCTGCATTTTAAGACCCAAATCAACTCTCTAGCTGCCGTAGTTTACGAGTTACAGCCATTTGAAAAAGTGCAAGTTTGGACCCTCTAGCTGCCTCCGTTTCCGAGATATTCAAGGTTTTATATTTTCCAGTCGAGGGGTGACTTTGCCTTGAAATTTTTAAGTTTTCTTGCGGGTTTTGTTCCGGAATCCTATTTTTGGTTTTTAGGGCATGGTACAAGCTGCATTTTAAGACCCAAATCAACTCTCTAGCTGCCGTAGTTTACGAGTTACAGCCATTTGAAAAAGTGCAAGTTTGGACCCTCTAGCTGCCTCCGTTTCCGAGATATTCAAGGTTTTATATTTTCCAGTCGAGGGGTGACTTTGCCTTGAAATTTTTAAGTTTTCTTGCGGGTTTTGTTCCGGAATCCTATTTTTGGTTTTTAGGGCATGGTACAAGCTGCATTTTAAGACCCAAATCAACTCTCTAGCTGCCGTAGTTTACGAGTTACAGCCATTTGAAAAAGTGCAAGTTTGGACCCTCTAGCTGCCTCCGTTTCCGAGATATTCAAGGTTTTATATTTTCCAGTCGAGGGGTGACTTTGCCTTGAAATTTTTAAGTTTTCTTGCGGGTTTTGTTCCGGAATCCTATTTTTGGTTTTTAGGGCATGGTACAAGCTGCATTTTAAGACCCAAATCAACTCTCTAGCTGCCGTAGTTTACGAGTTACAGCCATTTGAAAAAGTGCAAGTTTGGACCCTCTAGCTGCCTCCGTTTCCGAGATATTCAAGGTTTTATATTTTCCAGTCGAGGGGTGACTTTGCCTTGAAATTTTTAAGTTTTCTTGCGGGTTTTGTTCCGGAATCCTATTTTTGGTTTTTAGGGCATGGTACAAGCTGCATTTTAAGACCCAAATCAACTCTCTAGCTGCCGTAGTTTACGAGTTACAGCCATTTGAAAAAGTGCAAGTTTGGACCCTCTAGCTGCCTCCGTTTCCGAGATATTCAAGGTTTTATATTTTCCAGTCGAGGGGTGACTTTGCCTTGAAATTTTCAAGTTTTCTTGCGGGTTTTGTTCCGGAATCCTATTTTTGGTTTTTAGGGCATGGTACAAGCTGCATTTTAAGACCCAAATCAACTCTCTAGCTGCCGTAGTTTTCGAGTTACAGCCATTTGAAAAAGTGCAAGTTTGGACCCTCTAGCTGCCTCCGTTTCCGAGATATTCAAGGTTTTATATTTTCCAGTCGAGGGGTGACTTTGCCTTGAAATTTTCAAGTTTTCTTGCGGGTTTTGTTCCGGAATCCTATTTTTGGTTTTTAGGGCATGGTACAAGCTGCATTTTAAGACCAAAATCAACTCTCTAGCTGCCGTAGTTTTCGAGGTAGGGCCATTTGAAAAAGTGCAAGTTTGGACCCTCTAGCTGCCTCCGTTTCCGAGATATTCAAGGTTTTATATTTTCCAGTCGAGGGGTGACTTTGCCTTGAAATTTTCAAGTTTTCTTGCGGGTTTTGTTCCGGAATCCTATTTTTGGTTTTTAGGGCATGGTACAAGCTGCATTTGAAGACCCAAATCAACTCTCTAGCTGCCGCAGTTTTCGAGGTAGGGCCATTTGAAAAAGTGCAAGTTTGGACCCTCTAGCTGCCTCCGTTTCCGAGATATTCAAGGTTTTATATTTTCCAGTCGAGGGGTGACTTTGCCTTGAAATTTTCAAGTTTTCTTGCGGGTTTTGTTCCGGAATCATATTTTTGGTTTTTAGGGCATGGTACAAGCTGCATTTTAAGACCCAAATCAACTCTCTAGCTGCCGCAGTTTTCGAGTTACAGCCATTTGAAAAAGTGCAAGTTTGGACCCTCTAGCTGCCTCCGTTTCCGAGATATTCAAGGTTTTATATTTTCCAGTCGAGGGGTGACTTTGCCTTGAAATTTTCAAGTTTTCTTGCAGGTTTTGTTCCGGAATCCTATTTTTGATTTTTAGGGCATGGTACAAGCTGCATTTTAAGACCAAAATCAACTCTCTAGCTGCCGTAGTTTTCGAGTTACAGCCATTTGAAAAAGTGCAAGTTTGGACCCTCTAGCTGCCTCCGTTTCCGAGATATTCAAGGTTTTATATTTTCCAGTCGAGGGGTGACTTTGCCTTGAAATTTTCAAGTTTTCTTGCGGGTTTTGTTCCGGAATCCTATTTTTGGTTTTTAGGGCATGGTACAAGCTGCATTTTAAGACCAAAATCAACTCTCTAGCTGCCGTAGTTTTCGAGTTACAGCCATTTGAAAAAGTGCAAGTTTGGACCCTCTAGCTGCCTCCGTTTCCGAGATATTCATGGTTTTATATTTTCCAGTCGAGGGGTGACTTTGCCTTGAAATTTTCAAGTTTTCTTGCGGGTTTTGTTCCGGAATCCTATTTTTGGTTTTTAGGGCATGGTACAAGCTGCATTTGAAGACCCAAATCAACTCTGTAGCTGCCGCAGTTTTCGAGGTAGGGCCATTTGAAAAAGTGCAAGTTTGGACCCTCTAGCTGCCTCCGTTTCCGAGATATTCAAGGTTTTATATTTTCCAGTCGAGGGGTGACTTTGCCTTGAAATTTTTAAGTTTTCTTGCGGGTTTTGTTCCGGAATCCTATTTTTGGTTTTTAGGGCATGGTACAAGCTGCATTTTAAGACCCAAATCAACTCTCTAGCTGCCGTAGTTTACGAGTTACAGCCATTTGAAAAAGTGCAAGTTTGGACCCTCTAGCTGCCTCCGTTTCCGAGATATTCAAGGTTTTATATTTTCCAGTCGAGGGGTGACTTTGCCTTGAAATTTTCAAGTTTTCTTGCGGGTTTTGTTCCGGAATCCTATTTTTGGTTTTTAGGGCATGGTACAAGCTGCATTTTAAGACCCAAATCAACTCTCTAGCTGCCGTAGTTTACGAGTTACAGCCATTTGAAAAAGTGCAAGTTTGGACCCTCTAGCTGCCTCCGTTTCCGAGATATTCAAGGTTTTATATTTTCCAGTCGAGGGGTGACTTTGCCTTGAAATTTTTAAGTTTTCTTGCGGGTTTTGTTCCGGAATCCTATTTTTGGTTTTTAGGGCATGGTACAAGCTGCATTTTAAGACCCAAATCAACTCTCTAGCTGCCGTAGTTTACGAGTTACAGCCATTTGAAAAAGTGCAAGTTTGGACCCTCTAGCTGCCTCCGTTTCCGAGATATTCAAGGTTTTATATTTTCCAGTCGAGGGGTGACTTTGCCTTGAAATTTTTAAGTTTTCTTGCGGGTTTTGTTCCGGAATCCTATTTTTGGTTTTTAGGGCATGGTACAAGCTGCATTTTAAGACCCAAATCAACTCTCTAGCTGCCGTAGTTTACGAGTTACAGCCATTTGAAAAAGTGCAAGTTTGGACCCTCTAGCTGCCTCCGTTTCCGAGATATTCAAGGTTTTATATTTTCCAGTCGAGGGGTGACTTTGCCTTGAAATTTTCAAGTTTTCTTGCGGGTTTTGTTCCGGAATCCTATTTTTGGTTTTTAGGGCATGGTACAAGCTGCATTTTAAGACCCAAATCAACTCTCTAGCTGCCGTAGTTTTCGAGTTACAGCCATTTGAAAAAGTGCAAGTTTGGACCCTCTAGCTGCCTCCGTTTCCGAGATATTCAAAGTTTTATATTTTCCAGTCGAGGGGTGACTTTGCCTTGAAATTTTCAAGTTTTCTTGCGGGTTTTGTTCCGGAATCCTATTTTTGGTTTTTAGGGCATGGTACAAGCTGCATTTTAAGACCAAAATCAACTCTCTAGCTGCCGTAGTTTTCGAGGTAGGGCCATTTGAAAAAGTGCAAGTTTGGACCCTCTAGCTGCCTCCGTTTCCGAGATATTCAAGGTTTTATATTTTCCAGTCGAGGGGTGACTTTGCCTTGAAATTTTCAAGTTTTCTTGCGGGTTTTGTTCCGGAATCCTATTTTTGGTTTTTAGGGCATGGTACAAGCTGCATTTGAAGACCCAAATCAACTCTCTAGCTGCCGCAGTTTTCGAGGTAGGGCCATTTGAAAAAGTGCAAGTTTGGACCCTCTAGCTGCCTCCGTTTCCGAGATATTCAAGGTTTTATATTTTCCAGTCGAGGGGTGACTTTGCCTTGAAATTTTCAAGTTTTCTTGCGGGTTTTGTTCCGGAATCCTATTTTTGGTTTTTAGGGCATGGTACAAGCTGCATTTTAAGACCCAAATCAACTCTCTAGCTGCCGTAGTTTACGAGTTACAGCCATTTGAAAAAGTGCAAGTTTGGACCCTCTAGCTGCCTCCGTTTCCGAGATATTCAAGGTTTTATATTTTCCAGTCGAGGGGTGACTTTGCCTTGAAATTTTCAAGTTTTCTTGCGGGTTTTGTTCCGGAATCCTATTTTTGGTTTTTAGGGCATGGTACAAGCTGCATTTTAAGACCCAAATCAACTCTCTAGCTGCCGTAGTTTTCGAGTTACAGCCATTTGAAAAAGTGCAAGTTTGGACCCTCTAGCTGCCTCCGTTTCCGAGATATTCAAAGTTTTATATTTTCCAGTCGAGGGGTGACTTTGCCTTGAAATTTTCAAGTTTTCTTGCGGGTTTTGTTCCGGAATCCTATTTTTGGTTTTTAGGGCATGGTACAAGCTGCATTTTAAGACCAAAATCAACTCTCTAGCTGCCGTAGTTTTCGAGGTAGGGCCATTTGAAAAAGTGCAAGTTTGGACCCTCTAGCTGCCTCCGTTTCCGAGATATTCAAGGTTTTATATTTTCCAGTCGAGGGGTGACTTTGCCTTGAAATTTTCAAGTTTTCTTGCGGGTTTTGTTCCGGAATCATATTTTTGGTTTTTAGGGCATGGTACAAGCTGCATTTGAAGACCCAAATCAACTCTCTAGCTGCCGCAGTTTTCGAGGTAGGGCCATTTGAAAAAGTGCAAGTTTGGACCCTCTAGCTGCCTCCGTTTCCGAGATATTCAAGGTTTTATATTTTCCAGTCGAGGGGTGACTTTGCCTTGAAATTTTCAAGTTTTCTTGCGGGTTTTGTTCCGGAATCCTATTTTTGGTTTTTAGGGCATGGTACAAGCTGCATTTTCAGACCCAAATCAACTCTCTAGCTGCCGCAGTTTTCGAGTTACAGCCATTTGAAAAAGTGCAAGTTTGGACCCTCTAGCTGCCTCCGTTTCCGAGATATTCAAGGTTTTATATTTTCCAGTCGAGGGGTGACTTTGCCTTGAAATTTTCAAGTTTTCTTGCGGGTTTTGTTCCGGAATCCTATTTTTCGTTTTTAGGGCATGGTACAAGCTGCATTTTAAGACCAAAATCAACTCTCTAGCTGCCGTAGTTTTCGAGGTAGGGCCATTTGAAAAAGTGCAAGTTTGGACCCTCTAGCTGCCTCCGTTTCCGAGATATTCAAGGTTTTATATTTTCCAGTCGAGGGGTGACTTTGCCTTGAAATTTTCAAGTTTTCTTGCGGGTTTTGTTCCGGAATCCTATTTTTGGTTTTTAGGGCATGGTACCAGCTGCATTTGAAGACCCAAATCAACTCTCTAGCTGCCGCAGTTTTCGAGGTAGGGCCATTTGAAAAAGTGCAAGTTTGGACCCTCTAGCTGCCTCCGTTTCCGAGATATTCAAGGTTTTATATTTTCCAGTCGAGGGGTGACTTTGCCTTGAAATTTTCAAGTTTTCTTGCGGGTTTTGTTCCGGAATCATATTTTTGGTTTTTAGGGCATGGTACAAGCTGCATTTTCAGACCCAAATCAACTCTCTAGCTGCCGCAGTTTTCGAGTTACAGCCATTTGAAAAAGTGCAAGTTTGGACCCTCTAGCTGCCTCCGTTTCCGAGATATTCAAGGTTTTATATTTTCCAGTCGAGGGGTGACTTTGCCTTGAAATTTTCAAGTTTTCTTGCGGGTTTTGTTCCGGAATCCTATTTTTGGTTTTTAGGGCATGGTACAAGCTGCATTTTCAGACCCAAATCAACTCTCTAGCTGCCGCAGTTTTCGAGTTACAGCCATTTGAAAAAGTGCAAGTTTGGACCCTCTAGCTGCCTCCGTTTCCGAGATATTCAAGGTTTTATATTTTCCAGTCGAGGGGTGACTTTGCCTTGAAATTTTCAAGTTTTCTTGCGGGTTTTGTTCCGGAATCCTATTTTTCGTTTTTAGGGCATGGTACAAGCTGCATTTTAAGACCAAAATCAACTCTCTAGCTGCCGTAGTTTTCGAGGTAGGGCCATTTGAAAAAGTGCAAGTTTGGACCCTCTAGCTGCCTCCGTTTCCGAGATATTCAAGGTTTTATATTTTCCAGTCGAGGGGTGACTTTGCCTTGAAATTTTCAAGTTTTCTTGCGGGTTTTGTTCCGGAATCCTATTTTTGGTTTTTAGGGCATGGTACCAGCTGCATTTGAAGACCCAAATCAACTCTCTAGCTGCCGCAGTTTTCGAGGTAGGGCCATTTGAAAAAGTGCAAGTTTGGACCCTCTAGCTGCCTCCGTTTCCGAGATATTCAAGGTTTTATATTTTCCAGTCGAGGGGTGACTTTGCCTTGAAATTTTCAAGTTTTCTTGCGGGTTTTGTTCCGGAATCATATTTTTGGTTTTTAGGGCATGGTACAAGCTGCATTTTCAGACCCAAATCAACTCTCTAGCTGCCGCAGTTTTCGAGTTACAGCCATTTGAAAAAGTGCAAGTTTGGACCCTCTAGCTGCCTCCGTTTCCGAGATATTCAAGGTTTTATATTTTCCAGTCGAGGGGTGACTTTGCCTTGAAATTTTCAAGTTTTCTTGCGGGTTTTGTTCCGGAATCCTATTTTTCGTTTTTAGGGCATGGTACAAGCTGCATTTTAAGATCAAAATCAACTCTCTAGCTGCCGTAGTTTTCGAGGTAGGGCCATTTGAAAAAGTGCAAGTTTGGACCCTCTAGCTGCCTCCGTTTCCGAGATATTCAAGGTTTTATATTTTCCAGTCGAGGGGTGACTTTGCCTTGAAATTTTCAAGTTTTCTTGCGGGTTTTGTTCCGGAATCCTATTTTTGGTTTTTAGGGCATGGTACCAGCTGCATTTGAAGACCCAAATCAACTCTCTAGCTGCCGCAGTTTTCGAGGTAGGGCCATTTGAAAAAGTGCAAGTTTGGACCCTCTAGCTGCCTCCGTTTCCGAGATATTCAAGGTTTTATATTTTCCTGTCGAGGGGTGACTTTGCCTTGAAATTTTCAAGTTTTCTTGCGGGTTTTGTTCCGGAATCCTATTTTTGATTTTTAGGGCATGGTACAAGCTGCATTTTAAGACCAAAATCAACTCTCTAGCTGCCGTAGTTTTCGAGTTACAGCCATTTGAAAAAGTGCAAGTTTGGACCCTCTAGCTGCCTCCGTTTCCGAGATATTCAAGGTTTTATATTTTCCAGTCGAGGGGTGACTTTGCCTTGAAATTTTCAAGTTTTCTTGCGGGTTTTGTTCCGGAATCATATTTTTAGTTTTTAGGGCATGGTACAAGCTGCATTTTCAGACCCAAATCAACTCTCTAGCTGCCGCAGTTTTCGAGTTACAGCCATTTGAAAAAGTGCAAGTTTGGACCCTCTAGCTGCCTCCGTTTCCGAGATATTCAAGGTTTTATATTTTCCAGTCGAGGGGTGACTTTGCCTTGAAATTTTCAAGTTTTCTTGCGGGTTTTGTTCCGGAATCCTATTTTTGATTTTTAGGGCATGGTACAAGCTGCATTTTAAGACCAAAATCAACTCTCTAGCTGCCGTAGTTTTCGAGTTACAGCCATTTGAAAAAGTGCAAGTTTGGACCCTCTAGCTGCCTCCGTTTCCGAGATATTCAAGGTTTTATATTTTCCAGTCGAGGGGTGACTTTGCCTTGAAATTTTCAAGTTTTCTTGCGGGTTTTGTTCCGGAATCCTATTTTTGGTTTTTAGGGCATGGTACAAGCTGCATTTTAAGACCAAAATCAACTCTCTAGCTGCCGTAGTTTTCGAGTTACAGCCATTTGAAAAAGTGCAAGTTTGGACCCTCTAGCTGCCTCCGTTTCCGAGATATTCATGGTTTTATATTTTCCAGTCGAGGGGTGACTTTGCCTTGAAATTTTCAAGTTTTCTTGCGGGTTTTGTTCCGGAATCCTATTTTTGGTTTTTAGGGCATGGTACAAGCTGCATTTGAAGACCCAAATCAACTCTGTAGCTGCCGCAGTTTTCGAGGTAGGGCCATTTGAAAAAGTGCAAGTTTGGACCCTCTAGCTGCCTCCGTTTCCGAGATATTCAAGGTTTTATATTTTCCAGTCGAGGGGTGACTTTGCCTTTAAATTTTTAAGTTTTCTTGCGGGTTTTGTTCCGGAATCCTATTTTTGGTTTTTAGGGCATGGTACAAGCTGCATTTTAAGACCCAAATCAACTCTCTAGCTGCCGTAGTTTACGAGTTACAGCCATTTGAAAAAGTGCAAGTTTGGACCCTCTAGCTGCCTCCGTTTCCGAGATATTCAAGGTTTTATATTTTCCAGTCGAGGGGTGACTTTGCCTTGAAATTTTCAAGTTTTCTTGCGGGTTTTGTTCCGGAATCCTATTTTTGGTTTTTAGGGCATGGTACAAGCTGCATTTTAAGACCAAAATCAACTCTCTAGCTGCCGCAGTTTTCGAGGTAGGGCCATTTGAAAAAGTGCAAGTTTGGACCCTCTAGCTGCCTCCGTTTCCGAGATATTCAAGGTTTTATATTTTCCAGTCGAGGGGTGACTTTGCCTTGAAATTTTCAAGTTTTCTTGCGGGTTTTGTTCCGGAATCATATTTTTGGTTTTTAGGGCATGGTACAAGCTGCATTTTCAGACCCAAATCAACTCTCTAGCTGCCGCAGTTTTCGAGTTACAGCCATTTGAAAAAGTGCAAGTTT
This sequence comes from Chloromyia formosa, assembly GCA_964017055.1. Classification (NCBI taxonomy): domain Eukaryota; kingdom Metazoa; phylum Arthropoda; class Insecta; order Diptera; family Stratiomyidae; genus Chloromyia; species Chloromyia formosa. Next base: position 42,458,227 of record OZ024816.1, on the reverse strand, counting down.
GGACCCTCTAGCTGCCTCCGTTTCCGAGATATTCAAGGTTTTATATTTTCCAGTCGAGGGGTGACTTTGCCTTGAAATTTTTAAGTTTTCTTGCGGGTTTTGTTCCGGAATCCTATTTTTGGTTTTTAGGGCATGGTACAAGCTGCATTTTAAGACCCAAATCAACTCTCTAGCTGCCGTAGTTTACGAGTTACAGCCATTTGAAAAAGTGCAAGTTTGGACCCTCTAGCTGCCTCCGTTTCCGAGATATTCAAGGTTTTATATTTTCCAGTCGAGGGGTGACTTTGCCTTGAAATTTTCAAGTTTTCTTGCGGGTTTTGTTCCGGAATCCTATTTTTGGTTTTTAGGGCATGGTACAAGCTGCATTTTAAGACCCAAATCAACTCTCTAGCTGCCGTAGTTTTCGAGTTACAGCCATTTGAAAAAGTGCAAGTTTGGACCCTCTAGCTGCCTCCGTTTCCGAGATATTCAAGGTTTTATATTTTCCAGTCGAGGGGTGACTTTGCCTTGAAATTTTCAAGTTTTCTTGCGGGTTTTGTTCCGGAATCCTATTTTTGGTTTTTAGGGCATGGTACAAGCTGCATTTTAAGACCCAAATCAACTCTCTAGCTGCCGTAGTTTTCGAGTTACAGCCATTTGAAAAAGTGCAAGTTTGGACCCTCTAGCTGCCTCCGTTTCCGAGATATTCATGGTTTTATATTTTCCAGTCGAGGGGTGACTTTGCCTTGAAATTTTCAAGTTTTCTTGCGGGTTTTGTTCCGGAATCCTATTTTTGGTTTTTAGGGCATGGTACAAGCTGCATTTGAAGACCCAAATCAACTCTGTAGCTGCCGCAGTTTTCGAGGTAGGGCCATTTGAAAAAGTGCAAGTTTGGACCCTCTAGCTGCCTCCGTTTCCGAGATATTCAAGGTTTTATATTTTCCAGTCGAGGGGTGACTTTGCCTTTAAATTTTTAAGTTTTCTTGCGGGTTTTGTTCCGGAATCCTATTTTTGGTTTTTAGGGCATGGTACAAGCTGCATTTTAAGACCCAAATCAACTCTCTAGCTGCCGTAGTTTACGAGTTACAGCCATTTGAAAAAGTGCAAGTTTGGACCCTCTAGCTGCCTCCGTTTCCGAGATATTCAAGGTTTTATATTTTCCAGTCGAGGGGTGACTTTGCCTTGAAATTTTTAAGTTTTCTTGCGGGTTTTGTTCCGGAATCCTATTTTTGGTTTTTAGGGCATGGTACAAGCTGCATTTTAAGACCCAAATCAACTCTCTAGCTGCCGTAGTTTACGAGTTACAGCCATTTGAAAAAGTGCAAGTTTGGACCCTCTAGCTGCCTCCGTTTCCGAGATATTCAAGGTTTTATATTTTCCAGTCGAGGGGTGACTTTGCCTTGAAATTTTCAAGTTTTCTTGCGGGTTTTGTTCCGGAATCCTATTTTTGGTTTTTAGGGCATGGTACAAGCTGCATTTTAAGACCCAAATCAACTCTCTAGCTGCCGTAGTTTTCGAGTTACAGCCATTTGAAAAAGTGCAAGTTTGGACCCTCTAGCTGCCTCCGTTTCCGAGATATTCAAGGTTTTATATTTTCCAGTCGAGGGGTGACTTTGCCTTGAAATTTTCAAGTTTTCTTGCGGGTTTTGTTCCGGAATCCTATTTTTGGTTTTTAGGGCATGGTACAAGCTGCATTTTAAGACCAAAATCAACTCTCTAGCTGCCGTAGTTTTCGAGGTAGGGCCATTTGAAAAAGTGCAAGTTTGGACCCTCTAGCTGCCTCCGTTTCCGAGATATTCAAGGTTTTATATTTTCCAGTCGAGGGGTGACTTTGCCTTGAAATTTTCAAGTTTTCTTGCGGGTTTTGTTCCGGAATCCTATTTTTGGTTTTTAGGGCATGGTACAAGCTGCATTTGAAGACCCAAATCAACTCTCTAGCTGCCGCAGTTTTCGAGGTAGGGCCATTTGAAAAAGTGCAAGTTTGGACCCTCTAGCTGCCTCCGTTTCCGAGATATTCAAGGTTTTATATTTTCCAGTCGAGGGGTGACTTTGCCTTGAAATTTTCAAGTTTTCTTGCGGGTTTTGTTCCGGAATCCTATTTTTGGTTTTTAGGGCATGGTACAAGCTGCATTTTAAGACCAAAATCAACTCTCTAGCTGCCGTAGTTTTCGAGTTACAGCCATTTGAAAAAGTGCAAGTTTGGACCCTCTAGCTGCCTCCGTTTCCGAGATATTCATGGTTTTATATTTTCCAGTCGAGGGGTGACTTTGCCTTGAAATTTTCAAGTTTTCTTGCGGGTTTTGTTCCGGAATCCTATTTTTGGTTTTTAGGGCATGGTACAAGCTGCATTTGAAGACCCAAATCAACTCTGTAGCTGCCGCAGTTTTCGAGGTAGGGCCATTTGAAAAAGTGCAAGTTTGGACCCTCTAGCTGCCTCCGTTTCCGAGATATTCAAGGTTTTATATTTTCCAGTCGAGGGGTGACTTTGCCTTTAAATTTTTAAGTTTTCTTGCGGGTTTTGTTCCGGAATCCTATTTTTGGTTTTTAGGGCATGGTACAAGCTGCATTTTAAGACCCAAATCAACTCTCTAGCTGCCGTAGTTTACGAGTTACAGCCATTTGAAAAAGTGCAAGTTTGGACCCTCTAGCTGCCTCCGTTTCCGAGATATTCAAGGTTTTATATTTTCCAGTCGAGGGGTGACTTTGCCTTGAAATTTTTAAGTTTTCTTGCGGGTTTTGTTCCGGAATCCTATTTTTGGTTTTTAGGGCATGGTACAAGCTGCATTTTAAGACCCAAATCAACTCTCTAGCTGCCGTAGTTTACGAGTTACAGCCATTTGAAAAAGTGCAAGTTTGGACCCTCTAGCTGCCTCCGTTTCCGAGATATTCAAGGTTTTATATTTTCCAGTCGAGGGGTGACTTTGCCTTGAAATTTTCAAGTTTTCTTGCGGGTTTTGTTCCGGAATCCTATTTTTGGTTGTTAGGGCATGGTACAAGCTGCATTTTAAGACCCAAATCAACTCTCTAGCTGCCGTAGTTTTCGAGTTACAGCCATTTGAAAAAGTGCAAGTTTGGACCCTCTAGCTGCCTCCGTTTCCGAGATATTCAAGGTTTTATATTTTCCAGTCGAGGGGTGACTTTGCCTTGAAATTTTCAAGTTTTCTTGCGGGTTTTGTTCCGGAATCCTATTTTTGGTTTTTAGGGCATGGTACAAGCTGCATTTTAAGACCAAAATCAACTCTCTAGCTGCCGTAGTTTTCGAGGTAGGGCCATTTGAAAAAGTGCAAGTTTGGACCCTCTAGCTGCCTCCGTTTCCGAGATATTCAAGGTTTTATATTTTCCAGTCGAGGGGTGACTTTGCCTTGAAATTTTCAAGTTTTCTTGCGGGTTTTGTTCCGGAATCCTATTTTTGGTTTTTAGGGCATGGTACAAGCTGCATTTGAAGACCCAAATCAACTCTCTAGCTGCCGCAGTTTTCGAGGTAGGGCCATTTGAAAAAGTGCAAGTTTGGACCCTCTAGCTGCCTCCGTTTCCGAGATATTCAAGGTTTTATATTTTCCAGTCGAGGGGTGACTTTGCCTTGAAATTTTCAAGTTTTCTTGCGGGTTTTGTTCCGGAATCATATTTTTGGTTTTTAGGGCATGGTACAAGCTGCATTTTCAGACCCAAATCAACTCTCTAGCTGCCGCAGTTTTCGAGTTACAGCCATTTGAAAAAGTGCAAGTTTGGACCCTCTAGCTGCCTCCGTTTCCGAGATATTCAAGGTTTTATATTTTCCAGTCGAGGGGTGACTTTGCCTTGAAATTTTCAAGTTTTCTTGCAGGTTTTGTTCCGGAATCCTATTTTTGATTTTTAGGGCATGGTACAAGCTGCATTTTAAGACCAAAATCAACTCTCTAGCTGCCGTAGTTTTCGAGTTACAGCCATTTGAAAAAGTGCAAGTTTGGACCCTCTAGCTGCCTCCGTTTCCGAGATATTCAAGGTTTTATATTTTCCAGTCGAGGGGTGACTTTGCCTTGAAATTTTCAAGTTTTCTTGCGGGTTTCGTTCCGGAATCCTATTTTTGGTTTTTAGGGCATGGTACAAGCTGCATTTTAAGACCAAAATCAACTCTCTAGCTGCCGTAGTTTTCGAGTTACAGCCATTTGAAAAAGTGCAAGTTTGGACCCTCTAGCTGCCTCCGTTTCCGAGATATTCATGGTTTTATATTTTCCAGTCGAGGGGTGACTTTGCCTTGAAATTTTCAAGTTTTCTTGCGGGTTTTGTTCCGGAATCCTATTTTTGGTTTTTAGGGCATGGTACAAGCTGCATTTTAAGACCCAAATCAACTCTCTAGCTGCCGTAGTTTACGAGTTACAGCCATTTGAAAAAGTGCAAGTTTGGACCCTCTAGCTGCCTCCGTTTCCGAGATATTCAAGGTTTTATATTTTCCAGTCGAGGGGTGACTTTGCCTTGAAATTTTCAAGTTTTCTTGCGGGTTTTGTTCCGGAATCCTATTTTTGGTTTTTAGGGCATGGTACAAGCTGCATTTTAAGACCCAAATCAACTCTCTAGCTGCCGTAGTTTTCGAGTTACAGCCATTTGAAAAAGTGCAAGTTTGGACCCTCTAGCTGCCTCCGTTTCCGAGATATTCAAGGTTTTATATTTTCCAGTCGAGGGGTGACTTTGCCTTGAAATTTTCAAGTTTTCTTGCGGGTTTTGTTCCGGAATCCTATTTTTGGTTTTTAGGGCATGGTACAAGCTGCATTTGAAGACCCAAATCAACTCTCTAGCTGCCGCAGTTTTCGAGGTAGGGCCATTTGAAAAAGTGCAAGTTTGGACCCTCTAGCTGCCTCCGTTTCCGAGATATTCAAGGTTTTATATTTTCCAGTCGAGGGGTGACTTTGCCTTGAAATTTTCAAGTTTTCTTGCGGGTTTTGTTCCGAAATCATATTTTTGGTTTTTAGGGCATGGTACAAGCTGCATTTGAAGACCCAAATCAACTCTCTAGCTGCGCAGTTTTCGAGGTAGGGCCATTTGAAAAAGTGCAAGTTTGGACCCTCTAGCTGCCTCCGTTTCCGAGATATTCAAGGTTTTATATTTTCCAGTCGAGGGGTGACTTTGCCTTGAAATTTTCAAGTTTTCTTGCGGGTTTTGTTCCGAAATCCTATTTTTGGTTTTTAGGGCATGGTACAAGCTGCATTTGAAGACCCAAATCAACTCTCTAGCTGCCGTAGTTTTCGAGTTACAGCCATTTGAAAAAGTGCAAGTTTGGACCCTCTAGCTGCCTCCGTTTCCGAGATATTCAAGGTTTTATATTTTCCAGTCGAGGGGTGACTTTGCCTTAAAATTTTCAAGTTTTTTGCGGGTTTTGTTCCGGAATCCTATTTTTGGTTTTTAGGGCATGGTACAAGCTGCATTTGAAGACCCAAATCAACTCTGTAGCTGCCGCAGTTTTCGAGGTAGGGCCATTTGAAAAAGTGCAAGTTTGGACCCTCTAGCTGCCTCCGTTTCCGAGATATTCAAGGTTTTATATTTTCCAGTCGAGGGGTGACTTTGCCTTGAAATTTTCAAGTTTTCTTGCGGGTTTTGTTCCGGAATCCTATTTTTGGTTTTTAGGGCATGGTACAAGCTGCATTTGAAGACCCAAATCAACTCTGTAGCTGCCGCAGTTTTCGAGGTAGGGCCATTTGAAAAAGTGCAAGTTTGGACCCTCTAGCTGCCTCCGTTTCCGAGATATTCAAGGTTTTATATTTTCCAGTCGAGGGGTGACTTTGCCTTGAAATTTTCAAGTTTTCTTGCGGGTTTTGTTCCGGAATCCTATTTTTGGTTTTTAGGGCATGGTACAAGCTGCATTTTAAGACCCAAATCAACTCTCTAGCTGCCGTAGTTTACGAGTTACAGCCATTTGAAAAAGTGCAAGTTTGGACCCTCTAGCTGCCTCCGTTTCCGAGATATTCAAGGTTTTATATTTTCCAGTCGAGGGGTGACTTTGCCTTGAAATTTTCAAGTTTTCTTGCGGGTTTTGTTCCGGAATCATATTTTTGGTTTTTAGGGCATGGTACAAGCTGCATTTTCAGACCCAAATCAACTCTCTAGCTGCCGCAGTTTTCGAGTTACAGCCATTTGAAAAAGTGCAAGTTTGGACCCTCTAGCTGCCTCCGTTTCCGAGATATTCAAGGTTTTATATTTTCCAGTCGAGGGGTGACTTTGCCTTGAAATTTTCAAGTTTTCTTGCGGGTTTTGTTCCGGAATCCTATTTTTGATTTTTAGGGCATGGTACAAGCTGCATTTTAAGACCCAAATCAACTCTCTAGCTGCCGCAGTTTTCGAGTTACAGCCATTTGAAAAAGTGCAAGTTTGGACCCTCTAGCTGCCTCCGTTTCCGAGATATTCAAGGTTTTATATTTTCCAGTCGAGGGGTGACTTTGCCTTGAAATTTTCAAGTTTTCTTGCGGGTTTTGTTCCGGAATCATATTTTTGGTTTTTAGGGCATGGTACAAGCTGCATTTTCAGACCCAAATCAACTCTCTAGCTGCCGCAGTTTTCGAGTTACAGCCATTTGAAAAAGTGCAAGTTTGGACCCTCTAGCTGCCTCCGTTTCCGAGATATTCAAGGTTTTATATTTTCCAGTCGAGGGGTGACTTTGCCTTAAAATTTTCAAGTTTTTTGCGGGTTTTGTTCCGGAATCCTATTTTTGGTTTTTAGGGCATGGTACAAACTGCATTTGAAGACCCAAATCAACTCTCTAGCTGCCGCAGTTTTCGAGGTAGGGCCATTTGAAAAAGTGCAAGTTTGGACCCTCTAGCTGCCTCCGTTTCCGAGATATTCAAGGTTTTATATTTTCCAGTCGAGGGGTGACTTTGCCTTGAAATTTTCAAGTTTTCTTGCGGGTTTTGTTCCGGAATCCTATTTTTGGTTTTTAGGGCATGGTACAAGCTGCATTTGAAGACCCAAATCAACTCTGTAGCTGCCGCAGTTTTCGAGGTAGGGCCATTTGAAAAAGTGCAAGTTTGGACCCTCTAGCTGCCTCCGTTTCCGAGATATTCAAGGTTTTATATTTTCCAGTCGAGGGGTGACTTTGCCTTGAAATTTTCAAGTTTTCTTGCGGGTTTTGTTCCGGAATCCTATTTTTGGTTTTTAGGGCATGGTACAAGCTGCATTTGAAGACCCAAATCAACTCTGTAGCTGCCGCAGTTTTCGAGGTAGGGCCATTTGAAAAAGTGCAAGTTTGGACCCTCTAGCTGCCTCCGTTTCCGAGATATTCAAGGTTTTATATTTTCCAGTCGAGGGGTGACTTTGCCTTGAAATTTTCAAGTTTTCTTGCGGGTTTTGTTCCGGAATCCTATTTTTGGTTTTTAGGGCATGGTACAAGCTGCATTTTAAGACCAAAATCAACTCTCTAGCTGCCGTAGTTTTCGAGTTACAGCCATTTGAAAAAGTGCAAGTTTGGACCCTCTAGCTGCCTCCGTTTCCGAGATATTCAAGGTTTTATATTTTCCAGTCGAGGGGTGACTTTGCCTTGAAATTTTCAAGTTTTTTTGCAGGTTTTGTTCCGGAATCCTATTTTTGGTTTTTAGGGCATGGTACAAGCTGCATTTTAAGACCCAAATCAACTCTCTAGCTGCCGTAGTTTTCGAGTTACAGTCATTTGAAAAAGTGCAAGTTTGGACCCTCTAGCTGCCTCCGTTTCCGAGATATTCAAGGTTTTATATTTTCCAGTCGAGGGGTGACTTTGCCTTGAAATTTTCAAGTTTTCTTGCGGGTTTTGTTCCGAAATCCTATTTTTGGTTTTTAGGGCATGGCACAAGCTGCATTTGAAGACCCAAATCAACTCTCTAGCTGCCGCAGTTTTCGAGGTAGGGCCATTTGAAAAAGTGCAAGTTTGGACCCTCTAGCTGCCTCCGTTTCCGAGATATTCAAGGTTTTATATTTTCCAGTCGAGGGGTGACTTTGCCTTGAAATTTTCAAGTTTTCTTGCGGGTTTTGTTCCGGAATCCTATTTTTGGTTTTTAGGGCATGGTACAAGCTGCATTTGAAGACCCAAATCAACTCTCTAGCTGCCGCAGTTTTCGAGGTAGGGCCATTTGAAAAAGTGCAAGTTTGGACCCTCTAGCTGCCTCCGTTTCCGAGATATTCAAGGTTTTATATTTTCCAGTCGAGGGGTGACTTTGCCTTGAAATTTTCAAGTTTTCTTGCGGGTTTTGTTCCGGAATCCTATTTTTGGTTTTTAGGGCATGGTACAAGCTGCATTTGAAGACCCAAATCAACTCTCTAGCTGCCGTAGTTTTCGAGGTAGGGCCATTTGAAAAAGTGCAAGTTTGGACCCTCTAGCTGCCTCCGTTTCCGAGATATTCAAGGTTTTATATTTTCCAGTCGAGGGGTGACTTTGCCTTGAAATTTTCAAGTTTTCTTGCGGGTTTTGTTCCGGAATCCTATTTTTGGTTTTTAGGGCATGGTACAAGCTGCATTTGAAGACCCAAATCAACTCTCTAGCTGCCGAAGTTTTCGAGGTAGGGCCATTTGAAAAAGTGCAAGTTTGGACCCTCTAGCTGCCTCCGTTTCCGAGATATTCAAGGTTTTATATTTTCCAGTCGAGGGGTGACTTTGCCTTGAAATTTTCAAGTTTTCTTGCGGGTTTTGTTCCGGAATCCTATTTTTGGTTTTTAGGGCATGGTACAAGCTGCATTTGAAGACCCAAATCAACTCTCTAGCTGCCGCAGTTTTCGAGTTACAGCCATTTGAAAAAGTGCAAGTTTGGACCCTCTAGCTGCCTCCGTTTCCGAGATATTCAAGGTTTTATATTTTCCAGTCGAGGGGTGACTTTGCCTTGAAATTTTCAAGTTTTCTTGCGGGTTTTGTTCCGGAATCCTATTTCTGGTTTTTAGGGCATGGTACAAGCTGCATTTGAAGACCCAAATCAACTCTCTAGCTGCCGCAGTTTTCGAGGTAAGGCCATTTGAAAAAGTGCAAGTTTGGACCCTCTAGCTGCCTCCGTTTCCGAGATATTCAAGGTTTTATATTTTCCAGTCGAGGGGTGACTTTGCCTTGAAATTTTCAAGTTTTTTTGCGGGTTTTGTTCCGGAATCCTATTTTTGGTTTTTAGGGCATGGTACAAGCTGCATTTGAAGACCCAAATCAACTCTCTAGCTGCCGTAGTTTTCGAGTTACAGCCATTTGAAAAAGTGCAAGTTTGGACCCTCTAGCTGCCTCCGTTTCCGAGATATTCAAGGTTTTATATTTTCCAGTCGAGGGGTGACTTTGCCTTGAAATTTTCAAGTTTTCTTGCGGGTTTTGTTCCGGAATCCTATTTCTGGTTTTTAGGGCATGGTACAAGCTGCATTTGAAGACCCAAATCAACTCTCTAGCTGCCGCAGTTTTCGAGGTAGGGCCATTTGAAAAAGTGCAAGTTTGGACCCTCTAGCTGCCTCCGTTTCCGAGATATTCAAGGTTTTATATTTTCGTGTCGAGGGGTGACTTTGCCATGAAATTTTCAAGTTTTCTTGCGGGTTTTGTTCCGGAATCCTATTTTTGGTTTTTAGGGCATGGTACAAGCTGCATTTGAAGACCCAAATCAACTCTCTAGCTGCCGTAGTTTTCGAGTTACAGCCATTTGAAAAAGTGCAAGTTTGGACCCTCTAGCTGCCTCCGTTTCCGAGATATTCAAGGTTTTATATTTTCCAGTCGAGGGGTGACTTTGCCTTGAAATTTTCAAGTTTTCTTGTGGGTTTTGTTCCGGAATCCTATTTTTGGTTTTTAGGGCATGGTACAAGCTGCATTTGAAGACCCAAATCAACTCTCTAGCTGCCGCAGTTTTCGAGGTAGGGCCATTTGAAAAAGTGCAAGTTTGGACCCTCTAGCTGCCTCCGTTTCCGAGATATTCAAGGTTTTATATTTTCCAGTCGAGGGGTGACTTTGCCTTGAAATTTTCAAGTTTTCTTGCGGGTTTTGTTCCGGAATCCTATTTTTGGTTTTTAGGGCATGGTACAAGCTGCATTTGAAGACCCAAATCAACTCTCTAGCTGCCGCAGTTTTCGAGGTAGGGCCATTTGAAAAAGTGCAAGTTTGGACCCTCTAGCTGCCTCCGTTTCCGAGATATTCAAGGTTTTATATTTTCCAGTCGAAGGGTGACTTTGCCTTGAAATTTTCAAGTTTTCTTGCGGGTTTTGTTCCGGAATCCTATTTTTGGTTTTTAGGGCATGGTACAAGCTGCATTTTTAGACCAAAATCAACTCTCTAGCTGCTGTAGTTTTCGAGTTACAGCCATTTGAAAAAGTGCAAGTTTGGACCCTCTAGCTGCCTCCGTTTCCGAGATATTCAAGGTTTTATATTTTCCAGTCGAGGGGTGACTTTGCCTTGAAATTTTCAAGTTTTCTTGCGGGTTTTGTTCCGGAATCCTATTTTTGGTTTTTAGGGCATGGTACAAGCTGCATTTGAAGACCCAAATCAACTCTCTAGCTGCCGCAGTTTTCGAGGTAGGGCCATTTGAAAAAGTGCAAGTTTGGACCCTCTAGCTGCCTCCGTTTCCGAGATATTCAAGGTTTTATATTTTCCAGTCGAGGGGTGACTTTGCCTAGAAATTTTCAAGTTTTCTTGCGGGTTTTGTTCCGGAATCCTATTTTTGGTTTTTAGGGCATGGTACAAGCTGCATTTTTAGACCAAAATCAACTCTCTAGCTGCCGTAGTTTTCGAGTTACAGCCATTTGAAAAAGTGCAAGTTTGGACCCTCTAGCTGCCTCCGTTTCCGAGATATTCAAGGTTTTATATTTTCCAGTCGAGGGGTGACTTTGCCTTGAAATTTTCAAGTTTTCTTGCGGGTTTTGTTCCGGAATCCTATTTTTGGTTTTTAGGGCATGGTACAAGCTGCATTTTTAGACCAAAATCAACTCTCTAGCTGCCGTAGTTTTCGAGTTACAGCCATTTGAAAAAGTGCAAGTTTGGACCCTCTAGCTGCCTCCGTTTCCGAGATATTCAAGGTTTTATATTTTCCAGTCGAGGGGTGACTTTGCCTTGAAATTTTCAAGTTTTCTTGCGGGTTTTGTTCCGGAATCCTATTTTTGGTTTTTAGGGCATGGTACAAGCTGCATTTTAAGACCGAAATCAACTCTCTAGCTGCCGTAGTTTTCGAAGTAGGGCCATTTGAAAAAGTGCAAGTTTGGACCCTCTAGCTGCCTCCGTTTCCGAGATATTCAAGGTTTTATATTTTCCAGTCGAGGGGTGACTTTGCCTTGAAATTTTCAAGTTTTCTTGCGGGTTTTGTTCCGGAATCCTATTTTTGGTTTTTAGGGCATGGTACAAGCTGCATTTTTAGACCAAAATCAACTCTCTAGCTGCCGTAGTTTTCGAGTTACAGCCATTTGAAAAAGTGCAAGTTTGGACCCTCTAGCTGCCTCCGTTTCCGAGATATTCAAGGTTTTATATTTTCCAGTCGAGGGGTGACTTTGCCTTGAAATTTTCAAGTTTTCTTGCGGGTTTTGTTCCGGAATCCTATTTTTGGTTTTTAGGGCATGGTACAAGCTGCATTTTTAGACCAAAATCAACTCTCTAGCTGCCGTAGTTTTCGAGTTACAGCCATTTGAAAAAGTGCAAGTTTGGACCCTCTAGCTGCCTCCGTTTCCGAGATATTCAAGGTTTTATATTTTCCAGTCGAGGGGTGACTTTGCCTTGAAATTTTCAAGTTTTCTTGCGGGTTTTGTTGCGGAATCCTATTTTTGGTTTTTAGGGCATGGTACAAGCTGCATTTTAAGACCGAAATCAACTCTCTAGCTGCCGTAGTTTTCGAAGTAGGGCCATTTGAAAAAGTGCAAGTTTGGACCCTCTAGCTGCCTCCGTTTCCGAGATATTCAAGGTTTTATATTTTCCAGTCGAGGGGTGACTTTGCTTTGACATTTTCAAGTTTTCTTGCGGGTTTTGTTCCGGAATCCTATTTTTGGTTTTTAGGGCATGGTACAAGCTGCATTTTTAGACCAAAATCAACTCTCTAGCTGCCGTAGTTTTCGAGTTACAGCCATTTGAAAAAGTGCAAGTTTGGACCCTCTAGCTGCCTCCGTTTCCGAGATATTCAAGGTTTTATATTTTCCAGTCGAGGGGTGACTTTGCCTTGAAATTTTCAAGTTTTCTTGCGGGTTTTGTTCCGGAATCCTATTTTTGGTTTTTAGGGCATGGTACAAGCTGCATTTGAAGACCCAAATCAACTCTCTAGCTGCCGTAGTTTTCGAGTTACAGCCATTTGAAAAAGTGCAAGTTTGGACCCTCTAGCTGCCTCCGTTTCCGAGATATTCAAGGTTTTATATTTTCCAGTCGAGGGGTGACTTTGCCTGGAAATTTTCAAGTTTTTTTGCGGGTTTTGTTCCGGAATCCTATTTTTGGTTTTTAGGGCATGGTACAAGCTGCATTTGAAGACCCAAATCAACTCTCTAGCTGCCGTAGTTATCGAGTTACAGCCATTTGAAAAAGTGCAAGTTTGGACCCTCTAGCTGCCTCCGTTTCCGAGATATTCAAGGTTTTATATTTTCCAGTCGAGGGGTGACTTTGCTTTGACATTTTCAAGTTTTCTTGCGGGTTTTGTTCCGGAATCCTATTTTTGGTTTTTAGGGCATGGTACAAGCAGCATTTGAAGACCCAAATCAACTCTCTAGCTGCCGCAGTTTTCGAGGTAGGGCCATTTGGAAAAGTGCAAGTTTGGACCCTCTAGCTGCCTCCGTTTCCGAGATATTCAAGGTTTTATATTTTCCAGTCGAGGGGTGACTTTGCCTTGAAATTTTCAAGTTTTCTTGCGGGTTTTGTTCCGGAATCCTATTTTTGGTTTTTAGGGCATGTAACAAGCTGCATTTGAAGACCCAAATCAACTCTCTAGCTGCCGCAGTTTTCGAGGTAGGGCCATTTGAAAAAGTGCAAGTTTGGACCCTCTAGCTGCCTCCGTTTCCGAGATATTCAAGGTTTTATATTTTCCAGTCGAGGGGTGACTTTGCCTTGAAATTTTCAAGTTTTCTTGCGGGTTTTGTTCCGGAATCCTATTTTTGGTTTTTAGGGCATGGTACAAGCTGCATTTGAAGACCCAAATCAACTCTCTAGCTGCCGTAGTTTTCGAGTTACAGCCATTTGAAAAAGTGCAAGTTTGGACCCTCTAGCTGCCTCCGTTTCCGAGATATTCAAGGTTTTATATTTTCCAGTCGAGGGGTGACTTTGCCTTGAAATTTTCAAGTTTTCTTGCGGGTTTTGTTCCGGAATCCTATTTTTGGTTTTTAGGGCATGTTACAAGCTGCATTTGAAGACCCAAATCAACTCTCTAGCTGCCGCAGTTTTCGAGGTAGGGCCATTTGAAAAAGTGCAAGTTTGGACCCTCTAGCTGCCTCCGTTTCCGAGATATTCAAGGTTTTATATTTTCCAGTCGAGGGGTGACTTTGCCTTGAAATTTTCAAGTTTTCTTGCGGGTTTTGTTCCGGAATCCTATTTTTGGTTTTTAGGGCATGGTACAAGCTGCATTTTTAGACCCAAATCAACTCTCTAGCTGCCGTAGTTTTCGAGTTACAGCCATTTGGAAAAGTGCAAGTTTGGACCCTCTAGCTGCCTCCGTTTCCGAGATATTCAAGGTTTTATATTTTCCAGTCGAGGGGTGACTTTGCCTTGAAATTTTCAAGTTTTCTTGCGGGTTTTGTTCCGGAATCCTATTTTTGGTTTTTAGGGCATGGTACAAGCTGCATTTGAAGACCCAAATCAACTCTCTAGCTGCCGTAGTTTTCGAGTTACAGCCATTTGAAAAAGTGCAAGTTTGGACCCTCTAGCTGCCTCCGTTTCCGAGATATTCAAGGTTTTATATTTTCCAGTCGAGGGGTGACTTTGCCTTGAAATTTTCAAGTTTTCTTGCGGGTTTTGTTCCGGAATCCTATTTTTGGTTATTAGGGCATGGTACAAGCTGCATTTTCAGACCCAAATCAACTCTCTAGCTGCCGTAGTTTACGAGTTACAGCCATTTGAAAAAGTGCAAGTTTGGACCCTCTAGCTGCCTCCGTTTCCGAGATATTCAAGGTTTTATATTTTCCAGTCGAGGGGTGACTTTGCCTTGAAATTTTCAAGTTTTTTTGCGGGTTTTGTTCCGGAATCCTATTTTTGGTTTTTAGGGCATGGTACAAGCTGCATTTGAAGACCCAAATCAACTCTCTAGCTGCCGTAGTTTTCGAGTTACAGCCATTTGAAAAAGTGCAAGTTTGGACCCTCTAGCTGCCTCCGTTTCCGAGATATTCAAGGTTTTATATTTTCCAGTCGAGGGGTGACTTTGCCTTGAAATTTTCAAGTTTTCTTGCGGGTTTTGTTCCGGAATCCTATTTTTGGTTTTTAGGGCATGGTACAAGCTGCATTTTAAGACCCAAATCTACTCTCTAGCTGCCGTAGTTTTTCGAGTTACAGCCATTTGAAAAAGTGCAAGTTTGGACCCTCTAGCTGCCTCCGTTTCCGAGATATTCAAGGTTTTATATTTTCCAGTCGAGGGGTGACTTTGCCTTGAAATTTTCAAGTTTTCTTGCGGGTTTTGTTCCGGAATCCTATTTTTGGTTTTTAGGGCATGGTACAAGCTGCATTTGAAGACCCAAATCAACTCTCTAGCTGCCGTAGTTATCGAGTTACAGCCATTTGAAAAAGTGCAAGTTTGGACCGTCTAGGTGCCTCCGTTTCCGAGATATTCAAGGTTTTATATTTTCCAGTCGAGGGGTGACTTTGCTTTGACATTTTCAAGTTTTCTTGCGGGTTTTGTTCCGGAATCCTATTTTTGGTTTTTAGGGCATGGTACAAGCTGCATTTGAAGACCCAAATCAACTCTCTAGCTGCCGCAGTTTTCGAGGTAGGGCCATTTGGAAAAGTGCAAGTTTGGGCCCTCTAGCTGCCTCCGTTTCCGAGATATTCAAGGTTTTATATTTTCCAGTCGAGGGGTGACTTTGCCTTGAAATTTTCAAGTTTTCTTGCGGGTTTTGTTCCGGAATCCTATTTTTGGTTTTTAAGGCATGTTACAAGCTGCATTTGAAGACCCAAATCAACTCTCTAGCTGCCGCAGTTTTCGAGGTAGGGCCATTTGAAAAAGTGCAAGTTTGGACCCTCTAGCTGCCTCCGTTTCCGAGATATTCAAGGTTTTATATTTTCCAGTCGAGGGGTGACTTTGCCTTGAAATTTTCAAGTTTTCTTGCGGGTTTTGTTCCGGAATCCTATTTTTGGTTTTTAGGGCATGGTACAAGCTGCATTTTTAGACCAAAATCAACTCTCTAACTGCCGTAGTTTTCGAGTTACAGCCATTTGAAAAAGTGCAAGTTTGGACCCTCTAGCTGCCTCCGTTTCCGAGATATTCAAGGTTTTATATTTTCCAGTCGAGGGGTGACTTTGCCTTGAAATTTTCAAGTTTTCTTGCGGGTTTTGTTCCGGAATCCTATTTTTGGTTTTTAGGGCATGGTACAAGCTGCATTTTTAGACCCAAATCAACTCTCTAGCTGCCGTAGTTTTCGAGTTACAGCCATTTGAAAAAGTGCAAGTTTGGACCCTCTAGCTGCCTCCGTTTCCGAGATATTCAAGGTTTTATATTTTCCAGTCGAGGGGTGACTTTGCCTTGAAATTTTCAAGTTTTCTTGCGGGTTTTGTTCCGGAATCCTATTTTTGGTTTTTAGGGCATGGTACAAGCTGCATTTGAAGACCAGAATCAACTCTCTAGCTGCCGTAGTTTTCGAAGTAGGGCCATTTGAAAAAGTGCAAGTTTGGACCCTCTAGCTGCCTCCGTTCCGAGATATTTAGGGCATGGTACAAGCAGCATTTGAAGACCCAAATCAACTATCTAGCTGCCGTAGTTTTCGAGGTAGGGCCATTTGAAAAAGTGCAAGTTTGGACCCTCTAGCTGCCTCCGTTTCCGAGATATTCAAGGTTTTATATTTTCCAGTCGAGGGGTGACTTTGCCTTGAAATTTTCAAGTTTTCTTGCGGGTTTTGTTCCGGAATCCTATTTTTGGTTTTTAGGGCATGGTACAAGCTGCATTTTTAGACCAAAATCAACTCTCTAGCTGCTGTAGTTTTCGAGTTACAGCCATTTGAAAAAGTGCAAGTTTGGACCCTCTAGCTGCCTCCGTTTCCGAGATATTCAAGGTTTTATATTTTCCAGTCGAGGGGTGACTTTGCCTTGAAATTTTCAAGTTTTCTTGCGGGTTTTGTTCCGGAATCCTATTTTTGGTTTTTAGGGCATGGTACAAGCAGCATTTTTAGACCAAAATCAACTCTCTAGCTGCCGTAGTTTTCGAGTTACAGCCATTTGAAAAAGTGCAAGTTTGGACCCTCTAGCTGCCTCCGTTTCCGAGATATTCAAGGTTTTATATTTTCCAGTCGAGGGGTGACTTTGCCTTGAAATTTTCAAGTTTTCTTGCGGGTTTTGTTCCGGAATCCTATTTTTGGTTTTTAGGGCATGGTACAAGCAGCATTTGAAGACCCAAATCAACTCTCTAGCTGCCGCAGTTTTCGAAGTAGGGCCATTTGAAAAAGTGCAAGTTTGGACCCTCTAGCTGCCTTCGTTTCCGAGATATTCAAGGTTTTATATTTTCCAGTCGAGGGGTGACTTTGCCTTGAAATTTTCAAGTTTTCTTGCGGGTTTTGTTCCGGAATCCTATTTTTGGTTTTTAGGGCATGGTACAAGCTGCATTTTTAGACCAAAATCAACTCTCTAGCTGCCGTAGTTTTCGAGTTACAGCCATTTGAAAAAGTGCAAGTTTGGACCCTCTAGCTGCCTCCGTTTCCGAGATATTCAAGGTTTTATATTTTCCAGTCGAGGGGTGACTTTGCCTTGAAATTTTCAAGTTTTCTTGCGGGTTTTGTTGCGGAATCCTATTTTTGGTTTTTAGGGCATGGTACAAGCTGCATTTTAAGACCGAAATCAACTCTCTAGCTGCCGTAGTTTTCGAAGTAGGGCCATTTGAAAAAGTGCAAGTTTGGACCCTCTAGCTGCCTCCGTTTCCGAGATATTCAAGGTTTTATATTTTCCAGTCGAGGGGTGACTTTGCCTTGAAATTTTCAAGTTTTCTTGCGGGTTTTGTTCCGGAATCCTATTTTTGGTTTTTAGGGCATGGTACAAGCTGCATTTTTAGACCAAAATCAACTCTCTAACTGCCGTAGTTTTCGAGTTACAGCCATTTGAAAAAGTGCAAGTTTGGACCCTCTAGCTGCCTCCGTTTCCGAGATATTCAAGGTTTTAAATTTTCCAGTCGAGGGGTGACTTTGCCTTGAAATTTTCAAGTTTTCTTGCGGGTTTTGTTGCGGAATCCTATTTTTGGTTTTTAGGGCATGGTACAAGCTGCATTTTAAGACCCAAATCAACTCTCTAGCTGCCGTAGTTTTCGAAGTAGGGCCATTTGAAGAAGTGCAAGTTTGGACCCTCTAGCTGCCTCCGTTTCCGAGATATTCAAGGTTTTATATTTTCCAGTCGAGGGGTGACTTTGCCTTGAAATTTTCAAGTTTTCTTGCGGGTTTTGTTCCGGAATCCTATTTTTGGTTTTTAGGGCATGGTACAAGCTGCATTTGAAGACCCAAATCAACTCTCTAGCTGCTATAGTTTTCGAGTTGCAGCCATTTGAAAAAGTGCAAGTTTGGACCCTCTAGCTGCCTCCGTTTCCGAGGTATTCAAGGTTTTATATTTTCCAGTCGAGGGGTGACTTTGCTTTGAAATTTTCAAGTTTTCTTGCGGGTTTTGTTCCGGAATCCTATTTTTGGTTTTTAGGGCATGGTACAAGCTGCATTTTAAGACCAAAATCAACTCTCTAGCTGCCGTAGTTTTCGAAGTAGGGCCATTTGAAAAAGTGCAAGTTTGGACCCTCTAGCTGCCTCCGTTTCCGAGATATTCAAGGTTTTATATTTTCCAGTCGAGGGGTGACTTTGCCTTGAAATTTTCAAGTTTTCTTGCGGGTTTTGTTCCAGAATCCTATTATTGGTTTTTAGGGCATGGTACAAGCTGCATTTTTAGACCAAAATCAACTCTCTAGCTGCCGTAGTTTTCGAGTTACAGCCATTTGAAAAAGTGCAAGTTTGGACCCTCTAGCTGCCTCCGTTTCCGAGATATTCAAGGTTTTATATTTTCCAGTCGAGGGGTGACTTTGCCTTGAAATTTTCAAGTTTTCTTGCGGGTTTTGTTCCGGAATCCTATTTTTGGTTTTTAGGGCATGGTACAAGCTGCATTTTTAGACCAAAATCAACTCTCTAGCTGCCGTAGTTTTCGAGTTACAGCCATTTGAAAAAGTGCAAGTTTGGACCCTCTAGCTGCCTCCGTTTCCGAGATATTCAAGGTTTTATATTTTCCAGTCGAGGGGTGACTTTGCCTTGAAATTTTCAAGTTTTCTTGCGGGTTTTGTTCCGGAATCCTATTTTTGGTTTTTAGGGCATGGTACAAGCTGCATTTTTAGACCAAAATCAACTCTCTAGCTGCCGTAGTTTTCGAGTTACAGCCATTTGAAAAAGTGCAAGTTTGGAGCCTCTAGCTGCCTCCGTTTCCGAGATATTCAAGGTTTTATATTTTCCAGTCGAGGGGTGACTTTGCCTTGAAATTTTCAAGTTTTCTTGCGGGTTTTGTTCCGGAATCCTATTTTTGGTTTTTAGGGCATGGTACAAGCTGCATTTTTAGACCAAAATCAACTCTCTAGCTGCCGTAGTTTTCGAGTTACAGCCATTTGAAAAAGTGCAAGTTTGGACCCTCTAGCTGCCTCCGTTTCCGAGATATTCAAGGTTTTAAATTTTCCAGTCGAGGGGTGACTTTGCCTTGAAATTTTCAAGTTTTCTTGCGGGTTTTGTTCCGGAATCCTATTTCTGGTTTTTAGGGCATGGTACAAGCTGCATTTTTAGACCAAAATCAACTCTCTAACTGCCGTAGTTTTCGAGTTACAGCCATTTGAAAAAGTGCAAGTTTGGACCCTCTAGCTGCCTCCGTTTCCGAGATATTCAAGGTTTTAAATTTTCCAGTCGAGGGGTGACTTTGCCTTGAAATTTTCAAGTTTTCTTGCGGGTATTGTTGCGGAATCCTATTTTTGGTTTTTAGGGCATGGTACAAGCTGCATTTTAAGACCGAAATCAACTCTCTAGCTGCCGTAGTTTTCGAAGTAGGGCCATTTGAAAAAGTGCAAGTTTGGACCCTCTAGCTGCCTCCGTTTCCGAGATATTCAAGGTTTTATATTTTCCAGTCGAGGGGTGACTTTGCCTTGAAATTTTCAAGTTTTCTTGCGGGTTTTGTTCCGGAATCCTATTTTTGGTTTTTAGGGCATGGTACAAGCTGCATTTTTAGACCAAAATCAACTCTCTAGCTGCCGTAGTTTTCGAGTTACAGCCATTTGAAAAAGTGCAAGTTTGGACCCTCTAGCTGCCTCCGTTTCCGAGATATTCAAGGTTTTAAATTTTCCAGTCGAGGGGTGACTTTGCCTTGAAATTTTCAAGTTTTCTTGCGGGTTTTGTTGCGGAATCCTATTTTTGGTTTTTAGGGCATGGTACAAGCTGCATTTTAAGACCGAAATCAACTCTCTAGCTGCCGTAGTTTTCGAAGTAGGGCCATTTGAAAAAGTGCAAGTTTGGACCCTCTAGCTGCCTCCGTTTCCGAGATATTCAAGGTTTTATATTTTCCAGTCGAGGGGTGACTTTGCCTTGAAATTTTCAAGTTTTCTTGCGGGTTTTGTTCCGGAATCCTATTTTTGGTTTTTAGGGCATGGTACAAGCTGCATTTTTAGACCAAAATCAACTCTCTAGCTGCCGTAGTTTTCGAGTTACAGCCATTTGAAAAAGTGCAAGTTTGGACCCTCTAGCTGCCTCCGTTTCCGAGATATTCAAGGTTTTATATTTTCCAGTCGAGGGGTGACTTTGCTTTGACATTTTCAAGTTTTCTTGCGGGTTTTGTTCCGGAATCCTATTTTTGGTTTTTAGGGCATGGTACAAGCTGCATTTGAAGACCCAATTCAACTCTCTAGCTGCCGCAGTTTTCGAGGTAGGGCCATTTGAAAAAGTGCAAGTTTGGACCCTCTAGCTGCCTCCGTTTCCGAGATATTCAAGGTTTTATATTTTCCAGTCGAGGGGTGACTTTGCCTTGAAATTTTCAAGTTTTCTTGCGGGTTTTGTTCCGGAATCCTATTTTTGGTTTTTAGGGCATGGTACAAGCTGCATTTTTAGACCAAAATCAACTCTCTAGCTGCCGTAGTTTTCGAGTTACAGCCATTTGAAAAAGTGCAAGTTTGGACCCTCTAGCTGCCTCCGTTTCCGAGATATTCAAGGTTTTATATTTTCCAGTCGAGGGGTGACTTTGCCTTGAAATTTTCAAGTTTTCTTGCGGGTTTTGTTCCGGAATCCTATTTTTGGTTTTTAGGGCATGGTACAAGCTGCATTTTTAGACCAAAATCAACTCTCTAGCTGCCGTAGTTTTCGAGTTACAGCCATTTGAAAAAGTGCAAGTTTGGACCCTCTAGCTGCCTCCGTTTCCGAGATATTCAAGGTTTTAAATTTTCCAGTCGAGGGGTGACTTTGCCTTGAAATTTTCAAGTTTTCTTGCGGGTTTTGTTGCGGAATCCTATTTTTGGTTTTTAGGGCATGGTACAAGCTGCATTTTAAGACCGAAATCAACTCTCTAGCTGCCGTAGTTTTCGAAGTAGGGCCATTTGAAAAAGTGCAAGTTTGGACCCTCTAGCTGCCTCCGTTTCCGAGATATTCAAGGTTTTATATTTTCCAGTCGAGGGGTGACTTTGCCTTGAAATTTTCAAGTTTTCTTGCGGGTTTTGTTCCGGAATCCTATTTTTGGTTTTTAGGGCATGGTACAAGCTGCATTTTTAGACCAAAATCAACTCTCTAGCTGCCGTAGTTTTCGAGTTACAGCCATTTGAAAAAGTGCAAGTTTGGACCCTCTAGCTGCCTCCGTTTCCGAGATATTCAAGGTTTTATATTTTCCAGTCGAGGGGTGACTTTGCCTTGAAATTTTCAAGTTTTCTTGCGGGTTTTGTTCCGGAATCCTATTTTTGGTTTTTAGGGCATGGTACAAGCTGCATTTGAAGACCCAAATCAACTCTCTAGCTGCCGTAGTTTTCGAAGTAGGGCCATTTGAAAAAGTGCAAGTTTGGACCCTCTAGCTGCCTCCGTTTCCGAGATATTCAAGGTTTTATATTTTCCAGTCAAGGGGTGACTTTGCCTTGAAATTTTCAAGTTTTCTTGCGGGTTTTGTTGCGGAATCCTATTTTTGGTTTTTAGGGCATGGTACAAGCTGCATTTTAAGACCGAAATCAACTCTCTAGCTGCCGTAGTTTTCGAAGTAGGGCCATTTGAAAAAGTGCAAGTTTGGACCCTCTAGCTGCCTCCGTTTCCGAGATATTCAAGGTTTTATATTTTCCAGTCGAGGGGTGACTTTGCCTTGAAATTTTCAAGTTTTCTTGCGGGTTTTGTTCCGGAATCCTATTTTTGGTTTTTAGGGCATGGTACAAGCTGCATTTTTAGACCAAAATCAACTCTCTAGCTGCCGTAGTTTTCGAATTACAGCCATTTGAAAAAGTGCAAGTTTGGACCCTCTAGCTGCCTCCGTTTCCGAGATATTCAAGGTTTTATATTTTCCAGTCGAGGGGTGACTTTGCTTTGACATTTTCAAGTTTTCTTGCGGGTTTTGTTCCGGAATCCTATTTTTGGTTTTTAGGGCATGGTACAAGCTGCATTTGAAGACCCAAATCAACTCTCTAGCTGCCGCAGTTTTCGAGGTAGGGCCATTTGAAAAAGTGCAAGTTTGGACCCTCTAGCTGCCTCCGTTTCCGAGATATTCAAGGTTTTATATTTTCCAGTCGAGGGGTGACTTTGCCTTGAAATTTTCAAGTTTTCTTGCGGGTTTTGTTCCGGAATCCTATTTTTGGTTTTTAGGGCATGGTACAAGCTGCATTTTAAGACCAAAATCAACTCTCTAGCTGCCGTAGTTTTCGAAGTAGGGCCATTTGAAAAAGTGCAAGTTTGGACCCTCTAGCTGCCTCCGTTTCCGAGATATTCAAGGTTTTATATTTTCCAGTCGAGGGGTGACTTTGCCTTGAAATTTTCAAGTTTTCTTGCGGGTTTTGTTCCGGAATCCTATTTTTGGTTTTTAGGGCATGGTACAAGCTGCATTTTAAAACCAAAATCAACTCTCTAGCTGCCGTAGTTTTCGAAGTAGGGCCATTTGAAAAAGTGCAAGTTTGGACCCTCTAGCTGCCTCCGTTTCCGAGATATTCAAGGTTTTATATTTTCCATTCGAGGGGTGACTTTGCCTTGAAATTTTCAAGTTTTCTTGCGGGTTTTGTTCCGGAATCCTATTTTTGGTTTTTAGGGCATGGTACAAGCTGCATTTTTAGACCAAAATCAACTCTCTAGCTGCCGTAGTTTTCGAGTTACAGCCATTTGAAAAAGTGCAAGTTTGGACCCTCTAGCTGCCTCCGTTTCCGAGATATTCAAGGTTTTATATTTTCCAGTCGAGGGGTGACTTTGCCTTGAAATTTTCAAGTTTTCTTGCGGGTTTTGTTCCGGAATCCTATTTTTGGTTTTTAGGGCATGGTACAAGCTGCATTTTTAGACCAAAATCAACTCTCTAGCTGCCGTAGTTTTCGAGTTACAGCCATTTGAAAAAGTGCAAGTTTGGACCCTCTAGCTGCCTCCGTTTCCGAGATATTCAAGGTTTTATATTTTCCAGTCGAGGGGTGACTTTGCCTTGAAATTTTCAAGTTTTCTTGCGGGTTTTGTTCCGGAATCCTATTTTTGGTTTTTAGGGCATGGTACAAGCTGCATTTTTAGACCAAAATCAGCTCTCTAGCTGCCGTAGTTTTCGAGTTACAGCCATTTGAAAAAGTGCAAGTTTGGACCCTCTAGCTGCCTCCGTTTCCGAGATATTCAAGGTTTTATATTTTCCAGTCGAGGGGTGACTTTGCCTTGAAATTTTCAAGTTTTCTTGCGGGTTTTGTTCCGGAATCCTATTTTTGGTTTTTAGGGCATGGTACAACCTGCATTTTTAGACCAAAATCAACTCTCTAGCTGCCGTAGTTTTCGAGTTACAGCCATTTGAAAAAGTGCAAGTTTGGACCCTCTAGCTGCCTCCGTTTCCGAGATATTCAAGGTTTTATATTTTCCAGTCGAGGGGTGACTTTGCCTTGAAATTTTCAAGTTTTCTTGCGGGTTTTGTTCCGGAATCCTATTTTTGGTTTTTAGGGCATGGTACAAGCTGCATTTTTAGACCAAAATCAACTCTCTAGCTGCCGTAGTTTTCGAGTTACAGCCATTTGAAAAAGTGCAAGTTTGGACCCTCTAGCTGCCTCCGTTTCCGAGATATTCAAGGTTTTATATTTTCCAGTCGAGGGGTGACTTTGCCTTGAAATTTTCAAGTTTTCTTGCGGGTTTTGTTGCGGAATCCTATTTTTGGTTTTTAGGGCATGGTACAAGCTGCATTTTAAGACCGAAATCAACTCTCTAGCTGCCGCAGTTTTCGAAGTAGGGCCATTTGAAAAAGTGCAAGTTTGGACCCTCTAGCTGCCTCCGTTTCCGAGATATTCAAGGTTTTATATTTTCCAGTCGAGGGGTGACTTTGCCTTGAAATTTTCAAGTTTTCTTGCGGGTTTTGTTCCGGAATCCTATTTTAGGTTTTTAGGGCATGGTACAAGCTGCATTTTTAGACCAAAATCAACTCTCTAGCTGCCGTAGTTTTCGAGTTACAGCCATTTGAAAAAGTGCAAGTTTGGACCCTCTAGCTGCCTCCGTTTCCGAGATATTCAAGGTTTTATATTTTCCAGTCGAGGGGTGACTTTGCCTTGAAATTTTCAAGTTTTCTTGCGGGTTTTGTTCCGGAATCCTATTTTTGGTTTTTAGGGCATGGTACAAGCTGCATTTTTAGACCAAAATCAACTCTCTAGCTGCCGTAGTTTTCGAGTTACAGCCATTTGAAAAAGTGCAAGTTTGGACCCTCTAGCTGCCTCCGTTTCCGAGATATTCAAGGTTTTAAATTTTCCAGTCGAGGGGTGACTTTGCCTTGAAATTTTCAAGTTTTCTTGCGGGTTTTGTTGCGGAATCCTATTTTTGGTTTTT
Source organism: Chloromyia formosa (assembly GCA_964017055.1). Classification (NCBI taxonomy): domain Eukaryota; kingdom Metazoa; phylum Arthropoda; class Insecta; order Diptera; family Stratiomyidae; genus Chloromyia; species Chloromyia formosa. The sequence continues at coordinate 42,434,216 of OZ024816.1, read as the reverse complement.
AGGGCATGGTACAAGCTGCATTTTAAGACCGAAATCAACTCTCTAGCTGCCGTAGTTTTCGAAGTAGGGCCATTTGAAAAAGTGCAAGTTTGGACCCTCTAGCTGCCTCCGTTTCCGAGATATTCAAGGTTTTATATTTTCCAGTCGAGGGGTGACTTTGCCTTGAAATTTTCAAGTTTTCTTGCGGGTTTTGTTCCGGAATCCTATTTTTGGTTTTTAGGGCATGGTACAAGCTGCATTTTCAGACCAAAGTCAACTCTCTAGCTGCCGTAGTTTTCGAGTTACAGCCATTTGAAAAAGTGCAAGTTTGGACCCTCTAGCTGCCTCCGTTTCCGAGATATTCAAGGTTTTATATTTTCCAGTCGAGGGGTGACTTTGCCTTGAAATTTTCAAGTTTTCTTGCGGGTTTTGTTCCGGAATCCTATTTTTGGTTTTTAGGGCATGGTACAAGCTGCATTTGAAGACCCAAATCAACTCTCTAGCTGCCGTAGTTTTCGAAGTAGGGCCATTTGAAAAAGTGCAAGTTTGGACCCTCTAGCTGCCTCCGTTTCCGAGATATTCAAGGTTTTATATTTTCCAGTCGAGGGGTGACTTTGCCTTGAAATTTTCAAGTTTTCTTGCGGGTTTTGTTCCGGAATCCTATTTTTGGTTTTTAGGGCATGGTACAAGCAGCATTTGAAGACCCAAATCAACTCTCTAGCTGCCGCAGTTTTCGAGGTAGGGCCAATTGAAAAAGTGCAAGTTTGGACCCTCTAGCTGCCTCCGTTTCCGAGATATTCAAGGTTTTATATTTTCCAGTCGAGGGGTGACTTTGCCTAGAAATTTTCAAGTTTTCTTGCGGGTTTTGTTCCGGAATCCTATTTTTGGTTTTTAGGGCATGGTACAAGCTGCATTTTTAGACCAAAATCAACTCTCTAGCTGCCGTAGTTTTCGAGTTACAGCCATTTGAAAAAGTGCAAGTTTGGACCCTCTAGCTGCCTCCGTTTCCGAGATATTCAAGGTTTTATATTTTCCAGTCGAGGGGTGACTTTGCCTTAAAATTTTCAAGTTTTCTTGCGGGTTTTGTTCCGGAATCCTATTTTTGGTTTTTAGGGCATGGTACAAGCTGCATTTTTAGACCAAAATCAACTCTCTAGCTGCCGTAGTTTTCGAGTTACAGCCATTTGAAAAAGTGCAAGTTTGGACCCTCTAGCTGCCTCCGTTTCCGAGATATTCAAGGTTTTATATTTTCCAGTCGAGGGGTGACTTTGCCTTGAAATTTTCAAGTTTTCTTGCGAGTTTTGTTCCGGAATCCTATTTTTGGTTTTTAGGGCATGGTACAAGCTGCATTTTTAGACCAAAATCAACTCTCTAGCTGCCGTAGTTTTCGAGTTACAGCCATTTGAAAAGTGCAAGTTTGGACCCTCTAGCTGCCTCCGTTTCCGAGATATTCAAGGTTTTATATTTTCCAGTCGAGGGGTGACTTTGCCTTGAAATTTTCAAGTTTTCTTGCGGGTTTTGTTCCGGAATCCTATTTTTGGTTTTTAGGGCATGGTACAAGCTGCATTTTTAGACCAAAATCAACTCTCTAGCTGCCGTAGTTTTCGAGTTACAGCCATTTGAAAAAGTGCAAGTTTGGACCCTCTAGCTGCCTCCGTTTCCGAGATATTCAAGGTTTTATATTTTCCAGTCGAGGGGTGACTTTGCCTTGAAATTTTCAAGTTTTCTTGCGGGTTTTGTTGCGGAATCCTATTTTTGGTTTTTAGGGCATGGTACAAGCTGCATTTTAAGACCGAAATCAACTCTCTAGCTGCCGTAGTTTTCGAAGTAGGGCCATTTGAAAAAGTGCAAGTTTGGACCCTCTAGCTGCCTCCGTTTCCGAGATATTCAAGGTTTTATATTTTCCAGTCGAGGGGTGACTTTGCCTTGAAATTTTCAAGTTTTCTTGCGGGTTTTGTTCCGGAATCCTATTTTTGGTTTTTAGGGCATGGTACAAGCAGCATTTGAAGACCCAAATCAACTCTCTAGCTGCCGCAGTTTTCGAGGTAGGGCCAATTGAAAAAGTGCAAGTTTGGACCCTCTAGCTGCCTCCGTTTCCGAGATATTCAAGGTTTTATATTTTCCAGTCGAGGGGTGACTTTGCCTAGAAATTTTCAAGTTTTCTTGCGGGTTTTGTTCCGGAATCCTATTTTTGGTTTTTAGGGCATGGTACAAGCTGCATTTTTAGACCAAAATCAACTCTCTAGCTGCCGTAGTTTTCGAGTTACAGCCATTTGAAAAAGTGCAAGTTTGGACCCTCTAGCTGCCTCCGTTTCCGAGATATTCAAGGTTTTATATTTTCCAGTCGAGGGGTGACTTTGCCTTGAAATTTTCAAGTTTTCTTGCGGGTTTTGTTCCGGAATCCTATTTTTGGTTTTTAGGGCATGGTACAAGCTGCATTTTTAGACCAAAATCAACTCTCTAGCTGCCGTAGTTTTCGAGTTACAGCCATTTGAAAAAGTGCAAGTTTGGACCCTCTAGCTGCCTCCGTTTCCGAGATATTCAAGGTTTTATATTTTCCAGTCGAGGGGTGACTTTGCCTTGAAATTTTCAAGTTTTCTTGCGGGTTTTGTTCCGGAATCCTATTTTTGGTTTTTAGGGCATGGTACAAGCTGCATTTTAAACCAAAATCAACTCTCTAGCTGCCGTAGTTTTCGAAGTAGGGCCATTTGAAAAAGTGCAAGTTTGGACCCTCTAGCTGCCTCCGTTTCCGAGATATTCAAGGTTTTATATTTTCCATTCGAGGGGTGACTTTGCCTTGAAATTTTCAAGTTTTCTTGCGGGTTTTGTTCCGGAATCCTATTTTTGGTTTTTAGGGCATGGTACAAGCTGCATTTTTAGACCAAAATCAACTCTCTAGCTGCCGTAGTTTTCGAGTTACAGCCATTTGAAAAAGTGCAAGTTTGGACCCTCTAGCTGCCTCCGTTTCCGAGATATTCAAGGTTTTATATTTTCCAGTCGAGGGGTGACTTTGCCTTGAAATTTTCAAGTTTTCTTGCGGGTTTTGTTCCGGAATCCTATTTTTGGTTTTTAGGGCATGGTACAAGCTGCATTTTTAGACCAAAATCAACTCTCTAGCTGCCGTAGTTTTCGAGTTACAGCCATTTGAAAAAGTGCAAGTTTGGACCCTCTAGCTGCCTCCGTTTCCGAGATATTCAAGGTTTTATATTTTCCAGTCGAGGGGTGACTTTGCCTTGAAATTTTCAAGTTTTCTTGCGGGTTTTGTTCCGGAATCCTATTTTT